>OY728121.1:549704073-551019481 GCA_963277665.1 Viscum album
ATTTTATTTATTTGGTAGGAAACTTTCTTCATCACTCTCACTTTCAAAATTTCATTAATTACATTGGATGTTGTGTTGACATTACTATTTATTGATAAAGAATATAACTAAACAATACTCTGATCTCTAATCTCCTTCATTGATTCTTTTCAATTACAAATAATCTGCCTTTGTTAATATAGTTATCCCCCCATCTTGATAGGAAATGAAAAAGAAAAATGGAATCTTCCCTAACTAAAATATATGATTGGAATAAATACATATGCTACTAAATTTAATAGATATTATTGGAATTTTATTCCCATCATTCTCACAAAAAATATCATATCTTCTTTCATTCCATAAGAGTTCAAAATATGCCAATACCACTTCCCATAAGTTACAAGTTCATATAGAATCAAAAGTTTAAAAATTCAGTATAAATAATTATTTATTCATAACATTTCACTTTCAATATTATGACATTCAATAAATAGTAAGTGTACATCAGATAAAACATTTTTGAAAACACTTGCTTCCAGAATACAAAATGGTTTTTTTCATAAACCATTATCAATGTGATACAACTTCTTTATTTTTGTACAGGTAACACAATTGATCACCCACTGGGATGACCATGTATACCAATAAATAACATAATGAAGTACAAAAAAATTGTTTAGTACCATAAACAGGACACACTATAATCAAATTATATAGATACCATCGATATATTCCATCCCAATCCCCTATGCATCCCATACTCTAACCTAAAATAATATAATATTTCTTCACAAACCCCATGGTGCTCGATGAAAGTGCGAGGCTAGAACTCATGAGGGTATAACTAGGTACCGTTAATATTTTTTATAAAATATGTGTGTGTATTCATGAAGAAATTAAATACAAAAATAAATATTCTTGTTAGGACTTCATGTGATAAAGAGGACACTACTACAGCCGACGAGGCACACACACCCATCAGAACACCATGTTCAAACTAAGACACCATGGTGTTGACGATATTAGATTCATATCCATGTTAGAATCTATTTTTCTCTTATCCATAAATGTTGTCTTGTACATGAAGAACTATGTTAAGGCATCATATGAGTCTTACCAATTACCCACCTCCTGATAGGGTCCTGCATTCAATTCTTTAACTATTATTCTCAATCAAGGGAGTATATTCAACAATGTATCACTCATTGTGAGGCTGTTTTTATTATAACCACTAACATATCTCCTAGGGTATGGTCATCCATATGTGTTTGTCGGGTGGTTACACATCTTATCCATGACCCCATCACTCTCGATGAGTTTAAAACCTTAAAAAACTCTATCACTAAGAGTGAGGTATAATTCACTTCTCTCTCCATTATTATATAATGTAAAGGTCACAACCGGACCACCACCATCTCAATCATGTTTGGGTGTAATCTATATCTCCCTCCACTCTCACTCATAATTAGGCTAACATCCAACACATGCATATAATAACCATCCAGGGCATGCAACCTATCCCACAATATCACTGGTTAATGACATGTGCTCTCATCACTAAATACCTAGACCCTTATATCTAGAATATTATACCAACCTAAATCCATCACCCCATGATGACCACACAAATAATTTTCACATCCCAACCCATGTCACTCTGGTGGGGTCTATTATTTAATCTAAATCCCCCTGGAATCCATATTTCATGTCTTTAAGAACTTACCAAAACCCATATCTCGGTCTTCTGTCACATATCATAGGGAAAAATCTTGAAAAATAGCATATAGGAAGACCCTATTGGCCACACATATCAAGTATCGAAGCATTCACACTTCATAGTATACCATATATGACTCTCCTCTATCTTTAGGAGGGAGTTCTTAAAAACTCATGAGACATATGACTGTATGACATGTCATCACATGACTCCAAGCCTCTTAGTATTAAAACATATTATGAATATCCCAAAATATAATACCCATTTCACATCTCATACTTTGATACATACACATGGTATCTCATCACCTCAATCAAAACCCTCTCCCCTTGGTAATATAGTGTTCAGGTGATCACAAATAATTCAATTTTCTAAAGGGAACTTATTCAAAGAATTAGGGGCATAACACTCTACTCTCTCTTTTTATAGATATATTATTTCCCATATTAAATTTATTAGAATTAATGAATTTATATAATAATTCACACCCCTGCATAAACACACATATGGATCTTGTATTAAATGTGTCCACATATCTGGATAATATAGTTAATCCCCAACTGATCTCTGTTGAGCCTCAATAAACATTGTACACACTCCTAAGAAAAAATTTCATTCCTTAAAAAAAATTAATTAAAAACATTTGTAATTAACTATTAAAAATAAAATAAATAGGCATAATCTCCTAAAAAATAACTGCACATACTTGGAAAAGATGGGTCGCCGGAGATGGAGGTCACGGGGTCGCCGGAGAAGGAGGTCGCAGGGTCGTTGGAGGTCGCGGGTCGCCGGACGGTTGGGGGTCTCCAGACGGTTGGGGGTCAAGGGTTGCGGGTTGCCGGGGGGTTAGGGGAAGAAGGGAGGGCACGGGGGTTTGGGGGACGATTGGGTTGGGGGGTAGGGAAGGGTCGACATCATTAAAATAAATTACGGGTTTCGCGGCGGTTTATTAAAAACTGCCGCAAAACCTTTCGGAGAAAACGTTTAGCAGCAGTTTTGTGAAACGCTGCCACAAAACCGCCTCTAAACCCGGTTTTAATTGTAGTGTTAGTATCCCTTTTTTCATAAAAAAGAAATTCTTGAAAAAAATAGCCATGTCTATTTCCATGTTTTAGAAAACATGACTTTTCCTTAATACCCTACTTGTCCTTTATTCATCTTTAAGTCCTGTGGAAAACATTTAAAAAACATGGGATGAGCATAAAAAGCTCATTAAGGGATATAAAATAAGGACTGAAAACATTATCCCGTCAATAAATACAAAACAATGAATTCATACTTTAAAATCATAACATACATTATGAAATAATAAGATTTAAGAACAACACATAGATATCATAAATCATAAAGGTAACTTATGGCATAAATGACAGACCTAAATTGTAGCTATCACAGCTACAGAGGGAGTCACATTTGGAATACCCATCACAGTATATTCCCTAAATCTATTAGAAGAAACATTAATTCTTACGTCCGTCACGTAACGAATTCATTGGAGAGTTATCTCGGGCTCACACACCTTAGGTTTATTACGGAACCACCCGTATATGTAAAAAATGTCCAAGAACCATAACATATTCATTACAAATAAAATAAACATAAAGGAATGATAAAATTTCCACATTGCAATCACAATATATCATTTCAAATTATTTACAAAATCAAAGCTTTTATCAAACCATTTTCAAAACCATTTAAAATATTAAATAAATAGATTTTTGAATCAAAGTGTCTCAATCTACTTTGAAGCTTTTGAATGAAATTTAAATTTAAAAACATTCATGTCCATATGAATAAATCCATAAAACCATTTTTAAAACATGGATATTAATGTGAAATATTTACAATAATAAACCATTAAAACATTTAAAATGATATTTTAGTTAAAGTGTTTTTAACAAAATGAGAGACCCTAGAATACAAATAATAGAGAAATAAAATTTAATCAGAACATAATAATATCTTGAGAATAAAGGTATTCATGATATAATATGCCAAAGGATAGTATATACACCATATAAGAGTGAATTGGTGCATATCAATAATGAAGTTTCAATGGAAATGTAAATTGAGATGAAATCCCTTATAAAGACGGTATCCTTAGATTAAGGATAATTCAATTACATAATTATGTGTGAAAAATAGAAATACACCCAATATAATTGGATATTAAGTTTAAAAAAATCAGATTCTATTCACACATATTCATATCAGGACATAATCAAGAAATATGTGTTTAACCCAAAAATTGAAATTGGGTTAAGAAGTTTTCTTACAAAAATTTGACAGCCTAATGACATCACTCTAAAATTCAGAAAATAAGTTGATGAGAGGAAAAAAAGATATCTCATCACTTGAACATAAAATTTACATCAATAAGGATATGTAATAACACATCCCAACATAAAAATATGTAAATTAAAAGACATTACAAAAAGAAGGCTTTTAAAAAGAGGAGGGTGAAAGGTTCCCTTACCTATTTGGTAACTTCCGAAACATACACCCCATGAAATAATGATAACACAATGAATATGTAAATACCCCTAAATTAAATTATATGACACAAATAATACCATCATGGGATGTAAATCCACCACACAAAACGAAATAGTGGCTAATATAGCATGAATCTCACGGGAATAAAAAGTGAGATTAAAAACCCTTACCACATTGTAATCAATCGAGTCATTTGAGAAAAGTTAATAACCACAAAATGAATCATACAATACCATGAATATAAATAAAATAATGATAATATATATCAATTGTCAGTACATAATACACCCCATGAAATAAATAAGTGGTGAACAATGGGAATATCACAGAATTAAAAGTGAGATAAGAAATCTCATACCTCGTGTCCAACTTGACTCATATGTTCCTTGTTCTTCTTGAATAGTAAAATTATGTTAATTTATACATGATTAATAAAATATTTAATTTTTATTTTAACTTTTATATCACTTATTATTTTGAAATAACAGTTAGTTAATTATTTGAGTTCATATCAGACATTTTGTCGATGTTCAGAATTTGAGTTAAAAATGAACTTGTAATAATTACAATTTGTCCATGTGGTCAAAACTCCATTATCTAAAAAATTATATTAATGATTTAGATATCATATATATCATATATATCAATTATATATATATATATATATTTATAATAGTACATAACATTTGGATATAAGAAATGAAATGCACCGTTCTTGGAGTCTGTAAGTCGTACGTACGCATGAACGCTACTTTCATTTCTATTTAATATTTAATGGAATGAAAAATTAATGATACATATGTATATTATAATTTCAGTATAATATCATATGATATATATGTTACATAACTTCATTAACTCCATCTTTATATGTTTCATATAAGGCATTAACTAGTCATATCACCTTGAGGGGGTGGTAGTCCCACTTCCTCAAATGATATTATCCTGTGTACACATATTGGAAAGCATAAAGGTATGTTTAAAAATAAAATTACAGAAGCATATAGAAAACAAAAACATAATATATATCATATATAAATATAGTTCCATATTAATGGCCACCATAAGAGGCGGTAGGAGAAAATTGAACAATCATCACTTCGTGAGGTGTTAGTTTGTCATTCACAGAAACAGTATGTTCTTCACCCATTAGATAGAGGTGTGTGTAAGTGTAGTTCAAATATTTTTCAAAAAAACTTCCTATAATATTTAGGATACTGATTTGTTTTACAAAATAAAGGAATAAAAAGATTTCATAAGGTTGGATAAGTAAAATAAAACAAAATAACTTAAGTGGAGACGTTGCCTTTAAATTGAGTAACTCCCCTCGGTTAGAACCAAATGTGTTTCTTGAGGAGCATTCTGCTTAAGGTAAGGATTCAAGGTTGAGGAGAGGGATCTTGGGAGCATATTGGAGTAGAGGTTAGACGACCCAATGGCTTGAGAAGTGTGAGGAATTAGTTTTAATTTATATATTTTTATAAGGGAGAGGAGGGGCTCTTTAGGAATGTTTTGAAACAATTATTTTATTTTAAACTGGTCTTCGGTTTCAAGAGGTCAAAGATTCATTAAAATAAAATTTAAGATGACTCATGGTTGAAATAAAATAATCCAATAAGAATTGGATAGGTTTTTTATATTGTTTTAATATTTATAATCTTCTTTATTTAAATCATTTATTTATGAGGTAAATATTGCATCATTATTGTGTCATAAATAATTTAATTTATTTGATGTCAAAAAATTATAAAAAAATACCAAGATGTAGGAAATATTTTTATACTTACAAATAATATTTATAGTCAAAAGTATAAATTATATAACCCCATGTAAAAATTTATTTACTAAAAGATATTTGTTTATGTCATTTTTGTCTTTACTTTAAATTAATTAATATAAAATGTCATAATTACTCCCATGTCACTCCATGGGGTCCCAAATTCGACCCAAGGATTCTCATGGTCAGATATGTATCATCCAATAGGATTAGGACACATGTTAGGGTAATTTAATATTATTATAATATTATATTTTACCTTTATTTACTATATTTACCCTTTAATCATGGTAAATAAAATATTTATTAATGTAAATATTTAAAATGTCTAAAAATAAAAGTTACCTATTTAAAATGTTTGGAACTAATTATTCCAAATATGGAATCCATTTTTCCAAATTCAAAACACTGAAGTGGCATAAAAATATTTAAAATTAATTTCCACTGTTAAAATAAATAGCGTGTTTTTCAGAAATAATAACTATCAAAAGATTGACACTTGTTTATGTCCAATTTCAAAATGAAATTCTTTCCAGTGACCAACATTAGATTAAATGGTAAAAATATATTCTAATTAAATTTTAAAACCAATTAAAAAGATAATATAACCATATAAATAAATTCTATTAAAAGGCTCTTTTGAATTAAAATGCAGTATTTTTCACTATTAAATAAAAAAATGAACTTTATTAGAAAAATACAAAAATTTCATCCAAAGTAAATATTGGTGTCTCGATTATGAAAAAGAATTTTATTTTGTCAAATAAAAAAAATAAAAGTGATAAAAACATGATTACAGACGGTTCTCCATTAAAAGGCGGTAAATCGACCTTTTAGTGAATATTAGAGTATTTATTCTTAAAATTGAATTCTATGCTTATTTTGAGCCTATAACTTTTATTGGATAAATATAAAAATATTCAAAAAAAATGTATAATCATATTCTAGTTAGTTCTATTCATTCCTGTCAATACAACGGCTAGGTGTTAACTAACATTTAAAATAATAATATTATATTATTAGTGTGTAACGTAAGATTTCAAAGAAACTCATCGTCTCATATCGAGAGTGTCATCGAACATAACGTCCCCTTTAATGTAGAATTAATATTAAATTCAGAAATGTTAATTAATATGAATAATTTAATGTTCTTTATTTACCTGGGATGTTAAAAATAAATTATTTTTATATCTTAATAAACTAATACTTTAAATGTGTATATATATATATATTTGAAATTATTATTTTTAAACAAAAATAAGGGATATTAAAAAAATAATGTCAATCGTAAAAATAAGTAAAGGTGATATTAATAATGATATATTAATATTAATATTATAATTTATAATGTTATGAATTATAAATATTGTTTTCTTAATATTTATTAAATAAATAAATAAATAAAAAATTATTTCATACCCACAAAAATATAAAATGCAAATTAGAAAAAATAAAATTTGGTTATTAAGAAAATGTATTATTGTTGTTAATATTTTTTTTAACATGTAAAATATATTATTTTTATTAAGATATATATATATATATATTAATTTAAATGTAAAACAGATTATAATTATAAAATGATAACATAACAAAATAAAATGAATAATAAAAAAAGAATTGTGAATGTAGTGGAATCAGGTTTGAGGGTTTCTATTTGAGCATGCTGGTGTCCGAACGAGGTGAGGCACCACTTCTTTGACCGAGAAAATCCATGGAGTTCAAGCAACGGTCTAAGTCAAGGCCAAGTCATAGGGTTTATCTTCTTCTTAATGAACAGAGGCCGAGACCGAGAGAGAAGTCACAGACCCTGAGTTCGACATAAGATTAGGGTTCAACATCATATTAGGCTTCTTTGACCATCCTTTGATGTCAACGATCCATCTAGGGTTCGAACGAAGAGGTGATGAGTGAGTTTCAGTGGTTCAAATCATGGAAGGATTTCAATCTCAGAAAGAATATATCAACCACTCATGAGTGATTCTAGTTAGATTTGAGCTTGGCGGATGAGGTACAGCTGTGCGGCGTTGATAGAGTCTTGTTTTTCTGAATCTAGTAGGTGTTTAAAAAAAATAATCATCTAAATATTAATGAAATTAGTTTAATAGGGAAATATTTGGTCAATTTCATCACCTTTCTTCCCGAATCATTATCTACTATCCATTTTTGTTGATTTTTATTCACTCTGTGGTTTATTTTTGTCACTCTTTAATTCTTTAACATAATTTAAAATAATTTTTGTCTCGTTTTTCAATGATTTTAGTCTGATTCGTCGTGTTTCAATGAATTATCATGAGGAATCTTCCAATTAGATTGAAATCTCCTATTTTTTATTTCCACACTCTCATTTTAGACTTCGAAATTGAAGACCATAAATCACAGAGAAGATTCCGAATATATACTAACAAAAACTAGATATATATTTTCAAATGATTAAATTTATCACTTTGGTCTTCTTCAGTGATGCTATATTATAAAATATATATATTTATTTATATCAAATGACCCAAATTTCATTACAACAGAACCTAGAATTAAAATTTGTTATCAAGTTGAAATAAAATATTTCTTTGTTGTGTGTATAAATGAGAGTTGAGTGTCATTTTTTGTTCCAATTACTATTTCACTTTAGGGAGAGATGAGAGTTCGTGTTAAAAGTAGGGGGAAATATTTTTTTCTTGTGGAGAAGGAACACCGACTATGAAAATAAAAATTTTAAGGGAAACTTCAAGCTATTTCTATTATTATTTAATTTTCAAGTAAATATAAGTTGTATAAGTGAAATTGAAGGGAGTGATGTTTTCAAAATTTAATTCATAATTTGAATGGGTTTTAGTAAGGGATCAATTTATTTAAATAATTTATGTTTGATGTTTATGAAATCTGATGTATGAGATTTGTTTAATTAAATCTTTAAAGATTATATTTATTTTATAGAAAAATTGTGTTTAAAAATTAATATTTGATGTAAGGGATATTTTTCTATTATGATGTTTTCCATATTTGATTCATGAATTGTTTATTTAATTAGTTTATGTTTGATCTTAAAAGGTATATACATACATGTGTATAATTACATTGGAACTAATAATGTAAGGGTGTGTATTTAAATTGTCAAAATTTATTATATTTTTTCAATCTATTTCAGATTCTAAAATAATTTTTTGACTTGTGTATATATGATTTCATATCAATCATGGAAAGTGATATTTTCATTTATCAATTTTTTGATTTGAAATTATAATTATTATAAATTCCATGTCATATATATATATAAGATATGTTTATCGACATAATTTTATTGTCATTGCGCCAAGATAATTAAGCATGTTTTTTTTATATTAAAGACAACACAATTGAATTTAGATATGGACATGTGTCATGCATAATATCAACATTTCTTTCTTTATTATTTCATTCATGTTTTTAAATTTAATTTTATGGTTTACTATATGATATTATTATAAAAAAGGATTTCTTCATTCTTTGAAATGTTTTAGAACTTTACGTGTAAGATAAAAACATTTGATATGATAAATTATCTATAAGAATAATAAATGTATTCCATGAAATAAAGGATTTAATGCATAGAATGTGAAGGTTACATTGCTTATATAGTGTGTCCTAATTCATTGAAATGTTTTCAACAATCAAAAACTCCAGTAAAATGTATATAAGTAAAGAAATCCTAAAATGTTTTCAGAAAATTTGCCAAGTTAAACGTTTTAAATATGGATGGTTAATGGGGAGTGAACCCATACTTCACTAAGTGGGTAGGCCCAGATAGGATTCAATGTTTAAGTAACACAAATATTTTATTTTCAAAGTCTTTCTTAGTATTTTCTAAAGAAGCACTGGTTTATTTTAAAATACTCTCAAGCATATGTATTTTCAAAATTGAAACTACTTTAATAGGCTTTATAAAATTACCAAATGATAAATTATCATTAAAATGGTTTATTTAATTGTTTCAAAGTATTTAGTATGTATCGAAGGTATTTTCAATATTTAGCACAATATTTTTCAAAGGTATTTCAAATAGCATTCAATTCAAAAAGTAAAAGTATTTTCAAAAAGGTTTTTCACTAACCCCTTATTGGGAAATTGAATGATCTCCCCTTTGTTTTTAAATGTTTTTCACTGGAATCAGTGATGTTTAAAATTATACATCGATGATTTTGGTATTAGAACATGCAGAAGTGTAGTAGGAAATTTCTTTATTTTAGTTCAGCTCTGATAAATGTTAGGGTTAGTCTAATTCTCCAGAACCTAGATAGGTTAAAGGTCCTCATTTGTTCAAAGTGTTGTGTAATTTTCTAGTTTCTTTTATAAAAAAATTACACAGCATTTTCACAAACTGAGTCCAGAAGAGCGGGATTGGGACATTATAATTGGTATCAGAGGATTGGTCTAGACAACTTTAGAGATTAGATGTTGTCTTTGAAGGAATCAAAATATATTCCCTAGAATTTTCTTTGGATAGTTAAGTCCCCTTAAAAATTCTTTAATTCGGAAGATGGAAATTCAGAATTTTTGTATGTCTAACGAAAGAATTGCGAGGACGCAATTCATTTAAGTGGGGAGAATGTAACACCCAATGAAAATTTAAATGTTAATTAAGTATTTATTTAATAATTTGTTTATAAATTATAATTAATTATGAAAATATTTAATAAAAATAATTATAAATTTTGGTTCTAATAAAAATTATATTTTGATTCAAAAAATAAAATATCACTTTTATATTTCATGGAATAAATTATTTTTTTATCTTAATAAACTAATACATTAAATATGTATATATATATATATTTGAAATTATTATTTTTAAACAAAAAAAAGGATATTCAAAAAATAATGATAATAGTAAAGATAAGTAAAGGTGATATAAATAATGATATATTAATATTACTAGTATAATTTATTATGTTATTAATTATAAAGATTTTTTTAATATTTATTAAATAAATAAATAAATAAATAATGACTTCAAACCCAAAAAAATATAATATGAAAATTATAAAAATTACAATTTATTTATTAAGAAAATGTATTATTATTATTATTATTTTAACATGTAAAATGTATTATTGTTATTAAGATATATATATATATATATTTGAAAACAAAATAGAGAATATATATATATATATTGATAAAATAATAAAAATAAAATGAATAATAAAAAAAGGAATTCTGAATGTAGAGGAATCAGGTTTGAGGGTTTCTATTCGAGCATGAGGTTGTCCAAACGAGGTGAGGCGCCGCTTCTTTGACCGAGAAAATACATTGAGGTCGAGCAACAGTCCAAGTCAAGGCCAAGTCATAGGGTTCATCTTCATCTTCAAGAACCGAGGCTGATACTGAGAGAGAAGTTGCAGACCCTGAGTTCGACATCGGATTAGTCTTCTTCAACAATCCTTTGATGTCTGAGCTCCATCTTGGGTTCAGACAAAGAGGATTCGAGTGAGTTTCAATGGTTAAAATCATGGAAGGATTTCAATCTTAGAAAGAAAATATTGAATGCGGATGGATACTGCTAATGAGCGATTCTAGTTAGATCCGAGCTTGGTAGACGAGGCATGGTTGTGCGATGTTGATAGAGTCTTGTCTTTTTGGATCCAGTAGGTCTTTGTTTTAATTCTTATACAGCATGATAATCTTGAAGAAATTGGTTTAACAGTGACATATAAGGTTTATTTCTTCACCTTTCATCATGAATCATTATCTTATATCCATTTTTGTTGAATTTTATTCACTCTGGGGTCGATTTATGTCACTATTTGATTCTTTAAAATAATTGAAAATGATTGTTGTCTCACCTGTCGATGATTTTAGTACGATTAATCTGGTTTCAATGAATTATCATGATTAATATTCCAATTAAATTGACATATCATATATTTTATTTCCATACTCTCATTTTATACTATGAAATTGAATGTAATAAATCGCTGATAAGATTCTGGTTATAGCCTAACAAAAATTGGGTATATATTTTCAAATTAATACATTTATCAATTTTTTCTTCTTCAGTGATGTTGTGTTTTAAAATATATATATATATATTTATTTATTTCTATCATATTACCCAACTTTCATTACAAAAAAAACCTAGCATTAAAGTTTGGTAGTAACCTGAAATAAAATATTGTCTTGTTGTGTGTATAAATGAGAGTTGAGTGAATTTTTCCGTTCCAATTCATTTTTTTCAGTTGAGGGAGAGATGAGAGTCAGTGTTAGATGTAGGGGGAAATATTTTTGTTCTACAGAGAAAGAATATCTGGTCTGTTAAAAAAATGTAACGGAAACTTCAACCTATTTCTTTTATTATTTAATTCTCAATTAAATAAATGTTATATGAGTGAAATTGAAGAGAGTGAAGTTTTAAAACACTAAATACGAATGGGTTTTAGTAGGGGGTCATTTTATTTAAATAATTTATGTTTTATGTTTGTGAAATATAATGTAAGATATTTCTTTAATTAAATATTTAAATTGTATATTTATTCTAAAAAAAATTGTGTTTAAAAATTAATATTTTATGTAAGGAATATTTTTCTATTGTGGTGTTTTTTAGATTTTATTACTGAATTTTTTATTTAATTAGACTATGTTTGATCTTAAAAAATATATACATACATGTGTATAATTACATTGGAAATAATAATTTCAGGGTGTATATTTACTTTCTCAAAATTTATTTTATTTTTTCAATCTATGTCGGATTCTAAAACCATTGTTTCACTTGTGTATATATTATTTCATATCAATCGTGCCAAGAGATATTTTCATTAATCAATGGTTTGATTTGAAATTATAAGTATTATAATTTCTATATCATATATATATATATAAGATATTTTTATCAGCATAATTTTCTTGTCATTACACAAAGATAATTAAGCATGTTTTATGTTTTATTAAGGACGTCGCAATTGTATTTAGAAATGAAAATGTGTTATAAAAAATATCTATATTACATTTGTTCTTATTTAATTAATGTTTTTCAGTTTAATTTAATGGTTTACTATCTAATATTATTATAAACATTGATTTATTTATACTTTGAAATGTTTTAGAACATTATGTGCAAGGTATAAACATTTGTTATGATAAATTATCTATAAGAATAATAAATGTATTCTATGAAGGAATGTTTGATTACATTTCCTATGAAGGTTATATTTCATATATAGTGTATCTTAATGTATTGACATATTTTCAATAGTCAAAAACTCTAGTGAAAGTATATATAAGTAAAGAAAACCTACAGTATTTATAGAAAATATGGAAACTTAAATGTTGTAAATATGGAAGGATAATGGGGAGTGAAATCATTGTTCGCTAAGTGGAAGGTCCAGATAGCCTTCAATGTCTAAGTAGACCAAAAATTTTATTTTCATAGGCTTGCATAGTATTTTCTGAAGAATAACTGATTTGTTTTAAATTCCACTCAAGTGTAAGTATTTTCAAAACCGTAACTACTTTTAGAGGCTTTATTGCTTAACCAAAATCATAATTATCTCTAGTTGGGTTTATTTATAAGTTACAAAGGAGTTAGTATTTATGAAAGGTATTTTAAATATTTTTCAATGGTATTTCCCAAAGCATTAATTTCAAAAAGTAAAAGTATTTTCAAAAATGATTTTCAGTATACCCTTACCGGGAAATTGAATGCTCACCCCTTTGTTTTTAAATGTTTTTCACAAGAATCTTAGAAGGTCTAAATTGAACTTCAACACTTTTGGTGTTAGCACTCAAAGAATATTAGTAAGAAATTGTTTTATTTTTGTTCAACTCTAATAAATGTAAGGTTTTTTCTAATCCTCTAGAACCTATACTAGTAAAAGGTTCAAATTTGTTTAAAGTGTTGTGTAATTTTTCAGTTTATTTTATAAAAAAAATACACAACATTTTCAAGAACATAGTCCAGAAGAGCGGGCTCGAGGTGTTATATGCAACCTCATTTTTCCCGCTATTTCAATGCCTTTTTCATCAGCACATCTATCTAATTGACTCACAGCTCTCAAGTAAGGCTCACATGCCTTGATTACATTCATTCTATTTCGCAGATGGACTAAATATACATTTTTTAATTTTGGATACTAAAATATCACAATACCATGTTCAATTTCCTCAGGTTATCGCATTGAATCTGTAGCTAGTAAGGAACTAAGTGACCAATCCATGTGATAATTTATGTGGGATATGGTTTTTATTCCAATTACACAATATGTATTTTCTATAAGTCCATGTTTCATGAATTTAATTAAATTTATAGTTTTTATTTATGCATTCCTTATTTGTTGGAACAAATCGATTCTTTGTTTCCTGTAAGGTGAGCTCATGTGAGGTTGTAAATCATGTACAATTTTTACAAAAAAATGAAACCCCTAGAACCTTGTTTCATATGGATAGTAAATATGATGGATGTTGTGAAACTACCTACAATTCCCCCAAATGAAATGCCACTATTTTTTTTCTCATCTTGGGGATACAAATCTCTATACAATGACTATATTTCATAGGTAGAAGTCATGTATCAATGTTACATTCCAAAAAAAATAGAACCTCTAGATAATAGTTTATTTCTACAGTTGGGAGAATTCCCTAAAGAGTATTTGGTTTTTATTATAGTAGTATTACCATAAAATTATGTAACCCTTGGACATTATTCCTATACCAAATCTCATAGAAATATGTTAAACTATAGTGTGACATAAAATGTGATTGAATTATAATATTACTTCAAGTGTTTCATTATTATGTATAGATTTTTATATCAGTTACATTGACACAAAAAAATTCTGTTGGGTTAATAATACATAACACTTGTGGATGGTGATTTATTTTTACATAGTGGTTTTCTATCTTATTTCTCAGAAAAATATCATTATAATTTTCAAATATGCAAATATTTGTTTTATATTTCAATATTTTGTTACTTTCAAATTATGACATATTTCATTTAAACATAAAATTGGTTTATCTAACTATATTTTTTTTATATCCATGCATATCTTTTTATGATTTATCCTTTATATTTAAACATATATTTCATTATTGTGTAAAATTTGTAATTATATTTTTCAAATACGCATATATTTGTTTTATATTTCAAAATTATGTTACTTTGAAATTATGACATATTTCATATAAATAAAAAATTAGATTATCTTAACAAGATATATAATTTTGATATTTGTTATAGGTAATAATGAGTCAAAGTTGGATTATGGAACATTGAATGAGTGATGAATATGGGGAAGGTGTTGATACTTCTTTGAAATTTTCAAAAAGACATGTTCCAAAAAATGACATATTTTTCTTTCCAAGCCAGAAATGTTTAAATATGAAGAAGTTGAAAAGTGGAGAGATCAAAGATCATTTAATTTGTCATTGTATTAATTTGTGTTATAGCCCCTGGATTTGACATGGTGGAACTAAGAAAATTTTCATATCTACAGATGATAATGATTTTTTAAGATGATAACTGTAATGAAATTGAAGAAATGATTCAGGATATTGAAGAAGAGAAAATTGAGAAAGAACTGATAGTTGAGTGTCTACATAATAATCATAAAAATCCATTGTATCCTAGTTGTAATTATTTTATGGTTTAATCATCAGTTCTAAGATTAATTTAACTTAAGGTGAGACATGGATGGAGTGATAAGTGTTTTACAAATACAATTTTTGAAATACATTCTTCCTAAAGACAACGACCTTCCAAATTCACATTATAATTCCATGAAAATATTATGCCAGATGGGATTGGGGTATAAGAAAATACATGCCTATCCGAATGACTGTGTGACATATAGGATGGAATATGAATTTTTTTTAGAGTTTCCAAAATATGGGACATCACGGTATAAGTTGAAAGAAAAATCACAAGCTGATTTAGAGGTTACAGAGACCCCTACCAAGGTATTTTGGTATCTTCCTATAATTACTCATTTGAAACGTTTATTTTCTAATTTAAATGATGAAAAAAGGATTATATGGCATTCTGATGAGTAGATATGTGATTGAAAAATATGTCATCCAATTGATTGTCCACAGTAGAAGAAAATTGATCACTAGTTTCCTATATTCAGAAATGATGTATGAAATCTAAAACTTGTGTTGTGCATGGATGGAATGAATCCATATCAAAGCCTTATTAGCACACATAGTTCGTGACCTGTTTTATTGGAAATATACAACCTATCTCCTAAATTTTTTATGAAGCACAAATAATTCATGTAGAGTTTAATGATATCTGGACCAAAGAAACCAAGAAATGATATTAATGTTTTATTGTCACCATGAATTGGTGATTTTAAACTCTTATGAAAGGATGGTATTAGGGTGTATGATTGTTATAAAATGGAATATTTTCAGCTTCTTGCATTGATTATGTTCTCTATAAATGAATTCCCAGCATATGGAAATTTTTCTGGATACATTGTTAAGGGGCACAAAGTGTGTCCAGTTTTTAAACAACCGAGTTTATATTGTTAATTGAATCATGGGAGAAAAATAGTATACATGTGTCATTGAATGTTTTCACCTATGGATCATTCATATAGAATATTTAAAAAGTAATTCAATTGATTACAAGAATTTGATATTTTTTCAAAACCTTTATCCACTAATGATTACTTTGAGAGGGTGAAAAACCTTGATGTGATATTTGGAAAGACACATAAATCTTGTAATGATAGACATATTTTGGAGAAATGGCAAATATTTTCTGAGCATCCATATTGGAGATATCATGAAGTGAAACACATCATTGATTTCATGCACATGGAGATGAATATATATGACATATTTATTGGAACATTTTTAGATATTAAATAAGACTAAAGATGGGTTGAATGCATGATTAGACTTACTATCAATGGGAATATGTTTGGAGTTATCTACCACTCCTAATCGAAGATGTAAATTTCTTCCCCCGTCTTTTCATACATTATCCAAGAGGATGAAAATTATCTTTTTCCAATGTCTTCATGATATCAAAGTGTTTCAGGGTTATTCTTCAAATGTAATTTTTTTTGTCTCCTTGAAGGATTTGAAGTTGAGAAGTATAAAATCTCATGATTTTCACATCATGATGCAAAAAATTCTACCAGTTTCATTGTGTAGAATATTGCATTTCTGTTTTAGAAAGACTATCATGAAGGTGTGTTATTTTTTCAATTCAATTTGTAATAAGTTTATTGATCTGGAAGCCTTTGATATTTTGGAAAAAAAGAAATTTATATAATTTTTAAATTGGAAATGTATTTTCCTCCATATTTTTTTTGATATAATGTGAAATTTAATGGTTTATATTCTTCGATAAATAATGATTTATGGACTTGTTTACCTACATTGGATGTATCCTTTTTAAAGGAATATTAAGATATTGTAGGGTTATGTTAAGAATACATATTGACATGAAGCCTATATTATTGAAAAGTATATTTCTGAGGAGGTTGTGGTGTTTTATACGAGCTACTTATCTATGGTGGAGCACATTGGTATGCCTCCATCTCTCCCTGAATGAGTTAATTATGGGGAAAATGGGATTCATGGAATAAAAAGTAAAATCTTTTTCAGGTGAACAAATAAAGAATGAAAATTTATACATATTGAATAACATAGATGATGCCCTAACTTATATAACATTTCATATTAATGAGTTGAAATAATGTCATCCAAAGAAAAAAGAAATGTGTATTTTGAATGAGCATAACAATAATTTTTTCCATCATTTAAAAAGACCATTTTTGGTAGATCAGTTGCATAAGAGGCATTAATATGGTTAATGGGTGGTCCAAGTTTAAATGTGATAACATGGTCCGGGTATGGGATTAATGGATATACATTTCATAAAAAGATCACGACAACAAAAGTGCAGTTCAAAAAAGTGGTGTTTTAGTTTCATAGAAGCAGTGCATTTTTTGATTTCTAAAGACAAAAACCCAATTTACTCACCAAGTACATATTATGGATTCACTGATAAAATACAGGAGGCTGATTACATTGAATTTAATGTTATAGTGTTTAACTGTAAATATTTTATCGGTAACAATAGTTCCATAAATAAAAAATTGGAATAACACTTGTTAATATGAATTGATTAGAAGACAAAACTAATTCTTTTATAATGAAAACACATGAAAAATAAATATTCTATGATAATGTTAAATCTAATATACACAGGTATATTGTTTTAAAATGAAAAAACAATATGGTGAGGATGATCAAATTGATGAAGATGTTGATTTATGTGAGATTTATACTTCCATGAAATGATTAACAAATAATAATGATAATCATGTCATAGATATGGTTTGTACCATAATGAATGATCATGATGAAGGAATTTGGGAAAACAATCCACTATTACATTCTTAATATTATATGTAACATATGTTTATTTCTCATTTCCTTTTACTAATTTCAGAAAATGTTAGATATTTTTAATTTTTTTCTTTATAAAAACACGTATTACAACTAATAAGTAAATTTTTTTGTTTATAATAGTTTAGTTTTGATTAGTTTACCATGTTTACCATTATATAAATTTTATATTTATTGATTTTTTTGAAATACAATTATTTTAAATATAATTTGTTAAATAAAAATATAATAAGAGTATATTGAAAAAATATTCTTTTTTGTGTAAAAATGATTTATTAGTTTGGACCTTTTTTAATATTCCTACACCAATTTTGGATTTGTTTTCATTCATTTACATGAAATTTAATATATCATTAGTGTTATCATTTTAGTTAACTATAAAAAATATAAATACTAATGTGTTAAGTTTTAGTTTACATTTGGGTTTCAAAAAATTTCATTTTCTATTTAAATTATTATTATAATAGTTGAATTTGTATATTTGTATACTAAATGTTTGTTTCTTTTATTTGGAGGATAATGATAGATCAATAACCTGATCAAACACATACTTCTAAATATGACTGCATTGATTATACCTCTAGGGAGGAACTTGCACATGCTCCTCTTGATGGTCCACATCCTTAATTTACTCCCACAAAGCTAATGAAGAGTTATAGAGTTGGTAAACATGGAAAAACACGTTTACCAAAATTATCAATTGCTTATAGCTAGGAACAGAGGATAGTGGTAGTCTTTGATGAGAATGATATTCCAAGAGGTCCTAATTCAAAACAATTCATGAGTTTTGTATCAACTCAGGGTAAAAGAAAAGTCATTATTTTGTTTAATGATTTGATAAGTGTTGACAAAGCCACACTATCTCAGTTGTGGGAGAATATTTTGGTAATATATTTTGTCATTTTTTTAATAGTCTTGAAATGTTTATAGTATAATATGTTTTCCCTCTACTTATAAGATGAAATTTTATATATCTGACCCAAGAGGAGTCAGAAAGAAGTGTTTATCAATGGATTCTAGGAGATGGAGGGATTTCAAATCAACCATCACATAAGATTCCATGTTTTGGAATAGGCAATATGACAATCCATGTTATATATATCCTTTAATAAATAAAGACACATGGAAAAAAAAATTTAAAGTAGAAGAAAATATTCATTTTTTGTAAGTGAAATGTAAAATTTTAGAATTTTTCCTATATTAATGATCTTATTAATGATTTCTTAATGATTTCTTATTCTTAATTTATAGAAATCAAGGAGATATCATCAGGAGATAAAATCTTGAAACGTATACCCTCATACATTATCTTTGGGAGGGTATATTTTATTGGAAGAACAAATTATGGATGAAAAATTACAAAAAAATGAGAGTTGAGTCTTTAAGCTTTGGAGAGGTTTTCCTTCCACCGCCCGGCTTGACCTAAAAGATGGAAGAAGGCTCAGGTGAGCAAAAAAGGTAAATATCTTATTGAAGAATTTAGGTTCATAGATGAGAGAATTGTAGGACATTTATTTTATTTCTTTATTTAAGTTAATTCAATTATTTATATATTTTGATTCAATACAGAATTTTTCAAATAATACATATAGCTTTCTCTTGAGGAGTATAGAACAAAGGGGGTATTTATGGCTAAGGGGAGGCACGATATTTTATCTACAACATTGGGAAATCCTGAACACCTGGGTTGGTATGAGGATACCCAGTAGGTATATCAGTGAGAAAAGTGCTACCACATTATTGAAATTCTACAATGGAGGGTTTTTATCAAAAAAAATATATAATCTTTTCTTGTTGAAGTTCAAAATATTAATGCGAAGATGGAGAAAAATACCAAAGCATCGATGTAGTCCATGTTTGAAAACATGCAAAGACAATTTCGGACTGCAACTCCCACTCCTCTACCTCCTCCAGAAGCTCTCACTCCCCCAAATTTTCCTGCAGACCCCATTATTTATCCTCTACCTTTTCCTGTAGATCTCATTTTTTATTGTACTCCTACACCCACTCCTTCCCCTCCACCTACAATCCCCATTTTTTATCCTACTCCTACACTCCCTCCTCTAGAGCTTCCTAATTACTGTGAATTATATGTTGATAATCCTCGCTGTCATATAGTTGCATATCAGATGATATATTATATAAGAGATACCATTAATCATCAACAACAAGAGATAGAGCATCATAAGGCCACTGTACAGAATATTATAGATATATCAGTTGGAGTACTCTTACATACAGATGACGTGAGGACAGTTAGAAAAAGTATCGG
Organism: Viscum album; assembly: GCA_963277665.1. Lineage (NCBI taxonomy): Eukaryota > Viridiplantae > Streptophyta > Magnoliopsida > Santalales > Viscaceae > Viscum > Viscum album. Next base: position 549,724,720 of record OY728121.1, read on the forward strand.
CCACTCTATAGTTTGTCCATCTAGACTTCTGTGACATATTACCATAGAGTTATGTGTATATTGTATATTTTAATTTATATGTTTATTAAATTTGTTTTAACATTTTAAATTTAATATATTTATCTATTTAATTACATGAATACTTTAAAGATAAATAAATACTATATAGCCAGCAATAAATACAAAGGGTTATGACTCCAGATACAAATTCTAGTAGTCTTGACAGATTTTCAAGATGTTAAAATTTGTTTCAGGGAGTTTATACATTTCCCATGGAAGGTCATCTGTGTGGGGATTTTGAAAAATGATATCATGGAGCTTATAAATGGAGATAAGTTGGGCATCAATGTGATGTAAGTTTTTTCCATGTAAGTCTTGACAGAAATCATTCCCTACGTTAAATTTATTTAAAATTTATACTTAGGCCTATTTTTTATTAGGTATTTTTATAAAATGTGTGATGAGAATGTCAAGACAGATGTATATGGATTTATGGACCCACGGTTAATTTCACGTTAAGCGCGAACATTGATTTAAGAAGAAAAAACTGTTTATATTTGTAAAATATTTGAAAAAAATATAATTACGTAGTGTTGGATGTTTATTTATGTAGAGGGGTATGAAAAATATATCTCACAAAGTGTTATTTATCATTTATCAAAATAACCACTAACGTTAAATTTTAATTTATATCTATGATCGTTGGATGTTATGTGTTTTTTGACCAAGGGAGAAGAAATTTTACTAGATATTCCTTATCCATGGGGATGTGCGAGGAAATTTTAAGAACATATTGGAAAAGTATGTTTTAATTTATTTATAGTTTTTTATATTATTATTATTTTTAAATTTATTTCATTCATATTATTTTCTAACAGAGGATGAGATTTCTTCTGAAAACCCACAATGAGAAAGAAAACTTACAAAGTTCAACTATGTTAGATTTCCATATAAAAATAAAAGGTGACTTTCCATTTATAATTATTATATTTTGGATATATTACATAAAAATGATATTTTGAATTGAAAAACTCATTTAAAAAGTATTATCATAAACAAAAAGGCATCAAATAATGCAGATATTATGTATTAAGATTTATGTATGAAATAAAAATAACTAGAACATTTACAAAGTTCAACTAGGTTAGATTTCCTTATAAACTATTCCTTAATATTTCATTTGTTTCATTCATTATACATGTTAAATACTTTCCTTTTAATTTTTATCTTTTTTATTACCCTCACTCTTATAGTGCATAAGAGCTCACACACTTACAAGTGGAATGGTAAAATCATTTTACAAGTTTGATTGGATTTTAGTTTATTTTTATTGAATTTTGTAATTTGGAATGTTGTAATTATAAATGTGTATTTGGGAGATATTTTGGATGGATTTATCTTTTTTAGTTATTATTGTAATTTTTGAATATTGTAACTGTGAATGGGTAATTTTTTTGCTTGTTTCTATTTTTCCTTGTTTCTGATTGTTTCTATATTTTTCTAGTCTGGTCGGTAGTGGGGAAGAAGGGTAACATGAAATATTTAAAAAAAGTTCTTACATCTGTTATTTTATAACCAACATTAAAAATATCCTTTTTTGGTTTTTTAGGCTGATTTTAATATAATTGATGTGGTATTGTAATTTTAACGTCTGTTATAAAATAACCGACGTAAAAACCCTTCATCGTGAAGCCCTTTCACTTCGGATTCAAAATAACTGATGTGGAATATGTTTTAAACAACGATTAATTATTAATTGACATAAGAAGGATTCAGGATCGTTTTTTTCTACATCGGTCAAAAAAAACTGATGTGGTATATTATGTTTTACATCGGTGATTAAATAACCAATGTAAAAACTCTTCATCCTGAAGTGTTTTTCACATCGCTCATATAAAAAACTGACATAATATATGTTCTTTTATGTCGATTATTTAATAACCAATGTAAAAAATCAGTTCCATCATTTATTTAAAATATCTATTTTTTTAACCATCATTAAAGACAATATTTACAATGTCTCCTTTAGTAACGACGTCTAATAAGCGATGTAAAAATAAAAAAACAACATAAAAAAACATTTTTTCACTAGTGTTATCCTCATCTTATTGATTAAATTTCATGTGTGTTAGTTAATTACCTTGCCATAATATTTTATGATTATTTATGATAGTTTATATTGTATGTATACCCATTCTTAACATCTAATACCACCCCTTTCTTGTGTTTCAATTTTCCCCTGGATACAAGGTAGTTTTTTGTGATTGATATGCAGGGTTATGCAAAGGGGGAATAATGGCACTCTCAATGAAATTATATTTTTATTTTATGTTTTAAATTGTAATGTGGATTTTAATTATTTATCTATTTTACCAAGACTAAAACACTATTCGATCATTTGGGAGGCGATTTTTTGTATCTTATGCCAATGTAATAATGTAAGGCACCAGCTCTGAGCAACTGGAGTTGGGGTCTTTATAGTTGTCAACAATTTTTTCTCTTGTTTTTTAAAATCTAGACATTTTTACAATATTTGATAGAAACCTTAATTCTGGGTTTTAATAGAGATTACAAAATCATTTCTTGATGTTGGAGATTTTATGTTGTTTGAAAAATGTATTGAATTTTTCTCAAGAGATGTTACATTCATCAATGAAAACATTCCATTGAATGACCATGGATAAATCCTTAGGGGATAAAGCCCAGGTAAAGACTTAAAATCCAGCGTTTCATGGGAGACAACCCCATACATTAATTTTTTTCATTGTTTTTCTTAATAAATGGTTCTCACTCTTTTCCAATACAACATTGTAGTTACCCGATTTCTCTTTCTAATAGACCATTGATGTGATTCTCTCAAACATATTCATTTTTGATATTCAATGTCATGGGAGAGCTAAAAACAAGAGTAGCCTCCTTCATGCTTCCTTCCTTTCATCTATGGCTACGTTCTTTCTTGAACTTTAAATTTTTGTTATTTATATGTTCTATATTTCCACTTTTTATATATTGTATCTTAGAGGCCATATTAATTGATCATAATGAAAACAAAGGAGTTTTTTAGGTAATAATGAGAAAAATATTCTTCGTACTAGGGGAGTACTTGTTTAATCGTTTAATTCTTAATACATCCAAATCTTTTTGTTCACTACTTCGAGTTTGTATTAATACTTGAGGAAAATTAATTCAGGAATTTTGTGATTAAAACTTTAATTTTTGCTAAGTCTCTTAGTCATAGATGTTTTTTTTACTGATGTGTTGTCTTATAAAAGTGTGTGTGAATGAAATTTTATTTTCTTATTTGATATTTTTTTTGATTTTAAAATGTGACTATATGAAAAATTTCATATTATCCTTTTATGTGTCGAATTTCTTTGTTGTGGCCTTTTTTTCCTTTTCTTGTAGAGTTGTTTTTGTGTGGAAATTTTTTTTTTGAACTTCATTATGACCCTTAACATAAATCTTTCACTATTGAATTTCAATCTTTCAGAATATACACTTTCAAATTTGTTCATCCCAATGAGTTCAATAGTGGGAACATTGTGGGGTTTTATGTGTGGGAGAGGGGTATTTTATGAGCTAAAATGAGATCCAATGTGATCCCATCAAAACCCTTAAATTTTTTCAGAATTATGAGTTCTCAAGATTTTTTTTAAATGTTCACTATGTTTAAAATTTTCCTAATTTTGAAGATTGTGATGCCATTTTGAGGTGGTTGATTTATATTAATCTATGGATTTAATTGAGCACTTTATTTTTATTTCCCTTTTGAAAAAAATTGATGTTAAAATTTTGATGGAATGTTTGAAAATCTTTATTATCTTTGAACTTTTTGGATCGAATTAGACTCGTAAGATATGAATTCATATGGATTATGAAATGAAAATCCCAATCTAGGATGAGTCCCTTTTCTTTCTATCATTGAACCCTTATTCTTTAATGTGTTGGATGGGTTATTTATATTCATAGTAATTTTTAAACGTACTCATCCAAAGAGAGTGTCTATTAATTATTATTTTTAATTATGTGATTCGGCTCACCTCAAGGTAAAGAGAAGTTTGGAATTCCAGTTGGATTCAAATTTAAATTAGTTTAATTCTTTTCAAACTTTTCAATTTCAATCTATTTTGTAAAACATGATGTCTTTTTTTCATTGAATTTGCTTGATTTTAAGGGGGTAATTATTATTTATTAACTTGAGAGAGTCTATGGGGGAAAATATATTTGAAAATTAATTCCCTATGGCATTCTAGTTTATCATTTTTTTAGATTTTTTTTCTCCACAGAAATTGACTAAGAAATTTATAGAGGATAGGAAATGCTTAAGTGTGAGGGAATTTTTTGTGGCCAATATTTATTAGATTTTTCTTCATTATTTTTGGGTGTTTTAATGTGTATTTAATGTTGAAATCCCATTAATTTGGTTAATTATCATTTTTGTAATGTTTATAGTGAAGTTGTAATGTTAAAGAAAAAATTAATTTTATTGTTTGATTTATTTTTTAATTTTACATTTTTTTTCATTTTTTAATTATTAAATAATGTTTTTACCTATTAGTTTCCTTTAAATTTTAATTTTCAATTATTTATTTGAGTCTTATTTATTTTTATTCTCCCTCCACCTAATTTTTATTCCCTTTGTATTTTTAAAATTGATATATTAATAGAGTAATTGTATTTAATAAATTTATTAATTTTCATAAAAAATGATTTAATAATTAGTAACATTTATTTATATTTAATTATTTCAAAAATATTATCTTTCATTTATTTTGTAAATCATTTATTTTCTTTGTGGGTTTCTATACTAGTGGACAAGTTTGAGTCAGTGGCTCACCGAGCATATTGATGAAGATATTCCAAGCCGAAGTCCGTCCAAAGCAGGTTCAATCCAACACTGTTTCCACCGATTTCAGATCTGGAGATTGACCGATGCCATCGAACCTAAAGATTGAAGATGATTCTGGGCCCCTACGCCATGGTTTTTACCGGAGATTTTTTTGGATCTGCTATCAGAGCCAAGGATGAAGAACACCCGAGAACCCAAATCAACACTTTTACTCAACGCTGATCCATTGCCTCCCTGTGTTTTGAGTTGTCGCGCTGTTTGTAGGTTCAATGGAGAAAGTACCTCAAAACATCTGAATTCTTTGATTGTGTGGCCGGTTTCGAGTACACACTACCTGCTCGACTTAATTTCCAGGTGATGTTTTCTCTTAAAGAAGATCGAAGCCTAATAGAGGCAATATGACAGAGTTTTCCAAGCTGTTGAATCTAGCATGGCTGTGATGGATATATGGAACCATAGGCGTTGATGATGAAGACATTATAAGTGGATTCTCATTGTGTTAAAATGATGATAATTGGTGTAGTTTTAGTAATTCTGACTTCAGGTTCAAGAAGGAAGAAGTTGTTGCTGATCGATTCAGAGCATATTGTCGGAGGGGAAATCGACTTCGACAGAGAAGATTTCTTCCATTATTTACTATTTTCTCTTCTCTTCTATTGTTGTATTGAATTTCTTGAATATATTTGTTGTTATTGATACTTCAATCATGAGTGGCTAATCTTTTTTGGAATTTCAATTTTGTTATGAATTTATTTTTCAATCTCCTCAATTTCATTTTCATAATCATGTCAATGAATTTTTTATTATGTGAACTTTCTATTCTTGATGAGAATAATTTTTACACTATATTATGTACTATTATGAGATGATATAAAATCTGTTTCCTTTTAGATTCATCTGATGTACTAAAAATTGGAAAAGGATGATGTCTCTATTTTCTATCAATGAACATCTTTCTATAGGAATTTGATTTTATGATCATATTTTTAGAGATTCCACCAGATTGTTTAGAGAACTTGAATGATCATTTGGTGTCTCGACGTACCTTTTTCATAGCCTATGGCATCATTTTGTTTATTGAAATTAAAAATAGAAAATCATTTTTAAACAACTCAAAATAGTCTGATTCCCTTAAATTAATATGCTTCCAGTCTCTCTCTCTCTCCCGCCCCTCTCTCTCATCTCTCTTTTTTCTTTTCCACTATCTCATCATCATTTTTATTATTCTATTTTATTTTTGATTGATTTCATTTTTGTTTCTCTTGCACAATTATTTTAGTCTTCTTTGTAAATATAATACTCTTACTTTAGGTTTTACTAGTTGTTAGTATGTTTAAAAATAATTAAATTTTTTGCTTTCTAGATGATGACGTGATAAATTTTTGAATTTGTTGTCGGGGCAGTTTCCTGTGACAAAAACGAAAAAATAAAAATAAAAAACCATTTCTTTTCCAAAAAATATATGTTAAAAAAATTTCTAAAAAAATTATGCAAAAAGAATCTACTTGTTTTTTTCACTTTTATGTGTTGTTTTTCTTTGATAAAATCATTTTTTTCATGCACATAAGGGCCAATTCATTTAAATCATAACATGAAATTATTATTCTAGAAAATAAAAAACACTAAATTTCCATTAAATAAAAATAAGAACAAAGTTAAAATGGAAGATACATAAATTCTTGAAGATGGAAATCAAAATAGGAACTTGAATATACCTCAACTTGAAAATCATGCCCCCAAGAGACCAAAAAATAGGGATTTTCAGCTTCCTTCATTTTCTTGTAATCCATCATTCATAAGTCTGTCTTATATGTCTAGGAATTACGAAATCAAGCAATCAAACCTCTCCATGATTCCATCTCTAACAGTCATCCCAATGATGATTCTCGTGATTATATTAGAAATTTTTATCGCATGGAATAAAAACAACCTTTTCTTGAGTATAATAAGGAGGAGCATGTTGACAGTCTTCCCATTCTAGTTGAATAGTATAGCTCTGATTTGGTTTCAGAATTTGGATGAGGAAATTTCTGACACATGGGACCAACTTTTCAATTCCTTTGTGACTAAGTTTTATCATTGGAATATGACCAATGAAGTGAGGCATAAAATCACTAAATTCATTCAAAATGAGGATGAACTTTTCCAAAAAACATGGGATAGGTTTAAGGTACATCATAGGCAATGTATCAGTCACTAACTTTCCCATTATCTCTTGATGGACACTTTTTATAACAGTCTCACTCCTTACAATCAAAATATTGCTATTCAGTCTTATGGTGGCGATTTCTTAGAATTTACAATGGATGAGCTCAAACATGTTCTTAATAAACTATCTTAAAAGTATCGACATAAAAATAATAAGGAAGAGAGTTTTTCATCGACCAAAAACAAATCATCGTGTAGCTGTTGTTGATGATAGAGTTATTAGGTAATAATGTTGACATTGTGGGATGTACGGTCAAACCCAAAATTGTTGTCTAAATTTTGATCTACCCATTCAGATTGATCAGAGTTATCAGTTTGTTGATTTTAAGGCTAGTAATAAAGGTCTTAGTGATCCTTTCTCCAACCACTATAACCCTGGTTATAAAAATCACCCCAATATTTCTTAGAGATATTAAGGTGTGGTGAAACCTTCTATAGACACTAGTTTCCCTAATCATCCTAGAAATCAATTTCAAAATGATTTTGGACCTTCAAATTCCAATTATGATATATATGGTCTGGTTAGGAAATTGATTTCTAAGGTATATTAATATTAGACTGGCATCAATAATTTATAAGATCAGTTGGGTCAAATGGAAAGGGATTTTGGTGGTAGAGAAAAAGGTATGTTTTCCAACACAACTGAACCTATCATGAGGGAAAATGTTATGGTTGCAACCACTAGATCGGGCTTACAAAACTAAGAACAAGTTAAGGAAATACATAGTGAAGTTAAAACGAATGAAAAATATGAATCTGAGGTGGAAATTATTGAAAAAAATATGGAAATCTGGATAGAATTTTCTAGAATCAGAAAAATGTTGAATCTTCACCTGATAAAGCTCGAGAACAAATAAAGACAAATTGGGAACTATTTAAGGATGGAAAAAGGGATATTTTAAGATGAGGAGAGTAATCTACAAGTTTTAAAACATTATTCCCCTCTCATAACATTCCCCAAAAGTATAAAAAAGTGTGATAAACATGAATAATTAAGAATCCTAAATATAATCAGGCCTTATAGCATTGACATACATTTTTTTTGAAATTCTTGGATAAAATTCAATCATATGAAAATTCACCAAGTGGTTTCTAGCTAACAAAAATGATTATAAAAAATTGGATACTGTCAATATCAATGAAGAATGCAGTCCTATTCTTTTAAGGAAATTCCCTTCAAAGTTGAAGGACCCTGAAAACTTTGTTATTCAATGCTGAATATGAGGAGGTGGAAAACATAATTGCTTATGTGATTTGGGATATAGTATTAATTTGATTCCATACACCTTATTCAAAATTATGGTTCTAAAAGATTTAAAAATAAATTATATCGGCCTTTAACTGGATGATAGGACACTCACTCATCCATATATAATGATGGATGACTTAATAGTTAGTATATGTAAGCTTACATTTCCCATAGATTTTTTATTCTTGATATGGAGTGTAAAAATAAGGTCCTCATCATCTTAGATAGAGAATTCCTTACTACTAGAGGTTATATCATTGATGTTTTCAAAAGAAAACCTACCATACAAGTTTTAAATGATGTTGAAAAGATTATGGACATTGAAAATACCAAGCATGTGGTTACCTGTAACTTTTTTTGATGTTACTGAGAATGAGTGTTTTAAAATATTTGTCATTTCTATGTATGGTTCATTCCATTTTGAGGTTATAGAGATTATAATTCCACATCCCATTGAAGGTGTCACTAAGATAGTTTTCCACCTTTTCATCCATCTATTAATGAAGAAACCCCTTTCCAAGAACCAAATCTAGAGTTAGAATTAAATATAATTAATCTTGAGTTTTCTAATCCTGATTATAACTATTTTTATATTTAGTTTGAAAGATAAAAAGTGTCTATAACTATAGAATATTATGGATTTAGTTCCTCTAAAAAACATAATGTTTTTCAACTTGAATAAGTCCATTTTCTGGAATGTTTCATTCCCGCTGTTTTAGAACCTGTGCTTGATGATTACCCACCTGTTTTTGATAAATTTACTTCTATTTAATATTTTGAGGACTCTTAAAAATTTATTTTCTATACTCAAATTGAAACCTTTAGGTGGAAGAATTATAAGTTGACATTTTCATAGGCTGATCTGTGCACGTTTATTTTTTATAGTGACCAAGTTGTAGTGGTTTTTGCACCTATTTTTGAGAGTTTGGAATCTGCATGTGTGGGGGGAAACCTTGAGAACACTTATGGTTTTCTTGAAACTATTTTTAGGGTGTTTTCTACAATTTTATTCATGTTTTTGAAAATATAGTCATTTTTACATTGGTGAACAACAACCTTAGTTATGGGATTTTAATAGACCTTACAAAATCATTTCTTGAAGTTGGATATTTTAAGTTGTTTAAAACGTGTATTGAATTATGCTCAAGTGAAGTTCCATTCATAAATGAAACCTTTCCATTGAATGGCCATGTATAGATCCTTAGGGGATAACATCTAACAGAAGACTTAAAATTTAGCTCAACATGGGAGGTAACCCATGACTTTAAATTTATGCATTGTTTTTCTTAATAAATTCTTCTCACTCTATTCTAATCCAGATATGAACTTACCTGGTTTCTTCATCTAATGGATTATTTATGTGATTATCTCAAACAATTTCTTATTTGATTTTCACTTCCATGGGAGCTAAAAACTTGAGTAACCCACTCCAAGCTTTCTTCCTTCCATCTCTGGCTAAATTTTTTCTTGAACATTAAATTCTGGTTACTTATGTTCTATATTTGCACATTTTTAGGTACTATATCATAGTGTCTATATTGATTGATCATAATGAAAACAAGGGATTGTTTATGAAATAATGAGAAAATTATTCTTCATACTGGGGAGTACTTATTTTAATCATTTAATTGTTAATGATTCCAAATATATTTTTTCACTACAAGTTTGTGTTAATACTTTTTGAAAATTAATTGATGTTATTTTATTGTATTCTTTAATTATTTCTAAGTCTCTTGTTCATAACTATTTTTGTCGAATGATGTGTTATATTTTAAAAGTGCATGTGCATACAATTTTATATGCTAATTTGAAAGTAATTTTTGAATTTAAAATATGAATGTATGCATAATTTCTTATTATCATTTTTTTGTGATAAACTACTTTTCAGGGACCATTTATATTATTTTCCATATAGTGGTGTTTTTATGTGGAAAAATAATTTTCTAACTTCACTCTAACCATTACCATAATGATTTCACTTCTGATTTTCAATCTTTTAGGACTAACACTTTAATATTTTTTCTTACACCTTAAATTAAAAAATGGGTTCATTGCTAGGTTTTAAGTGTGGGGAGGGGTCTTTTTATGTGCTAAACGATAATAAAATGTGATCCCATCAAACCCCTTATTTTTTTTAAATTATGGGTTTCTCAAGTTTTTATTTACGTTTTCAGTTGGTAAAATTTTTCATAATTACATAGATTTTGATTCCACATTGAGGCGGTTTATTTCTATCACCACTACCATAAATACAGGCAAGGGAATCGCTTGGGTTTTATCAACACTAATCAGAAAGCACTGATAAAAGGGGGAATTTTATCAGCACTAGAAAAAAATGATAAATCTACCTTTTATGAGTGCTAATATTAGCGCTGATAAAAGTTTTTAATAGAAAATATTTTTAATTTATATAAAAATATTTTAATGATATTCAAAAATAATTTTTATAGGTATATATTAAATAAAAAAAATGTTTTTAATGTTTATTAGTTTTAGTTATATATTTATTATATATATATTATACTATATGTTTATAATATTATATATAAATACTTTTTAAAATATATATATATATATACAAATACATATTTTATATATATATATATATATAAATTTATGATTCCAAATGAATTTGTCAATTGATGCATATGTTCATATTCTCATGAATATATGGATATTGTTTATCCTAATATTGTCCATATATACTATAGTACTATATATACTTGCTGTATTCATTCATTTCATATATATATTAAGCTTTATCTTCTCATAAATACTTAAAATCACAATAAATATATTAAAATAAACAATAAATTCATTTATTATATTTAATAATATAAATATTCAGTTATATATAATTATATACTTTTTAAATATATTATATATAATAATAATAATTATATATAACTAATCAAATATAAATATGTTTATATAATTATAAAATTAAAAAATATTTTTTAAAAATACAAATACATATTTATGAATACCCTTTGAATATATTTATTTATAAATATGTCTTTAATGAATATACACATAGACACAAACAAACACACACACACTTATATTTAAATACTTATGAAATCAAAATTAATATTAATATATCAATTTATATTCATATATATTTAATTATAATTTAAATTATAATATATATACATATATATATTTAATTATAATTTATACACAAACACAAACATATATACATATATAATTATAATTTAAATTATTAATTTATAATAAATATTTTAGATATATATATTTATAAACTTATAAATGTAATAAATATATTGGTTATAATTTTATAAATATGAATAAATGGTATGTTTTATCAGCGCTGATAAAAAATACGTTTATTAGTGCTTTTTTAGCTCTGATAAAGATGAGCCTTCATCAGTGCTAAAAAACACTGATAAAGGCATGTTTTATCAGCGCTTTCAATTTTATCACTGATAAAACATATTTTTATTAGTTTTTTATATCTAGTGCTGATAAACGTATCACTGGGTTTTATAAACAAATCCTAACTTTCTCCTCCTTCCCCGCACCCCTCAAGCTCTCATGGAAGCTGATCCTTGCCATCGCCGCCACCACCGCTGCCGCCTCCTCTCCTCCCTCCTCTTCTCCCTCCTTTATTGCCTCCACCTCCTCCTCGAACATCGAATCCTTCTCCACTGTGAACTATGATTCTCCGCATAGCTCTCCTCCGTCGTGCCTCTCATCCACTAGTGGATCTCCTCCACCACGCCTCTCATTCGCCGCAACTATTCTCCGCCTTTGCCTTTCCTCCGTCGTGCCTCTCCACCACCGCACCTCCCCTACACCGTGAACACACCTCCACTACTTGGTGAACCACACCTCTATTGTTAGTTTTCTATTCTTTCTCATTAGTTTCACTTATTACAGTTTGATATTGATGGTGTTGTTGTAAATTGTACGAGCTAAACACCCTGCTGAATATTATATCCATTGGTGGTCCTTGTTTGTGCACTAGTTATCTTTGGTAAAATTCAATTTTTCGATACCATATTTCGAATTGGTTGATTTAAAAATATTCAACTCAATGTGGGTTTTCATCATGGTAGAATATAAATATTGTTATTTCCAGAAACTTATGAATTTAAGTGGGTGAAATGTATTGTTGTTGTGTTATTAGCCTAATATTTTGTTTCCTATATTAAATTATGACACAATTGAATATATTTTTTGATGGTATAATTCTATGTGGTAAGATTACCCTATAAAAATATTTTACGATTCAATAATATTTGAATAATTTTCTTAAGCTTGAAACTCAAATTTAAAATTTTGTTAAATAAGTGGATAATAAGATGGAAGTTTCAATATTCGTGAAATGTATTGTAAAATGGGGAGACAATCCACTATACATGTGATTAAAGGAATATTACAATAATGTAAGATAATATTTATTGATGATTCCCCATGATTATAAAAATTATTAGAAAATATTTCCATGAAAATAGTAGTACTAAACCTTTTTGGTGACTCCGGGAATAATTGAACAGAGAAATTAATATAATAAGTGTCATCACGTGTTTCATCAAATACTATTACAAGAGGTATCAAAGCAAGTGAAATTTATATTTTTTTACATAAATACAATTTTTGGACAGTGATAATGTACTAGAATGTGACACCCTTATTTCATAAGGTAGAGGATTTATCAAAGACTCTATATTTTTCCTTGATGATGAGTGTTTTATTTGGATTTTTTTTTGAAATGTGTAGTAGTAAACATGATGAATTCATTAATCTATTAGTACATTAAAGGTGGAGTAGGAAGCATGATGTGATGATGTTTTGGATTCATGATAGTGGTGCCAAATAATTAATATTGGGATATTTTTAGTATTTAATAGATAATTAGTGTTGGTATTGAATTTATTGGAAATGTTAATATTGGATTTATTGGATATAGGTTAGTATTGGATATATTGGTAACATGTTGGTGATGGATTTATTAGAAAAAATGTAATAAAACTATGTTTTATAATCATGGATAGTGATAAATTTGTTTTCAATATATGGTGATTATTGTTGTTGGATTTATTATCAACACATGATTGGTTATTGGATGTTGTTCTAGAAGTAGATGTTTGTAATGATATAAGGTTGTTCTGAAAATTATTATAAAAGAAATATTAGATATTTTTTGGAAGTTATTCTATAAGATGTGATGAATATGTTCAAAAGAATAACTCTGGAATTTTGATAATGTAGTTGAGTTGGATGGAGTTCATTTGATAAATTTTAGAATTTGCAGAAAATACTATGGAATGAGTATAAGTGTTCGACCAGGAGTAGAGTTCCTAGAAAAATGAAAAATTCATAATAATCCATGTACATATAAAATTATGCAGTCTACATTTTAAATGAAATTTAAAAGTATGGTGATCCTTATATTGATACATAATGGTTACATGTACCAATGTTTACGGTACTTCCAAAATGAGAATATGATGTCATCGAGAAGGCTGATGGAGTTTTGGATAGTTTTGGGATGAAATTATAAAAATTATATATATAGGATGTAACATACTAACACCCTAATTTAATCTGATAAATCTATATCATTCTATTTTTGGTTTCACAAGGAATAATTCACACCATGTAGAGGTACCCATGAGAATTAAGATCCAAGATGTTTTGAAGGTGACTAGTTGATCACACTATGGGAGATGGAATATAAATATTAGTGAACTTTTTAAAGGGAATATAGATAATTCCACTTATATATAAGAGTTTTTCATATGATGGTAATAATGGTCACACTATGAGGGGAATGTGTACGAGTTATTCATGTCCTTGGGAGTTTATACATTTCCTGAAGTGTCATAGGAATACCTTGGTGGTTCTACCTACTTTTTGATTTCCATGGCATATAGGAAATCTTGGTATGAATGATTAAGTATAATTGGAGTCCATGTGACCACACTATAATAGAGAAATTCGTGTTGTCATTTTAAGGTAAAGAGATAATTATGAGATATTCAACATAACATGTTTTTTTTTGTGTGACCTATGAAATTTTGAGGTTAACAATTACAATATATAACGGAGTATCACACCACGTAGTATATTAAGCATGAGCCTTTGGTTTCAGAAGAGAATGAGATTTAAATGGTGATGAAAATGTTCATTCCTAGAAGTATTCAAGTGAATATATGTAGCATCCTAACATCGGTCGACATGACATGTCACCCAAGATGGCTCCGTACAATGCCTGAAGCCCATTTTAGATCACCATGGGTTGGCGATAACCAAATGGGTATTGACATACATAACTATGGGAATGATTTCACCCTAAAATATAATAAATAAAATCACTTAAATAAAAGGCTGAAAATAAGAAATAACACACCTAGAATGTTTGAGTCCATTACAATCTCCCCATATAAAGACTTATCATCCCTAAAAAGTTACTCTAGAGGTCTTGCTTGACCATATTGGGCCACTAAGCCAGCACATCAAACTCCCGATTCCAATATTCTTCTTGAATATGCTCGCGATTCAAAAAAAATCATTTGTTAGGAACCTTCTTCTTTTGCAATACCTTTTCAATCCAATCAATAATTCATAGTATATGTTTCTCAAATGATGTCTAAATAATACCAAGTTTTTTTACTTTCCCAAGTGTAGATGTCTAAATAAAACTTCATTATGATTTTTCACACAATTCAACCCATGAAATAAGTGACAAACTATACTATCTCCCATCAACAAGTTCCCCTAACAACCCAAGCCCTACTCTATCGGTTGACATCATTGATTCATTCTTGATCTCCTCTAATCGATACACCTACAAGAGTATATATCATATACCAGTGAAAATCAGCCATTTATTCGCACACACAAAACCAACCACCTCTACCTACGGGTAAGGTTCACCTACAAACCACTCCCAATGTGCACTAAGAAATTTTATCACTACCAAAATATAACTGTGAACATATCTGATTGTTAGCTAAATATTGACATTCACAATCATTTTCAACAACTCCCATACATGATCACATCACTGAACCCAATGGAATAACTCAAGGACCCATCCACTTACCCAGACATGACCCTTACACTTTGACTTTCCACATCCTCACATGGGCTTGTTAGTGACCAAAAAATTTATAGGATTTTCATGAACCACAACTAATCATTACAGATATTACAAACTATCATAATGAGCTAACACCCATATTGAATATCCAAACTTGGATTTCATCACCAGACTACTCATCCCTTGATAGGTCATAGATCGTTCCCCAAATGAACTAATTTTCTCACACACCTAAAACACCATGAATTATGGGTCTCTTATTTACCACATTACAGGGGACTTTCCACATGAATACATCATGTATTTTTCAAGTTTGAATTATTAAAAATTATATTAAAAGTAATCATTTTTAAAGAATTTATACTTCTTATTTTTAAAACCTTTGTGTCTGTTTAATAAATTTTTATTAGGAAACATTTATATTAATGTTTTTAATACTAATATATTTTCCTTAAAAAATATATAAATATATTTTTCACTTAAATTTTTAAATGTTTTTGTGAAAAGGTCTGTATTTCCACTTACATTTAACATCTTATGATTTTTTCCATGTAGTGATATTTTAATAACAATTTATATGTTATTATGATATGATTTATTTTGGAAAATGATAATTATAATATTCTATTATCTCTTATGTTCATGTTAGGTGATTTATTTTTTAATTAATTAAGAAAAACATTATTTTTCCATTTCAAGAAATGTTCCCACTCTTTCTCCTTTATCTTCCACATCCCTATTCTCTTATCTATTTCCCATAGGTTTCTCATTCTCATAGTAATTGGAATTAAAGTTTTATGAGGGTTTAGGGACTTAGGTTTTCTGAGTGTTTTCCATGGAAGGTGACATGTTATGTATTCGTTACTATTCAGTTTAAAGTAAGTGTTTCTTTTCTCTTCCTTTATTTTATAATTCATGGAATGTGTATACTTTATAAATTTATTTTCAATTAATGTATAGTAATGTATGGGTTCTTGTATGAAATTATAAATTTCATTCTTAAATTCTAGACATGGCATAAGGGGTTTTCATAAGAATTTCAAGTGTTATGTTTAAATTAGATTAATTCTCATGAAAGTCGTATTAGAAAAGGTTCATAGGGTGATTAGATGTTTTTATAGTAAATTTATGTCTTATTCCTTTTTTGGTTTTTGAATGGAATTTTCCATGTTCTTGGAGAATGTTTTAGAAAGACAAGGGGTTTTTTCAAGTGCTTACAAAATCATTGAAATGATGAGACTTTAAAGAAGGGGAGTGAGACTCTACATACTAAGATGGGTTTCATGTGAAGACCCATTTTTAATTTAAAAAATTAAATTGTTTATTTCTCATGTGACCCTCAATGATTTCCCCTATACGTGTTTCACCAGTTATGGGTTATTGATTATTTATACGATGGATGTATGATGTGAAAAGGAGATGTTATATGTGATGGTGTTGGAGGTGAGGTGCAAGAATTTTTTGTTAAATATCTTGATTTATTTCTCACCTAAATGGTTGTTTTTATGGTAACATGGGTATCTAGGTGGGACTTCGTGATTTATGCTACCCAAGTTGGTACACAAACCTCTATGGTCACCCTAGTTATGTTTAAGACAAGGATAGTGGGAAGTATCCATTATGATGAGTTAATTATGGTTTAATTAGGTGGATCATGTTATTGTTGGATGAAACATATATCAGATGTTGGTCCATGTAGTTATAATGTCGTTTTGGATCATCACACACTAGTACCTAGGGAGTATCCCATGAAATTTTGCTCCTTGATCGGTGGTTCTATATAGAGGATTAAATTATTATATTGATTACATCTCCCTTATGTTTTTTTTATTTTTGTAAATATTAATATTAGTTTTATTTTTGTAACTATTAATATTAGTTTTATTTAATATTATATTGTTCCTTGATCACATGGTTCCCTTCTTCATTGTGAATTTATTTTCGCCAGTTGAAATGGGTTCTTTATGAGATAATGAATGTTTTAATTTAAATTGGAAAACAAATTTATGTATTTTGAGATGGGTAGTACCTATATTTTTCACCAATGCATTGGGTAAGAGATAATATATCATGATATATGAATGTTATGTGAATAGGTTAGTAAGTAAATAGGTTCAATAAGGGTGCGTTTGATTTCATTAAGAACTACTCCTAATAATACATGTTAATAAGTTAGGAATTTGTTATGTTTATGGGTGAGTGTGATGGTTTTAATATCTAATCATAAATTTAAATGGGAATATGCTTCTATGTTGCCAGTGGGGGGTTGGAACACTGGAAAAGGAGTTCACCCTCCAGTGATGGGTTAGTTAGTCTATAAGGTTGATGGGAGTAACACTAAAAACTAGTGATCAAAGCTAGATAGGGGGTGTCATGAGACATATAAGGTGTGCGACCATCAATGATTTTCATTTTCTAGATAGAGGTTAGTGGCAATGAAATGTAGTGATTTTTTAGGGGCTCACTTTTAAAATGATTTAAGTGTTTTAAAATATTTCATAAAAAATTATATGTGTTCAATATTCCATTTTTTTCTTTTAAATTTCTTTAAAATGGTTTAATAAATAATTATGGTTTGAGAAAGGATGTTTGGAACTAATGGGTTTATATGAAAAATGGGTTTCTATTTTAAAGAGGAATTTGCGTATATGGTTTGTTTTTAATGGGATTTCAATTGTGATTATATAAATAGTGTTCAAATGAGATTTAATGTCTTTAAATTTTTACCCGTGGTTAATTTTTATATCAATGATTTGTGTACAGATTTTGTTAAATATTAATATCATTAAATAAAATAGGATGGATATGAATAAATAATGGATGAATTCCAATTATTTGACAAAAGAGTATGAAGATGGAGTGAAATAGTTGATCATGTTTGCAAAAGATCATGCATATGATCCATCTCAAATCCTTTGTCCATGTTTAGGCTGTTTTTATTCAATAAAATCTAGTCTAGACGAGTTGGAATAACACTTGATCTGTCACCGCATAGATAAAAGTTATTAATGATGGATTAAACATGGGGGAAAAGCGAATGTAGTTAGTGACTAGGATAACACTATGTTTTATGGATCATTTGATATGATTACAGGTGTGGAAAATGAATAAGACTATATCGAGGATGTTATTACAGATGTGCATGATGATGCAGATTGTATTAAGGAAATGATAAGGACAGTTGAAGATGAAATTTGTGATTTCCCAAAATTGTATGAGCAGTTAAATAGTTTTGAAAATATGCCATTATATGATGGTTTCACTAAATATACAACATTGTCTGTCATACTGAAGTTGTATAATTTGAAAGTAGGAAACAGATGGTGTGACGCCGGTTTTACAGAATTACTTTCTCTTTTGAATGACATGCTCCCAAAAGATAATGAGCTCCTGAGCTAAACATACGATGCCAAAAAAATGCTATTCTCGATGGGTATAATCTTTAAAAGAATAAAAGCCTTCCCGAATGACTGTATACTATTTTTAAGGACCAAAAATCACTTAGAGAATGCCCAAAATGTGGTTCTTCTCGATACAAGAATGATGAATCTACTCCTATGAAAGTTTCATGGTACTTTCCAATTATTCAAAGGTTTAGGTGCCTATATGGAAGTGAGGAGACTGTAGTGCAATTGACATGGCACACAGATAGAAGAAATAAAGATGGAATGCTACGGCATCCAACATACTCTCCTAAGTGGAAGATAAATGATCATGAGTATCCTAACATTGGAAATGAGCCACGAAACTTTCGTCTTGCATTATCTATTGATGAAGTATATCCTTTTGGTTTTCAATGTAGCCCTCACAGTACATGGCCAGTTATGTGGTAAATTATATCTTTCCACCATGGTTATACATGAAATGAAAACACATCATGTTATCTATGATTATATCAGGACTAAAACAACTGATTAATGATATTTATGTTTATTTGGATCCATTGATCGAGGATTTGAAATTATTGTGGGTTTTAGGTGTTACGATGTATGATGCTTACATAAATGAATATTTCATGTTGAGAGACATGTTGTACGAGATGATAAATAAATTTCTAGTTTATAGAATTTTTTTAGGATAATGAATTAAAGGAAATCTTCGGTGACTCATATGCGAACAAGGTACAAAATTAATTAGGTTGAAACATTCATCGAAAACTATGCTTCATGGACATTGCAGATTTTAACCCTGATGACATAAGTATCGGTCTTGGGTGACATCATTCTATAGAAGTTCAGAAGAACGTAAACCACTATATACACTAACATGTGATCAACTATTTGAGAAATTAAAAAATGTGCTCACTACTTTTGGTAAAATGTTTTCAAAAAACCTTACAAAAACTTGTTGGAAAAAAAATTAGTTTTTTTGAATTACCATACTACAATTGTTTGTACGTCAAAAAATTTCTTGATGTTTTTCATGT
The DNA here is from genome assembly GCA_963277665.1 of Viscum album. NCBI lineage: Eukaryota > Viridiplantae > Streptophyta > Magnoliopsida > Santalales > Viscaceae > Viscum > Viscum album. Next base: position 549,744,521 of record OY728121.1, read on the forward strand.
TGAAAAAAATGTATGTGATAGTGTCCTCGACATGTTTCTAAATGCACCCGGAAAAACAATGGATGGAATTAAGGCTAGGTTAGACATGGATGACATGGGAATATAAGAAGATTTGGCACCAATGAAGGGTGAAAAACGAACATTTCTTCCTCTTACTGCTTACTCTCTTTCCAGGCTGGAGAGATATCAGTTTTTTAACTTCTTAATTGATGTAATAGTTCTAGAGGGGTATTCATAGAATATCATGAACAACATGTCAATAGAAAATTTAAAGTTAAATGGTCTAAAATCACATGACATCCATGTTTTGATGTAAGATATAATCCATATAGATTTACGTTGCATTTATCCTAAGAATGTCCATCATAAATTAGTGAAGCTCTATTTTTTCTTAAAATATAGATGTAGAAAAGTTATAGACCCGGCGAAATTGCCGACTATGAAAAGAGAAATTGTCGTCATATTATGTGAATTGGAAATGTTTTTTCCACTGACATTATTTAATATGATTTTTCATTTTATGGTTCACTTGGTGAGAGAGATTTGAATATGTGGTCCTATGCAATATATATGAATGTACCCCATTGAATGGTATATGATGATTTTGAAAGGGTATGTCAAAAATCAAATTCAGAATGAGGGTTGTACTGTGGAGCGATATACTGTTGAGGATGTCATTGAATTCTGTAATGAATACCTATCTGGTGTGAAAAGAATTAGTATACTTAAATCTTGTCACATTGGGAGACTTGATGGGTGAAGGTATTTCTGGAAAGGAGGTAATCACAATCAATCCTACAGATCAGAAGCAGACCCACTTTTATGTTTTTCATAACAGTTTAGACATTGACCCATATATTGAAACCCACAAAAACATTATTTGGCATTCGAATCCATCAATGGATGAAAAATGGATATCAAATAAACATAATCAACAGTATATATGATGGTTTCAGGACCAAATTTTTAAGGAGTTAAATGAAAATATAGACTCAATTTCAAAACGACATTGATGGCTAGCTGGAGGAGCAAGCGTGTACATATTATCTTACAATGATTATGTAATTAATGGTTATACATTTTATACTAATTAAAATGATGAATATAGTAACAGAAATAATAGTGGAGTTACACTTGTGGAAGAAGTGATGTATTTTTCTGGTGCTAAGGAACGAAATCCAATTTACGTGAATATTTCATATTTTGGCATCATCAAAAAAATATGGGAGTTGGATTATATGACATTCCAAGTGCCGGTTGTTCAATGCAAGTGGGTTGATAACAGAAGTGATGTTAAAATAGATGAGTTTGGATTTTTGAAAGATGATTTTAGCAAGGAAGGGTATAAAGACGAACTATTTATAATGGCATCACAGGCAGTATAAGTATTTCATGTTCCAGACCCAGCAAACCAAAAATAGTCAATTGTTGTGTTATCGACCAAAAACAATGAAGATTCAAATGAAAATTCAATGGAGGATGAACCTTTTATTGGGAAGTATCAATAATTTCATATATTTCCCTGTGTAGATGATGTTTTTCATGTCAGAGGAGACCACGATGAAGGGATTTTGAAAGTCGATAAATGGGTCAAATCCCTTCAACCATAAAAAGATAGAGTTCGATAATCAAGTTATTTTTTTCTAATATACACTGTGTTACTTTATGTTAATATATGCTCACTGATGCTTTTATGTAATCTAAATTAAATGTTAAACCACTTTTGTAGATAATGACTTCTTCACATGATGATGCTCCCAATACCCAGGCACAACAAGTTTCCCAACTTGCTGCTACTCGTAGTGAAGAAGAACAATAGGTTTCTCAACCTATTATCATATGTTAATATTTTTTCATTGAAAATTTTATCTTATATATATTAAATGTTAAAACAAATTTATAGATGATGAATCCTATATGTGATGATGATCCAAATCCCCAAACACAATAGGTTTCTCAACCTGTTGCTGCTCGCAGTAGCGACGAACAATAGGTTTCTCCACCTGTTGATGGTCCTAGTGTAGAGGTACAACCACCACCTGCACATGATGATGATAGCCCTCCAGAGCAAGAAGAACATATTGATGATGGTGGATATGAGGAAATGAAAGGTGATGAAACACCGACGATGCAGAAAAAATAGGAACACCATAGTTTGACAATATTAGTAAAAATCATTGGGGCTAAATAGAAAGGCATCAAATATGAGATTGTATATATGAATCGAGGCCAACATGTAGTCCCCAACAAGGCCATGTCTAGTAGTGACATTAGAATCATCACTCGATAATGCATGACGATCGATGTAACTTCATGGCACCGAGTTGTGACTGAGATTAAGACACTGATCTGGGGATATATTATGGTATCATTATTACATCAGTTTTTTAATTTTCTAAAAATTAAATAATGAAACATTGAATTACACTTCATTATCTCTTGTAGAGTGCATTTATAGTAAATGATTCACACAAAGACTATGTATTAAAGGTTGTTGGAAGGATTCATAGGGTTTTTTCACACTTTTAATGAAATATCATCATAAAGATGCTGAAGGGAAAATAAAACTACATCCACCTCTTATTTATGCACACCTGATAACCCAAGTGTCATGGGATGCATTTTCTAGTCATCATATGAAGTAGTATTTTCATGTATATTGTGTCTGGTAATATTTTGTTTGATAGTACGTGTATTCATCACTTTGATTGATAGTGTTTTATTTATGAAACAAAAAATGAGTGATAAAAATAAACAGCATGCATCAAAACCAACTTGGTTCCATGAAGCATCCAAAAAAGTATGGTCGCATCAGAGGTGCAGGTTTTTGGGTGAGACCCCGGATATATTTTGAGAAAAAAAACAAGTGGAGGATCAAACTGACGAAATGAAAAATATGATAGAAACATTAGCTATGTTTTAATAAGAATTTCAATACCAGAGAGAGATGATAACAAGTTTGATGGGGGGAGGCAAAGAGAAGAAAAAACACAAGAACAACCTGTGCGTGATGATCCCACCCCACCCCCACTAGTTTTGAGGTGATTCATTCCCCTTAAAAAAATTCTTAACTAAGGAAGTCAATTTTATAATAATTGTTTCTGTGAAATGTGAATCAGATAAACACTAGAAACTGATACCTTTCCTGTATTTATTTTCAACAGGGTGAAAATGACTGTGATTTATATCTATCAACACCCATCTATCATCTTGTAGCGATAGCTACAATGTTCAATATCCAGAATGACATGATACAAAACAAACCACTTCTGATAGATCATGATAGAGTGTCAATTACTATAGCCCTAGAGATGAGTGTTAAGCTACCTATTCCAATTGGCGATCCAGATATTCCAATAGTTGAACAAGATCTTGCAACATTCATTGCATGACCATCACATCTTGTAAAAAAACATATCGATGATGAGGTATTCATTTCAAATTTTTTTTTCAAGATAAACCTTAAACATTTAATGAAAAAATTTCTGAACTGATGCATGTTATTATTGATGGAAAATGGGAAGGAGGTGAAACGAAATACCGGTTCAAAATAATCTCAAGGATCAACCAACCAATCAAAATGATCTACCAAAAGAAACATAACCCCCCACTCTATGTCCAAAATTATTATCATTGAGGGATCATGTGGATAAAAAGTTGAGAGATATTGGTAATCACATAATTGATTTTGAAGAAAATATGTGAAGTGCCTAGATCAGTGTGAATCACTGAGAGGGGGAGGGGGTGAATCAGTGATCCCTTAAAACTTTTTACTAATTGATTCTTTATCAATTAAACCTCTATGTCTGGTTAAAGCCTCGATCCACTCTTCTTGTATCTCTCAACCTTTCCCGGATAATGCAGTAATGAAAAGGCACAGGACACAAGGATTTACAAGGTTCGGCACCAAAGGCCTACATCCTTGCCATGATCTCCCAGCATGGATTCTCCATTATAACCTGTTAAAATTACAATGGTCGATACAGAGTCCCACTGTATCTCTCCTGAGTCCCACAGGAGGGTCTTTATACTGCGTCCCATAGTGTTACCAGAGTCCCACTGGCCTGCTCCAGAATCCCACTGAAGACTTCTTCTCCCTGAGTCCCACAGGGTCTTCTTCTGGCTCCTCGAGTCACACGAGTAGCTCTTCTTCTTGTTCAGCTCTTCAAGTATCTTCAGCAGTCTGGAATAAAGACTGCTGGCCTTGCTCTGTACCTCTGATCACTTGTGATGATCAGGTCTTCTCGTCTTGCTCAGGATTTATCTCCTTCTACTCAGGATGACCTGGCCTCTCTTCAGCTACTGAATACTCAGACAATTGATATCTTTAACTTCAGTCTGGTCCAGTCTCAGTTCAATTCAACTTCATGCACTGAGTGCATGGCAGCTCTTCATCCTCATGCACTGACTGCATGGCCTTCTCAAATCTTCAAGAACCTCCTGGTCTTGGACAACTCAGATGCACACAACCAGATTTGGCTTTGTTCACGTGTGCATGTGCATGCATGCAAGCATGCACTTCCCTGTTCTTCTTCTAGGTGCAGTAAACCCTCAAAGGGTGCATTCAATTATAACACACACCTTCTTCACAATCTTCACACACTATATTCAAATTTTTCACACACTTAGAAGTGTGTTTTACTTTAGTGTGGAACTTCTTCTTCTTCTTCTAATGTGTATACACTTTTTAGTGCACACACATAGGTTCGGCCACTTCACTTTGATGTTTTGCACACACAACTTTGTTCTTTGATTTTCACACACACAAAGAGTGTGTATTTGACCTCCACTCTTTTTTCACACCCCAAGCTATGCCTCGGCCTTCCTTTCAAATGCACACACACACAAAGTGTGGTGGTCTTCACTTGTTTTGCACACACAATTTGTTCCACGTTTTGCACACACTTAAACTTGGCATGTTCTTATTGTTGTTGCACACACTTAACCCATAGGTGGTTCTTCAATTTTTCACACACACACTAAGGTGTGGTCTTCACTTCACCCACACAAGGCTACGGCTTGGGTTATCCACTTTGCACACACACTGCCCAAATTCAATCATCCCATAGGGTGTTCTCCCACTTTGCACAAGCTACTGCCCGTAGGGCCTTCTCCAATTCTTAAACACACTCAAAGTGTGGTCTTCACTTGGTGCACACACAAGGCATGCCTCGGCCTCCTCTTGCACACACAAGCCATAGGTATGTAGTGGCCTTCCTCCTTTACTTGGCACACAAGCACAAGCCTCGGATCATCTTCTGCACACCCACTGCCCAAATATCAAATGAAAGCGCGCAAGGGGTGCGGCCAACTTCTTTTCTTTTATCGTGCAAGAACTTGGGTGCACAAGGCAGCACGCAAGGGTGTCACTGCCGCGCAAGGATCTTGAGCCACGGGTCGCGCAAGCCTCGACCAACCTCGGGCACAAGGGGGGGCGCTGCCCAACCCTCTCTTCTTGTTGCGCAAAGTGGTTGCGCGCAAGGAACTTCGCGAAGCCAAAAATGGCTTCGGGCTACTGCCGCGCAAGTGGTGCGCGCAGGGCAGGTCTTCGCGAGGCAGAGCTCTCACGGGACTCGTATTTTCAACAGAGTTTCAGCAAAACTTTTTGGATCCTTGGGCTCTTCTTTTATAGGCGAAGCAGAGCCTCTGCCTTCCGCGTGGGATAAATCTCGAATCCCCGAAATCTTCGGATCTTTAAAAACTTTCCAAATCTTGAATTTGGTCCTCGGTTCACGCGGGTTCTCTCATTTTTTGTTCCTCTTCGTGCATGCGACTCATAACGCATGCACAGCCTTCGGTTTAGGCTCATCCCAACCACGTGGCCTCGGCAGCTTCTCTTGCCTCGGCCTCATTCGAAATTCTCCAAACATTGCATGCATGGTCATTTTTAGGCATGATCCTGTTCGTTATGGTCAGACGAGCACCATGGAGGTCTCGGTTTGCTCGGAGGTGGCCGGATGCTCGAGAACAGGTGGTCGGATGGCCTCTGGTTCAGCGGGGACGTCGCGGGTGCTGCGGTAGAGCTCGAGGTAGGAGATGGACGCCGGGCCGTTGGATGCGGTGATCAATTATCCTCGGACGGCCTGGATCAAATCGGGGGCGCGGCGGATTAGATGAGCGGTCCAGATCGAGCGCGCGATGAATCGTGCGGCTAGGATTCGTTCCCGGTGAAAATCCCGCGTCCCACATCGAAACGGCGAGAGGAATTGCCGCGGTTTATTACCCTGGCGCTGCCGCAACCCGCCAGTTGAATCCTCTCCCTCCACGGTGCCGCCCCGCACCGTGTTCTCCCTGCGGGCACGCTCTGCGCCCGCTCTCTGCTCCTGCGGGCGCGCTCTAGCGCCCACCATGCACACACGGGCGCGCTATGCGCCCACTATGCGCTCCTCCGGGCATGCCCCAGCGCCTCTGCGGTGTCTTGGGTGCGTCCTGCCGCCCTGGGCTCGCCCCACGGGTTCCCCCTTGGGCGTGGCGCCTTAGGCCCACATGTGCCTTGGGGTTGAACCCTCAAGGTGTCCACGGGCTGGCCAATTTTTTTGGCTAAGTCTTGAATAAGACTTTGTAAAAAACAAAGTCCTCTATGTAAAATGCCATATCAAGCCCTTTCATTCTTCTTCTCAATTTCTTCCCTTCTCTACTTCTTAAGAATTCCTTAATCCTCCTCAACATATAATCTTCACTTAGGATATGGAATTCAAAAGGTTTCTTCATCTTCAACCGAGCTCCTGAATCAAATACTTCTTCAATAAACTTCATTGATCTAATCAGAGATCAATTGGAACATCTTCTGATTCACATGCACTAAGTGATAGTGCATGGACTTCATTAAACCACTTCATCCACTTACAACTTATGGATGGATCACTTTCAACTCCTCATGCATTGTCACTACAATGCATGGTCTTCAAACAATGTTGTGACATTGTATCATCAGGATACGAGTTCTTTGAACTTAAAGAGCAGCTCAACAATCGTCAGATTTAACTAGAGAATGTGTCAACCACATCTCCTATACCACTTAGTGAATCTCCTAAGTGACATGCCTCTTAGTATCATGGCCATTCTCCTTCATCACCAACACCATCACAACCTTTGGCATTCACATCTTGACAATTATTGACATCCATTCATTCTAAGACAACAACATGCCTTATTGACAACAAATGCAACGCATTGTAATTCAATCTCCCCCTTTGTATTTGTTGTCAATACACTCCTTCAGCACATATGAATGGGTCAATATGTGTGCCAATATTTTCTCCCCCTTATTGGCAATCAAATACAAAGGTGTGGTGTGGTTCACTTTCAAAAATATCTTCCTCCCTTTGAATAGCATCTTCTTGAAAAACACTAGGAGAGGGATGATGTCACATGTTCTTCTTTAGCAAAGAACCTTTAGTAAATCAACTCTAAGTCTACTTGGGCTGACCCGGTGTAGAAAACAAGAGTGATGTAACCAAGGTACTCAATGCTGTCCAACATTCACTGTACATGTGAGATCATGCTTCAGGAGTTTGAAATTTTTCAGATATATCAATGAATTGCTAAATCCTGCACAACTTCACAAGACTCATTAGAAAGTTCAGGTGCAAAGATAAAGCTCCCCCTTTCATCCATTTGTCTTCAATCAATACTCCCCCTTAATTGTCATGATGAATGCAATTAAGAAACAAGGGATGAAAGTATGATTGGAATACCTTCACTTTTCTCAAGATGGTATTAATCTCAGAATCCCATCTTCTTCAGATTGGCTCCCCCTCAAGGGGTGCACTCCATTCTGTCCAAACCATCCTCCAGCTGAGAATGATCATCATCTTCAATTCCCTGCATTGTTATCACATGTAAATACCAATAGTATAAGGGAATAAGATGGAACCTCCTTGGTTCATCAATGTGAACAACAAGGTTGAGAAGATTCTCTCAACCGAGATGTCCCATTTTCACCAGTCTTCACACTTGCACATTTGATCTTCATTGATGATTTTGCTGGTGTGGTTCTCAAAACATCTTCATGTGAAACCTTCTTTTTCTTCCCTTTTTCCTTAGCAATTGCCAGAACTTTATCTTCAGCTCTTTGCAGATCTTTGGCAAGTTGCAACTGATTAGGCCATATGACTAACAAGTCATTTGGAAGAGTGGCCTCAGTTTTGGAAGTTCCACATGGTTCTTTGGATGATTTCAAGCTACCTTTCTTAGGCAACTTGTTTTCAACCAATCCCTTCTGCTTCTGGATTGATTGTCTTTTGGAGTTCAGTCTGCTTCTATTTAGTTTCATGGATTCTTTACAAAGGTCCATGATGTGTCCTTTCTTTCCACAGTAGAAGCATTTCTTGGTGGTCCTTCTGGATGCATCACCCTTCCTGGACTCAGACTCCAAGGACTTCTCTTCATTTCTCAAACACTTCTTGGGAGCATTTTCTACTTTCTTCTTGCTTCCCAAGGAATATTTTTGAGACAGGTTCAGTGATCTTTTCTTCTTTTGAGCTCTGGATACAGTTGGAGACTGACATGTATCTTTTTGACCACTTTTGCAATCATCCCAGATGTTGTCAAGTAATCCAAATCTATTTGCAGTAAACAGATGTCTCTGGACCTGTGGATGCTGCTTCTTTTCTTCTGGCTTGCTCCCCCTTGGCATGGGATTCCTTTGTGCTTGGACATTCAGTGGATTGTACCAACAATCATTTGCACAGTGCCCATACATATTACAACACCAGCATTGTCCCACGAATCTTGACCTCTTCAGTCCTTCTGATTGTAGGGTACTCTTCTTGACCTGTTGTGCTGTTTCAGGAGAGCTCTGCTTCTTTACTGTCTTTATCCATATTTGTTTGGAATTATCCTTCCTTCCTGCACTTTTTGTGGAAACACAATTAGAAGCATCAGTACAAGATGGTATGGATGATACCTTCTTTCTAGAGGATGTTGCACTTTTATTAGAGGATGTCTTTCTCTTAGAATCATCCTTCTCAATGCATACTTGAGTAGCAACATTTCTCCTTTCAGCTGACTGGGAGGCTTTGGCTTTGGGTGATTGCTGATTTTTCAATATCACCTCCAGTTCTATGCATTTCATATTGAGGGAGTTCTTCTCATCCTCAATAGTTCTTAGCCTTCCTTCCCATTTCTCTTCCAGCTGCTTTATCTGGTCTTCATGCATCATATTCATTTCAAGCAATGAGTTGTCAAGCTCCTTCACCCTTTTTACTTTGTCTTCAAGTTGAGCATATTTAACAACCATTGATACTCTATGCCTCTTCTCCAGTGCATGGTAAACATCTTTGACTATTATCATAAAGAATTCTTTCTCAGAAAGGCTTCTTTGCAATTCTTCATCAGTGTCTTCAAATCTTTCATTGCAAAGGAAAATAGTTTCATCTTTAGCCTTCACCAGCTTTCTGAGAGTGTTGGTTATGCCAACCCTTTTTTCCAATTAGACTTCGAGAGAATTGGCTTCATCTTCTAGCTGTAATTTTTCTTCTTGAAGATCAAGGAGGCCTGTATCTATACACATTGCAACTTCCTTGGGGACTCTCTTCTGAAGATATTTGATTGCATTTAGAAGATCATTGTTTCTTCCATCTTCATCACAGCTAGAGCAGGCTTCATCAGAAGAATGATAAAAGGAATTGTCATCTGATGTGACTTTCACATTTCTTTCCATAGAAGGAGTTTCTCTGATTGCAGCAACCTTCTTCTTCATCTTCTTGGCCTGTTTCTTCTTTCTATTTTTCTGAGTCTTGGCAGATATCTCCATTTGAGGCTGGTCGCTCGTTTCCTCAAATCTGCACTTCATAAAGACTCCCTTGGATCTTTTAGAGGTAACCTCCCTTTGATACCAATTGAAGTGCCCAGATCAGTGTGAATCACTGAGAGGGGGAGGGGGTGAATCAGTGATCCCTTAAAACTTTTTACTAATTGATTCTTTATCAATTAAACCTCTATGGCTGGTTAAAGCCTCGATCCACTCTTCTTGTATCTCTCAACCTTTCCCGGATAATGCAGTAATGAAAAGGCACAGGACACAAGGATTTACAAGGTTCGGCACCAAAGGCCTACATCCTTGCCATGCTCTCCCATCATGGATTCTCCATTATAACCTGTTAAAATTACAATGGTCGATACAAAGTCCCACTGTATCTCTCCTGAGTCCCACAGGAGGGTCTTTATACTGCGTCCCACAGTGTTACAAGAGTCCCACTGGCCTGCTCCAGAATCCCACTGAAGACTTCTTCTCCCTGAGTCCCACAGGGTCTTCTTCTGGCTCCTCGAGTCACACGAGTAGCTCTTCTTCTTGTTCAGCTCTTCAAGTATCTTCAGCAGTCTGGGATAAAGACTGCTGGCCTTGCTCTGTACCTCTGATCACTTGTGATGATCAGGTCTTCTCGTCTTGCTCAGGATTTATCTCCTTCTACTCAGGATGACCTGGCCTCTCTTCAGCTACTGAATACTCAGACAATTGATATCTTTAACTTCAGTCTGGTCCAGTCTCAGTTCAATTCAACTTCATGCACTGAGTGCATGGCAGCTCTTCATCCTCATGCACTGACTGCATGGCCTTCTCAAATCTTCAAGAACCTCCTGGTCTTGGACAACTCAGATGCACACAACCAGATTTGGCTTTGTTCACGTGTGCATGTGCATGTATGCAAGCATGCACTTCCCTGTTCTTCTTCTAGGTGCAGTAAACCCTCAAAGGGTGCATTCAATTATAACACACACCTTCTTCACAATCTTCACACACTATATTAAAATTGTTCACACACTTAGAAGTGTGTTTTACTTTAGTGTGGAACTTCTTCTTCTTCTTCTAATGTGTATACACTTTTTAGTGCACACACATAGGTTCGACCACTTCACTTTGTTGTTTTGCACACACAACTTTGTTCTTTGATTTGCACACACACAAAGAGTGTGTATTTGAACTCCACTCTTTTTGCACACCCCAAGCTATGCCTTGGCCTTCATTTCAAATGCACACACACACAAAGTGTGGTGGTCTTCACTTGTTTTGCACACACAATTTGTTCCACGTTTTGCACACACTTAAACTTGGCATGTTCTTATTGTTGTTGCACACACTTAACCCATAGGTGGTTCTTCAATTTTGCACACACACACTAAGGTGTGGTCTTCACTTCACCCACACAAGGCTACGGATTGGGTTATCCACTTTGCACACACACTGCCCAAATTCAATCATCCCATAGGATGTTCTCCCACTTTGCACAAGCTACTGCCCGTAGGGCCTTCTCCAATTCTTAAACACACTCAAAGTGTGGTCTTCACTTGGTGCACACACAAGGCATGCCTCGGCCTCCTCTTGCACACACAAGCCGTAGGTATGTAGTGGCCTTCCTCCTTTACTTGGCACACAAGCACAAGCCTCAGATCATCTTCTGCACACCCACTGCCCAAATATCAAATGAAAGCGCGCAAGGGGTGCGGCCAACTTCTTTTCTTTTATCGTGCATGGACTTGGGTGCACAAGGCAGCACGCAAGGGTGTCACTGCCGCGCAATGATCTTGAGCCACGGGTCGCGCAAGCCTCGACCAACCTCGGGCACAAGGGGGGGGCGCTGCCCAACCCTCTCTTCTTGTTGCGCAAAGTGGTTGCGCGCAAGGAACTTCGTGAAGCCAAAAATGGCTTCGGGCTGCTGCCGCGCAAGTGGTGCGCGCAGGGCAGGTCTTCGCGAGGCAGAGCTCTCACGGGACTCGTATTTTCAACAGAGTTTCAGCAAAACTCTTTGGAGCCTTGGGCTCTTCTTTTATAGGCGAAGCAGAGCCTCTTCCTTCCGCGTGGGATAAATCTCGAATCCCCGAAATCTTCGGATCTTTAAAAACTTTCCAAATCTTGAATTTGGTCCTCGGTTCACGCGGGTTCTCTCATTTTTTGTTCCTCTTCATGCATGCGACTCATAACGCATGCACAGCCTTCGGTTTAGGCTCATCCCAACCACGTGGCCTCGGCAGCTTCTCTTGCCTCGACCTCATTCGAAATTCTCCAAACATTGCATGCATGGTCATTTTTAGGCATGATCCTGTTCGTTATGGTCAGACGAGCACCATGGAGGTCTCGGTTTGCTCGGAGGTGGCCGGATGCTCGAGAACAGGTGGTCGGATGGCCTCTGGTTCAGTGGGGACGTCGCGGGTGCCGCGGTCGAGCTCGAGGTAGGAGATGGACGCCGGGCCGTTGGATGCGGTGATCAATTATCCTCGGACAGCCTGGATCAAATCGGGGGCGCGGCGGATTAGATGAGCGGTCCAGATCGAGCGCGCGATGAATCGTGCGGCTGGGATTCGTTCCCGGTGAAAATCCCGCGTCCCACATCGAAACGGCGAGAGGAATTGCCACGGTTTATTACCCTGGCGCTGCCGCAACCCGCCAGTTGAATCCTCTCCCTCCACGGTGCCGCCCCGCACCGTGTTCTCCCTGCGGGCGCGCTCTGCGCCCACTCTCTGCTCCTGCGGGCGCGCTCTAGCGCCCACCATGCACACACGGGCGCGCTATGCGCCCACTATGCGCTCCTCCGGGCGTGCCCCAGCGCCTCTGCGGTGTCTTGGGTGCGTCCTGCCGCCCTGGGCTCGCCCCACGGGTTCCCCCTTGGGCGTGGCGCCTTAGGCCCACATGTGCCTTGGGGTTGAACCCTCAAGGTGTCCACGGGCTGGCCAATTTTTTTGGCTAAGTCTTGAATAAGACTTTGTAAAAAACAAAGTCCTCCATGTAAAATGCCATATCAAGCCCTTTCATTCTTCTTCTCAATTTCTTCCCTTCTCTACTTCTTAAGAATTCCTTAATCCTCCCCAACATATAATCTTCACTTAGGATATGGAATTCAAAAGGTTTCTTCATCTTCAACCGAGCTCCTGAATCAAATACTTCTTCAATAAACCTAATTGATCTAATCAGAGATCAATTGGAACATCTTCTGATTCACATGCACTAAGTGATAGTGCATGGACTTCATTAAACCACTTCATCCACTTACAACTTATGGATGGATCACTTTCAACTCCTCATTCATTGTCACTACAATGCATGGTCTTCAAACAATGTTGTGACATTGTATCATCAGGATACGAGTTCATTGAACTTAAAGAGCAGCTCAACAATCGTCAGATTTAACTAGAGAATGTTTCAACCACATCTCCTATACCACTTAGTGAATCTCCTATGTGACATGCCTCTTAGTATCATGGCCATTCTCCTTCATCACCAACACCATCACAACCTTTGGCATTCACATCTTGACAATTCTTGACATCCATTCATTCTAAGACAACAACATGCCTTATTGACAACAAATGCAACACATTGTACTTCAATATGTATGGAGGGGAATATTCAAACTTCATTGATGTTGAGAGTGAAAATGAAATCCTCAACTATTATTGGTTAGGTGGCTCAGTTTTAAATGTTTACTTGAGGTATGTTTTCATGATTTGATTTTCCAAAAGATGATATACTATGATAATTATGACTAAATACATTTTTTTTCATGGGTGTATATATGAAAAACAATTGAAGGGATTTCCTCATGAACCAAAAATTGGGCTCGTTAGTACTCACGTCACCTCTAGCGAACAAGAAGAAATAACTTCCAATAAAGAGGGTGAAATAGTGACAAGACTGATCAAAAGTTTTAACAACAAAATTACGGATGACAGACTCTTCTTAATACTAACGATGTAGGTGTAAAACTATATAATTTAATAATATCTAATATATTTTAATTTCATTCATTAATTATTCTTTTTTGTATTCATAGGCAGCATTTGATGCTCATTGTAGTCAATTTGGACACTCCAAATATTTATTTTCTTGATTCAATGCATGGATATCCAACAAACCAACCACACATGATGGTGTTTTTCAATTTTTAATAAACAGCATCTAAAATTTTAAAACTAAACATCTAGTTATATAATTAATATTATCTTTTAATGAGGATTCTATTATGATAGGGCAGTACGTAAATATCGTCTACTTCATGGAATGAGTCCAGGGGAAAAGGACAAGAAACCCGACAAGTACTGAGACAAGATAAGTATCAAGATATATATAATAATATTTCCCTATCCAAGCACATATAAAAAATTACATATTTTTCTCAATGTTTCTGCAGTGACCGAAACAAAAAAATAGTATATATTCTGGTTATTATGTTTGTAAATTTATGAAATATATCATATTACATGAAAAAACCAACATCCCTAAATAAGTATTTTCGATGATAATTTCTATTTAATTTAAAATACTTATTAATCCTTTGTGTATTAATATTTTTTCATTACTACCATGACTGCTGAAAATATTCATATTCACAAGACGATATAGATATTCTTAGAAACAAATGGTCATCATACATGTTGGAAGAATGTAAAAATATAGAATGAATATGGTAAACCTATCAAATAATCTCGACTTTAATATTTTTTTCTGCCTTATTTTTCTATTCGGTTGATGGTAATATTGTGATTTTTACAAGCTAAACACCCCACTGAAAATCATGGTGATTGGTTGTCCTTGTTTTTGCACTAAATGAATTGCATATTGATTGGGTTTTTAAAAGAAATTAGTGGTCCTCATTTACATGCTTTGTGTGTTGTTGATAGACCACAAGAAATAACAAGTATCTGGAAGGGGTTTCCCCATCCATTGAGTTTGTTGTGATGACTTAAAACATAAGGTTAGTCCGCTCATCTCATTTTCTACAATGAGAATTGATTTTCTCCAAAAAAATTGATTAAATCTAAAACATTGGTAGCTCCCCTCTTTAGTCGACCCAGTGAAGAACCAACTATCATATATTCATTCAGAGGTCCTAAATATATGATAGTTGGTTCATCACTAGGTTGACTAAAGCTATGCTGTAGAAGGAGGATGATATTCCGTGTCAACCGTACAAGGATCAAAGGTTTTTCTATGATCCTTCTAAACTGGCTAGATTGCACATATTGAGCAGGTCAAGTCTCTATTTTAGGATTCAAAGGCAAGGGTGCTTTGATTTTCAGAAAGAAAATAGTACTTAAAATTTATTCTGATAATTTTGGACAACAATACATGAGTCATTTTCGACATGTAGAAATCAACTGTACCTTAATCTGATGCACAATTTCATCATTATGACTCTAAATGTGTCTTTTTTTTAAAATCGACATTAATTCAAGTAAAAAAACACAACTGAAATACTAAAAACTGAGGAATTGCATTCTGATTGTTTTGATACTTTAGGAAAATGACCTATCAGATATTTTTGATGTGTAGGAATCAAACAAACCTTAATATGATGCACAGTGTCTCCGGTATGACTCCAAACATGTCTTGTTATTTAAAATTGACATTAATTAAAGTAAAAAAACTCAATTGACATACTGAAAACTGAGAAAACGCATTTGGACTATTTTGATACTTTATAAAAACGATCCATGAGTCAGTTTTGATGTGTAGAAATAACCCCACCTCAATCCAACAAACGGTGTGGCCGGTATGACTAAAAGTGTCCGCTATCAGTTTAAAATTGACATTTTAGTTCAAAACATGTCACTCACTGAAAAGAAGAAAACAAACTCCAATTGTCTTTCTAATTAAGGATAGTGATTTTTATGTCCTTTTTGATGTGTATGATGTAGTCTCACATCAAACGGATGCACGATGCGACCGGTATGACACAAATTGAATGTTTTCGGTTTGAAATGACATTTTAGTAAAAAAAACACAACTAACATACTAAAAACTGAGGAAATGAATTCCAATTATTTTTATAATATAGGAAAACGATCTATTAGTAATTTTTAAGAAGTAGGAATCAATAGTACCTCAATACGACGTATGGTGTGACCGATATAACTCCAAATGTATCTTGATATTTAAAATTGACATCAATTCAAGTAAAAAACACAAGTTACATACTAAAAACTGACCAAACTCATTCAGACTCTTTTGATACTTTAGGAAAATGATCTACAAGTCAGTTGTGACATGTAGAAATCAACCCCATCTCAATCCAAAAAATGGTGTGACCAATATGACTAAAAGTGTCCGCTATTAGTTTAAAAATGTCATTTTAGTTCAAAACATGTCACTCAATGAAAACAAAGCAAACACACGTCAATTTTCTTCCTAATTAACGATAGTAATTTTTTAGTCATTTTGGATGTGTATGAAGTAGTCTCACATCAAACTAATGCACAATGCGACCGGTATGAATCAAATTTCATTTTTTCGGTTTGAATGACATTTTAGTAAAAAAACACAAATAATATACTAAAAAACTGAGGAAATGAATTCTGATTGTTTTGATACTTTAAGAAAATGATCTATTAGTAATTTTTGATGTGTAGGAATACACCATACCTCAATAAGATGCACAATGTGATTGGTGTAACTCAGAATGTATCTTATTATTTAAAATTGACATTAATTCAAGTAAAAAACACAACTAACATACTAAAAACTGAGAAAATACATTCGGATTGTTTTGATAACTTAGGAAAAAAATCCATGAGTCAGTTGTTGCATGTAGGAGTCAACCCCACCTCAATATGATGCACCATGTGATCTGTATGACTAAAAGTGTCTATTAGGAGTCTAAAATTGACATTTTTGTTCAAAACATATCACTCACTGAAAACAAAGAAAACATGCTCAAATTTTCTTCTAAATTAAGGAAAAATATTTGTAAGTCCTTTGTGATTTATACCAAGTATTCTCACATCAAAATAACACATGATGTGACTGGTATGACTCAAATTGTAGTTTTTCGGTTTGAAATAACATTTTAGTAAACAAACACAACTAACATACAAGATAACCGAGGAAACTCATTCCAATTGTTTTGAAAATTTTGTAAAATGATCTATCAATCATTTTTGATGCGTAGGAATCATCCACACCTCAATCTGATGCACGATGTCACCGATTTGACTCCAAATGCGTCTTGTTATTTAAAATTGACATTAATTCAAGTAAAAAACACAACTTACATACTAAAAACAAATCAAATACATTCATATTGTTTTTATATTTTAGGAAAATGATACATGAATCATTTTTTACATTTAGGTATCAACCCCACCTCAATCCGACAAACAGTGTGACTGGTATGACTAAAAGTGTCCATTGTTAGATTAAAATTTACATTTTAACTCCAAACATGTCACTCACTTGAAACCAATAAAATGAACTCTGATTGTCTTCCATATTAAGGATAAAAATTAGTATCTCCTTTTTGATCTGTATGATGTAGTCTCACATCAAATTGATGCACGATGCGACCGGTATAACTCAAATTGCATGTTTTCGGTTTCAAATGACATTTTAATAAAAAACAGAACTGACATACTAAAAACTAAGGAAATACATTATGATTGTTTTGATACTATAAGAAAACTATCTATTAGTCATTTGGGATGTATAAGAATGAACCTCAGCTCAATCTAACGCATCGTGTCACTGGTATGACTCCAAATGTGTCTTGTTATTTAAAATTGACGTTAATTCAAGTAAAAAAAAGACCAATGACATACTAAAAACTGAGAAAATGCAATCAGATTGTTTTGATATTTTAGGAAAATTATCAATGAGTCATTTGTGATGTATTTAAATCAATCCCATCTCAATCTGACAAACGGTGTGACTAGTATGATTAAAAGTGTCCGCTATCAGTTTAAAATTAATATTTTAACTCAAAACATGACATTCACTGAAAACCAAGAAAACACACTCTGATTGTAGTCCAAATTATATAATGTGATTTTTATGTCCTTTTTGATGTATATGAAGCAGTTTCATGTCAAACTGATGCACTATGCATCCAGTATGACTCAAATTGCATGTTTTTGGTTTGAAATGAAATTTTAGTAAAAAAACACAACAAACATACTAAAAACTAAGGAAATTTTATCTGATTGTTTTGATTCATTATAACAACAATATATCAGTCATTTGTGGCATGTTGGAATCAACCTCACCTCAATCTGATGCACGGTGTCACCAGTATGACTCAAAATGTGTACGGTTGTTTAAAATTGATATTAATTCAAGTAAAAAAACACAACTGACATACTGAAAACCAAGAAAACACATTCAAATTGTTTTTATATTTTAGGAAAACAATTTATGAGCTAGTTGTGATGTGGAGGAATCAACCCCACCTCAATCGGAGAAATGGTGTGACCGGTATCACTAAAAGTGTCAACTATTAGTTTAAAATTGACATTTTAACTCAAAACGTGTCACTGACTAAAAACCAAGAAAACACACTCTTATTGTCTTCAAAATTAATGATAGAAATTCATAAGTCCTTTGTGAAGTGTATTAAGATGTATCACATCAAACTGACACACGATGCGACCGGTATGACTCAAATTTCATGTTTTTAGTTTGAAATGGAATTTTAGTAAAAAAACACAACTAACATACTAAAAACCAAGGAAATGCATTCCAATAGTTTTTGAAAAATTAGGACTATGATCCATCAGTCAGTTTTGATGTGTAAAAATCAACCCCAGCTCAATACAACACACAGTGTGAGCAGTATAACTCCAAATGTGTCATTTTTATTAAAAATTGAAATTTTTTAATGTATTCTTCATATTAATGTTTAATTTATTTCTTTATAGTATTACTAACATAATATTTATTTTCTTATATTGGTGAAACTTTTTAATTGATTTGGGATGATTTTTTCAGCAACTATTACCATCGGAGGACTTTTTTTAGTGGGAACCGCATACGTCAAAAGAGAAAACATTAATGGTTTTAACTATTTGTTGGATAATTGTAAATGTAATTTTATAAAAGATTTTCCAAAATGTATATAGTAGTGTTTTTTTGGTATTTACCATGAGTGAATATTTTTGTATTCATGTTTTCAATTAAATATATATATTATTTTTTCCAAACCTTTGTGTGCACCGCTTGTTTTTTCATCATTTACCTCATATATGTGGTTATTTTTTATATTATATAGGTGGTTATTTTTTGGCAGGTTTTTGTGAGGTTGTGCAGGTTATTTTTGATGGTTTGGTGGTGTTTATTTTTTTTGGTTGGCTGGGTGTGATGTTATATAAACAGCACACCCACGTAGGGAAGCCTTTATGAGTGCTTCAAATAGCACTGATTAATGGGTACTTTATCAACGCTATTTGAAGCACTGATAAATGGGTACTTCATGAGTGATTCAAATAGCACTGATAAAGGGGAACCTTTATCAGTAATTTTTGGAGCACTGATAAATGGGGTCATTTATGAGCGCTAAAAATAGTGCTGATAAAGGGGACCCCCTTTAATAGCGGCTCTATTATCAAAGCTTTTTTATCGCTGATAAAAGACTTTTTTAGCGCTGATAAAAACCTGTTTTGTGGTAGTGTAATCCATGGATTTAATTGAGCACATAATTTTTATCATCCTTTTGAAAAAATATAGTAAAATTTTAATGAAATGTTTTACAATTTTCATTAGCTTTGGACTTTTTGAATTGAATCAACCTTATAAGATATACATCAACATGGACTATGAAATGATAATCCTAATCCATGTTGAGTCAAGTTTCTTTCTCTCTTTCATCCCTTATTATTTAATCTACTAGATGGTTTATTGATATTATTTATAATTATTAAACATTCCCATCCAAACTGAGTGTCTATTTATTATTCTTTTTAATTATGTGAGTCTTCTCACTTGGCGGTGAAGAGATGTTTGGATTTCTAGTTAAATTCAAATTGAAATTTGTTTAATTCTATTCAAAATTTTCAATTTCATTCACTTTAATAAATATGAAGTTATTTTTTCACTAAATTTGTTTGATTTTAAGGTGGAAATTACTTTTTTAACTTGAGAGTGTCTATGGAGGAATGTTTATTTGAAAACTAATTCATTATGGAATTCCAATTTATCATATTTGAGATTTATTTTTCTCCACTAAAATTGACTATGTAATTTCTTGAGTACATGAAATGCTTATGTGTGGGGGTATTTGGCATGTCCACTATTTATTATATTTTTCCACAACATTTTTAGGGGTTTTAATTCGTATTTAATTATGATAATCCATTATCTGTTTTAATTATCACTTTTTTGTTAGTTTATAGTGAAGTTATAATGTTAAAGAAATACTTAATTTAATTTTTGATTTATTGTTTAATCATATATTTCTTAATTCTTGTAATTATTAAATAATGTTAATTTTGTATATGTTTTTATTTAAATTGTAGATTTAAATTATTTATATGAGTATTTTTTAATTTTTCGCTTCTTGTAATTAATTTGTATTCCTTTTATGTTTTTAGAAATAACATAATAATTAAATAATAATAGTTTAAAATTTTATTAATTTTCTATAAAACAATTATTTAATGATTATTAACATTTATTTATGTTTAATTATTTCAAGATTTTTATCTTTCATTTAGTTTGTTAGTAAATTAGTTAGTTTGATTATTTTAAGTGTACTATTTATAATCTTGTGTTGTTTTAATAATTTAATTAGTTTTTATGAATTTATTTTAATATGTTGATGGTTAATTTTGTTTTATTTTATCTATCTGTTTTATAGGGAATAAGTCTATTTTACTTTTATATCTGTCTTTGAGATTTTTAGGAGTAGCGTATGATAATTATTTGGGTTTCGTAAGATAAATTTTAATGGGTTACATAATTCATGGAAATGGCGTAAGATAATTTATACATTTCGCAGAAGATTAAATTCTGAACCCACTTAATATTTTATCTTACATGAGATTGAACCATTTTTTGGATTGGCCCAATCAAAGGCCAGGATTGAAATTTGAAGAAAACCCTACCTCATTTTAGGGAAGCTCCATGCTGGAGTGGGGTTTGGTTCAGTGTGAAGAATGAGATCTGGAAGACATTTTCACATGGAGGTTGAACGACGCCTAGCCTGAGGACATTTGTTTGTGTTGGGAAAGATGGAAAAGTGACGAACGAGCAAACAATCAAAAATCAAACGCACAGTGGAAATAAAATTGTTCCCTCCAAATAAAGGTAGATGCTCAGCGACAAAATTAAGTACAGGAAAATAAAGTTGACACCAGAAATTTTTACGTGGAAAACCCAAAAGGAAAATACCACAGGACCAAGTCCAGAAAGAGGGATCCACTAAAATAAAGAGATACATGGTAGAGACTCCCCAAAAATAGAAGGGATCTCAAAATTAATACTCAAGAATAAATTTAGTGAATCAAAGATGGAGAGAAGAAAATTGATCATCGAAGAAAGGAGATCACCAAAGAATATTTTCTCTCGGTGTTTTAGGTGCCGGTGTTGTGAAACGCCTTGCTGCTACCTCCTTATATAGGAAAAAGAATCTACCTCAAATAATGTATTCACGTCAAAAGCATGTCACCACGTGAATTAATTCATGTGGTCTTGGCCCACATTAAAAAAACTACATTAAAAGAGAAACCACATGATTATCTAATTGAGGAGGCATTATGTGATGCCCCAAGTAAGAAGGCGCCCAAAAAATTCCCCATCTGAATCAAGTGGGGATCACCACCAACCCTGCAATCAGTCGATAAGTCTCAAATTTTCCTCTCGGTAAACTCTTGGTCAACATGTATGACCCGTTTTCATCAGTGTGGATCTTCTCCTGCTCTAACTATCTTGAATCAAGGACGTTGCAGATCGAATGATATCAAACATCGATATTTTTCGACCTTCCATGAAAAGTGAAATTATTTCCCAAAAAATATCACTTTGACTATCAAAAAATAAAAAAAACCTATCCTGATTTAAATTGAGCTCTCAAATAAATGTTTTCATCCACACAAATTCTTTTCACGCATCATTCGCTGCAATAAACTCTGGAACTATGGTAGATAAAGCAACACATTTCTGCAATCTAGACTGCCAAGATACACCTCCCCCTACAAAAGTGATCAAATAGCCTAAAGTAGACTTCCTAGAATCTATATATTCTACCATATTTGAATCTGTAAATCCAAAAAGAATAGGTTCCACTTTTCCAAAAACACAATCTGAGATCAGAAGTACCAAAAAGATAATGAAAAATGTACTTCATTGCTCTCCAATTCTCCTTATAGGTATTTGACAGAAAAATACTGTCCACACCAAATGCATAAGCTATATAAGGTCTAGTACATACCATAGCACACATCAAACAACCAACGACTGATGAATAAGGTATGTGCTGCATCTCCTCTCTCTCTTCATCAGTAGAAGGTGACTGACTAGTGTTGAGTTAAAAATGTAAAGCGAGAGGAGTACTAACCAATTTATCTCTATTCATTGAAAATATCTAAAGAACCTTCTCAATGTATCTCTCCTGATATAACAAAAATTTCTTGGCCTTCCTGTCACATGAGATCATCATGCTAAGAATCTGTCGTGCTGGACCCAAGTCTTTCATCGCAAAAGACTGACAATGATCATTCTTCAATATGTCAATTCTATATGTATCATGGAAAACAATGAGCATATCATCATCATAAAGCAACAACATAACAAAATCATCATCAGAAAATATATGAACAAAAAAACAATGTTCATAATATGTCTTCCTGAAACTCTGATGAGAAATAGCAGATTCAAACTTTTTATGCCACTGGCTCAGAGATTGCTTCAAACCATACAAACTCTTCTTTAAACTACATACATGATTTTATTTACCTGTTTCAAAAAAAACTTTTGGATGCTCAATATAAATCACCCCCTCTAAATGTCCATAGAAGAAAGTTGTCTTCACATCCATCTTCTCAATCTGTAGATCCAAACTACCATCCAAACCAGAACAACCCGAATGGAATACATTTTGACAACATGTGAGAAAATCTCATCAAAATCAATACATTTCTTCTAACGAAAGCCTTTGAAAACTAACCTTTCCTCGTATCAAGGAAGAGAACTGGGTTCTTTATTTTTAATCTGATAAATCCAACTATTTTGAAAAGATATGTTACCTGTCGGTAACTTCACTAGCTCAAAAGTGTGTTTGTCATGCAATGATTTCATCTCAACATCAATTTTCACAACCCATCTATCATTTTGTTCACTCTCCATTGCCTCATCAAATCATTCTTGTTCTCCCCCATCAGTGAGTGGAACATACTCATCAGGTGAATATCAAGTAGAAATAGTGTGATACTGAGATGACCTCTAGAGTAGAACTGCGGGTTCATTAATAACCCCTGGAACCGGATCATCAAAAACAAAAGGTGCATTGAAAACATAAACTCCAACCTATTCACCTTGATCATCATTTTATTCATCAACACGATCATCAGAATCAACAATATGAGGTAAATGTGAATCAGAACCTGGATCATGACCGAAAAAATCATCATAAGTTGGAGAAGTAGATTTTTATCCCTTATCAATGTCTGCAATAATTTGATCCTCCTTAAACACTACATCGCATCTTTTGATAAGTTTCTTCAAAACAAGATCCTAGAACCTATACCCAAACTCATCGTGTCCATATGAAATAAAAATACACTGTTGTGTCTTACCATCCAACTTGGATCTCTCATCTCTAGGCACGTGAACAAAGGCCTTGCAACCAAAAAAACACAAGTGATCATACCTGATATCTTTTTCATTCCAAAATTTGTCGAGATTGTCTATCTGCATAGAAACCGTTGGTGATAAATTGATAATATAAGCAGCAGTAAGTAAAAACTCACCCCAAAAGTGTCTAGGAAAATTTTCTTCTGAAATCAAACAACAAACTCTTTCCAACAAAGACCTTTTCATCCGCCCAGCTACACCATTTAGTTGAGGTGTCTTGGGCGATGTCTTCTGATGCCGAATACCTTCCTGCCTGCAATACTAATCAAAAAGAGCACAATACTCTCCCCCATTATCAGTGAAAATACATTTAAATTTCGTGCCTAATTCCCTCTCTATAGAAACAAGAAATTGCTTAAAAAATTGAGGACATGACTTTTGGAATTCAAAACATAAACCCATATCATTCTTCAGTAGTCATAAATAAATGTAACAAAAATAAAGACTATCACTAAAGGTCTTAGATTTCAAAGGACCAAAAACTTCAGAATGTACTAATTCAAGTACCTGTGACTTCTTATGTGGAGGACGACTACTGAAACTCACTCTGGTCTATTTTCCAGCCATTAAATGGTCAAATGTGTACAATTTGACACTCTTTAAATATGGAAGAATATTTCTCTTGCCAAACAACCAAGACCTTTCTCATTGATGTGATTGATCCTCTTCTTCCACAACATGGACAAAACACTACACTCAACAATGCAATCAGTATCATAAGAAATAGAAGCTGTAGTCCAGTACAAACCAGATTGCTTCTTCCCTCAATCCACAATCAAAGAGCCCTTGGAAAGCATCCATTGTTGATCACAAAAATTTTTGATAAACCCTTCATCATCAAGAACACTGGTATAAATAACATTCAAATGAACCTCGGGTGCATATAGAACATTCTTCACAATTAGCTTAATTCCTCTACTGATCACTAATCAAATAGTCTCGATTCCTACAACGTCAACATAACCATCATTGACTATCTTAAAAATCCTAAAATTACCTGGGCTATAAGATATAAAGAACTTCTTCTTTAATGTCACCTGAAAACAAGAACCACTGTCAACAACCCCGCAAGATTCATTAGAAGCAATGTTAATGGAGTCATACACAATAACAAGATCACCCCCTGTAGCAGTGGCGACATGATCATCTCCATTGCCATTTTTCTTCTATGGATTTCCTTCATTCGTCTATCTCTTTTTAGATGATAACAAAACATATTAACATTCCCCTTCTTACTATAATAATGAAATTCTAAATCTCTCTACTTCGGTCTTTATTTTCTTCTGCCTCTTCTCTTACCTCGATTGCTCTGCCCCTAGTTCTGGATTCTCCGCCTGTTCTCTATGACTAAAAGATATGAAGAATATGAATCCTAATTATGTCTCTTAACATCTTCATTTAAAATAGTAGACTTGACAAAACTAAATGTCACAACACTATTAGGAGAAGAACCTATTAGAGTAACACATAAATTCTCCCATGAATCGGGTAAAGTGTTAAGCATCAAAAGAGTTAAAACATCATATTCAAAATTGATACCCATGCCAGAAAACTGATCAAAAAATCCTTTATACTCACTTAAATAATAATAAATAGATGTACCTTCTCTGTACCTCAAGTTAATCATTTTCTTGAGAATAAAAACATTATTTTTTCCCGTCTTGGAAGAGTAGGTCATCTCAAGCTTCTCCCACAAAGTTCTGGCATGATGGATGTTGACAATGTGGTTCATCACATTGTATTCGACCCATTGGAAAATGAATCCACAAACCATCACATGCTCGAATGCCCATTCTTCATTTGAAATCCTCTCTGGCTTCTGGGTACTGAACATTGGAAGATGCATTCGCTTGATAAAAAGAAGATCCTTCAATTTAAGTTGCCACATATGGTAGTTGGTACCATTTAGCAAAATAATCCGACTTTAATTGGCCTCCATAATAAATATGAAATAAAAAAAACCAAACCCTTTGATACCAGATGTTAGGAAAGATGGAAAAGTGAAAAACACACAAACAATTGAAAAGAGAAGACACAACAGAAATAAAATATTTCCCTCTGAATAAAGGCAGATACGCAGTGAAAAAAATTAAGTGTAGATAAATAAAGTGGACACCAGAAATTTTTATGTGGAAAACCCAAAAGGGAAAAACCATAGGACCTAGTCCAGAATGAGGGATCCAATAAAATCAAGAGATACACGGTAGAGACTCCCCCAAAATTTAAGGGATCTCAAATGTAATTATCAAGAATAAAAAGTATTGAATCAAAGAAGGAGAGCAAGAAAAATGATCGTCGAAGAAAGGTGATCAACAAATGGGATTTTCTATAAGTGTTGTTGGTGCTGGTGTTTTTGAAATGCCTTGTTTCTGCCTCCTTATATTAGAAAAAGAATCTTCATCAAATAATTTCTTCGCATGAAAAGTGTGTCACCGTGTAAATTAATTCACACGATCTTGCCCTGCATTAAAAACACCATATTAAAAGAGAAACCATGTGATGCTCCAATTGAGGAGGATTTACACGGATCACCAACCAGGAAGGTGCCCAATAGTTTGAAAATGAATATGTTAATCCGTCCACCACTATGAAAAATCATTTTAGATGATGACGCAAGCATAAACATTGGGTTCTTTAAATGAAACGAAGCCTAGATTCTTGAAACTAGAAATCGTTTGGAACCTGAGTGCACAGAGCATCCACGATGAAGGCCATTGATTTGTTGAAGATAAAGAATCTGAGATCGGAGCAGCCACTTCACCAATTTTTTGATGATTTAGTGTCTTGAAAAAGAACCCTATCCGAGGTCGCATGGTTGGGGGTTTCAAATTAATGAATTTGGTTATTGGGGAGTTTGATTAACTTAGACATTGATTTCTGATGCCAATGAACTCATTGTGATTTTTTATACTAGTAAATGATTTCAACTTAGTGGATCACCGAGAATGTTGACGAATATATTTCAAGCCAATGTCCATAAAAATCAGGTTCAATCCAAACCCATTTCCATCGATTTAATATCTGGTGATTATTGAAGACTGAATATAGTTGATGATTACAATGTTCTCATTGAATGAGTTTTGGTGATCAACCTTCCAACTGGAGTGCCGACTGATTCTATAAAAATTTATGTTTGAAGATAATTCTATGCCTTTATTCCATTTTTTATTGGAGAATTTTTCAGACCCACTATCAGAGCTAAGGATGATGAACACTCGATAACCCAAAGTTTTCGTTGAATTTGAGTCTATTACATTGCCAACTTGTTTTTTGAGTTGTCACGATGTTCGTGGGTTCAATGGAATATGGAACTCAAAACTTTTTAATTATTTTATTTTTTGACTAGTGTCAAGTACACATTACCTGCTTGACTTAATTCCTCAATGTGATTTTTTTCTTAAAGAAGATTGATGCCCGATCGAGGAAATATGACAGGTGTTGAATATAACCTAGTTGGGATGGATATATTGAACAAGAATAATTGATGATGAATACATGATAAGTATATTTTAATTATGTTAAATCAATGACCGGTGGCTGAGATTTAGTAAATCTATCTTCAGGTTTAAGAAAAAAGAATTTTTCTTTGATCGAGTCACTGCTTATTTTCAGAAGGTTGGGTGCTACCACTGATGAATGAAATTCGGGACCCAGTGACATGTGGATTTTCATGGTGGAGGAAATAGAAAAAAGTTATTATTTTTGATAATATTATCTTATCAAAAAATGATTGATTTCTAGTGCAATTAATACAATCTGAGTGCCGTCAGATTCTTTTGAAGAAATTTTTTCTAAAGCAGTGAAGGTTGTGACTCAATTCCATATTTATTTCTCTTTATCATGACTATAATCAAATGTATATGTGATTGCATCATTTAATTTGGAGAATTTATTCATGTTATAAAAGTTGTTTTTCAAGATATAAGAAAAAGGATACACGCACATACAAGCCGAGAGTTGGAGCGGACCCGGAGTAGCAGAATAATGATGATGTGATGATGAAAATCAATACAGAGGGGAAATTGACCTCAATAGAGAATATTTCACACTTTATTTATTTCATTATCTATTCTTCTACTGTTATGATGAATCTATTGAATATATTTTCTTTAGTTGACATTTCGATTATGAGCATGTAATCTTTTTATAGATTTTTGATTTTTATGAATTGATAATTTTTCAATCTGTTAAAATTCATTTTCATTATCATATCGATGCATTTTTCGTTCATGGAAATTATTTTTATTCTTGATGAGTATTATTTTTACACTATACTATCTACTGGAGGGAGATAATATTTAATCCACATCCTTCAAGAATCATCTAATGTACTAGAAATTGGAAAAGGATGATGTCTCTCTTTTCCATCCATAGACATAATTCTTCTAGAATTTGATTGTTCGATCAAATTTTTGGATAGTTCAATGGATTCTTTAGATCAATTGAATGGCCATTAGGTGTCTCAATGCACCATTTTTTTAGTCTATGGAATGGTTTTTTTTAATGAAATTAAATATAGAAATTCATTCTTAATCAACTCATAATAGTCTAATTCCCTTAAATTCATCTATTTCCCATCTCTCTATATCATATCTCTTGTTTCATTCTCACTATATCATCATTTTCATTGTTCTATTTTATTTCTATTTTGTTTCTCAATTCTGTTATCCTTCTATTTGGATATGATTCTCTTACTTTCCACTTTACGAGTTGTTATTAGGTTCAATAATAATTAATATTGACACGTTCTCATTGAAAACGTGATCACATTCAAGTTAGCATTACTGTCGAGAATCAATGTTGTTTATAACATCATGCATGTTTCTCAATTGAATAAGTATCATTAATATCATTCATATATGATCAGTTAGGGTGATATTACTCTTGAGAAAGATGTGACTCTTATCCATGAAACGACATTGGTACTGAATAGGAAGAAAAATACCATTTGAGGTAGATTTATTTCCTTTGTGTGAGTGTTATACCAGCATGGTCTTGTTTAAGAGTAAACATGGGAACATGAAAATTTTATACTAGAGAAATGTCATGCCTTGTTCAAAGTCAATTTAGATATCCAACTTCTCGAATATGGAAATCCACATCATGGGAAGAATGTATCACCCTTGGTTTTAGGTACTCTGTCTCTTTATTCTTGTTTTTTTTGTTTGAAGTCATTGGAATAATTTAACTGGAAGTGTTAAGTGGTGTAAGAGGAGGTGGTATTGGAGTATGGCTACTGGAAAATTCTACCAGAAATATTTACATCCTAAAAGGGTTTCAAAACAAGAATTGTTCGAAGAAGATGCAATGTAACATTTCAATGCATTAATTTTTTTTTCAGGTCCATTTAGGTTTTGGATACAATTCACATCATGAAATCAAATTTTTGGAAAATAAAATTGTGGAGACACGAATATCGGTGTAAGTGGCCTCTCAAGGAATTTAAAACATAAATTCTAAATTCACATCATGAATCCACCATGTCCAGTTATATTTACCCATCCTATAGGTTTAATATTTCTCATTTGGACTTCTCTCTTTTCCTCTCAACTTCAAAAATAACCCTTTTAAATTTTCAAAACTTTTTGATGTTTAGACTCCTTTCTTAATGAATCATTGAATGGTGGATTGTGGAATTAAATGTTAGGATCTCCTCCTTCCTCCCTATACTAGATCTCCTTAGGTTGTCTTGTGTGATATTGTATAACATTTTGTAATACCATATCAATGGGTTTTTATTTATATTTTTTATATCATTATGGATTTTCCAAAGGGGATGAGATGAAGATATTGATCCACAAAATCATCTTGAATCCTTTGCGCTATTTTTTTCAAGGTAGGTGGTATCTCTCTCACTATACTATTTTGGAACTAGTTGGCTTGATCTTGGATAAGTTAGGATTATTATTTTTTGGAAAAATCTTATGATATTGAATTGGAAACCCCCTCTTTATTGTTATTTTGAAAGGGTTGGTTTTGAAATTTAGGGTTTCCATTTAAATAAATGTTTTCTTTGGAAATTTGGCATAAAAATGCTTGTGTGTAATCATGTTTATGAGGAACAGATAATGGGTGGAAGTACCAATGTTCAGGTTATGGTATGGATGGAATATGGGTAGATTTACCACATTTAAATTGGTTCACCAAAAAATGTCTTGGTGGAAGGATGTCTTACTACTCATGATTATAGGGATCTATATGGTTGAATGCATATGGTGTGTGGGAGTGAAAACATAATTTATGTCAATGATAAGAAATTTAATGAAGATTTATTTAATGTTTTATTTTATGAAAATTCCTTATAGTTTTGATATAAAAATTTTATCTACTTCTATCTTGGTTTATATAAAATGTGTTAACCTATTCTTTTCCTAATGATGTTTGATAGGACGTCTTTAGTAAAATCCTACTGAAAGATATATTCACCCCCTACACAGGACATTAGTGTATTTATATATGGAATATAATAATATATATGGAAGGGTTATTTTTCATAATTATTTAGTAGTGATCCTTGAAATTTTGGTTGGATTGCTGATGCGGGAGTTGGGGAGTGTGTGTATCTTGGTCTCGGATGGTGCCACTTTAGTGCCGATCGATGTCATTCAGTTTGGTGTCTAATACTTACACATTTATTTTTAGATGTTACTCTGATATTTTATGTATTTTTATTTCATTGAGTTTTGTGATAGTTTATTCATTCATAAATTATAGGATTGGATGTTTATTGTTTAGTATTGTCAAGTTGTTTTTTCTATAAAATGGAAAATTGTACCAAAATGTTTCCTATGACCTTCACATTTATTTCCATCCTTTGGTTTCATGGGGAGTCACATATGGTTAGTATAATTTTTCCTCTTATCAGGATAATGTAAAGGGGTAGGGTCATACGATTTCGATTCTTGAAATATAATATATCATTTATCTTCATATCATTCCAATCATTTAAAAAGGAATCATCACCCATGCGTACATATGGGTTACCATCTCAACATAGCCATGTTCTTCACTTTTCAAAAACTGTCTCTCATGGATTCTCTTGGGGATGTATTTAATAATTAAATTTTATGTTTATAACATGATAATTATTCTATAAAGATACAAATTTATTTTCATCCTTTATTTTTCATCCAACAAAAAGTGAAAACATTGCTCATTTGATTATACACACTAACACCTTATGAGCTGATATATTTTATTTTATTCAATAAATTACAATAATGAATCTATATTTGTATTTTATGTATAAAAAATAAAAATAATTTTATGATTATTATTCAATAAATGATGGAAAAATGAACCCTTTGAATATGGCCATCCTAACAAGTCATTTTTCATTTTTGAACCAAATGTATTCCAAAAAATCTATATGAACCTTACCAATTATGTAATCAAATGTGTCTTTGAAATAAATGAAATAAATTGTATAATAATAAGGAAATAACCTATAAAAGGTTCATTCAAAAGATATAAAAAACTTATAATTTCATTATACATGTGTTAAATGAAATACATATCAAGTTGGGACTCTATGATAGATATATTATATTATAAAACCAATGTTTAAATTGCTTTAAATATTTCATTTTAATGATTTTACTCTATGTAAATATTTATTGACGGATGAGTGAAATAATAAAAAACTAAATGAAAAATTTCCTTTTACCTCTCCTTTTACTTTCTTATAAAGGTTATCAAATGAAATATTTTTACATTTTTCAAAAGGAATGATTTACATTCTTTATAAATAAAAAAAATTATGTATAAAAGGTCTATAGATTTTCCATCTTCCACCACCATTATTTTATGCTTATATTCCTTTAAAATCATAAATTTTTTCTTCATAGAATAAACCTCCTTCCCTTGGTTTTGTGTATTTTAGTTTTGAAAATAATATTTTAATGTAATTGGATAAATTAATATACATAAATGTATTACATATAGGTTAAAATGTGTATTTTTATGGGTTTGATGGTGGAAATTAAATTTTTTATGAGTTTCCTATATGTTATAGTCCCTGAACATTGTTTATGATGATGGGTGAGCCTGATATGCATCTCTATGGTTTTGGTTAGGGATTTTTTTTATTTAGATAATTATAATGGAATTAATTAATTAGGTTATTCCATTTATATGTATTCTTTTAAGGGATCTTATAAGGGTTCTTAGAAGATGATGTCCTAAGGAGTCTACCTAACTTTTTAATTATTATAATTTACTTTTTAGGGATGTATTTTGATTTCGAAATGTATACTAATGACCATTTTTAATGGAATGATTACACCTTTAAATAGTAAAATGTATGTTTTTAATAAAATGCTTTACATGGGATCCCATGCATTCAAAGAAAGCCCCATGATTATGATTCTCATTTATGTCTTCATATAATGATTTTTATGAAAAACATTGGGAAGTAAATCTAAAGTCATGTGTAGGCAATTTATCATTTGAGAACAAAATTTATTAGGCGAAAGGAAAACCCTATCATATGATTATAACATTTTTAAAAGTTCAAATGGGGTTGCTATCAAATTTATATGTCCCGTTCTAATCATTTTGTAGTCATATCACATTTTCAGACTTTTTTCATAGGGTTTAATGATGAGTTGGAATAATAAAAATTGACATTAAAAATAGTGAATATTTTTCATTAAATGAAAGCATGTTTCGATTTTGTGGTGTTGTATTATGATCAATATAAAAATATGGTGGAATTGAACACTTTGTATTTCATGGTTTTTATATATAAGAGTTATAAAATAATTCCCTAAAACTCCTAATCATAAATATCACAAACTTTATTTATGGGAATTATTGTTTGAAAATTAAAATATGGTTTGAATATGGTGCAGGTTCATATATGTTTCCTTTGTTATATTTTTATGAATCAAATATAATTTCAATTGTAGTTGAAAGAATCAAAACACATAAAAATGAGTTGAAAATATAATAACAATGAATCAAACCTTCAATAAAAAACAATGAAGACATGATAAACTTGGGATTGAACCATGAACATCAACAATTCATCATGATGAACAATCTCATGAAATAGCTAAAGGATTCACCTTTTCCCTTGGTGGATCTACATCTCATGGATAAATCATATCAAAATTTTATAAAAGGAATACTAGGTATCCTAGTTCATAAAATAGGCACCTAAAAATATCAAATCAATGCTTAGATCCTGAACAATATAAAAATTATTCTTATAAGTCATCCCCCCATATTTTATACATTATTTTAGTATTAAATTTATATTTAAGGTTCACTTAAAAAGATAATAATTCTTTCCCATAGGTGTATTATAATTATTAAATTTGAATAAATTAATAAATTTTTATTATTCTATTGAAAAATAAAGCCGATTTAAGGACATAATAAATGAACAAATTCTTATCAAGAATATTTCAATGGATTATTCCAAAAAAACATATATATACATCCTCTACATGATTAAGGAATTATATTATATAAACCACTTCTCAGAAAAAGTGGTAATGATATTGAGTGTACATCTTATTCATATACACCAATAATCTCATGAAAAGTTTTCTATATAACCAAAAGACTTTCACCAATGGAATCATTCACCACCAATGAATTTTATCTTTATAAAACACAATAGACACCACATAAAAAACAATGGTTGTGTCATCCATGACATCTATATTTCCCTAATCAATATATCAGGATAAATAATTCCCAAATCACCTCATATATTACAACGGAAGGATGTGCTACACCGGGTACATCTACTAGGTTACGACTTAGGGATAATAAACCTTTCCTACTTGTCACATAATATTTAATAAATTCTTTAATGGCTATGACATATGTATTCCTCAATGTAACATCAACTTAGATCTATAATGCGATATATTCTAGAATATAGGGTCTCCTTTCCCAAACTCTATGGATATCTATTTACTATTCATAAAGGACATTTGATGAATTTTCTTATCCTACCCAACTCTTGGATCACCTATAACTTCATCATAATCAACCACACTATCTTAGAACCTAAATTTTATGACTCATAATTATTATACCAATAATGGTGTATCCCAAATGGTGCCCCATGCTATGATGTGAATGATGATATACTGACAGTAGTGTGGTAGATATTATTTTTTAAATTTTTTATATATTTTAGTTCATTGAGAAAACTCCTAAAAAATTTAAAACACACAATCCAATTATATATCCTCATGAATATTAATTATAATTTCTATCTAACCATCAATCTTGGGGGTTGAAATTTCATTATAAATTTGATTTGTGTCACAAAATTTTCCTATGAGAGAATACATAGTAGCGATTTCAATAAAGAATCACAATTTTAGATGTTTACGTTGGTCACTCTATGCGAACATATGATTTAATTTTTTTAACAGAAATACAAATTTATTTATCAAACATTGATCCTAAATAAAATGGATGTGATAAAACATAGTAAGTTGATCAAAATTCTCCCAATAATTAATATTACACTTCAAGGATTATGTATTTTTAGTCACAAATCATATCCATATGTTACACACATCCAATATAGAACCTTGGGGGGTTCTTTATTAGGTGAGAACCAATGCCTAATAATCATCTACAAATAGGGGAGTCCCCAAATATTAATGTAATTATTCCATGCTTTATTCATATCCATCAAAACCAATGATAGAGATCTTGGTATATATTAATCAGGAAATTATGTAACACCCTTGGGTTGGTGTAAAATTCTTTTAACATATTCACTTCAACACAACATCAACTACAAATATCCCCTTGAGGTGAATGATATTTTCCCAACCTTAAATTATTTTTTCATGTACATCACCTAAGAATATATACTGTTATTAGATCCCATCATCAATGTCTCTAGGTAGAGCCTTTGTCAACTAGTGACAATGGGTGAGGGATACCACTATTGAATGAAAATAAGAAATGTCTCCCTCAGTGACAGTACATGAAATATTAATAATATTTCAATTTTACAATATATTAACATTCTTAAATTATATTCATTGAACCATATTCATTATAATAATAAAAGGTAATGTCTCAGTTAGAAAGAAATTGTTTTATTCTAAATAATTTAAGTTTCATGCACAATAAAATTTTCTTAAAAATTGTAATTTATAAATTATCGAATATTAATTTTAAAACGAGATATCATTTTTTGTAAAATAATGTCAAAATTACCTTAGATTTTATTTTTTCAAATTTTCATAAAAGGTTAATTTTTTGGTGAATAGAAAGAAATAACAATTTTTATGAAAACTATTTCTTTCTTTTCAAGTATTTAAAAAATTTTATTTATTGGATTTTTTAATATTCCATTAGATATATTTAATTATACTAAATTCAATGACTATAATTTGGATCACTGTTATTCTTGAATTTGGTGAAAAAAAATTTATACATAAATTGGAATTTATCTAGAAAACCATATTTCAATATGTTACTTGTTCAGATTTTCATTATAATTATTTCCACCTTTAGAGATTGAATATTGAAAAGTGGAATAGATATTTCGAATCCGAAGGTTCAAATTTGTCAAGTAATTCAACCATTTGTTTGTAATTATCAATAGTAACTCTGGTAAAAAAATCTAGTTGACACGGTAAGATTTATAATAGATTAACTAGGTTAAAACATATATGATACGGGTTAAAATGGAATAAAACTTATGTAGATCTTATTGTATGATGATATTTCAAACTGATATTATTTATTTTTAAAAAATTATTCATTTTGTGGAAAATTTTCTTGAGTAAGACATTGATATATGTTACTCTTTTAAAAATTAACAAGTCTATTTGAAGATACGAAACTAATAATGAGGTATATTATTGTTTATGTTTTGGTTATATTCCTTTTTATTTTGGTTAATGGAATGGTTTTTGAGTGTATGAGTAGACTCAGGGGAGTCTCGGGGGTTTGGGACACACAATGAAAGAAAAGAGGCTTTACTTGATAGGGCACATGGTTGGTGCACATTTATTACTGACCGTGGACTCAACCATCCATCTTGTAGGTGGAGGGTGTACAATTGAAAAACCATGCAATGGGGATATTTGGAGACTGTGAATCCTTGGAAATATCTAAACACATGGCTTCTACATGATTTTTCAAATCATATGATCTCCCTAGTAGATCGTGTGGCCCATGGCTCCTCTTGGATAAAGGGTGGTACTTGGATGGCACATTGTTTGGCCAACCGTGCGGTTTAACTATGCACCTCATTAAAGAGGGGTGATTTCTCATTTTCCACCTCAATAATTAAGGGTTTTAACATGATGCTTCATACATTTCAGCCACCAACTTCCTAGGTGATGAATCCTTCTTCCCCAAGCTTCCCAAGGATCAATCTCCCTAGATTTCGATCCGTTTGGAGTTTGGTTAGGTAAGAATAGAAGGTCTAGAAAATTATATGCTGAGGTTTTGATGGTTTTTTGAGTTCAAATCAAAGGCCAAGGTTATGCTAGTTCTTGTCTATAAACATGATTCAGGTGGTCTACAATTTATATCTCATATTATTGATGATTAATTTATGTGTATGTGGTTGTGTTTTGGTGTTGTAATGTTGCGCATGTGTATCATTGGAAACAAATGATAAATTGGATGTCTAAATGATTTTATAGACCCCTCACTATCCTCATTGGATTTGTTTAGGATGATTAGAACAATCCAAAATTGTGACCCATGGGGTGGCATGCTTACTTGAAAATCGAATTCAATCATAAATGTAGAATACTAATGGTTTAGGAGATAAAACCAATGAAAATTGTGTTATAATGTCAATATTCTATAATGGAGTATTTTTTCAAACATGAAAGAGTTAAATGAGATATGACATGTAATGGGTAAATGTGAATTGTAATTAAAGAAACCTTTTTTCATGGTAAATAGTATGAGTGGGGTATTAAACTGAGGCTCTATTCCCATAGGTCCTGATAGACTGATGCTCTAGGCCCCACCAATGTATTGCATGGGTTAAGTTGTCAGATCTAGGATATATGCTCCTAATGAATGCATATGTTGTGAATACCTAGGATACGGATCTGATGTAATTTGATATTTTTTGTGAAATGAATGTCCCTGAGATGTATGGAACTTGAATCCCCTTATGAATAGTTTAGATGACCGACATAAGCCGAAGTGATCTTGATGAAAATGGGTAACATATATAACCAATGGATAAAGTGGCTAATTCCCAATCATGATAAATAGTGATATGTAATTTATATTATGTTTCTTCATTATTTACCATCCTTCCACATAAATTATTTTTAGACTTGATATTTTGTTGACACTATTGGTGGTGTCCTACTGAGATGTAATCTCAACCCATTCTGACCACCAGTGGGTACCTGAGTAGACTTCATGTTTACAGTTTAAGAGAAGAGAAATGGACACATGAAATATGATTGATTTGTGCCTTAGGGATACACATGGATGTGGGGACCAAACCTGTTCTCAGGGTCCCATTTTGGGTATTTTTTATCATGCCTTTATTTTTATTTTTCATGTACACTTGGCTCTATATGAAACAATATGAGATATTTGTTATTTGGTGGCAGTCATGTACCTAGTTTTGGGAAATTGTTTTAGTAATTATTAATTTTAATTTATGTTTCATTCATTGTTTCGTATTTTATCTATTTTGGATTCCTCTGATAAATATATTATAGTATCCTTACATGTATCATGAGACCCTTTATGCTATTCGGAAGCCTCTAGAATAAGGGGGAGGTGCTCCTAAGGTCTTGTGGTGAACCGGCTCGGGGAAACATATATAGTGGCACCCAGGAAAGGACATTATAAAGTGCTATCAGAATAGTTTTATTTTTTATTTACTATTTGGGAATGGTAGGTGGATATTAGGATGTTTCATGCCTTATCAATGAGATCATGCCTGGTAGTATCTAACCCATGTGCAGGGGAAAAACTAAGTACCCATAGTGTTATTGTTGATCTTCATTGTTACAGTTGGATGTTATTTCACCTTGGGTGATGCACTTGTTGTGTGAAGTGACTATTTTTTAAGATTTTATTTGTGTCTTGACATGGAATAAGGTTTGTATATTCATGAATAATTTTATTCTAATAGGGATATATGATTCATTCATAAAGTTAGGCACACATGTGAAAACATGTTATGGTTGGGTATAGGAATATGAAATGCATTTTAATTCCAATGTGTTTTTTAAGAAATTTTGCCTGATAGATATGATATAATTGTATAAAGAATTGAAATATGTTGTAAAATGGTTAAATTAGTTCCTAACTATGAAAATATTTTGTGTTGTTGATGGTGAAATTCATAAAACTGAGTCTATTGAACGGCACATGTTTATGTAAGTTTGGGTTTAACCCATGCTGACCATGGACCGAGATATGGGTTGTTGAGATTATAAAGGATACAGTTTATATATCCATTGGGATAGTTCCTGAGAGGTGATTTTATTTGACTAGATATGATCCCCCTTATGAATAATTGTGGGAAACATATATTAGGTGTTTTGAGACGTGGATTCGATATTGTAGAGTGATTCCGCCATGAAGACACCTACAAAATTGGTGACATTAGGAGATAGCTGATAATTATCCTCTAGTAGTGGAGCAGGAAATCCAGTTGTTTTTGGGTAATAGAGTGGAAGAGAAGATCTATGAGAAATTTTTCTCTTTTTATGTAGATGATGTAACGAGACCCAAGGCGGGTTGGGCCAAGTATGTTAGATCTAACTAGATATTTTCTTTAGTATAACTCTCCAATGATTGTCTGAGAAGGTGGAACTATGGAAACCATGTTCTAGATGGAGACTATATAGAAAATTCTGGAACCCTTAGAGACCCCTCTTGAAAAGAGTGTCAAGTTGGAGGATTATATGTTGTGAGGAATGGTGAATAACTAGTGGGATATTCTAGTTTAGATAGAGTGGGAAGATGGTATGTAGTGAAAACATATCTAGGAAAAGATTCTTGAACATTTCTATCCAAAGACTATGAGATAGGAAAGAGATGTGGAATTTATTAGGTTTACTCAGAGGACTATATCCACGATGGACTATGCTTACTGTTTCGCAAATTTTCAAAGATTCATTCCATCTTTGGTAGGGGATGAGGTAGCTATGGCGAGACATTTTCAAGATGGACATAGATATGAAACCAAGTCCCAGGTAAATATCATTCATTTAATGATGTTTTATAAGGTGCAGGATTAGGATATCATTTTTGATGGGAACATAAGGGAGGTTTTTTGTTGTGGACATCTGGTTTTAGTTGGGATGTCTAGTGGTATGACTTTTTATAGTAGGAATTTCCATTTTTAGGGGTTTCACCTGGGCATTGGTAGACATAGTTTCCAAGGAAGAGGGATGGCTTTTCATGGGAGTGATTTGAGGTCTTTTAATAGTATGGTATGCTACGAAACAAGTGTGGTTGGTGTACTAGACCACCAGTTGAGTGCCGAGCATGTCGAAAGATGGGACTTATACAAACGTTTTTTAGGAACTCACGATAGGTGGGTAGTGATGGAGGATCAAGACTGATGCAGAGTGCATGAATGGGGTATATGAACCCACACCTGGTTAGAAATTAGAGTTCTACTATATGTATTGGTTGGGGTGATAGATTTGGTACTTCAGGACAAGATTGTTCATATCAACAGGACAGTGCAACACCATGAAATCAGAATGGTACCCAAGGTAATGGAGAATGTCCGCTTCATATAGTTTCGCCCGCACCTGGAAGTGGTGAGGATAGAGCACCGACTATTCGATGTAGGAATCTTATTTCTTCCACACTTTATTGTGATTTATTTGAAACAAGGTCCTCACATTCTTTTATATTTTCTCAGTTTGTAAATGTTTCAGTTCTTGTGATGGAATATATGTGTGGGGTTATATCAATTGACACACCATTAGGAGTGTGAAAAGGAAGTATCAGAAAATGTAAGGATTGTTCCCTCGAGGTTAGTGGATACCATTTCCTTTGGGACCTGATTATTTTTGAGTTGTTTTATTTTGACCCATTAGGTATGGATTGGTTGGATTCGTATCACGAAAATAATGACTGTTACCGTTTAAGGGTAATTTTCATATTTCATGATGATGAAACTTATCTTCACCGTTAAAAATGTGATATCTAGGCGGGATGTAAAGGGATAGTACATTAATAGTTATGTGAGTTCAATACCCAAGTGGCATATATTGAACTTGGTGACGGGGGAGTATATAAGAATTTCATTCCTCCTATGGTGGCTCATTTTTCGTATGTGTTTAATAAGTATTTATTGAGTTATCCACCCTAGAGAAAAATTGAGTTAAATATTGAGATAGTACATGGATCTAAGTCATTCAAAACTACACCTTGTAGGATGGAACCAACAATAGCTTCAAGACCACATGACATAGCTAGAGGAATTGGAGGGCAAGGGATTTATCCAACCAAGTTTTTCACCTTTGGATTCTTTAGTATTGTTTTCCAAGAAAGATGATGGATTTTTGTGCTTGTTCATTAATTATAGGAAGTTAAATAGGTTGAAATTTAGGTAGAAATATACACTTTTTCATATCGATGATGTTTTTGACCAAGTGAGGGGTTCTTGTGTGTTATCTAAGATCGATTTGATGTCAAAATATCATGAGATGAGGGTGATACCTTATGATATACCATTTACTCATTTTATAAAAATATGTAGTTTTTATGAGTTATTTTTAATGTAGTCTGGGTTGAAGAACACAATTGATACTTTTATAGAAATGATGAACTGAATATTTCACCCACACCTAGATCAGTTTGTAGTTGTTTTTTTATGAAATATTAGGGTATGCCCAGACTCATGTAAACCATGCCAAACATATTGAAATCATCTTGAGTACACTGACAAAGTATAATATATATTCTAATATATCTAAATATAGTTTATAGTTCTAAAAGGTACATTTCTTTTGTCACATCATCTCAGAAAAAGGTGTGTCAGTGGACCCAAAGAAAGTGCAAGCAATTGTTTCTTGGGAGAAGTCCGAAAATGTTTTTTGAATGAGAATATTTATGGGTTTGGTGGGTTATTATGAAAGGTTCATAAAAGAATTTTCTCATTTGGAATCTCCACTTTTTGGATTGAACAAGAAAGGTGTCAAGTTTGAATGGTCCGGAGCACATGAGAATGACTTTCAGGAGTTGAAGAATCATTTGACTACTACACTAATTTTGATCCTACCTGAGCTGGGTAAGGAGTATACATTGTTTTGTGATGCATCTCGGATTGAAAATGGGGAAGTTTTAATGATTGGAGACAGAATAACGACATATGGGTCTTGAAAATTAAGGCCACATGAACAAAACTATCCAAAACATTATCATGAATTGGCTGTAATGGTTTATGTATTGAAATGTTGGAAGCATTATATTTTGGGTGAAAAGTTGTTTTGGGTATTATAACCATAAAATTAATAAGTACATCATCTCCCAAAGTGACATGAATCTTAGACAGAGGGGATGGGTTGATTACATGTTGTATTTTGATTTTGAGTTGGATTACATGCCAAGAAAGGGAAACTGTGTTGCAGATTCATTGAGCCAGAAGACACATACTCAAGTAGTTCATGAATCTAGATATGAGTAGAAGACAATGGATATATTTATTGGTATTCATAGATAGGTTCATGATGGCCATGGGAATATGAACCTGGTATTTTTGATAGTGGAGCCCACACATCTTGGACAGATCAAGGAGAGGATGCATGAAGATCCAAATTGTTTAGACTTCAGGGAAATCCTTGAAGGTGGGTAAATAACTTCTTATTGGACTATAGATGGGGATGAGATCATTTATGTCCGGGGTTGTGTCATTATTCCTTCTTTTATATGGGAAGAGTGTATACATGAGTTACATGCCTTGATGTGGGAGTTGCATCCTGTTTTTAAAAAATGTATCATGAACTTTGTAGACAGTATTGGTGGCTAGGGATGAAGAAATAGGTTATAGGTTTTGTGATGTGATGCTACACATATCAGTAGGATAAGGCTAAGTATTAATGACCAGGAGGTTTTATATAGTTTTTTCCCATTTTAGAATTCAAGTGGGGTGTCTTGAACAATAGTTTTAGATCATGAAACACATTTTAATTCAAACACTAGTCAATACTTGTATAAGGTACTTGTTAACTAGCTGTTTTTTAGTAGTTCTTTCCACCTGTAAACAGATGGACAGTCAGAGTGTACTATTTAGGTGTTAGAGGACATCCTGAGAGAATGTGTCCTTGTTTTTTGTGGAACTAGAGAGAAAAACATAGAACTTATTTAGTTCACCTATAACAACAGTTATCACATGAATATTAGGTTGACACCATATGAGGCACTATATGGTAGGACATGTAGATCACCAATGTATTGGATGGAAACTAATGAGTCATAATTTTTGGGGAAGAGTCTTGAGAGGTAGACATCGAAGAAGGTTCTATTCATTTAGAAATGTATGGATATGATCAATGTAGGAAAAATTCATATGATGATCTAAATCATCAAACCCTTTAGTTTATGGTGGGTTATTATGTGTTCCTTAAACTATCTCTATGTTTGGTTCACCATCAGATTTAAAAACATTGTATGCTAGCGCCCAGGTATGTCTGGCCATTTGAGATTCTAGAGAGGATCAGATCAATGCCGAAATGATTGAAT
Organism: Viscum album; assembly: GCA_963277665.1. Lineage (NCBI taxonomy): Eukaryota > Viridiplantae > Streptophyta > Magnoliopsida > Santalales > Viscaceae > Viscum > Viscum album. Next base: position 549,786,756 of record OY728121.1, read on the forward strand.
CTTCCACAATTGTATGGTGGTATGCAAAATGCTTTTCATGTGTCATATCTTTGACAGTGTCACCCACCCATCTCATGTGATTTATTTTGATGATGTAGACTTTGAGGGTGATGCCTCCTTTGAGGAGCATTTTATTCATATTGTGGATCACTATGAGAAATTCATGCATGCTAAGTTTGTTCTGTTGGTCCGAGTGTTGTGCAAGCATGTTATATTTGAGGAGGAAACTTGGGAGAGTGAGGTAGTTATGTGTTCTTAATTTCTAGATCTTTTTTCCATAGATACTCCTTAATTCTTGGGAGTGTCGCTCGAGGACAAGCTATTATAAGGTGGGGAGGCTGTAAGATCTAAAACATCTAATGTGGTAAATTCTTGTTTAATTATTATATATAAACCATTTATTTTGGTTAATGGAATGGTTCTTGGGTGTATGAGGAGACGCGGGGGTGTCTTGGGGGTTAGGTACATAAAAAATGAAGAAAATAGGCTTTCTTGGGAAGGGTTCACAGTTGGCACACAGTTAGAAATAATTGTGCACCTTAACCATGAAACCTATATGGGGGGGTACATGACTAAAAAACTGTGAAGGGAGAATCTTGGAGACTTTGCAACATTGAATAGATCCAAATTCATGTCCTCTACGTGGTTTTTCAAAATGTTCGGGTTTCCTAAGAGATCGCTTGACCCATGCCACATTTTGGACAGAGGGTGGTGCACGGTTGGCACACGATTTGGACAACCATGTGGACAATTTGGGTATCTCATTAAAGAGGGTGAATTTTCCATTTCCCCTATCAGGATTTAAGGGCTATGTCCCGATTTTCCCCTATTTCATCCTCCAACAGCCTTGGTGAGAAACCCTTTTCCCTAACCTTCTCAAGGATCAATCTCCCCCAATTTTGAGACGTTTGGACTGTGGTTGGGTGTGAATCGAAGATATGGATTATTATAATATGGGGATTTAATGGTTTTTTGAGTTCAAATAAAAGGATAATGTTAAAATAGTCCTTCTATATGAACATGAGTTAGGTGGTCTACCAATCATGTCCCATATTATTGATGATTAATTTATGTGTATGTGGTTTTTTTTGTTGTTTTTATGCTACACATGTGTATCTTTGATGAGAAATGTTAAATTGAGTTTCTAAATTATTTGATGGACCCTTCATGATCACCTTTGGATCTGTTGAGGACGATTAGATTGAGACTAAAGGGCCATCCATGGGGTACACCACTTCCTTGAACATGGAATAATGTCATTAAATGTGGAATATTAATAGTTTATGATATAAATCCAATGACAATTATGATTAGTATGTTAATATGGAATAAGGGAGTGTTTGACCTAACATGGAAGAGTTAAATGAAATACTACATGTAATGGGTAAATGTGAATAGTAATTAAAGAAGCATGTCTATGTGGTAAATGATATGAGTGGGGTATTAGACTACGAATCCATTCCCACGGGTTGGGATAGACTGATTCTCTAGGCTCCACTAATGTATTGTATGGGTTAGGATGTTAGACTGAGGGACTATGCTCCTAAAAAATTCACATGTTGTGAACACCTAGACTGAGGCTCTGAGGTAAGTTGATATATATTTTTTCATGAAATGAATGTCCCAATGATGTATGGAACATGAATCCCCCTATGCGTAGTTTAAATGACCAGCATAGACTGATGTGAGTTTGATTAAAATGGATAACATATGTAACTAATGGTTAAAGTGGTCGATTACCAAAATTTTTTAACAATGAGATATAATTTTTATTCTATTGATTCATTATTTACCACAATTATACATGCACTATTTTTGGGCGTGATATTTTGAATACATCATTGGTGGTGGCCTACTGAGTTTTACTCACATCCTACTCGGACAACAATTAGGTACCCAAGAAGACTTCATTGTTGGAGGGAAGGATAAGTGAAAATTCCCTATTATAGATGATTTATTTGGGGCTTAGAGATATACCAGGATGACGAGACCATACCTAATTATAGGACCCATTTTGGGGATTTTTATGAATTTATTTATTTTTGTTTTTCCCTTACGGTTTATAGTGTACGACAAGCCATATTTACAATATGGTTGTGGGCATGTACCTAGTTTTGGGAAATCATTTTGGTAATTCTTTATTTTCTTTTTAGTATCTTTCATTATTTCTAATTTTATCTGTTTTGTCTTACTCTAATAAATAGGGTATTGTCTCCCCATGTGTTTCATCAGACTCTAACTACTAGTCAGCAACCTCATGCATATGGGGAGGCATGCTTGAGTTCATTTAGAGAACTGGATTGGGGAACTAGATATAGTGGGACCCAGGTAGGGATGTTACATCTGACCTCTCCCTCACTTATAAAAGGACGCAAATTCTTCTCTCTTCTATAAACATCATGTACCTCTTAGCTGTACAAATTGTTAAGACTCAGAATTTCTATATAATTTTTTAATTATATGGAATTATTTTGGGGCCACGAAATTCAACGACATGTGATTCCGAGGCCAGGAGAGCCCGGAACAGAATTTTTAACTTTTTTTAAGGTACGTTCAATAAATGTGTGAGTGAATTTTTCTATATTTTGAACCGGAATTCAGATTAGATATCTGAGGGCACCATTGAACTTGCAGTTCTGGGATTCAACTAGAAAGGACCTAACTTTTTCTGGCAAGGGTCCAGTGTAAAAGATATTTTTTAGAATTTTCGAGAAAAATAATAAAATAACATAAAAAGTTATTTTAAATTCCTTATCAACTGTTGAGTGGCAGATGGTGACGCTGCGGTGCAGAGATGAAGTGGCCACAGAGCATATTAATGAGGATAATTAATTTCCCATATCACACAATGTAACGAAGCATTAAAGAAGTGTAACAAAGATGTTGTTTCATAAATGAAACAACTTAATGACACGTTGTTGCAGTGTAACTGAAACCCTACGACATGTTTCCTTTTAATTATTTTGCTTTAAAGATGATAGATAATTAATCAGCGGGAATCCTTTGACGCACCTCCATCAGTTCTTGATCTCCAACAAAGAATGAATTCCAATGAACACCAACGGACACCAAAATCTTTAATGCCTTTAGATGATCGGAGCTGGGAAGCGACGTCGATGCCCTGAATTCTTGAGAACAAACTTTTGGGCATCGAACATTAAAGAGGCATGGGTTTGAGTTTTTTTTCAATGTTCTTACCCAATCTTCTCTATCTAGAAACGATGAACACGAATCAACCAATGATAGGTTGATCTGTGATTCATGCATTTATACGAGAGGGTAACTTTTCTTAGGTATTTGTTATCCGAGATTATGTTTATCACTTTATATGATCGAACAAACATCCATGAACCTCCCCTCTTTATTTTTTTAAAACTCTAACATGGAGGGCCTGGGCCGACATGAACAAGGCCCAAGAACCTCTGATCATGCTTTCTTGGTGGATATACCCTTGATGTGATGAAAAGACATAATTTATGTCTTCGCAGTGAAGAGGGCGACCTACAGGGGCCAAAGACATATGCATCATGAAGAATGGACCACTGGAGCAAATTCGGTGGTCCACCGATGGCTTGGCTGTTGCGCTAGCACGAGCGATGGCGGTGGCGGTGGAAGCACGTGACGACAGCGACAACCCACGCCAACCGAATTCTGGTCAATGGGATGGAGGGCCATCAGCCACGCCGGTGGCCAGGTAGAGTGGTACGCACATCAGCGTGCCACGGAAGGCTCCGCGTGACGAGAGGTGGCCAACTTCTGGTCCACCATGCTTGCTGGACAAGCCAAAGTTCATCGACCGTCGCTGCAGGTGGAGGCCCCTTGTCATCCCGCAGGGAAGAGAGGGCTAAACGCGACCGGTTGCCACGTCCTGGTCGGGCTACACACAATCGGTCCATCCCCTAGTGGACCAGGCTAGGGCTGGTGGATCGTGCCTCCAGTCCAGCGGGCCAGACCCTTGCCAGCAGGCCAGACCCGCGCCCTTCGGGCTAGGCGACTTGGCGGGTTGGACCCCTGGCCAAACAGGGCCAAGTCCAACGAGGCCTATTAGGCATGGCCGACTGGCCATGCCGAACCATTGAAAATTTGACCAAAACCGGGTCAGGTTAGTTACATCTAAATGAACCTGGGTATATGGGAACCCCGGGTCAGTCTGACCGGGTCGAACTGAGCCCTGTCACAACCGGCCCCTTAGTCACTAAAACGCTTGTATCTTGCAAACTGTGCATCTGATTGATGAGTTGTTTGTAGTGTTGTGACCCTCTTGATGAGGTGGAACATTTGGAATGCTTAGTGGTGAATATATTAGATGTTGAGATGTGACTTATGGCTTGAGGTGCGGTTCTCCCAAGCGTGATACGTATGGAACCCTGCGGTTGGTTGAGACTTGATGAATACTTGATGACAGCCAAGTGGGAAGCAGCTCTGTGTGACCCGGCAGACTCATGGTGGGGAGCGGTTCTGTGTGAACTAGCTGACTCATAATACTCAACTAGAGGATTACATTAGTTCATCCAAGGTGGGATGTTTCTCTGTGTGACCCGTTAGGCCCACGATGGGGAGCGACACTGTGTGACCCAGCATACCCACGATACTTATCAGGGATGACTACCACAACATTACAGGGTTACTGGGAAGCAGTTTTGTGTGACCCATAATGACATTTATACTCGATAGAGGAGGAGTTCTCCATTATGCATGGAGTTTGATGATATGACTAATGATGCCACAATCACTACCATAGAATATATCTGGTGTGAGTTGTCTTGTGCTTCATACTTATTCTTAGTGCTTTTATTTGAGGATTTCATTGTGGTCTTTAATTTTTATTTCAGGGTCCCCTGCTGAGTATTTTTATACTCACCCCAACACGGGCTTCACCCACACGTGTTGTTCCTGGTGAAGATGATCAACACTTCGACATAGCTTCTTAGGGGGACGGGATTGATAGACACTACAACGATGGACTTGGTGGCCTAGGAACAGGTGGGGCATAGTAGGACCAGGCAGAAGGGAGATACTAATTCAGCTTCTAGTAGCTTCATTACTCTTACGATCAGGTGGGGTTTTCATCAGATGTCCATCATAGCTCCTTTTTGTACATTTCTGTTTCAGTTCTTTTGTTGGGTTTGTATTCTGGCCCACTTACTTCCAATTGTATTTTGGTACTCAGACTTGTTATAATATACTTTTTTTCCCCTATTAGTGTTTTTTAACATGGTTGGGCATGTTTTTGTGTACAAATACTTAGTAAAATGCCTCCCACTTGCAGGTTGACGCCTTCGGTGCTAGTCGTCAGCCCTTGGCCTTCGGGAGGCAGGCTTGGGGTAGTCTTGACACGGGCCCCGTAGGACGGGTCGTGACAAAAATCCCAACCCAAATTCATTCCAGAAATTCCTTCTCACCTCCTATAGGTATTGGATTGATTATAATTGCATCCTAGGAAGGCATTATGTATAAATATATAGAGGTCGTATGAAGAAGAGATATAGTTATTAACTGAGTGTTTTCATTTTATTTCTTCTTTTACTTACAACATACATGCAGACTACCACCTCTTGAGACGATGTATTTTTAATCACCGATACATATAGATTGTAATAATATCGAAACAAAATGAAAGAATATGATATAAATTTAATTTTGTGATGGTATATAAATATTGTAATATTTTTATTACCGTCCACAAAAAAATCGCTCATGTGTATGTGCAAACAACCACCTTATGAACAAATATATTTTATTTTTCATCACTGCCATACATTAATGTTACACTAAAACAAAACGGGCAAGGGAAGTGCCTCGTTTTATCAGTGCAAGTAGAAAGCACTGCTAAAGGGTGGGGGGGATTTATCAGTTCTAGATAAAAGCGCTGATAAATGTATCCTTTATCCGTGCCAAAAAATGCACTAATAAAGGGTATAAATTTATCATCGCTGATAAATGATGCATTTCTCAACACTATTTTTAGCACTGATAAATGTTTTTAATAATAATTTATATACAATTATTATATTTATATTAAAAAATAATGATTATTTGCATAAAATAAATAAAAAACACATGTTTATAATTAATATATATTTTTTAATAATTCAAAATTATATATATAATGTTTAAAAAAAGTATTTTTAAGATTATAATTAAATATATTTGTGTTTCCGATGAATTTTTTCAATAAATATATTGATCATGAGTGTATATATGTTATGTATAATCATGAATGTTCTTTTATACATTACACTCTTCTTATTATTCATGTTTTCCATTGATGAATCATTTTTTATTATGTATATTTTACTATGTATATGTGATTAATTCATGCATGTTACTCATATATTTACTATATTATGTTATTAATACTTATAAAAGTACATTAAATATATTTAAAGAATAAATATATTTATTATATTTATAATTATTAAATTTTAATTATATATAAAGAATTTTTGTATATATATTTTTTAACTATAATTATAACCACACACACACACATATATTTAAAAAATTATAAAATTATATTAAATATAAACATATAGTAAAATTAAATATATTTTTAAATATATTTTTAATTATAACTATAAATAAATATATATACGTAAATAATTATAAAATTATAATAAATATATTATTATACTATTTATAAAGTTTTAAATATATAATTAAATAAACATATACAAATATTTATAATTATAATCCCTAAATAAACATTGGTATATTTAAATAATTAAAAAATTATAAAAAATATATTAATTATAAATATTTATATAGAAATATCTATAAATAAATACAAATAGTTATAAATATAATTTTAAATAAATGTAGAAATATTTAAATAATTATAAAAATATATTAAAAATATTAATTATATATATTTATAAAATTATAAATATATTTTTATAATTTTATAATTATATATATATATATATATAATTACAACTATAAATAATTTATATATTATAATTTTTAATTACAAATAATTATGTATTTTTTATTAGGATTAAATATAAATAAATAATTATTTATTTTAATAATTATTAATTCATAAAAAATATATTTATTATTTTCATATATAATGTTTTATATAATTAAATAAATATATATTTCTGAATATATTTTCATATATATAGAAATATTGAGAAATAAATACAAATATTTATATTTATAGTTATAAATAAATATAGATATATTTAAATAAATATAAAATTATAGTAAATATATTAAATATATATATATATATATTAATAAAATTATAATTATTATAAATATTAATTTTTGATAATTTTATAATTATTTAAATAAATAAACATATATTCAATTATAATTATAATTATAAATAAATATATATGCATAAAAATAATTATTAAATTGTAAGAAATATAATTATATATATCTATAATTTTATAAATATATATAATTAATATATTTTTTATATATATTTATATGATTATAAATATAATAAATATATTTTTTATAATTTTATAAATATAAAAATATATTTATCATGTATATAATTTTATAAATATATATAAGAATACAAATAAATTATTAACATTATATCTTAATCAGCAGTTAAAAATGCTGATAAAATATGTCTTTATCAACGCTATATTTTTAATGATGATAAAGGCATGTTTTATCAATGATTTCTATTTTAGCGCTGATAAAACATTCTTTTATCAGTGCTTTTTAGCTAGCATTGATAAAAGGTTCACCATGTTTTATAAAGATATCATAACTTTCTCCTCCTTCCTTGCACCCCTCAAGCTCTCGCGGAAGCTGATCGCTGCCACTGACTCCTCATCCTCCTCCTCCTCCTCTCCAGCCAATTCCTCCGCCGTGAACCCACCTTCCCAACGCACCTCTCCTCCTCCATGTGCCTCTCCTCCTCCACATGCCTCTCCCCCGCCACGCGAATCTCCTCCACTGTGAGACTCCCCTCCACCACGCACCTCTCCTCAGTAGTCGACTCTTTCACCTCTATGATTCCCTCCACCATGAACCCAGCTTCACCGCATGCCTCTCCTCCACCATTTTCTTCTCCTCTGGTGGAGGACTCCTCTGCTGTGCCCCTCTCCTCCACCGGAGGACTCCTCTGCCGCGTGCCTCTCCTCCGCCGCGAACACACCTCCACCATGTACTGAACGACACCTCCACGCTAAGTTTCTCCTCTTTATCATCCATTTTTCATGTTATTACAGTTTTATATTAATGGTGATGTTGTGAATTGTACGGGCTAAATGCCCCACTGAAAATCGTGGTCGTTGGTGGTCCTTTTTTACGCACTAAATGAATTGCATGTTGGTTGACCTTATTTCCACTATTACTACACTATGATCCAAGGAAATATTCTCTCTACCATATTCTTTTTATTCCCTCATGACTAGTTGGTAGCCTCTGACATACGAGGAGGGTTTCTAGATTTTTTGTCTCATGACAGATTGGGTGATAGGTCAGGTAAACCCATTATGGTTCATGATAAAAAGGTATCAATGACTATATTTTTTATGAGTTGGCGAGTTATTAGTTAATAAGAATAGGGATGTGTCACAACATATTATATAACTCATACTATTTCATCATGAACAAATTTTACAATGGGAATTCCAAGTTACCATAGTGATGGGATTGTTGCTCTTTGTTTCCATTTTTTTGTTGTATGATTTCAACTTGGGTGACACACTTGAGTTTGAATATTATGATTTAATGGTTTTTTATATTGGATTATTGGTAAGAATCCCATGCACACGCATCATTCTAGGCTTGCATGATTAACATGAAATAAGATTTTCTATGTGTGATTTCACAGAAAATGAAGGTTTAGTTGTATGATGTATTTTCAACAACCTTTTTTAGCTCCATACATCCTTTTCAACCACTTATTTATTAACTAATGTTTCTACATAAAAAAATTTTCCTGGGACAATAGTATCATCATGTACTTGTAATATATATTCTCCCTACTCATATACTTTTTTATCCAATGTTATAGTACCCAATTCTATGGGATTTACCTTTTCATAAACCATTTCATTCCTAAATTTTGTATAGGTATACATATTAACTGTAGACTCAAAAAATTCTATGTTAATTTATTATTTCCTAATAAACACTAAAAATTTCTATCATTTTTCATTCTACTCTAATGTCTTTTCACTCCCTTAAAATGGTAGTAGTGGTTGATATTTTAGTGGTTCTTCCTCACTAACTAACCACTCATATTCTATTTCTTTTCCATTATTCATTGATCTTCTTACCTTTCATTCTCAAATGTTTCCTCAAATACTTTATGCTCTTTTTAGATTATATCTTCTAATATCTTTCCCAATTTTCAGCATTATCATATGTTTTTTTGATACTCTTCAAGGTTAAAGTTTCTAGGAAGGTGCTCTAAACCCCCATTGGGGATAAGGGAAAATTCCTACCATGTGTTATCTATTAGGTCTTATAGTGGGAGTTGGGGGGACTACTATTTTACCGGGTCTTGGATGGGTGTGTCTGATCTTACAATTCATTAGGCCTATAGGGGCCTTCTATCAACAAGAGATAATTATATAAAAATACACCTTTGTGGGTAGGCATGTTGATGCATTAGACTTGAGAAGTGGAGTTTTGGGAGTGCTCTTGATATAGTAGTTTGGTTCATGGTTATAGATTTTCTTCGATGTATTTATAAAGAAAACAATATTATTTCTTGTGAGAATCATATACGTTGTTCTTGGGGAGTACAAACAAATGATTTGGTGTGAGCCAATAATCATTAAGATAATGCAGTGTTTGTAGTAAACTAGAACATGAGTGTTTCATGGTTGTGAGTGTGGTCACTATCTATGGAACATATCTGTTGAGAATCTAGTGTTGTGGTGAAGGATAATTGATATAACTTGAAAATAGATGTATGGATAAGGGACATCCAATGGTGGGGAGGACAATATCAAATGATTATGGAAAATATAATTATTAAACCAGACTTTAGAATAATTTCATGGAATCATACAACATTGATTGATTTCTGATGATTTGTGGTGTTTTCTATGTATCTTTTATAAAGTGCCTCTCTTGGGATCAATGCCTCTCTGAAAATGCCTAAGTGGATATTTTAAAATGATTTAAGTGTTCTGAAATGTTTCTTAGAGGGTTTTAATTCTCATTTTAAATGATTAATATTGTTGGGTCATGATGACTCCTTGAATGTTTAAATAGAAGGAATTGTGGTTTTTTTTAAAGTGTCTGGAACTGATTGTTTTATTTTAAAAAGGGTGTGTTATTTTGAAGATGAATATGTGTAAATGGTAGTTTTTTTAATAGTATTTCATGTGTGAATTTTAAATAGTTTTCAAAGTAAATTTGAACTATAGTTTTTCCATAATATTTAAATTTTAGATTTTTATAAAATTAGGAAAACCATTACATTATATCAATATTTTGTGTATTTATTTTGTTAAATACTAATATCACCAATTCAAATAGAATAGATATGAATAAATAATGGATGGATGCCAATAATTTGACAAAAGAGTATGGAGATGGAGCGAAATAATTCATCATGTATGAAAAAGATCATGCATATAAACCTTCTCAAATCCTTTGTCCGTGTTTACGCTGTTTTCATTAAAGGATAGTTAGTCCAGAGGAGTTAAAAGAACACTTGATCTGTCACGGAATAGATTTAAGTTATAAATGTTGGAATAAACATGGGGAAAGAAGGGAATGTAGCTTGTTTATGGGATAGTAGTGCATTTCACAGATCATCTGATATGATTACAAGTGTGGAAAATGAAGAAGATTGTATTGAGGATGTGATTATAGATGTGAATGATGATTAAGATCATATTGAAGAAATGAAAAGTACAGTTGAAGATAAACTTCATGATTTCCAAAAATTGTTTTGGTGGTTATATATTTGTGGAAAAATGTATTTATATGGTGGTTCCACTAAATTATACAACATTTTTAGCCATACTGAAGCTGTATAATTTTAATGAAGGAAACAAATTGAGTGATGCCAGTTTTATAGAATTATTTTCTCTCTTGAATGACATGCTCCTAGAAGATAATGACCTCTCAATCCGAACATACAATGCCAAAAAGATTCTCTACTTGATGGGTATGATCTCTGAAATAATAAACACCTGCCCAAATGACTGTATACTATTTCACAGGGACCAAAAATCATATAGAGAATGTCCAAAGTGTGATTCTTCTCAATACAAGAAAGATGAATCTGATACTATGAAATTTTTATGGTACTTTTCAATCATTACATGGTTTAGGCTCCTATATGGAAGTGAGGAGACTACATGGAAATTGACATGGAACATAGATAGGATAAATAATGATGAGAAACTACATCACCCGATAGACTCTCCTCAGTGGAAGATAATTGATCATGAGTATCTATATTTTGGAAACGAGCCAAGAAACCTTTGTCTTGCGTTATCTACAGATGTAGTGAATCCTTTTAGTTTTAAAAGTATCAGACATAGTACATGGCCAGTTATGTTGGTAAATCATAACATTCCACCATGGTAATGCATGAAACTAAAATACGTCATGCTATCTATTATAATATTAGGACTGAATCAATCAAGTACTGATATTGATGTTTATTTGGCTCCACTGATTGAGGATTTGAAATTATTATGGGATTTAGGTGTTACATTGTATGATGCTTATGGAAATGAATATTTCATGTTGAGATTCATGTTGTACAGGATGATAAATGACTTTCTTAGTTAGTAAAACTTGTCAAGAAATAATATTAAAGGAACTCATGTGTTTCCGGTCTGCCAACAAGGTACATAGTCAATTAGGTTAAAACATTCATAAAAAACCATGTTTCTAGGAAATCATAAATTTCTACCCTGATGACACCAATCTTAGATGACATCATTATATGGAATTTACGAAGAACAAACAACACTGTATCCACTAACAAGTGATTGATTGTATGAGAATGTAAAAGATGCATACACTGCTTTTGGTAAACTATTTTCGAAAAACCTTACGAAAACTAGTTGGAAGAGGTTATCAGCCTTTTCAATTTACCATACTGGTATTTTCTAAACATCATACACTTTCTTGATGTTATGCATGTTGAAAAAATGTATGTGATGGTGTCATTGACATGTTTCAAAATGCACCTGAAAAAACAAAGGATGGAATTAATGCTAGGTTAGACATGGTAGCCATGAGAATACTAGAATAGTTGGCACAAGTGAAGGGTGAAAAAGAAACTTTTCTTCCTTTAGATGCTTACACTCTTCCCAAGAAGGAGAGATATCACTTTTGAAACTTCTTGAATGACACAAAGGTTCCATAGAGGTATTCATCTAATATCAAGAACATCATGTCAATGACCTATTTAAAGTTAAAGGGTCTGAAATCACATGACTTCCACGTTATAATGAAAGATCTCATTCCTATAGCTTTATGTTGCATTTTCCCCAAAAATGTGGATTATACATTAACAAATCTTTCTTTCTTCATCAAATCTATATATAAAAAAGTTATAGACCCAGAGAAATTACTATGTATGGAAATAGAAATTTCTGTCATATTATGTGAACTGGAAATATTATTCTCGCATGCATTCTTTGATATAATGGTTCATTTGATGGTTCACTGGGTGAGAGAGATTTGACTATGTGGTCATGTACACTATATATGGATGTACCCTATTGAATATTATATGAATATTTTAAAAGGGTATGACAAAAATTGAATTTGGCTAGAGGGTTGTATTGCAGAGTGATATATTGTTGAGGAAGCTATTGAATTCTGTACCGAATACCTGTCTAGAGTGGAAAGTATTGGTCTACCAAAATCTCATCACACATGGTGTCTTACAGGTGAAATAATTTCTAAAAGAGAGGTTTTGATAATCAATATTACAAATCGGGTGCCATCCCTCCTCTATGTTTTGTATAACAGTTCTGAGGTTGACTCATATGTCTAATCCCAAAAAGAAATACACAGTCATTTGAATCCATCAAGGGATTAAAAATGGATATCAAATGCACATAATCAAGGGATTATAGTATTCTTTTTGAACCATATATTTAAAAAGTTTGAGGAAAATCTAGTCACCATTTTAGAAAAATTTTGATGGCTAACTGGAGGACCAAGTGTTTATGTATTATCTTATAATGATTATATAATTAAATGTTATACATTATATACTAATGAAAATGAGGAATAAAATACCATACAAAATAATGGAGTTACACTTGTGGCTAAAGCGATGCATGTTTTCAGTGCTAAGGATAGAAATCCAATTTATGAGAATATTTTATACTTTGGAATCATCAACCAAATATGGGACTTGTATTTTATGAAATTCAATGTGCCTAGTTTTCAATGAAATTTTATTGATAACAGGAGTGTTGTTTAAATTGATGAGTTGTGATTCGTTAATGTTGATTTTAGTAAGGAAGGGTACAAATAAAAACCATTTATAATATAATCAGAAGAAGTACATATATTTTATATTCCAGATCCCACAAACTGAAACTGGTCAATTTTTATTTTATCGACCAAAACCACTAAAGGGTCGGATGAAAATTGAATGGATGATGACCCGTTCATGGGACGCCACAATAATTTCATTGTAGTACCAATGTAGAAGGTGTTTTGTATATTAGAGTAGAACACAATAAAGGGATTTAGATATTCGATAGAGTGGTCAAATACCTTCATCATTTAAAAAAGAGAGAGTTCGATAATCAAGTTATATTTTTTTTTGAAATATACATCGTGTTACCTTATGTTATTATCTATTCACTGTTACTTTTATGTAATCTAAATTAAATGTTAAAATACTTCTATAGATAATGACATCTGCACATGATGATTCTCCAAATCCCAAGCCAGAACAGGTCTCTTAACTTGCTGATGATTGTAACGTAGAGGAAAATAGGTCTCTTATACCACTGCTTGTCATAGTGTAGAGGAAAAATAGGTCTATTAACCTATTTTTTCTCACAGTGTAGAGGACCAACATGTTTCTCAACCAGTTGCTGCTTCTTCTAGTGCAAAGGTAAAACTTCCATCTTCACATGTCGATGCCAGTGCTCTAGAGGAACATATTGATGAAGTTGAAACTGAGAAAATGATAGGAAACGAAACACTAGAGGCATAAAAAAATAGGAGTGTAATAGTTTTACTGTGTTAGAAAAAATCATTAAAAAAAATATAAAGGCATCAAATATGAGTTTAGATGGAATAAGTGGGGCCCAAATGTTAACCCCAACATGGCCTTGTTCAGTAGTTACATTATTATCATCACTCAGCAACGTGTGTCAATTGATGTATTGCCATGGAACCATGTTGCAACTGGGCTTAATACACTAATATGGGGAGATATTATGGTAAAATTACGATATCATTTCATTAATTTACTAAAAAATAAAATAATGAAACATTTACTTATTCTTAATCATCCCTTATAGAGTGAATTTATAGTAGTCGAATCAAATAAGGACTATGTTTTAAGGGTCACTAGAAGGATTCACAAAGTATTTCACACAATTTTAATTATATATTATCTAAAATATGCAGAAGTGAAAATAAACCCACACCGACATTCTCTTTATGAACACATGATAACCCAAGGAGTGTGGGATGCATTTACTAGCCGTCTTTTTATGTACATTGTGTATGGTAATACAATGTTTGAATATATGTGTATTCATCACTTTTATTGACAATTTCTTATTTATGAAACAACAACTGAGTGATGAAAATATGTAACAAGCAGCAAAACTAGTATACCCCTACCGTAAAGCAAGCATGGGTTACTCTTCACTTGAAAGATATTGGTACGTATTTTAAATCTACCTTAAAACATTTATGTGACATAAAAAAACACCATAACAATGTTCCTCAATTTATATGCAGATTGATGAATCCAAATCCAAAGTCACTTCTATCCTATTCCATGTGCTATGAAAGGAGGCATGTGTAAATAAATATCGGATACTAATAGATGAAAACACAAAAAAGTGTGGGAAACATGTGTACGTATGACATAATAAATATTTGTTTTGATTTTAATATATATTACATAACAAAGATTTCTTATTTTAATATATTTTCTATCTAACATATTCATAGGAATCAAAATCACCCAAACCGGATGTAGACATACTTTCGGTGGCCTTGAAGTAGCCAGAAAAGTATGGACGCGTTAGAGGTGTAGGTTTTGAGGTGACACCCTGAACATTTTTTAAGAAAAAAAGAGGAGGATAAATGTGAAGAAATGAAAATGATGAGATAAAGAGTAGATATACTTGACGAAAAAATGAAATGGAAGATATATATCATAACAAATTTCATGGTGGGGGAAAAGAGAAGAAGAAACTAAAGAACAACTAGCACATGAAGATCTTGCCCCACCCCACCAGCTTTGAGGTGAGACATTCCCCTTAAAAACATGTCTTGGTTGAGGTAATAAATGTTCTAATAAGTGTTTCTATAAATTTTGAAACATATATACACTGATACCTTTCCTATACTGATAATCTATAGGGTGAAAATGAATGTGAATTATATATATCAACACCCACCCATCACCTTGTAGTGACGACTACAATGTTTAATATCTATAACACCATGCTACAAAATAAAACACTTACAATATGTCATGTAAAAGTGTTTATTAATGTATCCCATTATCTGAGCACTGAGCTACATATTCCAATTGATGAGGAAGATATTCATAAGGTTGAACAAGCTCTTGGAACATTCATTTCATGGCTGTCATAGTTTGTAAAAAAACATGTCGACAATGAGGTATTCATTTCTAATTTTTTTTTCAATACAAATCTTTAATATTTAATGAAAACAGGTCTAAACTAATGAATTTTATTACAGACAGACACAAGTAAGGGGGTGAAAAGAAAGAGTGGATCAAAACCATCTCAAGGATCAACCAACCGATCAAAATGATATATCAAAAGCACCTTAAACAAGCCCATTCTATAACTGTATTAATTATCATTTTAGGCTCATGCGAATAAGATATCGAAATATGGTGGTACTCACACAATTGTTTTTGATGAAAATATGTCCAAATTTCATTAGTGTTGACAATGTATGTGTAATTTTGTAGAATTATTGTCTAGGCGGATCAGTTGTAAATGTATACACGAGGTATGTTTTCATTATTTGATTTTCCAAAAGATGATATAATATGATAATTATAACTAAATATAGTTCATATTTTTCATATGTGTATATATGAAAATCAATTGAAGGGATTTACCCATGAACAAAAATTTGGACTTGTTAGTCCTCACGTCACCTCTACAGAAAAAACAAAAAATAGAATCCTATAAAGTGGGTGAAATAATGGTAGGCTTGCTCAAATCATTTAACAAAAAAATTACAGAGGATAGACTCTTCTTAATACCAATGATACATGGTTAATGCTCTAAAATTTAATCATATCAAATATATTTTAATTTCATTCAATACTTATTCTTTATTTGTGTTCGTAGGCAGCATTGGATGCTCATTGCAGTCAATTTGGATATTCCAAAGATTTATTTATTGGATTCAATGCATGGATATCCAACAAACTAACCACACATGATGGAATTTGTCAATTTTTAATACACTACATCCAACATTTTAGAACTAAACATCTAGTTATATTATTTATATTATCTTTTATTGAGGATTATTATATGATAGGGTGGTGCGTGAATATCTTCTATATCATGGAATAAGGCTAGGGGAAATGGAAAAGAAACATCACAAGTACTACGACTAGATAAGTATTAGGGTATATATAATAAGATTTCACTATACAAACACATATCAAAAAAATTAATTATTTTTCTCAATGTTTCGGCAGTGTCTAAAACAAACAAATGGAAAAGTATGTGGTTATAATGTTTGTAAATTTATAAAAGATATCGTTTTCCATGAGAAATCCAACACACTTAAAGTGGTATTTTTGAAGATAATTACTATTTCATTTAAAATTTTTAATAATACTTTGTGTATTTATATATTTTCAGTACTACCATGATTGTAAAAAAGACTCATATTCATAATATGATATATATTTGGTTATAAATGAATGGGCAACATACTTGATGGAATAATGTATACAGATATCATGAAGATGTGATCGGTATGACTAGAAGTGTCTATTTTTATTTAAAATTTATAGTATTTTTAGTAAAAAAAGAAGTGACACACTGAAAACTGAGAAATTGTATTAGGATTTATTTTGTAATTTAGAAAAATGATCCATAAGTCATTTGTGGTGTGTAGAAATCAACCACACCTAAATTCGACACACAGTGTGAATTTTATGACATTATGTTTATATTTTCATATTAAATTAAGAATAAATATAGCATGAAAAACAAGCGACATACTAAAAACTAAGAAAAAACATTTAGAATGTTTTTATACTTTGGGAAAACGATCCATCAATCATTTTTCATGTGTAGGAATCAACCACACCTCAGTATGATGAATATTGTGACAGATATGACAAAAAGTTTCTGTTATTAGTTTTAAATGGACATTTTAGCTCAAAACATTCCACTCACTGAAAACCAAGAAAACTCGCTTCAACTGTCTTCATAATTTAGGACAAGTATTCATAAGTTCTTTGTGATGTGTATGATGAAGTCTCATGTCAAAATAATACACGATGCAACCAGTATGACTCAAAATATGTGTTTCTATTTTGAAATGATATTTTAGTAAAAAAACATAAATGACATACTAAAAACTAAGCAAACACATTCAAATTGTTTTTATGCTTTAGTAAAAAAATTTATAAGTCATTTGTGATATTTAAGAATCAACCATACCTCAATCTGATGCACAGTGAAATCAGTATGACTCAAAGTGTCTCTTTTTATGTAAATTAACATTAATTTTAGTAAAAAAAACACAACTGGCATACTGAAAACTGAGAAAATGAATTCAAATTGTTTTTATAATTTTTGAAAATAATCCATGAGTTATTTTTGATGTGTATGAATCCACCCTACCTCAATAAAATGCATTATGTGACTGATATAAATCCAAATGTGTATTTTTATTTAAAATTATCATTAATTTAAGTAAAAATAACAAGTGACATACTAAAAACTGGGCAAATTCATTCAGATTGTTTTGATACTTTAGTAAAATGAACCATGAGTTATTTTCAATGTGTAGGAATCAACCACAACTCAATTAAATGCACGATGTGATTGGTATGACTAAAAGTGTCTGTTATCAGTTTAAAATTTACATTTTAACTCAAAACATGTCACTCATTGAAAACCAAGAAAACACTTTTTTGATTATCTTCATAATTTAGGAATGTGATTCATAATTCCTTTGTGACATGTATGAAGTAGTACCATATAAAACTAATGCACATTGTGACCAGTATGACTCAAAAAATGTGTTTTCAGTTTGAAATGATATTTATTAAAAAAACACAACTGACATAATGAAAACCAACAAAATACATTTGGATTGTTTTGATAATTTAAACAACGATCCATGAGATATTTGTAATGTTTAGAAATTAACCACACCAAAATATGATAAATTATGTGACCGGTATAAATATATATGTTTTTAATTTAAAATAGACATTAATTTAAGTAAAAAGAAGAAGCGACATACTGAAAACCGAGAAAACATGTTTATATTGTTTTGATAATTTAAGACAATGATCCATTAGTCATTTGTGATGTGTAGGATTCATCCACACCTCAATCTGATGCACGGTGTCACCATTATGTCTAAAAGTGTCTATTATCAGTTTAAAATTGACATTTTAGCTCAAAATGATCCACTCATTTAAAACCAAAAAACACCTTTGTTTTTATTCATAATTTAGGAGAGTTATTCGTATGTACTTTGTGACATGTATGAAGTAGTAGCACCTCAAACCAACACACGATGCGACCGGCATGACTCAAAATGTGTGTTTCTAATTTGAAAAGATATTTTAGTAAAAAAACAAGATCGACATACGGAAAACCGAGCAAATGCCTTCAGATTGTTTGGATACTTTAGAACAATGATCCATAAGTCATTTGTGACGTGTAGGAATGAACTAAACCTCAATCTGAAAAACTATGTGACTGGTATAAATCCAAATGTGTCATTTAAATTTGATATTATTTTTACTAAAAGAACAATGGACATACTCAAAACCAAGCAAACTCGTTCAGATTATCTTGATATTCTAGTACAATGATCGATAACTCCTTTGTCACATATAGGAATCAACCCCACCTCAATAAGATGCATGTTGTGACTTGTATAACCCCAAATGTGTATTTTTTTTTAAATTAATATTTTATTAATGTATTCTTTATTATTAATGTTTAATTTATATCTTTATAGTATTACTAACATAATATTTGTTTTCTTATATAGGTAGAACCTTTTTATTGAGTTGGGATGGTTTGTTCTGAAATTAATACCATGGGAGGACATTTTTTAGAGGGTATCACCGATGTCAAATGATGAAACATTAATGTTTTTAACTATTTTTTGGATAATTGTCAATATAATTATATAAAACAATGTTTGAAATGTATATATAAATGTATTCCAAAACCTTGTGTGTGCTGATTTGTTCTTGTGTGCGATGTTGTGTGCACTACTTTGTTTTTGTGTGTTCTATTCTGGTACTGTTTTTTGTAGGTGGTGTGTGTGCGATGTGCAGGTGCTAGTGGGTATTCTGTTATATAAACAACACATCACATGCAGCTAGGCCTTTATTAGTGCTATTTCAAGCATTGATAAAATCCCCTTTTATGAGTGCTAATTCAAGCACTGATAAAATCCCCCTTTATAAATTCTATTTTTAGTGCTTATAAATTCATCTTTTATTAGTTCTGAAAATAGGGCCAATAAAGGAAACCCCCCTTTATCTTTACTACGATTAAGAGTCATTTCTAGCGCAGTGATAAGCAGTTTCGAGATTTTATAAAAGAATTATTTATAGTAGTGTTATATATAGGTTTATTTAATGAAATAATAGGATATTTATGATATAATTATAATTATGCAAGGAAAAAATAACACTTACTTTCATGTCATTAGGTAGGTAGAAAAAATGGAAACATTACATATGCATACGTACAGACTATCGTGTCCTTATTATAACATAATTAATTTTTCATAACCAACAAATATAGTTGGTTCTAAAAATATAATGAATGTATAAAAATTATAATTATATCAAGATTAAGATTATAGAAATTATATAATCATTATCCATATAGTCTACCTACCAAAATCATTTTATACTTATGAATCAAACATTTTAACAACATTTAAAGTAAACATAATCAATTATGTTATTAAGTATAAAATGGTAATATATGAAATAAAATGAATATAAAAAATGATAATGAACATGAAAATGATTCTTGAGAAACTATATAATTATCCAAACATATATTATTCATGATGATCAAGAAATTACTTGACAACTCAGACACGAGGAAATTGATATTTTATCTTAAAACCATGTCTTAAGAATGATTTGAAGATTTAATTCTAATATTTCCCCCATGTTCATACTATATGATGGATGATTAAATATTTAAAGAAATGAACTAAAAATTTCATTTTACCTTCCCTTTGAAATCATTACAATGTTCATAAAAAGTAATCATTTTTCATATTTAATACCAAATGATTGAATTTCATTACATAGTACAAAATCAATGTTTTATAAATGTATAAGATGTCAAAAACGTTTCCCACCATGAAAATTGTTACCTGATATTTGCAATACATTAAAATATTCCTTATATTTTCAATAAAAACACTTGTTTGTTTGAAAAAACACTTTTTGGTTCTGCAAGCGTTCCCATGAAAGACGCCCCATTTCTCAGTTTGACTCTTTTCCATTACATAATTGAACTTTTCGATGATCCACGAGTTATTTATCTATAACGTTAGATATCTTCATAGGAGTCCTCCTTGAGAAATATATGCACACACTCCCACGGATAGTGAGGATAGTGTGTACCGAGTCCTCCAACTATATTGGGAGATCAATGCCGTAACTATAGTACCTTTTGGGATCACCTAGGAAGGGTTTCGGTAGCCAAGAAAACATAATGATTCCATGCAATGCCTATAACACGCAGTAAAGAGGAATCAATATGGTGTAGTGCTCCAAATGTTAAGACCATATTTTTTCTGGGTGTTCTCAGGAAGTTATCATCCACTGAAGAAGGAAATGAACTTGTTCTGGTGCTTGGGGGTCAAATGGTAATAGTTATGATGTGGTGTGATCACTAGATCAAATCTATTCAAATGCGACCTTGGATGTTGAATCTGAGCAACAAAATCATGTTTAGATGCCAATTGTGTTATCATACTTGAAATGGATATTGTGTCCCTTCCTAAAGCGACTACCAATAATGGTTCCTCTTTATCAAAAGTTTCATGATCCATGGTAACAATATGTTTTGCATCACCTCCTAGAACAGATTTTAAACCCCAAATGCCACTATTTTCTGTCAGCAATGTTAAAAAGTATATTTTTAGGAGTTTTATGATGAAAATGAAATCATTAAATTATTTCATATAGGATATTGATCGTGGATATCATTTATGATTATGGATGAGTCTGATATAACTCTCCAATGAATTTCATAATAGTGATGTTTTCTATAGAATTATGTTGGAAATGACTGAATTGGTTATTCTTTTTGTTCAGGTTCTTATAATGGTTAATGTAATAGGTAAATTAAGATGTTATCTCAAGAAAATTACATTGCTTTTCTATTCTTACAAATTACTTTTCATGAAAATCATTTTATTTCATAAACCAAACTCAAGATTATTTATTAAAAGGAATGATTATTCTATTTAAGGTTAAAATTTATATTTTTAAGAAAATGTTTTTCACGGTGTATCGATTTTCCATAAAATTCTCATGATTTTTATTTTATTCATTATGTTTTCTTATAAAGTGTTTTTTCAAAAACATATTGGGGTGTAATAGTTGATTTAGGGTATATGTGAGTGATTATTTTACCACAATTTTTTATAGTATAAGAAAACACTCTTAAATTATCTCATTGTTTTAAAAAAGAGTAATAGATTTATTTTATTCATTATATATGTTCTTTACTGATCTTTTTATTCTCATAAAAATTTTCAAATGATTTTCATATGGTTTAAGGATTATTAGGACATATAAATAATTCATGTTGAAAATTGTGATGATTTTTCAGGAAAAGAAATTGTGATCCACATTAAAAGTACTATATTTCAAAAAAAATGGACACTAAGTGGTAGTGGCCACTATTTATGAACAAGTTCTTATGTATGATTTATGACATTATTATCTACAACTATAAACATGAACTTATCTTTTATAATTCAAGAAAATGAATTTTTGATAAAAATTTAATTTATCTATTGAATAAGGATCATATTCTAATATTTTGTATTACATAAGGGTTTAGTTAATTTTAGAGGTTAAGATAATGTAACTATGTATGCATCATAGATTATAATTATGGTTATGATGAGATATATTTTGATGATCAACATGATTCATTATATGATCTATGTCTCTTTAGAATGGTTTTCCATAGAGAAAACTGTAATAGACACCTTCTTGCAGTCATAGATCTGAAGATAAAATATAATATTTACATTTATGCCTTCAATACCGATAAATGTAACCAAATTTTAATTCTTCAAAACATGTAACATCAAATATAAATATTGGATTAATTTCATACCCAATGACCTTTTAAGTTTACACTTTTGAAGAATTAGGAAGAACTCTTATATAATGTCTTAGTTTCATAAAAAACATTTTCATAAAAATCTATATCATCTCTCACAATGTTATTCATACAATGTATCCTTATTAGGAATAACATACTTAAAACCATTATTCAGAACCTGGGGAAGAGGAAATATAAAAAGGGTGAGCTTAAATGCTCAAGAAGGGTAAATATAAGAAATAAAAATTTAATGTCATCAGTGAGAAGAAGATGAGCATAAGGTTATGATGAAATAATCAAAGTGTATAGTAATAACATAATAGAAATTATAACCATCAATGTATGGATAATTAATCATGAGAAATGGAACAATGCTTTAACAAAATAAATGAGTCATATCTTTCAATAATCACGAAAAATGCAAAAAACAATAATTGAGCAAAGGATCTAGTAGATCTCATAGAAATCATTGAAAAACTGTGTATGTATCTTGGAACATCAATCATTCATCATAGAATCACCTAACTAGATAATTTCAATATCCCTTAGTAGTAACCTATAAATCAAAAAAAAATCATCTCTTAGGTGTAACATAACATTGTCTTCTCTTAGGTGTAACTTCCATCAAGTTGGATCTATCTCATTACCCAATTCATTGGAGGGATATAATGTACCCAACTGTCACATCGTGGATAATTCCTCATAAGGATTTTGGTTCACTCCTTAATCACACTTTCATAAATAATACCCATGTATTATATAATGAAATAGAGCACATGGATCTATGCATTTCACCAAAATTGTCATACTTGATTTACCAATGAAAAAAACAAGTTTCCTATCAATATATTTAACACGTCTTAATAAACCATTCATACAATGTATGTGAATGGTATAATATGATCATATCCCCAAAAAATCATTAAAATAATTATAGGAATTTAATATAAATTAAAACACCATTAAAATAACATTTAAAATGATTATTGGACATCAGGGGAAAATACCATTTCCCTTCGGTACATTTTAAAAAAATCACATAAAAATTATTCAAATCCTTTTCATTGAATATAAAAATGAAAAAATATAAATGAATGTTAAAAAAAATAGTCAAAATGTGAGGAAAATTTGTTCATGTCGTAAATGTTAAATATAGTCTTTCTTTATAATCTTTGGTGGAGAGATCCAAAAGGGACCCATAAGGAAAAAGTTAATACATGTCATTTTAAAACCATTATAAAGAAAATCAGAGATCATGGAAAATAATTTTAGGAAATCGTTTATGATTATAAAATAACCTTTTTGAAATAAGATAAAGAACATAGAGGAAGAGTTTGGTAAATATTATTTCAAAACATTAAATTAATGTTTTTATGGAAAAACCATTTTTACCCATTTTAAAACCAAAAACCATTTGAAAAATAAAATAAAATATGCAAGAACATAAAATACCATGAGTATAATAAGATCCATGATATTATATGTCATGTGAAATTGTATACACCCTGTAAATGAATATTGGTCTGTCAATCAAGACATGTCTCAAAGAAGGTTGTTTTAGATGAGAAACCCTTGAAAAGTGGGTAATTCTTGAATAAAAAATCCATTGAATAATGGATCATAACAAGATTTTATAAATCACATAATTTCCATGAAATAAAATATGAAAACAATTCAGGGGCTAGTAAGTACACCATACAATGTAGTGCATTGTTCATAACATCAATTATGTCTGAAAGAATTGAATATTAGACCATTAAAACACATGAAACATTAATAACATTTGAATCAATATATCATAAAAGTGGGAAACTCAACAAAACATTAAATATACTGATAAAAGTGTCATTCATGATATAATTTCTTAATAGTCATCATATACACCTTACAAAAGGGAGTGTGTGTCACATACTACCCCTCATCATTGTCTTGAGAAGTGAATGGGTAGCTACTAGGACTTTAGGGACATCCCAAAGACCACAAATGATGGAAATAAATTCCAAGGGCTCAATAAAAATCTGGGAACAATTTTCCCATTGAAATATAAAACATCCAAAAAACATAAACAAAATGACCAAAACATTATATGATTCATGGATATAAAAAACAGCTCAAAACATGACCAAACCAATAAAATAAATTAGAGTCTAATATAAAACCAAAAATAAATACTCAATGAGTACCAAAAGGCCACAAAACTGAAATGTTCAAAGTGAAATCAACCAGAAACACCTAACCCACTCCAAGATCCAAAACTATATACCATTACAACAATAACAAGAAGCTTCACTAAAGAGCTGAGATACCACGCCTTTATATGTGTCTTGATTGATGACATATTTAAACACATAATAGTTCCTAAGAAGTGGTATATTCAAAACCCTATAATATTTCCCCAAAAAATTCCCAACTCACACAACTTTGATCAAACTTGTTAGCACAATTTATATAAAATAGTTTATGCAGTAAAAATAGTTTTTATCAAATATAAAAAAAGTTTTTTCCAAAGGAAATCATAAAAAATCCTTGAAGAAATTTCTCATTTGATTTGGAATATTATTTTTCAAGTCCACACACGCACAATCCTAGTTTTACTATTGATGGTGTAGCTTCATGTCTATACTCTGTCCCATTTTGATGGTGGAACTTGATGACCATTATCCACCCCTTTCAACACATGCCCGACTATTTATTCCAAAATCATGCCAAGTCATTCTAATCAAAATATTTCTTTGATTAAATAATTTCAAAAAATACATCAAAAACATGAAACCAAATCATAATTTTAAATTCATAATTTGAAAATTATAAAAAAGGGGTTTTCAAAAAACAAATCAAATTTCCACAATTTCCAAGACAATACCAAAACAATATTTTAATCAAGAATCACACAAGGATTTCAGAAAATTTTTATTAAAATAATTTAATTAAAACTAATACTTCATGTTTTAAATCATGTTTATTTGAGATAAAAGCCTCCTACCTCACAATGGTTGGCGAAAATGTAGAACGGTATAATGAAAATTCAATATCTAATCAAAATCCACATTCACCTCGCAATATCCAACAATATTTAATCATAAAAACATTCATAACACCTAAATATATACATAATATACTATATCCATGATTCAAAGATAAATAATAACCTTGTATATAGGACGAATGTGGAAGACCAAGTGCATACCGACGAATTTGGGCATCCAGACAACTTTGGTTCGAAAAACGACCACTCATGAATTATAGGGAACTATCTCTCATGTCTTGGGTGAAAATGGATTCAAGTTATATAGGGACTAATTAAAAATTGTTAAGAAGTATTAATTCATAATAGATATAAAATTTAAGGAGGGATAACTATACATCCCACGGTTAGGCTGCATGGTTTGGAAAACCGTGCACCAATGGTGCAATGCCAGTATCTTAGGCCCATACCTCACATAGTTGGCTATAAAAATAGTTATCATGTGACTATTTATATGAAACCATATGAGGTTCTCTATGTTAATCAATTGAGATCACCACTATGTTGGATGGAAGTTAGTGAGTCAAAATTATTGTGGCCAAGTCTCGTGCAGGCAATATCAATGATGGTCCAGTTGATTTAGAAATGTATTTTTGTGGATCAAATTAGATATAATTATTCTAATGATAGAAATTTTTAACCCCTTGAGTTTATGGTGGGGTATTGTGTATTCATTTTTGTTTCTCCGAGGTTTAGTCACCATTATATTCTAAAATAATGTAAGCTTGTACCCATTAACATGGGGTCGTTTGAGATTCTTGAGAGGATCAGACCTATAGCATACTAATTATCTTTTCAAAAATGGTATGGTGGTATGCATGATGTTTTTCATGTGTCATAGATTTGGAATTATCACCTCTACCATTCTCATGTGATCAATGTTGTCGATGTAGTGCTTGAGGATGATGCATCATTTGGGGAGCATCTGATTCGTATTATGGATCACAATGAGAAAGTCTTACGGGGTAAGGTTGTGTCATTGGTTCGAGTGTTTTGGAAGAATGGTAATGTTGAGGAGGAAAATTGGGAGAGGGATGAAGATATATAGGACCAATGGGATGATATTTAAACCATGGATACTCAACAATTCTTGGGAGTGCATCTTGAGGATAAACTATTATATTTGGGGAGGTTGAAATATCTTGAACATCTAATGTGATACATTCTTGTTTATGTTATAGTTAAACAATATTTATCTTGGTTAATGGAATGGTTCTCGAGTGTATGAGGAGTCTCTTGGTGTCTTGGGAGTTTGAGACAATAAATAGGAAGAAAATAGGATTTACTGGTAGGGCACATAGTTGACAAATGGTTAGTATTAGTCGTGTGACTTTACCATGCAGCCTGTAGAGAAAGGGTGTATGGTTGAAAAACTATGTAAGGGGATCAATTAGATATTATGTCCTTGGATAGATCAAAATTCATGTCATTGTCATCATTTTTCAAACCATGAAATATCCCTAAGAGACTGTGCAACATAGTAGTCTTCTTGAAAAGTGGGTGGTGTAAGGTTTAGCCAACCGTCAAGACAAATAGTGTACTCATTAAAGAGGGGGAGTTTACCATTCCCCCCTTGGGATTTAAGGGTTCCAACCCAATTTTACCCCCAAATCATCTTCCAATATCCTAGGTGATGAACCCTTCTTCCCCAAGCTTCTCAAGGATTAATCTCCCTTGATTTTGAGTCATTTGAAGTGTGGTTGGGTGTGAATTGAAGGTCCTAAAGAGTCTAATATGGGGAATTGGTTTTTGTTTGAGTTTGAGTCAAAGGATAAGGTCATGTGAGTTCTTTTCTATGAACATGATTTAGGTTGTCTAGACGTTTTATCACATAGTCTTGGTGATTAATTTATGTGTATGTGTTTGTTTTTTTGTGTTGTTTTGCTGAGCATGTGTATCTTTGTAAGAAATGTTAAATTGGGTATATAAATGTTATGATGGACCCCTCAAAATCCCCATTGGACCCATTTTGGACAATTATATCGAGCCTAAAGGGCCACCCATGTGGTTTACTACTTCCCTGAACATGAAATTAAGTCATTAAATGTTGAATATTAATAATTTATGAGATAAAAAAAATGAAAATTGTTCATGGAATGTTAATATGGCATAAGGGAGTGTTCGGACAAACTTGAATGAGTTATGTGAGATATGACATGTAATGGTTAAATTTTAATAATAATTAAAGAATAATGTATACATAGTAAATGCTATGAGTAGGGTATTATATTGAGGGTATATTTCTATAGTTCAAGATAGACTGATACTCTAGGACCCACCGATGTATTTCATGGGTTAGGATGTCTGACTAAGGCTCTATTCTCCAAAAAATACACATGTTGTTAATACATGGACTGAGGCTTTGAGGTAAGTTGATATATTTTGTTTCGTGAAATTAATGTGCCTATGATTTGGGGGACTTCCCTCCCCTTATTCATAGTTTAAATGAATTGAATAGGCCGAAGTGAGTTTGATGAAAATAGGTAACATATGAAACTAATGGTTAAGTTGGATAATTGAAAATCTTGTTAAATAATGAGAAATAATTTATACCCACTTGCTTCATTATTTAATATACTTCAGTATACACCAATTTTAGAATAGATATTTGGTATATGCCACTTGAGGTGGACTACTGAGTTGTAATCAGACCCTGCATAGGCCTCCATTGTGTACCTTAGAAGACTTTATGGTTTCAGTTCAAGAGAAGGGAAAATGACCTATGCTAGATGATTGATTTTGGGGCTTAGAGATATGAATGGATAAGGGGACTAAACCTGAGGTAGGGCCCCTTTTAGGGATATTTCAGGATGTCTATATTTTTTCATTTACACATGGAGGTTTATGACATGACATGATATATTTACTATTTGTTTTTGGGAATATACCCTATTTTGGGAATTTTTTAGTAAGTCATTATTTTCTTTTATATTTATTTCATTTTTTATTATTTTATCTATTGTGGATTAATATGATAAAGAGAGTATAGTCTACCTATGTATTAATTTATACTCTCACTACTATTTGGAAGAAATTCGTATATGGGGAGGAACTCTTGATTTCATGTGGAGAACCAGCTCGGGGAACTGGATATAGTGGCACCCGGGTCAGGATGCTATATCTTTCCTCTCCCTCACATATAATTAGACCCCAACTCTAATCTCTTATATAAACATAATGTGCCTCTTGGATCCACAAATCCCTACCCAAATTTATTCCAATATCCTCCTCTATTCCTATAGTTCTTAGTTTTGATTAGAATTCCATCCTACGAATACATTACATATAAACCTATAGAGGTTGTATATAGAAGACGTATAGTTCTTAATTGAGTGTAATGAATTTTTTTATTCCTTTATATACAAGAAACCTCTAATAACCATTTTTGTATTATAAAATCTATATCCCCCATATAAAGTAAAATTTTTATGTTTATGGTGTGGCACGTTTTCTCCTAATTATCCATCTAATGGAAAAATAAAACATCTTTCACAAGTACATGCAGACTACCAGTTCACAAAAAGATGTATTCCATTTTAAACCATCGAATATTATGGCTAGTAAAAATATCAAATAAATATGAAATAATATTATACAAATTTAATTTTATGATGGTACATAAATTATTTAATATTTTTCATACCATCCAATAAAAAATAAAAACATCATTCATGTGTACGTACTGACTTCCACCACACAACCCAATATATTTCTATTTTTCATTGCTAACACACATGTTTGGTATATATATGTGTATTTCAATAAATAATAGGTTATTTATAATAAAATTATAATTATTTAATTAAAAAACAATACTTATTTACATTTCATTATCAACATAGAAAAAATAGAAACATTACACAAGCGTACGTACAGACTATCATCTCCTTATTATAAAAAAATTTATTTTTCATAACCAACATATATAGTTGGGGATAAAAATATAATAAATGTATAAAAATTATAATTATTTCAATATTAATATTCTAAAAATTATATATACATTATCCATTTTACTATATTCAACTGAATGAAAACATTATAGACTCAAGAACAATTTTTTTCATAACATCTAATGCAAACATAACCAATTATGTCATTAAGTATGATACAATAATAAATGAAATAAAATAATTATAAAAATATATAATAATTATGAAAATTATTCTTGGGGAAGTATTTAATTATACTAAATTATATTATTCATGATGATAAATGAAGCACCTGACAAGTCAGACTGGAGGAAAGTGATATTCTATCTTAAAACCATGTTTTAAAAATGTTTTGAAGATTTAATTATAATATTTTCCCTCTATTTTCACATTTTATAATGAATGATTTAATATTTAATGAAATTAATTAAAAATCTCATTTTACCTCCCCTTTGAAATTCGTACATTTGTCTTAAAAAGTAATCATTTTTCATATTTCATACGAAATTATAAGATTTCATTAAGAAGTATAAAATCATTTTTTTATAAATTTATAATATGTCAAAAAAATTTCACACCACCAAAACTATTATATGATTTTTAGAATTCCTTTTAATATTCCTTTTTTCTTAAATAAAAAATATTTTTATATTTTATTAATAATTCTAACATACTTATAAATTATCAAATTCATTAAAGAATATATAGATACAATATATTACATTTTACTATAAAATACGTGTTATCACATGGATAAAAATTATTCCAGTAGAACCACACACAATATCCTAATCCCTGTTAAAAGGGGACAATAAATTCTAAGAAGCTCTAGATTTTCATGAACACTAAAAACCCCCAGTTGCAAAAAATAACTGGACATAAAAAAAACCTCTCTGATGGGACTCATTCTTCTAGAAATAGAATCACAGAAAAAAAATTGATTAGGATCTCAACACCCATCCTCTCCCTATAATGGATTCATACACCATACTCATAGCTTATATAATGTCATTTAGGGGAGGATAACTCCATGTTTTTCACATGTCTTCAAAACCTATCAATGGTCAAACCATGAAGCATTCCCTTACAGATTTATGTAAATCCACTAATTCCAATTTAAACTAATCCTCCCTAGTCACATACATTTGAATTCCGAAGGTGCAAGCCTCACATAACATGGTGATCAATTCAACGGTGATGAAAAAAGCATTATCCAATAAAGGAATCCCCATGTGTCAATTTTCATCTTTTACATCACATACATGAACTTTAGGATGACCCATGAGTTATTTCACTATAATGATAGATATCTTATTAGGAGTCTTCCATGATATATATATGCAAAAAATCCCCCAAATTGTGTGGATGTTGTGTAACTAGTCCGCTAACTTCTTTGGAATAATAATGTCCTAACCAAAGTACCATGAATAAGAACTGAAATTAACCACTAGAAAGGGTTTCAATAGCAATGAAAACTCAATAATTCCATGTGATATGTGCAACATGCAGTGAAGTAGAATCAATCTACTGTATAGATAAAACTATTAAGACCACATTCTTTACTGTGGTTCCTAGGGAGTTATTCTCCATCAAAGAAGTCGAGGATCCTGTTCATATGCTTTGGGGTCAAAGGGTAAAGGTTGTGGTTTGGTGGGATCACCAGATCAAATATATTCAAATACAACATTGGATGTTGTATTTGAACAAAATGATCTATTTAGATTACAATAGTTTATCATGCTTGAAAAGGATATTGTGTCCCTTCCAGGAGAGACTACCAATAATGGTCCCTTCTTATAAAAAGTTTCATGAGCCATGGTAACAATATTCTTTTCATATGCTCCTAAAAAAATTTTAAACCCATAGTTCCACTATTTTCTGCCTGCATACATGTGTTTTACATAGGGGTAAAAAATATATTTTTATGAGTTTCACGATGAAAATGTAATAATTAAATTATTTATTATATGTTATGTCCTAAGGATATCATTTACGATGATGGGTGAGTATGATATATCTCATTAATGAATTTCTTGATGATTATGTTCTCTATAGAATTATGTTGGAAATAACTGAATTGGTTATTCCTTTTTTTGGGTTCTTGTAATGGTTAATGAAAATTTTAAAAAAAATTTATATCCAAATAAACCTAAATTGAAATTCTATTTATGCAAGTTACTTTTCATGGAAATTAATGGATTTCATAAGCCAAGATAATTATCATTTTTAAAGGAATGATTACTCCATTTAAGGTTAAAAGGTATATGTTTTAGAAATTTTTTTTCCTAGGTTATCTTTTTTTTATGAAATCGTCATGATTTTTATTTTATCAAATATGTTTTATTATAATTATTTTTTTCAAAAACATATTGGGATGTAAAAGTTTTTTTCAGGTGTATATAAATGATCATTTTAGCTAATTTTTTTATATCATTGGAAAATACTCTTTTAATATATCATTTTATTAAAATACAATAATGGATTTTTATTATTCATTTTATATGTACCTTAGTGAGATTTTTATTATCAGAAAAAAATTTTAATTGAATTTTATAGGTTTTAAGTATTAATATGAAAAATAAGGAATTCATGTAGAAAATTGTGATTATTTATTATGAAAATAAAATGTTTTTCACTTTAAAAGTACTGTATTGTGAAAAAATGGACACTATGTGGAAGTGGAAACAATTTATCAGTGGGTTCTTACATAAGAGTTATGACCTAATTCTCTAAAACTACAAACATGGACCGGTCTTTTAGAATGCAAGAAAATGAATTATTGTTTAAAAATTAATTTATGGATTAAATAAGGATAAAAAAACTAATATTTGGTATTGGAAAAGGGTTTAGTTAATATTGTAGGTTAAGATAATGTAACAAAGCATGCATCAGAAATTTTAATTATGTTTATGATGAGATATATTTAAATTATCTAAATGTTTCATTGTCTGATCTATGTTTGTTTTTAATGGTTTTCCATCGAGGAAACTATAATAGACCCCTTCCTGCACTAATTGATGTAGAGATAAACCAAAAAATATTCATTTCATCCTTCAATAATGAAAAAAATTACCAAATTTAAACCCTTAAAAACATGTAACATCAAATATAAATATTATATTACTTATATAACTCGTGAACTTTTAGGTTTAGAGTTTTTAAGAATTTGTAAACACTCTTATATAAGATATTGGATACATAAAAAACTAGTTCATAAAAATATATATAAACTCCCAATATGTTGTTTATATATAGAATCCTTAATATTCATAACACACTTAAAAACTTTCTTCATGATCTGGGGGAAAGAAATATAAAATGGGTGAGCTTAAATGCTCAAGAAGGTTAAATATAAGAGTTAATAATTGAATGTCATTAGTGAGCATAAGGTTATGAAGAAATTATTAAAGTACAAAGTAATAAAATAATAGAATTTATAAACATTAAATTAAGGATCATAAATATTGAGAAATGGAACAATTATTTAATATAAGACAAGATTCATATCTATCAACAATCATGAGCCGTGTAAAAATAACAATTTAGTAAACAATCTAGTAGAAATCATTGAAATCATTTTAAAATGGGTTATGTATCTTGGAACATCAAGAATTCATCATGGAATTGCATGACTAGAAAATTTTCATACCTATTAGAAGTAACCTAGAAATGGAAAAAAAATTAATCTCTTAGGAGTAAAATAACATCATCCTCTCCTAGGTATAACTTCCATCCAGTTAGATCTATCTCATTACCCAATTCATTAGAGGGCTATAATGTACCCAACTTTCACACAGTGGACAATGCATCATAAGGATTTTGTGTCACTCACCAATCACACATGCATAAATAATATCCTTACATTATATCATGAAATGAATCACATGGATCCTTTCATTTCACCAAAACTATCATATCATGATTTACCCATAAAAATGAAATAAGTATTATATCAATTTCATTAACACATCTTCATAAACAATTCATAAACTTTAAGTGAATGGAATCATATAATCATATACCCAATAAATAATTTGAATAATTCTAGGACTATTACATAAATTAAAACAACATTAAAAGAACATTTAAATTTTTTCATGGATAATAGGGGATATACCATTTTCATTGTGTACATTTAAAAACAAAAAATTCGCAAAACAAATATTAACAACTATTTTATTGAAAATAAAAATAGAAACATATAAATGAATCCTCAAAGAAAAGAATAATAATTATGGAAGGAAAATATATTCATGTCTTAATTGTTAAAATAATATTTCTTTTTAAGCTATGATAAAGAGAGAGAAAAGTACACATATATAAAAAGATAAGACATTTCATTTTAAGACATTTAAAAATAGCATCAATGATCATGGAAAATAACTTTAGGAAATAATTTTTGTTTATAAAATAACATTCTTGAAATAAGATAAAGAACATAGAGGAAGAGTTTTTTAAAATTATTTCAAAACATAAAAACAATGATTTTAATGAAAAACCATTATCTCCCATTTTAAATCCAAAAACGATTTTAAAAAAATAAAATAAGTTGAAACATAAAATTCCATGAGTATAATGTGATACATAAAATTTTACGTAAAGTGATAGTTTATACACCATATAAATGATTATTGATGCGTCAATCAAGACATATCTCAAAGAAAGATGTTTTAGACAAGAAACCATTACAATCTTGAATAAAAAATCCATTAAAGAATTTGAGGGTATAGAATTTTCTATCAGTACCAGGCCTGTGCATCTCTACATTGGATAGCTAACCGAACAACCATGCAAAGGTGGAGAGCTGATCACGATGTAAATGTTGGGGAGGGGCAGTTTTAAGTAGTCATAGTCTGCATGATTTCTTTAAGACCTATGAGTCTTGTAATGTCTCCAAAGCCTACATGAAATGTAATATCTAAGACTATGGTCCTTGTAAGGGTTACCCCTCATCCCTTGAAATGGGGGTTATCAAAAAATCAATAAAAAAGAAGGCCTTCAGGCCATTCAGGAATAGATCACAACATGATTTTATAAAACCTATAAATTCCATGAAATAATACGTGAAAACAAATTTATGGGTTAATACGTAAACCATATAATGTAGTTCATGGTTCATAATAAGAATTATGTCTCAAAGAATTGAATTTGAGACTATAAAAACCCTTATAACTTTAATAACATTTGAATCAATATATCATGAAAGAGGGAAAGTTAAAGTAACATTAAATATACTAATAAAAGTGTTATTAATGATATAATATTTTAATAGTCATCATATACACATAAAAATGGAGTATAAGTCACATCCCGCCCCTCTTTATTGGATTTAGAAGCAACATGGGAGATATTAGGCCTTAGGTGACATCCCAATGTCACCAAAGGATGGAAATAAATGGAAAGGACCTCAATAAAAGTTAGGGGAAAATTTTCCCCTTGAAAGATAAAATATATAAGCTACATAAAAAAACTGACCAAACCTCTATATGATGCATGCATATAAAAAAACTCAAAACATAACCAAACTAATTAACCAATGTAGTGTACGAGATAAAACCAAAATACATACATAGGGAGATCCAAAAGACCAAAAAACTCAACAATCCAAAGTGCAATCAACTAGTAACACCCATACCATGACCATAGTATCAAGAAGCGTCAATAAAGTGTTGAGATACCTTTCATTACATGTGTCTTGATATTTGAAATATCTAAATGAATAACATTTCCAATG
Source organism: Viscum album (assembly GCA_963277665.1). NCBI lineage: Eukaryota > Viridiplantae > Streptophyta > Magnoliopsida > Santalales > Viscaceae > Viscum > Viscum album. The sequence goes on from OY728121.1 coordinate 549,822,180, forward strand.
TAGTGGGTGAGTATAAAATCTATGATATTTCCACAATGACTTCCTAACTCACACCAGTTGTACCAAACTTGTTATCACAATTTATATAAAATAGTGTAAGCAATAAAAATATTTTATATCAAATCAATAAAAAAATTACAATGGAAATAATAAAAAAGACTTTAAACATTTTCTCATTTTATTAGGAATATTATTTTCCATTACCACACACGCAACCACACAAACACACACACAATCTTGGTGTTACCATTGAAAGTGGAACTTCATTTCCATACTCTATACCATTTTTATGGTTACACATAAATAACATTATCCATCCCATTCAACACACACCCATCAATTTAGGATAATATCATACCAAGTAATTCCAATGAAAGAATTTCCTTCTTTAAAGAATTTTAAAAAATACATTACTAGCATCAAAACAAACGATAATATTAAAATAATTATTTTAAAATTATAAACAAAGGGGTTTTCAAAAAACAATAAAATTTCCAAAATTTCCATGCCAATAACAATTCCAAATTTTCATCATGAATCACACAAGTATTTCAAAACCATTTTATTAAAATCATTTAATTAAAACTATGAATTCATTTTCTAAATCATGTGGTGTTGAGAGTGAAGCCACCTACCTCACAACAGTTGGTGAAAACAAAGAGTGGCATAAAGAAACATCATGATTTGATTGCAACCCACGTTACGTTCACTAGAGCCAATAATATTTCATCATAAAACCATTAAGAACACAAAAATATATCCATAATAGACTAGATATATGGTTCCATGATAAATAAGAACCCTGGATCAAAGAATAACGAGGAATAACAGGTACTTATTGATGAATATGGGCCTTGAGAAAACTTTTCTTCATATAAGGATAGCTCACAAATTGAAGGGGATCATCTCTCATGCCTTAAGATAAAAAGGGATTCATGTTATAGAGGGATTAGGGTAAAAACAAAGGTAAAAAAGGTTAATTAAGATTAGATCCAAAATTTAAGGAGGTATAACTACTTTTCGCATGGTTAGGTCACACAGTTTGGAAAACCAGGCACCAATCACATAGTGCTACTATACTATGGAAACACCTAAAATGGTTGGATCACATGGTTAGACACACTGTATTCTATCCATGTTTCTACCTTTATTTCAAAATTCATGGTTTATCATAGGAATTCACACAGTTTCGAAAAACTATGTGCCAATTGTGTGCCTTCATAGTTCCCACTATCTTACCTTTCATAGTTTTTTGGAGATGCTGCATGACTTCCAGAAATCATGCACAAAACATCCACCTCTAGAAAAGCCTTCAAAACATGCCAAAACCCCTAGGAACCTACTAAAAAATAACCTGAAAATTATATAGACTCAAAATACATGATTAAAAGATCATGTAAATGAAAATGGGGGTATTAAATTCACTCCACCATTGGCCTTTCGTTCCACATAATGTTTAAACCCCCCATCATCATGGAAGATTTTGGTCCACTAATCTAACATTTTCTTCACACGCTCCCACATTTTTTCTTAAATATGACCATATTTCAATAAAACATGCACTATACTAATGATTTTACAATACAAGACCATATATTCCCAATCCACAATACCTATGGAAACATGAATCAACATAGAATCCAATAAATGGTAAACATGATATCATAACATCACATAGTCTAGACCAGGTTGGTACTTCTTCAACTATGATACATGGAACACATTATGCATTGTACAACACCGTAGTCTAAAAGACAACCATTATTCAATCTCCCAAACATGTTCAAGTATCTAAAAATGGCCTATGTATCGAGGGGATGACATTCCCTACTTATGAAAATGAAGATGCCCAAGCCTTGGAGAGATTATCAAGAACACATGGTTACTCACCCAAAATGACAATGGTCATCGACTATAATCACCATGTGATTTATAATGACTACAATCCATCTCATTTCTCTTTATAAACAACTAAATATTCTGCATTGTTTCCTATACAAGGATCGGTCGAATTAGTGAAGTCTCACATGTTTCCAATAAACTTAGTGGAGAATGATATGGACGCATGTAAAATGGTTCAAAAGAAGCCATATGTATCGATGAAAGATAAAAATTATTTTATGATAACTCCAAAAAATTAAATTCTCTTCCAATGAGGCATTAAAATCCATTAAAAATACCTAATCATGTCCTCTAACATTTGTATTGTCTATTTAGACTATCCATCCACATGAGGATGATAAGGTGTACTCATAATAAATATTGCTCCAAGGGATTTCTGTAATGATTTCCAAAAAAGAGACATAATCCTCGGTTTTGGTCTGATACAATTGAGATAGTAACTCCATGCCTTTTTAAAATTTCTTGAATGTATATTTTAGAAAATTCTTCCACCGAATTAGTTTCAAAAATCAAGATATTGTCAGCCGATGTTGTAAGACATAACAACATCACCCATATTGCATCATGTTTCATAGTAATCCATGGTTGAACTATTATAAAATTCATGTATATATCCTCCCATTTCCACATAATAATCCGTAAAGAATGCAACATTCCCACTGGTCATTAATTCACTACCTTGACCTGAATGTAGGTGAGGAATCATGCGACATACTCCAACACATCTCATTTCATACCAACCCAACAATATCATTCTTTAAATTCATTATAAATCATCTAAATACTAGTGTGAACAACCCATATCAAATAGTGGCAAGAACTAAGAATTTGTTCCTAATAATCCAAAGGTATGACCGTCTGATCTGTAAACTGCAACACTGAACTTCCATCCATCTTCAATCCCTCAATGGTATACCCACTATTGAGATTTTACCTCATAGTGACACATTCAAGATAAAATTTATGATACCTTGTAACGTGATTAACAAAATTATGAAGTATAAAAACAGGAATGAAGGTTCCCACATCACCTTGGTTTGAACAATCAAAATTCATATGAGCTATTACTAAAATTAGTTTTCATTGGTCTAAAACCTCATTAGCCAACTGATAACATTACTTATTTCCTAAGTGCATCTACCATAGAGTTCTATTTTCCCAATGTATACATCAAAATGAAGTAAAAAATCTGATGATACTCCATCAATATGTATTTATTTTAATTAAAATCACTTTGTGAGAAAATGTGCTTCAAAATATGATGATCCACAAATAGAGTGAATTTATCACCAAAGAGGAAATGACTCTATGTCTTCAAATAATACAGCACAAAAACCAATTACAAACCATGTGTTGAGTATTTATTCTTTTGAAACCATAACTACCATGAACCATATGTAGGAACATAATCTCCTCACATGAGAAAAAAATCCCTAACTAGATCCTGGTGCATTACAATTGAATACATAGACCTATCTAGACTCTGGAAAAGGGAGGATAGGTGTTTATGTATGTATAGCCTTATTTTTTGAAGATATTTACAACATCAATCATTCTATTATAATGTAACTCATTTCCTCATCAAAGCTATCATGTGTGATTCCAATTGTGAAAAATCACATACAAAATGATTGTAAATCCCAATAATAAAAGGAAACTATGCATCTAAAATATATTATTTGGTAGATTCCACAAAATAAAAGCTTCTATATTTTTGGGATCTAAAGAATCACCTTCTTCATAAATTACATGGCCACAGAAATGTACCTATTTTATCAAGAAATCACACATTGATAACATGCAATACAAATAATGTTCCCTCATGAAACCCAAAACTATATCCATGTGATTCTAATTATATGATTTATTCTAAGAATACATAAATATATCATCAATTAATACCATCACAATGAATTCCATATACCTCTAAATGATTCAATTCATCAATTCTATAAATAAATCTTGTAAAGACCTAAATTTATCATACATAAATATTACTTATTAATTGATAAATAATTGTTTCTTAAATAATAATCCTTACCAGAATCATTTAGGTATAGTTAATTTGGAAACATGTACACTTAAAAAATTGTTCCATAAGTGTTCTATTTTATCTCCCACATTGTTCTTCAATATTATCTCCCTTCTTAGACATATTATACATAATATTTTTTTTATACCTTGGGTAAGGAAACATAAGAAAGGCTGAGATCAGATTCTTGGTGAGGGTAAACATAGTAGATATCAATATTCGATCATATGAATTCAAAATATAAAAATAAGCTTATTTGAACATGAATGTAACATGGGAAGTTCATACCCAAACCATCATTGATCATACACATGGTTCATGGAATAAAAATTTATCATTTCTAAAAACATAGGCTATAAGAGTTATAAATCGTCATAAATAAATCATAAACCATAATATCATGCTATAAAAGTGTGGCACCATCATAAATATATAAAACCATTTCATATGTCAAGGTTAACTACCAATACCATAAATATAGTGTTTCATGACTCAACAACTATTTCCCACTGTGGATTAAGACACACCTGCTTCCCAATGTGGATCTAGACTCACCCATTTCCAATAGTGGATCAATCCTATAAATATTTATAATATTTTTATTGCATGATATATAAAGGATTACCCAATGAATTTGAGAGAGATATAGGTCCCACCCATCTTATAATGAAAACCATACTTATTTATTCCAAAATATCATAAAACCTTCATCATATCATCACATCATATCCAATGTAATGAAAACGAGTTTCATAAAAATTTCATCAATTCACCACATCATAACCCATGATAAATACATGGTCTCAGAAATATTTCATCAACATAGACATTATCTATCCATAGAAATAATAAGGATGGTATCATTCAATCTTATCTCTAGTAAATCACAAGTAACATCAAAGGGTTAAAAGAATAAATCATAAGTAACATCAACAGATTTAATATTAGATGGAAAATAATTTTGAAAGAACACTTGGACCATATATTGATAAAAATAAACACTCAACAGTCAAAAAGACTTTTTAAAAAACAAAACATTTTCAAAAACGTTGTATTTTAAAATAACCTTATAAACGTATTAGGGAAGCATTAAAAATCATTAAAAACATTTCATGATGAAAATATCCTTCCCTATTTGAAAAAAAACTTTTTAAAATATTAAACAATTTAATATAATTTTGATTAAAAATAACCTTTGAAACATATATTGTATTCTTTAAAACATTTAGTTTTCATGACTGTATAAAATTCTATATATTCCGTACACGTTAAAATAATGATTCATTTGACATTTTTGGTAAAATCAAAACGGATTTTTTTTGGAAAATGACATGATGTTTCCTTTAATAATATTTTGTAAAAATTAAAACATGTGTAAAAATTAATTTAATAAACAATTTTGATATCTTTAAAAAAAATTAGAAACATTTTTAGACAACACAATTTTGGATGAAAAATAATTTTTGACTGAAGAGTGAAATAAAGAGGATTTTTATTAAAAACATTATTTTAAACTCTTGAGTATAAAAAGAGTGGAAAATTATGGTAAACCATGTATTATATTGAAATAAAAATAGTATAATATAATTCAAGAGTTTATTGATAGATTTATCATAACATTTCATTGTTGGAAACATATTTATACACAATCCTCATAAATGATGATATTCTATCATAAAAATCTTACAAATTTGGAAAAGTCAGTTGTAAGACCTAATAAATAATAACATTAAATAGAAAATATTTTATTATGAAAATAAATAAATTCATGATATTAATTATCAAATGGGATGTATATACATCTCAAAAAATAAGATAAGTGCAAAACATAAAATATTTCCTAAAGATGAAAAATTGAGACAAAGATCCCTTACCACTTTGGTAAACTTTTAACATAGACCCCATGAAAGATAGATCCTAAAAATAAAATTTATATGAAAATAAATATTAGTGGAATAATAATAAAATAAATTCATCGTAAATATATACATCACATAAAAGAAAGAGGTGTTGAATATGGAATGTGTCCCACAAAAGTAAAAAAGCGAGACAAAAATCCCTTACCATAAGTCTCGACTTATTTCATTCAATTTAAAAAATCATTTAAAATAAATATAATTTGATTATAAATATTCTAAACGAACATTTCTATATAATTAATAAAATAATTTATTTACATATAATGTTTTATTACGTGGTTATTAAAAATTATGTGTTAAAATCACATTTTTGAAAATAACCTCTTTGTTTTTTGTGCATGTTTTGACTTGTTATTTTTAGTATTATTACTCTGATCATGGTTACAAAATCTATAGAATTTTAATAATTATATAAATATCATTTATATTTAGTATATATGTATTTAAATTAATCCATAAATGTAAGAGATAGAAAATGAAATACATCATCGATGGAGATGGTGGGTTATACGTGCATGAACACTATTTTCATTTTATAAATAGATGAAATAAAAGAAATTTAAATAATATATTACCTTTTTATAGTAAATTTTATTTCATATATATAATTTATTTATTTAATCCTATCCTTATTACCTTCCATGTAATGTGTATGTGAAGAATGAATCACATTGCTTCATGAGGCAGTAGTCTTCCATACACATGAACGATGGTATCATATTACCACAAAATGGAATGTAAGAAGGAATATATGATATCATGATTAAATAATAATAATAATATGACATATAATATATAAAAAATAAATCAATCATTTTATATAGCCATGAGATGTGGTGATGGAAAATTAATAACATCGATTGACATTGAGGTAGTTCGCCATACACATAAATGGAAACATCATAACCCATATGATGTAAGAGAAAACGATTTAAGTTGTTAAATTAAAATAATAACATCTATATATATATATAAAATGTGGTTATTATCTCATAAATGTTTGATAATAATTTAAAGATGTGGAGTAAGAAATAAAATTAAATGCTCGATTCGGGAAGCTACCTCTTTTTCAGACAACTTATTTTGGTTTGCATGAAAAGGATTCATTGGATGGATTTATGAACAAAATAAAAATAATAGGATGAGGGGATTAAATTAAGTAATTTATTTATGAATGTATTTTCTGAAACAATGTGTTTTGTAAGTGTGAATACGAGATGAGAATGGGTGGCCTTCTATAGGTGAGGTGAGTGGAACACTTGCAATTTTTAAAAGGAAAAGGGTTACCCACATTTATCAAATTTAAAAAGGATCTAAAATTATCAATTATATTATATTATTGTTTAAAAGGTCTATATATGGATATAAATTGTGTATTTTACTAGTTTATTGGTCATTTTTCTACTTATCCTTTCAGCTTAACCGCCCAATAAACCCATTTTCACCTTAATTGTGGTAATTAATCATTACTCTTTTTACTATTCCCTATGTTAAAAAATTAAGTTGACTATATTAGATAATATTAATTATTATTATACTAAATACGGTATAAATTTTTATAAATTTAATTCACATGAGTGGAATCAATTAATTTAAAATTACTCCTACAGACGTGACGATAAGGCGGGTTTCCTAAAGGAAAAATGTTTAAAAGTTTTAAAAGAACTTATATAATATTTCAACATGAAACTAATTAAAATTACCTAAATTATATCAATAGAGATATAATTTAACTATTTATATATTTAAAATCATATTAATACAATTTTTATGTTTTTAAATTCTTTAAAATAAATGACAATTCTTTTTAAAAACCAGATTTTTTCACTATTCATCAAAAAATTTATATTCTATGAAATTTGTCAAACGTTAAGCCTCATCTAATTTTTAAATCATTATTTCAAAATTTTATTTTATTTTTTGAAATAATGTTTCTAAAATTAGAAAAAAATTATTCCAAAACAAGAGCGCAAGAGGCAAAAGAACCGTTTTTTAGAAAAAATACAATTTCAATCATAGAATTTTATTTTTTTCTATATATTGTCTTGAAAAAACATAAGATGAATTTTAAAAGTTTTATTGAATATATAATATAAAAATTTCATTAAAATAATTCCATAAATGTAATTTTTTAATTTATTGAGGTAAAATGCGTTTGTGTGCATAAAATAGTTTTTCAGAAAAGGATTTCCATTATTTCTTAAAAGATTAAATTTTCAATTTAAATTTATTGGTAAAAAAATTAATTTTATATAAATGTGTAAACCATATATTTTCATAATAAAGTTAATCTTATTCATACTCACCATTCAAATTGATATGAGATAACTATCATATTAAATAATAATATTTTAATAAGATTTCATCTTTTAATTAAACTCGATGTTGTGTGTAATACAAGAAAAACATTGTGTTGAATGTAACACAAGATAAAATCAGTGTTTCATTTAATAAAAAATATTGAAACTCATAAATCTATTTGAAAAATACATCACAAAATATTGATGAGTTACATTTTACCTCCTTAAAATGAATTTCCCCCTCAAAATTCATCACTTTGGTACCAACAACTAGGGATATATTCTTCCCGATTACATCCTTAGGTTCTCAAATAAATTTCTAAAGATAGTTTTTTTCCCACAAAACATTGAACACGTGAGTGTTCTTGTTTTATTTAAATTTTTATTTATTATCTAGTATCTTCATCTATTATTCGTCATAAGAAATATTGTGCTCCAATAGCATAACCTTTGAGTTTGGTTTATTTGATGGATTTGGTATATAATTCCCCAAGAGAGATACATGTAACACATCATGAACCAGAGTGAGGTTAATAGGAAGTACCAAGAGGTTATCTACCATTTTAAGTGATCAATAATTTCAAAGGGACTGATATGCCAATGGATTTTATTTACTTTGTAACATAAGCACAATTTTTACCTTTGTTGTTTTTTGATCATTTTCTAATTCATCTCTTACTCCAAGAATTGAAGATGAATTTTTTTATTCATAAATCACTAAAAAATCACAAGATCAATAATATTATGATAAGTTATTCCTTTACTATGAGTTATCACAATGAAAAAATGGTTATCAAAAGTTATCCAATATTCATAAATAATCATGTAGTGAATTAATACATTAATCTCTAAAACCTCACCCAATTTTAACTTAAACAATTCCTTAAATGGTTAACCTAATGACCATTCTAAAACTCAAAATTTATAATGAAGGTAACTAAATTTCAAAAAATGAACTTAATGTTAATCCCCAAATTATCATTAAGTATATCTTATTGGTAACATGTCAAATATGTTAATACATTGGTCATATAATATCCTGTTGCATGGTAATTACCAGAAATACCATAGAACCTCAATGAAAACATGCATGCTTCCTCATTCCTTAAATAAAATCATATATTATGGATTATATTCCTTAAATAAAAAAACTATAAACTACATTAATCATAACATAAACCACTTTTTCAAAAAATCCTTAATTATTTATGAGTTCATCAATATTATAGAATTCAATCTATCCATATTAATATTCTCTTTATCCATACTAAACACCATTTTCTCCACACCAGAAAATTTTTGTGTGTTACCATCCCTTAATCATGTTTTTTCCATAAAATATCATCTTTCCATTAAATCAATTTTCTAGGACATCAGTACCATAGAAAATATTCTTGAAAATACTTAATGAAAAACATATACAGAAAAATACTTATATATTTAATGATCCATATAACATAGTTCTTGAATTCTCACACACAAACAATTCAATCATTCAACTTCATTATTAAATAATTCTCTAGGATTCAACAATTTATTCCATAATAACTATTTCCTAAAATATGAAATGTGAATCATGTATTAACATTCATCAGCCTAAATTTAGTCATGTTTCTTACACTTAACATATACAATACTCTTAAAACATCCCATAACATTCATATGCTTTTCATCGTCTCTTAATCATTAGAATTATAACCACTAGTTATACAAACTTACATATTCTATTCACAATGTTTCCCCTTAGGACATTTATTTTCATATTTCCCATACATTCCACATTTAAAACATATACTTTGATAATTATTTAGGGAGAAAAATATTCCCACTCATTGCATTAATAAAAATTTTAATTTTTTCCTCTGTAATTACATTCTTTATTTCCTTCTTTTCCACACAAAAAACATCTTCTTGTCCCATTGATACATTTTATCAAGTGTTTTTTCCAACATTCATGACATATAAGAAACTGAGTCTTATTTCTTATGTGGTCTCCACCACCTAAAATCTCAACAAACTCTATCCTTCTCTTATTTGGTGAGTCTAAGAGTTGGTTAAGGCCCAAGTTGTTAATATAATATTATTATAACTGATTAATTATAATCACAATACCCTTCACTATAGTCATCACCCCATTTGGTTTCTTATCAACGCATTTTCTATCATATTCAATGTTAACTGAGTTCCTTTTGGGTCTCTCTATTAACTAAAACTGAAAGGTATATTGTGAGAAACAATAAAAATACAGGGGAACCAAATAATCATGAAAAAAATAACATATAGGATGTATAAATCACGACGACTTCTTTTCAATCTATGAAACCTTAGGATTAACATAGGTCATTCATGGTTATAATTTAAATTTTTATGATGTTTTGTAAAAAGTTTGTGAATTCCAAAAGAATATACATTAGAATTCTCAGACCAGGTGTACAGTAATGCCCATTTTTGTGTATCAGGTAATGCTCAAGTCAATCCTGACATTCCATATTTAGACTTATTACCACTAGGTAAAAATATTCCAGAACCATGTCAACTTTTAATATCTAGACACATATTTAATTTCATAGAAACCACTAAATCTCCCCTTTAACAAAATTTTAATATATTTTCCTATAAATAAAATTTAAATTTAGACTTATCCTTTGAAATATCCCAAGACATAACCTTATACAAATTCTTAGGGATCTCACTAATGTGTTCTCATACCAGTGTCCAACATTTAACTAAACCTTTCTCTGATACCATCTGTAAAGACCCAATCGTATAATAAATAAATATTTCATTTTAATAGAAAAATATTCATTATATAATATAATGATCCACACTAGAGTCACTTAGTTGTAGTTCCTTTAAAATCTTGGACACATAGAAAACATTTCCACAAGTGAGATACATCATCTCTCTCTAAGTTATTCATAAATAGAACCCTTCGTAGAGGTATCATACAAAATAAATTTCTTTATATCCTAGGAAAGGAAATAAAATAAATGGTGGGATCAAATTCTTATTAAGGGTAAACATAAGAGATATCAGGATATGATCATATTAAAGAATAAGATATTCATAAGGGTATGCAAACATGAATATAACTTACCATGTTCATACCCAAGTTTTAATAGACCGTAAACATGATTCATGGAATAAAACATTATTATTTTAGAAAACATTGACCATAATAGTGATTTTTTTACAAATCAATCATGAACCATATGATCATCTCATAAAAGAGTGGTGCCATCATAAATATAAAAAACAATTCCATATGTAAAGGTTAACTACCAATACCATGAACATTGTGGATCCATACTCATTAAATGTTTCCTATTGTGGATCAGAACACACCTATTTCTCATAGTGGATTATGACTCACCTATTTCCCATAGTGGATCTATCATATAAAATTGTTTCCCATTTTTATTTGATGTGATATAAATATTTACCTAATTCATTTTAGGGAGATATTGGTCCCACCCATCTCATAACTAAAACCATACTTTTTTTCCACAATATCATAAAACAATCATCTTATCATCATATCATAACCCATGTAATGTATATAGTTTTCATAAAAAATTCATAAATTCACCATACAATAACCCTTGAAAAATACATGTCAATCATAAAAATTCAATAAAGACTGTAATGTATTAGGAATTTTATGTATTTATTTATTATATAGAAGTACTTCGAGACGAGGAGTTGAGATAAAGAGAAATTCCATTGCCTGATGTGCCTAGAATGATCCGTTGAAAAATGTTAGGCTTTAAATAGAATTCTTGAGTATTTTTACTGAAAAATTGGAATAAATATTAAACTGGTTCTTGGATCAAAAATATATGGGCCCCGTTGTGTTCAGGATGGTAGGTTTACCATAGGTGCAACTTAAGTTTAGTTGGAGCATACCTCCAGTAGGAAAATATAAAAATGGAATAACCATAAATAAAATAATTAAATTAAATTATTTTATTTTTTTAATACTTATAACTCACAAACGGTGACTTGGATTGAAAATATGAGACCACTATTGAGCTCACAACGTTATTCTTTCTTTTAGAAGATCCTCTCATTGGCCGATCCGGAACAACAATGGATGTTAGTTTTAGGCCGTAAATAAAATAATTAAGTAACAATTATTTTATTATCAAATCCTTATAACTTTTAAACAGAAACTCTGATTGGAAATCTGAGAGTACTATTGTGATAATGAGGGAATTTTCCCTTTAGGTGAAGCCTAACCTCGACCAGTGTGGTTTGAGGGTGAAAGTTAATTTTTGAACTATTTTTTTAATGTTCATCTATGTAAATGTGTGAGTGTGTTTTTATAACTTTTAAACAGGTGCTTGGATCAAAAATATGAGGGCACCATTGAACTAGGAAGGGTGAGATTTTCCTAGAACATACATAACCTCAATTGGCGTGGGTCAAGGGAATATTCTTTTTTCAGACATTTTTTAGAAAAAGTTTAAAATAAAATAAACTTGCTTTAATTTTTTTGGATTTTAAAATAGTTTCATCTCAACAGTATTCCATTCAAGAAAAACTAAATATTCTATTTCACTAAATGAATCAACGTAACAAATTTGTAATATAAATGTAACAGAAATGCTATTCATGTTTCATTCTTTCTTGGCCAAGCAGACAATGCAGGATTGTTGGCACAATCCTGGTTCTGCTACGAAGCTCTGGTAGGTGACATCGACAAACGCCAACCCCCCTTTGAACAGATCATCACCAATAAAGGTCAACCAATGACCATAAATAAAGGATCACAAAATGACGAATGCAGCAACATCGTTCATCACCAACGAATGATATAATCCAGGTTGGGGATTATGTGCTTTCTATGGGGTTGCTTCTTCCCATTCTTTTTTTCAAACGATGAACTCGAATCAACCCACGGACAGGTAGACCCATAGTTCGTTCATTCTTGTGGATTGGGAAATCATATTGCGGGGAGTTATGGGATTTGAAATCCATGTTAGAATTATGAAACCCCATCGATATCCATTTGTAAATTCTAACGCGGAGGGATCAGGCCAACACGAACAAGGCTCAGATCCCTCTTTAGAGGGCATTTGTGTTCTTTGTGGCTAAATTAATGATTATAAAAACCAGTGACCTTGAGGGTATATATGTGAGGAAAGTGACCTGAGGGTGCATACAGATCTGAGATCGGACCATCGGAGTGGACCCGGTGGCCCATGGAAGGTGCCGCTGACGCAGAACCACCAATGCGGAGACGACCGCATGGAGGAGGCGGTCCCACTTAGGGTGTTGCATGCTGGACGAAGTGTCCGGCCTTCGCTAGTCATACTAGTGGAGGAACCATATAGGAGGAACGGACTGCTCCATGCGGGCCACATGTTGACCAAGGAGGTAGCTGGCTGACCGACCACACACACCCCAATCGGACTGGTCGAGCTGGTCTGGGCTGAATCGGACCAGCCTACTTGAGCGAACCATCCAATTATCTGAGCCGATCTGATTTATAGGATTAGGCCAATGGGATAAATCTAGGCCGTTGGGAATCTTGGGTTGGGAAAAGAGACTAGCTTACTTGTGTGGGCCGGGCTAGATGAATTTGGGTCACTAGGTGACCGGGCAGACTGGACCCGCATATAACCTCGATAGGGTCTAGTGGGGCCCAACGGGCCAGGAAAATCGTCCTGATGGATAGGATCAGGTAATATGGGACCCCATTTTGGGTTGGTTGGCTTAGTCTGAACCTTTCAGACCAGGCCCATATGCAACTGACCCCTGTTAACAAAATGGGACGTATCTCTCAGACCGTGCGCCCGATTGACTCGCCATCTATGGCATTGGGACCCACATTACAGGGCGGTCCTTATGAAATCCTCTACGTAAGATTTCATAGATGTTTAACTAGTGAGGGTCCATTATTCACCTTTTAGCAAGGATCTGTGACTCAGTTACTGAGTGAGGCTATCTGACTCAGCTATAAGTGAGGCTTGGTGACTCAACCACCTAGTGAGGCTTCATGACTCATCTACTAAGAAATGATTCATGACTCATCTATCAAAGAGGCTTCATGACTGATCTACCCAGCGAGGCGTCATGACTCAACTATTGAATAGGTCTAGGCAACCTAGCTATCCAAAAGGACTTATCGAGGATGAGTTCCATTGTAGTGATTAATGTTCAGTGTTTTCAACCGTTGGTTTTGCTATCAATATTCTAGATTATACCTTGTGTGATCTGTCTTGCTCCGTGTTCAGGCTTCATGATTGATTAGCCACTAAATGAGAATGTGGGGACCAATATACAAGGCCAATGAACTGGATATTCACTTCAATATGAACATTTTTTTTATTAAAGGATCAATGAAAGATTCATAAAGGATGATGGAGATATTTGGCAATGAAAGGAAGAAATTCTGGAGAAGGAATATTGGACACCATCCCACTGATGAGAATGTGGGGCCCATCATACAAGAAAAATGAATCCCAAATTTCGTGGGATGATAGAAGATATGTATATGAACATATCACTCTTCAGGATCCAATGCTAATTCTTCCTCCATGGTGTCCATTTAGGCGGCCGAGGTTTGAGATAAACATCTGGACCAGATTATGTGGCCCAGAAAAATAGCCCACTAATATGATCATATCTCGGAATCCACAACTTCAAATGGGCCCTAATTTATAGGCGAGTAGAAGAAATCCTGGGCTCCATTTTCTTCTTCTATGGACCACTATGATTCGGACATCTAGAAAGTCTTCCAAGCGTGTCTGTTTGTTGAAGGAAAGCTGGATTCCTACTCGGGTCAAGGGTTGAAAAATCAACTCTCCCTTATTTTCCACCCACCTATGGCCTACCACAATTAATTGAGGAGACATGTACTATTTGAGGCTCGACCCAGGGGCTCAAAAATGCCTATTTAATTCAGTGGCGTTCGAGGATTGAACGGTCTTTGAGATTTGTTTTCATCTTAATGCTATGCTGCCAATTTCTCTTAGTAATGTTCTTCCTTCACATGTAAGTTGTTTTAATTCATACTAGTTTCTTAATAAAAGTTATTATTATACTCTTATTATATTTTTATAAATATCACTTTGATACTGTTGGTTCATTGTGTGAATTTATTCACACAATACTTTGTGATATTTATCACAGAACGGTGGAGTGATCGATTTTTGTTGTTTTTTTACTTCTCCATTTCCTCCCTCGTAAGTCTACCTCCCGCCTCTGTTGAAGAAATGTCATCAATAGAGGGAAAAAACGCTTATGGGTTGATCCAAGGGAGTAGCAAGGGGCTGGATTGGATGTTATTTATCACCCCATTAATGTATAATCACTTCTTTAATAGAGATTTTTATTTGATGATTTTTAAAACATCTTCATCCTTATTTAATTTAAGGTCACACATTTCATGTGCTAATACGAACCTTTAACTTGGAGTGATCAATGCTTTGATCCTTCAAGTGTATAGGTGATTAGTATTAGGTTGTGTAGGCATTAAACCAGTAAGTGATGATTATGTTTGATCTTCTTAAATGAACACATCTCAATTATAAGAAATTGAAATCATTAAAAAGGAATTCATCCAATCCACCTCGAGCGATAACCTAGGATCAACTCATTATTTTTAAATTGAATTCACTTTAATCTGTTAGTGATCTTTTAAACCCATCTAAAATCAACCCATGTTGGCCACTTCATATCCCCCAAAAAAACATCCTTAGAATGTGCATTTCTATAGGTTACTTCTTAGGTCTCTATGGATTCGACAACCCAAGCTAGACTACAAGGACCGTTCTACATTCATCTCTTGGGTAAATTTGAAAGAGAATCAAATTTTGGTGCTATTGCCGGGGACCTATGTATGTTCTCTTAGACACTAGAATCCTTTTCTCACCCCACTTTTCTATTCTCATCCACTATTTCACTACCAATGGAAATCCCTTTTGAACAAACACAAACTTGGGGAACCTATCCTTACTTTGATCACTCCACACTAAGTGTGATGTAAAATGACCATCCTAGTTTCTACTGGTGGGATAATCAATAGCCTATTGAGCCAAAATCTTTTAACTTCGATTCTCCACAAACCATTCCAAACTATTTTGAGTTCCAATCCCAATAAGGCCAATAAGAACATCCTCCTGTAGAATTCCAAAAACATAACTATCCTCTTGGAATAGACCATCTTTCTCAACCCCTTGCCTATCATGATCCACAACCATTACTTGAAAAATTGTGTCAACAAATGGAGAAAATTAATTTTGAGGTTTCATCTTTGAGGTTAGAACTACAAAGCATTAAACATATGAGGAACATATCCCTACACCAACTATCCCTTCCATAACCTTATGTGACGTTTCTTGTTTCCCACAAACCCCGCATGAATTTATTGAAGAACCAACCTTTGGATTTGGGATAGATAAAGATGATCAAGGAATTGTTTAAGGGTCTTTAAATTATGAGGAAATTGACTTTTTGGATTCAAAAGAGGATAATTTGACATCATGGATTGAGTCTCCTAAGTATAACTCCATTGATAAATTTTTAAAAACACCAACCATTGAACCATTGAGAGAAATAAAAAACATTGAGTCCATAATTATTCCTAAAATTGATCTTTCTAATTTTTTGGTTGAATCTCCCATTCAAAAGGAACCAATTCTATTGAGAAATTTTTAAAATGAAATTGAGTTTGATTAAAAGTCCCAACCTATATCTGAATGTATTATCTTACCCGAACTTGAACGAAAGGACTTTCCATCCACCCTCAAGTTTTCATTCATTGGGGATAGCCAAAAAGATCCAATTTTAACAATTTGTTATCTTGAAACCAATAAAGCGGTAATGATTCTTAGTGTCTTTGGAAATACTAAAAAAGAAACTGGATTAACCATTTCTGATATTCCTTGGATTTTACCACTCATTATTGAACATAGGTTTGCACATGACAAAAATTATAAACAATGAATCAATCTAAATCTAGTGGACATGGAGAAATATGGGGTCTTTAAAATGTTGAAAATTGGTATAGGGTAAGTTAGAGGGTCGATGCCGGGCTAATGACCGTAAACAAAGCGTTGCATGGGAGGAAACCCATGGTTCTCAAGTTTCCTATCATTTTGTTGTTTTAAACAACATTATATTTTAAATAGGATTAACTAATAATTTTTATATTTAATAAAAAAATAGATTGTTGAACTGTTCTTCTATTATGAGTATGGATGGGTGTGAAAGGGGAGCGCCATATTCATCAATGTCACGTGGCATGATCCTTGAGTAATGTGTTACCCATAAATTTAAAAAGAAGACAATGTATCATCAGTTTATTTTATTTTAATGATTTTGTAGGTTAAAAAAAATACAAAAAAATAAATAAATAAAAATATAATACTAATAATAAAAAAATACACATCATGGTTCGTGGGTCAATCCCCATCACAATCGGAAAATCCACAGGGATTCGAACCTGGGACCGAAGGGAGACAGGGGCGTGTGCTTACCACTGACCTACGACATTTTTTTTATTTCCTTATTCTATAATTTATATATATATATACTTATATTTTACATTATTTATTATATAAATATATATATATATATATATATATGGTTTTTTTGTTTTTTTTTGTTTTGTTATTACTTTTTCTACTAGGGAACTCTTCAAGTGACATGGATATTAAAGGATTAAATGGGACCAACAAGAATTTCAACTTCCACCACCAGGTGACTTCATTCCATAATCCTTATTTTCAATTTCCTTTTTGAACATTCATTCTATACCTCTAGCCCCTTCTAAATTTTCTTTTCTTTAAACACTGGGGACAGTGTTGTTTTATGTTGGGGGGGAGATAAAATAAAAAATGTTGTTGTGTAAAAAAAATGAATGATTTGAAAAAAAATGCTTAAATGGAAGGAAAAAATGATTTATCATTGAA
Organism: Viscum album; assembly: GCA_963277665.1. Classification (NCBI taxonomy): domain Eukaryota; kingdom Viridiplantae; phylum Streptophyta; class Magnoliopsida; order Santalales; family Viscaceae; genus Viscum; species Viscum album. Next base: position 549,840,253 of record OY728121.1, read on the forward strand.
CATGGTAATACAAATTTCACAATTTGAAACTAAATATCAAATAATTTAGCATTCCCTGATTCTGATTTTAATCCTTGTATAATTTCATGAGCATAGATTTTGGAAAGTGTGGCTGTCCAATGTGATAATTCATGAGTTATATTTTCATCCAAATAAAGAAAATATCACAATGCACGTCCTTTGGATAGTGGGGTATTATTTTGAGTTCATGGGGTCCCACAAATAAATAACATAGGTTTGGTGATCATTTTAGTTTAATTTGAGTATTCAAAAAAAAAATTCCGCATAGAGCAATGAAATGACCTAATGCGTGGCTTTCGACACTTGGGGATCATGACTCCATAGTTGTCTGGCCCAGAGTTAGTAACTTTATCTCTATTTTTTGTAATTTGAATTTGTTTTTGACTGAGTTAACTCGAGATGATTCCCGAGTATGCGGGCTTCACTTGGTGCCCTACGGTCTTTGAGACTGGGAGTCATCGGAAATGTCTCACTACAGGGGTTGACTCTTTTGAGTGCAACTTCAATTACCAAGCCAAAATTTCAAAAAAAAAACAAAAAAAAATTATACAATAAAAAAATTAATACTCATCGTAATATTGAAATGTGATTCCACCTAGCGCCTTCATCATTTCCCCTTGAATAAAAATGAACATCCATTTCTATTGTGACGCACAACACATCCTCATACTTAATTGATATTAGATGAAATATGGAAATGAATTTGAAAAAAGGAATGGGCCTGGGATTGGGATCTACTTATGAAACTATCTTGTATTAAAATATTTTGATGGTTTTCATGATTTTTTGGTATAAGGGTTTCTAGTGATCATTGTGTATTAAAATATTTTTGGAAATGGGAATTTGAATTTCATATTATTCCGATATATTAGGTGCCCCAGGCCATAGATTTCCACATCCTGTAGCTGCCAACTTCCCCGGTCACTAGCCCCCAGAGGCTGACGTGAGATGCTTGGTGGGGGTGGTGGGATAACCTCATACTACCATCCCCCACCTATAAATCATCTCACTCCTCTTCTATCTCCACCTCCCTAGGGACCACCCTGTCCCCACTGGGGAGATCCATGATTACTGTGTTGCCTCTACCATGGTGGTCCATCTGCTGCTTGCCTATGATGCTCAGTACACCTATTCAAGAAGTATTAGGCCAAGTGAACTATCCCATCATAAGTTTAGAATTATCCCAATCTGGGTTTCCTCGATGCTCTGCACTTCCCCTGAACCGGGTGACCACGCCCCTGAGTCTGATCATAGAAGGGTCTCCTATTCTAAAACCTCTGATGCCTACCTGATGCTAAAGATAACTCTGCCCTGTCATGAATAATTTTATCTCTAGCTATCTACCACCCCTATTCTAGGAATCTCTCTATCACAAGTTCATTTACTAGCACCCTGACATAGGTGGGGATACACAACAACACCACACTGGCCCAAATCTCTCTACAGAGTCGCTACTCAAATTTTCGTACTCGAATGTAACCATCTATGATCATTTCAAGAGTGTAGTGTATAAGGTTGGTGAATATTGCCTCATAATATTCCATTAAAATCCCTTCCTAATGAATCTCTAAAACCTCCAAATTTCGTACGAAGCATAAGAAGGAGGGGTAGTACTCCTCAGGAAACAACTATTGAAAATCGTCTCATGAAAGTGTCGCCTCATCATAAAATTGGGTAACTATGCTCCACCATGTCCCATATACTCCATGGAATAGGATGGCTGAAAAAGACACCCTATGATCCATCGGGGTCCTAACCAGTCCATAAATGTGGACCACCAAATCCATCCAATCATTTACTGCCTGAGGGTCTGGCTCATTGTGGAACCTCGATGGTCACTGACGCTGGAAGTCATAGAGTGAGCTCAACCTGCCCACATCCTCATCCTATCATGATAGAACTATATGCTTATCAATAGGTGGATCTTCTATTACTAGTCCACCTGGAGGAAGGGGATCACATGATGGACCCTGAACTGAGGCCATGTCGCTCATATAGTCATCATCATGAATTAGAGATGGTATCCTGGATGGATGTCATTGTAGAGGCATCCTGAAAATTTTCATGGAGAACCAAAATCATATGAGAATATATATATATCAACAAATGAATGGAAAGATGAGTCATGGAGAATTTCAAAGGCTCAATCCTAAATGATGCATGTACTATTGTTCGCTATAACAAATGTCTTAGGGTTTCAAGTCGACAAGCGGGTAATCAGGGTCCTAGTGAATGGATACGATGACCACCCATACTATCACTGGACTCCCTAGAAGAATCAAGAAGGAATTTCAAATACTCAATCCCATATGATGCTCGTACCATTGTTCCTTGTATGAAATGTCTTAGGGTTTCAAGTCGACAAGCGGGTAATCAGGGACCTGGTGAGTGGATACATCGACCGCCCATACTATCACTGGACTCCCTGGCTTGGGATTCACTCTTGAGACACTTAGACATTGTTTCCATAAATCCCAACAAATTAATTTTTAGGCAACGTCTAAACAACATCCCAATGAATGAACCACCTCTAATAACACTTTGTCCCGACCTGACCCGATCCGGGGCTCGAGACACAACTACCCCAAGCCCACCTCTATAGGTCAAGGGTTGGCGACAAGCACTAAAGGAAGAAAAAACTAATGGAGGAATTTTACTAAGAACCTATACACACACACACATCAAAATAAAAGAAAAAGTGCAGAGAAAAGTAGAAAAAGATGAAACTACTGTAGAGTAACATATACATACATGAACCTCTAGATAGTACAAGGGTACAGTAGTGAATACTGAAATTTAAAGGGAAAAAACACACATCCAAACCTGAATCCAATCCCATACTAAAGAAAACTGGAAATGAGTATCTGCTAAGAGAGCCCACCTTTTGTACCCCTACTATGACCATTGTACGTGGTCTATGCAGCCTGTATCCCAATGCTCCTCTGCTGTCACAATCAACCTATTTTCCATCTACAAAAGAGATGACATGTGTTGGGAAAAGACCATGAAGGGGTAAGTATATACATACCAAGTAGAATGCCCTAAAAAGGAGAAGTGGGATAAATAAGAGATAAACCCAATGGGAAGCAGTAAATGGAATAAGGTACAATAAACGAGAGTGGAAAGAGTGAAACTCAACCCAAAAAGTGTGTGATAATAGACTCATCCAAACACATGGAGCTTGAGAGATTGTGGAAATGAACTCCCCATCAAGTCTTAGCTACATATAGATGGAGAGTAGACACATACAACCATGAGAAGATGGACACAGAAATCACCTGGAATACCCCACACATCTTCGTCTTCTAGGAAAGGAGAGTAACCAAGAACCAAGGAGTGGGAACTATATCTAGATGGAAATATATATATTCTCAGTCAATGAATCCCAAACGAGAGAGTAAAGGGATCTCATATATCATCCCAAGAAGATGAGTATCCAATAGTTCCAAGGTAAAACCATCTACAATACTGAAAAACTCATGTATCATCCCAAGAGACACAAGTCAAAGGGTATCAAATCACCACACCTCGATACTATCAGATTTTGGAGGCACTGACTCACACACAAAATTTTAGGTCATGTCATAAGGAAGTGTCTCAGTGGGGAAAGTTACCCTCTTTCCCATGATTACTTTGGTATGTCAAACCACACCTCTCCACTATACTGTACAGTCGAGGGTATTCTATGAGTCATCTGGGACTACACTGCCTGGGCCAGCTAGAGGGTCAACCCGGTGTCATCATCGGGGGAATAAAAAACCCAGTCCAACTAGAGGGTTATCCCATAATCTCCTAATAAGGAATAAACTATGAAAACTAGCTAGAGGGTCAGTCCAGTATCATCATCGAGGGACTACACTACCCAACCCGAATAGAGGGTCAGCCCGATATGCTATGGTAAGAATGTCAGATCACCACCATCATCGGGTGTTACCTCTATGCGTTCCAAACTGGAATATGACATAATAGCTCAAAATCCACTTCTAGGGGAACCATTATGTTCTATGTGAAAAAACACTCAGGATATGTATCTCAAGGGCTGAAATTTGAGATCAAATGATGTAGATACGAAGGATTGAATATTTCATAAAAGAGATAAAACAGTACATGGCATGTGGCCCCTCATCGCTGCTTGGTCATGTCTATAGTCAGACACAGGTCCTATCCCTTATAGAAGTGCACACTTTATAGGTGGACTACATAGTGTTTCCCACCTATCTGGTGACCATTTTGGGTCTTCTGGTTATGTCCATGTACTCAGACTCCATGTTTGTGTACTTTGGTACATGGCATACAGGTCCACATGGGATTCTACCACTGTGTATAACATGTTTTTTTTTGCTTGGAAAATGGTGTGTGCCTAGCCATGTGCTCCTTCACATGTCTAATCTCACATGGTGAGGTCATACACAGTGTGTTAATGGGATTACACACCGTGCCAACCTTAACTCTTCCCAAACCCTGGTGCTGCCACTAAGGAAGTAAACACGCCATGTGTTCTTCATTGAACACAACTTATAGTTGGTGTTTTTTCCAGAAACTCTAGTTTATATCTAAATATTCTTTAATACTCCAAATATTCTTCAACTTTAGTCAAAGATGCATGAATATGCTTTGGAAACTCCAGATCTGTCTGAAGAAAATGGTTTTTCTTCACCTTTCATCGTGAATTAGCCTCGTTTGAAAAAGAGGGTTAGGACAGATCATCTAATAACCATTGCTGATTCATTCCTCATTGGATTTTCATGGATTATTCATATTGTTCATCCTTTCTTCACGCAATTTTTAGATCTATGTCTTGCTCGAAAAAACATTGTTGTTCCATGATTTTGTCTTGTTTCTGTGTGCCTGATCGAGATCGGATAACCCAAAAATCATCGAACTGGGATCCATGGGGATTCCACAGTGAATAACATGTAGAAATAAATGGAAAAAGTCAAAAAGATAATATTTTGGATCATTTTCCAAGTGTTATTGTCCAACCAATCATAATTGTGTAATTCAAGTTAGATTAATTGATAAAGAATAATAAAACGGTACATGAGGTCATGAAATGTTTGAATTCAAAGGTGTATGTTGAAGAATCAATTAAAAACATGCTAAAACATTTAATTTAGGATGTAAGAACACCATGAACAAGTCATACCTAGATTGGATCATTATAAAAGAACCCTGATTTTTATTACACACTTAAAACTAATTTATTACATAAAATCATCACCTGATACAACAAAGAATATTGAGAGGTCTAGTGTATTTGGGTATTAATAACATTACATAATATATGATAACATAAAACACACAACATATTTATTGAAAACGACCTTTATATGACCACTATATTCCCTCGTACTTAGCATTGCATGGGATAACCTGACGACATGCATAAGAAAAGGGTGAGCTATAAAGCCCAGTAAGGGAATAAACATGGAATAACATGATGAATACAATAAATTTTAGAAAATAGTCATATAAATGGATCACATGAGAAACATGATCATAAAGTCATGATAAAGAATGATAATCATAGCATGGATTTGTGGCAACAACACTTAACATGGAATTAGCATGAGCCAATGCTCATTGCACATGGAGCATGAGTAAACCGTCATTTTACATGAAGCATGAGTAAAACCGTTTTTTAGTTGAATTATCATGAGTCTAAACACATTGCACATGACGTATCAGGATACTATACTTTACCTAATGCATGGGAGTGCTATCCAGGCGCACCCTTCTTAAACATTTCATTTCATGCATAAGTGTTCCACATGGACCATATAACATGGAATCAATCAACATCATAAGTTATTACATGATTAAGTAATGTGGAATAAATACATGAATGTACCATTAAATATTTATATGTGTATAAAGGTTAATACCCTTTATAGAGACATGGATATGGTATTCACTATACAATGATATTGGCTTCGAAAAAACGTGGTGCTATTTCGGCAGCATAACGAAGTGATATATGGATTCATGAAAATTGTTGATGAGATAAAAAATGGTGTATCATCATATGTACATGAAATGGACATTAAGGGGGTTATATATATTTTTTTTCCAACAAACATAATGGAATTTAGATGCATAATAAAAAAGAATTGCTTGAATGTAAATGAGGAGAGAGAAATTCCTTTCAAAATTTCAGCATAGTAACGGGCGTACATGGGAGGAATTTAATTAGAGAGAAAGGGGTCTCTCATCATTAAAAAATAAATATGGAAGTATGGGGGAGGTGAAAAATTATAACCCAACATTTATAATTAAAAATAAAAGGGAAAAACAATATTAAGAAACATGGATAAAAAGAGAAACGTAGGAATCCCTTACTGGGATGTGTGATTCCAAAGGCTTGGGAGAGGCTTTAGAGAGGATTCGTGGGAGATTGGGGCACCTTGGAGTATTCTAGAGAGATGAGTTCAGGGTTTGGTCGAACTCCAAAGGATATGAGTGAAGAGGAAGTGGGATCTTAAGTGGGTTTATATAAGAGAGGAGAGTGAATTCATTATTATTTAGGTTTGGGACATCTCACATTAATCTAATCAAAACCACAAACCAGACCATGGTTTTTGCCCATGTTTCTTCCCAAGGGGAGTGGTAAACAATATCTTATAATTCCAATGGCCGAACTTCTTAAAATAATAGGGTTTCTTATGTGGAGGTGAGTCACACTCTCAAGGAAAACAATTTAAAAAGGAAAAAAGTTTTACAAGTCTTGGAGGGTCCACAAAATTTTTGTAAAATAAATCAAACAAATATAAAATCACATTATTTTAATTCTAAAGCACATATTGGACGAATTTAATAGTTATAGTATTTTATTACATCACTATTGGGTCATTATGATGTCATAAAACACATTATATATTTAAACGGTATATAATATTTACACAAAAATCCAGCTGTCTCAGAAAATTATGAAAAATGAACCACTGGATAATTTTGACATCCTGAATCCAAAAGTAATATTCATTTTAACTAAATAATTTTATGAATATGTGAATTTTTACTTTTAAAATTAAAAATGACATTTACCGAAAATTCATGGGTTTTGACAAAAACAGTTTTCAAACCATAACAAAAATTACAATTCCATACATAAAATTATATGATCATTTATGTTTAATAAAGATTAATTTATTAATAATAATTTATTAAAATATTATTTATTTAAAAAATCCATTAATTCATCAAAATAGATTTCTTAGTTGAATATGAACTAAAAATACAATTTGTGCTTTAACAACTATTTATAAAGTAACAATAATAAAATGAATGCACATTATTTATACAAAAACAATATACATAGTCATAGTTCTAGATACTTCTTACAGAACCCCTTATAACACTCGCATAAGACCGAAGAGTAAGGTGTGTGATGGTGAAAGGCTCTAGGGGTGGCTTGGATAACATCACTCGGGTGATAATATCTATTAAAGTCCACTTATCCCGTAGTCGGTTCCGCTCAATCTTAACATGTTCAAGATCAGATTGTGATTGGTCAATAGAGAATCCCAATAATTCCACCTCCATTCTGAGCTCGAAAAAATCGGCTTTATATGGGGAAAGTCTACTGGATGAGGCCATCACTTCCTTTGTCTAAGTAAATAGGATTTGTTAAAGCCCTATATTTATACTAATCATGTGATCACTATTCAAAGACTATATTAGCAACGATCACAATTAATAATGGTATTTTAAAATCCAGAAACAGAAAACCAATGAATTTACAATTTTATATAACCATAATAAGAAATTTAATTAGATCAAGAGTGATTTCATTAATGAATGTTTGGGTCGTTACACATTCGCTATTGACTAATGGGGAGGATCTGCTGTGCTTTGATCTGTCTAGATCAAGGGGTTCATCGTTCATTCTTCATTGTTCATCAACGGAAGGGAGAAGAGTGGAGTGGAGAGATCATCGTTATAAAAAACCAGGATTATGAGGAAAAAATACTCATTATAAAGTTTTTATAACCATTTATTAGGTTAAATTATTTTAATTAATTAATCAAATCACTTAAAATGAATCACCAATGAGAGAAGGATCTAAACGTCCCATGTAGACTCATTTTTTGTCATGCCTAGGGGAAGCATCACGTTCTGGACCCAACTATGGTCTTGAATTTCAGATCTGTTCAACCTCCTAAGAGATATCCCATTTTCTTTAACTAACCAAGATTGCACAATATAAAATATATTTAATAATTTTATAAAACTAATTCCGGGCACACTAGGGCTCAGAATCACATTCCATCTCTGTGACTATATCTTGAATAATATTTAGAAATATTTTCGAGTCTTATTAGAAAAAACAAGGGTCTCTACAACTAGGAGTAAACCTTTTGAATATCAATGGATTGTGGCTAGACTTGATTTTTTTTCGATGCAACACTATACCCTTTTAGGCTCTACAGTGTCTAGTACAACTTTTCCCATCATCTAGGGACCAATATGAGGTGCTTCTTCATTTATGGTTACTTATCGAAAGATTTTTTTATCATGGATTGTTTCTCATGGGTTTTATTATGATATAGTGTCACTTAGTATTTAATGATATGTTATTTCTTGGATATGAGTTTACTTTCTTACCTCTTAATGCATGAATATTATTTCCTATATATATCACTTCTACTTATTATATTTTTGGTACGAAAATATGAAATTCATTCCTAGAAGACAAAAATGAAATGATTTAAAAATTAATTGTATTTATGAAATTGTTTTGTAAAATTGTTTTTAAGCTATAATTGTTGCATCCTTATTATTAAACCATTTATAGATTCTGTGGTGGTATTCTAATAGGAGCTTTTCTCACACCATAATTTTTTCCATTGGGTTGATTGTATATGTTTTGTTGTAGGAAATAGGTAAAGGTAATGGAATATTTTCACATGCATAATTCTCCTTTGGTATTTTCTTTCGGTTTGGGTTTTTTTAGGGGACTATTGGCCACATGGAAACTTTTTTGTCCAGTTTTATTAATAATTTCATGTTTAGATAGTTTGGCATGGACTGTTTGAATTTGGTTGTATCTTTTTCTTCTACATAATACTTTGTTTTATGTCTTTATCATTATGTACAAGACCTGTTCTATTTTCTTTTATTACCTCACCATACAATGACCAACTAGGGTATATGGTTTGGTTGACCTAGGTTGGTATGTCAGATGTGTAAACCATATATTTTTATAATTTAGTCAATCATATTCATACCCATGAATATAATGACTAGGTGATAAATATCATATAAAATAAAAATATTTTAATAGTATGTCAACTCAGTGTTTCATGTAATGCATTCCAAACATGGTGTTGTGTGTAAAAAAAGATAAACTCAATGTTTCATGTAACAAAAAATATCGAAAAGATTAACCTTATTTGAAAAAAATTATTTTACAAAATAAAGAGGTTCTATATGGTTGGTGATTTCGTAAGACCAATATTGTATAACCAAATACTCATAGTGGAAATATCTTATTATGAAATCTATATTTGAAATATACTCCAACCAAACACATAGTTAGTGATACCCCAAACGTTAGAAAATTTTGGTGAACCAAATTGAAAACCTAATTTGATCAAATAGATCAACAATTAATAGATGAAAATATAGATTCATTATCAAAACTATATTAATATTACGATAACCTGCATAATGGTTAAGTCCATCCGACTTATTAAAAAATAGAATTAGTGCTTCCCATGAAGATGTATGAATTCAAGTAAAACCATTATATTACAATTATTCCATTTCCAAACACACATCCACACACACACACACACAATGTTTGTGTTATAATTGATTGTGGGACTTCACATCTATACTGCAACCCATTTTGATGGCGGTAATTCAGGACCATTATCTGTCCCATTCAACATGTGCTTGACCATTTATACCATAACCATTCCAATTAAAAAAAATCTTTATATTAAGAATTTAAAAAAAAATTACATCCATCAAACCAAACAATATTGTTAATATTATCATTAAAAAAAATAAAGGGATTTTCAAAAAACAATTAAAATTTCCATAATTTCCTAGATAATTCCAAAATAATATTTTCATCAAGAGTAACACAAGGATATCACAACCATTTCAAGAAATTTTTTTAATTGAAACTAATAATTTATGTTTAAAATCTTGTGGAGTAAAGAGATAATCCACCAACCTCACAAAAGATTGTGAAAATGAAGAGCGGTATAACAAAACTACAAGATCTGATCAAAAACCATGTTCCCTTCCCTTGATTAACATGATTTTATCATAAAACCTTTCATATCATATATATCTATCAAGAACAGAATAGATATATGGTTTTTATTGAATTAAGATCCTTGGTTCAAAGAAATAAAGGAAGAACTGGAATTCACTGATGAATCTGTTCCTCCAACGCAATTTGATTCACCTAAGGATCACTACTGAATTGAACGGGTTCATATCTCACATCATAAGAGTAAAAGGAATTTGATTTATGGATGGATTAGGAAAATAGAGAGTTAAAAGGATAAATTATTATTAGTTATGAAATTTATGGAGGTACAATTGAATGTCACATACTTGGGCCACATGGTTTGGAAAACCACATTCTAACCATGTGGTGCTACAATATTAGGGCCACACCTATAATAGTCAGCTCACACGGTTAAAAACACACTTCACCATGCATGAATTTAACTTTATTTGACCACACATGGTTTCTCTTGGTAATTCTCCCTATTTATCCAAATCATGTACCAACCAAGTTCCATTCCATTTCCCATTGTCTTCCCCATCCTGGTTTCTTGTATAACAACCCTTGTTTTTATTATATATTAATTCATTATTTATTACATAATAAAAAACATAAAACAACCCATAAGATCGATAATTTTGGTGTATTTGGGTAATTAGGTACATTACAAAATAATTTAAAATAGGGATACATATGCTTTATTAGTAACTTCCTTAACATGTTCATAATATTTCATCATTATTAAAAATACATGGAATAACCTGGGGACATAAATAAGAAAGATGTAAGCGACAAATCCTAGTAAGGTAATAAACAAAGAATAACATTAAGGAATTATTACATGTTAAAAAATAGTAATTTCAATGGGACATAAAATGAGTGATAACCATAAACAAGAACAATGAGGCTTGATATAGTACGATAACATAAAGGCAAAATGATAATGTTACAACAAATTTAAACATGACTTTATATGTATATGTCAAGGTTAATCAGTAAGAAATAATAACATAATATAATTAGGGTAACCCCACATACACTATACATGGAATATCATGAGACTAAAACATTACAAAATTCACTGGAACACTATATGGGAGAACCCATCATAATCATTTCATGTATATGCATAAGTTTTCCACATTAATCATAAAACATAAGAACATATTTCATTAAATTTAATCATGTGATTAATAATTGTGGGTTAAATACATGTAATTCCCAAATAAATTAAGTATAGGTACAACTGGGTGAATACCCTTGAGTGGAAATGGGTATGGTTATACACATAAAAAATGTTTGAAATAGAAAATTCCGGTTTCAATACAGTAGCGTAACAATAGAAAAAAAGTATTCATAAAAAGATTCAATGAGAGATAAAAGAGTCTCTCATAAATTTTAAATAATAATGGACATAAGAGGGATATGTAAGAAAATAATAAAATATGAATACTTTGGAATTATTTGTCATGAGATAAGGAGGGTTATTGAATAAAAACATTCATGGAAAATCATAGGATAATTTCGACAGCATAACGAGGGTACATAATGAATCATTGGACGATTTAATAAGAGTGATAGGGTTCACTCATCACTTGTAAATAATAAGGTAAGTAAGAGGTATTTTGAAGATCATATCACACAAACATGAATTTAAATACAATGTTAATTACATTAATAAGGTGCCTAAATAAATATTTGAAAGAGAGGAGCCCTTACTGAATTTTAGTATAATTACGGCTTAGATAAATGATATAATGAGTGTTGATAAATGATATATAATTATTAATACATAAATTGGAATGTATAGGTATATTTGTAAATTAATTACAATATAACATATTGATATTAAAAGGGTAAATAAAAAGAATGTTCTTGAATTTAAAATAAGAGAGAGAGATCACTTACTAAATTTCAGCATAATAGTGGCTTAGGTAAAGGTTATAATGAGGGGGGATAAATGATCTCTCATTATAAGAATATCTATTAGAATCCGATACTCATAAGAAAACATGGTGATTATGTTGGAAAATAAAGAAGTACATAGGACTAATCCTAGTTTCCTAATCCAATGGAGACACGGTTAGCCAAAAAAGGTAGGGGAAAAAAGGTACAAGATTATAAAGTAAATACGTAGGATTAGACTCATGATATTCAAGAGGTGAATCATGTGGATGAGTTTTTTGTGGATACGTAGAAAGATAAGGAAGAAGTAACCACCAAATACCTGAAGGTAAATTCTAGAATAGTGTAAGTAGGAAAAGATCATTTCATGGAGCTCATTCTCTGCTCAAGAAAAGATATTGCTGAAGGATCCCTCCATATAAATTCTATAAAGGAGGAGGCTGACAGAATATATGAAATAATGATACATGTTGAAAATAATGTGCATAAAATAGTACGTATCAATATAAAATACCATATTTTGGCAAGATGATTCAAGAAAAAAAGATCAATATAGAGAAAAACATTCAAACGTGGGATAATTTGGCCCACCAATTTGAAGAAATCATCAAGGAAGACCCGGAAATTGAGGTAACTACTATAAAATAGTGATTATATAGAGTGACTAGTTCTAATAATATCATCATTGTATTCAATGATTTTGTTTTTTATTTGTGTGTTAAATGACCCCATGTAATTCCATGTGAGGTTTCCAACTTTTCCACAAAAGTGCTTTAGAAAATAAAATTTTAATTTTCAATTAGAGTGATGTCCCTGACCTTGATAGAGTGATTTAAAAATCTTGGGAGGAGTTTCTTGAGAGCTTGAGTGAACCATGTTAAGACTATATAGAGTAAAGGGAAGAGTATAGACGTTCTCTACTGTTTTTGAGGGATGATTAATGGGATATTGGGTGGTTTATATATGAAAATAGAGGGGAGTTCTTTATTATTTCTCAAACATAGGTTTTGGACTCTATTTCATAAAGTAAAGAAAAAACCTTCCTAGGATTTATTCAAATAGTTTCTACTGAAGAATATTGGTTTTAATTATTTTGTATGTACAAGGTCCTAAATCATTAAAATATCAACATTGGTTATGTGGAAGTGGGTCATGTTTATAAAGAATTATTTATAAAACCTTAAAATATAATATAGGTTTTGGAGGACTCATAAAGGTATTATAAAATTAATCAAATAACCTAAAAACACATTATTTAAGAGGAAACAAATATTTGGACGTGGATACCTTTATATAATTTATCACATACTTTTGGTTCAATATTATGTCATAATAGGCATTGTATATTTACACAATATTTAATTTTTACTCGAAAATTTAACTATCTCAGAAAATTACTAAAAATTCATTGTTGGATAATTTTGATGTTCTAGCTCCAAAAATAATATATATTTTATCAAAATAATATTATAAATATTTTAATTTTCACATATAAAATAATAATAGACATTTATTGAGAAATGATTGTTTTTTGACAATAGAAATTTTAAAACCCGTATAAAATGACATTTACCTGCATAAAAATCATATTATCAATTTAATTTAATAAAAAATATTTAATTTATTATTTTATTAAATTATAAATTGTTTTTAAAATTCATTAATTCTAGAAAAGGAATGTCTTAGTTGAAATTTTATATTAAACAAAAATACCATTAATGTTTTATCGTATAAAAATAAAAATCAATTATAAAGTAACAATAATAAGAAGTAAATACAATCATTATTATATTTTAAAAAAATATTCATATTTATATTATTATAGTATCGATACATATCCCTTTATTACTCATGAAAATTCCCTAATTGTAAGGTATGTGATGGTTATATTTTCATAAGGTGGTTCAACGTACATGGTTTGGGCTATGATCTCGATGGGCATGAACGTCTTAATTTTTTTGCTCATTATTTAGTTGTTGGATCTCAACTTGGTCTTGGTAATGGGAAAATACCATTGATTCTATATACATAAGAATCCACAATAAATGCGATTCTTAGGGCACAATCCTATTAGTCGAGGTCATCACATCCATTGTCTACGTCAATTGGATTTATCGAAACCCTATATTTATTCTAATCATATGATTACTGTTTAAAAAATATATCATCAAAAATTATTATGATTAATGGTATTTTAAATATAATAAGATATAATAAAACCAAAGAAGTTATTGTGTTATTGATAACCAAAACATGATATTTAATTCTATCAAAAATTGAATTTTATTTATAAAATTTTGGGTCATTATAATATTCACCCTTCAGAAATTTCATCCTTTAATTTTTCATTTCACACACTAGAAAATATGAGGATAATTTTTTTCATCACCTCCTATGATTCCCACATTTATTCCTTAAACGTTTTGTTTTTTCATACCACTTTAATTGGATGCAATGTTTTATTTTTTAGAACATTGTCTCTACAATCTATGATCTCCATAAACTAATCCTCATATAAAAGATAATTCTCTAATGGTACCACCTCAGGATTCAGCACATGTGAGGGGTCTAATATGTAGTTCTTCAAGAGTGATACATAGAACACATAATATATTTGAGATAGGTTATGAGGGAGTTTTAGTCGACATGATACTACTCTTAGGCGATCAAGGATCTCAAAGGGACTAATGTATCATGGAAAAAGATTTTCCTTATTCTAAAATATCATTAATTTATTAGATAAAGATATTTGGAGGAATAAATTATATACAACCTCAAACTCTAGGCCTCATCGATGATTATCATCATAGATCTTATTTAAAATATGAGTAGCCATGATGTGACGTTGAATGGTCTCGACTATTTCAATCACATCCTCAACCATTTTAGGACCCAACAGTTTTTGTTCTTCAACTTTATCTAAGTATACAAGTGTTCATTACCTTTTTCCATTAAGGCCTTTATAGGGAACCATTTGGATTCATTTAATGGAATCTATTATAATATTAGAACATGGGAAAGGGAAGATATTGATCCCATCCTATATTGATGTTCATAGAGAATTCTCTCTAATTGTACTCGAGTGTCTAGATAGTCTGTTCAGATTGGACATCAATTTGAAGGTGACAATCCATGTTGAAGTTAAGCTCAATATTTAGATCAAGTTGGAGAAACTTCCAAAACATAAAGGTAAATATTGGGTCTCGATCTGTTATAATTGATTGTGGTGTTCCATGAAGCCTCACTAATTCTATAACGTATATCCTTGCATGTTGATCGAGTGAGAAATACTCTTGAATTACAATGAAGTGATCAATATTTTTATGATGACCCACCAAAACCCATATAGAATTTACTTCCTATTGATGTCTTTCAATGAACTATGAAAAATTTCACGATTATGTTTCTCCATTTCAATATAGGTATGTGTAATGGTTTCATCATCCCCTGGAATTTTTTCATTCTATCTTTCACTTGCTAAAGTACAAGACAACTTGATGTATATTCTTTGATTCCTTCTTCATATTGTCCCACTAATATTACTATTGGAGATCTCGATACATCTTTTTTCTCCCTAATAGGATAGAAAATTTATAGTTATTTGCATCATCCAATAACTCTATCTTTGAATGAAGATTTGATGGCACACATATTCATTACCCAAATCATACAACCATTTCTTCATTAATTTTTAACTATGAGGATTTCCCATTTCTTATAGTTACCACCTTCTTATAAATTTGCACATCATCTCTTTGAGAACCATTTATCTTCTCTATAAAGGATGGTTGAACAATCATTTATGAAAGGATTTATGATGTTCCATATTTTATGATTCCAATGTCCATCATTTTCAACAATAATAAGTTTAGATCCTTCTTAATTCTCATGAATGAAAAAATTATTTGATCCTTTCTACTTAGAGCTTCTCCACTTTATGTTCATTCCTAGGATAATAGTGGATTAAGCAAACATAGTCTTTAATAATCCCCAACCATCTTCACTACTTCATATTCATCTCTATCTATGAGAATATATACTTCAAGCTCTTATGATCCGTATCTATTTCACACTTCTATCAAAAGTTATAATGAGACAATATTTTCAATATTAAGATTAATGAATCTAACTCCATATCATGAGTTGGGTAGTTCTATTCATGAATATTAAATTCACTTGAGGCATAATCTTTTACTTTATCATTCTATTAATACATTTCCTAATCCCTTATTTGATGCATCATTGTATACCATGAAAAGTTACCTACTGATGGGTAGCATAATAAGAGGTGTGGTGATAAAAATATTTTTCAACTCCTTGAATCTCTCTTCAGAATCATTATTCCAAAAATACTTGATTCCCTCCTGACTTATCTTGATTATATGGTTTTATAATAATTATAAATTTCACAAATACTAATTATAGTACCTAGACAATCCAAGAAACTACATATTTCCATCATAGTGGTGGATATTCTCCATCTTTCAATTGAATTTGTCTTTGAAGGGTCCACAAATACCACTTTACTGATGATAACATTCTTCAAGAATGAGGCTTCCTTAAACTAGAACTAATATTATATATAAATTAAATAAATATTATCCATTTATATGGTCTTTAGAATAGTTCTTAGATGCTCCTCATGCTCCACCTTGTTTTTAGAGTATATTAGAATAACACCTATAATTACAATCACAAACTTTCAACGTAATCTCTAAAAAATCTATTCATCAAGTCCATGATGATTTCTGAAGCATTAGTGAGTCTGAATGAAATTACTATAAACTCATAGTTTCCATACATTATACCAAAATAAATCTTGAAGATGTACTTCTTCAGCCTTAATTGATAATACACCTACTAAAGATCCTACTTAGAGAATTATAATGATCCAAAAATATGATCAAACAAGTAATATATCTGTGGTAGAGGATACATGTTATTTTTCAAGACATTTTGAGGTTGCGATAATTAATATAAACATGAATCAACCCATCCTAATTCTCAAAGTAGATTATTGGTGCACCCCACAATGAAGAACTTGGGTGAGTGAACCCTTTATCAATATTCTACTATATTTTCTTCTTTATCCCATTAAGATAAAAAAATATTAATTATATATAGAGTCTTGAATATTATAAAATCCCCAGGTATAAGCTTGATTGAAAATTCAACCTATTGTCTAAAAGGAAGACCATACAATTCTTTAGGAAACACATTGGCGTAGTCCCTCATAATGAGAATGTATTCAAGGATGATCTTTCTTATAGACTCAATAATTTGATCTAGATATGATTTATCGTAGTGAAATATTATCCTTTATTGATATGTTGGTGTTAAATAAGATTCATACCCCTTCCTATACTTTAATAGAATAAGAGGAATATTTTCCATACAGAGAGTGATTTCCTTCTCATGGAAATTTATATTGGATCTATATAAAGATAGCCAATCCATACCCATAATTACATAAAATTCCCCTAAATAAAGTATCAAAATGTTTTTTGGGAAGTTAATCCCACAAATTTGATAAGGGTGGAGGTATATACATGGGATACAATAATTTACCCATTTTCTATTTTCATTGATAATTCTACTTCCATACTTTGTGGTGGTTTTTGAATATTTTTTCTAAATATGTTTGATAAGAATGAATTCATAGAAAAATAATCAAAAATTAAATTCTCTATTATTGAATGAATAACTAACATAACTATCACTATTATATTTTTGGGATCCACCTCAGCATTTGTGATTAAATATCCCAGCCCTTACTTCCATGGAGGTTGTTGGAAATGATTTTATAAAAAAACCTTTGGCTTTGGGATGTGGTTGGCATAACATCTTTGTTCTTTGTAGTTGAAATGTTTTATATTTGGATGAAGTTTGACTACAAAATTCCTCTCTTCCATTACATTGGCGGGTTTCTCCCATTGGAAATCGCTAGCTAGGTTCTCTTCCATTTTTTCACAAAAATCATTTCATAATCCCCTTAAGTAAAATTCTTGGGTGCTTTTTTCCACCCTTTTGACAAGTGGTATGATGTAATTTCTTACCACCATTAGATTTATCCATCATAACTCTAGGATTTAACTCAATTTACACTTATAATCCCTATTAGACCATTGGGATTTTATAATCACCATTTCAACTTTGGGGGCACATCATATAATTTATTTAATTTTTTCAAAGTCCTAAATCTCCAAGTATTTCCATAGACTCTATTTTAGGCTACTAAATATGATGAAAACATTTTATTCATGGAAAATGAAAAATTTGTATGCATATCATGAAATTATTGTGGTGTTTTTCTCACATTCATCGATGGATTAATCATATTTTTTCCAGAGGGAAAGAAAATATATTTCAATTTTATGTTGGTGAGTGTGAGAAAAAAAGATTTTGAAAAACAATTCCTGAATTCCTTTCACCCCAGAACATTGATCACTTGCTCAGGCATCATGTTATTGATCAATGTCAACCACTATTCAATTTATCCTTGAGTTTAATAAACAGAAAATGTGATATTCTCTTACTCATAACATTGAAGGATGGAGAATATCTTCTCAATGGAGTTGATCCATTATTTTGTGATTAAGGGATAAGATGATCCATTGAAAGTCGGGGGATTTTATCACAAAAAGGCCTCATTGGAAACATGTTATTTCTTAGGTGGATTTGGGTGTTCCTATAAATTTAGGTTCCTATTCTCAACCTGATTCAGGTGAGTTATTATCATCACAAATTTCATGATTCCTTCACCAATATATTGGAAATCTCATTTGGGTAGTTATCATATTTTCCTTCCCATTGGTTGTTTACTCAGTTCTCCCTATTTTTGTCCATCTTCTAGAATAAAAGGAAAATTAGAGATGACTAATTTTAAACTATTATACACATAAATGGGAATCCAATAACATTAAATATATAATTTATAAATTAAATTTATTCCTTAGTTTATGAATTTATAGGCTTCAATAAATGTTATCAATGATCTATTTTCTTAAATAGACTATTATTGGATTTTTTACCTTAATAATGGTTCTTAATGAGGTTATAAATTTTAAAAAGAATTTCTCCTAGGTTTGTCAAACTAGAATTTAAGAAAGGTCTATTTGTATACAGTAGTTCCCAACTGAGTCGATCTCAGAACTCTGTTTTGGATTGTTAACCTTAGGAACATCTTTGTGGGAGCTATAACCACTTGTATTATCTATACATGTATATATTTTTATAGAAATCACATACTTTATACTGTACCAAAATTTAGGTATGTATTGTTATGTTTAGTGTCATCCGTAAATATTTTTCTAATGTTTTCATATCCTAATCCCAAAAGAACTAAACTTTCTATTGATACCTACTACCAAAACCCTTACCATTATTACACATAAATTAATTATTTATTACATAAGAATACACATAATAAAACCCATAAGATTGAGAATTATAGTATCCTTTGGTAATTTGGTACATTACATAAGAACCTAAAATAGGGGTACATCAGCATTATTGATAACATCATTAACATGCTCATAATATTCCATCATTCATAAAATTTCATGGGATAACCAAGGGGAATACATAAGAAAGGCGTAAGATATAAATCCATGTAAGGGAATAATAAAAGTATGACATGAAGAATGTATTAAATGTTAGATAATAGTAATTTAAATGGGATATAAAAGTATTTGGAATCATAAACAGAATAATAAGTCATCATATAGCATGATAACATAATGGAAACATGTGAATGTGGAAACAAATTTAAACATGTAATCATAAAAATAAGTCAAGTTTAACCACCAAGACATCATAACATAATGTGCTTAGTATAACCTCTAATTCACCATACATGGAATCTCATGAGACAAAAACATTACCCAATTCATTGGAGTGCTATCTGGAACACTAATCATAATCATATTATATACTTTCATAAGTTTCCCACATATATCATATATCATAAGAACATATTTTATCACATTTAATCCCATTATTAAGGATTTTGGGTACATACATGGATGTACCCCAGAAATGAATTATTTTTACAACTAGGTGAATACCCTTTTGTGGAAATCGGTATGGGTATACACCTCACAAATGTTCATAATGGGAAATCATAAAGACATTTTAGAAGCGTAATAGAAATATACAAAGATTCATAAAATGGATCAATGAGAGAGAAATATATCTCTAATAAATTGTAAACAAAAGTGAAATAATTGGGATATGTAATAAATTAATCTAACATGAATATGTGGGAATTAATAGGGATGCGATAAGGAGGGTTCTTGAATTAAAACATGGCATGAAAAAATAATAGGATAATTTCGTCAATGCAACATGGGTACATAATGAATCATTAGAGGGATTAATGAGATTGAAATGGGTTACTCATCACTTGGAAATAATATGTTTATTAGTATTTATGTTTAATATAATATCCCATCAATAGGAATTGGAAGAATAAGATCATTAAGTAAATATGGTTCTTTAATAATGTATAGAAAGTGAGGATCACTTATTAAATTTTATCATAGTAATGGCTTAGGTAAATGTTATAATGAGAGGGGATAAATGATATTTAATTGTTAAGAAATAAAATTTTAAATATAGGGATATTTATATAGTTATTAAAACATAACAAATTCAGATTAAAAAGGCTAAATACAAAGAAGGTGATTGAATTAAAAATAATAGAGAGAGGTCCCTCACTAAATTTCAGCATAGTAACAGCTTAGGTAATGGTTGTTATGAGGGGGGATAAATGATATCTCATTATAATAAAATATATTTAATAGTAATTTTTTTAAAAGGTTGGGGTCGAAGCCTCAATTTATTATTAAAGCAAAGACCTCTTTAGACTAGGTAGAGGGTGACCCATTACATAGCCCAAAGGCCCAAGGCCAAGTGGCCTGCATATAGGGCTAGAAAGCCCATTTTATGGCACCAAGGAACCCTCGGTGAATATTACTGCTACAGTACCCCGCGCATCTATAGTACCTGCTATAGTACTGCCACCGCAACAGTACCCTGCTATAGTCCCTCCGCTGCTACAGTGTTGCCGCTACTATAGTACTCCACTACTACAGTACTTCTACATTGACCTGCTATAGTGCTGTTACAGTACTCGAGATTTCTCCCATGCCCGGATTTGATCCTGGGTCTTTTGGATGCCATGCAGGAGCCTAGACCACAAGGGTATAGGCTCATTGGCTATATTTAATAGTAAATTTATATTAATAAATTCATGAAAACATAAACAATTTTGATTCAAAAGGTTAACTACAATTAATGTTCTGGAATGGAAATAAGAGAGAGAGAGATGTCCCTTACATTAACAGGGTGATTGCAAAATATTGGGAGGATATTCTTAATAGATTGATAGAACAATGTAAGGAATATATAGAGGTGATGGATGATTAAGTACATTCTATAAGGTTTTTTAGTGATGTAGAAAGGGATATTTGGTGGGTTTATATAGGAAAATAGAGGGGAGTTCTTTGTTATTTTCCAAATTTAGGTTTTGGACTCAATTTAAAAAATTAATCAAAACCAAAAAGCTTTCAATAGTTTTTACAAACTTTTTCTACAAAATAGGCATGATTTTAATTATTTTATAACTCAGTGGGATGAATTCATTAAAATATTACCCATGGTGATGTTGAAGTAATCATGTTTATATGGAATTTATTTTAAAACCATAAAATTTAATATAGGTTTTTGAGGAATCATAGAGGATTTATAAAATTAATAAAATAACATAAAAACACATTATTCATAAGTTAAAATAGATATTTTTTCCTGAATATCTTTATAGAATTTGTTACATCAATTTTTCATAATTAAAATGTCATAATACACACCATATATTTATACTGTGTTTAATTTTTCCCAAAAAATCGATTGTCTCGGAAAATTATGAAAAATTCACACTTGGGTAATGTTGAAATTTTAGTTCTGAAAATTATATTTATTTTATCAAAATAATTTTATAAATATTTTATTTTTTACTTTGAAAAAAATTATCAATATTTATTGACAAATGCGGGATTTTTTTGACAACTATAGGTTTTGAACCATTATAATTTTAAAATTGACTTGGGAAAAATTATCTAATAATTTTAATTTAATAAAAATTATTTACTTTTATTATTTTATTAAATTATAATTTATTTATAAAATTCTTAAATTCATCTAAATGTTATTTCATAATTTTAATTTCATATTACACAACAATAAGTTTTTTGTTTTATCATATCAAAATAAAAAAAATTATAAAGTAACAATAAGAAGAGGTAAATATAATCATTATTATATTGAAAATAAAATATACATATTTATATTATTAGGTTATTCATACATGGGCCATTATTATTCTTGAAAACCCCTAAGGTTAATGAGGACAATGGTGAAATTTTCATGGGGTGGTTCAGTGTACATGGTTTGGATCATGATATCAACGAGCTTGAAATTCTCTTATAAACTATTTATCTTATGATTTAGTTGTTGGATATCGACATGGGATTGATAATGTGTAAATATTAGTGATGCTATCTCCCTAGAAATTTCTAATAAATGGAATTCATAAGAAATGATCATATTGGTCGAGACTATCACTTCCTTCGTCTATGTTAATTGGATTTATCAAAACCCTATATTTTTTCTAATCATATAATCATTATCCAATGGTTATATTTTAAAAAATTATAATTCATAACAATCTTTTAAATAAAATTGGATATAATTAAACAAATTAAGTGAATGAGTATTCTATAACCATAATAGTTAATTTAATTCAATCACAAATTTAATTTCATTTTTAAAAGTATAGTTTATTACATCTTAGAGATTCAGCATAGATTCTACTTGTTATCAACAAACTGTGCACCTCTAGAAAATCCTACAAAACATGAAAAACCCCCTTGAAAACTCTTTAAACACAACCTGAGCATTATATGTCAAAAAATAAATGAATAAAAGGTCCAGTTATGGAAATTGGGTGTGCTAAAGTGGGTGCATAAAGTGATACATTACTTATAGAAAAAATATTCAGATGAATAATCCTAACAAATATCATGTCATTAAAATTAGAATAAATAAATTAAGTGATTATGTCTAAATATTGGAATGAAAAATACTATAAATAAAATATAAAACAATAACAGGTCATTTCAAACATAATATTAGCATAATATAGTCCACAAAGTAGAAGTATTCCCCAATTAATAAAAATTGGGTTATGAAACCCCCTACCACTTGGTAACATTCATGTAAATCCATTTGGTTGAAATAAGTTTAATTATAAGTTAAAAAATCATTTAGTATGAAGGATTTATTATCTAATTTTTAAAAGGGTATTAGATAATCCATTGAAAATAAATTATCATAATAAATTTAAAATATGACTTAATGAATAGAAATTGAGATAAATCCCTTACCTCGAGTCCATAATTTCAATGCAAAACCTTTATCTCTTATATAATATACATATATAATTTTCAAACTTATTAAATTAAATTTTATATGTTTATTAATTTATTATTAGACATTATTTTCATTTATTTATATTACATAATTAATTATATAATTTTTTTAAATCAACTCCATTTGTTTTGTGAACGTTCCGTACACATTTTCAAAACAACATTAGTATGTTAAACATGGCCATACAGGTAAGTGTTCCATAATCTATAGAATAATAGTGAAGAAATAATAAAAATTTTAAACATTAATAAATTTTTTTTGATCAACTATGGATGGTGTTTATGAAAAATTTATTACATTAAAATAATAGGGATGGTAGGTCATATGTACACATGAGTATCATTTCCATTTTTTTAAGAACATGTGGGAAATAGTTAGAGTATAATTTATATTTATAGAATTATAATTATATAATAAATTTCATATTATCTCTTTGAATACACTAATATATATCATCCATGCAATACAATGATGAAGTAAAATCACATCGCTTTGTGGAAGTGTAAGCCCACAAGTATGCACAAACACCATTATCATTTTTCAATTCATGGAATGGTAAGAAAGTAGATAATATTTTATCTTTATATAATGATAATTATTTCATTGATATGTTTTATATTTATTCGATCCATAATAATAATCATCCTTGTGTGGTGGTGATGAAAAACATAACACATCACTTTATGGAGTGGTAATCCACACCTAATAACGAGTGATGTTTTCATTTACCATTGGATAGAAAAGGAGACGAAATTGGGTTATAGTATAATCATAATAAAATTTAAATAAGTTTTATATAATTATTTTATTATTTTAGTATTTTTAATTTTTTTTGAATGTGGTAGAATATGTAGTAAACTTCAAATAAGTCAGTTAGGACTTATACATTCTCCTTGGATAACCTCTTTGGCTTATGCCTTAATCTTCCATGGTTTTTATGTGGTTGAGACCATGGCATCAAGGACGTGGGGAATGAGGTTTTAGAAATATTTTTTTACATATTAAATGAATTAGAGTGCTCAAAAGGTGTTCATAATAGATGAGATGAGGCTCCCTTTAAAAGCGGGGGAACTCTTGGAATTAATTAAAGTATTAAATTTATATAAATTAATTTGCATGGGAAAATGGAAACAAATTGATATATTTAGAATATAGGATGTGTATCTGCAGAAATAAAATAATTAATTTTTTTTAATGTTTAGGTGATTTTTTCACCCACAAATCATTGTTTTAACCCACGTTAACACTTCTAATAATTATCGTGATATCAATGTTTTTACTCTATAGGGATAAATATTATTATTATAAAATAACAAATGAACCATAAATAGACAATGGTATAAATTTCAAATAATATCCCATTAAGTTATCTAAATGTATAATTTTTATCATCTTTAAAACATTAATTAAAATATGGTTTATTATAAAATTTCATTACTATCATTTTTCAAATGATTCATATAATTTTTCATTAAAGTAATATAAATACCAATTTAATTTGAATATATACTTTTAAAAAATACCTAATATGTTATATATATATTTTTATACTTCATTTTATAATATAACTCACCAAAAATATTAATTTTTGTGTTTTTAAAATCATTAACTTCATTTTTCTACTTCTTGTAAAAACACGGTGCCGACATTGTGTATTCATTTAATGTAATTATTTTATCACTAAAAATTTAAAACAAAATAAAATTATAAAAATCAATAAATAATATTTAACATAACTATTTATAAAAAAACATAATCACTTTAAATTTTTATTAAAAAATTAGATATTTTAAAACAAAGAGAGTGGAATTTTGTTTTATTCTTTTTAAAAAAATATATTAATATAATTATCAAAGTAATGTTTAAAGAAATTTAAGAAATTTCAAACCATTGATGTTCATTGAAAATAAAAACATATCTAATAAAATAATGTAAATTTTTATAGATATTTATAGACCTTATAAATTTATTTGTAACCTTTATTACGTGACTTATCCTTACGATAGTGACACTAATTTCTTCGGTTACTATTCCCAATGAATAAAAATAAGAGGGACCAATTTGGCACTTTTTAACATTATAATTACAAATATGGGATACATTTTTCAATATTCAATTCCTATAATTTGGGGATATCAATTTTAATATAATTTTGTAAAATGCAACGAAAAACAATTTTTAGAAAAATGCATTTTATTACAAAAAATGAACTTATAAAGAAATAAAGTATAATAATGATTAAAATTATATTAATTACATTATATATAATTATTGAATAATTATTTTTATTTTATATCACATTAAATAAATAAATGTAATTTTTAATGAGAATAAAAGAAAGTTATATGAATATATACAGTTTCCAATATTCATTGATAATTAAATATTTATAGAAATACATAAAACTTCTTACCTAATATAATTTTGATATTCTTGAATAAAAAAGATATAATTTTATCAAATAATATTTAAAATATATCCATAAATTAATTATAATATTATCTCATAAAAATCATACATAATTATTTTTAAAGAAGATATATTTTTGAAGAATAATATGAATTTAATAAAAATAAAGTTCTTATTTCCTAATAATTAATCAATATATTTATATTTATTAGGACCTTTATATATATATTTAAAAATGTTTTTAATCATATTAATGCCTGAAAATTCAATTTCTATGTTATAAATATAACATTTAGATAATATTTCATGTTTTGTTTAAGTTTCGGGTTTCATGTTCTATATGCTATCGAACCTAATGATCCATTAAAATATAACGGTGTTACATTATCCCCCTCCCCAACATTAATTAATTATTTACACACTATATGAACAAGATATTGTAAATCTAGGGTTTTATATTAGAAAATAACTTTATTGAAAAACCGAAAAACATCCTAAAAAATAGGGAAAGACAAATACGAAGGTAATTGGGAATAACACATATCATGGATTCAAATTAGGATAAAATTAGTGAGATGTGTAATTATAGGCATGGAGGAATATGTAATGTATAAATATTTATGGATTTTAGAACAAAACATTGATCACCGAAAAATCAATGATCATTATAAAGTAAACAACCCTTAAAAAATGAATTCAATGATGTGTGAAAAATACCATCAATTCATCAGAATTTAAGATGATATACAATTTTTTTTGTTTAAATATCCTTTTCCTAGCATTGAGGAATTATTTTACCATGTAAATAATGAAATTATGGAAATATAATTTATTTTAATTAAATCCATAAATGAATTTTCATCATTTAGTTACATGTTTAATTCATTTTCCATCTTTATCTCATCTTTTAAACTAAATTATGTGTATGAATATTTAACTCATGGGGCACTAAAATCAACATTGTATTGACCAAGAGATATTTAAATGGACGAATAGATATTATTCATATATTTACTAAAACCAAAATTGTTAGAACATGACAATATAATACGAAGAATGAATAAAACATAAAATTAACAAATAATACATTAATCTAAAAAATTCAAAAAGTTTCATCATAATAATTATATAAAAAAACATATATCCCAATTAATCTCAATATAATAAAAACTAATTAATTTATTAAATTCAAATTTTCCCTCATAACATTCATCTTACATCCCAATAAATATAATAACATTGATAGAAAATAATACTTCGTGTTAAATATAAGTGTTACATAAACCTTATCCCAATGAAACGTCTCACAAAATATCATTAATCACATAATAATAGTATCACATAAAACCTCAAATGGGGTGTATATTTTTTTGAACATATGATCAATCATAAACTTATAAACCCATAATGGAATCCAGAACTCTTAATTTAACATAAAACAAAATCATAATAATCTTCATTATTATCTTAATATTTATCTAATAGAAACTACAATACCGATGAACCCACACTCATGGATCCAATTATAAAACATAATATTCACATTTCTAGCTTCGATACTGATAAAATTTACCATGTTTTTCCCTCAAAACATATAACATTAAACTGAAATATTGGATCAATAATATACCCAAATACATTTTTTGTTCAGTGTTTTAGATACTAAATAAATATTATCACATAACAACAAGGATAAATAAACTAAATGTTCATAAAAATATACATCATCTCCCACTAGGTTCATAACATATTAAACCCTTCCAGGTAATAACTTACTTAAAACCATTTTCCCGATATGGAAAAAAGAAAACATAATAAGGTTGAGATCAAATTCTAAGTTAGGGTAAACATAAGCATTATTAATTGAATGTCATTAATGATCATATTATGAGAATAAAAATATGGTAATATAATCAAAATATAGAATAAAAATCTATGTTAATGTATACCCACAAAAAAATGGATCATATATCATGAGACATGGAATAGAGATTTGACACAAGAAAAAAGTCATATAAGTAAACTGTCACTAGCCATGTGAAGAAAATACATAAGAAATAGATCCATTATAACTCATTGAAAACATTGAGAAATTGTGTGGGTATCTTGGAACATCAAGACTTAATCCTGGAATCATCTAACCAGATAATTACAAAATCTCTTACGAGTAACCTATAACCAGTAAACATCATTGTTTATTAAGAGTTACTGATCATTTTTCGTCACTTAAGAGTAACTTCTGTATAGTTTTCATTGTCTCATTACCCAATATATTATTGGGATATAACACAACCACACATCATATAGTGGACAATGTCCCATAAGGATTTGGGTTCACTCCCAAAACCCACATTCTTCAATAATTTCTAAGTACCTTATCATGAAATAAAACACATGGATGCTTTTATTTCATCAAAATTAGGATGTAATTTCTTACCTATAAAAAATAAATAGATTCCTAAAAATATCTTTGAAATATTTTCATATTATATTCATATAATTTTGGTTAATGGTATCATAAAATCATATCCCTTATAAAATATAGTAATAATATTATGATTTTGACATAAATTAAAATACCATTAAAATGATAATGAAAATAATTCCTGGAAAATATGGGAAAATTCCCTTCTCTTTCAGTACCAATAAAAAATAAAAATAATAAAATATTATGGAACTAAATTTATTTGAAGAAAATCATGGAATCTTATAAATTATTAATCAAATAAATGGAAGGTTAGGACATCAGAAGAATCCGTTCATTTCATAATTGTTAAAAATAAATAGTCTTTTAAAACATTGGTAAAGTGATCCAAATCTAAACCATATAAAAATTATTAAGGCATTTCATTTTAAAAACAATAAAAATAAGTTTAAAATTCTTGGAAACTAATATTAAGAAATACTCTTTCATTATAAAATAACATTATAGAATTATGATAAAGAACATTGAGAAATCTATTGGTTAAAACACTTTAAAATATAAATTTTTTTTAAAATAAAACCCTATTTTCAACCTTTTAAAACTTAATTAAAATCATGAACATAAGATTGAACATAATATACCATGATTCTAAGAAGATTCATGATATTATATGTCAACAGTCAATGTATGAACTATCTAAATGACTATTGGTTCATTAGTAAATACTTTCCTCAAAGAAGTTTTTGATGGGAAATCCTTATAAAAAAGGTAATTTATGAATAAAAAATCTTTTGAAAAAGGGAATATAAAATTAATATATAAAAACCTTAATTTCTAGGAATCAATATTTGAAATAAAATTAATGGTGTAGTTAATATAGTATATAAAATAGTAAATGATGAATTATATAATTTATGACTCAAAGAATAGTTTTTGAGACCATGAAAACTCATAAATATTTTATAAAATTTATATCAATATCTCATGAAAGATAGAACCAAAAAGTAACATTAAATTTCATGGTAATAGTTTTGTTCATGATATCATATCTCAATAGGTAATATTTACACCTTATAAAAGTTAGTAGGTGCATAAAACAAGACAAGTCTTACCAAAACAATATTGAGAAAAATAATACTTATAAACATTGTGTCATTGAAGTTAGAATTAATCAAATATGTTATTATGTTTAAAAATTATAAAACCATAAAAAAATTATAAATACAACAGAATACTATTAGATGACATTTCACACATAATCATGGTATAAAATAGTCAATGAAGTTGAAGTATAACCAAATTAATATAAGCTATGTTATGAAACCACATAACACTTGGAAACATTCAATTAAAATCCCTTTGGATGAAATAATTAAATTATAACATAAAATACCATGAAATTTGAATAATTCATGATATAACATGTAAAATGGAATCATATACACCATTTATAATATATTTAGTGTATATTATAAAAATATACTCAATGAAGGAAAATTACGATGAATCCCATTAACTCGTGTCAAGATATTCCTTGTACATCCTTTAAATCATGTATAATAATATTATATACAAAATTTAATTGTTTAATATCATTTTAAAGGTTTATTAATTTTATATTACTCAATTTGGGCCATTTATTTCAATTACATATTTATTTACATAATCAGTTAGGTCTATATCATGTGTTTTAAGGATTTTTGGTTCATAATTTAAAAATAAATTCAGTATGGAGACATTGGTAAAAAATGAAAATTTCTTATCATATCCAATATATTGATAATAAAATAATTATAATTTAAATAAATTAAATATATATTTAGTAAAAATATCCATGTTTTTTATAAAAAATAAATTATGTTACTATCATAGAGATGGTAGGTTATATGTAAGCATGAGTGACATTTCTACTTTTCAATGAACATGAGGGAAAGAAGGTAAGTAACATTTTAGGTTTATATAAAAGTTATTATATAATAAATAACACATTATATCATTAAATTCACTTATATATACCATCCATGTCATATGTTGATGAAAAACAAATCACATTGCTTCATGGAGGTGGTCATCCACACATACACATGAATGACATTATCGTTTTTAGCGCATAGATAAATAAGAAACTATATATTTTATTAATTTTAAATAATTAAAAATAAGTTTTTAATAAAATTTATATTAGTTAATTTTACC
Source organism: Viscum album (assembly GCA_963277665.1). NCBI lineage: Eukaryota > Viridiplantae > Streptophyta > Magnoliopsida > Santalales > Viscaceae > Viscum > Viscum album. The sequence continues at coordinate 549,870,945 of OY728121.1, forward strand.
ATAATATACATCCATGTGAAGTGAGGATGAAAAAATAAACAAAACTCCTCATGGATGTTGTAATCCACATGCATGCACAAGCGATGATTTTATTTCCCATAAGATTGAAAAGTATTTATAAAAATGATATAAAATAATCATAAAAACATTTAAATTTATTTATGATAATGATTTTATAATTTCATAATGGTTAAATAAGACTTAAATGAGGTATAATAATAAATAAACTTGAAATATGTATGCTTGGACTTGCACCTTCTCCTTGGATAACCTCTTTATCTTACACCGTATGACTCATAGTTTCAGTCTTTTGGTTAGAATGGGACCTATAAAAGTTGTTAGTGAAGTTTTTGAGATATTTTGAAATCTATTGTCCAATATAGAGTAATCAAATGGTGTTATTATGAGAGAAGAGGAGGTTCCCATTTTAAAAGTGAGGGGAGGGGTACTTATAGAATTATTTAAACAATGAAATTAATATAAATTAATTTCCATGAAAAAATGAAACCAAAGTTATATATTTATAATATAGGATTACTATTAGTAAAAATCCTATCATTCCATAAAATTTGAACTATTTTATATGATGGGTTCTCCATTATCATTTTGTTTTATCTCTAGTTAATCCTTTTGACGATTACATCAATATCAAATATTTTTACTCTATTAGTAATGAAAGATACTATAAAAAGAAAAGTTATAAAAAAATGGAAAATGAATTATATTTAAAACCATATCTCATTTAATTTGGTTATTATTGGATTTTTATGAATTTTATTTCATTTAATAATAAATATTTTATTATAAAATATCATTAATGTCAATTTTGGAACTATTCATTTATGTTGACTTTTATGTGATAAGGATAACAATGAAATTATAATATATACTATTAAAATATATCAAATAAGATTTATATTTCTATAAAATTATGTGAAATTATTTATATAATAATAAAATTTATTTTATAATTTGTAAAATCATCAACTTGATTTTTCACCTATATGCACAAGAACTTTATCATTGTTTCATATGATTTTAAGATAATTATTTAATCCCTAAAAATTAAAAATAAGTTAACATGATAAAAAATAATTAATATTAAATATAATCATTTATTACTTATCTTAATCTCTTTTTATTCCTATTATTTTTTTAGAGGTATTAAAACAAGGAGAGTGGTATTTATTTTTTATTCCTTGTTTAAAATTATATTGAGGTCGCTATCAAAGGCATGGGGTAAGAACATGAAAATATTTAAGAAATTTCATGGTCATTGAAAAAAAACATATCTAATAAAAAATATATGTTTTGGGGATATTTTTAGTCTTTATCATAAAAAATTAACCTTAATTACTCAATTTACCCTTATCGAGGTCACAAATATTTACTACGATTACTATTCACAATGACAAGAAAGTGACCTAATTACCAAATATGAACTTCATAATTCAAAAAATGGGATCCATTTTTAAATATTAAATTCCATGATATGGATGAAATCAATTTTAATATGAATTCATAAAACCAAATGAAAAATAATTTTTAGAAAAATGCATTTTTACGACCAAAATGAACATATACCAAAATCCGGTATAATGATTATCCAAATTTAATTAACTTTATTATATCTAGTTAAATAATAATTTGTTTAATTTTATAATAAATTACCATAATAATTATTCTTTTATTGAAAATAAATGATTGTTTTAGAAAATCACCATTTTTCACTATTACGTGAAAAATTAATCTTTTTAGAAAAATAACATATTCCCACACAAAGCTAATTTTGAAATTATAATTTAAAAAATGAAAGTATTTTTATCATATATAATTTCTAATATTTCTAAAAATTAATTATAATATTTTATCACAAAATTAAATAAAAAAAATTAATGAAAATTTATTTTAAAAGAATAAATAGACTTTACTAAGATTTAACTGATAATTATCAAATAATTAATCTATATATGTGAATTTAGAATTAACTTTTTATATATATTTCATAATAAGGTAAATATTATTCATCCCTAAAATTAAACTTCTATGTTATATCTATAAAATTTAAATAATATTTCATGTTTTGTTTAAGTTGTGGTTTCACGTTGAATATTCTATTGAACATAGTTTTATATTAAAATCATGCAGTGTTACAGAAATAGGGAAGTTGATGTAGGAAGGAACCAAGAGGAAAATATCCTTCTAAATCAGAAACCTATAATTCCTAGAATTTATATTGATAAGTTTGGTTATATGGTGGATTATTTTAAAAAGGCTATTAATTGTAGTGGAAACCATGTTAGAGAGAAACCACATTCACCATAGTGGAAAAATTATATATTAATGAATTTAATTTAATAGAACCCTCCAAAAATTAGCGGATCGTCCAAATAAATGGTATTTGAGTGATGGATTAATTATTTATAAAAGCTATATTATTTCATTAGTTGTTTGGAGCATCAAAATAAAATTATATTTATTTATCATTTTGAAGTTGATTCTGAATAGTGGATTTCAATGGTAATGATAACATAAAGATTGAATAGATTTATGCGTTAGATTGGGATGAATTTTTGAATAGTTTTCATGATAAATATTATACCAATGTTTTTCAACATATGATAGAATACAATTTCATGTAATTTATGGAGAAAGAGGATGATTAAATGGCCTTATATTAAGAAAACATCACCCCATTGTCATGGTATACACCATAATATATTTAGGATATTGATAGTAAAATTATTCTGTTTTTCTCAGGATTAAAGATTTTAAGTCAAAGGGATTTGGATTTTCATTAACATATACGTTATGAGAAACATATTAAATGTTCTAATATATTTGAAATAGAGTTTTTTGATGACCATGTGTTTAATTTAAAAAAAAGTAGAAAATGAACTCTCAGTGGAAGGAATATGGGTAGAATCTATTGAGGATATTTATAGGTAAGAAAATCAATCTCTCATCTTTTAATAAGTGTGGTAAAAAGAAACATGGACAATTTCATATAAAATCATGGAACTAATTATGATGTTTTATATTTAGAAAAGGCTTCTCACGACTACAAAAAAATATTTCAATAGATATCATAACAATAAAAGAATTATCATAGTAAGATGTTTAAATTATAAAGATATGGGTTGTTATGCGAGTATATGTATTTGGATAGAAATGATGGACGGAGGTCATCATGATCACAAATATAAAGTTATTTAGTAAATTACTTGTGACTACATTAGTGGATGTTAGACCATCATGTGATGTGGTTTCTGGTATAATTTATTTATTTAGATTATATCAATGTCCTGTTTGATTCGAGGGCTGAAAATTCTTTCATTTATATGAAATATTCGGTTCAATTATAAATTTATCCTCCTAAAAAGAAGTTTGAACTTTTCATAAAAACACTAGGGGTTATTATTAATGTAAAAAGAATGAAAATAAATATTTACGGTATTTTATATGGAAATGTTTTACCTTAAAACCTTATTGCATTTCACTTATAAAGTATGATATTATTTTTATATATTTATTGGATTTATATTTATCAATATACGATGGATTTTAGTGATAATGAATATATTTTTTATAATTTTTTTTAGTTTATATAAAATTATGAAATCATATATTTAATTTCATGTCATATAGATGAGAAATTGAATAATGACGAGAATGAATGTCATCATTCATATATTTGAGAGAAAATGGAAATTAATCATTTTAGTCATGTTTAATTTGTAAATTAATATCTAGATGTATTTTATGATTAATTTCATGGTAATATTCCTAATTGATATATGGAATTTACTATTGACATAGTTAAAGATGTTATAAAAATGTCAAAACATTATAATGGAATGGGTGAAGTTGGACTATTGGATTTGAAAAAGTATTCACTTGTGTTTCTTGATAAAGGATTCATTCATCCTATTACTTCACTATGGCGTGAATCTATTTTCATTATAAAAATTAAATGTTGTTATATGAGGATTTGTAATGATTATAGAGTGTTTAATAACCTCACTATTAAGAATAAGTGTATGTTGTATCATATAGATGACCTATTTAATCAACATCATGGGGATATATTTTTTATGAAGGAAGATCTCATGTCTGGGTATCATCCTTGAAGGTAAAGGATAATGAAATTCCAATGTCATAATTTCATACTAGGCATCATAATTATCAGTTCGTGGTACTTTCTTTGGGTTGAAAAATTCTCTTGTACTATTTATAGATATTATGAAAAGATTTTTCGATTAATTCATAGATAAATGTATTAATGTAAATATTAATGAAATATAGATATATTATAAAAGTTATAATGATCGGGAGAAACATTTTAGATTATTCATGTGAATAATTGAATAAAATATGATATATTAAAATTTTATTAAATTCCAAATTTGGTAACGATAAATTTCTTTCCTTGGATGTAATAAAAAAAATAGAAGTACATTTGATATAATAAAAAATAAAGTTGTTAAAGAGTATAAAATGGATAATTTTTTATGAAGTCCTTTGTTTGTTAAATTATAGTGTTTCTAGTGAAGGATTTTTGAAAAACAATCTCGGTTATCCCTCCCACTAACTATTTTGACATAAAATGGATATAAGGTAATCTAGATGAATTAATGTGATTAATGTTTTGATAAATTGAATTAATGATTACTAAATTACCTAGTTAGGGTTTGATCATTCCAAAATGGTGAGTTTGTTATCTACAATACTACTTCTTTGATGGAAATTATTATGTATTGATGTAGAATTAATAATTAATTCCATATTCATCATGAAAAATTAAAATAATGAGATAAATTATCCAACACATGAATTTGAATATAGGTTGATATATTACTTTCAATATAATTTTGTAGAGAACATTTTTATTGATTAAAATTTGAAATATATACTACTAAAAAATGTTTGAACTATATATTTACAAAAAATAAATAAAACATGAGGCAAAAAATATGGTTGGATCTAATTAATGATTGTTATTTTAGGATTCATTTCCATCTAAGAAAAGAAAATATAGTAGAAAATTATTTATATTGTATGTGTAATTCATCATTAACTATGATATGAATAGAACAAAACCCTTTTTATAATTATTTAGAAAATGTAGGACTATAAACTGTTCATGTAGGAACATACACTATTTTATTTTATGTGTTATTGTAGTCATCATTGTCATACATAATTGAGAAATCTCCAAAGGGGATAATTTTTTATAAGAAAATATAAATTTTTTATTAAGGGTATATTTCCTGAATTTTACATTGATAGAAAAAGGGTTTTGAGATATAGAAAAAGATTATGTTTACCATTCGATTCTCATTTGAGGAAATAATATTTGAGTGAATCTCATGGATCCCTATTTTCTGTCATCCAAGCATCACTAATATGTGTAGTGTCCTTCAAGAACATTTTTAATGGAATGGAATGATATGAGATATTATTGAACATACAATGAAATTTTTTTTAGGTCGAAATTCTAAATTCGATTGAGAATTACTAAAGAGAATTATTCATCATTTTCTAGTTCCAAAATGAATATGAGAGAATGTATCAATAGATTTCATAGTTAGATTACCAGATAATTCTCTATGTAAACACATGATAAGTTTTTTTTTGATCATTTGACTATATATTATCATTTTATGATAATAAATATAAAATTTCATTAAAATATCATTGAAGATATTTTATTAAAGAGATAATAAGATTTGATGGAGTTCCAATTTATGTTGAATTTGATCATTATCTCATATTTACCTATATTTTTTGGAAAATCGTTCTGAAGTCATTGTGCATTGAATTAAATTTATATACTTAAATTAGTCAAAAATAAAATGGATAGTTAGAGTTAATGATTCAAATAATGCAGGATATTCTCTGAGATTATTCATTGGAATACTAGGGATGTTGGGATTGACATCTTTCACTAGTATATTTTTCTTATAATAATAGTTTATATTCTAATATATAGATGGTATCTTTTGAGGGATTATATGTAAAGTGGCATTAGAATTCAACATATTGGGATGATGTTGGTTAAAGAATGAATTTGGGAAATAATTGGTAGAATACATGGTTGTGAAATTGAATGATATTTATCATCACATGAGGCCAACTCAATGTAGGAAGAAACTTTATGTGGATTTCCATAGGAAAAACTGTTAATTATAGATAAAATACAATGTTTTTTATAAAGTATATCCATAGAAATGGGGTGTGAATTTTTTTAGAAGTGAAAGATAATTAAATGGTTCATTAGACTATATATAATTATGGAGAAGAATGGATCAGTTTCTTATCTTGTGGATTTGCCTTTGATTTTATCTCATGTACATGATGTGTTTCATTTTTCACTGTAAAGTGAGTTTGCATGAGATGAAACTCATGTTTTAAGTCCCAAATTAGTTCAGTTGGAAGATAACATTTCTTATGAGGTATAACATACTCATATTTTAGACCATAGAGAAATGGTTTTATATAATATATTGATACACCATGTTATCTTTTTTTTTAAAACCATATGATTTAAGAAGATACACAATTATCTGAGAAGTCTAGGAAGAAAAAATATTCCCACTTTTTTAGTAAGTGAATAAAAATTATGAATACATAATTTCCAATAGTGTTAACGAATGTTCCATCCTAGGTAATATTAATAATAATTCAATTTAATTTCTTATTAAGATTCATTAATTAAATTTCAATAACCCATATTCATTATAACCACAATAAGTAATTTTATAGTAAAAAAGAAAATACTTTTATTCTAATTACATTGAGTTTTATGAATTATATAATTTTATTCAAAATTTTATTTACAGTATTGAATAATTTTAATTATAAAAATATAATATCACTTTAGAAATAAGTATGGCTAAATTATCTTAGAGTAAATTTTTAATTATTTTATGAAAAAGTTTTTTTGTTTGAATAGTATAAAATATTGGTTTGTAAGAAAAATAAATTTTTATTTTAATATTTGTACCAAGTATCATATTTTTTTATATGATTTTAAATTACGTTAGTTATTTTTAATTATAAATAATACATTTAATTTCATTAGTATAAACATTATATTATAATTTAGTATGAAAACATTTTTATACTTAAAAAATAATTTATCCAGAAAACTCATTTTCATCATATTGGGTCTCCATATTTTAAATGTAAATTTTAACACCATTCAAGATTTTATATTGAAAAATAAAATTCATATTTGGAACTAGGAGATCCATATTTTCAAAATAGTTTAACAGCTTTTTGTTCATTATTAATATTGATATTGGTAATAAGAATTTTTTCCACTTTAAAATCAAAAACAGGTTAACATGGATATAAGTTAAATGATAATGAATAAAATGAATTAATATATTCTAAATCAAATCAGATTAACACTTTTCTACCCTATTTTATCTCTTCCTTGTAAAGTATTCATTTTAGAGACACTTCTATTGAATAATACATAGATATATTTTAATATTTTGAAAAATTCCAAGTGTGTCATCTCCCCCACTTATAAAAGGACCCCACATGTCCTTTATTATCCATAGTTAAAAATATAATTATCTCAACCACTATATCTCCTAATACATTCTTAAAAACCCTGTACTGACCACTACCCTAATAGCCTAGATCTGGTACTTTACATTATTACATTGGAATAGGATACAATAGATCACATCCCAGAGGGATGAATAATTTATTAGTCTTGGTAAACTAGATACATAATTAAAATATTCAGTAAATATTAAAACATAAAATAAAAAAATAACTTCATTTAGTATTCCATTATACCCCCTTTGTGTTACCCTATATATCATTCATAACATATTTCTTGGAATCCTAGGGAAAAATGAAAAATATGAAAGGGGTGAGCTCAAATGTTCAGTAAGGGTAAGAATACAATATAAGCTATGTGTTAATATGGTATCAACAATATCTAATGGTAGATAACTAAAACACATAAAATTTAAATAATCACATGAGCTAGGAAACTTAACAATGGGTATTATATTAGTTAACAAATCCCATGGAATATAAATAATGAATAAACTAAATATTATGGAATGCATAATGCTGAACATCTAAAACATACCATCAAGGCCTCATCCAAGACATCTAAAAAAATCGTTAAGGACTTAGCCAAATCCATATATGAAAATAAATGGGTAAGGACTCAACCAAATACATGTATGGTTTGTCTCATGAGACCTACTGATGCATAAAGGTGATATAGTGGGCCCTAAATATCACTTAATATGTCATATACATTCCTAATATGAAAAGGGTGAAACATAAATATCATGAACATTCATATTGAAAAACTAAAATATGAAATGTGAATACATTAACCCTAAACCATGAATGGTATCAAAATAGCACATCCATAATCAAATAAAACATTACCATTTCAATAAAATATGATATATGGTATCATAATATATAAGACTCAATGATTTAAAAGATTCAAAAAAGGACTTTGACATAGATGAAGATACTTTAAAATGAGACCATTAATAAATTCTTGAGAAAAATAATTTTTAAACACTTTAAACTTTCCCATACCACTTCAAAACATTTAAAATACAATCCCTATAATGTAATAAAATTAAATAAATCTTTAAATATAATGAGAATAATGATATTAATGATATGATATATCAAAGGGTGGTACATACACCACACAGAAGTAATAAGTGGTAAACAAGGAATATATCTCACAAAAGTAAAAGTGAGATGAGAAAATCCTTACCTTACGCTTCCTTTAGTAGAATGTGATTTAACCTAAGGTATAATGGTTTTAATAATTTTATTAACTTATACCATAACCGTATACATATTTATGATATAATATATGACCCTCACATATTATTTTATCCCTCTTTTGTTGTTAATATTTCATTGTTACCCTTGTTTCGGGTGTAAACTACTTCATTTTCCTATGCATGTTTTATCATTAAAGTCTCAATTATTTTTCATTGGATTTATATACAACATGTAAATAATTATATCAATGTTATAAATATAATATTTAACCATTATATATATATATATATAATTTAAGATATACTATTTAATGTTGGATATGTAAAATAAATCACATCGCTTCGTGGAGATAGTAGGTCGTATGCATGCTTGAGTGACGATATGATTCCCTTAATAAGTGTAAGGTTAATGAAGTGTATGGTATATTAATTTTTTTAGAATCTATATCATTTAATAATTATCATATATATCTATTATTTCCATTATTATACCCATCCAAGTAATGTGGTGATGAAAAACAGATTACACCACAATGTGTATATGGTAAGTCGTGCATATGATCACGGGGTGGTTTCATTTTCCATAGGATAGATATAAGGGGGAATATGGTTATAAAATAATCATAATAAAATATCATAATAAATATGATATTGTATTTATTACTTTATAATAGAAACATCACATGAAGAGGAAGTTGAACAAAAACAAACTTGAAATAGTTGATAAAGACGTTACCTCTTCTTCAGTGAATTTCCTCTAGAACTTCATTGAACTGACCATGGGTAGGTCATTTGATAGAACCAGAATGTGAAGAACTTAAATAATTATTCTTAGAAGATAGATGATCTAGGGTTTTTCTAGATAAATTACTCCAATTGGTGTGAGGAAGTGAGGGAGGACATACCCTTTTATAATTAAGGTGAGGAGAACTCTATGAAAATCTATAAATATTAAAATATAATAATGCTATTATAGATTAGAAAACATAAAAATGGAATATAAATGAATATGAGACGCCATTTTTTACCATATATACTCAAATTTGTTATTATTTATCAATTTCTTGTTTTTTTAAATAATTTAATATTATATTAATTTAATAAAAAGTCATTATTATCAAATTTGATACTATTCATTTAATTTGACATTTAATACATCAAGAAAAAGTTGTAATTATAATATATTGATTTAACAAATCCCTAATATGTCGTATAGGTATATAAAATTAATTATACACATTGTCTTATCCCAAATATATCAAAATTTATACTTTTAAAATTAATTATTTTATTTCTCTCTAAATTAAATAAAAAATATTTTAGCATTGATGAAGCATTTAAGGTAGTTATATAATTTCTAAAAATTTGAAATAAATTTATATAATTAAAATAAATTCATTAATATAAAAATATAGATTTTTATGTTCATATATTTATTTTTCTCTATGTGGAAACATAAATGATATTAAATACAAACTCAGTGACATTTTGTAAATATATTGATGTAAATAATATATAAGTTATTTTCATATAAAAGTGTCCATTAAAAACTCTAATTCAAAATTAATTTGATAAGGGTCGAATTACTTTCAGCCAATAATTTTTATACATGTTTAGGTTATATTATTACCCTTATCTTTTGGCTTTAAACCTTATTTAATCCCTTTAACTCTTACTATGAATATATGTATTTTTACTACTTATGGGTTAATATAGTTACTATAAAATTCAAACGAACCATAAATGGATAATTTATGAAATTCTAAAACTTATCCAAATAAGTTTTTTTATTTTTATATTTTTATGTTTTTTCTATAATTTAATAATATATTATTACTTTTAATATAACATTTAATGTCAATTTTGACACTATTCATTACTTGACTTTAAAAAATATTCATACACATGATGACTTAAAAACCAAACCATAAATACATAACTAATATGTCTAATTCATATTAAAAATTATTGTACAACATTAATTATATCAAATTATATTTATTTTAATATTTTAATATCAGTAATTTGATATTTCCATTAATTAAATTATTACCGCATCATCATTGTGTAAGATTTTAAGGTAATTATTTATACCCTAAAAATTAATAATAAACTAAAATAATTAATATAATAATTTTATATTTCCAATAAATATTTATATTGTAATATACCTTTATAAAAACACCAAATAATAAATATTATACTAATTGAAAACATGACTGTGACATATTGGGCTTTCCTTATAATAAAATTATAAAAAAGGATTAAATTCATTTAACTAGATCCAATAGGGAATTAAATCATCCCAAGGATGATTTTTTTAATAATAACTTATAAAATAAAATCAGGATAAGTGTTATAGTAATTTTATAATACTTATAATATTATTTTTATATTTAATTACCAGATTTACCGTTAACCGTGGTATTTAAAAAATACTACAATTCATATTGTCCAAAAATAAAAGGTACCAATTTACTAAATTTGGAAATTCTAATTAAAAATATGGAATCAAATTTTCATAATTCAAAATTCATAGTTTGTTAAAATTAATTTAAAATTAATCTCATTGATGGAACAAGAAAATGAGGTTTTAAAAAAATGTTCAAAAGATTGAGACGTTTTTATATCAAAATTCATCATGAAATTGATCGCAATGACCTAAATTAGATTAAATGATAAAAAAATAATATAATTATACTTTTAAATCAATTAAAAATACAAATAAACTATAAATTATTTATATGGAAAATCTTTTTTTAATTAAAATGTAATATTTTATCACTATTCATCAAAAAATAAAAATTATCAAAAACATGGCCAAAAATTCAACCAAATTAATTTTTGATATTCGTATTTCAATTAATATTTTTTTTCAAATATAATTTATAAAAGTGTCGAAAAATATATTTAAAACAAGTATTCCATTAAAAGGTGGAAAAACATTTTTTTAGAAAATACTTCTTTTATTCATAAATTTAGTTTTTTTATATATTATATAGAAAATATATACGATGAATGTTAAAAATTATATTTAATATTATATATATATATATATTTATTTCTTTTATAAAATCCAAAATGATTGATTTTTTTATTTTATTAGAATAAAACACACTTGTGTATTTCTAAATAGTTTTTATAAAAACATTTCATTTGGATTTAATTGGTTTTTATATTTATTTATAATTAATTTGTAATTAATGAATTCAATAATATATTTTCATATGATAGTTCATCCTTTTAATAACCACCAATTTAAGGGCTAAGAGATAACTTCATTTTAAATAATATTATTAATAGTATATTGTGGTTTGTTTAATCTAGATGTTGTGTACAATGTATGACATCGAAGAGATTACATTTAAAAAGATTCATATCATAAAATCTTGGGGTATTACATTATCCCCTCAATAAATTTCTTCCTCCCAATTTTAAATTTCACTTCAAAAATGAAAGGTTGATACTTAAAAATTACATTGTGAGGAAACCACATTAGAAATACAGTTCATAAAACATCCACTTAATAATAGGTAATATTAAATGATATAGTAACCACAAAATTAGTATTTTGAATAGGATAACATGAGAAAAAATTGAAAATTCGGGCATGGAGGAGAAATAAAACTATCAAGTTTTTATGGAAAATGATAGAGAACATGGTCATCATAAATTGCTCCATCCCAAAACCAAAAATCTATTAAAAGTTAAAGAGGACATTTATTTATCTATAGTAAAATTAAATGAATATATTTTTCATTCCAAATTATATTCCTATAGTTAATGGATTATTTTTCTATCTTGATTAGAAATTGTTAATATAAAATTAAATTATTTCATTAAATTTTATAAGCATGATGTTATCCTTTGGTTGTAGTTTGAACTATTTTCACTTCATATCTTATTCAAGAAATGAATATTCAAGTTGAATTTTTCATAACAGAATCACTTTAATGAATCATAAGATCCACTAGTCATTCCTTCAGCCTTTAAATATTTATTTAAACCAAAATAGTTAGCAAATAACATCCAATAAATCATACTTTAACATCAAAAAATACTATATAATTTTCATCTTAATCCATTCCAACCATAAAACTCATCCAAAATACTTCAAACCAAATTCACAGTCCAAAATGTTCTCTAAATTTCCAAAAATAAATCTTAACATCCGATTCCCCAAACAATGTAATGTAACTCCTATTGTCACTTACCAAATATTTGATCATCTTAAAAACCTTAATGGAAACATTAATTCTTCCAAACCCTTAAAGAAGAAGTACTTCAGTAAAATACTAATATATCTCACGCTTTTTTTAACCAGAGCACCATTGATGAAATAATTCTTTAATCTAAAAAACAAACGAACTTTATTCATTCTACTTCATTCTTAAACCATTAACTACGCTTCATCATATTATTCCTTAATAAATCTTTCCTTTAATTTTTCTTTTATAGTATCATCATCATTAGAAGTATAACCATTAATTATATAATATTTTTTATTCTAACCATTGACCCAAAAAAATTACAATATGAGCGACACTATTCATAGTAATATAGTCATGAAGAATAATTTATTGGATGTCTAAATCTTGACATATTTTTTTCAATCTATGAGTCTATAGTCTTAACCTAGGTTATCCATTTTCATTAACAAATCAATAATATGATATCATATACATAGTATTATCCTCAAATTCATTCATAGGGTTGAGTTTTCTAATCTATGATTTCTTAAATCTAGTTTCCAAGGTTCCTACTATACTTTCATTGATACCAACTCTAACGACCCCAAACATAGCATCCAGAGTCGGTGCATTATTTTATTAAACTTGCATCAGATTAAGGAGATCACATCCCGAAGGACCAAATAGTTTAGTAGTAATGTTAAACTAAATATATATTTTAAATTTTAATTTAAATTTAAAACATAAAACACACAATGAATTTCATTAAGTCTTCCAATATAACCCCTTTGTGTAACCCTACATATAAGTCACAACATATTTCTCAGAATCCTAGGAAAAAATGAAACATATGAAAGGGTTGATCTCAAATGACCATTAAAGGTATGTATACAAGTTAATCTATTAGTAAATATGGATTAAATAATATGAAAAGGAAAATAACTGAAAAATATTTCATTTAAATAATCACATGTGTTATGAAATGTGAATACTTTAACAATAATCAATGAATGATATCAAAATAGCACATCTAAATTCAAAATAATCATAAAACATTAAATAACATATCATAGATAGTATCATACAAGATTAATATCAATTAAGTACAAATTCAAAAATGTATGTTGACATATATGAAAATACTTTTGAATGATACCATTGAATTTTTTTTGTGGAAAATAATCATTAAACATTCCAAAGTGTCTCGTACAACTCTAAAATAGTTAAATCATAATAACTATGAATTAATATCATTAAATTAAATTTATAATATAATGATAATAATTATATACATGATATTATACATCAAAATTTTTTATATACACCATACACAAGGAATAAGTGGTGAACAAGGCATATATCTCATAGAAGTAAAAGTGAGATGAGAAAACCCTTACCTTATGCTTCTTTGAGTATAACATCATTTAATCTTATGTATAATTTTTTTAATAATTTTATTAACTTATAAAAAACCATATCCATATTTATGATATAATATATTATCCTATTATATTATTTTATCACTAGTTTGTTGATAATAGTTTATTGTTACCCTTGTTTTGGGTGTTAATTACTTCATTTTCCTATGCATGTTTTGTCATGAAGGTCTCTATTATTTCACATAGGATATATATAAAAAATATACATAATGATATTAAAATTATAAACATAATATTTATACATTAAATACATTTTTATAGCCATTATTTAATGTTGGATATGTAAAATGAATCGCATCACATCATGGAGATGGTATGTTTTACATACACAACAGCAACAATATAATTCTCTCAATTAGTGAAAGGATAAGTAAATTTATGGTGAATTAATTTTTCCATAATATATATAATACCATTATTATCATATATATCCATTATTTCCATCATTGTACCCATCCAAGTAAAGTGGTGTTGAAAAATAGATTACAACACAGCGTGGAGACGATATGTTGTATGTATGAATGTGCGGTGTTTTCATTATTCATACTATCGATATAAGGTGGAATATGGTTTCCCTATAATTATAAAAACATATAAAAATATATATTATAATTAATTTATTATTTTATAATGGAAACATCACATGAAGAGGAATTAGAAGCGAAATAAACACGAAAGAGTTGATAAATACGATTGCCTCTTCTTTAGTGGAAATACTTTATACCATCTCTTATGGGACCTAGGGTAGGTATTTTGGTAGAACTAGAATATAAAGAACATAAAAATGATTTTTAAGATAATCTATAGGTTTTTATCAAGATAGGTAACACAAATTGGTGTGAGTAAATGAGGGAGGATGTGCCCTTTTATAATCGAGGTGATGGGAACTTTCAAAAAACCTCGAAATTTTAAAAATATAATAAGGCTACTCTAGAGAAAAATAAATAGAAATGGGATATAAACGAATAGTGAAATTCATTTTAGACCATATATTATCCCATTTTATATTATTTAACATTTTTGTTATTTTTTGAACAATTTAAAAATATACCAATTCAATAAAATGTCATTATTGTCAAATTTTATACTACTCATTTAATTTGACTTCAAATACTTCATGAAAAAGCTGGAATTCATATAAAATGATTTTAAACAACACTAATATGTCCTATAGATATATAAAATTCATTAGAAACATTAAATCGTCCCATATATATAATAATTAATACTTTTAATATTAATTATTCTATTTATCTATTAATTAAATAAATATTGTTTTATCATTGAATAAGTATTTAAAGTAGATATATAATTTATAAAAATTCAAAACAAAATAGTATAATGAAAAAAATTAATTAATATTAAAATAGGAATTAATTTTGTTCATATATTTATTTTTTCCCAATGTGGACACATGAATAATATTAAATACAAATAGAGTGATATTTTTTTAAAATATATTTGATTTAAATAATATATAAGTTATTTTCATGTAAATGTGTCCATTAAACTACTCAAATTATATATTAAGGTGATAAGGGTCGAATACTCTACATCCAATAATTTTTATAAAAGTTTAGGTCACATTATTACCCTTATCTTTTGGATTTAACCCTTATTCAACCCATTTAACTCTTATAGAGACAACATGTGTTTTTACTCCTTATGGGTTAATATGTTTAATATAAAATGTTAAAAGAACCATATATATATCATTTATGAAATTTTAAACCTTATCAAAATCATTTTTCCAAATTTATATTTTTTTGAATTTTATATCATTTAGTAAAATATTATTTATTTTAATACAACATTAATTGAAATTCACACATTATTCATTACTCTAACTTTAGAAAATATCAATACACAAGATATCTTCAAAAAACATTAATACATCTCTAATAAATCTAAGTAATCTATAAAATTCATGGATGAAATTAATTATGTCATATTATATTTATTATAATATTTTTATATCATTTATTTGATATTTCCATTAATTAAACAATTATTGTATCATCATTGTGTAATCCTTTAAGTAAATTATTTAATTCATAAAAATTGAAAATAAATTACCATGATTAAGATAAGAATTTTATATTTCCAAATACTATTTATAGTTGAAGAGAAATTTTGGATAACACCATATGATAAATGTTATGGTTATTAAAAACATGAGTATGACATATTGGAATTTCCTTATAATAAAATACTAAAAAAGGATTACATTCATTCAAGTGGATCCAAGATGATATAAAATATTATCAAGGATGATTTTGGTTAAAAATAAATCCTAAAAAAATTAGGAAAGTGTTAGCGTAATTTTATAATACTAATAAAATTATTCTTACCCTTAATTATCAAATTTACCCTTAACCATGTTAATTAAAAATATACTAAAGTTAATATTCATATTGACTGAACATAGAAGAGACATATTTTATAAATTTCTAAATTATGATTCCAAATATGGTGTTCATTTTTAAAAATTAAAAACAAATAATTAGAAAAAATTAATTTAATATTAATAATGATGAAGAAATAAGAAAACGAGTTTTTAAAGTAAAAAAATTCAAAAGATTGAACTATTTTTATATCCAAATTCAATCTGATATAGATTAAAATTACTTAAGTTAGATTAAATGGAAAAAATTGATCAAATTATACACAAAAACTAATTTAAAATATAATTTTATATTATAAATTATTTAGATGAAGAATCTATTTTCAATTAAAATGAAATATTTTATCACTATTCATCAAAACACAAGACTTATCGGAAAAATAAAAAAATTAAACCAAAGTATATTTTAATATTATGATTTAAAATAAGAAGTTTATTTTTTCAAATATAATTTATAAAAGTGTCAAAAAAATATATTTAAAATAAGTGCACCCTCAAAAGGCGGCAACAATGTATTTTTAGAAAAATACTTATTTTATGCATAAAATTGGATTTGTTCTCTTATATTGTATTGAAAACACATTATAGGAATGTTAAAAATTATATAAAATAAATTAATTATATATATATTTCATTCATATAATCCAAAAAGTGTGATTTATTAATTTTATTGGTATAAAATACATTTTTACATATTTAAATAGTTTCTATAAAAACATTTCCTTTATATTAAATTGGTTTTTATATTTATTTATAATTAATTGGTAATAAATTAATTCAATAATATATTTTTTAAATTTTTTAATCCTATTAATAACCACCAATTTAACGTCTATGAGATATTTTTATTTTAAATTATAATATGAATAGTATATTGTTGGTCATTTAAGCTCGGTGTTGCGTACAACATAAGTTATCAATGTGATTAAATATTAAAATATACATACCATAAAATATTGGGGTGTGTGAATCCCTTCCCATTTTCTAGAGGTACTATTTTTATCATAATTCTATCCTAGGATTTCATTATGTATAATCCTAAGAAGGATGCCTAAAGAAGAGGTATAGTTCTCAACTGAATAGTTTCATTCTATTTCATCTTTTACCTCCGTTAATCCTCTATTCACCAATATCATATTATAATATCAGTATCTCCGCTATAATTTAATGTTATTATGATTATGTTATAAACATTTTACATCTATATATCCATCTATTGGAAATATAACCATCTTCCATGTGTATATTGGGAGTACTGCCTCACAAGATGATATAATTTAGTTTATAGCACCAAATATTAAATATGGTTATAATATTGGATCCATATTAAATAATATGATATAAAATAAATTCTATAATAGTAAATAAAATTCTAATTCTTTATTTACCATCCATGGAATAATAAAAACAGCACTCATATATACTTGAGGATTACACCTCCATGAAATGGTATATTTTATTTTCCATAGATTCCTTACATGGATGGTATATATAAATGGATTTGAAGGCTTAATATGATATTTATGAATTAATTATCATTATAAAAATGTAAAATATTACTTACCTTATTTCTCTCAAGTTCATTTAAATATGGAAACGTTAGTTATGTGTACGTATGAACTACAGTTTCCATGTTATAACAATAATAATTTTTCCAAAAATCCATACATAATTGGTTATGAATGTGTAATTAATTTATAAAAATAATAATTATAACATGACTAGGATTATGTAAATAATATAATCATGATTTATTTTATCATATTCAACCTACTAAATTCATTTTGGACTTATGAACAAAACATTCTCAAAATATGTAAAGACCTGGAAATTTCGTGGAAGGTTTTTTTTAAATACATGGGAATTTTACGAGTTTGCAGTTTCTGACGGTGCCTGATTCAGAGGCCCGGTGTGCCCAGAATCAATTTCTGATGTTTTTTTCGGGTACGTTTAGTAAACATACGTGCATGATTTTGTTTTTTTGAACCGGTGCTCAGAATTGAAATCCGAGAGCAACGTTGAATTCTCTGTGCCGATATTCGATTAAGGATACCTTCACCGCAGTTGTGTTTTATCAAGGTTGGATGTTAATATATGGGGTTTCTAAATAAATTAAATAAAAATATGTCTAGCATATTTTTATTTAAATGGTGTTTTAATCCTCCAAGGGGAGGTTGGAGGTAAGGCCCACCCGCGCATAACCTCCCATGGGAGGATATTTTGTGGAAGGGCCCACACATGCACAAACCCCCTTAAACCCCTTTTAACCCTTGATTTACACATTAATGGGGGAAACTCTTGATTTACCCCTTAATGGTGCCAACACACCTAAGAGTTTATTAATTCCTCAATTAATTATATTGTGAAAAAATTTGAATCCTTCCACCCCATATAATTTAATGAGTTGTTTAATTTAATTAAACACAACTCTTATGTGTTGTTGTGCCAACAAATAATAGACTCCTCCTATATTATTTTTGGGTTGGAACATAATACTATGGTGGAGCCTTGGAGAAACAGAGAGTGCATCCTCTCCAACGAAGAACGAGATCCTCTCCAACGAAGAATGATATCCTTTCCAATGAAGAACGCCCGTCTCCACTGAAACGACGACGCCGTCTTCTCCCTTTCAAACCAGGGAAAGAAAGGAAGGAATCCACCCACGAAGAACGTTGCCAATGATGAAGTCATCTCCTCCTGACATCAATGGAATGATGCCTCCTTCGCGTGACTCCGCCGTGCGAACAAGGATCACAAGGTAGGGGGATTTTATTTTTTTAATGTATGAATATATCTTCATTCCTCATCATTTATTTTGGTTAAATGATAGCCAATTGATATCACGTAATGTGGAGGGCACGTGACAAACAAACATGGCCTAACATCCATCTGATTGGTTCTTGATTGGTTGATGACGGAGGCGGAGCCGGATGGGCGTAGTGCTGACGCACCGCGCTGGAAATGAACCACAGCCAGGCGGGCCGCGGCGGATGTAAAAGGCGCGGTGCCGTCACGGCGCTCCAAAGAAGACCCAAGGCCGGGCCGCCCCTCAGCCCCCCCCCCCCCAGCTGGGCCACCTCAGCAGGGCCGCTACACAGCCGGGCCGCCCCTCGGCAAGGCCTTCCTTCTACCGGGCCACCCCTTTGCCGGGCCACCCCTCGGTCGGGACGCCCCTCAGTCGGGCTGCCTCAGTAGGGCCGCCACATGGCCGGGCCGCCCCTTGGCCAGGCCACCATGGCCGGGCCGCCCCTCGGCCATGCCACCATGGCCGGGCTGCACCTCAGGTCAGGCCGCACCACGGGCAGGGCCGTGCCTATGGGTTGGGCCGCGCCTTCTGGCCGGGCCTCGCGTTCGGGTCAGGCCGTACCTTCAAGCCGAGCTGACCACTCAGGTTAGGCCACACCTATGGATTGGGTCAGACCCCGATTAGGACCATGTCAGGATGAGTCGGTCTGACTGGTTCAGATAGGACCCAGACCCGCTACGACCATTTACACCATTTAGCCCGCATCTTGGGCTACGGGTGTCTGAACGACGAACTGTCGGTGGCGAGAGAATTATTAGGGTGAGACGATTCTTTTGGAATACTCCACTTGAGCTTCGGATGCAGTTGGGGTATGGTCGGGTTGGTTTGAGCCTAAAAACCAACCAGGCCCCTAAAACGGAAATGCCAATAAGTCACAGACCAGGCGACCGATTGATGCATTGTCTATCACATTGGGTTCCTTATGATGAGACAGAACTACAGGATAAATAAACTCAGGAATTATTGATAGTTGATGAATCAACACTTGGCTCGAGGAGAGGACCCTCCCGGAATCGAGCGTGCTGTGTATGGGAACCCTAGGGCTGGCTGCGACTGAGATGACAAGATCCTCTGTGGGTTCGACAATGATGATCCTATACCAGGATCCTCCGTGGGTTCGATAGTAACAAATTCTGTACTGGAATCATCCATGGGTTCGACAGTGATGACTTTTGTACCTGGATTCTCCGTGGATCTGACAATTCTGAATTCTGTTCCTATATCCTATGTGGGTCCAACCGAATAGCTGGTCTTGAATCCTATGTGGATCCGAAAACTTAGCTGGTCCTGTATCCTATGTGGGTCTGACAGCTTAGATGAATCAGTGACTACATCTGATCATCTCTATCACTATACAAAATCTGTATACCTTTGTGATCTGAGTCATGTCTTTCAACCATTATCATCATGGTGATTGACTTTACTTCCTTTGTGGAATGGTTTGTGCTTGAGCTCGAGAGTTGGAGTCGGACTATGATTGGTAACATAGGTATATGTATGGGAATATACCTAAGTAGGATTGGTTGATACTTCATGATTGTAACTTTCTTCTATGGTTTATCCTTAGTGGAATCTGGGATACATTTGGGGGTCTCGGGGTCCCCTACTGAGTATTTTTGTACTCACCCCTGCACGGGCTTCGCCCACACATTGTTTTGTTCTGTACAGATGATAGACTGTAGTGATCGAAGCTGAGGGTGGCGGGCGAGAGGTTTCTCAGAGCTGGACTAGATGGGACGTACCGCAGGGACGCGTTTTTTGAGTACTGTACATACCCTATAGGTAGGATTCCCCGGTGGACGATCCAGGAGCTGCTTACCTTTTTTACTTGTACTTGTACGTGTTGTTCAGTTGGGTTTGTATTCTGGCCCACTTACTTTCAGCACACTTTCCTTTTCTATTTTAGTACTGGTTTCTTCTACTGCTTGTGATCTGTCTACGTGAGTTATAGGTTAAAAGGAAATGCCTTACCTTTTTATCAGGGATTCACCTTTGGTGCTGGTCACCAACCCGTGGCCTATGGAATGAAGGCTTGGGGTAGTCACGACACAGGCACCAAGGACGGGTCGTGACAAATTGGTATCAGAGGAGTCAGTTGTACCATATAACTTGGACTCTGATTCTTTTAACCGAAATAGTGTTAAGTGTTTTAGGTGTAGTAATCAGCTTTGGGAAACCAGTGTTGGTGCGACGGCTGACGTATCCATACACTAGGACTCTGACATCTGATTTCATACTCAGTGCATGAAAACACTAATTGCATGTGTGTTTCCTTTGAAAAGGTTTCTTCGTGATTACATTGTGTCAGCGCACCAGGTATATTGTTTTGAACATGGCGCACCTGTTTCTTTCAGGATGGCCATGCGACGGCAACCAACTAGGGTTATAAGTTTTGTATGAGATGGTATCACATAGAGCGATGAGGCATCAGTGCAGGGCCCCATCACAGCGGAGGTACCAGTGGTACCACTACCCACTGGGCCATCAACACCACCAGCTCCAGTAACAGATAGTTCACGCTATCTGAGTGTGTTGCATGAGTTCTAGCGCCAGAGGCCTCCCAGGTTCTATGGAGAGATAGACCCACAGGAAGTTGAGGATTGGATGGAGGCTATCGTGAGAGTTTTCTGATTGGTAGGGACACTAGCCGACCTCATGGTTGTCCTTTCCGTGAGTCTCTTGAATGCAGTAGCAGGCAGATATGTGGAGCCTGATTCTCTAGGTGCATGATGATGCATCATTACTAAGGACAGACTTCGAGAGTCTCTTCCACTCAGAGTTTTTTCTAGACACCCTTCATGAGGTGTAGATTCAAGAGTTACATCATCTGCAGCAGGGCATCATGACAGTAGATCAGTACTCAGCAAGGTTCACTGGCCTCTCGTGCTACTCCACGGATATGGTACGGTACCCGTTCTTCTGGGCCCGGACCTTCGATCAGGGACTCAAGAATGAGATCAAGGCTTTGATGATCCCCCTCAGCGTCCCGACGTAGGTGGGGGTACTAGAGAGAGACCTTCTAGTGGATAGTTTTCTCACTAAGCAGTCACCAGCAGTGAGACCCACCACAGGGCAACACATATCGGTGTCTTCTGCACCCGGTAGTAGATAGTATTCATAGAAGTCCAAGAGGACTGGGCTATCTGGGGGAAACCCCATGAAACAGGTTCGGTTATGTGGGGCACATGAGACAAAGCCAGTTATACGAGGAGCATGCAGTATTATGCATGCAGCGGGCAGTGTCACATGGCTCGTAACTGCCCGAACCACCATGAAGATGAGCAGAAGATAGTATAGGGTCCTCCCATGCAGAGGCAGAGTATTGACTGTGGTGGTCTTCCGGGAGTAAGCAGACATGGCAGAGGATCTGGCCGAGTAGCGGATCGTGGAAGACGTTTCGAGGCTCTATCACCACCACCACCAGGAGGTCCACCTCGACCATAGGAAGCTGGAAGACAGAGGCGGGCTTAACTCCAGAAAGTCGAGGCCTATGACCATGGAGAACCTAAGATGATCTGAGGTACTATTTGTGTCTAATCCACCCTTGATGCAATACTTATAGTCACAGGTGCGAGTCATTCATTTATTTCCACTACCCTCATTCGGAGCTCGGAGATTCAGACAAAACCGTTGGCTCGATCCTTATGACTAGAGACTCCTACGGGAGAAGACACAACGATTACACATTTGTTTCGGTAGTGTGAGCTTACCCTAGGAGGTGAGAGTAATGGCTAGGATCTCCTCGTAGCGGCTTCAAGTCCATACGACATCATCATGGGTATGAACTGATTATCCACAGTTCATGCTCAGATTGACTATATTAGGCACAAAGTACGGTTTATCCACACGGATGGGTCTAGGATAACCTTCACCATTGATAAGGGAGCCTTTGCAGTGCAGGATGGACTTATACAGAAGAGGGGCAGCCGATCACACATCAGTTGGCTAGTCTCATCCTTGGAGCGGTTGATGTGTGGAGTTTGAGTTTTCCTATTGTGGTGGATCAGTACGTGGATGTTTTCCCTAACGACGTTCTAGGACTACCTCATCCTAGAGAGGTAGACTTTTACATTGACCTATACCCTGGGACGACACTGATATCTACTCCAGCATATCGGATGGCTCCCACAGATCTTCGTGAGCTGCGAGTATAGCTGGAGGACTTGCAGGGGAATGGATTTATCCGACCCAGTGTTTCACCTTGGGAATCCCTAATTATGTTCGCCAAAATGGAGGATGGGGTCTTGCGACTTTGTGTTTACTACTGTATCCTGATTCAGGTGACCATGAATAACAATTACCCACTCCCGAGGATTGAAGACCTCTTTGATCAGCTCAAGGGAGCACGATGGTTCTCGAAGATAGACCTTAGGTTAGGCTATCACCAGCTCAAATTTTGAGATTAGGATGTGCATAAGATGACCTTCAGGTGTCGGTATGGCCACTGCGAGTTCTTGTTTATGCCCTTCGACAAAACCAATGCTCTTTAAGTGTTCATGAGTCTCATGAACATGATCTACCTGCCTTACCTCGATCGTTTTTCCATAGTCTTCATTGACTACATAATGATCTAAATGACTACTGAGGAGGAGCATGCCTTCCATTTGCGGGTAATACTAGACACACTCCGAGAGCATTAGATTTTTTTGTAAGATCTCGAACTTCTAGTTCTGGATTCGAGAGGTTCACTTTCTGGGACACGTCATCTCAGAGTCTGGAGTTGCAGTGGACCTAGCGAAGATCGAGGTAGTACTTGTTTGGGAGCCACAAAGGAGTGTGACGTAGGTACGAAGTTTTCTGGGACTAGAAGGGTACTATCGAAAATTTGTTCTAGACTTCTCCAGAGTTGAAGCACCACTTTCAGCAATGATGAAGAAGGGGAAACCCGTCGTGTTGTTAGAGAGATGCCAGCAGATCTTTCACCAGATGAACCATTGGTAGACTAGTGCACCCATCTTGAGGATTCCAGAGGAGGGTGTAGTGTACGTAGTATACTGTGATGCATCAGGGATCATACATGGGTGTGTCCTGATGTAGGAGCGATCATTGATTGCGTATGGATCTTGGCAGATGAGACAACACGAGCATAAGTACGCTACCCATGACCTGGAGTTAGCAGGAGTGGTCTTCACCTTGATGATTTGGAAGCACTATCTGATGGTCGAGCGTTTTACAGTCTACTATGACCACTAGAGTCTTAGGTACATATTCTCGCAGAAGGACCTGATCCTGAGACAGTGACGATGGCTCGAGTTCCTCTAGGACTACAAATTCGAGATAGTCTATACTTCTGGGAAGAGGAATGTTGTAGCAGATGCTCTCAATAGGAGATCAAGCATTTAACTGCTAGGAGATGTGACAGAGCAGCTAGCCGCATTGCAGATATCCTTTGTGGATAGAGATGGAGCAGCCTTTCTACAATCTCTCATAGTCACTCCTCCACTTTTCAGCGAGTCAGAGAGGCACAGTGTGGGGACATTGACTATGAGATGCGACATGCTCAGATATCCATAGGGAAGGAACCTGATGGATATTTTGAAGGTGGGGAGCATGTCATTATCTTCAGAGGACGTGCCATAGTAGTAGTTGCACTTCAAAATGAAGTTTTTTGGTAGTTTCACACATCTCCTTTAGAAGTACATCTAGAAGTGGTGAAGATGTATCAGGACCTCCGATGATATCACTGGAGGCCAGGCATGAAGAAGGCAGAAGCATAGTTTGTCTCTCGATGCCTCACATTTCAGCAAGTGAAGGCGGAGCACCAGGTTCCAGAAGGCTTCGTTCAGCCCTTAGAGGTTATAGAGTGGATGTGGGACGAGATATCAATGGATTTAGTTATGGGACTTCCACATTCATCCATAGGACACGACTCTATCTGGGTGATCATAGACCAACTCACCAAGTCAGCCCTCTTCCTACTGATCAGAGAGAAGGGATCAGTAGAGAGCCTGGGATGCCTCTACGTACCAGAGACAGTACAACTTCATGGTGTGCTATCGACGATCGTCTCAGATAGATATGCTTGTTTCACTTCTCAGATATGGAAGGGGTTGCAGGAGGCTTTTAGGATGCAGCTTCTCTTGAGCATCGCCTTCCATCCTTAGACGGATGGTCATACTGAGAGGACCATTCAGATTCTTAAGGACATGCTCCATGTATGCGTCCTCGACTTTGGTCGTAGCTGGGAGGATCACTTACCCTTGGTGGAGTTTTCATATAACAACAGCTACAACTAAACCATTGGGATGTTACCTTACGAGGAACTGTATAGAAGACTTTGCAGATCACCTCTGTGCTGGACTGACCCAGGGGTGTCAACACTTCTAGGACCAGAGATGTTGCAGGTTATGACGAAGAAGGTGCTGATGATCTATGAGTGGATGAAGACTACACAGAGTAGACAGAAGTCCTATGTTGATAGGCGACAGAGACCATTGGAGTTTGTGGATGGCGACTAAGTCTTTCTTTGGGTCTCATCTCGATGAGGTCTACGGATATTTGGCTGAGGCGGTAAGTTATCTTTGCGATTCATCGGACCTTTTCAGGTCCTCAGCAGGGTAGGTGATGTGGCTTACCGCTTGACCCTTCCACTTCAGATGCACCGGGTGGATGACGTCTTCCACGTATCTTAGATGAGGAGATACGTGTATGACCCGTCCTACATCATCGACCACAGGGAGTTGGAAATCAATGACGAGACATCATTCACAGAGGTTCCAGTAGAGATTGAGGATCAATAATAGCATTTCTTACGTGGATGGTCGGTTCCTCTGGAGCGCGTTCGCTGGCATCAGGGGAACCTCCATGAGATCACATGGGAGCGGGAAGCTCAAATGCGTGCTCAGTACCCCCATTTGTTTCCTTAGTGTGTGTTGCAGCTTACAGGGACGCAAATCCCTGAGGTGGGGAGAATGTAAAGACCCATAAATTCCATGTAATTTTTTTCATAAATACTTGTTAATTTTACAAGTCCGTAGTATCTGACGGTGCCTGATTCTGAGGCCCAGTGTGCCAAGAATCAATTTCTCATGTTTTGTTCGGGTACGTTCAGTAAACGTACGTTCAGGATTTTATATCTTTTGAACTGGTGCTCGAAATTGAAATCTGAGGGCACCATTGAACTCGCAGCACCAGTATTCGCTTAAGGAGACCTTCACTGTAGTTTCGTTTTATTGAGGATGGAAGTTAATTTTTAGGGTTTCTAAATAAATTAAATAAAAATATGTCTAGCATATTTTTATTTGAATGGTGGTTTAATCCTCCAAGGGGAGGATGGAGGTGGGGCCCACCCACGCATAACCTCCCATGAGAGGATATTTTGTGTTGGGGCCCACATGAGCTCAAACCCCCGTAAACCCACTTTAACCCTTGAGTTCTCCATTAATGTGGCAACTCTTGATTTACCCCTTAATGGTTCCAACACACCTAAGAGATAATTAATGCCTCAATTAATTATCTTTTGAAAAAATTTGAATCCTTCCGCCCCATATAATTTAATGAGTTGTTTAATTTAATTAAAGACAACTCTTGTGTGTAGTTGTGCCAACAAATAATAGACACCTCCTCTATTATTTTTGGGTTGGAACATAATACTATGGTGTAGCCTTGGAGAAACAGAGAGTGCATCCTCTCCAATGAAGAACAAGATCCTCTCCAACGAAGAATGATATCCTTTCCATTGATGAACGCCCGTCTGCACCGAGGAACGACGACGTCGTCTTCTACCTTTCAAACCGGGGAAAGAAAGGAAAGACTCCACCCATGAAGAACGTTGCCAATGATGATGTCATCTCCTCCCAACATCAATGGAATGATGCCGCCTTCCCACGACTCTGCCTTGCAAACACTGATTACAAGATAGGGGGATTTGATTATTTTAATATATGAATATACCCTCATTCCTCGTCGTTTATTTTGGTTCGATGATGGCCACTTGATATCACCTAATGTAGAGGGTGTGGGCCGAACAAACATGGACTGACATCCCTCTGATTTGTTCTTGATTGGTTGACGATGGAGGCGGAGCTAGAAGGATGTGGTGACGATGCAATGCACCGGAGAAGTACCGCGGCCAGGCAGGCCAAGACGGATGGAAGAGGCGCAACGCCGTTGTGTGGCACCAAAGGAAGGGGCCGCAGCCATGCGGGCCGCGATGGACGGAGAAGGCACGACGCCGTCTCACGGCGCCAAGGAAGACCCAAGGCCAGGCTGCCACGGTCGGGCCGCCCCTCAGCTGGGCCCCCTCAGCCGGGCCCCCACACAGCCGGGTCGCCACGGTCGGGCAGCCCCACGGCAGGGCCACCCTTCGGTCGGGCCACCCCTTGACCGGGCCGCACCGCCACGGCAGGGATTCCCGGCTGAGGGGACGTAGCCGGGCCGCCACGACTGGGTCGTCCCTCGGCCGGGCCGCCCCTCGGCAGGGCCTCTATGGCCGGGCTGCCCCTCGGCCGGGCCGCCCCTCGGTCGGGCCGCCTCTCGACCGGGCCGCCCCTCGGTCAGGCCGTCCCTCAGCCTGGCCGCCACGGTCGGGTCACCCCTCTGCCGGGCCACCACGGCCGGGCCGCCCCTCGATCGGGCCGACCCTTGACCTCCCCTCACCCCCGGGCCGGGCCGCCATGGCCGGGTCGCCCCTCGGCCGGGCCGCCATGGTCGGGCCACCCCTCGGCCAGGCTGCCCATCGACCGCGCCACCACGGCCAGGCCGCCCCTTGGGCCGGGTCGCGCCATGGACCGGGCCGTGCCTATAGGCCGGGTTGTGCCTTCGGGCTGGGCCGCACCATAGGGTCGGGCCGCACCTTCGGGCTAGGCCGACCACTTGGGTTGGGCTGCACCCGCGGACTGGGTGAGACACCAGTGTGGACTAGGTCGGGCCAGGTTGGACCGACTAGGTCAGACCAGACCCGGACCCGCTACGACCATTTACACCTTTTAGCCCACATCTTGGGCTACGTGTGTCCGAACGACGAACCGTCTGGGGAGATGTTATTCATGGAGTGAGACGATTCGTTTGGAATACTCCACTTGAGGTTAAGATGTAGTTGGGGTATGATCGGGTTGGTTTGAGCCTAAAACCCAACGGGGCCCCTGGAATAGAAACGCTAATAACTCACATACCGGGCAACCAATTGACGCACCGTTTGTCGCGTTGGGTTCCTTATGACGAGGCGAAACTATGGGATACATCAACTCATGACTTCATGAGAGTTGATGTATCGACACATGGCTCAAGGATCAGACCCTCCCTGATTCGAGCATGCTGTGTGCAGAAACCTTAGGGCTGGCTACGACTGAGATGATAGGATCCTCTGTGGGTTCGACAATGACGATATTGTACCAAGATCCTTCGTGGGTTCGACAGTGACGAATTTTGTACCAGAATCCCCCATGGGTTTGATAGTGATGACTTCTATACCAGGATCCTCCATGGGTCCGATTTTTCTGACTTCTATTCCTGTATCCTTTTTTTGGTCCTACAGAGTAGCTGGTCCTATATCCTGTGTGGGTCCGACAACTTGGCTAGTCTGGTATCCTGTGTGGTTCTGACAGCTTAGATAAATTAGTGACTAAATTTTATCATCTCTATCACTCTAAAAAATATGTATACCCGTGTGAGCTGATTAATTTCTTTCAACCATTATCATCGTGGTGATTGGCTTTACTTCCTTTATGGAATGGTTTGTGCTTGTGCTGGAGAGTTGGAGTTGGACTGTGATTTGTAACTTAGGTATATGTATCGGAATATACCTTATTTGGGTTGGTTGATACATTGTGATTGTACCTTACATCTATGGTTTATCTTTAGTGGATTCTGGGATACCATCGTGTTCTTGGGGTCCCCTACTGAGTATTGTTATACTCACCCCTACACGGTCTTCGATTGAACATTGTTGTGTTCTTTGCAGACGACGGACATTAGTGATCGAGTGTGAGGGTGACAGACGGGAGGCTGCTCAGAGCTGGACTGGATGGGACGTATCGTAGGGACGTGTTGTTCAAACACTGTACCTAACCATCAGGTAGGATTCCCCGATGGGCGATCTAGTAGCTTCGTACCTTTTTACTTGTACTTGTACCTGTTGTTCAGTTGGGTTTGTATTCTGGCCCACTTACATTTAGGACACTATCCTTTTCTATTTTAGTACTTGTTGCTTCTACTACTTGTGATCAGTCTGTGTGAGTTACAGGTTAAAAGGCAATGCCTTCCCTTTTTATCAGGGTTTCACCTTTGGTGTTAGTCGCCAGCCCCTGGCCTATGGTAGGCGGGCTTGGGGTAGTCAGGGAACGGGCCCCGAGGACGGGTCGTGACAAAATATCTAAAAGAAACATAACAAGTAAAGTGATTAATAAAGAAATCATAATAAGTGAAATAAAAGTAATATAAAAAATGATAATTAACCTGAAAAATATTACTAAATGATTAAATAATTAACATAACTTTATTATTTGGGAAGATAAATAATGTATGTGACAATTATATCTCAAGGTAAGTGATATTCTATCTTTAAACAAGTTTTATTAATGTTTTCATGATTTCACTCTATTATTTTTCCTCAATGTCCATATTTTTTAATACATGATTAAATAATTAAATATATGAATTAAAAATTTCATTTTATTACTCCTTTAAATTTCTTATAGTGGTATTTCAAAGTAACATTTTTTCATATGTTATACATATTTTCTGAATTTATTTACAAAGAATAGAATGATTTTTTAATTATATGATTTCAATGGATTTTACCGATTATGAAATCATTAATTGATATTTTGTTATCTTTAATAATCTTCTATTCTTTCCTTAAATAAAATCCATTCCCCTAATTTGGGTAATTTATTTTTGAAATTAGGATTTCAAAGTAAAGGGATATATCAATATTAAAAAATGTTTTACTTATATTTTCAAAAGATTGTTGTTATGAGATTGTTGATGGAAATGCATGATTTTATGTGTATCATTTATGTTATGTTCCTTTACTATTTTTTGTTATGATGGTTTAGACTAATATTTCTCTTCAAATAAATGGGTAATGTCTATATTTTTATGATAATTAAGTGGGAATTAACAAGGTAGGTTATTCCATCTGTATGGTTTCTTTTAAGGGTTATTATAAATGTTCTATAAATAGTATTTCCCAATGCACCTAAATGATATTTATGTTACTGAAAATAAATATTAATTAATTTTTTATTTCATATGTTGTGCGAATAATCCTTTTTTTCAAGGAATTATTATTCCATTTAATTGTAAAAGGTATGTTTTTTAGAAAATTATTTTCATGGGTTCTCATGTTTTAAATGAAACCATAAAGAATATGATATTGGATTTATGTTTTATTATAATTTATTTTATGAAAAAATTGGATAGAAAAATCTAATTTAATTTGTATGTAACAGAATAATTTTTTCTCAAAGTTTATTATGTTATGAAAAAAATCTATTATATGGATTCATTTTATTGAAATAGTATAAGGTATTTATTTTTATCTTTTTATAAGTCTCATGATAAGAGGTTTGTGAATATCCTAAATTTTCAAATGTTTTTCATCAGATTTAATGGTTAGTAGTAACAATGATAAACACATGTAGAAAATTTTGAATAATTTTCATAAAAGAAAAATGTCTTTCATTTCAAATATATTGCATGGGTAAAAATAGACACCCCATGGAAGGGACCAATTTGTAGTGATTTCATTTGTTATGTATGGGTTATAACCATATGATAAAAATATATAAACCTAAAAAGGTCATTTAGATTATAATAAGATGATTTATTTTTTAAATTATATATTATTGGTTATGTAAGGATTAGGTCATTATAGTTCATATTAGAAAAGGGATTTGAAAATTTGTGAGGCTATGATTGTAACAACCCCAACTCCGGCATCCCAAGTCCAATGGTTATTTTATTAGATTGGTACATAGATCAAAATTTATAGGTTGAAAAAATTTAGTAGAATTAGGAAACCAAATACATAAAAGAGGATTACATTACATTGAAACTAAAATTATATAATAGGAAAACATGAAACAAAAAAATTATTATTCTCCATTAAATAATTTTTTATTATTTTATAATCCACTTGGATTCATAGGGAAATATGAAATAATATATTGGGTGGTATCATATTATTAGTAAGGGTGTATAATTCAATGTTAGAAACTATAAATTAAACATTATGGAATTGATAAATAAATTGATTTTTTCTATAACAAATTAAACTGAGAACATAAATAAACCCATGGAATTTATAATAAATAATTGATTCCAGCATATCAATAACTTAACATGTAGTGAAAGGATTTATAGAAAAATATGTAATGAATAAATAAATTGAGTTTTTTTATAAAAAATTAAATTTATATTGTATATTAATACATGGAAAACACAATAATGAATAAATGTTAGGACATCAATAATAGATCATATAGTGAATGGATTACTAAATCCTTATGGAAAAAATAAATAAAATTATTTATTCCATGATGATGAAGTTGGGATAGTATTTAAATCCATAACCAATAAAAAAATTAAGATATTTATGGATACTAAAAACTAATCATATAGTGAATTGATTAATAAAAAATTGTGGCATGAATAAATAAATTGAGTTATTCCAAAATAATGAAACTGAGAGAATAAATAAATCCATGTCCAATGTAATAATTAATAGATTCTAGGATATCAATAACTAATCATTTTGTGAATGTATTACTAAATAATTATAGAATGAATAAATAAATTTATTTATTCCATAACAATATAACTGGGATAAAAAAATAATACATGAATAAAATAACATTGAATAGATGTTAGGATATCAATAATTTAACATGTAGTGAATGGATTGTATAAATCCAGATATCTTAAAAATAACGTCCTGCCCTTATTCTAATACATTATAAACATAAAGTCAAGGATTTTTAATGATAAAAATTTAATAAACTATAAGGATGCTCCCATTACCTATCCTTAGTTGTCTCGTGAGACTTACCAACACATTGATGGGATAAAAAATTCGAGGACCCACCCGTCACATAATAGTATGATTCATTTCATAATATTATAAAATAATACATGGGATAATCTTCGATGAATTAACAATTTAAATACTTGGAAAAATTTATTAATGAGGAATATCCTAAAATATTTTACTATAAATAATAATTAATTACATGGTACAAAATATTTTCCCCAATCAAGAATCAATAATTATACCTAGGTTAAATCACAAACGAATAACTTGGGATTTCACAATATACAAATACACACCCTTAATAACTGATTTGTATGAGTTTATAGAAATTGGGTGATTACAAGGAATAAATTTTCATGGTATCTAGGTATTTAGATATGTATTATAAATGGAATAAGACTTATGAAATTATAAATAAATCATTCATAATGGTTTTGTAAGGATCATGTAAATTATCTATTGTATATCCCCATAGGAGTGTCAAACTAGTTTTGTAGCAAGGCCCATTATAATGGATGAGGTGATGATCAATTAAAATCCCAATGACCCATTTTCATGGTTATTACACCTAGGTAAAACTATTCTAGAACCACATCCACTTTTAATATCCACATAGGGACTTCATTTCATGGAAAACCAAAAACATTATACTTTACCAAATTGTTACTGTGATTTTAGGGCTACATGATATTAAAAGTGTTATAAACACTTGAACAAAGTATTTAATGAGTGGTAATAAATAAACAGCCAAATAAAAATTATAAAATGGAATAAAATAGAATGTAATAAAAATAATGGATGTATTAGAAAATGTAATTTCAAAAGACAATTTAAGAAAGGAAATGAACATGAAAAGGAAGGAGGCGGATTGAGGACCCTTACCTTGGGAGGATGATTCATAAAGATATATAGGGACTTCCTAGAACCATATAAACCCCTTGGTGATACTAAGTATAAATTAATTAATATAGGATCAATTCTAAATGGCTTTGGTGTGGAAAATGAGGTGGAATTATGGGAAATTTATACTTGAGTAGTGGCAGTGTTAAAGAATTAAATATTTTGTTATTTTATTATATAATTCAACCACTTGTGGGTGAAATGAATCACAAAAATTTATATATATATCAATGGGTGAATGAGAGTTTATTATGTTAAAAAACGTCAAAAAATGAAACTTTCCTTCAAACCAACCCATTTAATATACACAAACCAAGCATAAATGTTGTCTCAAATATCTAAATTTTGGTTCTAAAATATAAAGTATAATTATTAATTAAAAATAAAATTTATAAATTCATTTTATAGAAATATTAAATTAACTAATTTCTAAATAAAAGTATTCATATATGATTGAATCAAGTCCAACTAAAAATGATATCATAAAATTACAGTTCTTGTCAAGCAATAAATTACACATTTTAACCAAAAAATAAGCTTGGTTAGAAAATTCATGAAATTTCATCCTTGGATAATTTTTATTTGATGATTAAAAAAAGGAAAATAAATTTATCAAAGTAATTCTCTATGTGTGAAAATTTAAAATTTAAAATAAAAATCCATATTTATTAAATATTTTTATTTTTAATAGCAAAGTAACCATTCTGAAAATTATAAAAATTACATAGGGATTTAATAAAATATAAAATAATTTAAAAACAATTTTATAAAATTATTTCATTAAAATTATTTTATTTTAAACATATCAATTTATCTTAAAATATATTTTTTAGCATAATATATTTCTAGTCTGGATAAATAATTCAATTTTGATTATATCATAAAATAAACATAATTTTCACCTAATTGTATCTCTATAGCCAATAGTAATGATGACCAACTATCTTATTGTCAAATGGAAATAATTTCCATAATCCGTTTTTGTGAATAGTGAAAATGGATAATGAGATAATTATTTAAAAATATACCATAATTATTACCTCATCATTCACTATATCATATAAAAAGGTTCTTATAAACTCATTTATATTGTCTATTATATTCTAAATGATTCCCTTAATTATTACATTCTTTATTTCATGGGTGTTATTATAAGGACCCGACCTTAAACATTACATAACATTGAATTAAATTAATAATTCACATTGAGGATCTTTTCAGGTTTAGAGTTTTAGAGAATTAGTCCATAACTATTACATAACAACTTGAATATTACAAGTAGACACTACTACTCAGTTTCCATTTTTTTCATAAAATAAAAACTCTTAAAAAAATATGTCTAGTTCCATATTTTAGACAGCATGGCTTTTCCTTGATCCCATCCTTGACCCTATTCCACATTATGTCTTGTGAAAAACATTTCAAAAAAACATGGGATGAGCATAAAAAGCTTAGTAAGGGAAACACAAAGAAGTAAAACTGTTAGTTTTTCAAAATAATATGTAAACCATGAATACATTATCATAAGTAAAACTTTTCACCCTTATGAAGTAGTAAATACTCTTCACTGAATAATATATCATTACATACCCTTTTGTAACCAAAATATTACCATAAAACCCATATAAAGAACCCATAACATATAAAGGTAACTTGGGACATAAACATACTTAAATGGAATAACCATACGGTCGACTTCCACACATATCACTAAATGGAATATCCAGATGGATGACTTCCATACCCAATGCATTGGAGGTTATAACGTAACCACTCGTCCTGGTATTTACGACACCACCGATCATATAGTTTATCACGTAACCACCCGTCAAAAGTCCAAGTACCATTATATCACATAAAATATTGAAAATATAAACATTTCACTAATAACATTTCATTTCCGATCATAAGAAGTAATTTCAAAATATTGAAATAATCAATCTATTTTCAAAAACCATTTTAAAAAACGATTTTTGAATCAAAGTGTCCCATTCCACTTTGAAGCATTTAATGGAATTTTAATTTTAATACATTAATTTCCATATAAATAAATACTCAAAACCAATTTTAAAACATGGACATTAAATATAAATATTTAGAATAATAAATCTTTAAAACATTTAAAAATGATATTTTTGTTAAAGAGTTTTAACAAAATGCGAGACTCCTGAATACAAATAATTGTGGAATAACATTTAATCAGAACATTATAATATCATGAGAATAAAGGGATTCATGATATAATATTTCAATGGACAGTATATACCCCATATAAAAGTTAATTTATGCATAACAACAATGAATTCTCAATGGAAATATAAATTGAGATGAAATCCATTATAAAGATGATATCCTTAAATTAAGGATAAATCAATCTCATAATTATGTGTGAAAAATATAAATAAACCCAATATAAGTGGAAATAAATTGTAAAACCATCATAGACATTCACACATATTCATAGGATGACATATTCAATAACTATAAATTGAACCCAAAGAAATCGAAATTGGGTTAAGAAGTTCCCTTGTAAAAATTCGACAGCCTAACGGTGTCACTTTAAAATTCAGAGAAATAGTTGATGAGAGAAAAATGTTATCTCATCACATGGAAATAAAGTTGACATGAATAAGTATATAGAAGAATACATCCCAATAAAATAAGATGTAAATTAAAAGACATAACCAAAAGAAGTCTTTTAAAAGAGGAGGGTGAAAGGTTCCCTTACCGATTTAGTAACTTACAAAACATATGCCACATGAAAGAAGGATAATAAAATGAAGATTTAATTACTAAAACATGAAATTATATTACACAAATAGTAAAATCATGGGCAGTACATACACCACAAAATAGGAAATAGTTGCAATAAGGAATGAATATCACGAAAATAGGAAGTGAGATGAAAACCCTTACTTCGTGGTAATCAATCGAGTCGTATGGCCAAAAGTTAATAACACCAAATGAATCATAGAATACCATGAATATAATTATAATCATGATAATATATATCAAATGTAAGTACATAATACACCACATGCAATGAATAAGTGGTGAACAATGGAAATCTCATAGAATTAAAAGTGAGATAAGAAAATCCCTTACAAAAATTCGGCAGCCTAACAGCGCCACTTAAAATTTCTTAAAATGAATTGATGAGAGTAAGAGGGGGAATCTCATTATTTGAAAATACAGATTACAGTATGGTGAATATAAAATAAAATCCTCTAACATAAGAACATGGAGCATAAAAGAAATGACATAAAAGAGAGTACTTGAAAAGAAAGAAAGAGGTCAGATCCCTTAACTCGTGTCCGACTTGACTCGATCGTTATTTAATCTCCTGAATAATAAACTAATTTTAAATTATACTTGATTAAGAACCTTTTCCTATTTTATTATTTCTTTTATATAACTTATTACCATGTTATAAACATTATGTAATCATTTAAGTTAATAACGTTCATTTTGTTGATATTTGGTACTTGAGTAAAAAATAAACACCTTATATTTACTAGTTGTTCATGTGGTCAACCATCCATTATATACATAATTATATTAATGTTTTAAATGTCATATATATATCATATATATTCAGTATATACCTGTATTTATAATAGTACATAACATTTGGAGGTAAGAAATGAAATGTACAGTTCATGGAGACGGTAAGTCGTACGTACGCATGAACGCTACATTCATTTATATATCTTATTTTAATGGAATTAAAACGTAATGATACATAGGTATATTATAATTCCAATATAATATCACATATAATATGATTAACTCTATCCTTTATACATCCCATATAAGGCATTAACGAATCACATCACTTTGAGGGGGCGGTAGTCCACAGTTCCTCTAATTAGATTATCATATTAACCCACTATGGAAACCATTAGGGCTTGATATAATTGGGACTTAAATAAGCATAAGGAAATCATAAACATAAAATATATCATATATAAATACAGTTCCATCATAATGGAAACCATGAGAGCCATTAGGAGATAATCGAACAATGATCGTTTCGTGAGGCGTTAGTTTTCCATCCACAGAAACATTATGTTCTTCATCTATTATATGGAGGTGTGTATAAGTTTAGCTCGAATAATACTCATAAAAACATCCTAGTATATTGATGATACTGGAGTTGTTACAAAATAAATGAAATAAAAAGAGTTTTGGGGTTGGAGAAGTAAAATAAATGAAAACAATTTACGAGAAATCGTTACCTTTAATTGGGGTAACTCCCTTTGGATTGAACCAAAAGGACTTCTTGAAGTGCCTTCTGCCTAAGGTAAGGGTTATTGGAGGAGGAGAGGGATTTAAGTAGTGTTATTGGGAAGATTTTGGACGATCCAAATGGATTTAGAGGTGTGAGGAATTGGTTAAAAGTGGTCTCCTTTTATAAGGGAAAGTAGGGGTTCTTTAGGAAAGTGTGAAAATATTATTTTATAATATAATTCTATTCGGTTTATAATGGCCCAAAAATAATTAATGTCTAATATAAGATGACTAATATTCGAAATAAAATAATCTAATAAGAATTGGACATGTTTTGGATAATAATTTAATTATTATATTCTTATTTATTTAAATCACTTATTAATGAGGTAAATACCGCATCATTATTGTGTCCTAAATAAGTTATTTTAGTTGATGTCTAAAAATTATAAACAAAATACCATGAAGTAGGAAATATTTTTATATTTTCAATGAATATTTATAGTCAAAAATAGGACTTATATAACACCATATAAAAACTAATTACTAAAAGATTTTGGTTAATGTCAATTTTGTCTTCAAACTAAATTAATTAATCTAAATTGTCATTTTCACTCCAATGTGGCTCAATGGGGTCCCAAAATCGACCCAAAGATGATAATGGTCGTTAATGACTCAACCAATAAGTTTTGGAAAAGTGTTAATGTAATTTTTAATTATTATAATATTCTCTTTACCTCGAATTACTTTATTTACCATTAACCGTGGTAAATAAAAGTCAAAAGTTACTATTCACTAAAAATTATTTTCATCTTATTGAACCACATTTTACATCTTTATAACAACCATGTATGTCGGATTTTTGAAATTCAATTCACAGAAGTGGTAAATTTCATTTAAATGAAAAAATCGGGTTTTTAAACTACCACTAAGTGGTTTCACTATTCATCAAAAATTGAAGTTTTTCAGAAAAATACCAAAACTTCAGCCTAAGCTATTTTTGATATTCCGAATTCAAAAATGATTTATATTTTTCCAAATTCAAAACATAGAAGTGGAATTAATAAATTTTAAAATTAATTCCCGTTATCAAAACAAATAGCGTGTTTTTAAGAAATAATAACTATCAAAAGATTGATACTTGTTTATGTCCAATTTCAAAGTGAAATTAATTCCAATGACAAAAATTTGATTAAATGGTAAAAATATATTTCAATTTCACTTTAAACCCAATTAAAAAAGAAAATATAACCATATAAATAAATAAGACTAAAAGGCACTTTTGAATTAAAATACATTATTTTTCACTATTCATTAAAAAATGAACTTTATCGGAAAAATTCCAAAAATTTACACAAACTAAATTTTGATGACCCCATTCTAAATAAGGATTCTATTTGGCCATATAGAATGTATTAATGAGACCAAAACTAGATTTAAAAAGGGTTCACCATTAAAAGGCAGTAAATTGGCCTTTTAATGTAAATTATTCTTATAATTAGATTAATTTACATTTTAAGCCTCTAACTATTATTAGATAAATGTAATTACATTTAACAAACATGTTTAATCATATTTTAGTTATTTTCTTTCATTCTCACCAATACAACGGCTTGGAGTTAACTACCATTTAAAATAATAATATTATACTATTAGTGTGCAATATAAGATTTCAAAGAAAAACTCGTTGTTGCGTATTGGGTAAGCTATCGAACATAACAACCCTTTTAAAGTAAAATTAATATTTAATTCAAAAAATTAATAAATATGAAAAAGTCATATTCTTTACTTAACTAGGATGTAACTGTTATTCTTAGGTGTATTTAAACATATGGATTTAGTTTTGGTGAACATACTATTTTTAAAAGTGCATATACCTTTATTTTTTCTAGTTGTACTAGTCCATATTTACGCATGATATGTAATGTAATGTAATTTAATAGTTTTTTTGTATATCTACTTGTTTTAGTAGTTCTTTTTTTATTGTCTATTATTATATCACTATCATATATTAAAATACCAATTTTTTTCTACTACGTGTATTATTTTACACTACATTACTAATAATGATACAAGGATATTTATATTTAGATAAAATAAATTTCTTGGTCGTTAAATTCTCCCCTATTAAAAAAACATGACCTCATAGTTTTTTCTTATTTATTGATTACTTGTAATTTAAACATTTTACT
Organism: Viscum album; assembly: GCA_963277665.1. NCBI lineage: Eukaryota > Viridiplantae > Streptophyta > Magnoliopsida > Santalales > Viscaceae > Viscum > Viscum album. The sequence goes on from OY728121.1 coordinate 549,910,865, forward strand.
TAAATAACAATCATCTTCCTTAATATTTTTGATATTTCCATCAAACATCAGAATAGAGTTGATAACTCCGATATTGGAATGGTCATGCTCTTGGTTATGTTTAAATTTTATAAATATATGATAAATTTGATATTTTGAAATGAAATATGAAAGACACAATGATCTATAAAAATATTAGTGAAATGAAAAGTGGTTGTATAGATAAAATAGTTTCTTATAGGAGAGTTGGATAATTTCTGTTGAAATCATTAAAACTGTATTTTTTAATAATATTAATTATCAAATCATCTAGAAGAGATTATAATATTTTACAAGATTTATTTTCTTCCATTTGATTTATGATCTTTGATCTAATGAAATTAAATTCGTTATATATAACTTAATTATAACATGTATGATTACATAATATTTTAATCCATCATGTAAAAAATAATAATAAATAAAAATAATGATAATTTAATAATAAATTCCATATGAATGATTAATTATCCTTATTATTTATAAGAAAGGTCTTTTATGATCATATATTTTAATCATTTTTTTAAAGTCTCCCTTTCGAAACAAACTTTTATTTTGGTTTTTGAAAAAAATATGATAACCATATTATATAACCCTTAATGAAATTTCATCCAATTTTTTTAATTATTACATTATAATAAAAATACCTCATGGTATCTAAATGGTTATCCTGACTCAAAATATATTTTCAATAGAGATACATACCTTACTATCTTAAGAAATACTAGGTAAAATATATTCTCTATCATAAATGTAATATATTAAAATTCCAATCCATTTATTCCAAATACGATTCAATACATATTTAGTAGTAAAAAGAGTTTCTAGAATTATAGCCTTTTTAAATGAAGATCACCAGGCACTCTATTTATATTGTCATTTTTTGAGGATTAATAGTCCATCAAGTTATTTCCATGAGTTGAAACATTGAATCATATGTTTTTTTATTATCTAAATTCTCATACCGAAGAACATAGATAATATTATTGTTTAAATCAGTGTCATAATTGATAAATTATTTCATATAGTCTTGGATCCTCAACACATATTTTTGAAATTTCATAATGAAGTTTTACTCCATAAAACCTCTGGACATGATTCAAGAGGAATTGTTAAAAACATGGTTGGTTTTATATATATGTTAAACAACCTCTAATTAGTGAAATAAGATTTTTATATGCTTCTTAAATATCACTATACTCAAATACCTTATAAAGGATGGTAAGAACACATTTTTGTGAAATTTCAATGAATGGATAAATTCTTTTGGGGGAGTCCCAAAATTTTGTACTGTGAGAAATTTGTGTCTTTGAAATATGGATAAATTATTTGGAATAATCGTAATAATACATATGAGAATGGGGAGAGTTTAATATGTTGTAAAGTAACATGAATGTGAGTTGAATTTGTGAAAATGTTGGAGGACCACTTAAACTAGTTTTTTCAATTATGATTGCAATTAAATGATTTGGGAGAGATAGAAGAGTCTTGATATATTTATTTATATACATCATGATGAAATACCATTAATCTGTTTAAACAACATAATTAATTCATGAAATAAACTACATACCACATAATTATAATATAATTAGCTACCACTTATTTCCATTATTCAAATAAAACCATCATATTTAACAATGAGTGATCAAAAATACCTATGGAGAATAAGTGAATATAAATTTTGAAAAATAAATCTTATAAATGACTAAGGTAACCAAATTGTAGAAAAAAAATATTTTTAGTTCACCCTATTTCACTCTTGTTACAATCTATGATTTTATAGGATGAGTTTTCTCAAACTATTAATAAAATTCCTTAAATAACTATTCCAAAAAAATTAAAATATAATCTCTTACAACATAACATATCCTTTATCCATAAAATTAGATATCAGTTAATATATTAACTAAATTATAATCACTATGTTTTAATCTATTTTATCCATTTTAATTTTTCTATTAGGTTTTATGTATATTCCTCGAGATCTAGTTTCTAAGGTTTGTACTAAAATTTCCTCTCATACTAACTATTACAACCCCAACTCCAGCACCTTTGACCCAATGGATATTTTATTACATTTGTAAAAAGATAAAAATGTTTAGTAACCAATGGTTTATTATTATTAGGAAAAAATATGTTTAAAATATCTTTACATTCTATTGAAAATAAAATTACATAATCTAAAAACATGAAGAAAAAACATTATTATACTCCTTGAAATCCATTTTCTATATGTAGTAATCATCATGATTTCAAAGGGAAATGGGAAACAATATAAAGGGTGATGTTAGATTCTCAATAAAGGGGATGTTTACAGTAGATGAAATTATAAATGAAACATTATGGAATGTATAAAAAAATTTATTTAAGACATTTCGAATGAAACCGAGATAATAAATAAATCCAAGGCCAATATAACATTGAATAGATGTCAGGGTAACAAAATCTGAACATGTAGTTAATGGATTTACAAAAAATTGTAGCACGAATAAATAAAATGTGTTGTCTCATATCACATAAAATTGAGAGAATAAATAAATTCAGGGTCAACACAATAACGAATAGATTTCAAGATATCAATAACTGATCATATAGTAAATGGATTGATAAATAATTATACCATCAATAAATTTACTATGTTATTCCATAATTTTTAAATATAGAGAATAAATAGATCCCTCTGTAATGTAACAATGAAGAGATGTCAGGATACCAATAATTGAACATATTGTGAATGGATTTATAAATCATTTATGAATGAATAAATAAATTGAGTTATACCATAATAATGGAAACGAGAGAATATGTAAATTCTTGGACAACATAACTATGAATAAATTCTAGGATATCGAAAACTAATAATATAGTGAATGGATTACTAAATCATTATAGAATGAATAAATAAACTGAGTTATGCCATAACAATGAAACTAGAGGCATATATAAATTCATAGACAATATAATGAGTAATAAATTCTCAGAAACCAATAATTGTACATGTAGTGAATGGATTGTATAAAATATGAAATCTTAAACACACCATCATGGTCTTGTCCCAAGACATCATAAATATACCTTCAAGGCCTTGTTCTATGAAATATTATATAAAAATTAAGGATGCTACCATTTGTTTATCATGGTTGTCTTAAGAAACCTACCAATGCATTGAGGAGAGTTTTAATTTGGGACCCCAATAATTGAAAAATAGTACAATGTAGTCCATCACATAACAAAATATTTCATGGACTAATTTACAAGGAATTATCAATATATATACCTAGAATAATTGATCAACGACGCATATCTCTTAAGATTTTACAATATAAAAGAATGAATTATATGTTATAAAATATTTTCCCCAATAAAGATACAATAATGATATATAGGTGAAATAATATAATGAATAAGTAGGGATTTCACAATGAAAAAATAAACTGTAATATCTTGAGATTTTAAAAATGATGGCTATGTTTGATAGCATACAAAATATGAAATAACTTGCTTAACTGAACAACAAATTATTATTATTTAATTGTGAAAATTATAACATAGCTATTAAATCATTAGGAATTAAAATCATTAACTACATTATAAAATATATAATGGTCTTACTAATTTAATATTTATTAATAAATAATTTTTAATTAAGGAATCAATTTTTATCACAGCCATTTTATTCTTCAAAAATACTTTTTCTTCTAAACTGGTTTTTCTTTCTTTTTATGAGTGAATGTTATAATTAATTTTTTAAATTTTAAAACATTTATATAAAGAAATAAATATAATTTTATAATTCATCATGTTAAAATAATCTTAGGATTATTTTTTGAGAATTTTTGGAAAAAATTAATTTTTCAAGGAATGGTGATAATTTTTTTAGTAAATTTTATATTCTCCTTTTATGTATTGAAAGATTAAAATTGTATTTTGGAATATTTTTGAAATTTAATTATCTCCTTTTTATTTGTAATAATAAAATTATTATTTTTTAAATGTATTTAATATTTTAATTTAGCATTACAAAATTTATAATTTGAATAGGATTTTTTCTGAAAGACCATTTTTAATTGTGTTCTTCAATTTTAATTTTAAACATAATTAGAAAAATATAGGTTTTTAACTTTTATAAATTTATTCTATATCTATAATCAGTGGTTCCAAATTTATTAAATATTTCCCTTTTATTTTTGGTTAATATGAATAATAACATTGGAAATTTTTATTACCACAATAAAGGGTAAATAAGGTAATTGAAGTTAAAAATAATATAATTAGGACTCATAAATAACCCTAACACTTGTCTTAAATTTATTTGATGATTTATAATCATCTCCAGTCATCCATTTTTATGTTATATGGAATTTTATGGCCATTCGAATGAGACAATGACCTTTATAATATTTAATTTCAAGAAAATTCAAACTTGTCACACTCATGTTTTTAATAACTATAATATTTTTAATATGTAGTTATATATATGATATATTTTAATATAAATATTATATTTAAATATAAAATATTTTTCTTCATAATTCTAATTTATTTTTTATTTTTTAGATTTGAAAAAAGTACCTTAAATTCATGTCTAATTCTTATAATGTAATTATTTAATTAAAGAAAAATAAAATAAATGATATTATAAATATTAAAAGTAATATAGTTTTAGATAATTAATGTAATTAAAAATTTATATAGATAAAATTTACATGTTAGGGATGAATTATGTAACGCCCCGACCCCAGCTACCCAGAGTCGGTGCATTAATTACATAACATTGGCATGATCACAAGAAAGATCAAATCACGAAAGACCGATTGGTTTAGTAGCCTTGGAAACACTAGATATAATCATAAAGTTTTACATTACATTTCAAAGTGAAAAACTACTACAACAACAAAGTCTTCATATCCACACTATTAACCCCTCATAATATCCCTGCAAGTCATTCATAAATTACTTCTTCACTACCTGGGAAAAATAAAACATAGAAAAGGGGTGAGCTCAAATGCCCAGTAAGGATAACAATATAGCTGAAACTTTCATAAATAAGAATAAACATTTAAGGCAATGCATTACTAAAACAAAAGCCTTTTAAACTTTAACTTCAACATAGTATGGCAAAAGTAAAATGAAATAATGCCATTTACTTATTCACATGGATATTCTACTAATCGAATAATCACATGCAAAAATCAATAACCACTTTCATAATGTTGGAATGCATAATGCTAAACGTTAATTTCTTTGTCTAGGCCTCATCCCAAGACCTAGGGGTTACTTCTAACCGGAACCCAACCCGGAGTGCCTCTAATAACCGGACACCAACCCGGAGTGCCTCTAATAACCGGACACCAACCCAGAGTGCCTCTAATAACCGGACACCAACCCGGAGGGCATACTTTTACCAGTCCCTAACCTGGAGGGCTTACTTTAACCAGTCCCCAACCTGGAGGGCTTACTTTTACCAGTCCCCAACCTGGAGGGCTTACTTTTACCGGTCCCCAACCCGGAACATACTTGTTTAGCACATTCATCTGAAGAAAAGTTTGAAATATAACATAAACATTCGGATTAAAACTAGCATACGAAATGTCAATAGTTTCACCATAAACTATGAATGGTATAAAATAGCACATCCACAGTCAAAAATATCACAAAACCTTCAATACAATATAGAAGTTTTGTATTATAATAAATCAACTTCAAATAAGCGTAAAATCCATTAAAGGATGTTGACATAGATGAAATCAAAACACTTTTTAGAGAAATATCTCTTTCTATTTTTGAAATCATTTAAGAGCCATATAAAATAAAACATTTTCTTGAAAATATTCTTGTAATCTTGTAAGGAAAGCTTTGACGATTTTATAACGGCGTAAAATAACCGCACCCGCCGTATAAGTTAAAAAAACATTCTTACCTCAATTCTGTCGAAAAGGTTAAAAAGGACCTTGTTTTAAAAACGATGGAAAGATTCCTTTATAAACCTCTTATAAAAAGTCAAACAAGGGTATAAATGACTTTAACCCATATTCTTGTAAATAGTAAAAATGTTTTGAAATACATTTTTAAGAAACATGGATGTGGATGATAAAGATATCCCAGTAGATTATTACGTATAAACAACCTCGGATAAGGAAGAGATTGTGAAATAACCCTTACCTTGTACTTTTCCTTGGTGGGGGTAGGTTAACCTCCTGTATAATGGTGAAATAATTGTTATTAAATTATACAAGAATCATATATATTAATATGATATCATATATGTTCTTTTAACATTGATTTGTTAATAATATCTTAGAATTATCGTCGTTTCGGGTGTTAACTTATTTGTTTTCTTTTATATGTTTTGTTACGTAAGACATGTTTGTAAAGGATAGGTTGTATATTATTCATATCCAGAATGATATCAAGTCCTTAAACATCATTTTTAAATCATCAAATGATAATTATACTTGAATGGATACGATGGAGAATGAATCTCATCGCGTTCGTGGAGGCGGTAGTCCGTACGTACGCACGAGCGACAATATCATTCTTTTGATATTAAAATAATATATAAATGGATGGTATATCATATATACAGAATCATTAACATGTTAAATTTATTATTTACATGAGTTACACATCATTATTATACCCATCCACATAATAATATATTGAATAACAATTACACCACGTCGTGGAGACGGTAAGCCGTACGTACGCACGTATGGTGACATGTTATTCAAAGGGTGGATAGAATACTGAATATGGTTGTACCATATTTATAATAACATCACAGTATATGTGAGATACTGGAGTTATTATTTTAGGATGGTAAAAACAAAGGAAGAAGAAGTGGAAGAAGAAAGGAACTTAGAAAAGGGTGGTGAAATCATTACCTCTTCTTCGGGTTCTTCCTTTTGATTTGATCAAAAGGGCTCCTTAGGTTGGATTTCTGATCAAACTAAGGCCTCTAGGTTGTAGTGAGGAATGTTGGGAGAGTATTTGGGTAGAGTTTGGCCGAACCAAAAGGCTTTGAAGGTGTGAAGAAATGGGAAGGAGGAGTTCCCTTTTATAAGAGGGGTGAGGGGAACCTTTGGAAAAGCTAGAAATATTAATTTATAATAAATTCATATTCGGTTTATAATGGCTCCAAAGTTGATTATTAAACGGTTAAGGTGGGGATAGGTCTAAAACCACTCAACCAATAGAATTTAGACAGGTTTGGGTACTTATATTAACCTTATCTTTAAGTATTAACTCTAAGTTAATTAGTTTCACTTTTACAATGTCTCTTTGTATTTTTATATAATATGGTTAATAAACTTACTATATGCATCCAAGCGACCCCCAAGTGGTCCATTAATGATGAACCTATCCTTATATAAGTCTCTTTGCCGAAGCTTAGATTTTTAGGAATTTAATATCAATTAATAATATAATATTCGTTTTAAAAACTCTTTTATGTCAATTTTGACACTATTCAATAGTTGATTTTTTTGAAACTCATAACAAATTTATTACTTCGAACAAAGTCAATTAAATAAATCATAATATATCATATTATCCTAGAAAATTAGTTTAATTCATTAAAAGTTTCATATTATATTTTTTTGGGTATTTATAATATCAATTATTTTAATTTTTCACTATTATAGTAATTACTGCATCATCATTGTGTCATAAATAAAATAAAATATTTAATGTCTAAAAATTATAAATAAAATATCATTATGTAGGAAATCGTTTTACCTTTCTAATGAATATTTATAATCTAAAATCAAACTTATATAACCCTATGTAACAATTGTTTTACTAAAAGATATATGCTTGTGTCATTTTTGTATTCATTTTGACTTAATTAAAATAAAGTGTCATTATCACTTACAAGTGGATCCATGGGGTCCCAAAATTGACACAAATATGCCCATGGTCGACCATGTATCAACCAATAGGGTTAAGACACGTTTTAGGGTAATTTAGTATTACTATAATATTATTTTTTAACCCTTATTTACCGGATTTACCCTTAACCATGGTAAATAAAATATTTACCGCAGTAATTATTCAAAATGTCTAAAAATAAAAGTTACCTATTTACACAATTTGAACATCCTGATTCCAAATATGGAATCCATTTTCCTAAATTCAAAACACAGAAGTGGCAGAAATTAATTTAAAATTAATTCCCGCTGTCAAAACAAAAAGCGTGTTTTTAAGAGATAATAACTATCAAAAGATTGACACTCGTTTATGTTCGGTTTAATTGTAAAATTATGTCCAATGACCAACATTATATTAAATGGTAAAAATATATTCTAAATATACTTTAAAACCACTCAAATTCATAATTTATCACTATTAATTATTTTGATTAAAAAAGTTGTTTTTAATTAAAACTTAGTAATTTTCACTATTCATCAAAATATAAAAGTTATCCGAAAAGTACCAAAATTTCACCCAAGGATAATTTTGATATTATGAATCCAAAAATGAATCCCATTTTGAAATATAAAATATATATAATTTCAAAAAGTAGTTATTACTATTCATAACGGCTAGTTTAATTGGTTGTTAGAACTCGGTGTTGCGTACAACACACGCTATCACATTATTCAAAGAGAAGCGTACCGTAGAAGCTTGGGTTGTTTCATTTTAAATTTTTGATGTCCCCATTTAGTCAAAAAGTTTAAAATATAGTATTTAAAAATGGTTCACTATTAAAATTTGATAAAAGTGCAATACTGAAAATGAATTTGTTCTTGCATTATATCTAAGAAACTCATAATATGGATTCTAAAATTATAAGGATTACATAAACTTTAAAATTTATCTAATACTATTCATAACCTCTTTTGAATGGCTTGTTTGGTAAGTCATGGTGTAATTGAAATCAGTGTTGCGTGTAATGAAAGTTATTGAATTATTTTGAAGAAATAACACACTATAAAATCTTGGGGTGTTACATTCTCCCCTCCTTCAATAAATTGCGTCCTCGCAATTTGAAATTGTTCTTCGAAAATAAAAGGTTTAAAATAGAAAATATATTTGTGGGAAAACCCACATCGGAAATTGGTTTACTAAAATTTAGTCTTAATATGAGGAAAAGAGAAATGAAAGGGTCACCACCAAATTATGATCTCGATTAGGAGAACATTGGTGGCATTTAGAGACATATAATTGGAGAAAAAATGTAAATATTTATAGGTAGTGATTGAGGTCATCAATCAAAAACAAGTATAAAATTGAGGTCCTTAAACTCATCAATCTATGATGATTTGAAGTACCATCGGTTCAACAAAATATAGGGTATTGGGATAACACATTTTTGACGTTTCAAAATATCTTAGTTGAAATCCCACATCGAAAAATGAATTAATGAGGCCTCTATTTAAAATAAAGAGTGGAAAGTATGAAGATTACCGAAAATAACACATACTAGGGTTCCATGTAGGAAAATATGGATATGGAGGAGAAATATAACCATCAATTATCTGATGGAGAGTGGTAGAGAACATGGCTATGAAAAGGCCAACAATCCCAAAGCCATAAATTAGTGATTATTTAAGGTACCATCTAGGACAACATTTTTGTTCTAATTTCCTTTTCTTAATGTTGTGGAATTTATTTATGAGATTGGATAAGATCATAAGGAGATATACTTACTTTATAATTAGAGTTTTATCCATTAATAAATTTCTACCACAAACTCATCTTTCACTCTAAAAGATAATAGAATGTAAAAAAAACTCTATTTACACTATTCGTATAGGGTTCCAAAATAAACTAATTTATAATTCATCTACAAGATATTTTAATAAAAACTACATTATTTAATCCAGGACATCTCGTGGGCCAGTGGTAGGTGATACACCCTTGTCGCCCTTCGGTTGCGGGTTCAAGTCTCACAGCCTTGCCGAACGCGACAGGTTACCGCCTGACTTCCGGGTTGTCCTTTTATGGCAATCCAAAATAATCCAAACTAGAACTATCCAAAATACTTATGTCCAAACTCACAGTCCAACATTTATAAGGAAGGTAAACATAATGTAGATCCTTTTTACCACGTAATAGCATATGAATACCTTCATCATGTATTACCATATTCCTTATTGATTACATTCATGTTCCCTTATTCCATATAGAATGCTGGATATACTTCATTAATCCAAAAATGTTTTAAACCCCAACAATGATGGAATATACAAATCATTAATCAGCTTCAAGGTAGTCAATAATATCCAATATAATTTATCCAAATCAATCATGTATTATTCTAAAATCACCACCTCGGTATCTGAACCATATTATGGTTTATCTTTCTCTCAACCATATATTTTCCAAACATTTAACCTGCTACTGAGTCACTTTTCTTTGTTCCACACCATCTCAAGTCCTTAATGAAATAGTACTGCAGTACAATCCTTATATACTCCATAATTATTATAACAAGTACATTGTTGATACAACACTCAATTGATATAATCAACATAATAACTCTAATCATTCCTCTTAATCTGTGGTAGTATCATAACTTGATTATTATCCAATAGAATTATTTGCGGCATAGTCTGATGACTGGGACATAGGTTCGCGTAGTGTCCAAACTCCTTGCAAATGAATCATTGTACATTTGAAACCATTTTCTTACCCTTGCAGTCACGTACTTTGTACCCTTTTCCTCCACACTTATAACAAACTCCCATTCCTTTAAGGCAAGTTCCAGGGTGTTTCTTTCCACAGTTACCACATATGGGAAAATTCCTCTTTTCCCTCTTACTTTTATCCATCTTTCTCTCTTCCATCCTTTTCTTCTCTTGCTTCCCTTCAAAGCCATAGGACTCAGTAAACTCTTTACTTATCTTATCAACACATGATATTATTTCTTCATATGATGATAATACATGGGAGACTATTTCTCTTATAAATTCTAGCTTAAGACCATGAAAGATATGATCCTTCCTTCTCTTTGGATCATGTGCATTTCTGGAGTTCTCATTCCTTCTACTGGGCGCCATTTCTAAACAATGGCACAAACTAGATCAGTTTATGAATCAAAATACATAATCCCATACTTATAAAACACTTAATCATAAATTGAACTATTTATGGATATAATCCATAATCATAAAAATGTTTTCTTTGAGAAAGTATATACTCATAAACCCTTCATAATGATTTGTAAAGAAAATGAGAGTTATCCTAAGCATATCCCCCGGGAGTGTCGTAACCAAGAGTGCAGCAAGGCCCGTTGTCGTGCACCAGTTCCCGTTCGAGTCTAGCTCAAAGCGGTGTTTTCGGGTTTTACCCCTAGGTACATCTGTGCTAGAGCCGCCTCTACCTGCTCGTATCCAGACAGGGATGTATTGCTCGGAAAACTCACAAAATCTCTACAATACCAAAATTCTAGGAAGTTCTTCTTCACTAATCCTCAAAGTTCATCTTAGGTCTACGTGATCTAATCAGAGTTTATCTAAATCTAGCTTCCAAGGTTTGTACTAAACTTCCTCTGATACCAACTGTAACGCCCCGACCCCAGCTACCCAGAGTCGGTGCATTAATTACATAACATTGGCATGATCACAAGAAAGATCAAATCCCGAAAGATCGATTGGTTTAGTAGCCTTGGAAACACTAGATATAATCATAAAGTTTTACATTACATTTCAAAGTGAAAAACTACTACAACAACAAAGTCTTCATATCCACACTATTAACCCCTCATAATATCCCTGCAAGTCATTCATAAATTACTTCTTCACTACCTGGGAAAAATAAAACATAGAAAAGGGGTGAGCTCAAATGCCCAGTAAGGATAACAATATAGCGGAAACTTTCATAAATAAGAATAAACATTTAAGGCAATGCATTACTAAAACAAAAGCCATTTAAACTTTAACTTCAACATAGTATGGCAAAAGTAAAATGAAATAATGCCATTTACTTATTCACATGGATATTCTACTAATCGAATAATCACATGAAAAAATCAATAACCACTTTCATAATGTTGGAATGCATAATGATAAACGTTAATTTCTTTGTCTAGGCCTCATCCCAAGACCTAGGGGTTACTTCTAACCGGAACCCAACCCGGAGTGCCTCTAATAACCGGACACCAACCCGGAGTGCCTCTAATAACCGGACACCAACCCGGAGTGCCTCTAATAACCGGACACCAACCCGGAGGGCATACTTTTACCAGTCCCTAACCTGGAGGGCTTAATTTAACCAGTCCCCAACCTGGAGGGCTTACTTTTACCAGTCCCCAACCTGGAGGGCTTACTTTTACCGGTCCCCAACCCAGAACATACTTGTTTAGCACATTCATCTGAAGAAAAGTTTGAAATATAACATAAACATTCGGATTAAAACTAGCATACGAAATGTTAATAGTTTCACCATAAACTATGAATGGTATAAAATAGCACATCCACAGTCAAAAATATCACAAAACCTTCAATACAATATAGAAGTTTTGTATTATAATAAATCAACTTCAAATAAGCGTAAAATCCATTAAAGGATGTTGACATAGATGAAATCAAAACACTTTTTAGAGAAATATCTCTTTATATTTTTGAAATCATTTAAGAGCCATATAAAATAAAACATTTTCTTGAAAATATTCTTGTAAGCTTGTAAGGAAAGCTTTGACGATTTTATAACGGCGTAAAATAACCGCACCCGCCGTATAAGTTAAAAAAAACATTCTTACCTCAATTCTGTCGAAAAGGTTAAAAAGGACCTTGTTTTGAAAACGACGAAAATATTCCTTTATAAACCTCTTATAAAAAGTCAAACAAGGGTATAAATGACTTTAACCCATATTCTTGTAAATAGTAAAAATGTTTTGAAATACATTTTTAAGAAACATGGATGTGGATGATAAAGATATCCCAGTAGATTATTACGTATAAACAACCTCGGATAAGGAAGAGATTGTGAAATAACCCTTACCTTGTACTTTTCCTTGGTTGGGGTAGATTAACCTCCTGTATAATGGTGAAATAATTGTTATTAAATTATACAAGAATCATATATATTAATATGATATCATATATGATCTTTTAACATTGATTTGTTAATAATATCTTAGAATTATCGTCGTTTCAGGTGTTAACTTATTTGTTTTCTTTTATATGTTTTGTTACGTAAGACATGTTTGTAAAGGATAGGTTGTATATTATTCATATCCAGAATGATATCAAGTCCTTAAACATCATTTTTAAATCATCAAATGATAATTATACTTGAATGGATACGATGGAGAATGAATCTCATCGCGTTCGTGGAGACGGTAGTCCGTACGTACGCACGAGCGACAATATCATTATTTTGATATTAAAATAATATATAAATGGATGGTATATCATATATACAGAATCATTAACATGTTAAATTTATTATTTACATGAGTTACACATCATTATTATACCCATCCACATAATAATATATTGAATAACAATTACACCACGTTGTGGAGACGGTAAGCCGTACGTACGCACGTATGGTGACATGTTATTCAAAGGGTGTATAGAATACTGAATATGGTTGTACCATATTTATAATAACATCACAGTATATTTGAAATACTGGAGTTATTATTTTAGGATGGTAAAAACAAAGGAAGAAGAAGTGGAAGAAGAAAGGAACTTAGAAAAGGGTGGTGAAATCATTACCTCTTCTTCGGGTTCTTCCTTTGGATTTGATCAAAAGGGCTCCTTAGGTTGGCTTTATGATCAAACTAAGGCCTCTAGGTTGTATTGAGGGATGTTGGGAGAGTATTTGGGCAGAGTTTGGCCGAACCAAAAGGCTTTGAAGGTGTGAATGAATGGGAAGGAGGAGTGCCCTTTTATAAGAGGGGTGAGGGGCACCTTTGGAAAAGCTAGAAATATTAATTTATAATAAATTCATATTCGGTTTATAATGGCTCCAAAGTTGATTATTCAAAGGTTAAGGTGGGGATAGGTAAAAAACCACTCAACCAATAGAATTTAGACAGGTTTGGGTACTTATATTAACCTTATCTTTAAGTATTAACTCTAAGTTAATTAGTTTCACTTTTACAATGTCTCTTTGTATTTTTATATAATATGGTTAATAAACTTACTATATACATCCAAGCGACCCCCAAGTGGTCCATTAATGATGAACCTATCCTTATATAAGTCTCTTGGCCGAACCTTAGATTTTTAGGAATTTAATATCAATTAATAATATAATATTTGTTTTAAAAACTCTTTTATGTCAATTTTGACACTATTCAATAGTTGATTTTTGTGAAACTCATAACAAATTGATTACTTCGAACAAAGTCAAGTAAATCAATCCTAATATATCATATTATCCTAGAAAATTAGTTTAATTCATTAAAAGTTTCATATTATATTTTTTTGTGTATTTATAATATCAATTATTTTAATTTTTCACTATTATAGTAATTACTGCATCATTATTGTGTCATAAATAAAATAAAATATTTAATGTCTTAAAATTATAAATAAAATATCATTATGTAAGAAATCGTTTTACCTTTCTAATTAATATTTATAATCTAAAATCCAACTTATATAACCCTATGTAACAATTGTTTTACTAAAAGATATATGCTTGTGTCATATTTGTATTCTTTTTGACTTAATTAAAATAAAGTTTCATTATCACTTACAAGTGGATCCATGGAGTCCCAAAATTGACACAAAGATGCCCATGGTCGACCATGTATCAACCAATAGGGTTAAGACACGTTTTAGGGTAATTTAGTATTATTATAATATTATTTTTTAACCCTTATTTACCGGATTTACCCTTAACCATGGTAAATAAAATATTTACCGCAGTAATTATTCAAAATGTCTAAAAATAAAAGTTACCTATTTACACAATTTGAACATCCTGATTCCAAATATGGAATCCATTTTCCTAAATTCAAAACACAGAAGTGGCAGAAATTAATTTAAAATTAATTCCCGCTGTCAAAACAAAAAGCGTGTTTTTAAGAGATAATAACTATCAAAAGATTGACACTCGTTTATGTTCGGTTTAATTGTAAAATTATGTCCAATGACCAACATTATATTAAATGGTAAAAATATATTCTAAATATACTTTAAAACCACTCAAATTCATAATTTATCACTATTAATTATTTTGATTAAAAAAGTTGTTTTTAATTAAAACTTAGTAATTTTCACTATTCATCAAAATATAAAAGTTATCCGAAAAGTACCAAAATTTCACCCTAGGCTAATTTGGATATTCTGAATCCAAAAATGAAGCCCATTTTGAAATATAAAATATATATAATTTCAAAAAGTAGTTATTACTATTCATAACGGCTAGTTTAATTGGTTGTTAGAACTCGGTGTTGCGTACAACACACGCTATCACATTATTCAAAGAGAAGCGTACCGTAGAAGCTTGGGATGTTTCATTTTAAATTTTTGATGTCCCCATTTAGTCAAAAAGTTTAAAATATAGTATTTAAAAATGGTTCACTATTAAAAGTTGAGAAAAGTGCAATACTGAAAATGAATTTGTTCTTGTATTATATCTAAGAAACTCATAATATGGATTCTAAAATTATAAGGATTACATAAACTTTAAAATTTATCTAATACTATTCATAACCTCTTTTTAATGGCTTGTTTGGTAAGTCATGGTGTAATTGAAATCAGTGTTGCGTGTAATGAAAGTTATTGAATTATTTTGAAGAAATAACACACTATAAAATCTTGGGGTGTTACAAATTAAAATAATATTTTTAATTATAAGTGTTTTCATGATTATATTAAAGTCAATGAATTGAATAGTTCTAAAAATTGATATTAGGGATATTTTAAAATAAATAATTCATTTTTAAATGATATAAAATTCAAAAAAATATTAAATTGGGTTAATTAATATTTATATAGTTTATAATATCCACTCTGGTCCATTTATGGGCCATTTATACAATTATTGTAACTATCATGACCCTTAATAAGTCAAGAACCTTGTTCTCACGGTAAGTTTAAAAATGGTAAATGAGGGATTAAAACAAATATATATGGATAAAATCATAATTAAGAGTTATCTAATTTTAATTTTATTATATTATTTATATGTTTACTCATCCTATATTGTAAATATATCATTTTGGATCTATTTTTAATTGAATATTAATTTATATTAATTTTATATTTTGAGGAATTCCAATAGTGTCACTCCCCTATCTTATAAAAGGACATCAATTATTCTCATTTATTGACACATAAAATCCATTTGGGTTCATCCAATATCTACCCAAATCCATTAATATAATAAATCCACTCATTATAGATGTATTTTTTATGCTGAACACCAATTGTAGTGGTCTTATGGTTTTAATCAAAGGACGTTATTTGAAGAAGTGGTATCATTTTTAATCATGTGTTTCTGTATTTTTTATTCCTCCACCTCCATAAAATATTCACAAACTAATATAAAATAATTAACAAGTATCCCCCACAAATATATATGTTATCATTTAAATAGGATAACCTATATCCATATTCACTTCCATAAAATGGGAAATGAAACCATCTTTCGTGTGCATGACATACTACCGCCACATGATGTAATGTAATTTGAGTTACATCACCATCATTTAAGACTATTTATAATGATAGAATTATGTTTTTATATAATAACCATGAAATATTTATCATTATAAAATTATAATATTTCATTTATATTATTAACTTTCCTTTCACTAAAATATGATAATGTCGTTCATGTGTACGTGTGGAGTACCACCTCCCTGAAGCGATGTCATCTTTTTTTCACCACCACATCATATGGATGATTTATGTAATTAATATTAAATTATTAATATTAAATTTATTATATTATGATAATCATTATAAGATAAAATAATACTTATCTTCTTTCCATAATTATCTTTGAAAAATTGAAATGTTACTCATGAGTACATATAACCCACCGTCTCCATGATTGTTACATAGTTCATTTTTGAAAAACATATTTAATGGTTGGATATAAAATTATAATTTATTTGAAAAAATGATAATTATTTCATGATAATTATTCTTGAGATGATCTAATAATGTCATCTTTGACCCAAATCAATATACGAAAATTATTTCTAACATATGAGTAAAATATCATTAAAACATCTGATGTGAATTTAATTTATTCAGAAATTTTATATATCATGTTATTAAATAAAATAAATTATTAAATATAATTTTCAATTTTATTAATAAATTATAAAATTTACATATGTTTGTTATTTTGAATGATAAAGAACATATGTGACGTGTCAGATTAAATGTAAATAACTTTATTCTAAAATTCATCTTTTAAATTTATCTTAAAACTATATTTTGGTTGTATATCCATATTTTCTAAAAAAAATCAAAGAATTTTTTTCTTATTACATTATTATTTTTAATTTCATTTTAAAACATTTTTACATTTTTTAAATATGGTTTTAAACGAATGATTTTTTCATTTTCTAGTTGAGGTATTTTGTGAATTTTTTGAAAAAATTATGGAAGGAATGATCTTTTAACTAATACCACATGATTGAATTTTTCAACCATCATGAAAAATATTTTATTTGATTCTTACTTTAAAAGTTTATAATATTATTTTCAAATAGAAAATTTTCATTTATATTTGCGTAGTTTCTTAAAATAAGTGATCTCAAAATGGAAAGGGTATTTTGATATCAAAAAGAGTTTTCCATATAAATTTTAATAGAGTTTTTCAATGGTTTTATGATGAAAAGGTGAAATAATAAAATGTTTTATTTTGTAATTGGACATTATATGTGAAATGGGTATGCATGATACAACTTATATGAAGGCTTGATCCCCATTATAGATCACAGGTGAGCCCATAACAACTTATATGTTGGGTGATCCCAGACAGAGTTGAGTGAGTCCATTATAGCTTTGGGTGTGCCATGATAGAACTCCAATTAATTGTGTAATGTACTTTGTCATTTAATATAAAATGATGGTAGTTATAAGGGGGTATGTCCTATAGATTTAGCTAATCTCCAGTTATTTCTGATATAGGTTTAAAATGGGTTATGAATGTGATGGTTGAGTTTCCAAAAGTTGGTATTAATTTCATACTATGGGCTTTAAACGTTTTATTTGAAAAAAAAGTGTGTGATTTTTTCATGTATAATTTTTTAATTCTTACACTAAATGAATATTAATTATTAAGGTAAACATTACATGATGTGTCTTCTTTTTACTAGATTAACGGTCTTCTTCTTCTTATATTTATTACTAAGAATTTTTCTCATTTCATGTTTTAATTTTTTTCATAGGGTTTAAGGATGATTATGGATAAGGATGAGGTCAAGATCATAATTTTAATATGTTCCATTAAAAGAATAATGTTCAAATTTTAAAGCAAATTTTTATGGGAAAAATTTATACTGTGAAGAAAATTACACTTATAATATATCGGTTTACTATGTAAGAGTTTGTACTAATTATATACAACACCAAAATTAAAATATATTTGAAAAAAAGAGAATTTATGTCTAAAGTCACTATAATATGTAATGTTTAAGGACATATCCTTATAGTTGGCACCAAAATAGGGATTTGATAACTATATATGTTATGATGTTATTTGGGGATATGTTACAAGTCTTTATAACAACATTGGCTAGTATAATAGGTAGATTCCTAGTTATTTGGAATAAATTGAAATACTTTGTGATAACATGAATAATGATATATTAGTGTCTATCCTCCTCATAATATGGTATATAATGATTTTATTGAAATACTATCACAAACATTTTGGTTCTAGTAAATGGAAAGATCTTGGAGAAAACAAAGTTACAATGGATGTGAAGGAAAATGCAGTAGTTACCTGAAAGAGAAACCAAAGTGAATTATTACTGTAATGAAGACACTTGTGGTCATTATTAACTAGTTTTTAGGATTAATGATTAAAAAATATAAGCTTAGAATGATTCTAAATAAATTAAATGCAATTTAAATTAATCCCTATTGAAGTTAATGTGATAAATATTGTAAATATAAATATATTCAATGACATATGTGTCAATAGTTTGGAAAGAAGAACCCAAGAAAATTTAATAAAATAATTGGAAGATGTTTTATATATTTTAATGTAGTTCATAAAGAAATAATATTCCATGGAGTCTGTTACCAAGGTTCTAGGTTTGAGTCCTTGCTATGGAAATACCTAAGATGCATGAATAAATCACTCGTGGGACCTATACTCTTATGTGGAACTAGATCGAATGCCCAGGTGTCATTACACATGGTAATATGGATGGGGAAATAAATAAAGGAACTTGGTGGTGGGTGAAGGCCCACCAATACCTTGTAACCCCTTGGGTATAAAAACCCGATGTACCTTTTTCACCAAGGTTCTAAGTTAATGTCCTTGATATAGAAACACCCTAGATTCATGAATAAATCACTCATGGGCCCTCTAACATTGTGTAGAACTAGCCTAAAATCCCACACCCCATTACACTTGGGAATATGGCTAGGGAAATACATAAAGGAACTTGGTGGGGGTGATGGAAAACTAATACATTATAACCCCCTAGGTCTAAAAACCCAGTGCACTTTTCCCATAGGGGCATGATTGATTTGGTTGCAGCTGTGGAGTATATCAACACGGTTTCAGGTTTGAGTCCTTGATATGAAAATGATTAAGATTCCTTAATAAATCACTCATGGTCCATCTACCCCCATATAGTACTAGGGTGAAATCCCAGGTGCCATTACACTTGGGACTATGGATAGAGAAGTACATAAAGGTACTTGGTGGTGGGTGACAGAACACCAATACCTTGTAACCATCTAGGCCTAAAAAACCAGTGTACTTTTTTCCCATTGGGGCATGGTTGAGTTAGTTGTGTCTGTTGAGTCTTTCAACAAGGTTTTGGGTTTGAGTCCTTGCTATCACAACACCTGAGATGCTTTAATAAATCACTTTTGGGACCTCTACCCCCATGTGTAACTAGCCTGAATTCCCCAGTGTCGTTACACATGTGGCTATGGATGGGGAATTACATAAAGGTACATGGTTGTGGGTGACAGACCACGAATACCGTGTAACCCCCAAAGGCCTAAAAACATGGTTTATTTTATTGCCCATGGGGGTACAATTGAGTTGGTTGTGGCTATAGATTCTGTCACCATGGTTCTACATTCAAGTACATTCTTTAGAAACACCTGAGATTCCTGAGTAAATCACTCATGGAACCTATACCTCAATGTGGAACTAGTCCAAAATCCTTGATGTAGTTACACATATTTCTATAGCTAGGGAAATACATAAACGTGCTTGGTAGTGGTTGATGGCCCACCAATATCTTGTAACCACCTTGACCTAAAAATCTGGTTTACTTTTTCCAGTGGGGGCACAATTGATTTGGTTGTGGTTGTGGAGACCGTCACCAGGTGATGGTGTTTGAGTCCTGGCTATGGAAACACCTAAGATGCTTGACAAAATCACTCCTAGTCCCACTACCCCCATGTGGAACTGGCCTGGAATCCCAGGTGTCATTACACTTGGGCTTATGGCTGGGGAAGTACATAAAGGAACTTGGTGGTGGGTGATGACCCACAAATACCTTGTAACCACTGCGACATAAAACCAGTTGTACTTTTTTCCTGTGGGGGCACGATTGAGTTGGTTGCGGCTGTGGAGTCTATCACCAAGGTTCCATATTTGAGTCCTTATTATGGAAACACCCGAGATGCCTTAATAAATCATTCATGCGACTTCTACCCCTATGTAGAAATGGCCCAAAATCCTAGGTACTATTACACATGGGCCTATGGATAGGGAAGTACATAATGGAACATGGTGGTGGGTGATGACCCACGAATACCTTGTAATCCCCTGGGCCTAAAAACCTGGTGTACTTTCCCATGGGGGAATGGTTGAGTTGGTTCCTGCTATGGATTCTATTACCAAGGTTCCGAGTTTTATTCCATGCTATAGTAATGACTAAGGTGCCTAAATAAATCACTCATGGGACATCTACCCCCTTTGTAGAACTGGATCGAAATCCCATGTGTCGTTACACTTGGGCATATAGTTGGGGAAGTACTTAAAGGTTCTTAGTGGTGTGTGATGGCCCACTCATACCTTGTAACCCCCTATGTCTAAAACCCAGTGTAATTTTCCCACAAGGGTATGATTGTGTTGGTTACGGTTTTGGAGTCTATCACCTAGGTTTTAGGATTGATTCCTTACAATGGAAATGCCTTAGATTTTTAAATAATTCACTCATGGACCCTTTACACTCGTCTAGAACAGGACCAAAATCATAGGTTCCATTACACTTGGTCCTATGGTTAGGGAAGTACATAAAGGCACTTGGTGGTGGGTGACAGCTCACCAATACCTTGTAACCCCCTTTTCCTAAAAACTCGTTGTCATTTTTTCCCGTGGGGGCATGGTTGAGTTGGATGCGGCTATGAATTCTATACCCAAGGTTCAGGTTCGATTCCTTGCGATAGAGATGCCATAGATTCCTGAATAAATCACTCAAGGGAAATCTTCCCCCATGTGTAACTAGTCAGAAATCCTAGGTTCCATTAGACATGGGCCTATAGTTGGGGAATTACGGAAATGTTATTGGTGGTGGGTAACTGCCCTCCAATACCTTGTAACCCACTATTGGGCTAAAAACTCAATGTATATTTTTTTTCTGGGGATAAATTGAGATGGTTGCTGTTGTGGATTCTGTCACCAAGGATCTGGGTTTGAGTCCTTGCTATGGTAACACCTAAGATTCCTGAATAAATCACTTATGGGTCATCTACCCCCATGTGGAACTGGACAGAAAGCCCAGGTGCCGTTACACTTGGGCCTATGGATGGGAATTACATAAAGGCACTAGGTGGTGGGTGATGGCCCACCAATACCTTGTAACACTTGGGCCTAAAAACCCAATGCACATTTTCCTGTGAGGGGAACAATTGAGTTGGTTTTAGCTATGGAGTCTATCAACAATGTTCAGAGTTTGAGTCCTTGTTATGGTACTGCCTGAGATGCCTGACTAAATAATTCATGGGCCCTCTGCCCCCATGTTGAATTTTTCTGAAAGACTAGGTGGTATTACACTTGGGCCTATGGCTACTGAATTACATAAAGGCGTATGGTGGTGGGTGGTGGCCCACCAATTACTTGTAACCCCCTAGTCCTAAAAACCTAGTGTACTTTGATATTGATTTTAAAATAGTGAGAGCTAGAACCATTGTCTTTGAACATAGATATGGAGATATAACGAGATCATGGTTTAATATTTGATCTTACCCATGAAATCATTTCTTCATGACTGGGTGTTTACTTTCAAAGATGGTCATCCCTCATCGCAAGGTCATGAGATGCTCTTGGACTCCCATTATCCTTCTACTTTGAGGAAGAATGTCATTTTCTTTATGGACGCTCTTTCTGGAGATCCTAATCTAAACAGGGAAGGGTTGTGTATATCCTCTAACATAAGAAAAATTCTACAATGGTGGTTTTTCTATGGTGGCTGATCCAGAGGCATTATAACCTTGATTAAATCTATGAATGTTCTCAATCCAAGGCCGTGTTATTTATTCAAAGGGAGAAAAACCTTTGTCTAATCCTAATATTAATATAAAGGACTCTAATTGATGGGGATTTAGTAATTGGAAGATAATTCTTATTGGAATAGTCTTCTTTCATATAATTCTACAATCTAGGGAAGCATTCATCAATTCCTAGGATCCTGGAAATCTACAGCTCAAGCCTAGAACTCTAAGATTATCTAAATGGGATGTTAAATTAAATCCCTTTAATCTAAAGAAAACCAATGATAATATTTGGGAAATGATTTATAGTTTAATTGGATGTAATGGGTTTTTAAGATCCTTAATGATTGTTCTTCTTGAATTATCACTCCAATTTGGATGGATCAGAGAACCCTAGAAGGGGTTCTTGGGTTCTTTTCTAGAATAATGGTTGATGATAATCTAGAAATAAAAAGGCATGCTTGAATCAAATTTACTTCTAATGGAATAAAAATTGATGTCAATGTTGAATATGAACGAGTTCCCCAATTTTGTGATGTTTTCAATATTTCTGGTTATTATGTTGTTAACTGTAAAATTCCTTAAAAAAGGTGATTCAAGTCCCCAAAGCTACGAACTAGAAGGAAGTTAATAGTAATAAAAATAATAATAAGTTATTTTTTAAAAAGGAGGGGGATTTAAAGGATCAAGATACTCCCTCCAATATTATTATACATATTAAATATTCATGGAAGATATTTTAGAAGAAGAGGAATAAGGTAAGGCCCCTGATTTATAAATTCCTCCTCCTATGGTTGGATATAAGATGAACAAAATAGGTGGAAAAGGTCACATGGAGGATAATAATTTGAGTTTTATTCTCTCAAATGATATTTATGATTTGGTTTTATAAATGAAAAAGGAAATGGATGATATTTCTTTGATGTAGGAATTGAAACAAAACATATGTGAACTTGTTCATTCACTACAGGAAGGTGATGAATCCTCTATGGTTCACAATCCTTCCGAACCTCATACTTCAGAACCTTCAACCAATTTTTATTGTCATCTAATTCTAGGGGATCCAATTAGTTCATCAATGATTCATTCCCCTCAATACTCTAGAAATATAATAAATTTTATGGACACTAGGGAATCTGTTAATGTAGTAGCGAATTCTGCTAATGAAGTTCTTATTGAAACTTCTATATCTGAGGATCCCAGGGCTCCTGTCAAACAAGTTTATCATCATGATGAAGTGCCCATCATAAATACTAGGAGTCCTACATCTGGGACTTCTTTGAAGTCTTTAGACGAAGAAAATAAAAAATAATACCTTTTCACTAGCTCCTCCTGGTGATTGCTCACACCCGAAGGATACTGATAATGATGATTCTATAACTGGGGCCATTGAACCCAATCCAACCACACTACCAAGTCCTATTGGCAGTGAAATGAATGGGAAAACTATAAATGGTACTACCAATATCTCTAATCTAAATTATCTTCTATAAGTATATTTTACTCCTAAATGAAAGGTTTGAAGACCTCATAAATTAGGAAAACAGAAAGAATTATGGACCAAAAAATGGGGATCCAATCTTGACATCATGTATAAATAAATATTCTTTACTAGAATTTCCAAGGATTATCAAATTATGACACCATTAGGTCCCTTAGTATTTTAATTCAATATCACAAACCTCTTATTATAGGTTCATCTGAACCTAAAATAATCTTTTCCTCTAAAAATACTATTCTTGAGATTTCGGGTTTTAATTTGATTGAATCTAATAGATGCCTATCTGATGTTTAGGGACCTTGAATTATGGACCATTCTTCATTATCTGATATTTATTTGGTTTCAACTAGTGAAAAACATGTCTCATGTTCCTTAAACTATCTTGAAATTCAACATTCGAACTCATTTATTTATTCCCATAACTGATAATAAGACCATAGAAGCTTATGGGTGGATATTGGCTATCTTAATTCTGCTATTTCTAGACCCTAGATCATCCTTTGGGATTTTAATTCTATCATGAATCCATATGGGAAGATGGGTTGTACAACCAAATATATTTATTCCTGATAATTTAATGCTTTTATTAATCATAATGGGATTATTGAGGTTAATCTAGTTGGGGAAAAATACACTTGGTACAATTTTTTTTGAATAGGTACGTAGCAAGAAGAATTAATTGGGCCTTTGTCAATGAAGCCTCTCTAGATTATTGGGGATCTATATAATGCAAAAATATATCTAGGATCAATTATGAACATCATCCAATTTTGGTTTTCCTTGTGGGAAAGGATCTCAAGTCTCTTTTACCTTTTTGATTCAACAAGTCTTGGGTCACTCATTATGAGTGTAGGAAAATTATTCAGAAAATTTGGAACTCTATGGACTACAAGAATGATGAATTTTCTTGTCTTATTAAGATAAAACTTCTTAAGAGGAAATTGAAAATATGGAGAAAGTATCTCTTCAGTTCTCTTGATTATAAAATCTACTCCATTGACAACTCTATTCAACATGTGTAATATCAAAATAATTTGAATGATTTATTTGATGATGTTTTAGAGTAAACTGAGATTGTAACCAAGTTGAATATTCTTTTGAACCTCAATGATTATTTACAAAGAGATAATTTTGACGAAAATTGGATGAGATATGGTGATAAGAATTCCAACTTTTCAATTCTCTTTAGAAAATCAAGAAGGTTTCCAAACCTCTTTCTTTGATCAAAAATGGGGGTTAGATTGTTGATAATAAGAAGGATCTCTCAGAACAAGTGATTTATTACTTTAAAGATGTATTCAATGGTCCATCTATTCCTATTGACCCAGTGGAGGGTATTAATCCTAGACTTTTGAATCAAGAGGAAAACCCTAGGATTGCATCTTTTCCCTAAAAATTTGAAATTATGGAAGTGACCTTCAGCCTTAAATCTTAATGTTCTCTTAGCCCCGACGGTTTTAGTAACTTTTAATTTCAAAATTTTTTGGATATTATTAAAGATGATATTTGTAGGCTGGTCATTAATTTTTTAAAGGAGGTACCCATCCTCATGGGTTGAATGGTCAATTTCTTTCTCCGATTCCAAAGGTGGATAATTCTAATGAGATCCATCTTTTCAATATAGTTAATTTGGTTAACACCATTTATAAAATATTTTTACAAATTCTAGATACTAGGTTGGCTTCAATTGTGAGTAGAATTGTCTCTCCAAATCAGTTTGGTTTTATCAAGGGCAGATCTATTCAGGATTTCTCACCACTTCTATAGAATGTGTTAATGTGTTTAAGATATCCCCTATGGGTGGTAATATTTCACTTTAGCTTGATTTCAGGAAATCATTTGATACAATGTATTGGAGATTCATTTTTAAGGTTCTTCGTAAGTTTGTATTTTATGGTCTCTTCTTTGCCTGGGTCAAAACCATTTTTGGATCTTCTTAGATATTTTTACTTTTTAATGGGTCACCTGAAGGCTATTTTTATTGCTTTAAAGGTTTCAAACAAGGTGATCCCCTTTTTGCAATCTTTTATTCTATTGTAGAGGACTATCATTGTAGATTTTAATTTGTTATTGCTGGAAATTGTAAAATGAAGTCTATTTGTGATGGAGGAGAAATTGTTTATCACACTCATTTTTTTATGGTGATGATATCATACTCTTCGCTCAACGGGGTAGTAGACATATCAAAAACATCAAGTAGGATATTTTTCCATTTGAAAAAGTAAATGGAAAATATATTATTTGGAGGAAGTCTATTGTCTATTTCGGAATGAATATCTCTTCTCCCAAGAAGATTAACATTGTTAGGGATATGGGTATTCATGAGTGAGACCTTCCCTTCACATACATAGGTGTTCCTATGTTTTGGGGAATACCAAAAACCTGATACTTCTTTGATATTATTACATGGTTATAAGGCAACTTAAAAATTGTAAGGGTATCACACATTCCATTACTGGTCTTCTTTTATTGGTTAATTCTATCATTGTTTGCAAAACTTTTATTCTTTTATGGTGTATAAATGGACCATTTCACTCATCAAGAATATTAATGATTCTATTAATAATTTCATTTAGAGTGACAACATTATTGAGAGGAATGTAACTATTGTTTCTTGGAACACTTTTTGTAAACCTTATGATGTAGGGGGATTAGGTATTATGAATATTTATTCCTTCAATGATTCCTTTTTTGTCATTATTTAAGTGGATACATATCAATAGAAATTCTGAGGCTCTTTCTTTTCAATGGTCCAAATTCATGGCAAGACTCAAGATTGGGGGTTTTAATCATATCGATTCCTTAGTGTGGAATACTTTTAAATCCATTTATGCTTCAATTTATTATCACTATATATGGTTGGTCTTGAAGGATTCATCTCTTTCTTTCTAGAAAATCAATTAGACTAGAAGCCCCTTTGCGGATGTAATTGTGGCTGAAAATATCAATCTTGACTTGGATGTTAATATCAAAGATTAGCTTGATAGTATGGAGGGACTCTTGAGTCACATCATCAACATTGTGAATAAATATTATTTCTCTAAGAGAGATGATTTATGGTTATGGGATCATGCTGTTAATGGAATTATTTATTCTCAATTGTTCTTCAATACCTCCATACATTGTAATATGCAATCTCAATGGATGGGGAAACTGCACATGATTTTTATCAAACTTTCTTGGTCTATCCTGGTATGGATATTTTCTCATAGGAAGATCCCAACTTATAATTATCTTCAATCATGCGGAATCTCCCTATGATCTTCATATGTTCTTTGTCATTAACACATAGAAGATGTTGATCATATATTTATTTGTTTTGTTACAACTTCATCAATGAGTTCTTTTTCACTATAGTGGAGCTAATCCACTTTATTTAGAATGAACAAAATAGATTTATTCATGATAAACTATCTTTTATGGATAGTTATACTTTATCCGTCATTCTTGCAACTGTTCGTGAAGCTTTTATACAGGAGAAGAATTTCTTCTTTAATTCAGTTCATTAAAAGTTTTTTCTTGGTCGTATTGGTGTCAAAGGCCAAAATCCAGCCTCAAAATGGAACCTTTTATGTCTTATGGAAGGAAATTTTTTTGGTTGGATAAAATTAAATTCAGATGGAGCTTCAAGAGGCAATCGTGGCCTATCTTGTTATGGGGCTATTTTTAGGGATCATCGAGTTGTAGTATTGGGTTTCTTTCATGGTTCATGGGGAATTTCATCCTCACTTGAGGTAGATATGCTTGGAATTATCAATTTTGTGGAGAAATCCAATACATGAGGGTTGCAAAATATATGGATAAAGGGTGGTATCTTCCATCAGGATGGGATAAACTCATTTATCATGAAATCTACCTAATTGATGGATCAATTACTTGGTTTCTATCTTCTCTATGGATCATTTTATCACACACAATTATAGTGAAGCCAATTCAGTGGTGGATAGTCTTGAAAATAATGGTGTCAATGGTGTTAAATTATTATGGTATGATCATGTACCAGATAATATTTTCCCCCTTCTTAACAGGGATCTTGGTAAATATCCCATTTTCAACATCATTTAGGATGATTTTTTTTCTTAATAAAAGTGCCTTTATTTTCTAAGAAATGAATCATCTTATAAAAAAGTATCAAATTATAGGGATTCAAGAATTATGATATACGAGATCTCATATGTTTCAAATAATTAACACTCTTTTGATGATGAGAGTACACTGGGAGACATTTATTGAGTTTTTATTGATATTTGAGTTATATGTAACCATTATGTTTATCATGTGAAAAATTTATATGACTAGTAAGGATATTTTAATTTTTTTCACATAAGTTTAAAGGTATGGATATCCTTTATGGATTATGTAATCTTTTATTTTGAGGTAATTATAGGTTATTACATTTTGGGATACAAAATTAAAAGCATGAGATAACCTTTGAGGTTAAAACAGTTCATTAACATTGAATATATTATGTTTATTTTAAAAGATGTCTCTCAAATTTATTGTAATTCTATAGGGATTATATTAAGATTGTTTTCAAAAAAGGACAACCCATAGGCCGGGAAACAACCCAACACAACAAGAATGTCTATGAGGTTTAATCCCACAACTGAAGGGAGATAAGGGTGCATCACCTACCACTGGACTTTATGATGTCCTTGTTAGTATGATTTTTTTTCATTATTTAAATGATATGATAGACATATGTTAAATTAATTTTTGGGAAAATATGTTTTATCATATATATCACCATTATATTGGAAATTGATTTGGTGATTAAGTGATTAATTTTATTTAAGAATAAATTCACTATAATTTTTGGGATCGTTATAGAATTAAGGTAAACATGATACTGTGAGAATCAATATGAGAAATAAATGATGAATTATTATTTAGAATAATTTATGATTTTAATGTGGCCATATTATATTTCATGTTATTTATGGATATTATTTTCATATATTGGAGATTATTTTATATGTAAAATTACATTTTTGGTATGAGAAATTAAGAGTAATTGATGATATTTTAGAAGATAAATATTAAATTCAATTTGAAATTCTATACAGTCAAATCCTTCTGATTTATGGGTTTCAATCTTAGTATGGAATATTTTTTTTGGAATTTTTAGGGTAGTTATTTATTGAATGATTGATGTTGAAAATTGGGCATTCCTGTTGAATTTTATGATTAAAGTAGATTTCATCATATGACGGTTTATTCTTTTTGGAAAATATAATACCATGTTCCATATATTTAGTCCCTTTACTAACTCAATACATGATTAATATATTTCTATCCTTTTTTGTATTTTGAGATCCATTATAGTTTTATTATAGTTCTTCAGGAATGGAAAATTTATCTTCAATACTCATCAATAGAAGAAAAAATGAGTTTGTGGTGGAAATTGATTAAAAGATTAAATTACTCCTGACATGTAAGTAATTTTCCTAGT
The DNA here is from genome assembly GCA_963277665.1 of Viscum album. Classification (NCBI taxonomy): domain Eukaryota; kingdom Viridiplantae; phylum Streptophyta; class Magnoliopsida; order Santalales; family Viscaceae; genus Viscum; species Viscum album. The sequence continues at coordinate 549,940,392 of OY728121.1, forward strand.
TTTTCATAGTCTAAGTAGTAAATGAATTCCCCAACATAAAGAAAATTATTTTTGAAACAAAAATGTTAGCCATTTAATTTTCCTATCGAGAAACCAATGGTCTATTAACCCATCATAGTTTTATGGTTTTGTGATGGTTATCTTTCTCATGACCATATTCACTATCACTATTTATCAGTCCTTGGGCATTATATTTTTCCTTTCATGTCCATTTTTTTCACATCCAACCAATGTTTTCCTATACATAAACATAGTTATTTTTTATTACAAATAATCTTCATTCTTCCCTTTATCTATTTTCATGAGGAAGTTTTATTAACCCTATTTGTGATGTGAGATTTCAACAAAGGTATTTTTGATAACTCAAACCCTAGTTATCAAGCCTGAGCTCAAATTTTATGGGTGAAATTTCTTATAGGCTGTATAATATAATATCTTTATATTTTAAAAATAAATTTTAATTTCGATAGCGTACATGATATGTAACACCAAGGATAAATGAACAAATTTATTATTATTATATAAAAGTTATTTTTTTAATCTAGTAGTTAAATTATTAGGTGGTTCCCTCGGGAGAATATGCCCTCATCACGAGAGTGTGACATAGTGGAATATCAATAACATACAAGTAGTGGAATTAGTACTTCATACAGACAATAGATGAATGGCTGGAATAGATAACTATGAAATATAGTGTCTCATTAACAATGAATATCAAGTAATATGTCTAAAAAGTATCAAAAATTGGTATAATGAAATATAGTACAATAAATTCTCAAAATACCAAAAGACCAAAAAGTTCTATCTCGAAATAAAATCACAAGCCTCAACTCTGTCCTTTTCTCCACTACTCATAAACATGGCATACAGTAAACCCTCTAACTGTGGGAACTTTAACTGTCTCTAATAGCATCCATATAGACTATTCAGGTACCCAACAATGACCCAAATAGGGTATGAGACATAATCCCAGTAGGAAACCACCCAAATGTCTATAAAATTCAGGCAATGCAATATAATAAGCTAGGCTGTGTGTAGGTAATAGATAAGTAGTAAATAAAATTAAAGATTCCAATGGAATGTAAGTACTATAAGTGATACCACAAAGCCTCAAGAGGCTCCTTGCAAAAAAAGTTCCAAATCCTCTACCAAGGCAGCTATATGTAAATGAAAATAAACACCATGACCTCACCATAGAACCACATTACCATATATTCCACAACCTCCCATAATGTGTTAGAACATACATGGTTGAGCCATTCAACCAAAAATTTCATATTTCTCACGGTCATGCCATATAATCTAGTGCCATACCATAGAGGTCTGAATCCAAGGTTTAGAAGACCAATGAATCCTCATTGAATCCAAGGGGCATCTCGATGGAAACTCAGTTAGGAGATAGTTCAAGTCCATGGAGCTTGTCAATAGATATTGTCCTTCATGAGTCCAAGAAAGCCGGATCCTGGGGTAGAAAGCCCCAAGGAATCCCACAAAATCCATATCCAATGAGCATAATCGATCCAAGGAATCCACTACCATGTTTAAGATCCAAGGAGAATCATCCAAGGTATCTATGGAATCATACACCATTTTCTACCATTTATTGTTCAAACCATATGAGTTTACCCACTCATATAACCATTCACATCAAAATAAAAACAATGATTTCATCTACCCATTTTACCATTTACATAAAAAGGACACCCAATAATAAGTATATCCACTCATTCAAACTAAACCATATTTTACCATTTTATAAATTCAAGAAGTAAACAATTTAATAACTCAACATCATGTTCAACATGAAAAAGAGGTAGAGCATATCCTAATAAAGGAACACAATTCCATTTAATTATAATTAAGCTTCCTCTAACAAGGAAAGAGTAGAATCACACCCCTTGGGTGGTTCAAGAAAGGTCTATCCCAATAATATTTCATGGAACACCCCATCGGTGGCCTTTGGTTTGGAAAAAACCACCAATTCATCACAAAGGAACCTAATGGAATCCTTAATATGTAATATTTCATTTAATTCAGTTAATAATTATAATTTCAGTGTTGTGATGGAATGTTTCGGGGGAATAACAATGATATCTATCCTTATAATTTACTAAAACAAATGAGAAATGTATAGACCACCTACGGTAGCTTAGTAGTAGAGTGATCTTCCAATATCATCTCCTAATTCGACTTAGATCAGGATAAAATATAAAATATAAGAACATAAAAAGAACCTAAAATTATGGAAAATTAGATTTCACCAAAATAATGCATCTAATATCCATAAGAATGTAGAATAGTTAAAAAAGGAATCAAGTACTCACTAATGTAGATCCAATAAGATAAACGATGCTTGAATTAGAGATCAGATAAAGGATCGAGATCAAATGCAAGAATAGTCACCCAAAGGGAAATCAAATTGGAGTATGTTGTAAAATGGATGTTAAAAAGAATATAGTCTTATGTTTAAAATAATTTTAAGTGAAAATTCTTATTTTACACAACATATCTAGCTTGCTTGATTTATGTTCATGGTTTTCAAAACTGTGTTCCAACTATGCATTCTTAGCTATAGGGAAGGGATCCTAACATGCTTTGTCTACACTATTTGACTAACCATGCACAAATATTTCCTAAAACCACTGTCAAAATTGAAGATATAGATACATGGTCGTGCGACCCAAATAATATAGTTTTCTCTGACAATGTGGCCTCCTTCTGCTCACTTCCCAAGCCTCACATGGTTTATTAGACCATGTGGCCTGCCCCGCATGGTTTGTACTAACCACAATCCAAGAATTTTTCAACCAAAAATATTGTTTCCATGCTCCAACAAAGCCATAGAAACCCCCCTAAACTTTCATGATCAAATTGGGTACTCATATTAAGCCGTAAATAAACATTTAATGCAAAATAATAAGGATATCTTCCTCATATTAAAACCCATATTCATACAATTGAATTATGTATTGGAACCCTAATGTATATTGAGGTATTTGAGGTGTCAATCACTAAATTCTTTTGAAAAATGTTGATAATCTAGGATTTATTGTTTAGTTTTTACAACGTCCAACTATTTTAGAATGTTTTTCTTCTATGATAGTGTTTAAATATTCCCACGGTGGTGTTTCTCTATATTATGTGGCAAAGGAGTTACGTTATTTTAGGTGGATGCTTTTGGTGATTGAGTAGTGTTAAATGGAGTATTTGTTTTGTAAGTGGAGTAGGTCACACCATCCTTCCCCATTAACTAGGATTATCATACAATTTCCCTATTGAAAGTCACTTTTAGAAGATAACTGGGCTCAAATGAATGCTGGAGGGATCTAAGGCATCTTTTATTTTCTATTGGTATTTCTTTAGTGATCTCTCAGGGGTATTAGCTACCTACATGTCCTCAATAGAGATATGAACAAAATATTGAGTTCAACCACACATGCACCATCCTCTGTTTCCTATGATCATACATCCTCAACCTCTAGCTCCCTGGTTAGGTATGAAAATCTCATACATGAAGGCATATTTGTCAACAATAAAGGGATATACTATTTTAACTATGTTATCAAAACAAAAAAAACTATTACTTTTTATGATTATGCTTACAATTTTTTGGTAGGTTCCCATTCTCTATTTGTTGAAGCAATGAATATTATAAGAGTCTGAGCATGTGCGGGATCCGGATATGACTCTTCCTCTTATGTCTTTTCATGTGTTTGTGGATTAAAACCACCTCTAATAGTTGTACTCAATGTCACCTCCCTAGGTTATTGTATCATTGTTGGATTGTGAAATGTTTCTCTAAGGGAGGAAGATCTTGGTCATATTTCATTAATGTTGTCCAATTATCGAACATTTTTCTATGCCTAGTCATAACATCTTTCTAGACAATATCTTCTTCTAGTTGGGAAATCATTATATAGGTTACCTATAATGGGAGATTCTCTGGCCTCGCAAATCTAGAATCAAGAATGATTTGGAGAAATTATTTGAAGAAAAATAAATCATGGATGGTGTAACCCATCCTCCTATGGAATGGATAGTAGTCCGGATGATCAGTGAGGTTAAATTTATTGGGATTCCTAGGCTACAGAAGCTTGAGTAAGTTATTTTTCATGGGTATATGGAAATAACTAGGGACCTAATCATATTGGAATTCATATGATTTGTTCATTCATTCCTCAAATAGTAGGAAACCCAGATCTCTTTCTTCTTCTAGATGAGGGTGATATTGCTACTACTACTGCTCAATACGGGGTGTTGGATGATTCCGGCCCTACCTGGGTGTTTGAATAGGCACTTCCTATATTTTGAGGGCAGCATCATAAGTCTCTTACTTACCAAGCCTTTTTTCTGATTCCAATGGAATGGGTTGAGATTTGGATGGGTTCCCTAAATGATATCTTCTAGGTGTTGTGTTGAATTTAAAAACTCGTGGAATCTAAGTGGATATTTCATCAAGATCCAAGGTGTTTGTAGATCATTGTGAATATTTTAAACACAAATTTCCTTCAATTTCTCTTTCGAGATAATTATTTTTAGTGAATTTAGTAAACCCATCCATATGGAGATGAAGTCACAAGCCCAATCCTTTTCACTTTTTTTGTAGTTCGTGGGTTTGAAAATTATCATCTTCCTTAACGTAGAGCTGAACTGATAACAAAATTGATGAAGAAGGCCTACCCATCTCACAACAGATCCTACAATAAGGTTGACTTACCAAATAATGGCTAGACCTATCAGAGTCTACACCAAACATCTCTTCTTGGTCTCCTTCTGATAGTCTTGTGGGACCATCCGCATGTCACATCATGAAATTAATTATGTGAGATTTTGTTTCAGGTCCACCACACCATAAATGGTTGATATGGTATCATTACATAAATTGGGTGGGGGAAAGGTTTCATCCACCCATTCAGGATAAGGCTTATTCTTAGGCTACACAGGTACGCGCCACCCTTCCAGTGATTCTATTTGAATTTCCAGGAACCCAATGAAATTGTGGAGTTCTAGAGGTACTGCTATCTGGGATTCCTCCCATCTATAAGAAGTTGGTGAGGGTTGATGAGGTGTCCTAATTTACATATCCTGTTGATTCCAAATTTTAGCTATGACTGAATTATTGCACATAAGGGGATGATGTTTTAATTTTAATGGAGTAAATTTGTTTTCATCATCAACTTCCTCATTTATATAGACTCATTTCCTAGTTCCATAGCCATATTGATGATTAGATGCCACTATTGTAGGTGGATTATCTCCCTCTTTACATATGGGTGGAGGGATATTCGTCTGTGTTTGGGGATGATACCAATGAGAATGTTTCCCATTACTAGTTCCTCATTGAGTTCTATGAGATTTTTTTATCTCACTCTGATATTGTGTGAGCCATTACATTATTGAAGTAATTTTGTCTCCTATGCATGGTGAGTGGGATGCGGCCACACCTTTACCTTTATCCTTGGTAGTGTTCCACTATAGAGGTTGAATTTCATTATTCAGAGGTTCTAGATTCTAGATCCTTCTCTTATTCTGCATATGTACAGTATTAGTTGATTCATCCATATCACCTTCCTCTCATGGTATTATTTTTTTCATTATTCCCCTCCGTGTTAGTGTCCTGGACCATATCATCTATTGTGTCAATGGTGGTGACATTCACTAAGGTGTATCGAGAAATGGTAGTTATCCCATTACTATCAAAACAATATGGTGATTCTTAACTACTAACTCCTCTATCAAGAGTTACATTAGGGTAATTTTTCTAACCCCTACCAATATTGGACCATATTGGATTTTGACCCTTATGGGGTTTTATTTCCTTCACAATAAATTCCTCCTATACCGGTCTTTGAATATTGACCTTAAGGGAGTTTTCAATCATGGTTTTTGAACAATTCCTAAATAGGAATGGTACATCATTTTGTAGTAAGAACAGCTGGGATGCTAACCATCAATATTTATCTCCCAAACTATAGATGAATGATTCATTCTAGGGCGATGATAATGATGAGTGTTCCCTAACCCTTTGGGATGGGGCCAATTTGTGGTCTCTATTGGCACTTGCTGATCCTATTATTGGGTATTTGATGATTCTATTCAATAATATGATGGATTCTGAGATGGAAATTCAGATATTAATTATTCCATACCAACTTGATGGGGTTGATCCGGAACCGCTGCTAATTTCCCTTGGACTATCCAAAGGTGTGATGAACCTAGTGATGGAGATAGAGATAAAAATTCCACATGGCCTATGAGATGGGTTTGGTTTGTAGTTTCGACCAATATTTTGTGGATACTCCTATGGTTTGATGACCTGAGGGGTGGAGGAAGTGGTAAAAATTCCCCCCATCCTTGTGGGATAGGTTCACTCTTAGACAGTTGATATGGTAGATACTATTTTGATCCATTTTATTTGGAATAATTTTGATCATGTATGAGTTGGGTTCCATGGATGCTCATGATGGGAGTCATTTTATTTAGGAATTTTTCGAGTTAGACACATTTTTGTATTTAATTTATGAAATTTATTTTCATTATTTCAGGGGGATTAGCTTAAAATTCTTTTTGAATCCCTCTCCCCCTATTCATGATGCCTTTGCATCTTCAAAGTTGGGGTATTTCATGATATTAACCTACTGGCTCATGCATTACCTAGTCCACTAATATTTCTTATGATTATGATATTACAGGACGTGATATCTTAGGATTTCTATTTTTCTATGTTTGTAGTGAAGTTCAACGCTCTATATTATTCCCTTCCTTTGATACATTTGTCTCAAGGGGCTCTTGAAATTAGTTTTCCAAGTTTTATTTATGTGGAGAAAAAAACTACATAGGAATTTTTCATGTTTTTTCATCTCTGGGTTCTGGAATACATAGATTATGTACATCTCCATATGAAAAAAGTGTGTATTTATGATTTGTATATTTCCCTCATATCCATGATAAAAACGGTGTTTATCCATCAACCACTGATGAGTTTCCCACATATTTTTGATTATTTAAGGAATTCACTTCTTCTCTAGCTCATCTAGGATCTCATAGTAAGATGTCTTGATGGGAAAGAGCATGGTTGGGCGTATTTTTTCTATTAACTCTCTACATATATCCATTTTTGGCCTCTTCTTCATCAGATTTATACTCCTCCACCTTGTTAGACCACAAAGGTTTCTTCTCTGGGTCTCCTACCGAACATGATTAAGTGTTGCTGATAGTTGATGAGGCACTATATATGATTGACCTTAGAGTTTTAATAACCACTCTATATGAATGTGACTGCGTTTTGAGAACCTCTTTATACTGAGGTGTGTAAGATGAGGAGTATTTCCTTATATAAGAGAGTTATCAACAGGGGAGGTTGACCATGATGGATATTTGGAGTAGAGTCCATGTCATTCATATTTTAACTAACATGTGGAGGAATATTGAGGTAATTATTTCCGTATTATTTAGTTGAAGGGTCAATAGAACCTTGTGGTTTTGTGGATATTCTTTGAATAACCTCAAGGACAGTAGCATTGAGTAGATTAGGATATGAGCATCATTTTATGTCATGGCTAGAGTATGTCAACCTTTCTTTTGAGGTTCGGTACAAATATAAACATTTTATATGATAGATTTTGGAATATATTAATAATTGTCTATTTTTTTGGGAATATGATCCCTCTATTGATAATATAATATAGTATGTTGATGAGCTTTTGTATCATCAGCATGAATATGAGCACGCCGATAGTTGGTTTCCAGAATATTCTGATTAATCCTAGCTAAAGTGGGGATTTGATTTTATTTCAGATATGCATTCCCCATTGAAATATACCAAATAACCTTCATAATGGGATAAGTTATACGACCCCACTCCAATACAACCTCTAAAGTATGATGGTGAAGTCATTCACTGATTGAAGTAGGGATGTGAGGCTGGCGTTTGTGTGCTAATGGAATATACTAAATAGCTTCATTGGAAGGGATATGATCCTACTCCTTGCTCAATACCATATTTTCTTAAAAACACATGGTTAGATAATGGATATGAGCCTAGTCATGTGCCTTTAGATTATTCCTCTTGTCTTTTTTGACAAGAAAATTCACCCATCCTAAGGCATGTTCCAGATCAACTTAGTGATCCCTAATCATAATGGGGATATGAGCACAGTTGTATGCCTTTGGAGTTTGCTGCCAATATATTTTGACAAGATGGTTCACCTATCCCAAGATAAGGGAAAACTAATTTGGTGATACTTGATTGAAATAGGGATACAATCCTGGTCCTGTGCCTCTCCCTTTACTATAATATGCCAATAATCCTCTTGGATGAGAAGAAGAATGTGTGCTTTCTCCATATTAGCCAATTGTTCATTCTTACCATGCTGATATGCTTCTCTGATTGTCAGGATAGGAATATGTTCCTATCCCTATATCTATACTAGTTCCATAATGTTCTATCATTCCTCTTCATCTATTTCTAGAATTTAGTGAATATTTAGAAAAGTGTGTGCAGGAATATAGGCCTTCACATTTTTAGTATCCCAAATATATTGACAAATATTTTTGATTGATGTGGGTATATGAGCCCACATTTATCATTTTTTCCATTAAAAATATTCCAATGGGATTCATGCACGTGGAAGGGATGTGTGCCTCCTCCCTGATTGTTGTAGGAATATGCAAGCAGTCTTGATTTTATGAGAAGGGATATGAGCCTATCCACTAGATACCATCAGAATATAGCAGTAGGATTTACCAGTGGATGTGGGTATATGATACCACTTCCATTTATCAATATCATCACATGCCTGGTAATAGATCATTGGGACCCATGCATGAGTGTCTAGGGAGGTTTTTGTGTATTTTACCTCAAACGGTGATTGGGGAGCATTATCGATATGAAACTATTGACGACGGATTACATGATCACTCCCTAATAGATCCGAATCTGGAATGTATTTATAGTCAACTCCATGATCCACCTTCCTCAGATATGGATGGTTCTTTTTTACACACTTTGGGGATAGTCTTTTGAAGATATTAGTGGTGGTGCAAGCTGCCACTTGTTTCAATGCAGATTTCCCTAAATGGGATGCATTTTTCAGGTTTAGTGTTTGGAGACCTTTATGTGAATCCTCAAGGGTTGGGATTATACCATGTCGGTGCTATTCCATAATGATGGTGTTTTCTACATAAAGCTGAAGTTGTTGGGTGGGTGAGGTTGTTTTTTGACCTGTTGAGGTCAAAGATGTAGTTTACGTTCCATAACATTCTCTCGATGAAGACATGATCATGGGTTAAGATATATATGACATTAGTTTATATAATCACTTTTACAACAAGTAAAAAGATCTCCAATCGGTGTATCATCGCAAGTATGAAACATGATTAATCAGCTATGCACATGTTAAAAAATTTTACATTCTTGTTCTCTGTTTTTACATTTTTCACACAATGAATTTTCACGTCAATAATGTTCTTATTTCATGAAACCCTTGGTAACACATGATTTCATATCTGGTGTACCATTTTAATTTTTGTATAATATAGAAAACAAAATATCCCAAAACATGGTAAACTAATCTCTTTAATTATTTGAGAGATTCATGTCGGGTTCAACATTTTTGCTTCATCCGAATAGGTGAGACAAAAATGGCTCAATGCACTTATTGCTTTATTTTATAACTAACAGCCTCATAATTTTTGTTTCCTTGAAGGATGATGGATATATGATTATTCACGGGGTCTGGGATATGAGATGTCTGACTCATGTAATTATTTAGTTATTATTTCATTATATTCGTTCTCATCGGGTTCACTATCTTTTTTCATGTTTTAGGATTTATTGTGTGGGGTTTCAAGTATGGTTTCATAATCAATAACATTGTGTTTTCTATTCCATCCTCCATGGAAACTCCAAATATTTCCCATATACCTATCTAGGTATAAGACTTATTTCTAATGGAAGGCGGTTAATTTGGGCCTCAACACAAATGATGCTTAGGAACTCACATCGGTCAAGATAATGGGAGGTCAGACTCATCACATCCTTTTGGGGGAATTAATGCCTATTCCATGAATCTCTTAAATATTTAGTATTTATTCGTGAATCTCTTCCAAATACAACTATGAGACCGTTTACCCTAAAAAATGAAAGGGTGTTGAATCCATTTATTTGTAAATGTGGGTTATATTAATAAGACAATTTGTATGTATTCAATGTTCTCTATAATTTTCATGTAAATTCTTAGTAATTGGTAGCTGCTTATATTTTGAAGCCATATTTCCATGAAATCCTGAGTTTACTGTCATCCATGGAGGATATTTTTATTTAGAGGATGGTATGAAACCATTACGAGTCATCCTATGTGTCTCATTTATATCAGGAATCAAAACCCATATAGTACGTTTAGTCTTTATAGATTATCTTTATGTGGAAGGGTCATATACAAGGGAATTAGTCACCAAGTATTGTGCTTAAGACTGAAGAATGAATCTTATGTATCTTTCTTATTAAAGGAATATGATTAATTGTAGTTTGATCTATGATCAACCCACTAATGGGTAGTGATAGGTAATTAATTTTGTTGAGGGTTATTTCCCTACGGTATACCAATATTTTAAATTCCTCATGACTTACACTAAGTTGGATCTCCTTTGGGGGGAAATTTATGATGTGTGTGATATGATCATTTAAAATCCTTAAGGCCATGTGAGCTATGATCGATTTTATAAACAAGGTATTTCAAGTGATCAGACTCATCACATATTAATTTAGGAATTATTAACTAGGGAAGCCCTTATGGAGTGTTTTATATAGAGATACAGCCTCAGAGGTTTCCTTTTTGGTTAAATAGTAATGTAGATGCTAAATTTCCTATTTAGAAAGAAATTTCACTAAATTTTAAATTTTTAAAGAAGATGTTTGTTATATATTGCATGTTTTTCCTATGGGTAATTGATTAAAATCCAAGTTACTTGTTTTTAAATGGTACTTGTGAGTTGTTAAATTTATTCGAAATTTTTAATTGTTGAAATGATTTAATGAAATGGATTAAAATTGGAACATGAAGTGGTGTCCTTTGATTAATCCCTTATGGAAGGGTAGTTTTAAATGTTTCTTATAGTATGCCTTGGAATAGAGACATGAGTGTTTATCTGTAGGTTGTTTCTTTTAGGAATGGCTTAAATGAAAAATGGGGTCTTGAGTCTAGTGAATCTATCTTGCGCGACCTAGTTATAGGGTCAATGTGTATGCTTTGTAAAGGGCTAGCTTGTGGTAGGTAGAACCTTTAGAGATTGATACACCTTGCTTCCATTTTGAGCTTTTTGATGTTGGGTTTTCTTGGGTGTTGTTGTCCCTAGAAGTACTTTTGGGTTTTAAAAATACACCCTTATTTAGATGGGGGTTATTGTATCTTCACCCATGATATGGGAATAAAAATTGAGGAATGCTTGGTTGAGCATGTTAGACATGCCTCAGACATTTTTATCTATTTATGAGGTCATGTGAACCTCCTTTTTCTCTTCAATAGTGGACAAATCGGTGCATCATCATTCGAGTTAATAGTTGTAGGAGAGGATGTGCCGATAGATTTTGTGAACTTGGGGTTGTATGTGCTAACATATGCAATACCCGTAAAGTGTTTAGTGATGTAACAAACTAGTTAAGTTCATTATGATTGTTGAGCTTTGTGATGTTGATGGTGTTACTAGGTTAACTCCATAGTGGAGTGACTAGGGCATTAAGTTAAGTTTGTCCCACTTATGAGGAGGACTTTTCAAGACTCGAGTGTTTTGATATGCCAATTGGTTTAAATTTCATCATTCATGCCAGATGTTTTGACGTGGTGATTATTGTTTGTGGAATGTCACGTGTCTGTTTTAGGGGTTTATGAAATAGAACTCTTTATAGGATATGTTCTTTAATTTATATGACATGGAAACTATAATAACCCTACTCTTTACTACACACTTAATCATGATTAATCACATAAAATTTCACTTAATACAACTATGAAGATCTAGAGGATTCATGTCTTTGGGGCATAGGAACATTAAAAAACAACATAAAACATGAAACACATGTCTTTAATAAAAACTTAGTTTACATTTCCACAACATTCATTCGTACTAAACATTCCATGGGATAGCCTAAGGACATATATAAGAAAAGGGTGAGCTATACAGCCCAGTAAAGGAGTAAACAAGGAATAACATGAAGAATACAATACATGTTAGGAAATAGACATATCAATAGAAAACAAGAGAAACATGAACAAAATGGATTGATATATCATGATTATCATTACATGTAAATGTGGAAACAACATAGAACATGATATTAGCATGATCCAAGGCTCATTTCACATGGATTAGCATGAGTAAAACCACATTTCACATGAATTAGAATGGATAAAACCTCATTGAACATGTATTAGTATGAGTAAATTCTCATTTCACTTGAATTATCAAGAGTAAACCCTCATTTCACATGGAGTGTCATGTTACTAAACATTACCTAATGCATTGTAGCGCTATCAGGGTACACACTTTATACACATTTCATTTCATGCATAAGTGTTCCACATGGATCATATAACATGGAATAATTCAACATAATAAGTTATTACAAGATTAAGGAATGTTTAATAACCATTAAATATATATATATTCATAATGTTTAATACCCTTGATAGATAAATGGGTATGGTATTCACTACATGAGGATTTTGTCTAGGAAAATCGCAGTGCAATTTCGACAGCAAAACATCGTCATATAGAAATTTATATGTTGGGTTGATGAGAGAGAAAAGGGTATATAATCATAATAACACAACATAAACGGTAAGGGGATCATGGAACATAATATCCCAACATATGAAATGGAATCTTGATGCATACTATGGGATAAATACTTGAATGTAACTAAGAAGGGAGAAATACTTCAAAGAATTTCGGCATGGTAACAGGTGTACACGGAAGGAATTAATGAGAGAGAAAGGGGTCTATCATAATTAAAAAATAATTAGGTAAGTATGGGGGGGTGAGAAATCATACCCCAAAATTTATTATTTAAAATAAAAGTTTATAATAACAGAAATAAACTTGGAAAAAATTGAGAAAGGATGGAATCTCTTTGGTAAATTTGGCATGGTAACGAAAGTACATAATGGTTCATAAGAGGGAGAAATGAGTGCGAAAAGGGTTATCATGGTTTATAAATCATATGGGAAGTATTTATGATATTTAATAACATATCCCAATATAGGAATAAAAGAAATTAAAAGACATAAAATGAAAAGAATGCTTGGTAAAAGAGGTGGGTGAAAGATCCCTTATGAAAGATTGGCATAGTATCAGATTAGGTAAGGGTAAAAATGAGGGAGGATAAATAATAACTCATAAAAATAACATATAAATGGATATTAATATAATTATTATAAAATAATTACATTATAACCCTTCAAAATTACAAGAACCTCTTTCGAATAAGATGCTTGAAGTTGAAAGGTGAGGAAAATGAGGATCCCTTACTTGGAAATGTGATCCAAAAGGCTTGGGAGAGGCTTCTTGGGATCAAATGGGTGACTTGGGAGGACTATAGGGAGTTTGGGGTACAGGTTGGTAGAGATCAAAATGGTTTGAGTGAGGAGTAATGGGAGATTTGGTGGGTTTATATATGGAAGGAGAGGGAAATCTTTATTATTTAGGTTTTGGACACTACACATTAAACTAATTAAAACCAAAAACCATCCCATGGGTTTTCCTATGATTTTTGACAAAATGGATTCATGTACAATATTTTATAATTCGTAGGGATTAATAAATTAAAATAATAGGGTTTCTTAAGTAGAGGTAAGTCACACTCTCAAGGAAATCATATTAAACTGTCAAAATATATTAAAGTCTTTGAGGATCCACTAAGGCATTATAAAATTAATCAAAAGAAATCTAAAATCAAAATATTATAAAGTTAAAAAATATATTGTCTGAATATTAATTTTATATTATTTTATTGAATCATTATTGGGTCATTATGATGTTCTAAAACACATTATATATTTATTTGATATTTAATTTTTACCCAGAAATTCAACTGTCACAGAAAATAATGAAAAATTCACCATTGGATAATTTTGACGTTCGGATTCAAAAAATTATATTTATTTTATCTAAAAAATTTTATATATATGTGAATTTTATCTTTTAAAATAAAATCTGACATTTAATGAAAATTGACAGGTTTTAAAAAAACAGTTTTTAAACCATAATAAAAATTACATTTGACTTAATAAAAATTATATAATCATTTATCATTCCTAAAATTAATTTGAAAAATATATTTTACTAAAATAGTAATTATCGAAAAAATTAATTAATTAATCAAAATAAATTCATTAATTGAAAATACAATTTCTATTTTATCGTATAAAAATATAATTCATATCGAACTGAATACATAATCACTTATATAGTAACAAAAATAAAGAATAAATATAATATTAATTTATAAATAAAAGGATTGTTCTTATAATGATATTATAATAACATTATTAATAAAAACATAGTTTAATATAATAATTTATATATTTAGGAAACATAACATTTTACCTGAAAACACATTTTATCAAATTCATTAGATTTTTAATAAAAACTATTCTCAGAATGGAATTGATGGAATATGAATTTTTTTATTAAAGGGATTACACAATAAGTAACTAATACCTTGTTACATAACCCCTTATAACACACATATAAGACCTAATGGGAAGGTGTGCAATGGTGATAGACTCTTGGGGTGGCTCATATTACATTGCTCAGGTGATAATCTCTATTAACTTTTACTTCTCCCCTAGGAGATTTCATTCACGATTAACATATTGAAGATCGGCTTGGGATTAGTCAAGAGAAAAGCCTAATGATGCTACCTACTTCACAAGCTTTGACAAATGAGCTTTTTATGGCCTGAGTCTACATGATGAGTCCATCACCTCTTTTATCTATGTCGAAAGGATTTGATAAAACCTCATATTTGCACAAGTCAAGCAATCACTATTTAATGACTATATTATCAACAGTAATGATACTTAATAGTCATTTAAATGAAATGGGATAAAATAAAAAATGGTCCAACATTTTCTGTATCTATAAGACATTTATTTAAAAAAATAAAGGGAATTTTATTCTTGAATGTTTGGGTCATTAAAATGTTCCCCCCTTAAGAAATTTCACCCTCAAAATTTTATTTTCCCACTCTAAAATAGATGAGGGTAACTTTGACTCATAACTACCTATGGTTCCCATGTTTCTTCTTAAAACTTTTTGTTTCTCCACAACACTTTGACTAGGGGCATTGTTTTATTTCATAAAACTTTTTCCCTATGATCTATGATCTTCAACGGCTACTCTTTGTAAGAGAGGCCATTCTCTAATAGTACCACATCTGGATTGATTACATACGATGGGTCAGGTATGTACTTCCTCAAAAGTGATACATGGAATACATCATGTACTTGATATAAGTTTGGTGGGAGTGCTAGTTGATATGCCATTTCTCTAATGTGATCAAGGATATCAAAAGGGCAGATATACCTTTGAATAAGATTACCATTCTTCTCAAATCTCATAACTATCTTCCTTGGTGATATGAAGAGGAATAATATGTCTCCAATGTCAATCTCTAGGTCTCATTGAAGATTATCGTTATAGCTCTTTTGCCGACTCGGAGTACATATAATGTGCTGCTGGGTGGTCTTAAACTTCTCCATCATTTCGTCGACCATTTATTGATCGGAAAGTTTTCGCTCCCCAACATCATCCCAACATGCAAGTGTTTTTCACCTCTTCCTATACTGGTATTCACAAGGATCCATTTAGATTCTTAAATGGAAACCGTTGTTGTAAGAGAACTCAACCAGAGGAAGATTTTCATCCCATCCTCCTTTGAATTCTATTCAAGATGCTCTCAAACATTCTTCAAATTTTGGGATAGTCCACTCAGATTGTCCATTAGTTTGATAATAATAAGTTGTACTGAAGTTTAGCTCAGTATTAATAGCATGTTTTAGACTCTTCTAGAACTCTTAGGTTAATCTTGGATCTTGATTGGATACAATAGATAGTGGTACATTATGCAACCATACCACTTCTATGATATATATCCGTTCTAGTTGATCCAATGAGAAATCCTCATGAATTGCAATGAAGTGTACAATATTTGTAAGATGATCCACAACGACACAGATTGCATTGTTTCCTTTGGATATCTTCGGAAGTCTAGTGATAAAGTCCATGGTGATGTTCTCCCATTTCCATGTTGGTATGGGTAATGGTTGCATCATACCCTTAGACTTCTGCCTCTCAAACATCACTTTCCAACATACCAGACACTTTGATGTATACTCAACAATCTCCTTCTTCATGTTATCCCAACAATAATGCTCTTGGATGTCGTGATACATCTTTGTGTTTCCTGGGTGAATAGGGAAATTCAAACTATTTTCATCATCAAAATTTTCCTCTTTAACTCCAGATTTTATGTAACACGTATTCTTGACCCAAATATCACTATTAATTCTTCATTGACATTGAAATTCACGGATTTACCTTTTCTGAAAGATTCCACTTTCTTCTGAATTCCCACATTATCTTTTTTAGCATCCTTTAACCATTCTAAAAGAGGCCTTTGCGCAATCATTTGTGAAGGGATTGATGATTTTCCCTTATTTATGATTCCCATGTCCATCTTTTTCAAATATAAGAAGATAGTATCCTTTTAAATTCTCATAAATGATATAATTTTTGGGTCTTTTCTACTTAGATCATTTTCCACCATGTTCACTTTTCCAGGGTGGTAATGGATCGACCAGTCATAGTCTCTGATCAGCTCTAACCATCTACATTGGTGCATATTAAACCCTTTCTGTGTGAATATATATTTTAGACTTTTTTAACCCATATATATATTTCATACATCTCTCCAAATATACAATTCCACTTAATTTTTTAATTTAAAGATCACTACTTCCAACTCCAGATCATGCATGGGATAGTTTTTCTCATGATCTCTCAACTGCCATGATGCTTAGGTAATAAATTTTTCTTTTTTACTAAAATTATATCAATGGTATAATTATAAATTTTTCTAGAAGAACATTCCCACAAACTTCAACATGTGATAAAACACTTATATATGTTTTCCCCTAATGATTTAATATAATTTCTTTTAGGGAATCAATGTTATTAGAAAACATTAAATATTAACTAATAGAAAATGAATTGAAATATATTATTACATTCACTACTTTTAATTAGTGCCTACTTTTAGTTCATTCATCTTTATCCATATTAGAATAGGACATCCCATGATCCCTTGATCATGGAGATTGTTGATGCTCATCATGCTTCTCAACCCTTAAAATAGAGCATTGTCTTGGGTAAATCCTGAATTCTACACATTTATAGAATAAAACTATGTAAGATGCCTTATATGGAATTTTGTTTATATCCATCACATTATCCATTTTGGTGTAGAAATTGAATACTTTTTTCCATTACTTTACGCATATAAATCATCTCTTAGTCCCTATGTGAAATTTTCCATGGTGCCTCTTTCCAAACTTGCATCATGAAGGAAATTGGGAATTCTTTCCCTTGTCACCTTTATTAGATGAACTTTCATTATATGTCTTCTTTCTGTTCCTTGATTTCCTTGGGCATTCAACAAAGTTCAAATTTTTAATCGTGATTTTTGATAGGTAGTTTGGCATATTCATGATATGTCTTACTTGAGATCCAATTTTATTGGGAATATTGTTGGGAAATTCATAATGTTTCCCTTTACATTGGTTGTTAGCCATATTACTCATATTATCGGCCATTGGATAGAATAAAAGGAAAACTAGCGATGGGTATTTTTAAAATTTTAACACATAAAGTGGAATCCAATGACATTAAAGGGATAAATTATAAATTACATTTATCTCATTAACTTATAAATTTATAGGCTTTAATCTATGCGATCAATTTATATCTCCTAAAATATATTCTTATGGAATTTTTTTCTCCCTTAATAATGGTTCATACCAAGCTTATGAATTTAACAAATCATATACCCCAGGAGTGTAAAACCAAGAGTGCATTAAGGCCCATTGTTGTGCATCAGTTCTTGTTCGAGTCTACCTTGAAGCAGTGTTTTCAGGTTTTACCCTTAGATACTTCTGTTCCCGATCCACCTTTACCTGTTCGTATCCATACATGGATGTATTTTCTAGATAAAACATTTACTACATACCCACAAAATTTAGGGACTGTGTATATATACTTAGTTCTATCCCTAAGGATTTCACTAGGGTTTTATAATCCTCATCCCAAAAATTACTAAACTTATCATTTGATACCAACTATAACAACCCTTCTCTTTATTACACACTTAGACATGATTTATTACATAAACATTCCCTTAATACCACTCGGATGATCGATAGGACTAGTGTCTTTGGGTCCTATCAACATTACATAGTAACATAAAACATGAAATACATTTCTTTATTGATAAAAAATTTACATGACCACAACATTCATTCGTACATAGCTTTGAATGGGATAACCTAAGGACATACGTAAGAAAAGGGTGAGTTATAAAGCCCAATAAGGGATTAAACAAGGAAAAACATGAAGAATACAATACATGTCAGTGAATAGTCATATCAATGTAGAAAAATTGAAAAATTAACATAAAGTCAAGATATAGCATGATAATCATAACATGGAAGTGTGGAAATAACATACAACATGATATTACCATGAGCTAAGGCTCATTGCACATGGATTAACATGAGTAAACCCTCTTTTTACCTGAATTAGCATGGGTAAACCCTCATTACACATGAATTATCATTATTAAACTCTCGTTGCACGTGAATTATCATTATTAAACCCTCATTTAATAGGTCATATCATGATACTAAACATTACCCAAGGCATTGGAGCGCTATCAGGGCACACCCTTTATAAACATTTCATTTCATGTATAAGTGTGCCACATAGATCATATAAATGGATTCATTAATCATAATAAGTTATTACATGATTAGGAAATGTGTAAGTACCGTTAAATGTGTATATGTTCATAATTTTGAATACCCTTGATAGATAAATGGTTATGGTATTCACAACATGAGGATTTTGGCTTGGAAAATCGTGGTGCAATTTTGACAGCACAACATCGCCATATAGAAATTCCTAAGTTGGGTTGAGGAGAGATAAATGGGTCCCTCATTATTAAAACATAAAATTTAAAGTAACGGGATCATGGAACATAACAACCAAACATATGAAATTCCATTTAGATGCATAATATGGAAAAAATACTTGAATGTACTAAGAAGAGTGAAATCTTTTACAGAATTTCAGCATGGTAACAGGTGTACATGGAAGGAATTAATGAGAGAGAAAGGGGTATATAATCTTTTAAAAATAAGGAGGTATGTATGGGGGAGGTTATAAATAAAACCAAAAAAGTTTTAATTTAAAATAAAATGGTATAATAACATAAAGAATCTTGGGAAAAAATGAGAAAGGAAGGAATCTCATACGAAAATTTGGCATGGTAACGAGAGTACATAAGGGGTAATAAGATGGATAAATGAGAGTGAAAGGGGGTTCTCGTGATTTAAAAATAAAATGGTAATTAATTATGATATTTTATAACATCTCTCGACATAGTAATAAAATAAATTAAAAGACATAACTTGAAAAGAATGCTTGGTAAAAGAGGAGGGTGGAAGATTCCTTACAAAATTTCGGCATAGTAACGACTTAGGTAAGGGTCAAAATGACGGAGGATAAACAATACCTCATTAAAATAACATAAAATGGAAATTAATATATTTATTATAAAATAATAACACTATAACCATTCAAAATTAGAAGAACTACTTTGGAATAAGATTCTTCAATTTGAAAGGAGGAGAGGAAAGTGATGATCCCTTACCGGGAAGTGTGATCCCAAAGTCTTGGGAGATAATTATTGATAGCTTGGGGGAACCTTGGGAGGGCTCTGGGAAGTATGGGGAAAAGGTTGGTCGATTTCAAAATGGTTTTAATGAAGTGTAATGGGATATTGGGTGGGTTTATGTAGGAAAAGAGAGGGAATTCTTTATTATTTAGGTTTTGGACACTACACATTAAACTAATCCAAACCAAAAACCATCCCATGGTTTTTGTCCTAGGTTTCAGAAAAATAGTAGCGCTATAAACTATTTTATAAGTCCAAATTATGACAAACTTATAATATTTTTCTTTCTTATGTGGAGGTGAGTCATACTCTCAAGGAAATAATTTTAAAATGATAAAATATTTTATACGTCATGGAGGGTCCAATAAGGAATTATAAAATTAATGAAATAATAAAAAATAACAATATATTAAAGGTAAAACATGCATTTTATTATTATCTCTTTTATAGTATTTTATTAACTCACTATTGGGTCATTATCACGTCATACAACACATTATATATTTATTCTGTGTTTAAAATTTACCAAAAAATTCAACTGTCTCAAAAAATTATGAAACATTTACCGTTGGATAATTTTGACACCCTGATTCAAAAAATAATATTTATTTTATCTAAATAATTTTCTAAATACGTGAATTTTCACGATAAAAAACCCGAAATTTATTGAAAATTGATGGGTTTTGAAAAAACAGTTTTTAAACATTAATAAAAATTACATTTGACTTCATAAAAACTATGTAATATTTTATTATTGATATAATTAACTTGAAATTAATATTTTATTAACATATTAATTATTTTAAAAATTCATTAATTCATCAAAATAAATAGTTTAATTAAAATAAAATTTCAATTTTATCATATAAAAATATAATTTCTATCTAATTGAATACTTAATCATTTATAGAGTAAAAACAATAAAAAATAAATATAATCATCATTTATAGTTAGAATGAGTGTTATTATAACACTATTATAATAAAATTATTAATGAAAAACTTATTTTAATATAATAATTTAAATATTTATGAAAACTACTATTTTTCTCAAAAAATAAATTTACTTAATTCCTTATATTGTTTTAAAAAACTTCCCTCATAATGCAATTGATGGAATAAAAAATTTATTTATAAAAGAGATTACACAATAAGTAGCTAATACCTTATTACCCAACCACTTATAACACCTGCATAATACCTAAGGGTAAGGTGTGTGATGGTGACAGACTCTTAGGGTGACTCAAATAACATCAGTCGGGTGGTAATCTCTATTAACATTCACTTCTCCCATAGTTGATACTGTGAAAGATTATCGTGTGGAAGATCTACTTAGGGTTGGTCAAGAGAAATTACTAACGACACAAACGCATTCCCAAGCACTGTAAAATGAGCTTCGTATGGACCGAGTCGACTAGATGAGGCCATCACCTTCTTTGTCTGTGTCGAAAGGATTTCTTAAAACCTCATATTTTTACTAGTTATGTGATCACTATTCAATGACTATATTATCAATGGTAATGTTATTTAACAGTAACTTATATCTAATTGGATAAAATAAAAATGTTCATGTATTTTCTATATCCATAAGACATTTAATCAAATAAAATAAAGATAATTTTATTCTTGAATGTTTGGGTCGTTACAAACAATCCTATGGTGGGCACCATCACATCAGTTCTAGTATACATGTCGGTTCATTCTAGGCAGCAAGACTTTGATGAGTTTTTGGTATGTGCAACCCTTTAGAAAATCTTTTAGTCTAGGAAGAGGAAATGTGGCATGGTTTGAAGGAAATCAATTGCCTTGTGTGGGATATGAATCGGGGACCGGTTGATGACACATTGGCAGGTAAAGCCAAGGTTTTTGTAAAGAGTCAACTAGTAATAGTTATGATGACATTCTTGGTGATATTTGGTTTACTCTTAGTGTACTCTTCTAAATGAGATGAGAATTTACCCAATCATTCCATAATCTTTGATACACTATGAGAGAATCAGTCCTACTCATGGTAATGTTTTGAAAGCTGTTGGGATTGATGCGTTGTTCTTTGGGTTTCAAATTTATTCATGCTGAGGCATGATAGTTTTTAAAAATATCATAGTGATGGCCTGACCTAGGAATTTTACTGGAAGAGCTTCGGTGTATGTGATTTTTTTAGCTGATGAATGCCTTGGGGAGGAAGGATTTGCAGTTCTGTTTGGGATAAATTGACCATCTAATCCGAGCATCTTCAGGAATGGTTATTCTGATGTGGTTTGGTTTATTTCCTTTTCTTCTACTGGTATATGGTTGGTTATGGAACCGTTTTAAAGGCACATTACTTGTTTAAGGGTGAGTGTTATTTATGGGTCGATGATGTCATTCGGAAAATAATGCACGACCAGTTTTAGTTAGCCGATTGATATTCGACCTTTCTATTGATGAATTCCAAGTTATGGCCTTAGATGTAACCAGGTTCACCAGTTAAATAAGTCATGTGAGAAGTGTCAATAAGACTCTTATAACATGCCCTCTTTGTAAATTCCAAATGTGAATGAACACTAGCTATGAATTGGCCATTATAATCTAATACCTTTGGTCGAAATCACCAATAGGAAAATGGTTAAAGAGAAGATGATGGAATCTTGTCTCTAGTTGTGTGGGATTGGTTAACATCCGCATCAATGTTTGGGTTGTATTTTTAGCGTTGGATCAGGTTTTAAAGGCCTAATCCCTTGGCCTTGTGTAATAATCAAGGGTGTGTTTGGAATTTGGAAACATAGCATGATCATTCAAACAAGACTTCGCAACCTCAGTAGGTTGTGTTATGTCGTCATAGTTCCTGAATGATTCTCATGGATGAGAAGATTTATGGTAGGTGGATTTTAAAAACCCATGTTTTAGACTAGGTGATTTTTTACGAGGTTTTTTTAAACTTTAGAAATTATTGAATGGGACAAATTTAAAACAGAGCATCAGAACAGTTTTTTTGAGAGCCAAAACACTAAGATGTGTGTATTTATTTAAATAAATTAAATAAATTAAATTAAAAACTAAAAATAAAAATAATTAAATGTTTATTAAGTGGTAAAATAATAATAAATAATTGTTTTAATAAATAATGATAATGATAATGATAATATAATATAATATAATTATTATTATTATTATTATTATGAGTTTAATTTGGAGTTGTAATAAAACCTAATGGAATCCTTCCCTTTCCTCTATATTAGGCACGATTCCTAGCTCCCCCGTCTCCCTCACGAGGTGCGACCCAAGATCCACCTCCCTCTCCATGGTTGTACGCCTCCTAGTCAAAACCTACCTACAACACACCCCTCCTCGACATAATCTATAGAAGTCATGATGCACCCCTAGTTGAAACCCAATAGTGCCTGACCCCCTCTCCGAGGATCCCTCTCTGATCGATCTCTTTCCTGGAATTCATCATGATTTCTCACGGAATCAACTATGTATGGTCCTCTCTCCCTTCTCCTTCCAATTTCTGACTGTGATTTGGTCTCTTCGTCACCTTACGGAGTACGGAAGAAGCTAGAGTTTGAGGGGTTGACCTGATTTCGGTTTTCTTTTGGTTTAGGGTTGTGTCATTGTTTCCCATGATCTATTCTTGTGGATTTGGTCGACCACCACAAAAGGCTATGCAATTCTGCTCAATTTGGTTCACCGCTGTTGGTTTAAGGTGAGTTTTACCTTAATTATTATATAACTCTTAGATTATATTGGGGGATTTTCTAATATTTGAGTCTCTAGTAAATTGTTAGAGGTGTGTTGGTCCTTACTGCATTAATTGTTGGTTCCTATTGATGATATAGTTGGTTTTAAATTTAGGGAACACACACATGTACTTAATATATATATATATATAATATGTCCTCCTTTTAATTATTCTCCCATGGAATGGGGAATACATGCATTGGATTAATGATGTATATATATATATGTAAGTGTGGGTGTTTGAGCAGAAACTGTTCAATTTAAAAATCATTGGATTGGCCATCCTTTGAGATAGGGTTCTCACCATTTCCGTTAATTTAAAAATAATGTAGTTGTTTATTTACTTCCCCTCATAAAATGGAATTCAATTCTCGAATGAACTGCCTATTTGTTCTAAGTGACTGTTAGAGTAAAAATTTCTGTTTTTGTAATAAAACCCCTCCATCGGAGGTGTGATTCCTTCAAGATAAAAATGTAGTGAGTAGACAGTTAAGATTTCATGGCTTGATGATATGTGGTTTTACTACTCTCTCCTAGTTATAAGAAGTTGTTTTAAATTAAAGGAATGTTGTCTACTTAGTTAAGAGATTATTTTCTTCCCTTTCATATTGATGCTCTTAGGTTAAATGGTTCTTTTGAACTTATATGGGATTAATGGGCGTACATACCCCTGTAAAATAAATAAAAGCGAGTGGTAATAAATTGTTGGATATACCCATGTGATGAGATTTAAATATAGGTGGTCTAGAATTCAATTCTGATATCTTTGATTTTGATTACGTATATGAAATATACAATTGATAGATTTATTTAGTAATTGTATTTCCAAATGTAATGAATAAATTTGATGAATTAAATAATGATGTATCGTTATGGAATTATGGGAATTTGGAACCGATGAACAAGATCATTAATTTGAAAATTAATTATGGGAATTTTGGAATTGATGATTTGGGATTTAATTTATGAATTGATTATGAAGTCTTGAATTGGGGAAATGCTGTTGTGAATGAATATTGAGAATAGTTAATTTAGGATAATTAAATGACATGTTAATTATCGAACCATGAATTTCAAATTGGTAATAATTAATTAGTATATTATTTATTTCTTGTTAATTATGTGAATGGTTATTAAATTTCTAAATTGGTTAAAAGTGATATGATTAATTAATTAATTAATAGGATTGTATTAAATAATTTAGGAATTAATTAATGGTTCTTACGGATTGGGTAATATACATGACATTATAGGCCGATGATGATATGCATACATGGTTTAATGAGGGCAATACATTATGTTCTATGACAATGAAATAACTATCAGGTTTTTGGGGTGTTAGAAATGATGTTCTACTCTGGTGACTCCCTGTTCACAAATTATAATGTGCATGAATAAATGATTTTTGGGTGCTAGACATGTCATTCTACACTGGTGACAATGTGTGCACAAATGTGACTACGTGTGCACAAATGTGACTATTTGTGAAGAAATGATTTTTGGGCGTTAGACATGACGTTCTACACCAGATGTATGTATACACTATTGACTAGGAGCACATAAATGGATTTTGGGGTGATAGAAATGACATTCTACACCCATGATATACATGTAAGATTGATTTCTGAGGCACCGTGTGAGGATTTTAATGTTCAATTCCACAGATTACTCTGAGATGAGGCCTCACATGAGAATAATTTAGAACTCTATAATGTGTCAAATCTGGTCATGCGATATCATATCAAATTTCAATACATTGAGCACTAGAATGAGTAAAATTAGGTATTAGGATATGATATTTTTTAGGGAATGCATCAGGATCTTATATGAGAAGAAGTTAGTATTGAGGTACGAGTGTTCATGGGAACCCTAGATTTAAGAAATGATTAAATAAATAATAAATGAAAATGTTATAACAGTTATTTATGCATGATATATATGTATATATATGGTTCATGTTTAGACTCTTATTATGGATATGAGCTAAAGAAAGTATCACCATCTGGTTTCCCTTAGGAACCTGGACAATTTGTTTTTTATTTATTCAATTCCATTATTACATAGATATACCTGCACACTACTTAATTATTGTTCGCTACCTAGTTTGGGCTAGACACTGATGGGTGTTGGCCTACTAAGATTTCGTCTCACCCCCTACTTGGGTACCCTTGGTACCCAAGTAGACCATATATTTTTATGATCTAGGTTGATTTTTGTATTAGGTTGTACTGAGGAGTTAGGAGCACGGGACTGAGCTAGAGCTCAGGATTCTCATGGAGATCACCCATGGTGCTTTGCTGTATTTTTCTTATTTTTGTTTTGTATTGAAAATAATGTTTTTTATTTACTTCTTTTAGATATGTATCACTATATGGCATGAATTCATTATAAAACTGGCATTGGACTTTTTCTATATTAAGTTATTTTTACAATTGTCCTATGCTGCTTTAGTTATTTATTTATACAGCTTCCACTGATTTTGGAGATTTACTATCCATTTACCACTATGCACTCTAATATTGAGGGCATAATATCCCTAATGAACTACTTTTACACCCTCATATCTAGTTGAAAGCCTCCAGAATATGCGGAAATGAACTTGAGGTCTTGTGGTGACCAGTTCGACTACCAATTTGATGGTAAGTCGGGTCGATACGTTACATGAACCTTCCCAACCATATGAGATATGTTGTGTGCAGAAATTCTGTATTTTGGTGGATCATAATAAAATAAAATATGATTGGCCAATCTTAATTATAATATTATCTACAAATATAATATTTTGAGAGATCAATTTGAAGCATTATATGTCTAACCATTCCAATCACCGATATATGGGACCAAAAATTAAGAATTTGAAATTCATGGATTGAAATTTTTGTAGGGGATGGTGGACAAGGTTCTGGTGATTCATGAGTGAATGAATGTAAATCAAGACCACAAAAAATCTTATGCTAATAATCATATGTGGAATTTAATGTTTTTAATTTTGGAGAAATTATTTATAAAGGTGAATTATTGACATTGATAGAAGAAGTTCATTCGATTTAGTGGGTTCCCACCTTAATTGATTAATCATTTTAAGGTGATGGATAACATTAGATTGGGTGTGTATTGATAGACACAAAACTAGAAAATGAATTTGATCTATGGTGTTTCCCACATATCAAAACTTCATCATTATCTTCATAATGATTATCATGTCACTGATTTAGGTGAGATGGATGTCAAAGATTGTGTGACCTAAAAGGAAGAAGATATTGATATTTATGAAAATTGGGAGAAATTTCATTGTGGGTATTTAATTCCATTGGTTCATTTCCTTTGGAAATATGGTGGTTTAAATGAATTCACTTGGGAATGTGATTCAAAAATGTTATTTAAATATCCTGATTTTTTGAAAAGTTGATTCTATTTAGACTATATGTATGACTATTGTCTTATTTAATATAATTATTGATTAGGATATGGGATTTAATTTCATCCCTTATGTTGGGATATTTTTTTAACAAGATCATTGTTCGACTAGTATCTCACTAGATTTCATTATGTTATAAAACATTCAATTAGAATTTATTTTGATTCTTCAGTATGAGAATCATTTGAGTGGTATTTGATGTAAGATCTTATAATTTCTTCAACTCTACATTAGTTATTTTTTTGAGTGATAAATGAGTATCATGATGATTTCTAGATTTTTTATTATTATTTATTAATTTATATTTTTAGAATTTTAATGATATGTGATATATTTCACATTGATTTGAAAATATTATGGGTGAAGAAATAATAGTACATATCAGTAATAATATAAAGCATGATTAGAAATTATTATGGATTTATTTATTTTATTATGTTTTACTTATAAGTTTATACTATACATATATTTATATATATATATATGTTTTATAAATACCATAAAAAACAATTGTGTTATAAAACCTTATATATAAATATACAAATTTTTATATATATTTTGATTATATATATTATATTGATAAAATCTATTTTAGAATAAATTTTTTGTATATTTACATTTTAGATATTATTTCAATTTTAAATTAAATATTATAGTAATATTTTAGGGGGTGGACTGATTGTAATGAGAGTTTACCTTCACTTATTAGGAAATGATGTAAATGGAAAATGAAAATAGTGGGTTTGATGAATTAAAACAAATGGAGGACAATTTTAAAAGGCGTGGATATGTGACTTTAGTGTTGGGTGTGGCTAGTTATTCCAGTCCCTAATATACCATACATGATGTTGTGTGAAAAGCCACCAAGGGATGGAGAATTGGGTTCATATAGTAAATTCTCCCTATGGATGCAATAATTATTCATTTAATTAATATAAATATATTTCTTAGATTTGGGTGAAATTCAACTACAACACTACGAAGCCTCACCCACACATGCCCCCACCACCCCTTTAACAACACTAGGAGTGGAACCCTACCCCTTAACAGTACTAGTTTCCCCCACACACACCCGCCCGCGCACCCCTACCTCTACTTGGATTCGAACCCTAGACCTCTCCCTTGCACGATTCCACCTTGACCACTTGATCATCTCATTTTTTTCTCCATTTACTGACATATCTATTTATTTATATATATATTTTTTGTAACACTTATTCATTTATTAATATAGAATTATATTAATATATATTCATATATTCATATATTTATATTAATATATATATAGTTATATTAATGTCTATATATTTATTCTTATATTAATATATATTTATATCTAATCACACACCCCCACCCCTTAACATCACTATCCCCCCACGCAGCCCTGCCACTTCTTGGATTCCACCCCGAGACGTCTCCCTTCGACGTCTGCACCTTTACCACTCACTCATCTTTTTTGGTTCTCCATTTAATGATATATCTATTCATTTATATATATATAGTTATATTTATTTGTATATTAATATAGATTTATATTAATACATATATATATAGTTGAATTAATATATATATATTTATTCCTATATTAATGTGTATTTATAACTATTTGTTTATATATATATTTAGTAATATTTT
Organism: Viscum album; assembly: GCA_963277665.1. Taxonomy (NCBI): domain Eukaryota; kingdom Viridiplantae; phylum Streptophyta; class Magnoliopsida; order Santalales; family Viscaceae; genus Viscum; species Viscum album. The sequence continues at coordinate 549,969,175 of OY728121.1, forward strand.
TTAATCATACATTTATTCGTATTTAAATATATATTTACAATATTAGTTTTAAATACATTTATAAAATATGTTTATTTGTTTTTGTTTATAAATAAATAAATAAGTACATACATAAATACAACATACATACAGATGAATATATATTATATATATGTGTATCTGTAAGTATAATTATACATATTCATATATATTTATGTATATTTACATATATTATATATTCATATGTATATTCATATGTTAGAATATGTAGATAATATATATAAGTTAGTTAATACAGACGCACGCTAATACAAACACACACATATTATATAGGTATATAAGTATTCATATATTTGTATTTTAAATAAAAAGGATATTAGTTTTTATGTAGAAAAAACATATATATTAAAAAATATATTTTATATGAAAATATGTTTAATTATTTATTTATAAAATTAATTTTATATGTGGGAATATAAAAAAATATGTATATATATATATATATTTAATTATAAATAATAGTAAATTGTGTAGAAAGATAAAATTTCAAATCCATAATGTCAATATGAATTTAATACCTAGGAATAAATTCTATCCCCATTGAAAAAAGTCAAAAGACCCCCCTTAAACAACGCTGAAATTCCATCAAATGTTAAAACAATTGGGTATCTTGATTAAAAATTGATTTTAGAGGCATTATGTGACTACTTTGGACTGAAAAAACGTGAAATAAGGTTACCTTAGGTCATCAGTGCATATGGATCATCGTATGATTTGTTTTGATATGTTGTAGAGCTCAAATAGACACCATGATCAAAAGTTATACCCATTTGAAGATTGAGTTACGTTTTCCACTTATTTCAGATGTTTTATTAATTTTTTGATTTTTTGTGTCTTAAAATTGCCACTAAATGATTATTAATCAATAATAATTAGAAAATGTTTAATTAATAATGTTTTTTAAAATATTTTATAATCAATTTTCACCAAATATCATATATATTACATGTAAATGTCTATTTACAATTATCTAAAAATTATATATTATATTTATATAATTATAAATATATTTACATATTTATATATTTATATATTATTTTTAACGGTTTTTTTGAAAAATAGACTTTATCAGTTCTAGTGAAAAAGGGATGATAAAGACACCTTTTATCAACACTACTAAAAAAATCACTAATAAAGGGGGTACCTTTACTAGAGCTAAAAAAGGGTTGATAAAGGTATCTTATTTATCAGTGTTTTTAGCACTATTAAAGGGTGGAACTTTGAAAACTCATTTTTGTGGTAGTGTCCATTCATATTTTATAAAATTATCATAGAAATATAAAAATAATAATTTCATTCTATAGTTTGATAATTATTGTTCATTAATTATATATTAATGAAATAGGTAATGGAATATTTCATGGTGAAAATATTCAATATTATTTCCTGAATCATAAAAATAATGACTTGTGTATATAAAATATTATTATGAGCTAATTATATAGAATTCAATAAAATAATAATTGGAGTAGAGTGTTTATCTCATGAAGTATTTTTAATCCATAGCTCTGGGAGATAGAGAATGAAAAGAATGAATTATCTCCTGAAGTTTAATTATTATTTTCATTCCATCAACTGAAATAGAAGAATTTAAATTGAACTAGATAAATAATATTGAAGGAAATTCACCTGGAGGGGTTGATTACTATTTTTTATAATATTATGTTGACTAAATAATTGATTAGGATGAATTATCACATGTGACCATTGATTCTATATTCTTAATATTCCTTGCTTATTTACAACAAATATATATTCTTTTTATTTATTTTTTCAAATATGTATTGGTAAACATCATAAATAAAAAACAATGATATATTTTTAAATTACCCGACTAATATAACATGAAAGTATAAGCTCAATTTTTTCATTACTATTGTTAATTGATAATAAATATGAATAGGTGATCACATGTTGTTTGTGATGTTTTTGATATTGCCTCTTGAATTACATGATAGTATGTTTTTATTGGATATCACTATTTTTATTTTAAGAATTGTTATTGACTTATAGTCTAATTTAACAGCATAAAGTAGAAATTTTTTTTGTGTTTTAATTAAAATTGTCATGGTTGTTAATCACTATTTTTCATTGAATGTTTAAAAAAATGGAAATATTATTGAATTATTGATTTTAAATAATTTCTCAATAATTGATATCTATTGATTACAAGTTTCATGTTGTTGGAAACCTACGATTAATAATCCTACTAATTAAAGTTGGTAATGAAAATAGTTATTGAAGAAAATTAATGATTACGGGTGATCAAGAACATTAATGCTCATGAAGGTCTTGATTGCGCTCATACTATTCACTAATCTTCCTTGATTATATGCTGGAAATATTTAGTCACCTTGTTTTCAAACCTTAGGATTTCATAGAATTGTTTTTTCTATGATGTTAACCTTATATGTTTGGATTATTGGAGGGAAATGGGAAGAATTTCATAGAGATAGATTAACGATTTATGTTAGTGTTAGTTGGATGATTTATAGAATATAAAATAGTTTTGGGGATGAAACTCAGGAAGTAAAGACAAGTTGAGAGCAATGATTTATCATTGATTTAATTGTTTTCTACTTTTATGGATACATTTCTAGATGGATGTTGGATATTTCTATCAACCACCTAAAACTATTTGTTTATGAATGTGAAATGTATCTTTTTGTGGAATCAAAATTGGATTCCTAGTATAGAAAAAATAACTGAAATGATAAATGAATTGAATAATAAATGGGGATGGTTATTAATGATTATAGATGATGATGACTTAAATAAATAAAATATTAAATCTACAGTTCTAAATGCCCTTTCTTTTTAATAGTAAAATATTAAATAACGATATTGAATTGGAGTAATGTTAAATAATTAATTTATGAATAAAAATTATTGTTGAGCATCGATGCTTATTGTCTTGTTTGAAAACATGAAATTAGTTGTGAAAGTCAGGTGTCTTATGTGATGTTATTTTTAAATGATTCGTTGTCTATGTAGTTTCTAATAGTGTGGTTGTGTCTAATATATATTATATTTTCCAATTTCACATTCTTCACCACCTAAAATGGTAGGACAACTGATACCCACATATTTTGAGGATGTTCTTGAAAATATCCATGATGGAGATAAAATAGATGGATGGATTCCCCCTCTCCCCATATCTCCCTCTGGTTATAGTATCATACGTGGTCATATCAACACTATTAAGGGTTAAGGTGTATGTTATGGACTCACATAGTCTGTGTTGAATGTTGGACTTACTATACAAGTATTTATGGGATGTAATAACATGAAGGTATATCATAAACATGTATCTATCCATTGTGATTGTAGTTTCCATTTCGTGAATGTTCATTGGCAATAACAGCTTGAGGTATAATGAATTTAATCAAGTTTTAGTGGCATCAAAATGAAAATGTGGTGATATATGAGAATATGGTGATGAGGATGTGAGATAGGAGGTATGGAAGGGGATATACGTCATGTTATAGAATATTATTTGCTGTATAAGATTCGAGTATTGATAATATTTCCAAACATCAGGGAGGTTGATTAATATATGGAATGAGTATAACACATATGTCATCAAGCTGTGAGGGAGACAGATTAGTAGGGAAGTGGAAGTAGGGTACCTTCATTAATATATTTTATTTTATTTTGATATGACTAGTTATCTATATTATATAGTGAGGGAACCATGGTGAATATGGGGTATAAGTGTACTTTTTAATTGATGGGTTGCTAACATTGGGTAAATAAAATGTCTTTATTATGATTATATCACCTTTTTTATAAGAGGTTTTGGGAAAGATACTTTTGGATCTACAAGTTATGCTCCCCCTATGTATATATAAAATAATTTTATGACACATTAGTGCCAGTTGGTGATTGGGATGGGCTTTATAAGCTTGAGTAGTTTTTAAGGGAATTTTGGAGAAATATAGTCAGTGTTGAAGAATTATTTTGTATTGTTCAGTTGTTTCAGTTATATGAAAATATATTCTTGATGTAGATTTGTTATATATTGTATTAGGTAGATTCATTTCATATATGGAGTTTATTTTTGGAAAATCATCTTATCTATCATCATTAATTTTTATTGAGCTAAATTCCTCTCACTGTGTGTATTTTTAATACAAATATTTGTATTTTCAACCAATTTCGAGTTAAAGTAAGGCTTTGGTGCTCACTATCTATATTTCATCAATGTTAGCCCAATAGGGGTACAAATAAAATAAGGGGGTCATGACAATATGGTATTAATGAATATTTGAGAGTTGATATAGAGTATTGATATATTAATAGTTATGATTTTATGGTATGATAGGGAAATAGTGCCTTATTGTCGTAGTACATGATGTAAAAAAGTGAGACCAATTAAGAAACTGGTATTTTTCCCCCATTTGGTCTAATGTAAGAACCTTAAAATTGACTACAAATTATAAGAGAAGTGATAATGATTGTGGGGTAGAGAAGTAGGTGTGGATTATACATCATGAATTTTTTCTCTAATGCTTGAATTAGGAAGACAATGAGAATATGGTTAAAATGATTTAATATATTATATTTAAGTATTATTGATTTTTGATGAAGGATCCCTATTTTTTCATTTCAAGAAATGTTTCTAGTTCAAAATCATTTTGTAGAAATACCTATACTAAGTGATTTATGAGTTCTACTGTTGGTATGTTTTAATAATTCTAAGATGTCTTGTTGAAACTAAAAAGAATCATTTCTTATCACAATGAATTGAATTAATGGTATTATCATCGTAATTTTTGGATTATTTGACCATCCCATGAATTATTGATACTTATATTATTTTATCTAATTGATACCCACAAGTTGAATCCTCTTTAGACCTCCTCAACCTTTCATTACCAATCTACATCAGAAGGGCATTCAGAAATAGTATGATTATACTCTTTATTTGGGACCAGTAGTGATGATTTGTTTTGTTGGTGATGTTATTATTCTTTTATATAAAATTAATAACTACACACTTCTCTTATGATATTTGTTTTAGTCTTATATCTTGGAAAATAAGGAAATATACGCTTTCTCATTTATATATTACTCAAATTTATAGGGAAAATAATTTATAATTCACAAGATGATGGAATTGTGTGATAATGTTTAATATATTTCACTAATTTCTTGGGCCTAATGATTTGACTTATAATTTAGGGAGAGGCGATATAATATGATATGTATTGAAATTTTTAGTTAATTATATTGAATCTTCTCTCTCTGATAAATTTAAAATAATGAATTATACTTTTATTTAATGTCATTCTCAATGTGGACATGCTCTATTCGGTATATTAATATAAAGATTGTTTAATGTGTCATGTAATATTTAACAATTATAACTTGGATAAGGATGTGTTTTTTTAATTAGTTTAAACCTTTAATGGATTAGATGCATGATGACACTTTTACATCGTTTATGGCCAAGCTAATCTAGAGTTGAATTGAGGATTTACCTAGTTTTTTAATTTTTTTGAGGAATAGATTTATATCAACTGAATGAGGTTCCTCCACTACCCCCATGATGAAATATCAAATATGTAAAATATGTATGTCCATGTTTCTCTCCATAAATTATTTTTCTATATAGAATAAAATAGTTTGAATTTTAGGATCAATGCATTAAGATTAGTGATATTCTATAGTAAGGTCTCCATTATCATAACATGTCACCCCATATTGATCCATTTTTTGTGAATATGGCCAATCTCTATCTATGTAAATATAAAAATTATTATCACTTTAATCAACTGAAAATGAAGAACCAATACCCTCTCCGAAAAATTAAATTTTTATTAGATCATTTGAAGTGATCAAGATCATCCATGAAGATCAGTATTTGATCATCATATAATCATATATTAATGAAGGGTTTTGATATTATAAAACTACCTTAATATTTCATTATGGACAATATGTTTTCTTTGTGATGTTTTTTTGGTGTGAGAGACACTAATGTTGTGTTCATGGAACTGATAAATTATAAATTCCATGAGTTTTTAATACAATCTGTGGTTTTGTTTATTGAATAAATCAATGTATATTAGTTTTCCGAGGATAAGAATTAATAATATCTAAATTCATTTTTTGGAGTCCTTCCCCATCAAAGATTATGTTAGAATGTAATCGATGTTTTAATTTTCATCCAAGAGGTTTATTTAATTGGGAATTTCATATCTCAATGTATAGTATCCATAGACATTAACCATTTTTTGATTTAGGGGATTGTGGACAAGGTTTTGGTGATTCATGATTGAATTAATGTAAATCATGAAAACAAAATCTTATGGTAATTATAATATATTTTCTTTAATGTTTTTCCTTTAGGAGAAATTATTTTTAAAGTTGTAATATTGACATTGATAAAAGAATTTCATTCGATGTAGTGGGTTCCCTCCTTGATTTGTTGATCCCTTTAAGGTGTTATATAACATTATAGTGGTTGTTTATTGATTGAAAGTTACTACAAAAATGAATTTGATCCATGATGTTTCCCATATATCAAAAGTTCATCATTATATTCATAATGATTATCATGTCACTTATTTGTTTGAGATATATGTCAATGATTATGTAACCTTCAAGAAATAAGATATTGATATTCATGAAAATTGGAAGAATTTTCATTGTGTGTATTTCATTACATTATTTCATGTCCTTTGCAAACAGGGTGGTTTAAAAGAATTCAATTGGGAATGTGATTCAAAAATGTTATATCAATATCCCGTGTTTTTGAAAAGTTGATTCTATTTAGACTATATATATGACTATGGTATTATTTAATATTATTATTGATCATGCTATGTGATTCAATGCAATCCCTTATATTGGGATAGTTTTTTTGACATGTTCATTATTTGACTGGTATCTCACTGGATATCATTCTATTATACAGAATTCATTTAGAAATTGATTTCATTATTTAGAATGAGAATCATTTTAGAGGTATTTGATGCAAGATCTTAGATTTTATTGATCTATACATTATTTATTTTTTGAGTGATAAGTGAGTATCATGATGATTTATAGATTTATTATTATTATTGTTTAATTTATATTTTTATAATTCTAATCATATGTGATATATTACGCATTGATTTGAAATTAATATGGGTGAGTAAATAATAGAACATATCTGTAATAATTTTATGCATGATTGAAAAATATTATGGATTTATTTATTTTATTATGTATTAGATATATGTTAAAAATATACATATATATAACTTTATTATAAATACCATAAACAAATTGTGTTATAAAACCACATATATATGTATACTACTTTATTATATATATTTTGATGATATATATTATATTGATAAAATATATTTTATAAAAAAAATTATATATTTATATTTTAGATATTATTTAAATTAAAAATTAAATCTAATAGTAGGATTTTAGGGGGGGCTAATTAGAATGATAGTTTACCTCGCCTTATTAGGAAATTATGTAAAGGGAGAAATGGAAATATTGGGTTTAATGAATTTTAAAAAATGGAGGACTATTTTAAAAGGAGGGGATGTGTAACTTTAGTGTAGGGTGTGGCTATTTATTCTAGTCACATATAGGACATGCATTTATAATGCTTTTAAATATTCACATTTCTAATATATCATGCATGAAGATGTGTGAGTGGCCACCGAGATATGTGAAGTTGAGTTCATAGAGGAAACACTCCTTATGGATGCAATAACTATTCATTTAATTAATACAAAATATTACATATAATAATAAAATCATAAGTGTTGTTGCTGGATGATGGGAGATTCACTAGTAAAAAAGGGGGCATACAATACTCAACCCCCATACTCCCTCCAGATTTCGAATTTTAATCCCTATATCTTATTTCATATTCCAATTACTTTGAAAAAATGACTTATGAGACTCATCCTTAATGATTTCCCAGTACACATCATATAAATATATTTCGTAGCTTTCATTTAACTTCAGCTGCAGTGCTAGGAAGCATCACTTGCACAAGCCCTCACCCCCCCCCCTTAAAAGAACTAGGCGCACCCCCTCCCCCCACCATTTAACATCACTAACCACCCCTCCCCACACCTGCCCGCACACTCCTACCTCTACTTGGACTCGAACCCGAGACCTCCCCCTTGGGCGCCTACACCTTTACCACTCGCTCATCTTTTTCTGTTCTCCATTTAATGATATATCAATATATATATATAGTTATATTTTTTCATATATTAATATAGATTTATATTAACATATTTATTGTTTTGTTAATATATATATATATATGAATATTTTTTAATATATTAATATATATGTATAGTAATATATATATATATATATGTATTTAGTTGTATTAATATATATATGTATATTTATTTATATATTATTATATATTTATATATATTCGCACACCCCACCCATTAATAGAACTACCCCCCTCGCACCCACTCTCACACCCTTGCCTCTACTTTGATTCGAACCCGAGACCTCTCCGTTGTGCGCCTACACCTTTACCACTCACTCATCTTGTTTTGTAACCCATTTAATTATATATCTATTTATTTTTATATATATTTAGTTATATTCGTTTGTATATTAATATAAATTTATTTTAATATATATAAATATTTAGTTATATTAATATATATATTTATTCGTATATATATATAGGTATATCACTTTATTCATTCATTTATTCATATATTAATATATATATATATAAGATTTGTTTTAAAAAAATTTATAAAATAAGTTTTTGTGTGTGTTTATAAATAAATAAATACATACATATATACAACATACATACATATGTATATATATTATATATGTGTGTATCTATAAGTATAATTATACATATTTATATATATTTACATATATTATATATTAATATGAATATTAATATGTTATAATATATAGATAATATATACCACTTTGTTAATATAGACACACACTAATACACACACACAAACATTATATTATTATATAATAATTCATATATTTGATTTTTAAATAAAATGGATTTTTTTTAATTTAAAAAATACTTATATATTGAGAAATATATTTTATACGTTAATATGATTTTTTATTTATTTATAAAATAAAATTTTTATGTGTGAATATAAAATAAATATGTATATATTATTATATATTTGATTATATATAATTGTATTTTGTGAAAAATTATAAAATTTCAAATTCATAATATCAATATGAATTTAATCCATGGGAATAAATTTAGTCCCCATTGAAAAATAAAAAAAAAGACCCCCTTAAATGTGGCTAAAATTCCAACGAATGTAAAAAAATTTGGGTATCCTAGCTAAAACAATAGTTTTGGATGATTTCTAGGTCTTTATTTGGCCTCGAATAACATGATAGAGGGTTCCATTGTGTCAGTAGTACATAGATCTCGTCACATTATTCAATTTTATATGTGGTAGAGCTCAAACGGACACCCGAATCAAAAGTTATGTTCATCAGATGTTTGGGTTACGTTTTCAACTTATTTAAGATTTTTTATTAATTTATTAATTTTTTGTATCTTAAAATGGCTATTATATGATTATTACTCGATAATAATTATAAAATTATTAAATAATAATATTTTATAATATATTTTAAATGCCTTTTCACTAAATATCTTATATATTAATTGTAAATGTCAATTTATACTTATCTAAAACATATTTAAAAAATATATTCTATATTTATATCAGTATAAATATATGTATATATTTATATATTAGTATATTATTTTTAATGATTTTTTAAATATACCCATTATTAGTGCTAGTAAAAAAATTCTTATTATGGCCCCCATTTACCAGCTCTCCTAAAAAAAGAAATGATATAGGGGTCAATTTAACAAAGAAAAAAGTACTCATAAAGGTACCCCCTTTATTAGGGTTTTTAGCACTGTTAAAGGGTAACACTGTGAAAAACCATTTTTTTGGTAGTGTGTATTACTTGTTTATAAAATTACCATTGAAAGATAAAAATAATAATTGCATTTTAAAAGTTTGATAATAATTTTTCATTAATTATATATTAAAAAATAGATAGAGGATTATTTCATGGTGAAAATTTTATATATCATTTCATGAATAAAAAAATTAATAACTTCTGAATATAAATGATTATTATTAACAAATGATATGGAATTAAATAAAATAATAATTTGATTAGAAATTTTATATCATGACGTATTATTATTCCATAGCTCTGGGAAATAGAGACTGAAAATAATGAATTGTCATTTGAAGTTTAATTATATTTTTCATTTCATCAACTGAAATAGAAGAATTTAAATAGAATTAGAGAAATATTATAGAATGAATTTCACCTACAGGGGTTAATTACAATTTTTTATAATATTATGAAGACTGAAAAGGTGTGTTAGATTAATTATCACATTTGACCATTGATTCTATATTCTTAATAATCCTTAGTTAGTTCAAAAATATATTTATACTATTTTCTTCATTTTTCACATCTGTATTGGTAACCATCATAAATCTAAATTAATGATGTGTTTTTTAATTATACTTCTAAAATAACATGAAAGTATATTCTCAAGTTATTCATTACAATTATTTTTTGACAATAAATGGGTTTATGTGATCACATGTGGTTTATGATATTGTTAATATTGCGTTTTTATTTACTAGATGGTATGTCTTTATTGGATATCATTGTTGTTATTGCAAGAATGGTTTTTTTAATTTATATTCAAATAAAGAAACATAAATATGAACTTATATTTCTATTTAATTAAATTTGTGATTATAATTAGCCACTCATTTCATCAAATATTTAGGAAATATGGAAATATTATTGAATGCATGGTTTTAAATAATTTTTAAATTTTTTATATCTATTGATAACAAGTTTTATGTTGTTGTAAACCTATAATTAATTATACTACTAATTAATTTTTTTTAAGGAAAATGGTTTTTTTAGAAATTAAATTATTTGGGATGAGAAAGAACATTCATGCTCATGAGGTACTTGATTTCCCCGATACTATAGCCTAAATTTCATTGATCATGTGATAGAAATATTCAGTCACCTTGTTTTCACACTATAGTATTTTAGAGCATTGTTTTTCTATGCTGTTCACCATATATGTTTGGATTATTGGGCATAAATAGGAAGGATTTAACAGGGATATATTAATTATGGATGGCAGTGTTAGTTGGTGGGTTTGTAAAATATGAAATTGTTTTTGGGATGACACTCAGAAGGTTAAGAATATATGAGATCTAGGACTTCTTATTGATTTATTTTTATATTAATTTTATGACTACGTTTCTAGATGGATCTCTGATATTGTTGTTAACTTCCTAGAACTATTTGTTTATGAAAGAAGTATGTATCATTATTGTTGAATAAAGAGGAGTCATAGTGCATAAAAAAATTAAAAGGATAACAGAATTGAATAATGAATGGGTATGGTTCTTAATGACTATAGATGATGATTCCAAAATAAATAAAAGAAGAAAACTATTGTTATGAAGGAACCTTCTTTTGAAGAGTAAATATTAACTGAGGATATGAAAATGGAATAATGTCAAATAATTAATTTATGAATAAAAATTATTGCAGAGAATTGATCCTTATTGTCTTTTTTGAGAACTTGAAATTAGTTCTGATAGTTAGTTGTATTATGTGATGTTAGTTGAAGAAGATTATTTGTCTATGTAGTTTCAAATACTGTGGTGGTGTCTGATATATTTTAAATTTTCTAATATCACATTCTTCACAACTTGATATTGTAGGACAACTATTACCTATATATTTTAATGGCGTTTTTGAAAATATCCATGATGGTGATGGAATATATTGATGGATTCTCCCTCTCCCCATATCTACCTTTGGTTATAGTTTCATATGTGGTTATATCAACACTATTAAGGGTTACATTGTATGTTATGGATTCATATAGTCTGTGTTCGATCTTAGTTTTACTATTCATTTATCTATGGGATATAACAATATTAGGGTATATCATACATTTATATTATTCCCTGGTGATTGTAGTTTCCCATTGGTGAATGCTCATTGGAAAAAGTAGCTTGAGGTATAATTAATTTAAATAGGTTTTAGTTGCATCCACATAAAAACATGGTGACATATGAGAAGATGGTGATGAGGGTATGGACTATGAGGTATGGGAGGGGATATAAGTCGTGTTATAGAAGATGATGTGTTTTATAAGATTCAAGTATTGATAATGTTTTCCAACATTGGGGAGGTCGATTTATATATGGAAGGAGAATAACACATGTGACATCGAGCTGTGAGGGAGATACATTAGTGGGGAAGAGGAAGAAGGGTTCCTTAATTAATATTTTTGATTCGATTTGGATATTCCTTATTCTCTCTATTATATATTGAGGGACCCATAGTGAAGACGGAGAATAATTATAGTTTTTAATTGATTGGTTGGTAACATAGGATGAATAACGGGTCTTTACTATGCTTATATCACCATTTGAGTAAGAGGTTTTGGGAAGAATTATTTTGAGTCTACAAGTTATGCTTCCCCTATGTATATATAGAATAATTTTCTAGCCAGTAGTTTCTTGTTGGTGATTGGGATTTGATTTAGAAGCTTGATTTGTTTTTAAGGGACTGTTGTAGAAATATGTTCCCTGTCAAATAATTATTTTTCATTTTTCAGTTGTTTCTATTATATGAAAAATCATTATTGAGGTAGATTTTTTATATATTGGATTAGTCATATTCATTTATCAAATGGAGTTTCTTTTTAGAATTTCACCTTATCTATTATCAATAAATTTTTATTGAGGGTAATTCCTCTCAATGTGTGGATTTTTATACCAATATTTCTTGTTTGTAACCAATTACCTATTATTGGAAGTCTATGGTTCTCATTATCTATATTTCATCACAACAGACCTAAGAGGGGTACTAGTGAAATGATGGAGTCATGACAATATGGTATTAATGCAAAATTGAGATATGATATAGAGTATTCATATATGAATAGTTATGATTTAATGGAATGATAGATAAATAGTTCCTTATAGTCTTAGTACATGATGTAAAAAAGTGAGACCAACTAATAAGCTAGTATTTTGGGCCCCTTTGGTCTAATGTAAGGACCTTCAAATTTACAAAAAATTCTAAGAGATGTGATGCTTCTTGTGGGGTAGAGAATTAAGTATGGATTAGGAATCATGAATTTTTTCTCTAATATTTGAATGAGGTACACATTGAGAATTTGGTTAAAATTAATTTATATATTATACATAATTATTATAGATTTGTGATGAGGAATCCATATTTTTTTTCATTTATAGAAATGTTTATAGTTCAACGTCATGCTAAATAAATCCTTTAACTAATGGATTTCTATGTTCAACTCTTGATATGTTTTAAAAAATATAAGTTGTATTATTGATCTTAAAACGAATCATTTATTATCCCCATGAATTGAATTACTAGAATTATCATCATTTATTTTGGATTCTTGGGAAATTCCATGAATTATTGTAAATTTTATGATTTTATCTAATTGAAACCCACCGATTGAATCCTTATTAGACCTCCTCAGCCTTTCATTACCAAACTACACTAGAAGTTCTTTCAGACATTGTATGATTATACTCTATCATTGGGATCAGTAGTAATGATTTAGTTTTTCGGTGAGGTTATTACTCTTTTATATACAATTATATACTACAACCTTATCTTAGAACTTCTGTTGTTGTCTAAGCTCTTGGAAAAGGGGGAAATGTATGCTTTCACATTTATATATTACTCTCATTTTTAGGGAATTTTTTTTATGATTTGTGGGAATATTTCATTGTGTGATAATTTTTACTATATTACTCTCATTTATCTGGACTAAATGTTTTTATTTATAGTATAGGGTATGGAGATATAATATGATATTTTGATGACCTGTCCCCAAGGGACCATGCCGCGACTACCCCAATCCTGCCTCCCCAAGGCCAGGGGATAGCGACTAGCACTGAAGGCATTATCATGAACGTGGGGGCATTTTATGAGAATCTGTACATGCGTACTATCACAACCCCAACCCAAAGTGCTGAAAAAGAAAACATGCATATTACTCAGACATCCCCTGAGAGTCAAAAATAAAAAAGTTGGATGTAAAGGGGGGTAGAATACAAACCCAACAAAAGACTAGATTTATACAAGGTGGTAAAAATATATCTAGAAACCCATCCGTAGAAACCCCTACAAGAAGAGTAGGTGAAGATTAGTTGCATGAAGCTGTAGAAGAACGTCTCACCTATCTGTCCTCCCGTGGAACAACTTGGCCATGGACCGCCAAGGTCTCTGTCAAAACATCGATCATCTGCACAAGAAAGGATATATATGGGTGGGGCTGGAACCGGGCATGCAGGGGAAGCCCCAAACAGGTGTGTTTTAAAATAATTTCCCCAATGGTCGACGTAAACTTGTCGACGTCGAAGAAGATCGGCCCGGTCATAGAAGAGGACCACGCGTGGAGGATTTTAAGCACAAAATAAACCGTAAAATACCTGGTTTAGATCTGAATCCGCGCACGTCGTCTGCTCGTCGTTGGCGATCACTGCTCGAAGAATCTGAAGTCGAATTCCTCTAGATCATCCACACATGCTTCAAGGAATCTGTAGGAGCACCATTTTTCGTAATCCGGGTGCTAGAGCTGATTTCCGACGATGCCTTTGACACTCCTACGACCACCGCATCGCATCGCTAGCGATGCCCGAGAGAGAGCTCCATCTGAGCTCCATGGATCCAGAGCATCTCTCTCTAGAATGTGGGAGAGAGGAGAGGAGAGATAAAATCCATGAATAGTGTTTGTCAAATTCCCCTCCTCTTATATTGATAGTGCACAATTAAAATACCCGATATCGCCTCGCCAGCCCCCGAATACTTAAAGCACTATCAACGACATTTATGACTACTACACTGAGTCATAAATATTATTATCATTTACTTGTAATATATTAAAATACATTACATGATAATAACTGAGTCATTAACTCGACTCGTCGCTCCCATAAATATTAATTGAATCCTTGAATAATTTAATATTCATAAATTAATATTTTTTCATGTATTTACCTAAAACTCGTCAATACATTTAATAATTAAATTCAATACTCATTATTCTAAACACAAATATTATGAATTTATTTATTTCATTGGTGATCATTTAAAATTGGAAAATTTATGGACCCTTTTGGCGGGGCCCACTATGTTCAATTCTCCTATTCAACTGAATAGGGCAGATTCTTGAATATGCTATTATGTGTGACCCTTTAGGCCCTTATTTCAACAATCGGGAATAGTATTCACAAACTAAGAGTGGGATATAGCAACCCATCATAGCCCCTGAAGAAATAAGGATTGTCACAGCAGCGACAACCAACCTACGAACACACACTGTGTAATATATTCATTTGTCTATAATATATTATAAAGAAGGACGCACTCTCGTGTCATCTCCCTTTTCTTGCTTTATTGTTTGTTGATGTAACTGGATGGATTTACCCTCGACTTCCATGGCCATGGTCTTATAAAGGTATGACAATCCATATCAACATGGCCAGAGATATATTACTTCCATAACCTAGAAGTTACAAATCCCTTCTTGACCATTCAACTAATGTCATGCCACCAATGACACACCCGACACAAACTACCTCCCCACGACATCATTGCCATGGTTTTCATCTTGCATCAAAGTACGCAATCAAATGACATACATTGGTAATGATCTGAAGTCATGAGACTATTACATGTGATCGTAGATAGGAACATCCAATGACACCCGAAACATGTGGTGTTCCTATTGGCGGGTCAGTCCTCATGATCTCACTACTAGAGATCACCAAGTGCGAACTTCATGAGAAGAAGTCTCAATGCTTATGAGCCCCCATCACCTGATAGTCAAACATCTACTGTTTCCAATCAGTAAGATGTATCTAGAATATAGAACATATATTTAAGATTAATGTCATTGTATCTAGAGGATCTCAATATATCCTGGGAGCTGCTATAACCTTTCAATACGACAAATAATCTTTTGACATTACCATTTCAATAGTGGACATATAAAATTCTACACTATAATGGTAAGATGACATCATGCATATCTTATTGTATACACGATATAGTAATCAAAATCACATAATAGTTGGGTCTAGGGCACCCCCTATTTCAATAGGTGGAGCCCATTCATGGGTGATTATCACAATACTAAGTAGGGAACCCAAACCATAATGAAAATTCCACAAAGACAATTACACACGAAGTAGTGGAAAACTAACATAGTTATTACCTAAAGTATTGAAATAAAGACTATTAGTTGTAATGCTGATCATCTTGTACTACTGGGGGACACATCCACCATGAGTCATTGTGACATGATGGGCCACCGAGGTATTCTCTTCACTGAGGTCTTTTGGGCCACTGAGGTATGCTCGACACTTAGATCTGCTCAACCACTGAGGTCTTCTCTCCATTAAGTTCTGATGGGCCACTGAGGTCCGCTTGTCTACTGGTCCACTGTGGTCTGATCATCTGCTAGGCCACTGAGGTATGTTCATCCCTAAGGTTTACTCATCTTCTAGTCCCCTGAGATCCACTCGTCTTCTGGTCTAACGAGGTCTTCTCATCTACTAGGCCATTGAAGTCTACTCGTCACTTACATCTCGTCACAGCCAATTGTAGGATTGCTGCTCGCAGTGCAATAGATTATGGGAGAATATACAACTCAAACCGTTGGTCATATACCAAAATCCATGAAAACTAAGTTTAAGTATTTCAAAAGTACCATATTTTCATGAGGTTATCGACTCTGCAAATTGATAATTGACCGGTCATAAAATTTGGAAGTTATGCTCATTTTTCTAAAAAGGGGTTAGTGGGGTCTAGGTCCAGTCCGGCCTGGTCGAACAAATCCGGCCCGATCTGGGTCTGACCCAACCCACTTTAACATTCCCGGACCATCTAGTCCTAGCCCTCTCGATTGCCCGCCTTCTCCATCCCAGCCCACCATGAGCGGACTGGCTTTCTCTGCTCTAGACGCGGTGCCCGCGGCGTCTCCCTCCACCTCGCGGGTCATCGCGAGGTCCGCTACTATAGTCCAGCTGGACTGTGGCCCTCCAATAGCATGATGCAGTTTGGATTACAGTGTCCACTCACACTGGTACCAACTGTTGATGGTGGCCCTGATCCAACACTCGAGGTCATTGCTGCATGCCTCATCCTCCACTGGGGCACATTGGTGGTTCCTTCTTGGGGCCACCAGACCTGCTTTAGTGGTCCGTTTTCTGATCCATGAGCACCTTTGGGATCCTTGGGTCATCATCGTCACTACTATATACTCCAATTTATATTGTTATCGATCCATAGGCTCAGTCATGAAGAAAGAATGAGCATCCCCAACAGAGGGATTTGAGCCCTTTTCGCGTTGGCCCGATCCCTCCGTGTTAAAATTCAAAAACAAGTTGGGAGGAGATTTTAGAAAATAACATGGATAAATACTATTAAAATCTTAATATTAGTTACCCTTCTGCATTAATAATCGATATGTGGGTCACTTGTTTGTGGGTTGAACAACATTCATCCCTAAAATCCATGAATGGGTAAAATGGAAATTCACTGAGAATCAATCCCCTACATCGTGGTTGGATCATTCGTTGGAAAAGATCACACTACTGTCATTCATCATTCCTTGATCCTTCGTTTTTGGCAGTTCATTGATCATCACTGGAAATGTTAAATCTCCATGGGTTCAGAGCAATACTGGATTGTTCCAACGATCCCGTATTCGGTTAACCCATTAAATTGACAAAACGCATTTCAACATTTCTATTATGCTGAGTCGTAGCGTTGTTACACTATTTCATTTATAAAATATAATTTCTATTAATATCAGGTTTCAACGTCGTTACATTGCAATGAAATTTGAAATTCAAAAAAAAAATAATGAAAAAGTTTATTTTATTTTTCCTTATAATTTTTTTTATATTTTTCTTAAAAAGTATAAAAAATAACTTTTTCCCTTGACCTTTTCTGGTCGAGGTTATGTGTTTCCTTATGTAAAGTCGTCATTCTTGACACAACGGTGCCCTCTTATTTTTAATTTAGGTACCGGTTTAGAAGTTTCCAAAACTGCGTACATGCACTATTTTTAAATAAACTTAAAAAATGTCCAAACAATTATTCCGGTTCATCAGGCCTTGGAATCAAGTTCCATCTGAGATCTTGGTCTTGATATAATTCCATATAATTTTAAAAAAATCCCCATGGAATTTTTGGGACATTACATTCTCCCCACCTTAAGGCTCTATGTCCTCAAAATCCAAAATAAGGGCTAAACAAAAAATGGGGGTATTGAGCATAGATCTAAGCCTCCCACTCCCATGTGCTCTTTTGGAGATTCCTGTGCTCCCACCAAATGCACACCATATGAATCAACCATCCCCAAAGGAACCACTCTTGTCGATCCTCAATCTCTACTAAGAACTCCGTAAATGGTTCCCCAACATCAATTTCCAACTCACCCTAGTCGATGGTGTATGATGGATCATGCACATACCTCCTTAGATACAATACATGGAAGATATTAAACACATGGTGCATCTATGGGGGAAGATCTAGGTGGCACACCACCTCTCCAACTCTACCCATAACCTGAAAAGGGCCGATGAACCTCTGAGACAACTTGCCACCCCAGCCCAATATTCATAATCCCCATCGAGGTGAGACCCGAAGAAACACATGGTCTCCCTCCTCAAAATCTAGGGGCCTATGTCTCCTATCAGGATAAGATTTATGCCTACTCTATGTAGTCCTCATATGTTCCTTGATAACCTGAACCTTCTCGATTGTTTCCCATACCTACTCGGGAGCGACGAGTAGTGACTCCCTTAGGTCTGACCATTATAATGGTGATCTTCATGGACACCTATACAGTTCCTCGAATAGTGTCATACCAAATGTGGAGTTATAGCTTTAGTTGTACAAGAACTCCACTATAGTTAGATGATCCTCCCAACTGCGACTAAAGTCCAAGATTCAAGTATGAAGCATGTCCTATAAAACTTGGATAGTCTTCTCCGTATGACCATATTTGTATAAGTGGAATGTTGTTCTAAAGCATAGTTGTGTCCCAAACGCATCCTACAATCCCTTCCACAACAGGAATGTAAAATGTGTGTATTGATCTGATACTATCGTCAATGGGACTCCATGGAGTAGAACTATCTCCTGCATATAGAGGCATCACATTCTCTCAACTAAACCATGCTCCCGGATGGGTATGAAGTGGGATGACTTGGTGATTCAGATGATAAATACCCAGATGGAATCATGCCCTCTAGTTGTGCAGGGTAAACTTATCACGAAGTTCATCGGGATATCATCCCACTTTCACTCTGGTATATCAAGTGGCTGAGAAAAGCCTACTAGAACCTGATGTTCTACATTCACATGTTTACAAGTGAGGCGCCGCGAAATGAAATTCTCCACTTCCTTCTTCATCCCTAGACAACATTACTTATGTGAGAGATCTTGGTATATCTTTTCACTCCTGGATGTACAACTAAATGGGAGGTGTAGAACTCCCTCAAAACCTCCTCATGAGATGGAACTAGTAAAATGGTGCACCCTATGAAAAGGATGATGTGCTCCCCACCTACCGAATATCTATAACGAACTATTCATGGGGGTAAATTAGCACGTCGGGCCTCGCAGTCAATATCCACAAGCTATGCCTCCCTAACCTGCTATAAGTGTGGGGTATTGAAAGCCATTTTCTGAAGATAAGATGCTTCATCACAATCCATGAAGGATATATTCATCATGGATAACTGCTATGACACATCACTCAAAAACTATAAACCAGATCTCTAACTGAGCACATCTACCACCACATTTACCTTCTCAGGAGTATCGACTATGTCAATGTCATAGTCCTAAAGGAACTATTTCCCCTGCCGCTACCTCACATTCATGTCCTTTTGGGAGAATATATACCTAATACTTTTTTGGTTTGAGTAGATGGTAAACCTCTCTCCCATTAAGTAGTGCCAAGACATCTTCAAAGCAAAGACCATTACTGCTAGCTCTAGATCATGGGTTGTGTAATTTTTATCATGCTACATCAACTACCATGAATCATAGGAAATCACTACCTACACCTAGATTTGGACATAACCTAATATAGTTCTTGATGCGTCATAGAATACTAGATACCCAATGCCCTCCTCTGGTAGTCTCAAGTTGGGGGCCCTCGTTAGTCTCTTATTCAGCTCCTGAAAAATCTTCAAGAACTTCTCCATCAACACGAAGATCCCTCCCTTCCTTGTAAATGCTAATAAGGATGTTTCTACCCTTGAAAATGCTTGCACGAACCTCCAATAGTATCTAGTTAAACCCAAGAAACTACGCCCCTCAGTCACACTCCTGAGTGGCTCCCAAGCATGCACTACCTCTATCTTTATCGGATTCACTGTAACTCCATCCTATTAAATGATGTGTCAAAAAATGTGCACCTCATAAATTTAGAACTAATCCTTAATGAGATTCTCGTAATTCTGGTGTTGTCAATGTTTATCGAGTAATATCTGTAGGTGTGTCGCATGCTCCTCCTCGGATGCTGAGTACACCGGAATGTGATCAATGAAGATCATAATAAACTGGACAAGGTAAGGCTATAATATCCTATTCATGATTCCCATGAACACTAATAGGGATTTGTTAATGCATAAACTCATCACTAAGAACTCATAATGGTCATACTAACACCTAAAGAATTTCTTTGGTACATCCTCATCCTGTAATTGAAGATGATGATAGCCTGATCTCAGGTCTATCTTTGAGAACCATCTCACTCCCATGAGCTGATCGAAGAGGTCATAAATCTTTGTATGTGGATAACTGATCTTCATGGTCATCTGATTCAGGAACCAAAAGATCACACACAACCTCGAACTCTGATCTTCCTTCTTGGAAAATAATAATGGGGCTTCCCATGGTGAAACACTGGGCCTCATGAAGCTCATCCACTACAAATCCTTCAACTGTACCCCCAACTCACGAAGCTCTACGGGATCCATACAATATGATGGTGTGGATATTAGTGTTTGTTTGGGGTACAGATCATACATAAGTCAACCTAACCATGAGGGGTTAATCCCAGAACATCCCCAAGAATTATGTCTTCGTACTCATCCACCACTATAGGAAAGTGAGAACTCATCGCGTCCACTTTACCGAGGTTGAGGCTATCCAATTGGTGAGTGATCAAATAAAAAATTCTCTAAGAATGTTTTTACTATACATCAGGTGTTCCCTTCTCACCGGTGAAGGTAAATTTAGTCCCATCTCCGTAGACACACTGCACTTTGCGCCTAATACAATCGATCTAAACATAAACTGTGGATAACCAGTATAAACCCAAGATGACATCATAAGGCATCAACACTACTACAAGGAGATCCTAGACAAATATTTTTCCTCCAAGAGTATTCTCACACTTCCGAAACTAGTGTGTAATTGTCGAATCCCCTCCCGTAGGTGTCTCTAACTGTAAGGATTGAGCCAACGACTCAACCAGAATCACCGAGATCTGAACAATGATTGTGGAAAGGAAAGAGTGACTGGAAACTATGTCTATAAAAATTGTAGCTAATATGGATAAGACATAGATCATTCGTCTAATCATATCTAGGGCATCATGGTCGTAAGCCTCCATCTCATGAAGTTGGCCTTTCCCCTATCAAGCAGCTCTCAATGCCTGCAGTGGACCACCTTGGGGTGGTGGTGGTAGAACATAGAACCTCCACCCACTGTTTGCTTCTCTTAATGCCCCTGCCACATCCACTAACCTATAGAACACCCTACTCGAACCAATGCCTCTGCCTTAGTGGTCACTCGACCATATGTTGGTCATCTGTGTAGTGAGTCAGGAAATCATGATCCATATGTCCCTGCCCACCACATGGTAGCACACCCTGCTCCTCTGATGGCTCCCTTTTCCCCAGGATCCTTGTACCACTTATCCTACATCCTGAGGTCATCCCATGAAATTCCTGACCCTCTTGGGTCGCCGTGTCTGTGGCCTACTACCCATGATAGAAAACTCTGTCGCCCAGTGTCTACAAGTTTCTTTGGATATTGGAAATTGGTCCTCCAGAAAGATCTATACGTGTAGAGCTCACTCCAGCACCGCAGCCTGAGTAGGGATACTAAGAGATGCCATGGATTACCTGGTCTCCTAGTGTAGTCCCTGCTCAAAAGATCAGGTCTAGAAGAAATTGTCTTGCACCATGTCTGTGGAGTAACGAGATAGCTCAGTGAATATCACTGAGTACTCTACTCCTATCATGCTACCCTGCTGTAGGTGTAATAGCTCATGTATTTATAATAAGAAAAATGTTGTCGGATATAACTCCTACCTGAAGTGGTTCTCATTGTATGTCCATGTGAGGGTCGCTTCTTCGTTTGTATGGATTATCAAGATCCACCACCTCCCCAACGATCCCTGAAGAAGGCTCGCGACTAAAATCAGAATGTGGTCAAGAGGCATCCTCACTATATGGAAGACTTGCATAACCACCTTGAGCCAATCATCGGCAACCTAGGGGCCAGTATAACCCATAAACCTAGGATATATCTTCCTCTAGAACTCATGTAAGTAATTGATCCTCTATGCATCCTCTACCAGTAGCACTGGTAGAAAAAAAATCAACAGGTAGTGGAAATGCTAGTGCACCTCCCGATGGGGCCATCTATAGTATCTGCCCCTATACTGACACCACATTTCTAGGAATACCATCCTCATGGTCACACACCAGAATCCTGGATTGAAATCTATGTGGTGGCATCTAGAAACTGATGCAGATGAACCACAATCAATAGATTATACACGGTGATCTGACTCTGATTCAAGAAGAACATAAAAACACCATCAATTATTATATGATGCATGCAACCATGTTTTTTATGTATTGAGTCAAAAAGAAGGATTCAGGGTCCTGGTGTATGTATATGTTTGATTATGCACCTATACTAGGCTCCATGAGCCTAAAAGTCAAACTCAAAACATATAACACTATTTCCCTAAAATAGAGCCACAGACTCTTGGTCCTTAAGTTTGAACTGACCTCCTCTGATACCAATTTGTCACAACCCATCCCCCAGAGCCCATTCCATGACTAACCCAAGCCCACCTCCCCAAGGTTAGGGGCTAGTGACTAGCACTGATGTCATTATCCTACAAGTGGGATGTATTTGTCAAGTTCATTTACATAAGAACACTCGCAACCGCATCCCATAGTGCTGAAAAGGGAAACATGAATGATACTAAGACAACCAGTGAGAGTAAACAATACAATGTTGGAATTAAAGGGGTTATGGAATACAAACATAAAAAAAGATGTAAAAAAGGGGGTAAAAAAGTCTCTAGAAACCCGTCTGCAAAAAAACCTACCTGAAGAGTAGGTGAAGAGTAGCTGCCTGAAGGTGTAGAAGTACGCCACACCTATCAGTCCTCACTGGGAAACACCTGGTCCTAGAACTTCATGGTCTCTATCAAAATGTCAGTCGTTTTCACATGGCATGATACGTGCGGGCAGAGCCCATGCAGGGGTGAGTAACATAATACATAGTTGGGACCTCAAACCACAAAGAAAATTCCACAAAGAAAACTACACATGAAGTAGTGGACAACACACATAAGTATAACCTAAAGTATATAAAGAAAGACTATTAGTCATAATTCTAAACATCTTGTACTACAGAGGGAGTCTTCCCCGATGAGTCTCTACGACCTGCTAGTCCATTGAGGTTCACTTGTCTGTTGGGCCACTGAGGTACACTTGTCACTCAGGTCTGATGGGCCACTAAGGTTTTCTCATCTACTGGGCCACTTTTTTCTGCTCGTCTGTTGGGCCATTGATATATGCTCATCACTGAGGTTTGCTGGGCCAATGAGGTTTACTCATATGCTGGCCCACTGAGGTCTGATCATCTTTTTGGACATTGAGGTCTGCTTGTCACATCCTTCTCCTCACATCCATCTGCAGGATTCCCACTCACAGTGCGCTTGATTACAAGGGAATCTACTCCTCAATCCATCAGTTGAACCCCAAAATCCCCGAAAACTCACATGGATTATTTCAAAACACCATCTCGTTGTGAGGGTCATGTGTCCATAAACGTCTTTTCGATCAGACATACGGTTTGGAAGTTATGAATAGTTTACTAAAAAGATGCTGGTTGGTTCTGGGTCCGGTACACACGGCAAGATCCACCTGACCCGACCCGACATGGGGTCCATCGACCTTGACTGGGGTCCACTGACCTAGCTTGGGGTCCACCGGCCTGACCCAAGTCTATCGAACTGACCCGACCGCTGGGCCACCTAGGTCGGCCTGCCTTCTCCAGCCCAACCCACCAAGAGCAGGCATGTTTGCTCCACCCAAGATGCAGTGCCTATGGCGTCTCCCTCCACCCCGTGGGTCACTGTGGCCCTCCTGTCGCGTGATGCAGTTCAACTAACCACTTCTAGACATTTATGGAAACCCAATACCCCACTCATGACTATTTCCTAGGGCCTCGTCCGCCACCTCGGCGCGCCACCGGTTCCTTTCGTGGGCTCCCGGACACACTCCAATGGTCTGTTTTCCGATCTTCAAGCTCCTTCAGGATCCTCAGGTCATCTCCATCACTGTTATGTACTACATGTTGTCTCACCAATGATTTATAGGTCGATTCATGAAGAACAAAAGGACTCCCCTAAAAGAGGGAACCAATATTTCTTCGTGTCGGCTCGATCCCTACGCGTTATAATTCAAAACCAAGTTGAGAGGAGATTTAACAATCTAACATGGATAACTATTATTCAAAACCTGATATTAGAATACCTCCAACATAATTGATCGATCCGTGGGTCGTCTATTCATGGGTCAACCTGAATTCTTCACTCAAATCCATGAATGGGGCGAATGGAAGTTCACATTGAATCAAACCCCTACCTTGAGGTTGGATCGATCATTGGAGAAGATCACACCACTTTCATTCATCATTCCTCAATCCTCTATTGGGGGTAGTTTTTCATTCATCGCTATCCAACACCAAATCTACAAGGGTTTATAGAAACACTAGATTGTCCCAACGATCCCGTATTCGATTAACCCATTAAATGGAGAAAATGAATTTTAGAATTTTTGTTACGCGAAGTCGCAACGTCATTACACTGTTTCTTTTATTAAACAATGTTACTATTTCACTTGGGTTGCAACGTCATAATATTAAAATGAAATTTAAAATTTTAATAAAATATACTAATAGTTTATTTTATTTTTCCTTAAGAATATTTTATAGTATTTTTCTTAAAAATACGGAAAAATAAATATTTCCCTCATCCTCTGTCGATTGAGGTTATGTATTTCCATTGGTAAAGTCATAATTATAGATGCAACGATTCCCTACGATTTTTAATCTGTGAACCCATTTACATGTTTCCAAAACATTGTTCATGAACTATTTTTACATAAACATAAAATAAGTTTAATCACTTATTCTGGGATCACTAGGCCTCAAAATCTAATTCTTTTTGAGTGTCTAGTCTTGAAATAATCCCATATAATTTTTAAAAAAATAAATGGAATTTATGAGATATTACAAATTTGAGTTGAAATTTTTTGTTAATTAAAGTGAATCATCACTCTTTGATAAATTTGAAAAGTTTACTTATACATTCATTTGATGACATTCTCTAAATGGACATTCTCTATTCAATATAGGCATATATTGATTATTTCATGTGTCATGTAATATTTTTCACTTATAATAAAGATAAATTTTTGTTTTCAAATATGTATAAACCTTTAATGGAATAGAAACATGTTAACAATTTGACTTCCTTGATGGCCAAGATAATCTATAGTTCAATTTAGCATTTACCAGTTTTTTATAATATTATTGATGAATACCTTTATATATACTGAAATAAGTGGTTCCACTACCCCTTGATGAAATATTGAATATGGAAAATATCAATGGCCATGTTTCCCCCCAAAAC
Organism: Viscum album; assembly: GCA_963277665.1. Lineage (NCBI taxonomy): Eukaryota > Viridiplantae > Streptophyta > Magnoliopsida > Santalales > Viscaceae > Viscum > Viscum album. Next base: position 549,995,300 of record OY728121.1, read on the forward strand.
TTTTTCTTCAATATAGAATAAAACATTTTTAATTGAAGGATCAATGCATTAAGATTGGTGATATTCTATAGTATGGTCTCCATTAGCATAACAAGTCACCATAAAGAGTTCCAATTTTGTTATGAATATGGTCAATGTTTTTCTATGTCATTTTAAAAATTATCATCACTTTAATCTACTAAAAGTAAATAACGAATACAATATCCCAAAAATTAAATATTTATTCGATAATTTAACGCAATAAAGTTCATTCAAGATGAAAAATATTTGATTATCATATCATTAGATGTTATTAAAGGGTTTGGATATTCCAAAAAAACCTTTAGATTTCATTATATACTATATGTGTTCTTTCGGATGTTGTTTGGTGTGAGAGACACTCATGTTGTGTTCATGGAACTAATGAATTCTACATTCCATGATTGTTTAATACAATATGTGGTTGTGTTTATTGAATCCATCCATGTATATTCATTTTCCATGTATAAGCATGAATAATATCTAAATTATTGTTTTTGGATTCCTTCCCCATCAATGACTATGTGATAAAGCAATCAGAGTTTAAATTTTCAACCGAGAGGTCTATTTAATGGGGAATGCCATATCTCAGTGTATAGTAGACATAAATAATAATCTGTTGTTGTTTTAGGTATATTTAATACAACTTTTTTCTTATATGATCTGGTTTTACAAGATTTATATATATTAACCATGGTGATACATCAACGTGTGTTAAAGATATATAATACTCAATAATGCCTCTTTTGGTTTTTGGGTGTAAAGTGGTCAGATGCAGAGTTTGTTTCTTAAATACTTTTATCCCCAATTACCATGGTGGTATGGATTCGGAAATGGATATTGTGATATACTATAGGTAATCATCATGATGCTCACTGAGTAAAGAGTCGATTTCATTGTGGGTATTATAAAGGTAGTATATAGAGGAAGTTGTGAAGAATATATTGTGTATTACAGATGGTATTTTCTGATTGTGATCATTATTTCAACTCTTTTGTATGGAGAAGTGTTTTACATTCATTTTCCAATCAGATAAGTTATAGAACCACTTTTTATCTAGAAAGGGAATCTCTACATTCTGAACCTTCCCAACAATATAAGATATGTTATGTGTGTACATTATGGATTTTGGTGGATCATTGGAAAAAACACATGATTGGTTATGTATACATATAATATTATCTACCACTCTTCTTTTTGTTGGGATATATTTAAATAACTATATGTACAACCATTATAATCACCAATATATAGGACCACATATAGGTAATTCGAAATTCATGGATTGTAATTGTTACAGGGGATGCTGGAAAAGGGTCTCGTGATTCATGAGTGAATGAATATAAATTAGGACCACAAATATTCTTATGATAATCATCATATATGACCTTTAATGTTTTAAATTTTAGTGAAATTATTTCTAAATGTGTATTATTTACATTTATAGAATAATTTCATTAGATGTAGTGGGTTCCCGCCTTAATTTATTGATCCCTTTAAGGGGTTTGATAAAATTTGATTGGTTATTTATTGATTGACACTATCCTCGAAAGTTAATTTGATCCACGATGTTTCCTATATATAAATAATTCATCATTATCTTTATAATGATTGTCATGTCACTAATTTGGGTGAGGTGGATGTCAATGATTTTGTGGCCTTCAAGGAATTAGATATCGATATTCATGAACATTGGGTGAATGTTCATTGTGGGTATTCAATTTCATTGGTTCATTTCCATTGGAATCATGTTGGTTTAAAATAATTTACTTGGGAAGGTGATTCAAAAATTTAATATCAATATCATGAGTTTTTGAAAAGTATATTCTATTTAGACTATATGTTTTACTATGGTCTTATTTAATATAATTATTGATCATCATATGTGATTCAATGTCCTCCCTTTAGTTGGTATATTTTTTTAACATGATCATTGTTTAACTGGTATATCACCGGATATCTTTCAATTATACAACATTCCTTTAGAATTTTTTTATTCTTTAGGATGAGAATCGTTTGAGAGGTATTTGATGTAAGATCTTATATTTTTTCCTAAACAATCCATTGGTTATTTTTTGTGTGATATTTGAGTATCATGATGATTTTTAGATTTATTATTATTTTTTAATTTATATTTTTATAAATTTAATGACATGTGATATATTACACATTTATTTGAAAATATTTTGGGTGATGAAATAATAGTACATGTCATAAATAATTTTATGCTTTATTTGAAATTATTATGGATTTATTTATTTTATTATGTATTATTAATAATTTCACACTATACATACATATATATATATATATCTCTGTATTATAAATTCCATAAAAAACAATATTGTTATAAAACCATATATATATATACCACATTATTATATATATTTTGATGATATATGTTATATTGATAAATTTTGATTTATAATGAATATTTTATATATTTATATTTTAGATATTATTTAAATATCAAGTTAAATCTAATAGTAGGATTTTAGGGGGGGGGGGACTAATTGGAATGAGAGTTTACATCCCCTATTAGGAAATTATGTACATGGTTAAATGGAAATAGTGGGTTTAATTAGTTTAAAAAATGGTAGTCTTTTTTAAAATGATGGGATGTGTGACTATAGTGTAGGGTGTGGCTAGTTATTCCAGTCCCATATAGGACATGCATTTATAATGCTTTTAAGTATTCACATTTCTAATATATCGTTCATTGTGATGTTTGATATCCCCCAACGGATGATAAATTGGGTTCATATAGGAAACTCTCTTGATGAATGCAATAATTATTCATTTAATTAATATAAATTATTATATATAAAAATAAAATCATAGGTATTATTACTGGATGCTGGGAGATTCAGTAGTAAAAAAAGGGGTAAACAATACTTAACCCCTATACTCCCTCTAGAATTCAAATTTTTCATCCCATTCTCTTATTTCATCTTCCAATTACATTGACGTAAATGAATTATGAGACTCATCCTCAATAATTTCCTAGTACACATCATATAAATATAGTTCTTAGTTTTGAGTGAACTTCTAACTGCATCTTAGTGCATTTTTTCTAGTAATTTACTTATTGGTGTAAACCTCTTATATTCCACATTCTGGTTCACAAATCGTTAAGCTATGCATACAATATTGGGGACCCATGACCTCTAATCTATTTTATGTGAAACCTTGTATTAATCATATTGAAGTGTTTTGGTTAAATAAATCAGATCAACCCTAAGAAGATAAAATATAGAATTCACACATTTTATTATCAATACATATTCATAGAAATTATGAATGAAATAGAAATAAAATAATAAAATTTTATTATTGGATAATTATTATGTTTGAAATTGATATTAGGGAAATAAATAGAGGACTATAATATGGTGAAGAATGTTGTTTATAATTTAATGAATATAGAAATTAAGGATTTTTTTTTTGTAAAATATTGTTATTTTCTAGTGATCTGAAATTAATTAATATAATAATTAGATTATAAATATTATTTCATAGAGTATTATTCCATAACTCATGGAATTAAGGAAAAACAAAATAATTTATCTCATATTGTTTAATTACTATTATAAATTCATGAATTGAGATAGAATATTTTAAATTGTATCAGAGTAACAAAAATGAATGTTTTTCATAAGAGGGACTTAATTATTATTATTATTATTATTTATAATATTATTAGTATTAATGAATTGTGTTTGAGAAATTATCATATTCCACTATTGTTTCTATTTTCATAATATTAACTTACTAGTTTGGAGATATATTTATTAAATTTTCTATATTTTTTTCTATATATGGGTAAACTAAAAAAATCTAAAATATTGATATATTAATTTTTTACCCAAAAAAATATAAAAAAATTTATAAATGTGAGGTACATATAATTTTTACTTAATTATAATAATTTGAGATATGGTATCACATTTGTTTTATGATATTTGGGATACTGCATCCTGATTTACTAGATAGTCTTTTATTTATTGGTTATTTTTGTTGTTGGTGTATGCATGATTTTTTATTGAAAACTGTTAAAATAATACAAATGTTGAATTATGTGTTTATTTCATTAAAGTGGATTTATTAATTAATCACAAATCATTATTGAGTAGTTATATAGAATATAAATATTATAGAAAGCATCTTATAAAAAATTTATAGACATTTAAAATCTATTAATTTTAGTTTACATGTGGTCTAAAACCTATTCATATTTAAATTTTCAATTAATTATTGTAATGAGTTTTTTTTCACTAATTTAAATGATTAGGGATGAGTGAGCCCTTTCTTGATTTTAGGATTGTGGAATTCCTTGATGTTATGGCCTTAGTTTCCATGATAGTGTACTCGAAATATTTTAATTCCTTATCACATGATCTAGGATATTTTTTTATGTTAAAATGATATGGTCATACTATTAGTGATAAATATACTAGAATTCCATAGGCTATAATAATGGTTGATATTGATGTGGGAATTATTGTTTTTATTATACCTAGTGGTATTAGGGATTATGTTAAGGCTATCAAGAATATTTGGGGGTAAGGTTTAATACTTGATATATACATTTTCACTTTTGATAGATGGATGGATGGATCTTTTATTGATATAGTTCTCAAATACCTGATGTAGTTGGCATAAGGAAGACCAGTGCATCATTGTTACAACCATATAAGATGATTCATAGTGTACCTAATAATTATGAAATAAAAAAATCACAGATGATTGAGGATTTTTATTATTGATTATATTGAAATATAATATACATTGATAAAATTAGAAAATAATGATATTAAATTGAATTTTCTAAGAAGATTAAATTATTAATCTAGGATTTGGAAACCGAATAATATTTACATATAAATTGCTAATTAAAACTTTTGTTGACTATTTATGATTGTGTGTAAGTTTGAGATAATGAGATTTTTGCTGAAAACTAGTTCTTTGTGTGATGTTAACTATAGTTGAGAGTAAGGATAGGTAATATCCAATCACATGGTCATGTGATATATATATATATATTATTTTATTTTACTCACCACACAAGTCTTTGTATAAACTGACACCAAAATATTTTTTAGTGTATTTTCAAAAAATACATGATTTAGTGGGAATTTATGTATGAAATACCCCTAACCTCTACACTCCATTTGATTCTAGTATCATCTAGAGGGATATATAGGATATGAAAACATAAGGTATTTGGTATAGATTGAGAGAGGTTATGATGGATATCAGTTTCACAATAAAGTTATGTACTGGATGATATTTCTTGAGGTTATATAACATACCTCATTCTATTCATGGTGGGTATGGTTTTCCATAGGTGTACATTAATGGGAAATAATTACATGATTTATAATGCATTGAAGAAGGAAATATTGGATTTAGAATGGACACATAGTAAAAAAGTGAAGATGGAGATGTTGTTGTGGATGATGAGGTACTTCACGAGATGTAGGTCATGATATGAATGATGTTATTCTAAAACATATTAACGTCTTTATACAGATTCATAACTCTGGAATGTATGATTTATGGAATGGAGGAGCATATGAAGTGGGACATAGGGATGTGAGAGTGGCATATTAGTGGGTAAGTGAATCAAGGTATCTTGATTTATATATATGATTTGAATTGTATATGCTTACTTGAATCCATTAATTAGTGATTTATCTATTGTGGGGATGGGGAATAATTAAACCAATTTAGTTGAAGAGTTGGTTATATTTTTTTATTTAATTGTATTTGGGATGCTTCAGTTAAATTTTGTAATAGTTTTTTTGGGTTAGATTATATTTATTATACATGCTATGCTCAACCTATATAAAAATATACTCGAATTATTTTAGGGTTTCTAGTGATGGTTAGTGATAAAGCTAGGTCTTACTAGTTCGAGTAGTTTTTCAAAACAATTGGAGATTTGTGGTCTATATTAATGATTTCTCTTTCAGTCTTATGTTATTTTAGATGTATGATATTAAATTTAGGTATTGGGTGTATTATTTATTATAATGTGATTATTAATTTATGATATATATATATATATATATTCATGGTTGATTTTTCATGGATATATTATCTATAAATTCATATTGATGGAAATTCATCGTATGGTGTGGATTTGTATACCAATAGTGTTAGTTTCCAACCCATAGCATATAGGAGGTGGGATTCTAGGGACATTATCTCTCATTATTCACCCTCAACTTAGAAGGTGTACCTATAAAGGATGGGGGTTAAGAGAAATTCATTTCAAATCTACGTTGAGAGATAATATGGATTTTTGAGATATAAATAATTAGGATTTCATGGGTTTCTAAATAAATAATGAAAGTTAGACAGAGTAAGTTATCTAAAATGGAAAACATGTTAAGAAATAGATATTTAGGAACCCTTGTTATCTGATGCATAGAGTATCACATTTACAAAACATGATATGATAAGTGATACTACTTATTAGATAAAGATCAAGGTAAGAATCACACATCATTATTTTAGGAACCTATGATTAAATTTGGTTAACAACTGTAATTATTGTCAATTGATTCCATTAATTAACCAAAATTATTATTTGGGTAAATCCCCATGTGTACATAGAATCTAAATGTTTCTAGAAAGAACATGATTATTCAGTTAGGGGCTGGGTTGAATTTTGAACCATTTATTAGAAATTATTTATAGTGGATTATACACCTCAAACTGGTATTTTTGGACATGGAACGTAGATGTAATCGTCCTCACTGGGTTTAGGGGAGCACTAGTAGAGCATTAGGCCATCAGTGCTACAGTGAATAGACCTGAGATAGACAGTACATGCCTATCAGTTATTCTATGGGGCTGGGAATCAACCTGGTACACAAGAGGTTCCCATACCTATCTAGTGGATCTTTACTAGCTAGTCGATGGGGTTCAATATGTGTAAAATTACCATCCCACCCTATAAATTTAATGGAGAATCCCCCCATATCCATCTCATTTTTCTTGCTTATCCAGGAGATCCCATCACCTTCCTCTTCTTCCTCTACCATGATAATGGGTTGCTCTTCATAGGTGATTATTTATGTATTAACAAATGAATACACCTATTTTGGTCTTGGTTGGTCATATAATCACTCCATTCTATATTTTTTATCCAATTAAATAGATTTTTTTTTTATTTTTCCAACATTTCTTCATGGAATTAGCAGGTTGAGTTGGGTATTTGGTTCTTCATAGAAAAGGGACATCCTAGGTGGCCCTTTAGGAAATGTTTTTCGTATACTTTTGAATTATGCCACATTTTATATTTTATTATTATTTTTCCTTAAATCTAAAAGTAATTTCTTGTGGAATTTGTGACACACATAGGGTATTTTTCATATGTACATGTCATGGTTAGACCATGGGTTATTAGCATGCCTTTGGTCATGGTTAATTGATAATGAGGCCACTAATGAGTTTTTAAATGACTATGCCTTTTGGAATTATTTTGATAAAACACTTCTAAATTTTTATTTTTATTATTTGATGATTAATTTAATATTTTAGTACTGTAGGTGGGTTTTAGTGGCTGATTGGTCTATAGTGGAGCTTGATTAGCCTAGGAAGTAGCTAAAAACACTTCTAATTAACTTGATAAAGATTTTATGTTGATGTAGGTGGTCCCCTTAATTAACCCTTAATATTGTCTCAATATATATATATATATATATCTGTGTGTGTGTGTGTGATGTGATGTGTCACAATTTCTTATCTCCATTCATTGGACTAGTTTTAATTAAATATATTAATACACATTTACTTATTAAAAATTCCTAACAATGAACCCCCTATATCAAACAATTTATGATATCAATCAGTGATTATGAAATTAGATTTCACAATCACTATTTTTTTATGTTTTACTTGGATTTGGTGTACTTTAATTAAATTTCCATTTAAAGGAATTCAAAATGGATTTAAAAAATGTTTGGAGAGGGATTAAAACACCCATTTCGGTGGTGTTGTTTCTCAAATAATTATTTTTAATTTTGATAGAAATCAGATTTGGTGTTTGGGAAATGATATTTTAGAATGATAATTGATTTGATAATTTTTTTTTATATTGAAATAAGAAATTGATAAATTTATTTCACTATCTTAAATGGTAACGTGATGGGGTTGATGTCACATATAGGTATTTGGAATTGGTTTTTACATATTGAATGGGAAATTGTATTTTTGAAATAGTTTTTTAAAATGTTTTGGTTGGTGGATTTGGGAAATGTTTCTTAAATAATAACATTAAATAAATATAAACTCCTTGTTTTTTATTTTCTGTTATAATTTTTATTATTAATTTTTTTTAATCTTCATTTGATGGATAAATCTGGGGTAAACATGGGACCTAGATGGATTCTAGTATTTTTATGGTTATTTTTTGGTAAATACTTCCCGCGGGGGGATATTCCTATTTTTATGTTTAACCTGGGGTGAATTTTACCCCAAGGTAATATATTATTTTAAAAGTTATCCCATGGTTAATTCTTCCCTTGGGGGATGCATGTGATGGTTTATCCCATTGTGAACACTTACCCAGGTGGATTTTGTGGCTATAAGGATCATTATTTTTCCCTTGGATGCCACTTATTTTTAATAGTGATTGTAAATTTCACCTAGTTTGGGGAGGATGATTATAATGGTCATCATGAAATTATTTGAGAAAACCCATCACAATAAAGAGAAAGTATGTATTGTTGTTGGGTAAACTTGGACACCAAGTTTGACATTATTATGTTTCTAGTTTTAATGTTTTTAAGTGGTTTCTTTTCAATTGTATTACATTGACCATATCTTCATGAATTTTTATTCTGATTTTTTATATTTTAGATACACCATTGGTTGTGTCCAACTGTATTGTACTCATTCCTTACTCAAGCCTCTATGTAACTTGGGTACTTTATCAAACCTCAAATGCTTTAGGTTCAGGTCAAGCTAAGGTGTGGAGTATTCTTGGTGAAGCTTCAGAAACTCAGATGGGGTTTTTTTCTTCAGTATTAAGTGAGGCTTGGATATTATAATAGATCCTCATATTATTTTATTTTGTATTTTATTTTTATTTATTTTTCATCTGTATATCATGGTCATCCTAGTGGGTGATCGGTCAATATTCCTACAGTTAATAATTTTTGTTTTTTAAATATCAATATATATTTTATTATTAATTATTGTATACTCTAATAGTTATATGTGATGTTGGATATATTTTTGTTTTATATATATAATTTTTCACTCTAATTTTGAGGTAACAACCTCCCCATAATACCTCCTTAAACCCTCAATATTATTATATAGCCTCTGACATTCTTGGAGGTGAAACTAAGGTCATATTGCATTATAATATTGTTATTGTTCATATAGTGATCCATTCTAGAACATTACAAAGATATATCAAAGCTATTTCCTTTTTTATTATGGATCTAGGTACTTATTAGCAAAGATATAATGGAATGTGTTGGGGGAATGTGATGGTTTTTGGGATGGTGAGTCATGAACACCATTTATGATTGAATTCCTAGGTTACCAATGGTTCATGATTTATAGGTCTTGTTCTTTGTTTTAATAGGTATGTATGATTTCCACATTTTTGGGGGCACATGGCTGTGTGAGTATTTTTGATTTCTATGGGATACTTGGCCCTTATCTAGTTGGTAAGGATCCATTTCTGCTAAATTTGAATCTTATCTTATAGATGAAAGTAGTGTTTTAAGCCTCATTATATATAACATAAGATCCAAATTAGATGAATTTGTACATGTGTGGGATTTTTTCATTAATTACTAGAGTCTTGGTTGATTAAAGTGTCAACAAATGATTATATGATGGTTTCCCATATATGTACTTGGTGTCATTCAACCTATTTGGTTTAACTTGTATGTATGTATTTCTCCTTGATGGAAGGTCATGTGGATTTATGGTGAGACACCTAGTGATGATAAAATATTCTATGTTCCTATGAGGTGTAGTAATCCTATTATGTTATTAATGGAACATGGTTCCTGAGTTAGAAACCCCTATGGGGTGGTTGTTATTCAGGTTTTATTATTTAAAGTGCTAATAACAACTTAATTGGTGTTTTAATATATACCTTCAAAAGGTACTCTACATAATCGACCCAATATTCATGTTTACCTTAATATTAATCATTTAACAAAATTATGATAGTTTTTATAGTGGAAACACTAGATGATTTGGTTTTCTAAGGATGAATTCTTGGAAGGGGATACTCAATGAGGTTCATTCCCAAGGTGCTGTTTGATTTGGCATGTGATTAATGATTTATGAGATACATAAGAGTAGGTGGATTGGCTAGTATTTTTTGTGGTTTTGAGATGGGTTCAGTGAGTACTATTAGGTGAGTTGTGACCGATGTGTGAGAATTAAACATTGGACCAATTTTAAGACCTGGAGTTTATAGACCTGACATTTATGTTGATTATTTTGTGTTTAGATTTTATCAGGGTGACATGTTCAAGGGATTTTCTAGGTGGTATCACCCAAATTAACCCTACATTTATAATTGGTCGTTATAGTACTAGTTGGGGTTGAATATAAAAAGACCAAATAAGTAACCTGGAGACCCTCATATTGGTTAGGTATTTTTTGGATATGAAGTGGCTAACATTAGTGTTGATTGTAACTGAGATACTATAATACTAAAGTACACAAGAGAATTATTTTAATTGAAAAAATAGAACACCTTAATATTTTCATATAAAACAACTAAAGAACATGGGCCAATCCAAGGGTGTTTCTAATACTAGAATGGATGTAATTGTTTTCCTTAGAAATTTCATCTCACTAGTTCAAGAAGATTCCAATAAATGGGAAAAAGCCACAACATCATTTACCAATTTAATATATAAAAAATTAAAAGTATAATCACTAAATAAAATATTGGATCTATTTAATGGTAACATTGAGGAATTAAATCATACTATCACTCAAAATATTTCATCGTTAAAATTGGAAAAGATGAATAAGAAAACAACTCATTGAATTAAAATCTTAAAATAATTAACTAATTTAAGAATATAATCACATAAAATAAAATACAATACAACCCCATGAAACTCCCTATAATATACCTAAAAAATATTTATTCTTTTACTGATACAAATCTTAAATAGAAGGTGGAAGTTGACTTAAGAATCCGGATTGAACAAGAGAAAACATAACAAACACTCCCACATTGTGTGAAGGATTTATCTCTTCTTTGGGTGAATAAATTCACACCTTAATTAAACAGTTTCAACGTGATAACAAAAAAAACAGAAAATGAGTGGAATAATAAGTTTTATTAAGAATATAAGGGGAATTAATACAACATACTTGTGAAAGACAAACGTAAGACAACAAAATCATAGTATAAAATTAAAATGGAAACATAAACCAAGACTCACACAATCCTCCAACAACACTTCCTTAAATAGGAATTTCAGAATCCTTGGTTTGAGGCTCCAATAGTGAAATTCACCCCAATTAATGGTGGTAGGCCTAGTTTCATGGAAGGTTAATGGAGAGAAGACTTTTTTACCCTTGACAGAAATATAATCCAACATGCATCCACCCAACATATGTGCCAAAAAGTGATTCTATATGGACTAATTTGGGTGGTACATATAATAAAAAATATCTCGATGTCCCCTTATATAATATAAAATTTCAGATCAAATGTTTGTTTGGTTTTAAACATATGATCGAAATGGTGGGTTGTTTTCCTAAGCCACATAATCTACCCTATAATTTCTTCTTCAACTTGGTCCACCTATAAATACATTAAAACATCCAAATTATATATGTAAAATGTTAAATGAAATGTTCCCTATGATTTCATCGATCTCAAGTTGAAATTTTAGCAACATTGGGCTTGAATTTTGGCCTCTAAAATCATTTTGTTAGGTTGTTGTCCAGCTTACTTCGCCCAAAATGTTCTTGGTTCAAGGACCACTTTGGTTATCTTCATAATCGATTCATCAGTATCTCCATAATGATATAATGATCCTCTATTATGAGATAAATGAAAATAAAATATGAAAATAAAATATATACCATTGCGTGTTTTAATAGGTGGTAAAAAATGTACCATTTAATAGTGTATTTGAAGAAGGAATTAAAATCATAATGTTAAATGTCATTCAGATTGTAAAATTAACTAAAAATGGTGTTTATGAATAATAAAGACCATGAAAATTAAATATGTTAAAAATAATAAAATTATCCTCTTTCAGTGGCTAATCACACCCCCTATCTGGAGTTTTTCTATTCTAGAGAAAAATGTATCTCAAAGAAATCAAATTAGAATTAACCTTTCAAAAAATAATTTAATATAAAATTCTCACTAAAATACCTCAAACCAAATAATTATGAAACCCATAAAAATAATTTAACACAAGATAGTTTCATAAGCACATCCCAATCCCAAGACCATTCCTTTATTGAAATTGATCACCACATTTCATCAAATTTAAATTAAGCATGATGATGTCTTGTATGTCCCAATAGACATGGGGTTAATTTTTATTAAAGGGTGGAAAAGATGGACGTTCTAGGGGGAATATCATTTTAATCTTAAGACAAGTTTTCATTTTTTAATTTTTTTTGTTTTTAGGTTTTTTTTTGAAATTTTTCCATTATAAATGAAATTTAACTTAATTGATTCAACACATGTAGTGAGACTTTTCCTATTACTGTCATGAAAAAATAAATTAGATATCCATGTGAATCCTACATAATTATTAATCCTATTTATTTAACTCAATCAAATACAAATTACCAGAAATATAGATAAAATACCCAAATATGGGTCAGAAAACTATGGAGACACGATCCCCAAGTGTTGAAAGTCACACATTAGGTCAATATATTTCTCTACCTACCATTGTATTGTTATTTTTGAGTTTCATTAAATAATCATGTTAAAATTAAAATGATCACCAAATATATGCTGTTTATTATGGGAACCCAATAACTTAAACTAATACTATATAATCCAAAGGAAGTGCATTATGAATTTTTTGGAAGAAAATATAAATGGTGAAAAATCACATCCGATAGCCAAACTTTAAAAAATCTAGGCTCATGAACATAAACATGGATTAAAATAAAAATTAAGGCATGAACAATTATTTTCTATTTATTTTCAAAGATTTAAATTTGTATTATCATGTTCAAGTTTAAAGATAATTTTCCTTACATTAACACACATTTTTTAATTTTAAATATATTTTTTGTTTGTATTTTTTATGTAAACAATTTTTTTATTTCATCCCCCCCAAAGAAATAACATTTTCCCCAGTGTATAAATAAATGATAATTCAGAATAGGGGTGTAGACGAAGAAGTGGACTTCAAAAAGGAAACTGAAAATGAGAATCACAGAATGATTTCACCTGGTGGTTTAATGACAAAGGTTGTTCCACAACCAATTGATCCTTCAATCTCTATGTCACTCATGTAATCCCTATAGTGGATGGTAGAATAGTGTGTAATTTCATTAATTTTGGTTGTTTCTAGGATAAAAATGACCTAAAAACCCTATGCTTCTTACACAAAAACCAAATTAGAATCCATGGAATCCCTGAGAGGTTCCCTTAAATAAAACCAAACAAATACAAAAGTAATGGGAAAAAATGTACCTAATTATTATAGAACTGCAAAGACCAATACAAGGTACAAGTAATAATAATAATAATAATGACATAAATAATAAATAATATATATTATAAAATATAATTATATACATATATATAAATGAAAAAACTATAATCTCTAGGTAAGTGGCAGGCATACTCCACTATCTCCCTTCGATCAGGGGGTTCAAGTCCCACGGCTCAACCGGACGTGACACGGTTTCCACATGACCTAAGTTGTGTCCTTTTGCATAAAAATATAAACGAATGTTTATCTATTTATTTTAGTTCCCTATTTTTAAATATATATATATACAAGCATATAAAATAAAATCTATATTTAATATAAGAACAATAAATTGAAAATAAAGAAAATAAAAGAAGAAAAAAAATGTATAATAATAAATATTTTTTATAAGACTTTTTAAAATTGATTTTTAACACAAAAATAAACAAAATAAATAAATAATATATTATGAAATCCATATTGATGTTGGGTTTCCACCTATAAAGTGATTATTTTAATGTCGTTAGCTCGAATTGGACCCCCATCACACCCAATAACAACTTTCAACATTTTAAGGACTTCCTTTTTCACTACTTATACAATATTGAGATTGATTGTTTATTTATAATTTGTTTCATGTATAAAAAAATGTTCTAAAATGAGTTAGAAAATATAAGGAACAATAGAAATTGTTTTATCAAGTTCCCTCTATAGTATTTCCTAATCCATAAAGGATCATCCCCCTTTATAGGTATCAATATAAGAAACAATTACAACATGGAGGTTTGGGATATCCCCAATGAATAAAAGATGAGATAGGATCAAAAGTACTTATTATCATGTTTGGGTTGATCTAAATTATATGAGTGAGATTTGGAGTTAGAAACATGCTTGATTTATTCATTTAGAAGTGATGATTTTACCCCATATTTTTTTAGTTTAGTGAAATGAATGGGCACAAACTGGGAGTTCATGATTTATTCAAAGTGTTAAATGATATGGGGATCTAAAATATCATTAAGGGAGATAGATTTTGGTCATTAAATCCAAGAATAAAAATTTATATCATGTGAATAAAGGAAATATTTTTCTTTTTGACTTATACAACCATAAAAAATTCCTTGATCCTCTACAGCTATACCAAACTCAAATTTTGGTTCCACATTTATTTTATAAGTTATTTATGGAAAAATAGACACTTGAAATAAGGTTAATTAATGGATATTTAGTGTAGGCATGGGATCCTCACTGGTTTTAAGGATTTCATAGTTCTAATCTCAAAGATGAAACCTCAGAATTTGTTGTCTCTATTTGATTACACAATTATTCCAGAAATGTCAAGGGAACAGATAGGATAAGAGTTTGAACATCATAGAATTCCTTAATATTGATCTCTTCAACCATACTTTAGAGGGATATAAATTTATCCTTTATACATTCATCATCTAAATAATTGTAGCTCTCACTCTTTGTGGTGTAGTCAAAGTAAGGAGTGGTTCCTAATGTTTCGATTTGTTCAAAGAGACATTCCATATGAGGGAAATCATGGGTGAGAGTAGATAAGTTGTGTGAGAATAATATATGAGTGGCTAAAGTGACAAAATTGGGTCCCTAAAAATGGTTCCAAAATTTGGTCTCTCCCAAATTTACCCTACATGTATATGTAGTCATTGTAGTACAAGTAGGGGTTGAATCCATAGGGACTGAACAAGTAACCTTGAGACACTAAGATTTGTTAGGGATTCTTGTCTATAAAGTGTCCAGTATTGGTGTTGATTGAAATTGGGATACTAGAATAACAAATTACCTATGATAATTATCTTAATTGATTAAATAAAACACCTTAATATTTTTACATAAAACAATTAAATAAGATGGGTTGATCATAGGTTGTTTCAATGACTAGAATGGATGTAATTATATTCTTTAAAAATATCATCTCACTACTTCAAGAACATTATAATAAATGAGATAATTCCCCAAAATCATTCAAAAATTTAATCTTTAAGAAATTCCATGGATAATCACCAATTCAGATAGAGGATCACTTTAATGAAAACTCTAAGGAATTGGGTACCACTAGCACTCAAAATATGTCATTGTTAAAATTGGTGAAGATGAAGAAGAAAACAAGTCATTGAATTGAACTCTTAAAATAATAATCTTATTTAAGAATATAATCACATAAAATAGAATCAAATATAGCCCCATGAAACTCTCTATAATCAACCTGAAAATAGTTTTTTCTTCCATTGATGCAAATATCTCAACGAAAGGTATAAGTTGAATTAATGAAGCAGGATTAAAGAAGAGAAAACAAACAAAAAATGAACACCCCACTATTGTGTAAAGGATTTATCTATGTGAATAATTTCACACCATAATGAAATAGTTTCACCATATTAACAAAAATAATATAAAACTAGAATAACGATATGTTTTATTATGAACATAAAGACAATTTTAACAACATACATGTGAAATAAAAATGTAAGACAACCAAAACAAAGCATAAAATTACAATTAAATCATACACAAAGCCTCACCCTATCCTCTAAAAACACTTTTTTAAAAAGGCATTTGGGAATCCTTGGGTCGAGCCTCTAATAGTTAATGTCACCCTAATTAATGGTTTATGTCTTAGTCAGGAGGAATGTTAATGCAACAAAGAATTTTCCACCCTTGAAAAAAATTCAAGCCATCATTCATCCACCAAAAGACATGAAACAATTTATTTTAGATTGAATAATTTGGGGGGGACATAGAATAATAAAATGAATATATTAATAACCCCTGATAGGATGTAAATTTTTTGACCAAATTAATTTTTTCAAGATATGATTGAAATTGTGGGATGTTTTCCTAGGCCATAGAATCTGGCCTAGAATTTCATCTTCAAGTTGGGCCTTCGGTAACTCTATTAAAAAATCATAATTATCTCTTCCCACTATCTAATTAAATGTTACCCATTATGTAACATATCTCAATTTTAAATTTTATCATCATTGGGTTTTTATATTGGCCTCTATATTCATTTTATTAGGATGTTATCCAGTTAATTTCTCCCAGAATGTTATTGGTTCGAGGCCCACATTGGTATTCTTACCAATTTATTATTTTGTAGCTCCATTTGGATAGAATGTTCCTTATAACATGGAATATCTGAAAATGAAATTTGAAAATAAAATCAAGAACATTTGTTGTTTTAGTATTTTTTGAAAAATGTACCATGTAATAGATCTTTTAAAGAAGGAATTACAACAATCATGTGAAATAATGTTCAATTTGTAAAATTAACTAAAAATGGTGTTTATGAATAATTAATCACAATAAAATTATATGTATATATTAACAATGAATGTTATCCTCTCCTTCAGTGGATAATCACTAGGGATGGGTTTTCTTTTGATATAATAAGAACATATAGGTGTTTTGGTCTCTCTGTAGTTCATGGGAGGTGTCACCAATGTGTTTTAGTCATTAGTATGCCTTTGGGATGTTCTTAAGGACATGATAGGATTTGTTATTATTTTAGTGTTAATCACGGGGGCGATTATCCTATGATAATACCCATTTAGGGTTAATGAAATGTATGGATTATTCCTTGTGCCTTGGAATGGTAAATAACATAAATTGTTGGTTCTTAATGTCAAAAAAATATGTAAGAGAAGTACCATTCATAAGCCTGACCACATTTCATTGTGTGTTTCCTAGTATATTTTACATGTGGTAGCTTCTTGTGACTGGAAACAATTTCAAGTGGAAGCTATGAATGTAAATGATGAAGACATTCTTAAAATTTTGGTTGACGTATGTTGTTTAGGATGGTAAACTAGGTAGCATGTGGTCATGAAGTATGTCATGGGAAAGGCAAACTATCAATTTTAAAGTAGAGTGCATAGGGTACTTCTGGTTGGCTGTGGAATTGGGATCATGGGTATAATTTTTTAGGTGATGTGATGCATATATCCATGATTCTTGGTTTAGTGGTTGGTTAGTATGTATATGTACACCCAATGTGTTTGAATTGGTTAAGGAAGTATTCATTGGAGAGGTGTCATATATATTGGATATAAATCTAGTACGGTTGTGGGAAATCCATGTATTGAGGGGGATAAATGAGTACCATATGATCATGATGGATAAATTTTGGTCAGAAATTTTAAAATAACCATCTATAGTTGGGGCGATATTGTGAAATAAATGGATTTCATGGGATGGTTGACCCAGTTGTGAGCCTAGTAACTGGAGCATATGGCGGGGACGAGGTTCCCCTATGTAGAAGGGTAACACCTTGACTATAATAGTTGTGGTATTGAAAACATATTCTAGTTGGTCTGGGATTTATATGTTAATGATTAATGCAGCACAAAATTGTGGATCCAGAAAAGTGGTATTCGTATAGTTTTTGGTGGACCTCAGGATGTATTATGTTTAGATATAATTAGGTTTTAATTTTTTGGTGTATAGTGAACCAATATCCATTTTGTGTCAGTGAACATCATTTCTTGTGAATCATGAATAATGTTGTGGATTGATTAACTAGATAATATTGCATGAAATGTTGTGTTTTAGGTTGGTGCTTGATGATGAACAGGTTTAGCTATGATTGACCATTATGTTCCGTAATGGGCTAGACATTGGGATATAGTGATCGAGCTCTATGTAAAGATGATATGACATAGTAACTCATACAGGGTGATCATGATGTCATTCATAGGTGGTAAAACCCATGGACTATATGGAACATTAGTGCATGTGATTATTTTTGGAACAAACATTTGGGTCATTGGGATTCTACAGAAAATATGAGGCTTAGTTCATCGAGATTCCACAATAAAGGTTAGAATAAATATCAGTTGTTTTATCAATTTATGTATTCCCGTTGTCTTCGATTTCAAAATGTTTTGATCTTGATAAACTTGAAAATGTGTTAGTTCTCAAGGAAAGGTATGGTAATGGGTTTATTCGATAGAAGGTTTCATCAACAGAATCACACCGGACATCAGAATGAGACAACATGGGTTGTTTTGTAATGATATCATATTCTTCTAGGGTGATGGAATCAATATCAGGAAAATGAAAGGAATGTAAATGGTGGATTACAATCATTATATTAAGGGTTTGAATAGTGGATGTTTAACTAATATTATTTATGTAACGATATATAGTGGGATATAAATTATATCAGATACATTATTGAAATATGATGAGTGTGTTTTAAGCATTGACAAAGTATTTTTTAGTAATTCATGTGTACTCTATTGTTATTGGATGGTGGGTACTGCTGCATTTTGATTAGTTTTTTCGTATTGAGATTGATTTCTGGTGTTATGAAATTGTGTCATGAATGTTTGTGGATGTTATAAAGTAAATACACTGAGAAGATTGGTGTATCCTTGAGAGTGAACTGCATAGGTAGTTCTGTTGGTGGAAGCACCAAGGTATAAAAATTGTCCTTACTAAGCCATCTTCTATGGTGGGGACATCATGACTTTTAGATAGTTGTGTGACAACACAAGTGAGTCTTGGGATAAATGGGACCATGAATGAAAATTTTCTCCATTCTTATTTTTATTATGATCATTATCTTAGTTTTTGGTGGTTTAAGCATCTTAGATTAATGTTGCATTGTGGTAGCATGTTGGGGGTTCAAGGATAAGATGAGACCATTTGAATGGGATTTTATTACTGGAGTAGGTTGAGTTTGATGTTGAATGCTAAACAAAACATCATATGGATGGGATGTTCTATACTAGGTAGGTTGTAAAACCTTATGTGTACAGATGAGATGAATGTTTCCAGAGGGACCCCAGGTTTTTGATTAGTTGTTGGATCAGATTATGGACAAGGAATCATCCATTATATTCAAAGGTTTGGACATCTCAAATAGGTGTTTTTTAACAATTAGTGGAGGTCTTATGGAGGTAAAATGGTACATGGAATAATAAGATGGGTGTCGGGATAGCTGATATAAGGACCCATCCTTAAAAACTTTATAAAATATTGAATTTTAGTCAATATATTAATTTCTTTTACATTGAGGATATTTTCAAGTATATAGTTTTATAATATTAGGACATAGTACGTACATAACATACCACTTTCATACAAATACGATACTACTAAAATTGTATCCATTTATTCAAAAAAAATAGAACCTTAAAAATAAAACATGATTTCTCTAAGAAAGAATTATAACATTTATTATGACTTACATGTTTCTCTTAACCATCCTTATCACCTGTGAAAACATTTTAAAATCATGGGTTGAGCACAAAAAGATCAATAAGGGATATAATGAAGGAAATCATTAATCAAGTGATAACATAAAAACAATTAAAATCCATTTAAAAAACTCATAATTATGTAAGGAAACATCCTGAAGTTTCCTTTGGAAATATTTACCACATCACTCTTACATTCACCCTTACAAATGGAATAACTTTTTTTTGACATCCATCTTTAGAGTACCCAATGAATTGGAGATCTCTAATGGGGCTCACCTTTCATATCTTGAGCTATAATGGGCTCAACCCAAAATATATTGAGCTATAATGGGGCTCAACCCATTATATCCTCAGATATAATGGGATCAAACCAACATAAACATTTTCCAAGGAACATATCATGAAATAAACCACTTGATCAATCATTTAAACCCTTGAGAAAAACACATTTATAATTCAAAATACCATTTTCATAAAAAAAAATTCACATTTAAAATATAAAAACCATACGAATAATAATGAATTCATATTCTTAAAAAAATTACTATAAAATAATATAATTTAAAAATTATAGTAATAAAACATCTTTAAATCATTATATAATTATCTTGACATTAAAAAATAACAATCGTTCTGAATTTCGTAAAAGAGACATTTTAAAGGATTTTAAAAGGAATGACCCTTTCAAATACAATACCATTGAAGAAATAATTAATAAAATTAAATGAATACATATATTTATAGTAAATTCACATAATAAAACATCACATAACCAAAATTCCTTTTACAAATAATCATACCATGACAAAATCAATGAAGTAGAAGGTTAACCCAAAGAATGAAAATTAGCTTAATAATTCCATTACATTGGGTTTATGTTAGTTTAAATGTCAGAAAACCTCTTGTATAATGGTTAAAATAGTGTTATTAATATATTAAAGAAACATATTCATCATTATAATACATTATATGGTCATTTATAATATATTTTCACCCATTTATAATAATATATTTGTTATTTCTATTGTTTTGGATGTGTTCTTTACATGGTTTCTTTGGTCGGTTTGTCATGGGATTTTTTGTTAAATGGAAGAGACGCTCCATAAGTGGAAGTCAATGGTATTTATGTGTTTCTTGATCTTTTAATTACATAATTTATAATTTTTTTCATATATAAGAATGATTAATTAGATAAAACATTAATGATATTTGTTTAGATCATTTTGGTGGTTCTTCGATAAACGATAAATAGTTTCATTATATAATTTAATAATAAAAATATATATACATATATATATCGGTGTGTATCAATTAAAAAACATAAAACATGTTATATAATAATATTTACAATCTATTTCAACCATTAAAATGGTTTTATGAGAATCCATGAAGGCGGTAATAGAGAAATGAAAACACATCGTCCACGATGTAGGTAAATCAACACATCACGAATGATGTTTTTATTTTTCAGAATAAAAGCGATAGGAGATAAATTATGATGATGAATTTTTCCATAAACATGATAAAATTTCAATATATACAAGATAATGTTTTTATGCCTCTTGAAAAATGTGAGGGGAATATATTATAAGAAAGGAAGAATAATTGAAAAGAAAATAAAAGAAAATGAAAGAGGATTTTTAACTCTTGAATTATCCTCCTTGAGAACCTCCTTAAAGCCAATGGTTTTGGACTTTCGGTAAGACTAGTATGTATTTGAAGTGGAAAATAGGATTATTAATAGGATTGGATATAATTTGGACAAGGTTCTAAGCTTTATAGGTGTGATGAGAAGAGGGGGTTATGGGTGGTATTTATAGTGGAGGAGAGGGGGGTTTTCCATTATTTTAGTCGGTATTTTATTATTTTTCTCATGACAAGAAATTATGTTTGTTCTTAAGAATAAATAAATTAATTAGTACATGTGAGTTTGAAACAACGGTTATTGGCTTAGCATAACATCATCCATGACTCAATAATTCATGTATTTAGCTTATTTCATAAATTGTCGTATTTCCCTATTCACGAAAATTCAAGTATTTCATAAAAATATAAAAAATCAACCCTAACCATTTTTCTATTTATAGAATTAAAAAATCAAATAAATTTTAGGAAAATAATTTCCAAAATATGATACATTTAATTTTTAATTAAAATCACAATTTATTCAAAAAAAATACCAAGTTTAAAACAATAAATGATTTTATAACAATTTGAAAAATTATTTACTATCTCATAAAATTATCTTATAATCATTAGAAAGAAAATATTAATTCATGAACTTATTTTATGAAAATATATTTTCTTTCAAATCATTAAATTAACCATAAAACAGTAATTAAATATTTATTACTTAAACAAATTCTAACCCTAAATTTATAATTTTCCAAAAAATATATTTACTTGTTCAATGATATAAATATATCATATTTTCAATTATAGGATGTATATATTTTATTTATACATTATTAGGTGGGTTATTATTCTATTGGATAGATTACTATTCCTAATGGTCATGTTACTATTCCTATGGTCATGTTACTATTCCATCAGTACAAATTATTTATTTTATATAAACTCCATTATTTTCATTATACATTTACAAATGATTAGACTATTTAATTACAGAATGAAAAAAATATATTATAAGTACATAGGTTGTTACATTCTCCACACCTTCTGAAAATTGGATCCTCACAATTTCAATCTCTTATTAAAAAACTAAGGATACCATTACATTGTAGAATTTTTAGATTCTCATTTACTTCTTCAACCATGTGGTCTCTCTACCAAACCTTAACCTAGTAAATTACCTTATTTTGTAATAATTTCTCTCCATGATTGAGAATATGAACAATTTTCTCTTCATAGGAATGGTTCCCTTCTATCTGAACTATATTAGGGCTGAATACATTAGATGGATCTAGAATATACTTCATCAACATCAAAACGTGGAAAACGGTGTGTACCTAAGATAAAATCAGAGGAAAATCTACTTTGTAGGCAACTAGTCCAACATTCTCAAGGATTTGAAGAGGTAAAATGAATTGTGGACATAGCTTTGCTTTCTTACCAAAATGCATAACACATTTCTGAGGAGGGATTTTAAAGAAAGCGGCATCACATACCTCAAATGAATGATCTTTCCTTCTATTATCTGCATAACTTTTTTCCTTCTCTGGGATATCCTAATGTGTCACTGAATCAACTAAAATTTTTCTGTCACTTCCTCTAATAATTCTGTTCCAATGAACTTCCATTCCCTAACACCATCCTAAACATCTATTGTTTGACACTGATTTCCATATATTCCTTTAAAAGGATTTATCTGTATACTTAAATAAAAAATTTTATTACAGGAAAACACAAATAAATAAAGATATTGATCAAAATCTGTTTAGTAATCCATTAAAAAAGCTCGAAGAATATCCTTTAATGTATGAATTATTTTCTCTCACTGTCCATCATATTAAGGATGAATTGATGTGATTAAATTTTATTTAGTTATCAATGAATTATAAGGGCCATTCCAAAAGTTAAATGTGAACCCGATATCATGATCAGATATAATGGAGAGAGGCACTCCATGTAACCAGACTATCTCCTTTAGAAATAATCAAGAAAGTTGATATACAGATAGAGTGTCTCAATAGGAATAAAATGAGCATATTTAGTCAAATGATCAACAATAACCTAGATTTCATTGTTACCTCAAGATGTATTTGGTAGTCCCACCACAATGTCCATGGATATATTTTCCCATTTCCACTCTAGCACGGTTAAATCCTAGAGTATCCATTTTGGTGACTCCCATTATGATTTAACATATTGAAATGTCAAAAATTACTTGGTAAAATATTCAATATATCTCTTCATTCCATCCCACCATTAATACTCCCAAAGGTCTGTATACATATTTGTGCATCAACGATGAACTAAAAATAGAGAAGTATGATCTTCACATAACAACTCTTTCTTCTATTATGAATCACAAGGAACAAAAATTTTCTCCCCAAATATCAAAAAAAAAATCATTATAAATGTTAAATTTTGGAAACATACCTTTCTTTACCAATTAAACCCTTTTCTACAACTCAAATTCTTCCTTCTATGCTTTCGTAATTCTGTTTGAGAGAGACGATTGCACTGACACCTGAAACAAGAAAAAAAGGAATTTCCTGCACCAACATCTTATAAGAAAAAATCCATCAAATCATCAAACAAGGGGTCATATTCTAAACACAACATGGTCAATGTAGCATTCTTTTTCTGACTCAATGCATCAACCAATATTATTTCCTTTCCAGAATGGTAATGAATCATGAAATCACAATCCTTGATTAATTATACCAATCTTTTACGTCTCATGTTAAATTATTTATAACTAAATATATACTTAAAATGTTTATGGTCAGTATATATTTCTCTTTTTAAACCATAAAAATGATGCCTCCAAATTTTTGATGCAAAAACAATAGCAGCTAATTCTAAATCATGTGTATGGTAATTAAAATTATTAGGTTTTAACTAACATGAATAATAAGAAATTACATGATCATTATTCATTAGGACAAAACCTAGTCCCTTAAAATAATCATCACTATACATGAAAAATTCACTATTTATTGAAGGCAGGGTTGGAACTGGAGTATTCACTGATCTAATTTTCAATTCTTAAAAACAAATATCCGATTTTTTTGTCCAGATGAACCTAAAACATTTTTGAGTTAACATAGTCGGTGGGGTAGAAAACCATGAATTTTTATCAATAAACTTCTATTAATAGCCTTCCAAACCAAGAAAACTATGGATCCCATTTATATTGGTAGGTCTTGTCCATTATTCAACACTTTTTTTAATAGGATCAACAATTATTCCATATTTAGAAACATTGTTACCGAGCAAAGAAAATTCTTGTAAAAAAAATTCACAGTTGCTGGATTTTCCAAACAATTTATTTTCATTTAGGTTTTAAAAAAATCCCTGAGATGTTTTTAATTATCCTCTTTACTTTTATAATATACTAGAATTTCATCAACAAATACAACCAAAAACATATCCCATAACTCTTGAAATATTATATTCAAAAGATACATGAATACAGTAGGTGCGTTAGATAACCAAAAGGACATAATAACATACTCATAATGCCCATATCTAGTATGGAAGATAGTCCTTGGAATGGGTTCTTATTTTACATTCCACTTATGGTACCCTAACCCCAGTTAAACCTTCGAAAATTATTGTGATCCTCAAATCTGATAATAAAAATCATATATATGAGGCAAAAAAGAGTTTTTATTAATAGTGGTTGTATTCAAGGCTCTATAATCAATGAAAATTCTCATTGAACCATCCTTCTTTATAAAAAGACAAGATGACCCAATGGTGAAGTGCTAGGTCCAATGAATCCATTTTCTAATAGTTCTTACAAATTATTTTTTAAATCTAAAAGTTCCATTTGAGCCATTATATAAGTGGTTTTAGAAATTGTATTAGCACCCGGAACTAAGAAAATAGTAAACTCAACCTCTCAATTAGGAACAACACTAGAAAAATCATTAGTAGAATCATCAAGATATTCATTTACCATCTAACACCATTAGTATAAACAGTTCCCTTATTTTCAAAAATACGTGAAAGATAAATTTCATTCCCATATTTTAATAGTTTCTCATCTTCTTGATATGTTATCAATGGTATGGGTTTATTCTTGTACATAAACATAAATACTTTCTGAAAAAAGACATGTTTTTCTCTACAATTTATCTTATCATGATAAAAACTAAAGGGGGTCTATTCTCATAAAAACAACAAACTATACTAGAAGAAATACAACAACATTATTAGGTAAGAACTTTCCCCAAAAAAGATAGGTATATTCTTATAATTTCTTTTTTCCTTAATAGTTCCACTAGGTATTTTTACCATGAGTTATAGATTCATTTCTTGCAATGGAATTTCCAATTTCATAGAAAATTTCATATAAATTAAGGAATGTGTAGACCCTAAATCAAACAACACATTGGAATATTTGGTAAAAATAAAAAATTTATCTGATACCACTTCATTTGATGGATGAACATCTACTAATATAGTCGGAAAGTATTTTTCCAAACCTTTCCGCTTACAATGTTATTGATTTCCTACATGTGTGACTAGCATCGAACACACATTAGAAAAATAACCTGATTCTTTATAGATAAAGCATCTCACCATAAACTTCTCTCTGTTTTTCAAATCATTTTTCTAGCACTCACATGACATGTGCCCAAACATTCCACATTAATAGAATTTACCATAATTTATAAGACATTCTCCATGATGCTTTTTACCACACATTTCAAAACAATGGGAATTTATTTTCTTACCTATAGATTTCTATGATGAATTCTTACCCAAAGACTATGAACCTGATTACTTCAAATTATTGTCCTCATGAGGTATATACATGTCAGAAAACTTCATCCCAATTTTTTTAGCACAATGAAAAGGTTTCTTGTATATTTTAACACTCATGAATCCAATGATCTCTGTAAAAATGGTTTCAAATGAAAGAAAAATCTATTTGTCTTATTATCAATGTCCCATGTAAAATCTAGTACATACCTAGATGGTATCGTAAAATTGGATTCATATTCTTCTATGAGATCATCATCTTTTTTTAATCAGTTTGAAGAATTTTTCTGCATTCTGAGTTGAATAGTTTTTGAAAATATTTTTCCATAAAATACACTTAAAATCACCCCATTACTAAGTATTAAGATAATTTTTTCTCTAGTATTATTACATATATACCACCATTGATCAGCTTCACCTTCAAATTGATAAATGGATACAGTTACCATTTGGTTTTTTGAACATTCCATGACATCAAATATATTTTCTAGATCATTGATCCATCCTTTGCCGTCCACTAGGTCAGATGATCCACTGAATATTTGGGGATGTTTCCTCGTGAAATTCTCCACAAAATACACGTTCCTTAATGGTAGACCAGGTTACTCTATAGAATGAACAACACCTCCATTTATCACCTGATTTTACTGAGCCATTTCTATAAAAAACTACTTGGTTACCATTCCCACCATTCCAGGTTTCATATTCAAACAGATATCTGCCTCTCGGTGCCTTAATACAACAGCTTACCTTTTTCTTCTATGGAAAACCATTCTAAACAGACATACCTTAGTTGAAACAACATGGTAATATAAAAATTATATACATTTCAAATAAACTATAAAGTAAAAATCATTTATGGTAGTCTATTAATATCATCATAACCTCTAAGGTTATCTAAACCATCCTTTGATACCAACTATATAGACCCATCCTTAAAAACATTACATGATCCAGATTTTTAGTCAAGAACCTACATTATTTCACATTATGATCATTTCAAGTTTATATTTTTATAATATTATGATACAATTAATACATAACAAACCAAATTCATTCAAAGACGATAACAGTAAAATTGTATCCATTTATTCCAAAATATAAAACATTAAAAATAAAACAAGGCTTATTTGTTTTTTTTTCAAAATTCATCATGTCTTCCTTCATTATCATACCCTTCCTTTTAACCTATGAAATTTTTTTAAAATCATAGGATGAGAAAAAAATTTCATTAATGTAAATAAATAAGGACATCCTTAATCAAGTGATAACATAAAAACCATTAAAACCGATTTCATAGAAACTCGATAGCATACATAGAAACATAATGAGGTTTCCCTGGGAAATATTTAACACATAAGTCTTACATTAACCCTTAAAAATGGAAAAAAATTTATTATTACTTCCATATCTGCAGTTCCCAATGCATTGGAGTGCTATAATGGGGCTCACCCGTCATATCTTGAGCTATAATGGGCTCGACCCAATATATATTTAGCTATAATGGGGATCAAACCATCATATATTTATCTATAATGGGCTCAAACAAACATAAACAATTTCTAAGGAATATATCCTGAAATAAAACACTTGATCACTCATTTGAACACTTGAGAAAAACACATTCATATTTCAAAATAACATTTTTTAATAAAAAAATCACTTTTAAAATATGAAAATTGTACACATAATAATAAAACAATCTTATTAAAAAATATATAATTACATATAAAGGAAACACTGTAGTAATAAAAAATCTTGAAATTATAAGAAAATTCTCATGACATTAAAAGAAGAACAATCATTTTGACTTTTGTAAAAGTGTCATTTTAAAGGATTTTAAATGGAAAGTCCTTACAAATACCATATCATTGAGGTAATAAGTAATAAAATAAAATGAATATCTATATTATTTTTAAATCCACATAATAAAAAATAATATAATCAAAATCCATTTTATAAATAATCATATCATGATAAAATCAATGAAGTAGAAGGCTAACCCAATGAATGGAAATTGGGTTAAGAATTCCATTACCACGAGGTTTCCATTCATTAAACATGTCCAAACATTATTTATAATATCTCAAAGAGTGTTATTAATATATTAAATAACCTTATTAATATTTATAATACATTATATGATCTTTTATAACATCTTTTAATACATTTTTTAATAATATTTTGTTATTTCCATTGTTTTAGTTGTGTTCATTACATGGTTTCTATAGTCAGTTCATTATGGATTTTCATATCGAATGGAAGAGAAAATACAGATGTAGAATGAAATGTTATTTACATTTTTCTAGAACATTAAATTATACCATATATCATTTTTTTCATATATGTGGATGATTCATTAGATAAAACCTTAATGATATTTGTTTAGATCATTTTGGCGGTTCTTCGAGAATCACGAAGTAGTTTCATTATATAATTTAATATTCTATATATATGTTAATTAAAAAATATAAAAGAGGTTATATGATAAAATATAAAATATTTTTCATCCATTAAAATGGTTTTATGACCAGATATGAAGGTGGTAAAGGAAAAATTAAAACACATCGTCCATGATGTTGGTAAATCAACACATCACGAACGATGTTTTCATTTTTTAGAATAAAAGTGAGAGGAGAAGATGTATGATGATTAATTTTTCCATAAATGAGATAAAATTATAGTATATATAAGATAATGGAGTTTTCATTACTCTTTTATAAGGGGGTTGAATAGATTATAAGAAAAGAAGAAGAATTTAAATGAAAATAAAAGAAAATGAAAGCAGATTTTTACATCCTAAGTTATCCTCTTTCAGAATATCCTTAAGGCTTTTGGTTTTGACCTTTTGATCAGAACATATGATCTTGGATGTGTGAAAGAGTATTGGGAAGAGTATTGGGCATAATATGGATGAGGATCAAAGCTTTAAATGTGCGGGGAGAAGAGGGGGCGAGGGGTGGTATTAATAGTGGAGGAGAGGAGGGTTTTTCCATTATTTTAATCATTATTTTATTATTTTGATCAAGACAAGAAATAGTATTGGTTATTTGGGATAAATAGAGTAATTAGTGAATATTATTTCTAACCAAGGGTGGTTACCTCAGCATAACATCATCCATGACTCAATAATTCAAGTATTTAGATTGCTTTGTAAATTATTGTATTTCACTATTCTTAAAAAAATCAATTATATCCTAAAAATCATAGACATTCACCAAAACCATTTTTTGATTTGTAGAACTACAAAATGAACCCCATTATATAAAAATAATTTTCTAAATATGATAAATTGAATTTTTAATGAAAATAATAATTTAT
Source organism: Viscum album (assembly GCA_963277665.1). NCBI lineage: Eukaryota > Viridiplantae > Streptophyta > Magnoliopsida > Santalales > Viscaceae > Viscum > Viscum album. The sequence continues at coordinate 550,024,947 of OY728121.1, forward strand.
TTTAAGAATACAAGTTTTAAAACTATAAATAATTTTATAATAGTTTGAAAAATTAATTAATGTCACTTAAAAATAACTTATAATCATAAGAAAAAAAATATTAACTCCTGAATATATTTTATGAATTTTTATTTTAAATTAGTAAATTAATTATAATATTTTAATTAAATATTTATTACTTATAATAATTCTAACACATAATTTGTAATTAAAAAAAATATTTACAAATTCAATGATATAAATATATCATATTTTCACTTATTGGATGGATAAATTTAATTTATACATTATTAGGTGAGGTCACTATTCTATTTTCCATATTACTATTCTTAATGGTAATGTTACTATTCCTAAATTCAAGTTACTATTCCATCAGTATAAATTCCTCAATTTATATAAAGACAATTTACTTTTTTATAAATTTATAAAGAATTTGAGTATTTAATTCCATAATGAAAAGAAATTATTTTATAAGTCCCTTGGTTGTTACAAATGATCTACTATCTTCATCAACCGGCTAGTCGGGACAAGCCCATAGGATAACCGATGGGACCAACTATGGCCCAATGACATTATAAGGGACACCAACTAACAAGTGGACCTATAATAGATAGAAGGTGGGGTTAAAAGGGGGTGAAATTACAATTTCCACCACAAACATATAAGGGGTAATCCCCCTAATTTTCATCTTGTTATTTTTCACACAACCATTACTTCCATGACCATTCCTCTCCCACTTATACCTTGATCAATAGGTGGCCTTCAAGGGTGTTTTCAAGTGTTTTATGGTATGAAACCTTCATTGATCTATGTTTATCCTCTCCAACCTATATTATAATTTAATTATTCTATATGAATGGTTTTAATTTCTGATTTCACTAGATCATGGTCATATCATCCGATTGAGTTATACCTTTTGTTTTACTTTTCCTAATGACATACATGGAGGATGTTTGGGTGATTCCTTTTGCTGAAGTATGGAAATACTTACATGCCACCTAATTTATAATTTTTTTTAGATTATTCATAATATAATTTATTATAATATTGGATACATGAACCTGGGCTTTTTATCATGTTGAAGATGAGGGCATGCCACTGGGAATTGGCTCGCATCTAAACCTGGTTCTGGTACAACGAGGACACCAGTGATATTTTCAAGGGTTATTACTTTTGGTAATATTTTAATAAAATAATTATAAATATTTAATTTTATTGTTTGATGAATCATTACATGGGTTAGGACGCCATGTGTTTGTTGAAGATTGATTGATCTATGATTGAGCATGAGCAGGACAAGGTAGCTACTCTTGGACCTTGTAATTAATGTAGGAATGCTTCTAAGATAAGGTAGGTGGTAGCTGTTATTAAATATTAATCTTATATCAATTTATATTATGTAATTAAATGTTTCTCCATTATTAATATTATTGAATTTTCCTAGGTTAAATTAAAAGGATAAATATTCTTTACTTTTTCAAAATGGGTAAATTATTCTATACTAAAAGAATTGTGAAATGGGATTTCACAATCATGGATATTTTCATGTTTTTCTTAGACTTGTTATTTTTTAATTAAATGAAATTTTATAAGAATTTTAAATGGGTTTTTAATATTTTGGGAGTGAGAATAAAACGTCACATGGTGGTGGTGTCATTTCTATAATAATTATTTTGGTTTTTCTGGAAAAAGGATTTGGTAAATGGGAAATGGAATTTTGGGATGTATTTTAAATTGATAATTTTATTTTTTTATTAAATTTAAATGATAAAATTATAAGTTGAATTTATTTTCATAAATGTAAATAAGTTTGGTTTGATGAGACCCATTTGAATTTTGAATTGGTTTTAACATTTTTGATGAGAAATTATATTTTGTAAATGGTATTTCAAAAATAGTGTAGCTGGTGGACCTGTGATTTTTTTTAAGTTTGAACTTTAAATTAATATGAATTCCTTATTGTTTTTTTATCTTAGTTAAATTTTAATATGAATAATTTCTGTTCATTCATTTGATGGTTAAACATGGGGTGAATTCATCCCCAAGGTGGACAATTGTATTTTTTTGGATAAACCAAGATGAAATCTACCCCCAGGGTTGTTGTAATTTTTATGATTAACCTAGGGTTAACAGTAAACCATTGGGAAAAGTATTTTGATGGTCAACCAAGGATAAACACTGCTCCTAGGTGATTCAAGTTATAGTTAATCTCAGGGGAACAATTTCCCAAGTGGATTCTTGGGCTACAGTGATGGGTATATTTTCCACAAATAACATATGTATTGACTAGAGATCAATATATTTACCCTAGTATGGAGAGGATGGTTGGAACAACCATCAGGATGTGCTGAAAAAAACACCTTCGATTGCTGAAGTAGGTATTCACTATTCTTGAGCTGAACCTAGCCCCATGATTTTCATTTTTCATTATTCTAGTTTCATTGGTTTGATATGGGAGTTATATAATATTTTAACTTTTAGAACATCTATATTAAATTTTATTATCATTGGTTATATTTTAGGGATACCATTGGTAGTGGCCAAATGAGTTTTACTCATACACTACTCGAGCTACCATGGAAGTTAGGTACTTTATTAGCACTTATTTGTTACATGTTCTGTTTAGGCAGATGCCTATGGTTTTCATGGCCGAGTTAGAGAAGATCAGATGAGTTTAATGATTGATATGAGGTAATACGTAGACATTTCAATGGAGCCTCATGCTATTCTTTTTCAGTTTTATGTTCTCCTTTATTTGTATATGTGTATTGTGGTAGACCTATTGGGTGATCGTTGAATATGACTGGATATAAAAATTTCATTTTATAAACTCTCATTAAGTATTTTATTTTTATTTACAACATAGTCTAGTGGATTTTTTTGTTGTTGGATATATTTTGGATATATATATATATATATATATATATTATTATTATTATACACTCTGATAAATGAGATATAGATTCCACATGGTACCTCCTTAATCCCAACATCTAGTTGGAAGCCACTAGAATTCGGGGATATGTTCCTGATGTCACTTAGTGTTCTAGTTTGATTACTATTAAAATAGTTATACAGATATTAATGTTACCCTTTATCCATGATTAATAGTTCTAAATATTTTAACTTCTTCAGATACGGTTCCAGGTTGATATCCTCATCATGTTCATGGAAAATTCATTTAGATATTCCAATATATCACCATACATAATGATAAAGATTGTGCTTGGAGGAGTAAAATATAACCTTTTCAATTCCAAATTATGTAGAATATTATATGAACCATACCATATTTTGAGATAAATGATTCTTTTGAGGAGGTGGAGATATCCGTAAGTTTTATTTATTTTCAATAGATCACAATGTTAAGATTGTTATTTTGATATTTTATAGGGAAGATCAATAGTTTTGATTCATGTTCCATATATGTTGTGAGGGTCGACCATTTAATGGAAGCGGTTCAAAGATCAATTTTAGGTCATGTTTATTCCTCGACCATGCATGAGGTTTGTCGGATGGTGATGCTTTCCATTTGAAATTATATTTTGGAGTTCTACTTTTGATATGTTTTGATAACTCTATAAAATATTGATGAACAATGAAACCTTGGTTTCTCATCGCCCTAAATCAAACGAATTGATATAATATATTTCATCTTCGATTGTTATCCCACAGAATAATTTTTGCAAATTCTACCATTCTCTCTAATCAAAACCCACCAGTTAATTCCTTGAGTAGTAATTATTATATTAACTCAACCTTTTATTACTAAACTATATCCAAAATTAATCCAGAGAGTGTGTTTCTATCCAAGTTGTGACAATTTGTTTTTGGGGAGGGGATATGGTTCTTTTTTGTTAAATTAATTATTCTAATAAATTATTGGGACTTTTGTTGTTTTTAGGTCTACGGGAGGGGGTCAATGTATTCATTCACTTTTATATATATATTTTTTCTCTCAAGTCAAATGTTTTCGTTTTTGGTGAATATGAAAAGGTTTTTGTATGAAATCTATTTTTGGAACTGCTCTCTTATATAATTAAAGGTGTTTTGATTTATTTTTTTTGGGGGGGAGGATATAGTATGATATTAGTATAAATAATGAGTTGGTGATAGGGTTGAATCACCATCCATTGGATTTCATAATTTTACAAATACCGCCACAAGATTTTAATCATATCATAAACTTGATATGTCTGATACAAACATAAATTTATTGTTACTTGAGTAAACTCATATTCTATGACACGAATGATGTGAAATTAATTCTTTTCTATGAGTGATAACCTTATGTGGGTAAAATATTGTTTAGTATTAGACTTCATTGATGTTCAAAATAATGTTAAGGTAAATTCAGGTTCAACCGGTTGCGTATCCAATGGTTATTGAATAATAAATTTAAATCCTTTGAAATAGGTTGTGATGATATTCCCTTTATCTGAGATAAAGTTTTCATATAGTTTCATTCAATTATATTCCCTATAATGATGTTAAAGTATAGAATGGAGCACTATTAATTGTGGGGGAAATAGATTCTGATTAATGATCTTCTATAATGTTGACTCATTTGATGTAGTATGTCTCCTTAGGGAGATCCAATAATATTCTGAAGAAGGGCCATGTTAGTCAGCGTCCCTGTATTAGTTATCATCTCTTAAATCAGGTAAGGAGGAAAAAACCCTACAATATTCGATATATTTATAACTTAATTGGGAAGTTTAAGTAATAATGCTCACCCCCAAAATTCAAATTGATGTCAGTATATCATTATATGTGAGTGAAGGATGTGGATATTCCAAAAACTATCTCTATTTTTTGTTGGGAGAATTATGTGTTAATATTTCAATCATTTTCTAGATAAAATATCACATCCCAAATACATTTTCTCTTTATTTTTTATCATTTTATTGATGTTGGATCCTTTGTTCAAGGTTTGGGTTGAGTTCCCATTGACATTTTTTGAGTTTCTGAGTCTTTGGGTGGTTTTTTTCCTATACATAGTTTGGGTATGGTTTGGCTGAAAACTGTGTGAGGCCTAGTAGTTACCATGTTCCCTTCTATTGGTAGATCATGAACTATGCATAATTATACAAAACCATGCAAAAAACTTTTGAAATGGTTATATCAAATGACATAATTGAGTTGCATGATTGGTGAATGGTTTCTAAAACCGTGCGGCCAACCTATGTGAGGGTCCTTTCTCTCATGTAGGGTGTGCATGGCTGGAGAACAATCAAGAAGGCCGTGCAGACCAACCGTGTGGCCTTACCTATGTTGTAAAATAATTAAATGAATTTAAAATGAATATTAAATGTGAGAAAAATAAAATATAATAAAAATAATGTGTTTTAATAATAATAATAATATGATTATTAATATTATTATGTATATTATTATAACTATTATTAAGTTTATTAAAATTAATTAATATTATTATTATTAGGGATTTTTTATCCCTCAAATGGGGTTCCCATTTCTATGAACAACCCCCTCTCCTTTATCCTTTTTCTAATGTGATTGGCTCCACCTCTTCTCATCCATAGTCGCACGCCCATCCCTCTATTGAGCTCCCCCTCCACTGCTATTTTTCCCTGATTTCTTTCGATTTCATGGTCAAAAATACAAGGTAAGATCTCATATTTTCTATTTCTACCTATTTTTTCCACTTTTTCCTTCTCCCGTCAACCATTTAATTTCATATGAACCCTGGGGTTAGGGTTGATATGTTTTTTTGGGTACTCTGCCATTATTTGGGTATAATGTGGCTCTCTTAGGATGACCTTTTTCGTATTCCAGAATCCTCCACCAAATGTGAATTGATTTGGATTGTTTTGGATCAATTATCAACATTTGGGGTTGGTTTCATCTACTCTGTTGGTTTGTTTCAAATTTTTTGTGTCCTTTTTGTTGATTTTTGGAGTTTTTATTATTTTTATGTAGTGCCTTTTTGGTTTTTTGGAATGGATTTGATCCTCCATTTTCAGAGGATTATATATGTATTAATAAGTAGGAATAAATATATGTGAGTTCCCCGTTTATATATATTCACCCATGTAAGGATGAATATATATAATTGGGCTAGGTGTTCTTACACACACACACACAATCACATATATATATATATATATTAAAATTCATATGATTGTAAGTGTAAAGGGGTATATACATGTATAACCATGTTTGTGAGGACCCCCTATACATATTTGTCCTTGATAATATTTACTTAGGGGCTAGGTGTACATTCATATAAGTGAATGTGCATATTTAGGAAAGTGAAAAGGGAATATTTGAGTTATCGTTGTCAAATTCATCGAAAGTCGAGATGTTTGGGCTTTGTACTCTTCTTCTTGATGTAGGTTCCCTATCTATATTCCTTCAATTAGAATTCCATAACTACATGAGTAATCATAAAATGGTGTTTTTAATATGAAATAATATGTATATTTTATGAAAAGCTATGGTGAGTATTGATGTTTTACTTTCCTTTATTTTTCATGTTTAACTTTATGTTTGACATGTGTAGACTTTATTAAAATATACATCCATGCTTTTATTACAATGTTCTACATTTTAAATGCTTAAATGTTGTTTCCAGAAATTGTTTTGGGTGTGAAATGGGTGTTTTCGAAGTTGTTTTGTGTATTTAAAATAGTGGTTCACATTGACATGAATGATAATGGGTTTGTGTGTGAATTTATAAAGGGGAAATTTCATGTTTTGGTGGGTTTAAAAAAATTCTTGGGTTTTGGTGTGAATTTGAAGCTAATTGGAAATTTTCCTTTCTTGAAATGATTTCTTATTTTTAATAATGGTTTCATGATTTTTTTAAATGCGTGGTGCCGTGGATGTTTAATTAGGCTTTAAAATGGTTTTGGAATAGAAAAGTGTTAGGTGATTATTTTTTTTAAAATGAAAGTATTCCTTGTATAGTAAGGAGGCGTGTTTGGAACATTTAAAATGATTTGTGGAAGTGTGAAACACCATATTATTCATGCACCCTTGTTTTAAAAATATTATGAATACGATAAATTGATGATTGTAATATGTGCCTAGTGAAGAGGCTTGTGCATTGTTGTGTGGCTTGAGAAACAGGTTGCACTCAAGGAGGGAGATTGGTGGTGATAGGTTGGATGAGTTTTTGGGTAAAGAAAATGACTTGTACATGTATGTTTTCTAGGTAAAAACACACCACTATTTGAAATAGAGCACATGAGAAAACTGATTATCTAGGTGGGTGAACTATGAACTAGTAAGCTAGCTGATTTGGAAGTGGCTGATGCCTAGATTCATATAGAAATATTAAAGATCAAGGCACTAAGTAAAAATATGATATAATCAGAGACCACTAGACCTTGGAATATGTTCCCATCTAGTGGATCGTGCATGAGAACACTATTTGTTTTGGCTTGTGATTTGGAGAACAATAGACCTTGGGATGTGATCCCCTCAAATGGATCCTACATGGGAACACTGTTGGTAGTTGATTTGGAAGATTTTGATCACCAAGGTACAAGGTTAATATGGTCCCACTAATGCTATTTTCCTATACAGATTTCCCATGGTGTTGTCCTACGACATGGTTCTTTATGATATTGTTCTCACCATCGGTATGCAGTGGACCTTGTATAAATGGTTATTATGATGTGATTCCCATTCTAGTTTATTATTGATTTCATTCCCCCCATTGCGAAAAAAAAAATTTAATATAAATTTATTTCCTTTCATTTAGAAATTTTTATGAATTATTGGAAAATAATTTGAAAATGTGGTGGAAGGAAAATGGGTTTTTTTAAAAAAAATTGAAGCTTCTTAGATTAATTAAAAATGGATGGAGAAAACCTATTTTATTTGGTTGTATTTTCAAACTATCTTGACTTGGTTTTATTTTTTAAGGTAAGGCATAGTGAATCATTTATCCAAGAACAACTACTACATTTTAATAGTCATGCATATAGATTATTTTTGTTTTTAGCTTCTGGTGGTGCTTCCCACTTGGTTTCTCCCATAGAGAGAGTGTGATATTACAGTTAGAGGTAACCCATGAGTTCACCTGGATGAATGCGTGTAGTTTTATTATGTTTATAATGCTATATTTTAGTTTTTTAATTATGTTCATATTTATTTATTTATTTATTTTTCATTTTTTATTGGCTAAATTGTTCACATCTATGTATTCTTGATGCTCAACACTAGTTGCTAGCCTAGGAGGATCGAGAACACTTCTCGGACCATGTCGTAGGCTGGCTTGTGTAACCAGTTTTGGTTTGACCTGATTTGGTTCATCAAAAAATGTTATTATAGAGGACCTTATTATTTGGGATGTCAGGTAGATCAGAGATAATTTTTTCCTGGCATAGGAGGTAAGTCATGAGTCAGTGCCTGATCACCACCACCTGTGATGAGACCCGAGTCACCAGGGGTAGTTGGTTTTCAAGTATTTTTTTTCTAAGTTATGTATTGGATTTTGCTTCGATTGATGATGTTTTTATGTTAGGGGATGACAATGGAAGTGAGTTGGTGCTACACTATGAGATTACCTGGAATAGTGGACCATATAGACCTCACGTGCATGGTTCAATATGATTCCATTAGTTGGTTCATGCTCAGTTCATGGTATGATAAACTATGTGGTTGGGTTATGAATGAACATTGGTTACCTTTTCTTGTTATTTTGATAATAATGATGCTTTAGTCTGATTTGGGTTAGTGCGAGTGAAATGTTTAAAGGAAAATATTTTCTGCAAATGGTTTTTGGATTGAAAAAATTTGTTTTAATAGAGAAATTTATTTTTAATTTCTCAAAACATTGAGAATATGTGGAGGAAAGGTGAATTGGGAGTTCAGTAAATGGTTGGTTTTGATGATAAAATGGATTGTATATCCCTTGGTATTCCTTATGGACGTTCACATATGTGTAGGTGTGTATGGAAAATTCATTTTGGTATGTATGCGTGGATTATCTAAGTGGAAGTGCGAATGAACACATATGTAATGGTTCATAGGATACCACGAGTGACTATTTAAGATCAAATATTTGACTTATTTTTTCCAATGTTTTTTTTGGAATGGAAAATTGATTCTATTGAAAGGGGATTCTTTTTTAATGAGATTTGTGGGTTTAAAGGGAAAAGTGAGGTGATTATTTGAATTTTAAAGTGAATGTTCTAAAATTATTTTTGGAAATGAAAAATGATTTTTGATTTTGAAAAGGGGAATTAAATTTGAAAATGGGTGAATTTGGAAAATAGTGATTTTCAAAATAGGTTTCTTGGATTGTTTTGTGATGTTGTTTTGGTTTCACATTAGTTAAGATATGATTTTTATTTTTTTGGTTTTGTAATGTGTTGGTTTATGATATTGGTATTTCTTTTGAAATGAAAACTGGAAGAGTTATGGTTTGATGTTGATATGTTTGTATGCCTTATATTATTGATGGTATTCCACCCAAAGAGACTCATACGGTTTCCAAGTATTTTATTCTAGTCTTCAGTCCCACCAATACTCCTTGTGGAGTGGTGGAGCCGATCTATTATCCATTATTTCCTGTTGTTTGTAGATATTGAGGTATGTTCAAGGCTGTAGTATAAGGACCCAACCTTCAAACACTACATAATCATGAATTAAACTAATAATTCACATTGAGGAACTTTTCAGGTTTAGAGATTTATATAATTAGGCCATAACTGTTACATTATATCTAAAAAATATTCCAAGTAGATACTTCTACTTAGTTTCAATATTTTTTCATAACATAAAAACTCTTAAAAATGAGTCATGTCAAGTTCCATGTTTTAGATAGCATGAATTTTCCTTGATCCCTTCCTCGACCCTATTCATCTGTATGTCCTGTGAAAAACATTTCAAAACATGGGATGAGCATAAAATTAACAGTAAGGGTTATAAAATAAGGTAAGGAAACATTAAACCGTTAATAAATACAAATCAATGAAACCATACTTTTCAATCAAAACATACCTCATGAAATCATAATATTTATGAATAACACACAGAAATCATAAATCCTAAAGTTAACTTGTGGCATAAAAATAAAACTTACATTGTAGCTTTCACAACTATGTAGGGAGTTACATTTGGAATACCCATCACAAAACATTCCCTAAATCTCTTAGGAGAAACTTTAATGTTTACCTCTGTCACGTTACCCAATGCATTGGAGAGCTATCTTGGGCTAAACCGCCCTAGGTTTATCAAAGAACCACTCGTATACGTAAACAATGACCAATAACCATAATATATTCATAACACATAACAAATATAATAAATTAAATATAACATTTCCACATTGTAATCACAATATATCATTTCAATATATTGAAATAATCAATGCTTTATCAAACCATTTTCATAACCATTTAAAACATATAATAAAGAGATTTTTGAATCAAAGTGTCCCATACCACTTTAAAATATGTAATGGAATTACCATTTGAAAACATTAATGTCCATATAAATAAATCCTAAAAAGCATTTTTTAAATGTGAACATTAATGATATATATTTATAATAATAAATCTTATAGACATTTAAAGTGATATTTTAGTTAAGGAGTTTTTAACAAAATGAGAGATGGTTTAATATAAATAATTAAGGAATAACATGTAATTAAAAAATTATAATATCATGAAAATAAAGGCCTTCATGATATAATATTCCAAGGGACAGTATATACACCATATAATATTGAATTGGTACATAACATAAATGAAGTCTCGATAGAATGTAAATTGAGTCGAAATCCCTTATAAAAACTATATACTTAGATTAATCATAAATCAATTGCATAATAATGTGTGAAAAATAAAAATACACTTAATATGATTTTATGTTTAGTTTAAATCAATCATAGGACATCAACTCATGTTCCTTTTAATAAAACACCAATGACTTGGATGTTTAACTCAATCAACGGAAATTGAGTTAAAATTACTCTTATCATGTTCATATCAATTACTTGAGAATTTATAAATGGAGGTATTATGTGTATAAAAAGTACATCCAAACAAAGGGGAGTGGAAGTTACAACATAAATAAATAAATAGTGATTCCACACATAATTATAGAATAACATATTAAATAATTAGAAGATTAACCCAAAGAATGGAAATTGGGTTAAAAAGATCCCTCACCGATTTGGTAACATATGAAACATACATTACATGAAAGAAGGATATTACAATGAAGACGTAAAAACCTATAAATTAAATTATATTACACAATGAAAATACTAATGGGTAGTACACACACCACAAAAAAGGAAATAGTGGCAAACATAGCATGAATCTCATATGAATAAAAAGTGAGATGAAAACCCCTTACCACGTTGTAATCAATCGAGTCGTATGAACAAAAGTTAATAATCACCAAATGAATAACATAATTCCATGAATATAAAGTGAATCGTGATAATATATATCAAATGGCAGTACACAATACACCACATGCATGAAATAAGTGGGGAACAATGGAAATCACACAGAATTAAAAGTGAGATAAGAAACCCCTTACCTCGTGCCCGACTTGAACCGTTCGTTATTTAATATCCTGAATAATTAAATAAAGTTAATTTATACTTACTTAATAAAATTATTCAAGTTTATTATTACTTTATGTCACTTATTACAATGTTATAAACATTTTGAAATCATTTAAGTCAATAATGGTTGTTTTGTCGATATTTGGTACTTGAGTCAAAAATGAACTTCTTATAATTACAAGTTGTTCATCTGGTCAAAATTCCATTATATCCTGAATGATATTCATGATTTAGATATAATATATATCATATATATACATTATATATATATATATATGTATTTATAATAGTACATAACATTTTTAGGTATGAAATGAAATGCATTGTTCATAGAGATGGTAAGGCATACGTACGCATGAACGCTAATTTCATTCCTATTTAATATTTAATGTTATGAAAACATAATGAGACATAGGTATATTATAATTAAAGTATAATATCATATATAATTTCAATAACTCCATAATTTATATGTACCATGTTTGGCATCAATGAGTCATATCACTTTGAGGGGGCAGTAGTCCGCATTTCCTCAAATGAAATTATCAAGTTTAGCCATTGTGGAAACTATATAGGTATGGTATAAATGAACAATTATGAAGCAAATAGACAATATAAATATAATATATATCACATATAAATATAGATCTATATAAATGGCTACCATATGATGTGGTAGGAGAATACCGAACAATCAACGTTTCGTGAGGTAGTAGTTCGCCGTCTAGAAAAACAGTATGTTGTTTACCCATTAGATTGAGGTGTGTAGATGTGTAGTCCGAATAATTATCATAACAACAACCTAGTATATTTATTATACTTGTTTTGTAATAAAAAATTAATAATAAGAGTTTAGGTGGTTGGAGAAGTAAAATAAATGAAATGAACTTAAGAGAAGACGTTCCCTTTAAATCGGGTAACTCCCTTTGATTTGAACCTAAAGGATTTCTTGAAGTTTGTTATGCCTAAGGTAAGGATTCTAGGTGGAAGATAGGGATATTTAGAGATTATTTGTATAGAGGATGGATGAGCCATGGGTCTTGGAGGTGTGAGTAATGGGTTAGATTTGAAGGCTTGTTATAAGGGGGAGGATGGGCTCCTTAGGAAAGATTGAAAATATTATTTTATAATATATTTTCCTTGGTTTCTAGAAATCCAAAACATATTAAAGTATAATATAAGATTACTCTTGTTATAAATAAAATCAGCCAATATGAATTGTACAGGTTTTGGATATTTTTTTAAACTTCATAATCTTATTTAATTAAATCATTCCTTAATGAGGTAAACACTGCATCATTATTGTGTCATAAATAATTTTATTTATATGGTGTATAAAAAGTATAAAAAAAATACCATGATGTTTAAATCATTTTAGATTTCAAATGAATAATTATATTCCAATATATCAATAATATAACCCCACATTAATTTTTTTTATCAAAACAATACATGTTTATGATATTTTATTTTTTACTTTAAATAAAATGTTATTAATATCATTATCTTACCCAAGTGGATTTAAAAGGACAAAAGACTCACCCATGGGTTGTCTTGGTTGGCCATTACTTATACAATAAGGATAGAACAAGTGTTATGTTAATTTTATATTATTAGAGTATTGTTTTTACCTTAAATTTCCCTATTTACCTTTAACCGCAGTAAATAAAAGTCAAAAGATACTATTTATAAAAAAAATTATTTTAATCTTATTGAACCACATTTTATATACTAATAACAACCATGTATGTTAGATTTTCTAAATTCAATTCACAGAAGCGGTAAAATTTTATTTAAATGAAAAATTCTGTTTTTAACTACTACTATGTGTTTTCACTATTCATAAAAAATGGATGGTCTTTAGAAAAATACCAAAAATTCAGCTTAAGATATATTTGATATTTGGAATTCAAAAATGATTTCTATTTTAAAAAATTAAAAACAGAAAATTTGAATTAATTAATTTAAAATGAATTCCCATTGTCAAACCAAAAAGCGTGTTTTAAAGAAATAATAACTATTAAAAGATTGACACTTGTTTATGTCTAATTTCAATTTGTCATTACTTCCAATTACCAAAATTGGAATAAATGGTAAATATTTTATCTATTTACACATTAAATTCAATTAAAAAGATAATATTACCATATAAATAAAATATATTAAAAGGCAGTTTTGAATTATAATACAGATTTTTTCACTATTCATCCAAAATGAATATTATTAGAAAAATAATAAATTTTCCTCCAAAGATAATATTTATTTCCTGATTATAAAGAAGAATTTTATTTTTCAAATAGAACATATAAAAGTGAAAAAAATATATTTAAAAAGGGTTTGCCATCAAAAGATGGTAAAATGACCTTTTATAGAATATTAGTGTTTCATCATTAATATTTGATTCATTCTCATTTTATGCCTCTAAAATTTATTAGATAAATGTAAAAACATTTGAGAAACATATTTAATCATAATATGGTTAGTTTTGTTCATTCTCGCCAATAAAATAACTAAGCGTTAACTACCTTTTAAAATAATAATATTATATTAATATTTTTTAGTATAACTCAACGTTGTGTGCAACGTAGGTTTTCAATGAAACCTGTTGTTGCGTATCAAGTATTCCATCGAACATAGAATCCCCATTAAAGTAAAGTTTATATTTAATTCAAAAATTTTAATAAATATCAAAAACATATATTCTTTATTTACCTAGGCTGTTACATCCTTCCCCTTTTGGGAATTGCATCCTCACAATTTTATAATTGGGCAGGGAAACTTCATTGAATGTCCCAAATCGAAAAAAGAGTCAATAAAAATATCACTTTAAAATAAAGAAATAGAAATAAAAAGGTCACCCGGGATAACCCATACTAGGATTCCATGTAGGAAAACATGGATATGGAAGAGAAAACCCCATCAAGGTTTGATGTAGAGTGGTAGAAAACATGACTAAGAGAAAGCTAACCACCATAAAATCACAAACTTGTGATGGGTTAAACGGTCTTTAATTCCCTGGTAACAATATTTAACAAAAAATGTTTTTGTTTTAAATTACTTTTCATAAATTTGAGGAATTAACTTATGAGCTTAACTAATAACATAAGGATACACAGTTACTTGTCATGTAGACTTTCATCATTTACAAATTTCTACCAAAAACTCATCTTTTTTCCAAATGATGAGTATTAAAACTGACTGGGTCACATTAAAAGAGCTAGAATCATCTTCTAGAGAATAATATAATCCCTAAAATATGAACTATAAATTTCCCCTATATTTAGTCATCACCCAAAACCCAAATTTAGTACAAGATCAGATAATCCCCAAAAAATGATGATACTTTATAAAAAGAAATACTACTCTTAATCCCCAAAATTTGACAAACAATACCCAATGTTCGGTAAAGACCATTCAATAAAAAAATGGCCTTAAAAATTTTCAATGTAACACAAACTAAGATTGTAACCCAAAACTCTGAAGGATTTAATCACATAGTATTCCACAGTAAATCTTAACATTTATCTCCAAATAACCTAGAATACTCTTAAAGTGTCATACTGAAGTGTAATTGACCTAATCACATATTATATATGATAGATTAATCATTTCCATAAATAACCCAAATCACTTTATGTCAAGAATAAATACATAGATTCTTCAAAAATAATATTTAATCCCTTACTCCACAAATGAGATCTTATAGTATTCTATCTTCCATAAGCATATAGTTTCTGAAAAAGAGAAAATTTCTTCCAAAATAACATTTATCACATAATCCCCAAATAACTTTCCTATACTAAGGATATCCATTCTATAAAACTTATGATCCCAAATCAACTTATTATTGATAAATAAAGTCATATAACTAATAGAATAAGTCATACTAACCAAGGACATCACATAGTCTAGTGGTAGGAGATAAATCCCAATCGCACTTTGGTTGTGGGTTCAATTCCTACAGCTTTTTGCAACGCGACGGTTTGTCACACAATTTGTGTGTTATCCTTTTTCTAAAAATATATAATTTCATAACTTTACCAAAAAAATGAGACAAATTCCTCAAAAATAACCATAACATATTTTATCCTCAACGGTTATCTAATACCTTCCATTTTTCACCCCAAAATGTAATAACCATTTATCACCTCTAAAATAACTTTGACTCTTTCTAATATAATAACCATTATGGTTATGTAACTTATTCATAAATAACATTGTAACCTCTTATGTTATCTAAACCTTCCTCTGATATCAACTATAAGGACCCAAACATAAATCATTACATAATCTTGAATTAAATTAATAATTCACATTCTGGATCTTTTTAGGCTTAGAGTTTTATTTAATTAGGCCATAACTATTACATTACATCTCAAAAAATTACAAAGTAGACACTTATACTCAATTTCTATTTTTTTCATAAAATAAAAACTCTTAAAAAAATATTCCGGTCCAGTTTCATGATTTAGACAACATGACTTTTCCGGATCCCATCCTTGACCCTATTCATCTTTAAGTCCAGTGAAAAACATTTCAAAACGTGGGATGAGCATACAAATCTTAGAAAGGGTTATAAATTAAGGAAAGGAAACATTAACCCATCAATAAATACAAATCAATGAAACCATACTTTTCAATCATAACATACATCATGAAATCATAAGATTTAGGAATAACACACAAAAATAATAAATCATAAAGGAAAATTGTGGCATCCAAATCAAACTTACATTATAGCTTTCACAGCTACATAGGGTGTTACATTTGTAATACCCATCACAGTATATTCCCTATATCTCTTAGGAGAGTCATTAATGTTTACCTTTTTCATGTTACCCAATTTATTGGAGAGCTATCTCGGGCTCACCCGCCCTAGGTTTATCACAGAACCACCCATATATGTAAACAATTCCCAATGACCCTAACATATTCATAACACATAAAAAAAGTATAAAGGAAAGATAAGATTTCCACATTTTAATCACAATATATCATTTCATGAAATTGACATAATCAGTGCTTTATTAAACCATTTTTATAACCATTGAAAACATTTAATAAAGTTAATTTTGAATCCATGTGTCCCATACCACTTTGAAAGTTTTAATGTAATTATTATTTGAAAACATTAATTTCCATATAAATAAATCCTAAAAGCATGTTTGAAAACATCTAAATTAATGAGAAATACTTATAAGAATAAATCTTTAAATCATTTAAAATGATATTGTAGTTAAAGAGTTTTTAACAAAATGAGAGACACTTGAATACAGATAATTGAGGAATAACCTTTAATGAGAACTTTATAATATCATGAGAATAAAGTGATTCATGATATAATATTCCAAGGGATAGTATATACACCATATAAGAGGTAATTAGTGCATAACAACAATTAACGCACAATGGAATATAAATTGAGATGAAATCCCTTATAAAAACTAGCACTACTAGAAATTCCGGCTATAGCCACAGTTTAAAACCATGGTTATAGGTCCTCAAACTGTGGCTATAGGTAATAACCACGGTTTGGGAAATCGTGGCTAAGATTGTCATTGCTATAGGCCTAGACCTATAGCCACTATTTCAAACTATGGCTATAGGTCTATAGCCATAGTTCAAACCTTGGCTATAGGTATACAACCATGGTTCAAAGTGTGGTAATATCTCTATAGACACGATTTAGAATCATGGCTATATTAGAATATGGACATAGTTTATTTCGACGGTTAGAAACTATGAAATTAGACCTATATCCACAGTTAAAAATCATGGCAATAGACCAATATCCACGACTAGAAACCATGGCTATAGGGTCTGAAAAAACCATAGAAAACAGGCCCCACCCCCTACACAGCCCCCCTGGACACCCCCATATTTCCTAGACATCATACATAACCCCCACCCCCCCCCAAAAAGCCCACCTCCGAGACAACCCCCCCCCTGCAACACCCCTTCCCCCTTGCAAAGCCCCCCCCCCTCTTGGACACCCCCATGGACCCCCCCCCCCCAGGAGAGACCCTCATACCGTAGACACCCCCCAGACATAACCCCCAGACCCTGGACATCACCCGACCCCAGACACCACCCAGACAGACCCCCCTAGGACAGACCCTGGATAGACCCCCCCCCCCCAAGACAGACCCTGGACACCCCCTCACCCAGCCCATCCCCCTGCCAGTCCCCCTACCCCTCCCCCTGCCAGTCCCCCTGCCATCCCCCTTGCCATTCCCCCACCTGCCTTCCCCCCATCACCTACCATCCCCCCAAGGTTAAACCATGGATCTAGTTCCCTAATAACACTTTGAAAACTATGGAAAGAGACCCTACTACCACAGTTAATAACCATGTAAATTGATTCCTACCCAGCTATACTTAATCACTAAATTCATCCATAATAGTTGCACTTTATAGCAGTACTCACATCCTCTAGCTACGAGAAAAAAACACCAACTTCCAAATAAAACTGAACTCAACTACAATACAATATATATCATAATAATCCAACCTTTCTCAAATATAAACAATATAATATTTCATTATCAATATCATCTTAACAAAAAGAACTATTTGATAAAATGAAATGTATATTCCAAGAAAAAAATTACATCTAAATTGTACCTCAATATCAACATCACCAGAACCATCATGACCCTCATCATATTCTATAGAAACACCAACATCATTTTAACCTCCTCTCATACCACCACCTCCACCACCACCTCCACCATCATGATCGTTGAAATATTCATTGGTTTATGCACCTAAATCAGTGGAAGGAGAGAAGAATATTGATAAAAATAATGCATACAAATGAGATGACATTTAATTAATGAAACCATTCAATGTTTATATCGTGATTCATATAATATCATTATGTTATAAATAAAATAATCTTATATACACAATTCATAAAAATGATAAAACATATAGTTACTGAAAACATTGAAATATTCTTGTGTGAGATGATTCATGAACATAAAATTTAAGAGAAATAAAAAATTATTCTTCGAAAATAGAGAAATAGTAAGAGTCTTATGGTCTAAATAGAACAAAATAATATTTAGAGATTAATAAATTTTGAAGATGGTCAAAATATTAAATCATATTTATTTAATGATTCCCACCCCCTTGCACCCCCACCCACCCCCATTCACCCCACCTGCACCCTCCCCACTGCCCTGTAGACCTCCCCTGCACACCACTTGGACCATCCCCACTACACTGATGACCTCCCTCACCCCTTTCCCCTCCCACACTACCCCCTTGCACCCCACCTACACCCTCCCCACTGCCCCACAAACCCCCTACCTCCTCCCCCTACACCCTCACCCCACTGACCCCTTTGCACCCCACCTGCACCCTCCCCACTACTATGCAGACCCCCTCCCCCCTGAACCCTCCCCCCATTTCCCCCTAACACCACACATGAACCTTCTCCACTTCCCTACAGACCCCCTTCCCCCTGCACCCCACTTGCACCCTCCCCACTGCCCTACAGACCCCCTTCCCCCCTGCACCCCACATTCACCCTCCCCACTGCCCTGTAGACCCCCCTTCCCACCCCCCTCTGCCCCTCTTCCCCCCTCCCCACACCCACCTGCACCTTCCCCACTGCCATGTAGACCCCCTTTCCCCCTCCCCACCTTCACCCTCCTCAACTAAATGCAAAACTCGCTACAAAAATATAAGGAATCCCAAATTCACAAATGTCATAATTAAAATTGGGCCAAAGAATAAAAATGGAATAAAGCTTACCCAAATACGATGTTGAACTCACTGTCATCGATGGTGGTGGTTAGAACCGGCCGCATCATAAGAAACCACCTATAAGAAAATAGTGGAAAAATGAGATAAATCAACTTCTTATATATATGTGATCACTATGTTAACTGTAGATGATAAATGATACTTTAATCCATAAACAACAATGAAAAAATAATATTTAGATTGATATGTACATCCTAATACTAAATAAAATGATCCCGAATAAACCTATATTTTTCAATCATCACCTTCAATTTCCTATTAAAAAATCAAAAATCACCAAAATATGGGAATAAAGTAAACATCCATTAGGACTTAAATGCGAGAAACTAGGATTAGACATTGTTCTTAACCCATAATATATATTCCTTGAATGTATAAAACTCCTAAAAATATTCATGTGTATATCCTTCTTGATTATCATGATTTAAACCACATTTTTAGCACATTATTCTTCTGGAATTCACCATTATTATTATTTTATATAGTTTTATCAATTTATAAATAAATAATTTTCCTTCTTTTATTCTTACTCAATCCCCTAACCCCCCACACCCCACACCCCCACCTCCTCTTATACTAGCCTCCCCCCCAAACCAGTCCCCTCCCCCACAACCATCCACTACCCCCTACACCACCCCCACCCCTTCCCCTATACTAGCCTCCCCCCAAACCAGTCCCCTCCCCCCAAAACAAGTTCCCCCCTAAACCAGTCCCCTCCCCCTCCCCCCTACACCACCCCCAGCCCCTATCCTGCACCACCCCCACCACATAGCCCAAACCAGCCCCCACACCCCCACCCATATGCACTAACACCCCTAACCCCCCTGCACCACCCCACCCCTTCCCTTGTACTAGTCTCCCCCTAAAATCAGTCCCCTCCCCCCAAAACTAGTCCCACCTCCCTAACCCCCTCCCCCTACACCACTCCCCCCAATTCCCTCTACCTATATTATGTTACAAATATAAATGTGGGACAAATTATTCTTCTTCCTAGCGGTATATGATGTAATGTATTTGTGTAATACATACTCAGTTTCATGTCTATGTAGTATCTTTTTTTTCATATGCTACTCTGATATGGCATCTAGTTTGGGTTGTACTGTATTTCATTAAATGCATCATATAGAACTGGTTGTATTTTTTCATATTCAGTTGGTTATTCTCATCTCTAGGAAAATCATCCCCCAATGATCTAGTATTCCCCTTGAATATATTTATAGACATTGATGTTCTGGGGATTCCACATAATGTTAATAACACCCCTTCACTTTCCCAATCCAATAAGTAAGAGGAAGGATGTTACACCGGTGGGAGGAAACATTATTACACATATTGAAGATAACCTCATCATCTTTGAGGCCTCAATCCCACTATCATCCTTGTTCCAATTATATTTTATTTAATTTTACCTTCTAATTATGTTGGGCTTATTTATATTGATCGAGAAACAATATGAGTGGGAACCTAAGTACACTGTTATTGAGAGTAAGGATCTATCTCTAGGAACTTCAAGATATAGGATCACCTAGAAAGAGACTAAAAGGGGGTATCTATTTCTCAGCCCTAACCATATTCACCCACCCTCACTTTGGAGGTGTGGTTTCCCAACATGGATTCCTTTTCCGAGTTACGTATCGATCAACTTCATATTCTATTATAGGGATGTGGGTTATTGTTCACCGAGTCACTTGTCCGCCAATTTTATCTCCTTAAGACTTCCCTGGACTTGTAGCCTTCCTCTTATATTGTCTGGTCAACCCCTATCCCTATTTTAACTGAAATTAGTGTCCCAAAAAGCTGACACTATATTCAAATTCCTGTTGATATTAGCTGATCGACTACCCAAACTGAGTATTTGCTGGCTTACCAAAGCAAGGGGAAGGGACATGTCACCAAAAAATGTGAAGAGAAGAACTTTTTTTAAACCATAATACCCACGAAAGAACATATTTTTAGATTATAAAGGTACCTAATGAGTATCCCTCAACATAAACTCTGACACAGATCACAACTATAATGTAGATATCCCTCGTAGTATATGAGAAGGCTACACCCATTACCCCAGAATTATTCACCATCTCAAAAACTACAATATTAGGAGATATGAAATATATATATATATAAGGTTTATAGAATGGATAAATTAATTACCATCTCCAAAACTCTCTTACATCAGGGATAACATGTGAGAAAAATAGATATATATATATATATCAGTATCCTCTAGAAGTGTATCCATCCCCGCTAGATCAAGTGGTATGTTCAAGAAGACCTCTATAGCTGGAAACAAATATGAATGAACTAACACCTCAGCCACCACCGCTACTTTATGGGCCATGACTAATAGTGATGGATCATTTAATTAAAATAAACACTCACACACATCTTCATAATTGGATATATACTCTTCCAAGTGAGTTTGCAGGGACCAGCTCATTTTTTAAAAATTAGAATGTGTTTCCATAAAATCCAATGATTGAAAGGAGTTAAGTTCAAAATATAATACGGGATTATAGGGTATATTACCTAGAAAATATAGTTTTCTTCCATTCCTATTCCCTTCCAGGGAATGCTCACCGGATGGAACTAAAGCTGAAATGGTTCTTCCCAAAGTGGAATAGCCCCCCTCATCTGGGATAACAGACATGGGAATTCATTATTGTTGGTCTCCCAATTTCCACGATACACTTATCCCATTGTTGTTTCATGGAGATAATATTTAGGGGATTAAAGTAGTGTATGTTCATCAGTATCCTCCTCCTATATGAACAAAAACAGAAAGGAAATAAATACAGTTTCAATAGAATCATGTTCCTTTAAACATAGAAGTGAGATCAGTCTTCCCATTACCTATATGGGATAGCCAAAATCTGTCACGAACATTTGATGTGAACTCAGAACAACCACTCAGTGAACAAAATATGAATATAGAAACTGAACATTGAATAAATATGATGAATTTGTGCATATAATGTATCATTTGTTATAAACAAAATATTATGGAAAAAGTTTCAAAAGTGAATACCTGGGGATAAACTATTAAACATTGATACAGACCAATGTCTAGAAGATCGAATATTCCACACTCAAGAGTAAAACTTAAATCATCAATTCTAAAAGAATGGTTTATACCAAGTAAATTTGATTAAAAACACAATGATTCGTTACTAATGTCTTGCAAAAAAATGGTATAAAATAATCATTACCTCCGGATTTTCATATTCACGTCAATTTTGATTGCAAGTTGTGGGAGAAAATCAATTTCATTGACTATGTTTTCTTGTTAGTTCTAGGAATAGAAAGAATCTATATCTTGGATACTAGTGAAATTTATCAAACTGGAAATATTATCAGTGAAACTAATTGAGTGTCCACCTCAAGGAAAAAATGGAAAATTGGACTATATACCGCCGGAGGTGTGCCAGAGGAGATAGAGGGGCTTCCTCGGAGTAGCGTCATCGAGGAGGTATGATGGTTGTGTCGGAGGAGGATACAATTCAATATAATAATAATAATTAAACTTTACAACTACGTAAAAAAACATATCTCATAATATCATAATTCAATATATGAAGAAATAGTCAGAAACACCACAATACAATTCAGTATTACAATAATCAAACCTCATTGCATAATAAAATTACACATATTAAAAATCCAAAAATACAATTCACATCAATAGTGAGTCTAAATATAAGTATCATTAGATTCATGATAACCCTCATCCATGCCTCCTACATAAACACCATCAGCACCTCTCACGCCACCAACATCATCATCGACATCAACATCAGTACCGACACCGACACTAGGACCGACTCCGGCTACAGCTCCGGCTCTGGTTACAGCTTTGGCTCCATCTACAGCTCTGGATCCACCAGAAAAAATCATCAACATTAAACATGCATCAACCACTGCAGCTGCTTCAGGAGAATTTGTAGAAGAAATGATAGACATACCTTTCTTCATATGTTCAAATATCACCTTTTCTGCTTTTTGAGTTGCATATTTGATTGTGGAATTCATCTGTTCCACTTTGACCAAACCAAAACCGTTACACAAAAAAAAACATTGTCAGTAGACTTGTATTGAGATGGTACAATCTTCTTCCCAGGTCGACAACACACTCTGCCCTGGTGCTCATCTCCTAATACCTGATGTAGATGATCGTTCGGGCCCAAATTGTTAGGTTCTTTTTCGGCCAATCTCTCAAAATCATTCTGTTGATTGATAAATAACATAAATTAAAATGATAAAATGATATAAGTAATTAAATTCAGTCAAAATAAAATAAATTGATATATACTTACAATCTCCTTCTCGGTGTTAGTATTTGGAACAATACCATGTTTCTTTTTTCTGCTTATACAAAACAAAGTAGAGTGAGGAATGCGACACTCCATATTCAATTATTTTTTCTGGAAAAAACAAAGAAATAAATAAAAATTGGATGTCAAAAAAATTACACTAAACAAAGATAAATATTGTAAATATTAAATTACATATTTTTTCTCAAGATATGGGAGTGAAGTGTGTCCATGAGTACATACATGTTTCATTCCACTCTTATTTCATATATTTCTATCTGATTTCTCCGATAAAAAATAATTATATAATTTCATTAACATAAATAAAACTGATTTCCAAATAATTAAATGAATGTATATATATATATATAAATTTAACAAATCCCTTAAACTCTTGACTATTCTAATAGCTGATCATCTCTCTGTATTATGATATTGGGAAATCATGAATCACAGGTACTTATTCAAGCTCAGTGCCAACTCCCTTTTTCAAACCAAGATATAAGTCATAATTTTACGCTTTCCACATTTCACCTAAATCCATTAACCTTGCAGCCTTGGAATTTTTTCCATCAGGAAAATTATATCAGATCTACAATGGAAAAAATATTTGTTATGAAAATATTATAAATTAATTTAAATAAAAGCTGATTAATATTACTTACCTAGATATCTTCCCAGGCATTGTCCTTTATTTATTCTCCAACTTCCCTCCAACTTATTTGTTGAACCAGAATGATATTTATGTGTCTAGAATGTGTTACCATAATGTTTTTAGATTCTGTACCAATTTTTAATTATAACTCTTTCCTCATTGTATTCAACCATGATTTCTGTGTGTCGATTCCAAACCTCTCACATTTTTGTGTGGCCTCATCCTCTAGTGGAGACTGGAGCTAATCATGAAAGAAAGTAAAAAAGGATAATAATATATATGATTTTATCATTACACACTAACAGTAATGTTTAAACACATTCCAATAGATGGGGGATCTGCTGACCCCTAAAGTGCAGCATCTAGAGGGGGAGTTTCTTCTGTGGTAGTTGGGATATCTACAGTAGGATTACTCTTTACAGTAGATGGATAAACATGTATAGATGAGGGTGGATATGAATATGGATATGGCGGTGGGATTTATGGGGGCGCAGTGCCCTGTTCAGTGGATGGTGGGAGTATAAAATAAAGAGGGATGAGAGTATGAGAACTACCATCAGATGTGGGTGTGGTCAGAAAGGGATATGGAAAATGGGGGTATGGATAATATGAAGGTGTCATAATTAGAGGACAACCTTCTGGTGACTCAAGCGGCATAGTAGTAGGATGAATTTTATAATCAATACCCCCTCCATACTATCTGCCTCGGTAGTATAATCCAACCATCTCCTTGATTAAGTAGCCTAAAATAACATAGAGGATAAAATAAAACGAATGATAACAAAATAAATAATATGAAAGACCATAATATTTAAATATAAATTGTACTTACTGTGTTGGCCAGATGAGACATATGTTGTTCATTTCATTGTATTCTTATATTTCTTCTAATATCATCATATTCAGTCATTTTGACCTGGAAATTTAAAATAATATTCTCAAATAAATAGAAATAATTATAAATGTTAAATAATACAATTGTATCATAAAAAATGAGATAAATTTTCAATGTGATATTTATATTGATAAAATATCATGACATTTCTATGTTTAAGAATTACTATAGATGCGCTTAAAAAAAATTGGTCAGACTATAAATAGTTTCTTATTCGACAATGGTATAGAATATACTAGTAAATTTGATATCATTTATGGAAGTTTAAAAAGTCACATACACTATAATGATAATGATAGGTAAATACATACAAATGTGTCAACATTCTGTCTGGTAGGTGACAATTTCTAGTTCACAATCTGTTCTAGAAATTGATTCATCTATGTCATCAACTGCAAAATTTGAATAAATACCGGAAGGTTCATCCACAACATCATTTTCATCCATGTCTTCGTCAAAAATATGTCCAGGAATGACATCAATAATAACACCAAATTTTTTTTGTAACAGGTCAGTTACATAAAACACCAATCTTTCCAGTGACGCAAGAATATAAGGTTCATCTGTGTGAAACTAGAAATTCATATCAATCACTCTGAATCCACATTTATCAATATTCAATCCTTGTCATGTCATTGAATCAAACCACTTACAATTCATCATTGCGACCTCACCGTGTGCATTGTAATCTAATAAAATGATTCTTTAAACAAAAAAATAATATGATATATTTTTTGACTAAGGTTTTCAATATGATTCACTCTCATAACAATATTTTGTGGCACTTATTGTGGCACCATCATGCTGTGTTTCCATTTTTTTCACATATATTTATAAAAAATTTATTTCCATTGGCAACCATTGTATTAAAATCACATACCATATTGTTTGCCCCAAAGTATAACGATCTTACTTCATCTGATACTTCATTCATTGGTAGAGTTAAAACCTAAAAGATACCAAGATTAATTATTAAACAGAGACATATGATTATGTTATGAGAAGAAAAAAATCTATTACCTTTGACTTTAACCAAGCATCAAATTATTTTCTAGGCAGATGTTCCTTCCTCTTAATATATAGAGTGCGATGTAACTTTTTTATACTTTCTAAATGTTCTCTATAAATATGAAATCTTAAAATTGTCAAAAGATATGAAGAAATAACATAATGAAAAAAATGAATATTTATTAGTTTACTTACTTGATATAATCATCAACCACACCATAGTTGAATAATACTACATGATGAGCCATTTACCACTCTTCCCTACATAAAGTACAAAATGAGTATGATCCAGATATCCGACCTATTTCGGGCAGTGATGGAAATGCAGTCTCAGTGGGATCATATTTCTCATCATCAATTATTATAAGTTGATTAGACCTCGTGGTGACGTTAGCCAAGTACGATGAATAGAAACCTATGCATTATTGTTATAAATAACATTTGACAATAGAGACTTCAGGGTGCTATATATTTCCCACATAAGATTTCAATGTAAACATCATACTTTCTATAGGATACATCCATCTACTCAAAACAGGACCACCAAAAAGAACTTTTGTGGGACGATGCACAGTCATATGTAACATACATGTGAAAAATGACTGTGGAAAAACTTTCTCCAAGTCGCAATGAATAATCGGGGCATCTCTCTACAATTTATGAACAAAACTTATTCTAAATATTTTGTCACAAAGGCCTCGATAAAATTGACATAACTTAATCACAACAACTCTAGCATTATGTAAAATTAAATTTTGAATGGAAATGGTAATCAAATCATTTAAAAAGACATGGTAATCATGGGTTTTACAAGATTTTAGTTTCACATCTTGTGTATTAACCCTTTTTGAAATATTACTTGAAAAAAAATTTGGATCCTTCAAACATTCCAAGACCTGAAGAAATTGTTTCTTCTCCACATTTGTCATCAAATAACAGAAAATATGGACTTTCCACATATTTTAACCAATAAACTTAGGATGAAATTTCACTCTTATACCCCAATCCATCAAATCACGACGAGACAGTAAATCATATTTTGTTTTTCCTTTGACATTCAAAAGAGTAGAAAGTAACATCTCACAAATGTTTTTCTCGATATGTATTACATCCAAAAAATGACACAATAAATTCTATGACCAATAGGAAAACTCAAAGAATATCTTTTCTTTCTCCAATTTTTATTGGAATTAAATTAATAGGTTTTCGCTTTCTGATATTTGATTTACTTTTTCCAAGAACAAAATTCAAATAATAAAATTCTTTAACAATATCAATCCCTGAAATTTATTGAGATGTCTCATTTGTCTCGATGGAAATATCAAACTGTCTTCGATTTTTCTGGTATGGATGATCCATCGGTAGAAATCTCTGATGCCCTATGAAGCTGAATGTTCATCAAAACATTAATCTTTGGAAACTTGTTGATTTCATAAATATAGGGTAGGATAATTTCCCTTTAGTAATCCAACTTGAAATTATTCTGTATGCAGGAAAATCATGTATCGTCCATAATAAAGCTGCACGAAACATAAAGTACTCTTTCTTGAATGCATCGTATGCCTATGCACCAAAAATCCAAATCTCATTTAACTCTTCTATTAATTGATTCAAGTATATATCAATATGATTTACAGGATCACTGGGTCCATATATCAATATATGAATGATAGTAAAGGGCTTCTTCATACACATCCTTGAATGAAAGTTATAAATAGTAATGAAAACTGGCCAAGTACTGTGTGCAGTATGAATTTGGTGAAATGGGTTGAAACCATTATTGGATAATCCCATTCTAAAATTTTGTGGTTCAACTACAAAATCAGGATGTAACATATCAAATTTCTTCCAAGCCAACCCGTCCGCAGGATGAACTATTTCATCATTATCTTTATTTCTTTAATCTTCGTGGCATCTCATATTCATTGTCATTTGTTCTGACATAAAAAGGTTTGGAAGCCTGGGAATTAAAGGGATGTTCCACATCACATTCTCTTTAATGCGAGATTGCATTCGGTCTTTATTAGTCTTCCTCCTTGATGTTCCACACTTTTTTCACTGACTTAACTCTGCATTTTTCTTCTAGAACATACAACAATATTTGGGCTAAGAATGAATCTTAATAGATGAAAATCCAAATTTTTCCACCAATTTTGATTCCATGTAATTATTTTCTGGAATAAATGCATCATTTGGAAGTAAATCCTTTATAAATGTAAGGAGATATTCTACCACAAAATTTCTAAATCCATACATTGATTTTCCATGATATAATTTCAATAAAAACTCATGTTTTCTCATTTTTCTAGATGTCTGATATATTGGGGTATATGAATCTTAAATAAGCTTTCTAACTCTCTCAACATCATCATCCTAATTAATAGATGAAAACTAGGTTCTGGTATTCATTTCTTCTTTCACTAGTCTACATGAGGAACTGGCTTCAAAAAAAAAGTAACCGATCAGAAAACTGATTTTTCATACCATTAATTTCCGCGGAATTGATGTCATTCACCACCAGCACTTTTTCTCCATTATGATACCACACATGGTAATTTTTTTTTGAAACCTTGTTTAGTGATATGATTACTCACTTCCTCGCGAGTGAACCATAGTCTTCCAACACAATAAAAACGTGGGTATCAAATCAATCTACCATCTGAATCATTAGTGAATGAAAAGTTCGAGAAATATAGTAACTCTTTCTGAAATTCATCAGTGATCAGTTCAAAATTTTATATCTAGTATCTATCTATTCTGAGGCATATAAATATAAACTAAATAAATAATCAAGAAAATTACTTATTATTATATTTATTGTTTCATAAGATAATAAGTAACCATCAATAACATGTCAATTAAGAATCATAACAAATATTATGGTAAAGGGAATTCATAAATGTTTCAAATAAGAAAATATCATGAATAGGCACACCTTTATATGACCACATAAGATTATTTTGGTGTACCTCCAACACCCACAAACAAACCTAGATTTTTGAAAAATGGCCTATTATGTTTTTCTAAAATTTTCTGATGGGAACCCCCCCCCCTCCTAGACACCCCTCCCACATCCCTCTTGGATTCCCCCCCTGGACAGCACCCTCCCCCCCTGCACCCCCAGACCCTTTCCCCCTCCCTTCCCCCTGCAAAATCCTCCCACCTACCCCTTCACCCCCTCATGGACAACCCCCTCCCCTGCACCCCCTACCCCCTCCCTGCACACTGCCCCCATTCATGGACACCCCTCCACCCAGGACACCCACACCCCCGACCCCCCTCACCCCCCCCTCCAGGACAACCCCCTCCCCCTACACCCCCCTGCCCCCTCCCTACACACTTCACCCCTGGAATCCCCCATGCACCCACACCCCATGCCCCCCTCCCCATGCACCCCTACACACTGCCCCCAACCCCAACCCCGAACACCCCCTCCTAGATAGCCCCCTCCCCTTGTACCCCATGCCGCCCTCCCTGCACACTTCCCCCCTGCACACTGCCCCCTCCCTACTCACTTCCCATACTGGACTTCCCCCTTTAATACATTATAACATGTTTTTTTTAAAATTGGGACAAACACAAAAACTATGATGAATTGTGTATCAAAACACCTGAACATCTTGGGAACATCATCACAATCAGTGTGATATGTCATATTTCCAATATCACCCATGTCAATCTAACTAAGAGATGGTCAGTTATCAATGCATAGAAGATCAATAATCAAACTACTATCACTAAACACATATGGTATTTTGTAACCATTATCCAACAAGATGGGTGTCGCTTGTATTAACAAACACTTTCCCAAGATTCCCTATAAAAAACAGGCATGTTTATTCTCTATAATTCACCATAAAAATGGAACTAAAAATTCTAGAGCTTTATTACCTCACAAAAATTCTATAATTTTAATACATTTCTAGTATTCCATTAGAAAAAAATGGAAGTTCTGACAACATACAATGTTGGTAATAATTCCCAAGGAATGTTTATCCCATATAAATTGTGAATTACATGATGATCATGCCTATAACAAGAGTCAAATAATTGCACAAACACCCATCTAATCAGTGTGTCATTTTAAAATCTAAGATTCTTACATGGGATAAAATTCACTCAAATAGAACCACACATCTGAAATGGTTTAGATTCATTTTAATTTTTTTATATTTTGAGGAAGATAACTCCCTTAGGATAGCCCCATACAAAAGAAGAAAGCACCAACAGAAAAGATAGGTTATGCTTAAGAGGTCACTAGGATCAAAAAAGAATTCATTTGTGTTAAATTGATAGATAAATAAGCCAATGGGACACACTCATATACCATATCTAAGGAAACTATCAATTGAACATTAAAAATTCTATTGCATGAGGTTGAAAACTAAAAACACAGTATTTAGGTTTCTTATAAGGAATTACATCTCTTCAATTTATTTCTTAAAATATTCCAAGTCTTAGTTATATTGGACGACCAGTATCATTCATGGAAAATAAATAAATATTTTCTTTTTATTGAGATAGTTCTCCAATGAAACAATGAAAAGCTATCTCAAACTTATTTTCAAGAATTAATTATTTATCTACCATACAATCAAAATATTATGAAATTTATCTTATAAATTTCATTCTCCATTTTACATATACATTATTTTTTTTCATATTTAGATTAGTTAAATATTATTTTTATTTTAGGTTCATGAGGAAAGAACCCTATAAGTTACAATTTTCATTTCAAATAACATAATACTAAAAATAATACATATCAAAAAAGCTAAAAGTTATTCTATTTACTGTAAAAAACATGTTATGTAATATTCCACCATAAATCTATACATAACATCATATAAGAGGAAACAAAAAACATTAAAAACCATCACTCCATGGAATAATAATACCCGCATTTGGTTATGTAACATAGAATATCTAAATAAATGTGACCTAGGTGGGTCCCATCGTATCCATCCTGGGTTCATATAAATTCCACCAAACAATCATTGATTTATTTATTAAAGTTTCAAAACACCATTAATAGGTTATCTCATCAGAATCTGGACCCAAATGAGCTATATGGGTATAGATGTGTATTTTGGAATTTATTAACATGGGTTGTCATGATGAAATTCTACAAGTACTATAATTCATAATGGAAAAAATTATTTATATGAATTACCTTTTAGTATATACCATGGTTCAGTAAGATGAATTACCAATGCTAAATAACATTGATACTTGTATTTATATGTCATTATTGGAAATCATGTACCTATAAATTGGTCTTCATCTTTGACTATAGAATATAGAAAGTCCATTTATAATGGTTTGATTATATGGGTGACTATTCAAAATATATAAAGGCCTGAGAACATACTAATTTTTTTTTGAAACCCATTTAACCATTATCATAAATTTGTTAGCATATGTAACATATGGTTCATTATTGATACTTTTCAATATTGGTTAGTTAAGGTAGCACCAAATCACTATATAGGAAAAAAACCATTTAGGATGATGCTAACACATTAATAACCAATCATGTATAACAATTATCACAAGGAATGATATCACATGTCAGAAAATAATATTTATTTATAAAAAAGAAACCAAAAAATCAAGGTATATAGGCAGATAAAGATAAATAAGCATGAATCAATTAATAAAATCACCTAAAGAAAATATCACATATAACATAAAATCAGGGCATGAAACCCACATATCATGGAATATTCAAGGCATTTGAATATCTATGTTCCTAGAATGATGAATGAAACAACATGTTAATTACATGAAACCTGTGGATAAAATAACCTAATATCATCAATCTATATGTAGAATAATTTAAATCAATCAGTCAAGGTGAAATCACAATCAATTTTAATAACTATCAATAAGACCATAGTCTCATCACTGAACACTTAGTCACTTCTCCTTGCATGTGTTGAACACTCCTAGATATGATTATTTACCCTGAAATGACACATTCTTAGAATCATATCTAATATTAAAAAATTGCACAATAACATAAAAAGAAACCTCTTATACAACTTTTTAAATTCCCAACCCACGAGCCACTAAACAAATCCCCAAGAAAGTTGGTTACATGGCTACAAGAGTGCCACCACATATATCATAGGGAGCCGACCAATGGTGAGGGTATAATTATGGTACAATAGAGATTCTATAACCTTATAAAAATAGTATCATATCACTATACAATAACTACATCAAAAATAAGAAAAAGTATATATGAATGACATAGAATCATGTATTTATATGCATTTTGAAGATAATATATTTCTGAGATATTGATTAGCTGTTGTTGGGGTTATGTTTAGATCCACGGAATCCACAAAGATAATCAATTATAATATAGGGGTGATATGTACAAGTTGTAAGACCCTTGTATCACAATATAAGGAACACAATTCCAGGAGTATCATAATTTTAAGGGAATCTAATGCTGAGGGATGCCATAACTGAGTGTCAAAATATAAAATGAACCCCATTCCAAAATATCACAACATATATTAGAAACCATTCCCATATGTCACAACATTTATGGGGAACTATGCATCAAGGATTCCTTGTCTGAGTATCAAAATTCATAATGGATTCTAAGCTTGAGTATCCAATATATAAAGGATATCATTACCTATAGACACCATTCCCATGTATCAAAATTTATATAAGGGAAATCATGCCTAAATGATTCTATAAAAATGCTTCAAAATATATATTGGACTCCATGATTTAGTATCATAATATAACAAAACAATGTCTAGGTGAACTATTTATAGGTAGTTTTCACCAAACATGCTTTAGTATATCCTAATCCATGAAAGTATCCAGCGAGAAATGATTCACCATGATCATTATTTTTAGTCATTTTAATTTACTAATAAAAAATATTGTCATGTGGGAAAACATTCCCTACTACATTTCAATTCATTACACACAAAATTTTTATGCATATAAGTTTTCCATAAATAAATTAAATAATTTAAATAGGGAAGATTCTTTAATTAATAAAAAAATATTCCCATGGGATGGACAATGAATCTCATCATACAAATATTATTATTTAGATACACCTTTTTATTTAATAAGATAACCCACCTCTATTATGGTTAATAATAAAATGGTCTATGGTTTTTATCATTCTCATGTTTCTTAATTCAATTAACTATCCCTTGCGTGAGGGATTAATCATCACACCTCCAATTATAATCAAAATTGTAAAAGGAATTATAATAATAATCAGTTAAAGTATCAAGAAAAATGGTTTATTAATCTTTTATAGAAAGCATAGACCACAACCATAAAGGAAACACACCCATTTAGTGGTTTTCATTTAGGAGAGAAACTGATAGTTCTATTAAGAGTAAAATTATTATTTAATATAAGTCATTAGTATCTACATTATTAACTTCACATTTTAAGGGTGACCGATGGAAATTAAAATTTGGAACACAAATATATTGTTCTAAAAAATAAAAACATTATGGTAAAGTACATGGACCACCTACCTTATACTAGGGAATCTTTAGTTTTCCAAAATCAAGATTTGATTATATATTGTTTGAGGGAAATTAATGAAAAAGACAAAAGAACTAAAAATAGTTTGAATTAGCTCGGATGAAGATATTGTAGGATATGGAATGATAATTGATGAAGGAAAGGAATAAGAATCACATGACAACCATGGTATATCCAACATAACTAGTGACACTCAATTGGAATTTGGATGAATATTATGTTTCTATGCCTTGAGGGGGGAAAGGGAACCTAGGGAAGGGTACCTATGTTTGGATGTGAGGATAAAACGAGAGAAAATTATAAATATTTGGGATGGGAAACCCAATAATTTATAAACCATTAATGATTTTCAGGATTTGTATACATGGAATGGATAACTGAATTCTAACTGTGCATTTCTACTTCCAAAGTCAAACCAACTATGCAGGTAAAGATAATAGTCTTCCAAAATCTACATAACCAATGGATGACCCATACTATTTTCTAATGATATCCGCACACAACCATTCACGTCATTTATAATGGTAACCCATATTTGAATTAATACTAACACATGAAACCACAAATCACAGTACGACCATAAAATCAGAACATTGATGAAATTAGATGGTATAAAATGCCTGTGTTGATTGGAAGCTTTTGTGAGGAGGGCGTTGTGGTGATAGGTGAGAGGAGGGTGCCGCGATGGGAGAGGTCTCTGTGGAGGAGGGTGCCGCTGTGAGAGAGGTTGTCGGGGAGGAGGGCACCGCAGTGAGAGAGTTTGTCAGATGGGAGGGTGTCGCAGTGAGGAGAGGTGGGGTAGGAGAGCTCAGGAAGTAGAAGACCTTTTCGGAGGAGGCCCCTGCGGTGAAGAGAGGTTGGGGAGGAGAATTCTCTAAGGCGGATAAGTTGCTGGGAGGAGGGCGTCACGGTGAGGATAATTCTTCGGGAGGAGGGTCCCACTGTGCGAGGTGTGTAGTGAATTAGGGAGGATGAGACTGATGCCAAATAATTGACAGACGCGGTATAGCCATGGTTGATTAACTAAGACGTGGCAATTATAAAGGTATAGCCATGGACTAATAAAACAGTGGCTATAGGTCCATGGATATAGCTTTAATTTCTAGTAGTGTATATCCTTAGATTAAGGATAAATCAATTAAATAATAATGTGTGAAAAATATAAATACACTCAATATGATTGCATATTCATTGTACATCAATTAGAGGCCATTCACACATGTTCTTTTAATGATAAAATCAATGACTTGTATGTTTAACACAATGAATGTAAATTGAGATAAAATTAATCTTATCATGTTCATATCGATTACATGAGAATTTATAAATGGATTGATTATGTGTATCAAAATTATATTCACGCAAAGGGGATTGGAAATTAAAACATAAATAAATAAACAGTGATTCCACATATAATCATAGCATTACATATTAAATAATTAGAAGATTAACCTAACGAATGGAAATTGCATTAAAAAGTTTCTTACAATTTTGGTAACTTAAGAAACATACACCACATGAAAGAAGGATCAAACAATGAAGATGTAAACACACATAAATAAAATTATATTACACATATAAAACAATCATGGGAAGAACATACACCGTACAAAAATAAGTAGTGGCAAACATAGCATTAATCTCACAGGAACAAAAAGTGAGACTAAAACCCTTTACCACATTGTAATCAATCGAGTCATATGAAACATAGTTAATAACCACATAATTAATTACAAAATACCATGAATATAAAGAGAATAATGATAATATATATCAAATGGAAGTACACAATAAAACACATCAATAAAAAAAGTGGCAAATTATGGAAATATCATAAAATTAAAAGTGAGATCAGAAACATGTTACCTCATGTCCGACTTAACCTGTTCATTCTTTAATCTCCGGAATAATAAACTAATGTTAATTTATACTTATTTATGAACCTTTTTCAAGTTTCTTATTACTTTAATATCACTTATTTCTATGTTATAAACATTATGCGATCATTTATGTTAATAATGGTTGTTTTGTCAATATTTGGTTCTTGAGTAAAAAATAAACTTCTTATAATTTCAAGTTGTTGTTCATGTGAAAAAAAATCAATTATATCTAGAATGAAATTCATGATTTAGATATCATATATATCATATATATATATATAGTATATATATTTATTTATAATAGTACATAACATTTGGAGGTAAGAAATGAAATGCACCATTCAGGGAGACAGTAAGTCGTACGTACACATGAATGCTACTTTCATTTCTATTTCATATTTAATGGAATGAAAACTTAATGATAAATAGGTATATTATAATTCCAGTATATTATAATATATAATTTCATTAAATTAATCAATTATATGTTCCTTGTTTAGCATGAATGAGTCATATCACTTTGAGGGGGTGCTAGTTTGCACTTCCTCAAATGAAATTATCACGTTTACCCATTATGGAAACATTAAAGGTAAGGTATAAATGGAAAATACATAAGCATAGAGACAATATAAATATAATATATATCACATATAAATATAGTTCCATATTAATGGCCACTGTAAGAGGTTGTAGGAGAAGACTAAACAATCATCGCTTTGTGAGTCAGTAGTTCTCCATCCACAGAAAGAGTATGTTCATTACCCATTAGATGCAGGTGTGTGGAAGTGTAGTCTAAATACTTATCATAAAAAAAACCTTGTATATTGATTATACTATTTTTCTTATAAATGAAAGGTATAAAAACAATTTAGGTGGTTGGAGAAGTAAAATAAAACAAAAGAACTTAAGAGAAGACGTTATGTTTAAACCAGGTAACTCCCTTTGGATTGAACCAAAAACATTTCTTAAAGTGCCTTCTGCCTAAGGTAAGGATTATATGTGGAAGATAGGGATCTTGAGAGATTATTTGGAAAATGTTTGGACGATCCAAGGGGCTTGAGAGGTGTGGGTAGTGGTTTAGAAGTGAGGGATTTTTATAAGGGGAAGGAGGGGCTCTTTAGGAAAGTTTGAAATTATTATTTTAATATATAATGATTTTCTGTTTCTAAAGTTCCAAAACTTATTAAAGTCAAAAATAAGATTAATATTGTTAGAAGTAAAATCATCCAATATGAATTGGAAATGTTTTGGATGTTTGTTTAATTTATTTAATTTTATTTATTTAAATCATTCATTTATGAGGTAAACACTGCTTCATTATTGTGTCAAAAATAATTTTATTTATTTGATGTATAAAAATTAAAAAAAAATACCATGATGTTGGAAATTTTTGTAGATTTAAAATGAATATTTATATTCCAATAAATCAATTATATAACCCCACATTAAAATAGTTTTAGCAAAAATAATACATGTTTATGATATTTTTATTTTTACTTTTAAAAAAAGTTATTAATGTCATTATCTTACCAAAGTGGCTTTCAAAGCCCAAAAGACTCACCCAAGGATTGTCTTGGTCGGCCATTACTCATAATATAAGGTTAGGACAAGTGTTAAGGTAATTTTATATTATTATATTATTATTTTTACCTTGAATTACCCTATTTATCTTTGACCACGGTAAATAAAAGTCAAAAGATACTATTCACCAAAAATTATTTTAACCTTATTAAAATACATTTTACTTACTGATAATAACCATGTATGTCAGATTTTTGAAATTAAATTCATAGAAGCTGTAAAATTTCATTTAAATGAAAAAAGATGGTTTTTAACTACTACTTAGTGTTTTAACTATTTATCAAAAAATTGCAGGTTTTTAGAAAATTACAAAAAATTCAGCCTAAGGTATATTTGATATTCTGAATTCAAAAATGATATCTATTTAAAAAAATTCAAAACATAGTATTTTCATTAATTAATTTAAAATAAATTCCCGGTGTCAAAACAAAAAAGCGCATTTTTAAGAAATAATATCCATAAAATGATCGACACTTGTTTGTGTCCAATTTCAAAGTAAAAATACATACAATGACCAATATTGGATTAAAATGTAAAAATAAAATCTAATTACACTTTAAAATCAATTAAAAATATAATCAAACAATATAAATAAATTAGATAAAAATGCAGTTTTGAATTTAAATACAGTATTTTTCACTATTCATTAAAAAATGAACATTATCAGAAATATTTCATCCAAAGTTAATATTGATTTCCCGATTCGATATGAGTCCTTTAATTTGTCATGTAGAACTTATAAAAGTGTAAAAAAATTATTGTTAAAAAGGGTTTTCTATCAAAAGGCATTAAAATGAACATTTAAAGAATATTTGAGTGTTGCATGCTTAATATTGGATTCATTATCATTTTAAGCCTCTAAAATTTATTGGGTAAATGTAAAAACATTTAAGAAACATATTTAATCATAATATGGTTAGTTTTGTTAATTCCCTCCAATACAACATCTATGCATTAACTACCATTTAAAGTAATAATATTATATTAAAATTTTTCAGAACAACTCAACGTTGTGTGCACCATAAGATTTTAATGAAACCTATTGTTGTGTATCAGGTATGCCATTGAATATAGCACCACTTTAAAGTAAAATTAATATTTAATTCATAAATTTTAATAAATATGAAAAATTTATATTCTTTATTTACCTGGGATGTTACATGTGGAGTGACTTGAGGAAGTTGATGGTGAAGGGGGTATTTTGACTATTTCAATGAACTGGTTTCCTTTTCTTCAAGGACAGTTCAGAATGATCAGTTATGGGATTCTCCTTTAGTGTGGGATCTCCATCCAGGGTTATGACCTATTTATTTTGATGATTTGTGAATGTTTTACATCTAGTGAGGATTGTAAACTTGTGGAACCTTTTTTGAAAAGGTATTTTTATCAGTTCATTCTTTTCATTAATTGGACCACTCTCTTGTTTTCTTTTAGTGTGTTCATTTTGGGAATTCAAAGACATCTTATCATTCTCCTCTAAAGCCTTGTTATCAGTGTGGACATTTGGGTCACCTGGAAAGTTTCTCAAAGTTCTGTCTTCAAGAGAATAAGTATATATCGGAGGATTTCATCTTTTGACTATGTGGTAGTGGATGCATCAAGACATAATGGATCCACCCACAAGCCCTATATTAAATTTTGGGAATAGTCAGGAATTGTTAAGGGTGTAGGGAACATCATTTTAGTTTTTTATATAATTTCACAGTGGTAATGATTTAAGTTCTCATTGCATCTTTCCCTGTTGTAGTTTCCTTTGTTCTTGGGAGTTCCCCTTTTGTTATAAGATGAAATAGTGGACTCATATTACTATTCTTCTAGTGGTTGTGAATTTTTGAATGAGAATCGCTAAATGGTTTTCCTTTTTTGATTATCATTTGTGGAGAGATTTTGGTTTTGGTTTGTGCTCATTTGGAAAAGAATATGTCTTTTCGAAATGATGAATTGTGGTTTAGTCTGATTCTTGGGTCAAGTTTCTTTCATAGATTTTCCCTTATGTTAAGGGTTTATGTGTTGGGCTAGGAATTTCTGATGGCTGTGTTGGTTGGTCTATGCGAAGATTTACCAGGTTAATTTGTGTTGGGTATCCCTTTTGGGTGTTGTAGTCTAGTAGGGTTCTTTTGGTGGGCAGAACCCTCATCCATTCCTCATGGTTACTGTCATTGCATTTTCTCATAGATATGGTTGGGTGTGATTGTAAGAGTGAATGGTCCCACCGAGTTCATGGATTCATTGGCCTTGTTTAGATTCGAGCTCAAGTTTGGTACTTCTTGTGGCTGAGTGGCTTTATAGGGGAAGAAAGTCTTTTTCGTGGGGATAATTGTCACACTCTGACCACATGTTCTTTTAATTTTTACCTTTTCTTGATGTTGGATCCTATTTTCGAGATTCAGGTGGTGTTCCTTGTTAAAAGTTTTATGTTTCAGAGTATTTGGATGCTTTTTGACCATGTGCATGGTTTTATGCACGATTTGAGCAAAATTTGGCTGCAAACCATGTGAGGCCCAATAGTGACCATGCACCCTTATTTTTGTAGAGAATGGATAGTACACTGTTAGAAGAAATTGTGCAACAATAATGTGAAATGGTTCTTTCAAATGACAGATCTGAGTTTCGAAATTGGTGAACATGTTCTCAAACTGTGTGGCCAACCCATGTGAGGGTCCTTTCATTCCAATTGGGTGCACACAACCGGTTCACCATCTAGAAGACTGTGCGAATAAACCATGCAGTCTGATCTAAGTTCAAAAAAAATTAAATAAAAGTAAATTGAAAATAAAATGAGAGAAAAATAAAAAAATGTTTTAACAATAATAATAATATTATGAATATTATTATAATTATGTTAATTATTATTAATATTATTAAGTCTATTATTATAAATTATTATTATTATTAAGGTTATTTATCCCTCGAATGGGGTACCCTTATCCACATGTATCCCCCTCCTTTCTCCCTTTCCTCGTGAGACTACCCCCTCCTCCGCTCCTCCATATCCACATGCCCATCCCTCGGTCGAGCTCCTCCTCCACCAGCATTTTCCCCAATTTCATGTGTTTCTTGGACAAAACTCCAAAGTAAGCTGTCATCTTCTCTCTTTATTTCAATTTTGGTCAATTTTTCCTTCTCCTATCACCCCATTCATTTTATATGAACACTAAGTCCATGATTAATCTTGTTTTTGGTTATTTCTTTTATTTTTTGGGCATGCAATGGCTCTCTCAAGTCGACCTTGTTTTTATTTCAGAATATTCCACCAAATGTGAAGCAGTTTGGTTTGTTTTGGCTTGATTTTCACCATTTAAGGTTGGTTTCATCTTCTATATTGGTTTGTTTCAATTTTTATGGGTCATTTTTAATTATTTTTATAGTTTCTGGTATTTTTCTATTTTGCATTTTGGTATATGTTCAGATGGATTCAAGATGCCATCATCAAACACATATTTGCATATTCATAGGTAGGGATAAATATATGTATTTTCCCACATTATATATATTCACCCATGTTAGGGTGAATATATATAATGGGGCTAGATGTTCTTACATATATATATGAAAATTCATACACATGTAAGTGTAATGGGGTATATGCATGTATAAGCATGTGTGTGAGGATCCCATTGTATATAGTTTTCCATTAAAATATTTATATAAGGGATAGGTTTTCATGCATATAAGAGAAGGTTCATATGCATGCAAGTGGAAATGGAAGATTAGAGTTTCCATTGTCAAAATGATCGAGTGCTGAGATGTATTGTCTTGGTCTTCTTCTTCTTGAGGTAGGTTCCCTATGCCATGAACATTAATTTTAATTCCATAATTTCATGAGTATTCTTAAAAAGTTTTTCTTAATATTAAATAGTATTTATAAAAGTGATAGTTATGCTTGAGTTTATACTTTCCTTCATTTCTTATATTCACCTTCAAGTATGACATGTGTAGTCTTCATTAAAATATGCTTCCATGCTTGTTTTAGAATGTTCTGCATTTGAAATACCAAAAGATGGTTTCCAAAAATGGTTATGGGTGTGGAATGGGTAATTAAAAATATGTTTCTTGGGTGTAAAATAGTTATTCAATTTTACATGAATGAGATTGGGTTCGATTATGATTTTTAAAAGGTGAAATTTTATGTTTTTGTATGTTCGAAAAAATGCATGGGTTTTGGTGTGAATTTGAGGTTAATTTCTAAATCTCATTTCATAAAAGGATTTCTCATTTTTCAGTATGGATTCAAGATTTTTTTAATGTGTGGTGTCTTGGTTTATTAATTGGTATTTCCAAAGGTTTTGGAGCTTAATAGTGTTGGGTGATTATGTTTTTTAAAATTAATGTATTCCATGTAAAGTAATGAGGCATGTTTG
Source organism: Viscum album (assembly GCA_963277665.1). Taxonomy (NCBI): domain Eukaryota; kingdom Viridiplantae; phylum Streptophyta; class Magnoliopsida; order Santalales; family Viscaceae; genus Viscum; species Viscum album. The sequence goes on from OY728121.1 coordinate 550,066,497, forward strand.
GAACATTGAAAATGGTTTGTGGAATTGAAAAACCCTACAATAGGCATTACCCCTTACTTTAGAAATATGATGTGTATGTTAAATGTATTATCCATGATATTTTACTAGTGAAGAGTCTTGTTCATTGTTTTGTGACTTAAGAAGGGGTATGCCCTCAAGGAGGGAGATTGGTGGTGAGAGGTTCAATGGGTTTTTGGGTCAAGAGAATCATATGAACATGTATGTTTGATTGATAATAACTCAACAAAATTTTAAATAGGGCACATGGGAAACCTAGGTATCTTTGTGGGTGAACTAAAATTATTATTCTAGTTGAATCAGAAATGGATGAGGCTCAGATTCATCTATTAAGATTGAAAATTACCACACTAACTAAACATGATATATCATCAGTAACCACTTGACATTTGGATGAATTCTCCTATAATGGCTCATTCATGAATTGTTTTTGGTTTTTTTCTTATGTTATGAAGAACATTAGACCTTGGGATGGGATCCCCTCTAATGTATCATGTAGGGGAATGCTATTGGTAGTTGAGTTGGAGTATTTTGATCCTTGAGGTATGAGGATCATAAGGTACCACTTCTTCTAGTTACATATATTAACTTCCCCTGGTTCTCCCTTTTCACATGGTTCTTTATGATGTGGTTCTCACCATCTGTATTTGTTGTACCTTGTTTACATGGTTCTTATGATGTTATTTTTCATTATTGTTTCATCATTATTGTTTTTACCCATTGTGAAATCCATTTTTTAATTTAATTGTTTTACATTCATTTTGAAATTTTTATGTGTGCTTAGAAACTACATTGTAAATGTGGTGAATAGAAAATGTATGATTGATAATTGAATTTGAAAATAATGGATAAAATATATTTTACATGGTTGTATTTTCAAACTATAATGACTTGGTTTTCATTTTAACAGTAAGGCGTAAGGAATAGTTTATCTAGGTGTGCCTATTGATTTTTAATAGACATGGCTATAACTCATTCTTATTTATAGCTTATAGTGATGCTTCCTTCTCTAATTTTCTCATGGAGAAAGTGTGATCTTATAGTTGGAGGTGACCCATGAGGTCACACAGAGGTACATGTGTAATTCTTTTTTTTCGACTACAAAAATTTAGTTTTATTATTCCGTTTAAATTTATTTATTTATTTTTCATTTTTATGGGCCAAATCATTACTATATATGTATTATTGATTGTTGATAATAGTTTCTAGCCTAATAGGATCGAGAAAGAATCTTGGGCTATGTCACAGGCTGGCTTGGGTAACCGGTTTAGGGTTAACCCAGGCCAGTTCTTGAAATAAACACTCTAGTTATATTCCATGAACTAATGAATGCTTTGATTCATGAGTCTCAAAAAAAATTATGCATTTTCCTTAGGATTTCCTTTTATATTTATTGATAGAGAAAGATAAAATAATGTATCTATAACCTTTTTTTGGGAGTCATTCTTCATCGTGATCTTTTCAAGAAGTCTTCAAATCATTATATAGGGTTGAGGGGTTTGTTTCTTGGGGAATTTTGGGTGTCAGGGTGGAGTGGTTTTGGATCCTCGCTAGTTTTTTCCGCAGGGATTTTTGATATACCTTTACTAATGTGTGATGGGATTCTTCATGTTTTTCACTAATAACCCTTAGTATAACACCCTTGTGTCGATAAAATGTACCATAATTTGTAAGGCTAGTTTTTTTAGTCTAGTATAAAGATGATGAATACATGTTTTTTAAATTGGTGTTTGGTTTTACTAGATCTTAGGATTTTAATTATGTGAAATAGGATATGTTTAACTATATGATCAACCCATATTTATTTTAATATATTATGGAGCAATATTTAGTGAGATTTTTCTCGAGAATATTTCTTTAGGAAGTGGTGAAGATCAAAAGATTACTATAGGCCACAGTTTCTGATGGTAAGACCCATTTCCCCTCTCATGTGTAAATAACTATTCAATATGATTTAGGAACTCATTTATTTTTGAGAATAAATTTTCATATGAAAATAGATTTCATGAATTATAAGTCTATAAAAACATTAGAATAAATGTTGTGTGTGTAAATTATGAATTACATAGAATCATAGGAAAAGAAATTATCCTTGGTATTTATTTCTAATAATAATAACAACCATAATACCAATGGTATTTCTCCATATAATGCTATATATTTCTCACCATTCTAATCCCCATTAGGTTATTTTAAAGTCAAAGAATAAATATTCATTGAATGGAAGCATGATTGAGAAGGTGTTTGTGATTGACATGTGAATAAAGCTGCTCCAAACAAAAATATGTCTTAGGATGGACATATTAGCTGATATCTAGTATTTGAAATCAATGATAATGTATTTATAATGTTTTTACCTTATCATTAACAATATGGTTTTGGATAATTGAGTATGCTTTATCGTAGATTTTTTAGGCCTTTTAAGGATTTACATCCCATTAGATAAGTTGTATATTAATTGTCTCTATCCCCACAGATGCTACAAATTGAAGAAATGTTAAATATATAACAACATTTCCATTATCTAATTGATGATACCTATGTAATTTATTGGGATAACTTGGATGTTGAGGATGATGTGACCTCTAAGGAATGGTCTATCCAGATTTTTTACTATTAGAACATAGTAATATATGGGAATGTTATTCCCTTGTATTTTTTTCTTCACCAACATTATTATTTTGATAAACTTGCATGTGAACATGAGTCAAAAATCATTCTCAATATAACAATTTTTTTATTTATTAAATCTCTTTAGGTTATATGTATGATCATGTTCTTGATTAACCTCATGATTGGACATGTTATATGATTTCATATCATCCATTTTTTTAAATTATTGATATATAGATATCATTGTTTTATAGGTATATGATTCATGATCGATTATCACCAATTGACTACTCAATGTTCTGGCGCTCTTTAATAGTTTTTATAATGGCACTCTCGTCGAATCCTTGGTGATGGTACTATCTTTTGGAGTTAATTGTTTTTTTTTTGACTTTTTATTGGGAGGGGGGTTGTTTATAATGTATAAATAAATGGATTTATAGATGAATTTAAATTTAATAATTTGATAATTTTTTGTGTGAGTTAAGTACTGGGGATGTATGCTTGTTATATCTTGGTGATTTTCAAAACATTTCAATAAAATAATATATTATTCGCAAGATGATTCTGATCATTGTTCCCAAATTTTTAGGCATTAATAAAATCCTCAAATAGGTTACTGATATCGATCAATAATTATATATGGATGTGTATTTAAGGTCCAAATAATCCATTTAATACACATGTTAAACCAAATATTTAATTATTCTATGACATTTTATGTTTAACATACATAATGTTAAAAAAATATTAAACTAGAAAAATATATCAATCATATAACATCCCCAAATGATGAATCACCTAAATAGATGATTTAATCAGACATTGAAATAGTTATTATTAAATTTTATTATGTTTATTGTGATAGGTTAAAATAGATAAAAATAAATAAGATAAGATTAGTGTTATGTTCCCAACACATACACGAACAATGAAGAGAGGTAAAACACGCACTTTGGATTGAATGACAATTTTAATAAAGGAATGTGTTATAGAAAAATTAAAGATATTTTAATAAATAAATAAAAAATATAGAAAATTTGGTTTATGAACATATTTTTTCTAATTGTAATCATTCATTACATAAAATTGATGTGAAAACAAACATTTGTGATTACGATTGGAAACAAATAAAAATGAACATGAAAAGAAAAGTACAAAAGTGGTATATATTGTTGAGAAAAGATTATGGAAAGTCCACCTATTAATTTGGAATGGATATGATCATTCAAACTATCTTCCTTTAGTTTTGATGATCCAAAACCTTGTAATGAAAAGAGGGGGATTTATTTATATCAAAAAAATTTGGCATGTTTTCCTTCCAAAACATTCCTTCAATTTGTCTATACAATTTGGCCATTTAGATAGATGAATCTAAATAAAATTTATTCATCAAAATTATATATATGTATTTGGAATGTACACCCTCTAAATTTTATTTCCATTGTACATTAGGAGAAAAAATAATTTTTTCTTCCTAAACCATGTGAGGATGTATATAATTATCCTAAATTCTTACAAGGCCTAAATGTGAATGGGTTTTAGACCCAGAAAATGAATTAACTAAGAATTAAAATATTCTATAATATTTTAAACTAATTTTTTAATTTCCACCCACAAAATTCTATCACAATTGAGAGTGTTTATTGGTCAAAAATCCATGAATGGTTAGCTTCTCTTCAATCCAGGGTAGAATTGTTGGATGAATTTTCATGCATGAATTGGGGCCCATTAAGGATTACATGGGATATAATTTTTTTATCCAAATTTTATTGGAATCTCTATTGAAATATAGTGGATAATAGATTAATTTGTACTTATATATTGAGATAAGAAAATTTAACATCATAGTCAGTCTAATTTTATTGATAGATTTGTTGTTCCTTCCTGTTTGGTCCATATGGCCCTTAAAATGGTCAAACTAGCCCTACCTACACTTTTAATATTGTTTGGAATATGAGTAAAGAAACCTAACAACCAATAATAATTTTTTTACATAATTATGGGATGAGTTATGATTAATGTATTAAACTAACATGAATCTTGATTAATTCAAAAAGTTATTAAAAATATATTGATGATTAAAACGTTAAAGTTTCACTCCAATTATGTGATTTTATTTGAAAATAATTATGGAGTTAATTAAAAATTTATGAAAAAATTATAGCATCAAATCACCCACACACAATCCTCTACATGTCATCGTGTACAACATACACAAATACATAAAAAATAATTTTCAATTCCACCACAAATTTTTATAGTATTATTTTTTAAAAATAACTCGTTTTCAAATAAAAAATTATAAATTGGAAATTTATGACACAAATATCATACCTCTCACAATGATGTCACTTTATCAATGAGGTTCACCCATTAATAAAATAAAAAGTGATAGATTATTTAAGAGCTAACAACATTCATTTCATATTCTAAATATATAGAAATCAAGAGGTATTTTAAGGTGGGTTTGAATAGATATGGGATGGTGAGAATATAATATCCAAAATAGAGGAAAATTAGGGGAAACACCATCATTGAAAAATAAATATAGAGTTTATTAAATGAGACATGAAAGGACATTGAAACACATATTTATAAGGGTAAAAATGTGTGAGGGAAGATATTATATAGATAGAAAATTGGGAGATAATGAAATGATTAAACCTTTATAATACCCAAAAATTCTCTCAATAACTTCACAAAAACAAGACGCAAGTATTATTTTCTTTTCATTTCCCCCTTTTTCATTTTTATTAAAGTTTCAATTTTAAAAAATATCACACTCATATCCCAAACCTTTTATGATATCCTCTAGACAATAATTATAATAGTTATAACAAGTCAAAAGGTTGATGAAGAGTTATTTTTTACCTTCCCACTACACGACCATTATTTTTAATTCCTTTTTTTATAGTTTGTAAATCTTTTTAAACACACTTCAATATTATTTACACAAAAATACATAATAATATATCCAATCCAAAAAATCATTGAATGAAAACCTCTCCACCACACATAAATGGATTCTTGTCCTAAAAAATATAACGAAACATTAGAAATAATGGAAATTATTCATATAATTAATTCTAATCCCCCACACATAAATATCAATAAATAATGAAATGTTAATCCTTGTAGATGTTGATGTGGCTATAAAAAATATTTTTATAGGCTTTAAGGGGATTTAAAAAAGAGTGTCAATATAATTTTAATGGAAGTCTATTTGGATATTTTTCTTCACATGTTGTTCAAGAAATTACAATGAAATTAATGCACAAAACTTGGAAACTATGCTCTATGGTGCCCAAACTCAAGATTCAAAATCCGCAGTGAATGATAAAAAATATGAAATATTGGTTGTAGGTTATGTTGGAATGAATGTTTTAATTATTCCTCATCATCCAACAAAAATCAATTTCCAGTAAAAAATAGGTGTCCAAAAACTTATTGGTAATGAAAAAAATTTATTTATCAATGTCTATTATTTAAATAAAAGATCGTTAAGATTAAAAAAATACTTTGGATTATCCTAAAATGGTTTGCCAAAATTTCAAAATTTAATGTTTATTAATCATGAAATTTTTATGTAATTTCCAAAAAAATCACAGAAAATAGAAAGATGGAAAAAAGTGGATGGAAAAAGGGATAAGAAATGAGAGATAATGTGATAATTTGAGAGGTAAAAGAAGAAAGAGAGATAATTAGAGAGAGAATGATAGATATATAGGAGGAATAAGAAGATATGAAAAGGGAGTTAAATGGAAAGAGGTTCCACCAGTTTTGATTGGGGGGTGTCATTGTCTCCATCTAATGGTGGGTATAATCTAGAAATTATGAATTCAGTGGAAGTCAATGTGGTTTCGAGGTTTTCTGTCCTCAAATGATGATGATTTAGACATTATTCATTAACTGTAAATTTGAATTTTCATGAATTCTCTTTGACATGAACTACACAAAATGGGTAAACATTATTAATAATAAAATGACCTTCCCAATGAGAATTAATATTACCAAGATAAAATAAAAATCAAGAATTCAATAGAATTTAATTTCCACCTTCATGAAATACAAATTTAATGATGTTTTTTTCAAGGAGTTCCTTAGATTTTTAATTTTACAGTTTGTAATCCTCATTGTATTTAGGTTGAAGCTCCTCTAGTACACTAAACTATAACAATCCATCATTAAAATCTTTTTCAAAATCAAAATTATCAGTTCTCACAACCCAAAATGAAATTTTTTGTATTTAAATCAGTAAATGACATGATTTACCAAAAACTATCCTAAAAGTAGAAATTTCGATGGGTGTATTATAGGCCGTTTGATTAGCCTAATTCACTTCACAAAATCATTTACACAAATATTTTCACATGGGATTAATAAATATCTCAAACACTCTTTTCACGTCTATATTGGAAAGTTCATCCAAAACATTTGATTAGGTGTGATATGTAGTTGATGTTTTATGTACAACCGCATGTTTTTTTGAAATATATTACATTATTTTATTATTGAAATGGATTCCTATGTCACTTACCAAGGCACAAGGAGTTCTAAATCAATAAAAGATATGGGTTTTGAGGAAATGAATAACTATTTAAGAATAATACTTTGTAGTGGATTTGGACATGATCCACATAGAAACATTGTCAACTTCAAGAACAATAGGGGATAATCCATTAGAATTGGGGAAGATTCACCTAAAATTTATTCTCCAGAAATCAAATATCTCAGAGATGATTAATTTATTTTAGTGAATTTCTGTTATTTTTGAAATTATAACAATCTTATGGAATGTGGGACACAATTGAAAGATATCAAGGGAGTCCTTGAAGAGTGATTTCTATAATAATCTAGAGGAAAAGACTTTTTGGTAGGTCATTAGTGGCCCAAAGTGGCCAAATCAATGATTTTTTGGATGAAATAAAATATGGAGGAATGTTAATCTTCACTAACACATCTCTTAATCAATATGTCAAACCTTGTTTCCCATATATTAATATCCACACAAAAATTAAAATTTGAATAAAATTTCAACTTCACGTATTTTTTATTTTGAAAAGTTTTAAGATAAAAAATAGAAATGATGTTATTTAAAATTGGGGTATAGCCCGGTAACTTTTGAGAAATATGAGACTTGTTGAGTTAGAAATTTAGGATCTATAATTTTAGAATGAGAATAATTAGAAATTCAACTTAGTTGATTAGAAATATTGTTTTATTATTTAAACATCTCTATGATTTCATAATCATATTATTATAGAGTTGTGATCTATCTTATTTTACCTGGGTTGGAATCCCTTTTCTTGATTAAGATCATTAATGTTGAATAGTTTATAATGATTATGAGTTGGGATCATAAGATACATGGCACAAATTTATCTATGTAAAAACCCATAGATAAATTTTTATTTTAGTTAAAGTGTAATGATATTGAGTTTCATCTCATGTTTTTTAGGTACAACAGATGAAATGAGGAAATTTTTCTCTTATGAGACCAAGTATGACACCAATGGCCCTTTCAAAAAAATCACACATCAAATCAAAGGGTAAGGAATAATCTTGGTGTTAGATTATTAGGGATGATATAAGAGTATATTTCAAAAAATAAAATGTTATAAGACTCATTGAAATGGAATTTGAGATCATTCTGGAGTAACCTAGTGTGTTGGAGGGAAATTCTACTGATTTTATGAATGAATAACTGATATAAACTAGGAAAACTAAGGAATGATCGGATTTCTCAAAATGTTGTGGGTTATATAAGTGTTTGGATCCCCTTTATCGCAGTTATATAAACTACAATAACATATTGATAAATTATGTGTCCTTTAAAAATACCATTTGTAACCATGAAGTGACATTTCATTAAATTCAATTTATGATTACATTTGAAACAAATTTGCAGGTCCATATATATTGAATTCAGGAAAGAATGAAATGAATTTCCATTAATGGAAAATTCATCAATAAATACATCGATGAAATTCCTAATGAATTTGGAAAATATAATTACCATACACCTCTTGAATATTATAGGAGCATTGAAAAGGATAATATGTGTTATCCAACATACTTTTTTTCGAGAGGGGAAGATTAATGTAGTCATTTCTTGGTCTCGATGTGTGATTGGGATTTTTATGTAGCTGATGTATCAATCATAAAATCAATAATATGACGTTGTAGATAAAAATATTAGAATTTGGTCATGGAATGGATGTGGGTAGTGATATTTTCTCCATTCAGAATTAAATTTTCAATAATAGAGGCACACACACAATTGTTTTACTCTGGTTGGGACCACATGTTAATCATCATTTGTGAAAATAGTTATCAAACATATATTATGAAAACATGAATTAGTCTTACCCATTAACTATTATAAACTAGGGAGACAATAATAACTTGATGAATCTTGGTAATCCCTTCATAACTACCCTATGTATGAGCGGATAGAGTCTTCTATTAGGTTTCCTGGCTATTTTGGATGATTCTTCACGATGGATTTGATGCTTTCAACGTTCAAGGTTGATTCCTAGTATATCATCTAGGGTCAAACCTAAATCTATTTTTTTCTTTTAATAGTTGAACATGTTTGAACTCCTAAATTTTAGTAAGTGAAATAGTGATATTTACATGGTAATAGTGACCATGGAAAAGGAATGCATACTTCATGTGTGTAGTAAGAAGATTCAGATCAGTTTCATCCTTTACTTTTGGGACATAAAAATTAAGAACAAATGTCTTCCAATGATTTTTTATTAATTTTAATTAATATTTTAAACGGTGGATAAGTATATATTAGAGGTGACATGTGATTATAAATTGTGTTTAAATATACTTTAGATCAATGCAGTTTACAAATGAAAGGAAAATATCAACATCATTATTTTTGACTTGGGTTGTCATTGTGTAAATTTAACAAACTCCTCTCACACTAGAACACGATAAAAATGATGAAATAGGGTTAAATATAATCTCATAAGGTTCCTTATAAGAATTAATATATAATTATTAGTGATACATTGATGGGTATCACATTTCTTGAAAAATAATGACCTTTTTTTGTTGGTAACCAAACTCAATGGATAAGATACCTTTACGAACATCAATTATAGTTATATTTATCATGAGGAATGGTATTCCTAGAATTTAGGGAGACTAAAAAAATATATATCACCTTATAAATAAAGGACATAGAATTAAATTGGGACGATAATATCATTCAATCAGACAAGGATACCCTCAATTATTCCTTCATAAATGGTAGTGCATCGATTATCTAACTAGATGAAAACACTAATTATCTTAAAGGGACCAAGATCAAGGTTGGAGGATATGAAATTTGGAATGAAATTTTTCTAGTATCCTTGGTTTATGAGTGAATATTCAATGTTGGAGCTCAATATTTGGAAAATAAATATAATAGACCATAAATATTTGAAATTCATGGAATAGAGTATTGGTATGAAACACTTTCAATGCTCCTCAATTTTCTCTTATTGGCGTGAAATTCTTTAAGAAACATTGAATACATAGGAATTATATTGATGACATAAAAAAGGGGAATGCTGACTTTGACAAGTATAAACATGGTAATCATTTTAGAATCATGTTAAAAGGTATTCTTAGGGTGAAAAATGACTTTAAGAAAATGAATCAGGTTCCTTAGGGGGATAGAAGGTGGTGAGGGAGTGGAATCAAGTTCTTTCTCTTGGTATTGTTTTTGTTTTTCCAGATCAACATTTAAATTGGATTTAGAGGATTCATCTTGAGTCCTAGAAATTTTTATTTTAGTTCAGAGTTCAATTACACATACATTACGCATGGGGTTGATCATTATTTGAGCAAGAATTTGGGAATATTTATATGGTTTCTACGGTCATATGTGGGAAGCAAGCAATCCAATTTTATTTTTTTAATGATTTTCAAAATATAAAAGGTGATAGGAGAAATATCATCCACATAACATTAGCATGTGTTATTAGAATAATATGGATGTAAGACATTATTATTTTATTGATTTAGGTTCTTGTGAAATAAATATATTTTATCGGGTTGTGAATAGAGAAGTTTTAGTAGAATAGTGGAATCATCTAGGAGAAAGAGTATGGTTAAACATTGTAGGTTAAGTAAAAAAAGGATAAGGCTTTTAGATGTTAATACCACATTGACTATATTGTAATTGTTTTGGATTTTGAGGATCGAATTAAGGGGGTTGGGGGATGTGATTACCACACCTTAAGCCTGTATGTTACCTCCACCCGGGGTTATAGGTTGTTGAGAAGGATTTATAGGGGGGATGGTTGGAGTTTCTAATGAAATTACTAGGTTTTTAGGGTTTTTATTTCTCTGAGAAAATGTTGTGTTCAACTATATTAGAAATTAAGAATTCTATATATAATCATATTGTTATGAAAACATGTCGGTTGGATGAGACATTGAACTGAAGATTCTATAGTTTTTTATAGGTATAGAGAACCGATATTATAGATAAGATGAGGTTGGAGCTTTGTTAGAAACAAATAGTTGTCACATAAGACTTTTAGGATAACTCATCCACTCAGTCATCTTGTTTGAATCTATGGATTGATTCTCATGAACTTCTTTTACTCGATCATGCACTCAAGTACAGAATTACTGCATGTTTTTGACCCATTTCTTATGATATCCCATGTAGTTGCTTATGTTTTTTCAACAAGATCACCTCTACTTGTAGAATCTAGGGGATTTAGCTCCATATATAATAACCCCTAATAGATTTATTAGATCATGACTTGTTTAGGGAATTGGTGGTGTGGGAAAGAATCTATGAGATTTTGGAAACATTCCCAATACTCATGATGTGATTCATTAGGGAATTGATGGCATGCACTAATTTCATTTTGGTTAGAATTAGTTTGAGAAGTGGGAATTATTTTTTATAAAAGAGAGGATCCAAGTACTTCCATGATATTATGAAACTAATAAGGAGGTATTAGATCCATGACATGGTCGAGTCAGCTAGGGATAATAGAAATGGTCTAAGTATGATTTATTTTTCAAAAAACCCCATGAGGTTTAATACTAGAGAACACTATTTGGAAATCACTGAGATGAAGATGTGGATCCTTAATGGATATCCTATTTCAATTAGGAAAATGCTGAATTAACCATAATTATAGTTTTAATTTTCCCTTAACGGTGGTATACGGAATAGAAATAGGTTTGTAATTCCACTAAAAAAATCATCATATGGAAGTGGTTCTTTTTTTATTTTAAACCACCGTTATATGATTCATTGATGGTTTCAAAAAAATTACTTCCAAATTTGGCACCGACATTAAAAAAATGTCACTTCAGTAAATTTAGTAGTTTTTTTGAGAACCATCACATAATGTTTGTTTAACGGTAGTTATTTTTTGGGTTTAAGCAGTGGTGTCGCCGCCAAAATTTTTTTTAAAGGATAACATCGGTTTAATATATCGCTTAAAAAAAATCACTAAAATAAGATTGAACCCAAATAAAATAAATTTAAAATACGACTAAAAAATAATTTTTCATATATGGTAGAAGTTTAAACCAACATAATATATCACTTTTTTTAAAAAAAAAATTTAGCTACATAATCTTCAGTATTAGAACAAAAAAATAGATATCCAACTATAACACATCAAGATATAAATAATCACTAGATTTTATTCATATATCATCCTATACATCAAATTTTAATTTAATACACCAACTAGATGAATTAATGATATACCATATTTATTACATTAATTATCTAAAGTATTTTTGGACTATCTGGTGCATAAGACCCAAATAAATCACTCCAACAATTGAAAATGTATATGAAACAATCAAAAATTACATTGACTTGACTTTCAAATTCACTACACCACGTACCATCCCAATGAACACTTTTCGACACCCTCTCTATCTTCATATCCACTTCCTACTTCCAACACCTAAATGAAAATTATTTGAGGATTAAATAGTGTTGTAAATTTAAATGTAAACTTAAAACCATTAAATTCTTGTGAACTAAATGATTTTGATGTTTTTTAATTTACCTGCTCAATACCATCAACTTATGAAATATCACCAGGGAAAAATCCATTTATCTTATAATATAAATCAATCAATGCAATTTGTAGATCGACGACCATTACATCTTGCATCTTTATATGAGCTCCCTATTCCTGAATTGTGATTTTTCATTACAAGAATATCCCTCTCCACTACCGTAAAGTGGAATAATATTTGTACAAAGATATTCATTTTTAAAATATTAAAATTTAATAACATAATTACAATAAATTACACTATAATGTATTAAAATTAAATTTATCTATGAATCAAAGTCTTTATTTTTCCAAGATTGAGGCATTTGCCTCCAACTAGTAAAGTTAATTAGAAGGGTAACTGGATCCACAGTCAGATGGCCTAGAATATGGCCAAATAATCCTACGACATCATCTAAAGGGACCCCATAATAATAAAATGGGACAACTACCTTCTATACAGTCAGATTACAGACGTCTAAATTTTTCATATTTCTCTTCTTAGTATAATTGTTTGTATATTTTATGGAAAAACACTTAGTTTTATAAAAACTTTCAACAAAATTATTCAAATTAAAATTTGTACCTATAATTTTGACCCTCCAATATCTTCATGAAGAATTAGGAGTGACGAACTACTCCCTCGCTGCTAAATTGGGAGGAATTGTCTTAGATGCTGAGAGTTGGCTAGTATTAGTGAAAAACCTCTTCCTTGACATTCCTATCAATTAATAAAATACCATTAACTTCAAAACATATATTTCAAAAAAATCGTACATTTTTTTTCAAAAATGATAACAGATGAACTATGTTTAAAAAAATATATACATAGATAGGATAATGAATGAATATACATTTAACATAATTGGTTGATAAATTAATGGATGGATATACAAACAATCATTTTTTTCGTCAATAATGTCATTTTCCGGCTCCATCATTACTTCATCTACTTAATCCTCACTTACAAGACTAATATTCTCAATATAAGGATAGAAAAATAATTTGGTTTCTTGCTGTTTATGGGATTCAATGTCAAAGGTAAAATCTTCCACTTCATCACCCATATCATACAATTCATTCAATTTTACGTGAACAAATACACTTCTCTGTTCATCCGCGACATCTTCAACATAATATACCAATTTCTCTTATGATGATAAGATATATGGATCATTTAATTCGTAGTCACTGACATCCAATGAGTGAGAGATGTTCCCATATGTAAATTGAAAGTAATCTCTTTTAATACCCCTAGTAATATTGGCCAACTTGAATTTGAATAAAACAAATGAAAATAATGAATTTGGTAGTTTAATTTGATAATATAATACAACTATACATAGTATCCCAATTTAGAAACCATAAATATTCCACCATTATATGTTTTCAAACCCTCTCCCCAATCGACTGTATGAAATTTAAAGTCTTTCACATTGTAAGCATCAAACATTCTAGCATGTTTTAGAGGACCTCGACCTAGAAACATCAAATAATCTAACAACACATCCTGAGTATTAGTATTCATGATCTAAAAAAAGTAATATAAATTATTAGATTTAAAAAATATATGGTTCAACCTAATATCCATATTGATTGTAATTTTATGAGCTTAAAAAACGTTCAAAACATTCTAAAACCTATTTATTAGCATCTTTTGTTATATCTTTATCATTTCTTGTTCAACCTTTCAATCATCACTTTGTTTGCATCCTCATATCATTAATAAATGGATCTGAAATTTCACTATTAAGCAACACATATCTATGTTCTGGTAATAATTCTATTTCTGTCAGTGTAACATTTGAGCTCCTCATAACTGATCGGCCAATAGGATGAATAATATTTGATTTCTAAAGTAGTTGAGATTGAGTCGACATGTTATAATGTCAACCAAATAAAATTAATCTTGTATCAATATCATCAAAGTATCTTGAAAAAAAATGAAATATACTGCTATTCCAAATAGCCTTCAAAAATAGAGCCTTCAAGTTGGGCTTTATTTTTCAATTATGATTTCAAATTCCCAAGATATCTATGAAATAAAATAAATAAATTATAATTATTTATTTTATGTAGTGATAATAAATATTTACTTAAGATGAAAAAATATGAATAAAGTACCTTTCAATTGGATACATCCATCGATAATGTTTGTGGACTCATAATTTAGTCTCCTCGAATAAATGCATAGTTAAATTTATCATGACAATAAAAAACAAAGTAAAAATGATCATCTCCATTGCACAAAGTGTTAATGAAAATATCCCCTGAGGTTTTTCAAGATCAGATAGTTTTAGAGTTTTCAAACATATTTGGCTAAAGAATGTGGAAACTTGGATTACAACAAATTAATTATTTTAGTTAATAATTTATGCAATTCCAATGGTAGTGAATACTATAACAAAATAATTGAATCTTGAATTTCGAATACATGTACCATATTATTAATTAAGTCAACACAATTTGAGATGTTACTTGAATGTCCATTTGATACATTAACATTTCTTAAAATTCAATGGAATGTATCTATATCTGTATTTTTCGTTGAAAAATTTTCCAAGGAAATATTTCCATTCTCATATGGTCAGAGATCACGCTTTATGTTCATTATTTGTAATTCCTTCGGACCATTGAGATGGTCCTTCAATTTTCTATACTCATTATGAAATGTGAAGATAACACTGTCACAAACATTCTTCTCAATATACATAACTTCACGATTATAATATAACAAATTAAATTCCTAATATGGAAGAATGAAGAAGATAATTATTTTCTTCCATTATTGTGTTCTTATTTCACTTAACGATGCACTTCGAAATTTATTCCCACTATCATTCAAATGATTCAGCTCTCTAAAGACTTTTTCAACATTTTCAGTTTATGCCAATATTTTAGAACATGTCAAAAACCTTGGAGGTGGTCTCCAATCAACAGAACCATTGAATTTTTAGTTCTTCAACAAAAATCTATGTGATGAATTGAGAAATATTAAATGACACAAGAAGCACTATTTGTTACTATAATGTATTCATTCATGATCGAAATAAAAGTTAAAAATAGTACAAGAGAAGCCCATGGAAGTGTTCCAACTAGATTAGTACCCAAATTCTGGGATGTCACTAATGGTCCACATTAGAGCAACGTTCATTTTGAACAGTTTTCTAGAATATGGATTGTATGTATCAACATTGTTGCTCAATAAATCCTATAATTACGAAATAAAAGGTTGAAAGTATATATCATTATCATTTCCATGCATTTGTTTCTAGGAATAATCAACGAAATGATAAAAGATGTTTTCTGCATACACTTCCACAATGGAAGATTGTATGTGATCAAAACTTCTATAAAAATGCTATAACTAGTGCTCAACGTCCCAAATGGGTTGAACCCATAGACATCCATTCCCAATTGCACAATCCTAAGATTAGATGAGAAATATGGATGTAATGAA
Organism: Viscum album; assembly: GCA_963277665.1. Taxonomy (NCBI): domain Eukaryota; kingdom Viridiplantae; phylum Streptophyta; class Magnoliopsida; order Santalales; family Viscaceae; genus Viscum; species Viscum album. The sequence goes on from OY728121.1 coordinate 550,082,634, forward strand.
TCAAATTTCTACATTGATTTTCAATCAATTCGATATCGCTTCAACCCATAATTATTATTATCTATAGAATGTCACAAAATCTTTTCAATGGTTTCTGATGACATGAATAACATTTTTAATCAAGGATCTAAAGAATGTAATGATAAAACTTTTTAGGTGTGTTATTTTTCTTCTTAATCATGATATTATGGTAATTCATACTTCCAACATCACCCATTTAATTCCATCAGGAAGAACATTTTTTATAGTTATGTTTGCCTGAATCCTCTCCCCAATAAAGCATAGAATCAATGGGATAGACATGTATTTTTTTATAATTCATACCAAGCTTGTTAATATCCTTTTTTATAACATAAAAATACTCAAGGATCTTAGCTTCATGAAATGCATCACACAACAATTCCAATGTCATGGGCATCACCTTATTTGTAATTTTGTATAGGAATTTGATATGATACAACTTTAGTAGAAATGAATTTTCTGAATATTTCAAACACCCACCATACAACTATTGAATTACATCATCAAATAAATCATGAATCACATTTTCTTACATAGTGAAGTTTTCCCTTGCATTAGTCTCCACAAAAACTAGAAGTGGATCCAATGATATGTTATAATCTCGATCTAATTGTCTTATAGTCAAAAAAACATCACTTTTCAAGTTACTATTAATATCATCCACAATTAGTTCTTATGATATGTTTTGATTTTGATGTTGAAATCATAATTTATTAGGTTTTATACTTCATTTTCCATTTTCAATGAAGTTTAGATCTCATTATGTTGATTGACATCAGTGATCAAACTTGTTGTAACATTCGATTCTCCATGCCAACTCCAACAAAAATATTGAGAATAGAATTGCTTATATATCAACTGTTTATTAGCTCTATATCTCTTCAAACATCTTCTAAATTTACATTTAGGTCATGTTCATCTTATTTCCCCAACAATAGATAGACGATAAATTGAGAAATTTAGAAACTCCTCGAAACCTTTAGCATATTGATGTGTGTTCCTCGATAATGTGATCCATATTTTATCCATATATATCACAATGTGACTGCACATTATTAAAAAAATTAAAACACATATACAATATTATGTCATAATTATAAATAATATAAGATGGATAATAGAAGGTTAGAAAAAATAGATAATTATTTATGTGGAATCAAAACAACTAACTTATAGAAATAATTTAATTATTATTTTTGAACATATAAAACAAATATTAATTTTATTTTATATTAATTGGATATAATGTTTTTATCTAAAATAAAAAAACTACACATTTCAACATGATTCAAAATAAAATATTTGTTTTTATCTCATGCACTACATAAATTTTTCCTTATTTAAGTAATTCAATAAACACCTATCAACATTTTCAAACAATACAACACTTTTAATTTCCTCTATAATAGAACATAACATATTTATCAAAACCCACATTATATTTATTATAGTATTCTTATGACTGAATTAATAGGATTCAATAACATGCTCAATTCCCAGTTCAAAATTCACATTAGCATTCTCGTTAACAAAATTTCTAGAAATGTTAATCAAAACAGTAATAACAGAAAATACCAAAAAAATAAAAATGACGGGGTGAAAATTCTAAAATTATGATACTCACATATCATCAAAAAATTAAAAGGCATAATTTTACTACCATATTTTTATTATATGGAAATGAATATCCTTTTTATCACCATGCTCAGAACAATAATGAATCATTTTACCAAGAATGTTAAAATTTTAACACGAGACATAATATTCTATTATATCTATTTTTAATGTTAATATTTTACTTTATCACACTTATCATGAGTCATCATTTAATCCATCAAGATTTGCTGAAATTAATCATTCAACTCGCATAAAAATTCTCATAAAATATATCAAAATTATATATTAACAAATATAATTTCAAAAATGCTAAAATTTAGTGTTTAAAAAACATACATATTTCTCTTTTTAGAAGCATAATGTTTTAAAAAATTACATTACTGGTTAAACACATTCAAATAATATTTTAAAAATCCTTCACAATCTTACACCAAAAACATAACATTAATTATATCAATGTGAAATAATTTCCAAAATTCTATCCCCAAATTTCCAAAAAAATTATAAAATCATAATTCAATGTGATTATTAATGGCAGTATCTCGATGAGCATGGAAATAGTTCCTTATCTGATAACTTTATTTAAAAAATATTTACTTATTATGTCATATAAAAAATATATTTATATATTTTAATTATTATAATTACATGTTATTCTCATAAATTTTTTCAATTAATTAATATAGTTAAATTACCTAAAACTCGTTTACCTTTAAAATGATGATGAAATTTCACATCAAAACATCAAATGAAACCCTAAAATATTAATATTAACCTAAAAAATCACAAATGAACAAATTTAATTTGATCCAAAATCGAGCATTACCAAAACATGTCTCAAATAACTTACCACAAACCCTAAGAACCATAAATCGAAAAAAATCCCCCAAATTCATTAGAGTTCAATCATGGGTTGTGAGGAACCAAACATGGGTGGATAGAGGGAGGGGGATCAGGGGAACAAGGGGGTAGTGGCGGGGGAGGGGGACTGGGGGAGTGGTGAAGAGGAATGGGGGAAACGCTAAGGGAAAAGCGGGTGACTGTGAGGGGAGAGGTTAGGGGCTCAAGGGAAGTGAGGGGAGAGGAAAACTGTGATATGGGACATGGGGTGATGGTGAGATATAATGAGGGGTGATATTAGGTTGGAATGGGGGGTGGCAGTGAGTTGGAATGGGGGATACATTGAGGGTAATAGTAACAACGCGTGGAGAGGATAGAGACACTTGGGCTTCAGCTTATGAAGGGGGATCGAGGAGAGGGGGATTGGGGGAGATAAGGAGGTTTAGATAGGGGGTATTTGGGATGGTGGGGGAAGTGATTTATTTAAAAAAATCAAAATATTTCAGATCGGTTTTTAAAAAACCACTGCAAAATTATTGAAAAAATCAGCGATGGTTACTAAAACTATGGCTAATAAAATTCCACTATAACCCCTTTGTGTGGCAGTGTTCATATTTGTGGAACTGATTTCATAATGAGTTTGGTCACTAGGATTGGCATTATAATGAATCAATTTTATGGGTAATGAATTAGACATGATTTTTTTGACCATCCCTAAGGATCCTTATATGTCAGTGAAGTGTTCACCCGGGTTTTGGTTTAAAAAAATCATATTGCATGTTTACGATTCCATACAGAATTTACAAAAATTATAAAAGCATTAGGAATGTGATGTTTTTTTCATCGTTTTTTCAATAAATGTTTTTTTGGGAAGTAGTTTTCTTATATTTGTTTTTTATATGATTTTTTTATTTTTTTTATTTTTTTTATTTTTTTATGAATCTCAAAAAAATTGACCAGTTATTAATTTATCCCAAACAGTGGAACCATTTGAGAGATGAATTATTATTTTCTATCGACCATTCAAAGGTTCAATTATATTCTATAATATGTATAGCGACACTTGGGTCAAATCCTCTATACCGTTACTATATTTTTGAGCAATTGTTTTTTGTTTTTCCCTTTTTATGTTGGGGGTATGTTTACTAAGGTTGATTAAGTTTATTGATGGTGGAATTTTAATTTAAAAATTTTATAAATATTGGATTTTTTTCTCCATTGGATATGTAATTATATGATATCCTTGATATTTCTAAAACATTTCATTCAGCTAGTATCCACTTTACAAGTTGATTTTTATTTGAATTCCAAAATGATGGGGCTTTAATCCAAGACTCAACTAGTGTATTTATCTCAATAAATTCATGTTTATAAAAGTGTATTTATGTTTCCAATAATCCATGTAATCTTTATTTTAATCGAAACATTTCATTAATACAATATATTTTATATTTTACGTACACAATGTTATCCTAAAGAATATTAAATGAGAAAAAGATATCAATGAATTGACATTCCCAAATGATGACTCAAATCAATAGATGATTTACTCATCAATTCATATTTTTAGTAATCCGGTTTTATATTTTGATGGTGATAAGTTAAAAATATAATACAAATAATAAGATGATATAATATTTGTGCACCGAACACACACACAAAAGGTGAAGAGAGGTAAAAAACAAACTTTGGATTGAATGAGAAAGTGAAGGAAGGAAGGTGGTATGGAATAATTGATAGTATATTAATAAATGTTAAAAAATATAAATAAATTGGATTATAAAAGTAGTTAATATAATGGAAATAATTTATTATAGAAATTAAAATTAAAAAAACATACATGAATACAATTGAAAACAAATTAAAATGAACATGAAAAGAAATGCTGAGGAGAGGTATCTCTTGTTGAAAAAAGTGAATAATTATTCATCCTAGAAAATTGGAATGTCTATGTTCAGTCCATTTCTATTCATTGAGTTCTGATGTTCCAAAAACATATATGGAGTTGAGGGGAATATATTTATAGAGTACGGTGGTGGATTATTTTACTTCCAAAACATAATAACAAATTGTCTAGACCATTTGTAAATTTAGATTGCTGAATCTAGAGATATATACTTCTTATTATTCTAGATATGGATTTGGATGGCACACCTTCCAAATTTGGCGTCCACTAGACTTTTGGAGAAAGCTATATGGATATTTTCATAAACCATTTTATGTTTTCAAAAATTATACTAATTTTTTTTAATTCTTAATGGTTAATGTGTTTTAGAATAGGAATATACCTTCATTTTAAATCAAAATCATTATAGATCAAAGATGGATTGTGCAGGGAAACTGAGATGTAGGGGGTGAATCAGTGTACCCAATATCTTACCAAATTTAGATTCTTTTTAATTAGTCCCTCTCACTCAGGAACCCCTACCTCGGTTAAGGGGAATGGATATATGGTATGTTATTAAAAATCAAATACACATTCAATGAAGATAATTAAGGAAACAACAGTACAAAAAGATTTTTACAAGGTTTGGTACTAAGTACAAATCCATTCCATGATCAACATATAGTTGTTTCATAGATTCTTTTATCATTTAAAATTTTAATGATCACAAACACATTTAATTAGTGCACAATATTATATAGGTAAAATCCACACCCTGTAAAGAATTGGTTGGATTCTTCATACTGGAACCCCCATTATACAATGACATTGTTTATACTGGAAGCAGAAATTCTATAAGACTTATTCAACGAATATTATGAACAAGATGTTTCATTTGTGCTAGATGATTTGCATCAACTTGATGATCTTGTTCCTCAACAGAGGTCTTCTACTGCCATTTTCTAAACAATATATTAGTTATGCCATAATTGTTCTCTTTAAAAAGAGGGAGACACAACTTTCACTTAAACTAATTTATTTTTATAATAATGATCAACTGAAGATTTATCATTCCATTTTCTATTTTCTTCTTCCTCCGTTTATCTTTTATTATTTATTGATGTATCTCAAGTGACTATTCTAGGGAGAATGTGTTTGAAAATTCATGCATGTAGAAATTCAAGGCATTCCATGTGCACCACACTGTTTACCTTTCACAAACCCTAATGGGTGTGTGTGAAAATTTCTTCCTTGTCCAAATATGCATGCTCCCTTCTTAATATATTAACATGATGCATTGTATGTTAGAATGAAAAGTAGTGTGCATAAGGATTCTCCTTCAAATAAAGGTTTCGCGTCTGCAGGTTCCTTCATGATGAGAGAGTTTGGCCTTATTCTACTTCTTCTTACATGTGTGCATGGTTACACATATCCTCTTCATCTTTGCACAAGCAGTGGGATACGTAGATCTTGTTCATTGTGAATGATGTTTCATAGTTATATGTTCTAGTGGGATATGAGAGTCTTTCTTCATAATCAATATTTTTGTATATTTTTTGAGTATATATTTTCTCAATATTGCCTCAAAATATATTGGAAATGCCGCTGCCCGCCTCAGTTGTTCAAGGCGAGTTGAGGAATTATAAAAACTCCCAAGATCTTGGGATCTCATTTATTCACGTGACATAACAAATAATGCAGAACTATAATGATCATTTACATGCAATGAGAATATTGAATGCAAGTTGTCTCATGATCTCTTCGTCTAGTAATATTGACCTTAGAATGGTCATAAAATATATTTAGATGTAGTGATCGATGGAACTTGTAATTTCAAACTAATACACATAATCCTCAGGGATCCAAATCATGAAGATGATAAGATTTTAAAAAAGTTCATATATTATTTTAAATAGAGCTATGTGGGTTCCATCTATGACCAAGATTGATGTGATAGAGTGGTGAAGGAAATTTCCGGATTTTTAAAATAGAAGAACAATACTACTTCACCTTGCATCCCACAGATCCCACATCGATTTCCCTGCCATATTCCACTTCATTTTATTACTTATGCCAGGTCTAGAGGTAACTCTCCTAAAACGGGGTAAGGGAAACATATCATATTATCCGAGCTAGATAAAAAAATTTGATCAATCGTGCGTTATCGTCTCCAATCCCAAAAAATAATGGATCTTCTGGTAACACGTTGAGACGATGAGAGGTGTTATTTTTTTCCAAATGGAGTGATTGGGTAAGGGAATGAAATGAAAGGTATATTGGTCTTGTGGAAAAAAATGGTGTGGGAGATGATCTCACTTTCTCCAATAAACCAAATTCCCTATTTTCGGTTTATAATATTATATTATATATTTAGCAAATAATAAGAATTTTGATATATTTTAAATTGAAGATATTTTTAAATGAAATTATATTGGTCCTATATAAAAAAATATTACGCAATTCGTTAAATTGACCAAATAATATGTGTTTTCAGTTTTTTTATTATTTTTATAAAGTCAACGTATTTTAGTTAATATTTTTAAGTGTGTTCATTTTTTAGAAACATGTCAAATTTTAATGAGTTAACTATATTTTTAAAAAAATCCTATTTGTAAATAAAATTATATTTTTCATTTAAAAAAATACGTTAGGTTTATAAAAAAATAACTAATAAAATGGGATAAATTGTTTTTAATCATTTAAGGAAAAATTAATCGATTTTATTTAATATCGCTAAAGTCATGATTTATTTTAAATGTATAAAATAATATTGAGTTTATATTATTTTAAATACAATTATTATTGTAAATGAAATGATTTTTTGTGTGTAAAAAATGTTTTCAGGACATTTAAAAAAATAATAATTTATCTTTAAAAAATAGTTTTTTATTTATATGATTAAAACTAATAAATTTACTTTAATATTATTAATGTAATGAAATTTTTTAAATTTACAAGAAATATTGGATTTTTAAGTTCCTCTGAAACTTCTTAATTAATTTAAAATTGTTATTAGTATAGATGTTCAATTAAATATATTACATATATTATATATAATTGAATTTAACATAATTGTGTTTATTAAAATTTAATTTTTATTAATATATTCTATAGTTTTATAAATACATAATTTCGAAGTATTTTGGAACATCCATTGAATGTACGTTTGGAAATTTCACTGCATCCTTCACTGCAACCTCGACTGGAACCTCTATTGGAAGGTCCACTTGAACCTCCACTAGAATGTCCACAGGAACCTCCATTGAAACCTCCATTGAAACCGCCACTAGAAACTACACTGGAACTTTCACTAGAACTTACATTGGAACCTAGATCTTCCACTAAAACATCCGTTAGAACCTCCACTAGACCATCCACTGAAATATCAACTGGAACCTCCACTGGAACCTCCACTGAAATGTCCACTGGAACCTCCACTGAAACGTCCACTGAAACCTCCACTGAAACATCCTCTTAATAGATTTATAACTGTTTTTAGTATTGATGTTGAATAAAATATATTACATATATTATATATAATTTCATTTAATATAAATATGTTCATTAAAATTTAATTTTTATCATTATATTCTATAGTTTTATAAATATATACTTTTTTTTATTGTGGAACATCCATTCAAACATCAATTGGAAATTCCACTGGAACCTCCACTAGAACCTCCACTAGAACCTCCACTATAACATCCACTATAAGTTCCACTAGAACTTGGAACCTCCACTAGAACCTCCAACAGAACCTCCGATGGAACCTCCACTTGAACCACAACTAGAACCTCCACTCGAACTGGAATCTCCATTGGAACTTCTACTAGAACCTTCACTAGAACCTCTAATAGATCCTCCACTGAAACTTCCTCTTAATAGATTTTTAATTTTTATTAGTATATATGTTTAATAAAATATATTACATTTATTATATATAATTTCATTTAATATAAATAAGTTTATAAAATTTAATTTTTATTAATATATTCTATAGTTTTATAAATATATAGTTTTTTGTATTATGGAATATCCATTGAAAAATCAATTGTAAATTCCACTGGAACCTCGAATGGAACATCCACTGGAACCTCTATTGGAACCTCCCCTGGAACGTCCACTGAAACCTCCCCTGGAACCTATAATGGAACCTCCACTAGAACATCCACTGAAACCTCCACCGAATCATCCACCGAAACCTCTACTGGATCCTCCACTGGAACATCCAATAGAAGTTACACTAGAACCTGGAACCTCCACCTAAACATCCACTTGAAACTCAACCAGAACATCCACTGGAACCTCCATTGGAACCTCCACTAGAACTAGAACCTTCAATGGAACTTCCACAAGAATCTCCACTGGAACCTCCAATGAAACTTCCTCTTGATAGATTTATAATTCTTATTAGTATAGATGTTGAATAAAATACATTACATATATTATATATGATTGAATTTAATAAAAATGTATTTATTAAAATGTATTTTTTATTAATATATTATATAGTTTATACATATATACTTGTGTTGTATTTTGAAACATCCATTGAAATTTAAATTGGAAATTCCACTGGAGCCTCCATTGGAACTTCCACCGAATCTTCCAATGGAACTTCTACCAGAACCTCCGATAGATTGTCTAATAGAGACACCACTAGAACCTAGAACCTCCACTAGAACCTCTTCTAGAACCTCTACTGGAAACTCCACAGGAACATCCACTAGAACCTCCACTAGAACTGGACCTTCCACTAGAACTTCCACTGGAACCATCACTATAACTTCCACTGAAACCTTCAATGGAACTTCCACTGGAACCTCCAATGGAATTTCCTAAATATATATGTTTTATTAACATTTTTTTCATTTATTATATATATTTTTAAATAGTAAATTATTTTATTTTTATAAAATTTATGTAAATAATTTAATATATATCAAATGTAATTTCATTTAATATAAATACATTCACTAAAATATAATTTACATTTTTCCTTTTATTTTCTAAATGGATATTATTCATTATCACTTTTCCCTTTTAATAAAAATGAGAATTTTTCTTGAAATTTGTATTTTTTTAATATTAGTTCCATTAGAAAATATATTATATTTTTCACTTTAAAAAATTACAGCATAAAAATGGTTATAAATTTATAAATTAAAGAGTTTCTCTTTATTTCAGAATATTTTATTATTTACAAAAAATTATTTATTTATCTTTTAAATGTTATAATGTTTTGTTACATTTTTCTAAGTACATATATTTAATTTCATTCAAAGTAAATATTTTTTAAACTTGTATAAATTAATATTTGTTTATAAAAATATTTATGAAATACAAAATTGATATATTTTTAAAAATAACAATTTATAGGAAATTTATATTTTTCAATGTTATAAATTTTTTATAAATTGATATGTTTTAAATAGTAATTTATATCAATGTTTTTTATATCTAATTTTTGGGTTTGATATGTTTATGCTTTGTATCAATGCTTTTAATGTTTTTTTATATCTACGTTTTTTATATGTTTTTATTTTTTTTTGTAATATATAGAGATTTTATAGCATTTTAAATAGCCTTTCATTATTATATGTTTTTTTGATATGTTTTTTTATGTTTTTATACGTTTTAATGTTTTAATTAGTATTTTTTATTTATTACCGCTATGTGACGGTAATAACAATAGAGGGTAAAAATCGATTTTTGTTAAAATTCTGAAAGTTACATTTTTTATGGCATTTCAATCTAACAAACACTATTTATTATGAACGTGGCATCATCTGGATATTCTAGTTATTCAGGGTTTTAGAGACGATGATTTACCTTGCTGATAAAAGTTTTAAATAAATAATATTATTAATTTATATATAATTATTATATTTATATTAAAAAATAATGTTTGTCTTTATACATTAAATAAAAAATCCATGTTTATAATTAATATATATTTCTCAATAATTCAAATATATATATATATAATGTTTGAAAATAATTATTTCTAAGATTATAATTATATATATATACTTATAAGATTATAATAAATTTAATTACTTAATAAATATATTTATTAGATTTATTAGTTTTATTAGATTTATTTAGGATATATTAGATTTATATTTATTAGATTTAATATATATGAATTATTTATATTTTTTATTAGATTTATTAGAATTATTGGAATTATTAGATTTATTAGGTTCATTATATTCATTATATTTATTATATTTGTTATACATAATATATTTAATAGGCTTATTTTATTTATAATTAATATATATAAAAAATTTTAAATATATATTTATAATTATAATGATTAATTATATATGTGTTTCTAATGAATTTGTTCAATAAATATATTGATCATGCAAGCATATATGTTATGTGTCATCATGAATGTTCATTTATACATTATACCTTTATTATTATTTATTTTTTCCATATACGTGATGAATATTTTTTTGTTATGTATGTATATTAGTAATTCATGATACCTATAACACCCAAATTTTCCACGGTACATTTCTCTTTGAATAATAAAATAGCGTGCGATGTACGCAACCCCGTGTTCAATCGCACCACGACATATAAAACTAGTCGTTTAGAAAAACGTTATAAATAGTAATAACCTCATTTAAAATTTTTTATATATCACATATAATTATAAAATTCATATTTAGTGTTTCTTAGACAAAATATAACACCAAATTCAAAATTTCAGATAAATGAAGTATTTTTCAAAAACTGCAATTTTACCGCATTTTAATGGCAAACCCTTTTTCAAAACTGATATTTGAAACTTTAATATATTCAATTAATTGAAATTAAATTATTCTTTATAAGTGTAACATAAAAAATTTAGTTTGGATATATTTTTTATACTTTTCTGTTGAGTTCCATATTTTGATGCATAGTGATAAATACTAAATTTTAATTGAAAATAACTTTTTTAATCGTAGTAATTTTTATTGTTAATTTAATCATTTTAATGATTTGGAAGTATAATTATATTATATTTTTATCATTTTATACAATTTATGTCATTATATGTATTTTTAAATTTAAATTTTACATAAACACATTTCAATCTTTTGATAGTTTTTACTTTTTAAAACCCTGTTTTTTTGTTTTGACAACATGAATTAATTTTAAATTAATTAATGGAAATTATATGTTTTGAATTTGGTAAAATAGAATTCATTTTTGAATTTATAATACCAAATTATATTAGGGTGAATTTTTGGTACTTCTCTGAGAACTTTCAATTTTTGATGAATTGTGAAAAACATTGTGTTATTGTTTAAAACCGACTTTTTTTTTAAATAATTATTTATTTTTTAAAATTTATATTAATTAAAAATAGATATATAATTCCTATATAGGTTCAATATAATTCATTTGAGTCATTTTATAATAAAATTATATGTATACAATTTTCTGGAACTTTTTAACATCTTTTACGCACCTTCTAGGTACATTTTCAAATTTGCATAAAACGTAATTTTACCGCCTTTGTGAATTGAATTTCAAAAATCCAAGAGATATGGTTGAAATCATTATATAAATTTTTTTTCAGTAAGATAAAAATAATTTTTGGTGAATAGTAGCTTTTGAATTTTATTTATTACGGTTAAAATTAAATAGAGTAATTAAAGGTAAAAATGATATTATAATTATTCTAACACATGTAATAATTATATTAGATTAGTGTATTTCGACCAAAATCAACCTTAAGAAGAAAATATGATCCATTTGGTTCACTTGGTTTAGTTTAAGACATTTTTTATTATTTTATTTAAATAATAGTTAAAAATGCTAAATTCAAATTTTACTAACAAAAACAATTCTAATATTGTGTTAAACATAAGATAATTTCCACTATAAATATTCATTAGAAATATAAAAATATTTACTATATCATAGTATTTTATTTTTAATTTTTATAAATTAAATAATTAAATTTATTTATGACACAATGATGATGTAATAATTACATAATTAATGAAATATTAAAATAAATGATATTATAAATATTAAAATATATTTAAATTGAGTATTTTGATGCATTAAAAGAATTTATACATAAATATGACATGTTAGGGTTGATTTAATGAATTTTTTTATAGTAATAAAGTTTTATGTGACTAAAAAAACCAAATACTAAATTGTGTCAAAATTGACATAATTCTGTTTTTCAAACAAATACTATTTTTTAAAATTATATAACAGTCCTAAAAATCTATGGTTCAGCCAAAGGACTTATATAATGAAATATATGTTATTAATGAACCTCATAGTGTTTATCTTTATAGATTATAGTATGTTTGTTAACCATATAATATAAAAATACAAGGAGTCGTAATAAATGTCAAACTATTGAACTAAGAGTTAAATCTAAAATATAAGGTTAATATGGTGACCTAAACCCATCTAAAACCTATTAGTTGAGAGGATTTCAAACCATACCGACATTATCCTCTAAATAAATCAATTTTAAGACATTATAATTCGAAAACTTATTTATAATAAAATAATATTTCAAGATTTACCTAAAATGACCCTCACCTCTCTTATAAAAGGGAACTTCCCCTTCTCCTAATTTCACACCTCCAAAGCCATTTGGTTCAGAAAAAACCTACCCAAATATCCCCCCATCTTCTATCAATTTATCCTATAGTCCTTCCTTTGTTCATAAATCAATCTTAAGAATCACTATTTATCAAATCAAAAGGAAGCACCAGAAGAAGAGGTAATAATTTAATCGCATATTTCAATGTTATCTTCTTCTTCCACTTCCACTTTCTTTGTTTCATTCCATAACAAAATATTAACTTCAGTACCTTATACATACTGTTATGTTATTATCAATATGCTAAAACCATACTCATTATTCTGTCCATCCTATGAATGACAACATCACCGTATGTGCGTACGCACAGCTTACCGTCTCCACGTCGTGGTGTAGTTATTATTCAACACTTCATTATTTGTATGGTTATAAAAATTATGTATAATTGAAGTAAATAATAAATATTAAATGTTAATTATTCTTTATATATGATATAACATCCAATAATATACTATTTCACATTCAATTGAATAATATTGTCGCTCGTGCATATGTACAGATTAACATCTCCACGAACGTGATGAGATTCATTCCCCATCGTAACCATTCATGAATAATTTTCTTTTTATGAATAAGTAGTAAGGTTAAAAAAAGAATATCATTATGTTTATGAATCAAATACATCCTATCCATATCAAACACGACTTACATAACAAATCATATATAGAAAAATGAATCTGTTAACTCCCGAAACAATGATACTACTAAAATGTTATTAACAAATAAATATTAAAAGTCCATATATGAAATCATATTTATGTAAATGGTTCTTGTATAATTTAAAAAAAATTATTTCACCATTATACATGAGGTTAACATACCCTCAACTAAGGAAAAGTACAAGGTAAGTGGTTTCTTATCTCACTTTAATTCCGTGAGATTTCCATTGTTCACCACTTATTTATTGTATGTGGTGTATTGTGTACTTCCATTTGATATATATTATCATTATTGTATTTATATTCATGGTATTATGTGATTCATTTGGTGTTTATTAACTTTTAGTCTTACGACTCAATTAATTACTACATGGTAAGAGGTTTCTTATCTGACTTTTAATTTCGTGATATTTATATTGTGGGACACTTATTTATTTCATGGGGTGTATTGTGTACTTACATTTGATATATATTGTCATGATTATATTTATATTCATGTAATTATATGATTCATTTGGTGGTTATTAACTTTTGGTCTTACTACTCGATTGATAACAACGTGGTAAGGGGTTAATTATCTCACTTTTAATTCCATGAGATTTCTATTGTTCACCACATTTTTATTGGATATGGGGTATTGTGTACTTCCATTTGATTTATATTATCATTATTTTATTTATATTCATGGTATTCTATGTTTCATTTTGTAGTTATTAACTTTTGGTATTACGACTCGATTGATTACAACGTGGTAAGGGGTTTTCATATCATTTCTTATTCCTATGAGATTCATGCTATATTTCCACTATTTATTTTTGTGTGGTGTATGTACTGCCCATGATTGTATTATTTGTGTAATATACATTAATTTTTGGGTATTTACATAATTATTGGATGATCCTTCTTTCATGGTGTGTATGTATCATAAGTTACAAAATGGGTAAGGGAATTTATAATCTCAATTTCGACTCATTGGGTTTTACGCAAACTTCATTGATTATTTTACTTCATTATTACGTGTGAAATAACTATTTATTTAATTATATATTCATTAACCCTTTACTTTGTGTGGATATACTTTTGATACACATAATAACTCCATTTATAAATTCTAAATTCATCTATATGAACTTGATTAGAGTAATCTTAACTCAATTTCCATTCATTGAGTTAAACATCCAAATCATTGGTGTTGTTTTTACAAGAATATGTGTGAATGTCATCATATTTATTTACACTAACTATCCAATATTATTAAGTCTATTTATATTTGTCACCCATAATTATGTCATTGATTTTTCCTTAACCTAATGATATAATCTTTATAGGGGATTTCATACCAATTTACATTTCATTGAGACTTCATTGTTGTTTTGTTCCAATTCACTTTTATATGGTGTAAATAATGTACATTGAAATTGAATATAATTAACACTTTTATTATCATGATATTATAATGTTTTTATTACCTCAATTATATGTATTCATGTGTCTATCATTTGGTATGGAACTCTAACTAAAATATCATTTTAAATGTTTTAATGATTTATTCTTATAAATCTTTCTCATTAATATCCAGGTTTTAAAAATGGTGTTAAGGATTTATTATCTGGACATGAATAATTTAATATTAAAATTCATTTTAAAAGTTTCAAAATGGAATGGGACACTTTAATTCAAAAGTCTATTTTTAACAGCTTCTTGATAAATAGTGAGACTCCTAAATGTTTTCAAGAAAAAGGGGTTATTTCTCTCAAACAGTTTTACTGATTATTTTTATCTATTTCAATATCCTTCATAGTTATTGATTGAGGTTGATTTACTATAACAAAATCTTCCATATTGTATTGAAAGATTTATTTTTTACTGTGGATGTTTTATTTTTATACAATTAATTATTTGTTGATAAAATATTGACATTTTGTATGCTAGTTTTAATACAAATGTTTAGATTATGTTTCAACTTTTCCATATGTGGAATGCCTTGGACATAGTAAGTGATGGGTAGAGTCCACTATAGCTCCTCGATGCATCGGTAGGTCAAACGAGACACACTAGTGTCTTGGCACAAGGACTTGATAAAATCTTATTTTTAGTTTCGGAACCAGGCTTTGACTTTGTGGTTATGATATCATTCATTATGAATTCCATCAATATGAAATTGGATATTGGTTTTGCATGTGATTATTTGACTAGTAGAATATCCATGTGGATAATTAAATGGAATTATTTGATTTATATTTTCCATATTTTTCTCATTTTTATGTTTAAAAGGCTTTTGTTTTAGTCTTATGCATTTCATTAAATTTTTTTTCTCATTTATGAAAGTTTCTGCTATATTGTTCACCTTACTAAGAATCTAAGATCACCCCTTTCTATGATTTATTTTACCTAGGATGTGAAGAAGTATTTTATGGGTGACCTTCATGGATATGCTAAAATATATAAGTGTCTTCAAAGGGGAAATTTTTTGTTGTTATTTTTATTTCATGATGTAATGTAAAAAATTATGTATGTATATAGTACTTCCAAGGATACTAAACTAATCGGTATTTCGAGACTTGATCTCTTATGATCATGCCAATGTAATGTATTGATGCAGTGACTCTAGGTAAATAGGGTTGCGACATTACAATTGGTATCATAGGATGTTTAGTACAAACCACGATAGATAGATTTCAAAAAAACTCCGATTAGAAAACAGTAACATAATATTGAATTTGAGTATTAGTATAGAACAACATCAAAAATTATCGGTAATGTAAATATTATGTGGGTTTTCCAAGAAATACATCCCTATCTAGATACGAGCAGGTAGAGGCGTCTCTGGCACAAATATACCTAGGAGTGAAAACTCGAACAAGGAGTTTTGGGCTTGACATTGGGTATCCTGGTACACTACAAATGGGCCTTGCTGCACTCTTGGTTATGAAACTCCCAAGAGAAATTCTTAGAATAATTCACATTTTCATTACAAATAGGTTTGAAGGATTTAAATATAAGATGAGAATAAATAACCTTGGTTAACCCTAATATTTTTCACATTGAAAATAAGGGGTCATGAAATTATCTAAATTATTTCATGACTCACACTTTTCATTCTTGTGTTGGTCAATGGATGGATTCTAAGGAAGTCATAGTAACATTGAACATGATTTAAAAGGTGTGAACAAGGATGCAATTGAGAAACTAAATATAATATTGATATAAGTAAAAGATATCATGGTCATACCGAAGCAGGTTTTCAAAAATATGATCGACAACATATATATTAACCAACTCCCAGACTCAACCAAGAAGAGAAATGAGGTTAATAATAAGAGTTCTAGCAGTGGAGACTATGGAGAAAAGATTTCTCAATTTCCATCATGTAGGAAATTGGGAAAGAGACACCCATGAAAGTGTCTTAATAAAACAATGAAATTCAATATATGTGGGAAAGGACATAAAGTAAATAATTGTCATGAAAAATGATTAATTCTATGGAAAAAAATAAAAATGATCCCAAGAATCCATTTACAGTCATTTTCTGTAAATGTTGGGGACCTGATCATTACCCGAGTCAATGCCTTATTCTATAGGATAACCTCTTTGTCATGGAAGAACCTATGTGGAAATAAATGCATGGAGAAATGTTTAATTGTATTATTTATTTTTGTTGATGGGATTACCTTGGAAGATTTTTCTCTTGTATGATTAACCAAGCGGTTTGTTATGTGAAAATGATTTTAGAGGAAGAATTATCTTGTCTTTTGGGGATATAGTTATAAATAATCATTTGAGATTATATTATCCATAAATTTGATGCAATTATAGGTTATTAATTTTTGGGATGAAAATGCAAGGTTTGAGATAACATTTGTGGTTAAATTATGTTATGGTGATTTTAATTAATTTATCTCATTTTGGGAATGTTATAAAATATAGTTTTTGAAAAAGGACAACACCCATACCATGTGACAACCCATTGCGTTGGATAAAGCTGTGGGAATCGAACCCATGACCAATGTGCGACTGAGATTTATCACCAACCACTAAACTATGTAAAGTCCCTAGTAAGTGTCTCTAATTATTTTTTGTGAAATGATTTTATTTATCAATAATTAGTTTATTTGGGATATTATTTTTTTAAATAGATATCATTAGTGTAGGAAAATGATTTGGTGATTAAGTGATAAATTTTATTTTGGAAGACATTTGCTCTGTTGGGAACACTATATGTCTAATGAAAATAGAATACCATGGGATTTCATTTGAGGAGTAATGGTGGATTTCTATCTTTGTTTTTATTGTGGATTTATAGTGATTTGGGTTATTTATGGAAACGATTACCCTATCATGGAGAAGATGTGATTAAATTTATTACTTATAAGTATGTGACTTTAAGAGTAGTCAATGTTATTTGGAGATACATTTTTAAGGGGAAGACTACGTAATCAAATTATTTTGAGTTTTTTGTTTAAATCTTAGCTAGAATTATATTGATGGATTTTAAGGAAATTTTTTTATTGAATGTTATTTAATGACCTTTGGGTATTTTTGGTTTAATTTTAGAAATTAAGATTAATATTTCTTTCCCTAAAAGATTATCCTTTTTAGGGATCATCAGATCATGTAATAAACATTTTGGTTTTGGTTAATATCTAATGACAGGGGAAATATATAGTTCATACTTTTTTGATTATGTTATTCTCTATAATTTTATTCTAGCTCTTTAGGTGTGACCAAATCATCTTGAATACTCATCCATTGGAGTGAAAGTTGAGATTGTGGTAGAAATTAGTTAAATGATGGAACTATACTTATTTAACATCCCAGGAAAATAAAGAATATGAAATTTTATTATTTATTAATATTTGTGAATTAAATATTAATTTTACTTTAAAGGGGTTTCTATGTTCGATAACATACCTGATACACAACAACAGGTTTCTTTGAAATCTTACATTGCACACTAATAATTTAAATTATTATTTTAAACGGTAGTAAACTCCAAGCTGTTGTATTGGAAGGAATGAATAAAACTAACTACAATATGATTTTACATGTTTGTTAAATGTATTTATATTTTTTCAATAAAATATAGAGGCTTAAAATGTGTTTGAATCTAATTTTAACCATAATTTACATTAAAATGTCTATTTACCGCCTATTAATGGAGAAACCTATTTAAATATAGTTTTTTCACTTTAATACAATCTATTTGACCAAATAATATCCTTCTTTGGAATGGGGACATCAATATTTACTTTGTGTAAATTTTTGGAAGTTTTCCGATAAAGTTCATTTTTAATGAATAATGAAACATACTGTATTTTAATTCAAAACTACATTTTAATCTAATTTATTTATATGGGTAGATTATCTTTTTAATTTTTTTTAAAGTGTAATTAGAATATATTTTTTCCATTTAATCCAATGTTGGTCATTTCAATTAATTTCACTTTGAAATTGGTCAAAAACAAGTGTTAATCATTTGATAGATATTATTTCTTA
Source organism: Viscum album (assembly GCA_963277665.1). Classification (NCBI taxonomy): domain Eukaryota; kingdom Viridiplantae; phylum Streptophyta; class Magnoliopsida; order Santalales; family Viscaceae; genus Viscum; species Viscum album. Next base: position 550,101,787 of record OY728121.1, read on the forward strand.
AAAACACGGTATTTGTTTTGACAATAGGAATTAATTTTAAATTAATTAAATCATATTATTTTTTTTGAATTTGGTAAAATAGAAATATTTTTTTTATTTCGAATACTAAATATATCTTAGGGTGAATTTTTTGTATTTTTCTGAAAAACATCAATTTTTGATGAATAGTTAAACCAGTTAGTAGTAGTTAAAAAACTGACTTTTCCATTTAAATGAAATTTTACCACATCTGTGAATTTAATTTAAAAAAATCCAATAGAAATGGTTGTTATTAATAAGTAAAATTTGGTTCAATAAGACAAAAATCATTTTTTGGTGAATATTAACTATTGACTTTTATTTACCACTATTAAAGGTAAATATGGTAAATCTAGGTAAAAAGAATATCATAATAATACAAAATTACCTTAACACAATTCCTAACCTTATTTTATGAGTCATGTCCTACATGGGTCATCTTTGGGTCAATTTTTGTATGCCATTGACCCACTTAAGAGTGATAATGAAACTTTAGATTAATTATTTTAATGTAAAGGCAAAAATGATACAAACAAATATCATTTAGTAAATTAATTTTTAAATGGGGTTAAATAAGTAATCCTTTCGACTATAAATATTAATTGGAAAGATAATAATATTTCCTAAATCATGGTAATTTATTTATAATTTTACGAAAATAAATGAATTACATTATTTATGACACAATAATGATGCAGTATATACCTCATTATTAAATGATTTAAATAAATAAGATTATAAATATTAAAATAAAATCCAAAACATGTCCAATATTTATTGTATGATTTTATTTCGACCATTATGCATCTTATATTTGACTTTAATTAGTTTTGGACCCTTAAAAACTGAATACCATTATATAATAAAATAATATTTTCACACTTTCCTAAAGAGCCCCTCCTCCCCCTTATAAAAGGAAAACACTTCTAACCAATCCCTAACACCTATAAAGCCTTTATTCTCATCTAAAATCTTCCTAATTAAGCTTAATACATCCCTCTCCTCCTCTTAGAATACTTACCATTGGCAGAAGGCACTTCAAGATGACTTTTTGGTTCAAACCAAAGGAAGTTATCCAAATTAAAGGTAACGATTTCTATTAACATATTTTCTTTTATATTACTTCTCCAAACCCTAAAATCATTTTATTCATTTATTTTATAACAACACCAGTATCCTAAATATACTATTATGTTGTTATGATAAGGATTATAGCTACACTTACACACACCTCCATCTAATGTTTGAAGAACATAAAGTTTCTGTGGATGTTAAACTAACGCCTCACGAACTGATGATTGTTCAATTACCTACTACCACCTCTCATGGTGGCCATTAAAATGACAGTATATTTATATTTTATATAAATTATGTTTTTTTTCTTTATGATTTTTTATTTTTCTTTTATATCACACCTTTATGGTTTCCATTATGGGTAAGCGCGTTAATTACATTTGTCGAAGTGCAGACTACCGCCCCCTCAAAGTGATATGACTCGTTAATACCATATGTGGGATGTATAAAAGATATATTTAATGATATTATATATGATATAATACTTGAATTATAATATTACTATAAATAATTATGTTTTAATTCCATTAAAATAAGAAATATAAATCAATGTAGCGTTCATGCGTGCGTACGGTTTACCGTCTCCATGAATGATGCATTTCATTTCTTACCTCCAAATGATATTTACTGTTTTAAATATATATGTTCTTGATATATATGATATATATGATATATAAATCATGAATATAATTCTTGAAATGATGAACTTTTGAATATTTGAACATCTTGTAATTGATAGAAGTCCATTTTTGACTCAAGTACCAAATATAGGCAAAACAAACGTTATTAACTTAAAAGATTACATAATGTTTATAACATGGTAATAAGTGATATACAAGGAATAATAAACTTGAAAAAGGTTCTTAAGAAAGTATAAATTAACATTAGTTTATTATTCAGGAAGAACAAGGAACAAATGAGTCATTTCGGACACGAGGTAATGGATTTTCTTATCTCGCTTTTAATTCCATGAGATTTCCATTGTTCACATCTTATTAATTGCATGTGGTTTATTGTGTACTTAAATTTGAAATATATTATCATATTTCTCATTATATTCATGGTATTCTATGATTAATTTGGTTGTTATTAACTTTTTCTCATACGACTAAGTTGATTACAACGTGGTAAAGGGTTTCATCTCACTTTTATTCTCATGAGATTCATGCTATATTTTCCACTATTTACATTTGTGTGGTTTATGTACTACCCATGATTTTAATATTTTTGTAATATACATTCATTTATGAGTATTTACATCTATATTGTATGATCCTTCTTTCATTTGGCTTATGTTTTGTAAGTTACCAAATCGGTAAGGGAACCTTTCACCCTCCTCTTTTTAAAAGACTTGTTTTTGTTATGTATTTTAATTTACATATTATTATGTTGGGATATGTTATTCTATATCCTTATTTATGTAAAATTTATGTCCAAGTGATGAGATACATTTTTTATCTCATCAACTCATTTTTTGAATTTTAAAGTGATGACGTTAGGCTTTCGAATTTTTTCAAGGGAACTTCTTAACCCAATTTCAATTCATTAGGTTAAACTTCTACATCTTGAATATGACATCCTATCAATATGTGTGAATGATATATGATTGATTTTCACTTAATATATACTTATATTGGGTGTATTTATATTTGTCACACATAATTATGTGATTGATTTATCCTTATTTTAGGGATACCGTCTTTATAAGGGGTTTCATCTCAATTTACATTTCCATTGAGACTTCATTGTTGTTATTAACCGATTCACTCTTACATGGTGTATATAATATACTTTGTCATATTATATCCTGAATCCCTTTATTCTCATTATATTTTAAAGTTCTAATTAAATGTTATTTCTCAATTATTTGTATTCAAGAGTCTCTCATTTTGTTAAAATCTCTTTAACTAAAATATCATTTTATATGTTTTAAAGATTTATTATTATAAATATTTATCTTTAATGTCAATGTTTTAAAAATGGATTTGAGTATTTATTTATATGGACATTAATGTTTTAAAATTATAATTCCATTAAAAGATTCAAAGTGGTATGGGACACCTTGATTCAAAAATATCTTTTTAATTGGTTTATGAAAATGGATTGATTATTTCGATATGTTAAAATTACTTCTTGTTATTGAAAATGAAATGTTATTAGTGAAATGTTTATATTTGAAATATTTTATTTGTTATGATGGTACATGGACATTTTACGGGTGGTTACATGATAAACCATATGATGGGTGGTTCCATGATATACCAGGACATGTGGTTACGTTATAACCTCCAATGCATTGGGAATGGAATTAGGCCGTAGGACTATTCGATTTAGTGATATGTGTGGATGTTGACCGTATGGTTATTCCATTTATGTATGTTTATGTCCCAAGTTACCTTTATATGTTATGTGTTCTTTATATGGTTTTTATGGCAATATTTTAGTTACAAAAGGGTATGTAATGATCTTTTATTCAGTGAAGAGTATTTACTACTTCATAGTTGTGAAAAGTATTACTTATGATAAAGTATTCATGGGTTACCTGTTGTTTTGAAAAACTAACTATTTTCCTTCTTTGTGTATCCCTTACTGAGATTTTTATGCTCATCCCAAGTTTTTGAAATGTTTTTCACAGGTCATAAAGTGTAATGGGGTCAAGGATGTGGTCAAGGAAAATTCATGATTTCTTAAACATGGAATTAGACATGACTCTTTTTTAAGAGTTTTTATTTTGTGAAAAAATGGAAACTGAGTAGGAGTGTCTACATTTTAATTTTGAGATGTAATGTAATAGTTAGGGCCTAATTCTATAAAACTCTAAACATGAAAAGATCCTCAATGTGAATTATTAATTTAATTAAATATTATGTGTGGTTTAAGGCTATGTCCTTATAGTTGGTATCAGAGGTCGGTATAGATAACTTTAGAGGTTTGTGTATTCTTTATGCCTAAGTGACATTACCATAACGGTTAGGATTTTATAAAGAGTCCTAGTTTTTTTAGATAAAGTGAATGAGTTTAAGATAACATGAATAATTATATATTAGTATTTAACCTCATCATATGATATTATATGATGAATTTACTAATATAATCACACTGAGATTTTTGGTTTTAGTAAATGGCTGGACCTAGAAGGCACCAACGTAACAGTGGATGTGAAGAAAACTGTGACGGCTTTCTAAACGAGCAACTGAATGATATGGGAGCATCAATGAGAACTCATGTGGTTATTCTCAACCATCTATCTGGAGCCATGATTGACCACCTAAACCTTAGTGATTCTTATAAGGAAACATATATGTGAGAAACAAATCCCTATGGAAGTACAAGTAATAATCATAAAGCTAAGTATGTTTAAAAACCTATGTGTCAAGGATGTGGAAATAAACACCTAGGAAAATGTTTCAAAGGGATATGAATATTCTATATATGTGGAAATTAAGGTCATAAAGCAATAACCTGCCATGGAAAAAGGAAGCATCCAGTTGACTCTAGGAAAGGGAAAGTAGTTCTTTCTATGGGATCAATTGAATTTTTTAGATGTGGTGTGCATGGTCATTATACAAACACATGTCCTACAAAGATGTTTTGGGAATGGGATCACCAGGATCGTACATATATTTTTTTACCAATACCTAATGCGATTCCTATTAAGGATGAAGAAACTGACAATGAACAATGAAAGGTATGGATTATTTCTTAACATAAGTTTTGATATTATTGAATCGTATGATTTGATTCATTATTTAGTATTTAGGAAAGAATTATTTCAGAATAATTTGAAAAGGAATGGTTAATGCATCATGAATAATGTTGAATGAGTAAGAAGTAAACATATAAGGGATTCATGAGCCATGGTAGATTTTAGGAACGTGAAATGCTTACAATTATTAAGGCTCTTTTGATGATGGGAATTACATTAGGTGAATATTTGTAGTATGTATAAACCTAATGCTTGATATATGAAAATTTTATTCAATGAATAATTATCTTATCTTTTGATGATATAGTTATAAAAAACCATTTGGGTTTATATGATCCTTGAATTTTAGGCAATTACATGTTAATACATTTTTGGGATGCAAAATGAAAGTTATTAGACAACCTTCGTTGTTAAAATATGTTATGGTTATTTTTGATGAATTTATCTCATTTAGGGAATTTTATAAAATTATATAGTTTTTGAAAAAAGGACAACATGTGGACTGTGTGACAACCCGTCATGTCAGACAAAGCTACGGGAACAGAACCCACAACCAAAGTGCGACTGTTATTTATCGCCTACCACTGGACTACGTGAAGTCCCTGGTTAGTATGACTAATTCTTTTTAGTTAGATGATTTTATGAATCAATAATAAGTTTATTTTGGGTTATCTATGGAAATGATTAACCTATCATGGGGAATATGTGATTAGGTTAATTACTGTTCAATATGAGACTTTAAGAGTAACTGATGTTATTTGGAGATAAATGTTAATATTTAACATTGAAGACTATGTGATTAAATCATTCATAGATTTCAGTTTTGATATTAGTTATTATGAATTTGATTAAATTTATGGAAATTTTTTTATTGAATGTTTATGGTTGATCTTTGGGTATTGGTTGAAAAAATTTGGAGATTAAGAGCAATTTTTTCTTTTTGTAAAAGATTATACTTTTTAGGGATTATCTGATCTTCTACAAACCAATTATGGTTGTGGTTAAGGTCTAACGTCATGGGAAATATATAGTTCATCTTTTTTGGATTATGTTATTCTCTCAAAGAAGATTATAGTGCTTTTAATGTGAACAAGTCCTCCGGAATACTGATCATTTGGAGAAAATATTAGTTTCTGTTAGAAATATAGTAAACGATGAAAGTATACCTGACAAGTAATTATGATTCCTTATGTTTTTCATTAATATCATAAATAAATTCCTCAATGAAATGTAACTTAAAACAAAAACGTTTTCTGTTAACTTGTCCTATTGGGGAATCAATGACTCTTTAACCCATCACAAGTTTGTGATTTTCTAGTGGTTACCTTTCTCCTAATCATGTTTTCTACCACTCTCCATCAGAACTTGATGATTTTTTTTCTCTTCCATATCCATGTTTTCCTACATGGAATACGAGTATGGGTTGTCTCAAGTGACCTTTTTATATATCTTTCTTTATTTTAAAGTGATATTTTTATTGAATATTTTTCCGATGTGGGACTTTCAATGATGTTTCCAAGCCCAATTTTAAATTTGTGAGAATGCAATTCCCAAAAGGGGGGAAGGATGTAACATCCCAGGAAAATAAAGAATATGAAATTTTCATATTTATTAATATTTGTGAATTAAATATTAATTTTACTTTAAAGGGGTTGCTATGTTCAATAGTGTACCCGATACACCACAATAGGTTTCTTTGAAATCTTACGCTGCACACTAATAATTTAATATTATTATTTTGAATGGTTGTTATCTCCTAGACATTGTGTTGGAAGGAATGAAAAAAACTAACTAAAATATAATTATACATGTTTGTTAAATGTATTTACTTTTATCCAATAAAAGTAAGAGGCTTAAAATCGGAATGAATCTAATTTTAAGCATAATTTACATTAAAATGTCGATTTACCGCCTTTTAATGGAGAACCCAATTTAAATATAGTTTGGTTACTTTAATACATTATATATGGCTAAATAAAATCCTTCTTTAGAATTGGGAAATCAAAATTTACTTTGTGTAAATTTTTGGAATTTTTCCGATAAAGTTCATTTTTTAATGAATAGTGAAAAATATTGTATTTTAATTCAAAACTGCCTTTTAATATAATTTCTTTATATGGAATAATTATCTTTATAATTTGTTTTAAAGTTTAATTAGAATATATTTTTCCCATTTAATCCAATGTTTGTCATTGGAATTAATTTCACATTGAAATTGGACATAAACAAGTGTCAATATTTTGATAGATATTGTTTCTTAAAAACATGCTATTTGTTTTGACAACGGGAATAAATTTTAAATTAATTAATTCAAATTCTATGTTTTTAATTTTTTAAAATAGACATCATTTTTGAATTTTTAATACCAAATATATCTTAGGCGGAATGTTTTGTATTTTTCTGAAAAACTTTAATTTTTGATGATTAGTGAAACCATTAAGTTGTGGTTAAAAAAATGACTTTTTCATTTAAATGAAATTTTATAGCTTCTGTGAATTGAATTTAAAAAAATCCAACATACATGGTTGTTATTAATAAGTAAAATGTGGTTAAATAAGATGAAAATAATTTTTGGTGAATAATAACTTTTGACTTTTATTTACCGCAGTTAAAGTTAAATATGGTATATCAAGGTAATAGAATATAACAATAATAAAAAATTACCTTAACACATATCCTAAACATATTGGATGAGTCCTAGCCGACCATGGGAATCTTTGGGTCGATTTTGGGACCCCATTGATCCACTAAAGAGTGATAATGACACTTTAGATTAATTAATTTAATGTAAAGGAAAAAATGATACAAACAAATATCCTTTAGTAAATTAATTTTTACATAGGGTTATATAAGTTATCTTTTAGACTATAAACATTCATTGGATGTATAATAATATTTCCTACATCATTGTAATTTATTAATAATTTTTAAAGAAAAATGAATTATATTATTTATGACACAATCATGATGCAGTATATACCTCATTAATAAATGATTTAAATAAATTAGATTATAAATATTAAAATAACATCCAAAACCAGTCCAATTATTTTTGGATGATTTTATTTCAACCACGAGTCATCTTATCATCTACATTAATTAATTTTTTGAGATTTAGAAACCGAATATCATTATATAATAAAATAAAATTTTCACACTTTCATAAAGAGCCCCTCCTCCCCCTTATAAAAGGACACCACTTCTAAACAATTCCTCACACCTCTCAGGCCTTTTTTTGTCAATCCTCTGACCAATTAATCTACCTAAATCACTCTCCATATCCTAGAAGCCTTACCTTAGGTATAAGGAACTTCATGAAGTCCTTTTGGTTCAAACAAAAGTAGTTACCCAAATTAAAGGTAACAGTTTCTCTTAACTTCTTTTCTTTTATTTTACTTCTAAAACCGCTAAACTCATTTTATTACATTATTTTATAACAACACCAGTATCCTAAATATACTTTGATGTTTTTATGAGATGGATTCGAACTAAACTTACCCACACCTCCATCTAATTGCTGAAGAACATAATGTTTCAGGGCATGGAAAACTAACGCCACACGAAATGATGATTGTTCAATTACCTCCTACCCCCTGTCATGGTGGCCATTAAGATGAAACTATATTTATATATGGTATATATTATGGTTTTTTCTTTATTATTCTTTATTTTTCTTTTATATCAAACCTTTATGGTTTCCATTATGGGAAAGCGCGATAATTTCATTTGAGGAAGTGCGGACTACCGCCCCCTAAAAGTGATATCACTCGTTAATACCATATATGGGACGTATAAAAGATGTAGTTAATGATATTATATATGATAATATACTAGAATTATAATATACCTATGTATCATTATGTTTTAATACCATTAAAATAAGAAATAGAAATGAAATTAGTGGTCATTCGTACGTACGACTTACTGTCTCCATGAACGATGCATTTCATTTCTTAACTCCAAATGATATGTACTGTTATAAATATATATATACATGATATATATTATATATATTATATCTAAATCATGAATATATTTATAGATATAATGAACTTTTGACTATTTGAACAACTTGTAATTGTAAGAAGCCCATTTTTGACTCAATTACCAAATATCGACAAAACAATCGTTATTAACTTAAAAGATTACAAAATATTTATAACATGGTAATAAGTGATATAAAAGGAATAATACTGGAAAAGGGTTATTAAGAAAGTATAAATTAACTTTAGTTTATTATTGATGAAGAACAAGGAACAAACGAGTCAAGTCGGACACAAGGTAAGGGATTTTCTTATCTCACTTTTAAATCCATGAGATTTCCATTGTTCGCCCCTTATTCATTGAATGTGGTGTATTGTGTAATACCATTTGTTATATATTATCATGATTATCATTATATTCATGGTATTATGTTATTAATTTTGTGTTTATTAACTTGTGTTCATTCGACTCAGTTGATTACAACGTGGTAAAGGGTTTCATCTCACTTTTATTCCCGTGAGATTCATGCTATATTTTACACTATTTTATTTTGTGTGGTGTATGTACTTCCCATGATTGTAATATTTGTGTAATATAATTTCATTTATGAGTATTTTCAACTTCATTGTATGATACTTATTTCATGTGGCATATGTTTTGTTAGTTACCAAATCGGTGGGGGAACCTTTCACCTTCCTCTTTTTAAAAGACTGCTTTTTTATTATGTCTTTTAATTTACATATTATTTTGCTGGGATATGTTCTTCTATATCCTTATTGATGTAAATTTTATTTCCATGTGATTTTATACCCTTTTTATCTCATCAACTCATTTTTTTAATTTTAAAGTGACAATGCTAGGCTTTCAAATTTTTGCAAGGAAACTTCTTAACCTAATTTCAAATCTTTGGGTTAAACTTGTACATCTTGAATATGTCATCCTATTAATATGTGTGAATGATCTCTGATTATTTTACACTTAATATCTACTTATATTGGGTGTATTTATATTTTTCACACATAATTATGTGATTGACTTATCCTTAATTTAAGGATACCATCTTTATAAGGGATTTCATCTAAATTTACATTTCCATTGAGACTTAATTGTTGTTATGCACCAATTCACTCTTATATGGTGTATATACTATAATTTTTCATATTATATAATGAATCCATTTATTATCATGATATTTTAATTTTCTGATTAAATTTTATTCCTCAATTATTTGTATTCAAGAGACTCTCATTTTGTTAAAATCTCCTTAACTAAAATATCGTTTTAAATGTTTTAATGATTTATTATTTTAAATATTTATCTTTAATGTCCATGCTTTAAAAACAGATTTGATTGTTTATTTATATTGACATTAAGGTTTTAAAATTATAATTCCATTGAAATCTTCAAATTGTTATGGGAAACTTTGATTCAAAAATCTCTTTTTAAATGGTTTATGAAAATGGATTGATTATTTCAATATCGTGAAATTACATCTTGTCAGTGAAAATGAAATTCTATTAGTGAAATGTTTATATTTGCAATATTTTATGTGTTATGATGGTACATGGACAATGGACGGGTGGTTACGTGATAAACCATATGACGGGTGGTGCCGTGATAAACCAGTATGGGTGGTTACGTTATAACCTCTAATGCATTGGGTATGGAAGTCGACCGTATGCATATTCCATTTAGTGATATGTGTGGAAGTTGAACGTATGGTTATTCCATTTAAGTATGATTATTTCCCATGTTACCTTTATATATTATGTGTTCTTTATGTGAGTTTTATGGTAATATTTTGGATACAAAAGGGTAAGTAATGAAATTTTATTCATTGAATAGTGTTTACTACTTCATAAAGGTGAAAAGTATTACTTATGATAAAGTATTCAGGGTTTACCTGTTGTTTTGAAAAACTAACAGTTTTCCTTATTTGCGTATCCCTTACTGAGATTTTTATGCTCGTCCCATGTTTTTGAAATGTTTTTCACAGTACATAAAGTGGAATCGGTTTGATAAAACTCTATTTTGTTGAATATATTATTGACAATAAATGAAATAATTTCCTCACATTGTGTTTAATATGTTTATTTATAAAATATTTGGGATTTGATCATTCATTTGAAATTTTGGTGAAAATTCCAGTTTTACCCTTTATAGTGCACTGTTGTATTTCGAAGATAAATATTTTTATATTTATTATTTGAACGTGAAATGTTGTAACAGTATTCCTAACTTATATGTATACAACTTTTATTCAGGACACTAGATCAAAATAATGCATTGAATGGATTAGTTGGGCCATAGAGGCAAAGGTTTGCTGGATACGCTAGAATAGAGAAAATTCTGTATTTTGGAAATAACTCCTTAATTTGGGCCTATATTGAGTCCAAATTTGGAGTGGAGATAGAGGACCTACATACGAACATTTGATCCATCTGGAAGGCCAGCCAATTCACGTGTTTTGGTGGTCAAATGGGCGGTGCAGGTTGGAAAAAAATATTTGGCCGAGATTACCCATTCACACTTGAAACCACTTTCAACCTAGCCTCCCCACCACTATATAAATTTATGTTTTTATCATTTTGTGGGTTTTGGGACGTCAATTAGGAGATTGGAGGCAGTGGAGAATTGGTTTCAACCCAATTCTCCAACCATTGTAATAGGGGTATCTCTTGAAGCAAGGATCCCCTCATCGAAGCCTCCGTCTCTTCTTCATTTTGTAATGTTTTCATTTTTGTAATAATCTTATTTGATCTTCTTTTATTCCTCATATTTTCTTCTGTTTTGTTTAAATTTATTCTTCTATTAATATTCCTATTTGGGTTGGAATTATTTAGTAGAAGCGTTATTGGGTTATACCCATTATAAACCATTGCACATGCAAAACGCTTCTACGATGATTACGCCACCCATGTAAGAGTAGTTCTTTTTAGTAATTGATCGACCTCTATCCTTCATCATTAATTTATTTTGAATCAATGAGCTAATTTAATTTACATATTATGATATATTAATTGAGTTTTTAATTTAAATGAAATTAGGCAAGCAATTGAATAGTTAACACAAAACACGTGAGGTCGGGAATTGTGTGAACTGTGAGAGCGCAACCTTAACCGGTAATTCACAACCACACAGGATCAATTTGTAGAGTTCAAATACAATCCCTAAACTCCATTAATCTTCATTTCCAGAGTGTTTGTGTGCCTTAATTTTACCACTGACCATAAGCTAATCATAGAACATCAATCAAAGCAGGGTTTTGCGATTGCATGTTCCGAAGTTAGCTTACGATTAAATTCACTTCATCTTCGTGGTAAAATTAATTCTCGTAGGGTTCGGGATTTAAAAAATTAACGGATCATAATTAAGTGAATATTAATTTAAATGATAATGATTAATAAATGATTAAAGAGGTAAAGTTTGATCGATTACGTATTTTAAAATATTTATTTAAAAAACATCTTCTTGTTCTGTATTATTAAACAAACATCATTTCAAAATTAAAAACAAAAAAATGAAATATTCTTCCAGAAAACATCTTCAAGTTTTATAAACATCAAAAAACCACCATCCTTTCAAGTAGTGTTTTTGTTATATTTTATGTTTGGAATACCTCTAAAAAGTTGTTTTAAAACTATTTCCTCCTTTGAGAGACGATCTTGGTCAGCCACTCTGCTGCACCTAAGTACCCCTAAATCACACTAATCATTTGAGGGTGCCCACGACAACGCTCTTTCAAATTGGCGTCGTTGCCAGGGATTCAAGTACTTTATTCAACAATTTAGAGGTATTTATTTTATTTTTCATTTTATTATTTTCTTCACCTCTCTCTTTCATCTTTCCGCTTTCTCAAGTTGTCCTTTTTTTCATCCTCTTGTTTTATTTTTGGACCATAAACTCAAACTTATCATTTTATTTTACTATGGTCCACTTTAATTATTTTAATTTTTATTTGATTTATGACATGAAATAATCCTGAAGATCTCTTAGATCTTGAACCTGAGATTGAACATAGCCTTAGGGCTCGAATCAGACATTCTCAGTCTACGGGAAGTTTCAATATTCAACCAGTTGGTGAATTCCTCTCTGCTGGAAACATTGAAATTGGAAGCTATTCAAATTCAAGCATAAAAGAGGAAACTATGGCTGGAAATAATGGAACTGAAATTAATAGGCCCATTCGAGAATTGGCAGTACCAGATATTAACTATCAACCAAATTGTATTGCATACCCAAACCTCGAATCAGACTTTGAATTTAAATCTGGATTAATTCACCTTCTACCAATGTTTCATGGATTATCTAGTGAGGATCCCAACAAACACCATGAGGAATTTAATGTGGTTTTTTCAACTTTAAAACCAAGAAATGTATCTGAAGATCAAATTATATTAAGATCATTCCCATTCTCACTTGATGGAGCTGTGAAAGATTGGATGTATTATTTACAACCAGAGGATGTACCTTGTTGGAACTATTTAATATGTCTTTTAGTGTAGAGATTTTTTCCAGCATCAAGGACCACTTCCATTCGTAAGGAGATCAATGGGATCAAGAAAGAATAAGGGGAGTCAATGTATGAGTATTGGGAGCGATTCAAGATGTTGTGCGCAAGCTTCCCACATCACCAAATCAGTGAGCAATTACTCATTCAGTACTTCAATGAAGGACTCACACCTATGGAGAGGACCATGGTGGATGCCGCAGCAGGAGGGGCTGTTGTGGACAAGAAACCAGTAGCCACACATTCATTGATCAACAAGATGGCACAAAACTCCCAAAAATTTAGTGATCGAGGTACACCACATGTTAGGGGAGTCCATCAGGTAAGTCCTTATTCTCTTGAAAGTCATTTGATTGATACCAAGTTGGAAGAATTGACCACTATAGTGAGGCAGATTGCATTGGCTCAAAATACATCCCAACCCCCTCTTTCAAGGCCTTGTGGTGTTTTCACCGAGACAAGCCACTCAATTGACTGTTTCCCCCCAACTACAAGAAACATAAGATTGTGCAGCAGTATTCCATGGGAGACCATATCAACAACAACAACCACATCCTCAAAAAAATTATGACTCCTTTTCACCATCATTCAAACAAAGGTGGAAGGATCAATCAGACATGAGGTATGTCTCTGGGCAGCAACAAAGGCCCCCTTTTCAACCAAACTTCCAGCAGCCTCTACCTTACCAATAGGGTTTCCAACAACCCCAAAGGATATTTGAAGCTCAAACATCAACAAGTCAACAACAAGGTAATACCCAACACAAGGTAGACACTAACACTGATGATATTTTGAAACAAATTGTTCTTAATCAACAGAATGAGTTGAAGTGTCAAGGTTTGGAGTTGAGGGAGTTGAAGACTCAAATGAGACAGATTGCCACCGCCCTCCATGAACATGTGAGTAAGAATTCTAGAAATATACCTTCCCAACCCACTCCAAATCTAAAGTAGAATGTCAGTGCCACCACATTGAGAAGTGGGAAGCAAATGAATGATACATCTGTACCTACCATTCCACTGGTATTCACCTCTTCTCTAGAGAATCCTCATTCCATACCAACTGATGAGCAATCCAAGGATAAATATAACGGTAAAAAAAGATTGTTGATGTTCCTCCTAAACCCCTTCCATTTCCAAATAGAGTTTTTCAAACCATGAAGATGGCTGATGAAGCAATGAAAAAGGAGGTTTTGGACACATTCAATCATGTGGAGATAAAATTCCTCTACTTGAAGCCATTAAAAAAATCCCAAGGAATTCCAAATTCTTAAAATTACTCTTCCACAATCGAAGAGGGCTCAAGGGAAATGAGAGGATCAATCTTGGAAGGAATGTGTCAACACTCATTACACCAACTCTAGCAATGCTGAAAAAGTGCAAGGATCCTGGGACATTCACCATCCCATGTACCATAGGGGAGTTGCACTTTTCTAATGAACTTTGTGATATAGGTGCTTCCATAAATGTGATGCCTCACTCTGTATTCTCTTCCTTGTAGGTTGGTGAGTTGAAGCCAACAAGAGTAGTGGTGCAGTTGGCAAATAGAGCTACAACATATCCAGCGGGAGTCCTTGAGGATGTACTTGTTTGGGTAAGAGACATGATCTTCCATGTATATTTCTACGTGATTAACATGGAGGATGACCAGGTAAGTTCTCATGCCCCTATTATATTAGGTAGACCCTTCCTCAAAAATGAAAAAACTATCATAAATGTCAAGGAGGGTACACTTTACATGGAATTTGGAGATGAAGTTGTGGTATTTAATGTCATGGAATCCATGAAGTACCCCTCAGAGGACCATTCAGCTTTTGTTATCTCCCATTTTGAACCACCAAGTAAAAACTCCCTGGATTTTGATTGTCCTATGCATAGGGAGATTATGAGTACTAGTTCGATTTTGATGTCTAAGAGAACTTCCACACATGTTTCTGATACACAATCATCTCTTGGATTTGATTTTGATGTGGATTAATATTGTGATTTTGATCATGTTCACTCTGATTATGACATGGCTATTGAGTATGCCGATGGATTTGATGCTTATTCCCTGATTTTGATGATGTCTATTCTGATATTAATACTTTTTGTTCACATATTTCAGTTCCTTCAATGTCTCCATCCATACTACACCCTCCTTCATTAGAACTAAATCCATTTCCACCAAATCTGAAATACTCATACTTGTTGAGTGGTGAGTGATTACCTGTTATCATTGCTAACAATCTCCCTTTTGAACATAATGAAATGAGTTTGAATATTTTGACAGAGAACATCAGGTATTTTGGGTGGACCTTGGCTGAAATATCAGGTATTTTCCCCTCCATTTTCATTCATAGGATTCTCTTGGAGGATGGGGAAAAACTGGTGAGATTGCCACAAAGGAGACTCAATCCCACCATCCTGGAAGTTGTTACAAACCATGTTTAGAAATTGCTCGAGGCAGGTATAATATTTCCCATTTCAGATTCTTAGTGGGTAAGTCCAATTCAGGTTGTTCCTAAGAAGAGTGGTGTTACTGTTGTTAAAAATGAGAATGATGAGTTAGTTCCAATTAGGGTGCAAAACAGTTGGTGTGTGTGTATTGATTGTAGGATACTAAATCAGTCCACTCGCAAGGACCATTTCCCCCTCCCATTTATTGATCAAAGGCCTGAGAGACTAGATGGGAAAACACACTATTGTTTTTGGATGGATTTTATGGATATTTTTAGGTTCCTATAGCTCCGGAGGATCAGGAAAAGACTACATTCACCTGTCCCTTTGGCACATTTTCCTACCAGAGGATGCCATTTGGACTTTGCAACGCCCCAGGTACATTACAACGATGAATGGTGAGTATTTCTTCTGATTTTATTGAGACCTACATGGAGGTATTTATGGATGATTTTAAAGTGTATGGGTCCTTATTTGATGAATGTATAAATAGTTTGGGAAAGGTATTGAATCGTTGTATTGAGAATAATCTGGTCATGAACTTTAAAAAGTGTCATTTCATGGTAGAGCATGACTTTGTTTTAGGGAATGTAGTGTCAAAACATCGGATAGTGGTTGATAGAACTAAGATAGACATTATTTCATCCTTACCCTATCCTTCACGTGTGTGTGATGTTAGATCTTTCCTTGGGCATACAGGATTTTATTGGTGATTCAGCAAATATTTTAGTAAGATTGATATTCCTATGTCAAGATTACTTCAAACGGATTTTGATTTTGTGTTTGATGTTTCTTGCAGGAATCCATTTGATGACCTAAAACAACGTCTGACCACTCCACCTATCATACAACCCCCACGGTGGGAGATTCCTTTTAAGCTTATGTGTGACGCCTCTAACTTCGTGGTTGGAGCTATCTTATCTCAGAGGGTGGAAGGACGTTCACATGCGATTTCCTATGCATCAAGGACATTGGATTCAGCGCAATCAAACTACACTACCTCAAGAAAGGGGGTTTCTTGATATCATATTTTCTTTAGATAAATTCCGTTCATATTTATTGGGCTCTAAAGTAGTTGTTTTTTCTGACCATACAACTTTGAGGTACCTCCTAAAAAGCCAGATGCAAAGCCTAGGCTGATTCGATGGATGATCCTTCTTCAAGAATTTGATATTGAGATAAAGTACAAAAAGGGGTCAGAAAACATGGTGGCGAACCACATGAGTAGGATTACTCACACACTAGAGGGTGACACCTTGGACCAGGTACCACTTCAGGACACATTTCCCGATGAGCATCATTATTCCATCTTAGGTACGCATCCATGGTATGCTGATTTAGTGAACTACCTTGTTGTCTCTGAAATCCCTGCAAATTTAAAGAAGCATCAAGTCCAAAAATTAAAAAGTGAGTCTAGGTATTATGTGGGGGATGATCCTTACCTCTGGCGCATGTGTAGTGACCACGTTATTAGGAGGTGTGTTCCTGATCATGTGTTTGAGTCTGTTTTGCAATTCTGTCATACACTTGCTTGTGGTGGACACTTTGGATCCCAACGTACAGCTAGTAAATTTTTGGACTCTGGATTATATTGGCCTAACTTATTCCATAATTCCCATGTGTTTTTTAAGTCATGATCTCATTGCCAACACAATGGGAACATTTCTAAGAGACATGAGATGCCCCAACAACCCATATTATTCTGTGATATTTTTTATGTATGGGGAATTGATTTTATGGGAACTTTTCCAAGTTCATATGGTTTCTTGTATATTTTGGTTGATTTTGATTATGTGAGAAAATGGGTGGAGGCTAAGGCCACCAGGACAGACGATTCTCATGTTGTGGTGGATTTTTTCAAGGCTCAAATTTTCTGCAGATTTGGAGTATCAAAGGCCATCATCAGTGACCTAGGGACAGACTTTTGAAATATGAATTTTTCTTCCCACTATTGAAAGTTTGGGGTTACACACAAAACATCAACACCATACCATCCCCAAACAAATGGTCAGGCAGAGGTTTCAAATCACGAGTTGAAACAAATATTGGAGAAAATCGTGCAGCCAAATATGAAGGATTGGAGAAAGCATTTGGATGGTGCATTGTGGCCTTATAGGATAGCATGTAAGACACCCATTGGTATGTTCCCATTTCGGATTATTTTTGGGAAAGCATGTCATCTCCCCGTGGAAGTTGATCATCGGGATTATTGGGCTATAAAGTAATGCAACATGGATTGGGCCCAAGCTGGAAGCCAAAGGAAGCTGCAAATTCAAGAGCTTGAGGATATTAGATTGTCTTCATATGAGAACTCAATTCTCTACAAGGAAAGATCAAAAGTATCACATGATAGATTGATCCAACAAAGGGAGATTCATGTTGGAGAGAAAGTCCTTCTCTACAGTTCATGATTGAAGCTAATGCCAGGTATGTTGTAACGCCCTGACCCTAGTTTCCTAGAGTCGGTGCATTATTACATAACATTGGCATGATCATGAGAAAGATCAAGTCTCTAAAGACCGATTAGTTTAGTAGCCTTGGAATAACTAGATACATCCATAAATTTTTACATTACATCAAAAAAAACATCTTGTATTCATATCCCCTCATACTATCCCTGCAGGTCATTCATAAATTACTTCTTCATAATCCTGGGAAAAAAAAATAAAACATTGAAAGGGGTGAGCTCAGATGCTCAGTAAGGATAACATTATAGCAGAAGCTTTCATAAATAAGCATAAACACTTAAGGCAATTTATAACTAAAACAAAAGCCTTTTAAACTTGAACTTCAGCATAAAATGGAAAAGGTAAAATGAAATAATGCCATTTACTTACTCACATGGATATTCTACTAGTCGAATGATCACATGCAATATCAATATCCACTTTCATAATGATGGAATGCATAATGCCAGACTATCATAACCACATAGCCAAGGCCTCGTGCCAAGACTACAAATAAGATTTTGCCAAGGCCTTGTGCCAAGACACTAGTTTGTCTCATGAGACCTACCGATGCATCGAGGAGCTATAGAGGGCTCCACCCGTCACTTATTAAGTCCAATGCATTCCTCATATGAATAGGTTTAAGCATAAAATAAACATTCGTATTAAAACTAGAATACGAAATGTCAATACTTTAACCACAAACCATGAATGGTATAAAAATAGAACATCCACAGTCAAACATAACTCATTTGATACAATATGGAAGATTGTATTGTATCACATTAACCTCAATCATGAATAATGAAGGATGTTGACATAGATGAAAATAATCATCATAACTATTTGAGAGAAATATCCCCCATTTCTTGAAAACTTTTAAAAGTCACACTATTTGTCAAGAAGACATTCAAAAATAGATTTTTGAATCAAAGTGTCTCATACCACTTTGAAACTTTTAAAAGGATTTTTAAATTTAAAACTTTAATGTCCATAAAAATAAATCCTTAAAACCATTTTTTAAAATATGGACATTAATGAGCATGATTTAGAAGAATAATTCTTTAAAACATTTTAAAATGGTATTTTGGTTAGAGTTTCTAACCAAAAGAGAGACACTTGAATACAAATAATTGAGGTAATAAAAACATTGTAATATCATGAGAATAAAGGAATTCATGATATACTATGTCAAAGTACATTATATACACCACATAAAAGTGATTTGGTGTATATCATCAAAGAAGTCTCAATGGAATGTAAATTGAGATGAAATCTCTCATAAAGGTTGTATCCTTAGGTTAAGGATAAATCAACGACATAATTATGTGTGAAAAATATAAATACACTAAATATGATTGGATATTCAGTGTAAATCAATCAAAGGATATTCACACATATTCTTGTAAAAACAATACCAACGAATTGGATGTTTAACTCAACAAATGGAGAATGAGTTAAAATTACTCTTATCAAATTCATATCAATGAATTGAGAATTATCAATGGAGTGATTATGTGTATCAAACTTATATCCACAGGAAGGGGAGTGGAAATTATGACATAATCAAATGAATAGTGATTCCACACATAATCATGGAGTAATATAATCAATGAAATATGCGTAAAGCCAAATGAGTGGAAATTGAAATCTCAAATTCCCTTATTGATTAGGTAACTTAAGAAACAAACACCCATGAAAGAAAGATCATACCATGATGATGTAAATACCCATAAAATAAAGTATATTACACAATGAATACAATCATGGGTAGTACACATACACCACATGCAATAATTAAGTGGTGATCAATGGAATTCTCACGGAATTAAAAGTGAGACAAGAAACCCCTTACCACGTTAATCAACTGAGTCGCATGGCCAAAAGTTAATAACCACCAAATGATTTACAGAATAACATGAATATAAAGTGAATCATGATAATATATATCAAATGGAAGTACACAATACACCACTTTCAATAATTTAGTAGCGAACAATGGAAATCTCACGGAATTGAAAGTGAGATAAGAGAATCCCTTACTTTGTACTTTTTCCTTGGTCGATGGTAGGTTTACCTCCTGTATAATGGTGAAATAATTGTTATTGAATAATACAAGAATCATTTACTTAAATATGATATCATATATGATCTTTTAACATTGATTTGTTAATAATATCTTAGAATTATCGTCATTTCGGGTGTTAACGGGTTCATTTTACTTTATATTCTTTGTTATGTGAGCCATATTCGTTATTAATGGGATGTATATTATTCATATCCATAATGATATCAAGTCCTTAGATACTATTTTTAAATCATAAAATTATAATTATACTTGAATGGATATGATGGACAATGAATCTCATCGCGTTCGTGGAGACGGTAGTCCGTACGTACGCACGGACGCTACTTCCATTTAATTTTTCATTTTAAAAGTATTGAATCCAAATGATACATAGGTATATTATTATTCCAGTATAATATAATATTTCATATATGTTACTTAAGTTCATTAACACCATCCTTTATATGTTCCATGTGTGGTATGAACGAGTCATATCATTTTAAGGGGGCGGTAGTCCGCACTTCCTCAAATGAAATTATCGTATGTATATACAACATGAAACGAATAATGATATGAAATAAAATGGAATTACAGAAGCTTATATATAAAATATATATCATTAATATCATATTTAATTACAGTGCCATCATAATGTCCACCATGAGAAGCGGTAAGATGTATTTGAACAATCATCATTTCGTGAGGCGTTAGTTTGCCATCCACATAAACATTATGTTCATCATCCATTAGATGGAGTTGTGTGCATGTGTAGTTTGAATCCTTCTTATAACAAAATACTAGTATATTTTGGATACTGGTGTTGTTACAAAAAAAAGGAAATAAAAAGATTTTGGGGGTTGGAGAAGAAAAATAAATGAAAATAATTTAAGAGAAATCGTTACCTTTAATTTAGGTAACTCACTTTGGTTGGAACCAAAGGACTTATTGAAATGATTTCTGCCTAAGGGGAAGCTTCAAGGCGGAGGAGAGGGATTTGGGGAGATTATTTGGGCAGGGTTTGGACGAGCCAAGTGGCTTGAGAGGTGTGAGGAATGAGTAGAAGTGGTCTCCTTTTATAAGGGAGAGGAGGGGCTCTTTAGGAAAGAGTGAAAGTATTACTTTATAATATAATTATATTCGGTTTATAATGGTCCAAAAATCATTGAAGTCGAATTTAAGATGACTCATATTCTAAATAACATCAACCAATAAGAATTGGACAGGTTTTAGAAATATTTTAATCATTATAATCTTATCTATTTAAATGATTTATTAATGAGGTAAACATTGCATCATTATTGTGTCATTAATAATTTAAATTATTTGATGTCTAAAAATTATAAATAAAATATCAATATGTAGGAAATCTTTTTATATTTCTAATGAATATTTATAATCTAAAATCCAACATGTATAACCCTATGTAAAAATTGTTCTTCTAAAAGATATATGCTTGTGTCATTTTTGTATTCATTTTAACTTAATTAAAATAAAGTGTCCTTATCACTTACAAGTGGATCCATGGGGTCCCAAAATCGACCCAAAGATGCCCATGGTCGACCATGTATCACCCAATAGGGTTAGGACACGTTTTAGGGTAATTTAGTATTATTATAATATTATTTTTTAACCCTTATTTACCGGATTTACCCTTAACCATGGTAAATAAAATATTTACCGCAGTAATTATTCAAAATGTCTAAAAATAAAAGTGACCTATTTACACAATTTGAACATCCTGATTCCAAATATGGAATCCATTTTCCTAAATTCAAAACACAGAAGTGGCAGAAATTAATTTAAAATTAATTCCCGCTGTCAAAACAAAAAGCGTGTTTTTAAGAGATAATAACTATCAAAAGATCGACACTTGTTTATGTTCTGTTTAATTGTAAAATTATGTCCAATGATCAAAATTATATTAAATGGTAAAAATATATTCTAAATATACTTTAAAAATACTAAAATTCATAATTTATCACTATTAATTATTTTGATTAAAAAAGTTGTTTTTAATTAAAATTTAGTAATTTTCACTATTCATCAAAATATAAAAGTTATCCGAAAAGTACCAAAATTTCACCCTAGGCTAATTTCGATATTCCAAATCCAAAAATAAAGTCCATTTTAAAATATAAAATATATATAATTTCAAAAAGTAGGTATTACTATTCATGACGGTTAGTTTGATTGGTTGTGGTGTGTGTTAAAACTCAAGGTTGCGTACAACACACGCTACTGTATTATTCAAAGAAAGCGTACCGTGGAAGCTTGGGATGTTTCATTTTAAATTTTGATGTCCCGATTTAGTCAAAAAGTTTAAAATATTGTATTTAAAAAGGGTTCACTATTAAAAGTTGATAAAAGTGCAATACTAAAAATGAATTTGTTCTTGCATTATATCTAAGAAACTCATAATATGGATTCTAAAATTATAAGGATTATATAAAGTTTAAAATTTATATAATACTATTCATAACCTCTTTTGAATGGCTTTTTTTTGTAAGTCATGGTGTGATTGAACTCAGTGTTGCGTGTAGTGCAAGTCATTGAATTATTTTGAAGAAATAACACACTATGAAATCTTGGGGTGTTACATTCTCCCCTCCTTCAATAAATTGTGTCCTCGCAATTTGAAATTGTTCTTCGAAAATAAAAGGTTGAAAATAGATAATATATTTGTGGGAAAACCCACATCGGATATTGGGTTACTAAAATTTAGTCTTAATATGAGTAAAAGAGAAATGAAAGGGTCACCACCAAATTATTATCTCGATTAGGAGAACATTGGTGGCAATTTGAGACATATAATTGGAGGAAAACGTAAATATTTATAGGTAGTGATTGAGGTCATCAATCACAAACATGTATAAAATTGAGGTCCTTAAATTCATCAATCTATGATGATTTGAAATACCATCGGTTCAACAAAACATAGGGTATTAGGATAAAACATTTTTGACGTTTCAAAATATCTTAGTTGAAATCCCACATCGAAAAATGAATTAATGAGGCCTCTATTTAAAATAAAGAGTCGAAAGTATGAAGATTACCGAAAATAACACATACTAGGGTTCCATGTAGTAAAATATGGATATGGAAGAAAAATCTAACCATCAATTACCTGATGGAGAGTGGTAGAGAACATGGCTATGAAAAGGCCAACAATCCCAAAGCCATAAATTAGTGATGATTTAATGTACCATCTAGGAAAACATTTTTTTTTAATGTTATATTACATAAGGAAGAGGAATTTATTTATGATATTGACTAAGAACATTATGAGATATACTTAAATTTTAAGTAGATTTTCATTCTTTAATAAATTTCCACCACTAACTCAATTTTTTTTTTAAACGATGAGTATTCAAGAAGACTTGGTCACACTGGAAGAACTATAATAAACTTCTATAGAATCACATGATCCATGTAGGATAAACCATATATTTACATTGTCTTTGAAGATTAATCAAAACCAAAATGGTTAGTGAATGATCTAATGATCCCCCAAAAGGATATTCATTGAGATAAATATGCACTAATCTTAATTTCTTAAATTAAACCAACAATACCCCAAAGTTAAATAGATACCATTCAATAACGAATTGTCCTTACAATCCTTTAATATAATCCAAACTAATATTGAAACCCAAAACATAGAAGAATTTGATTATGTAGTCTCCCATGTTACATTGTATCTCCAAATGACATCAAATACTCTTAAAGTCACATACTTAAAAGTGATTAACATCATAACATATTCTCTGTTATAGGTTAATCATTTCCATAAATAACCCAAATCACTATAAATCAACAATAAAAACGTAGATAAAAATCCACCATTACTCTACAAATGAAACCTCATTGTATTCTATTTTCCTTGGGCATATAGTGTTCCTAACAAAACGAACATCTTCCAAAATAACATTTATCACTTAATCACCAAATCATTTTCCTATACCAAGGGTATTCATTTGATAAGACATAGAACCCAAATCATCTTATTATTGATCAATAAAATCATTTAACAAAAAAAAAATAGTCACACTAACCAGGGACTTCACGTAGTCCAGTGGTAGGCGATAAATCCCAATCGCACTTTGGTTGTGGGTTCGATTCCCACAGCTTTGTCCGACGCGATGGGTTGTCACACGGTCTACGTGTTGTCCTTTTTCAAAAACTATATTTTATAATATTACCAAAATGAGATAAATTCCTCAAAATAACATAATTTAACCACAAATGTTATATCATACTTTGCATTTTCATCCCAAATTATAATAACTTATCATTTTCTCAAACCCCAATGATCATATAAAACCAAATGGTTATTTATACCTATATCAACAAGAGAAGAGACAATTCTTCCTCAAATATCATTCTCACATGGCAAACTGCGGGGTTACAAATATAAGAGAAAATTATTCCAAAGCAAACCCATCAACAAGGAGTGCTAATACTTTTTAAATTTTTCTCCAACCATTTATTTCCACATTGCTTCTTTGACCAAGAAAATATCCTATAGAATAGGACATTCACTCGGGTAATGGCCAGGTCCCCTACATTTACGGCAAATGACTGTAAATGGACTCTTGGGACCATTTTTATCTTCTTCCATAGTACTCTTCATTTTTCTTCGGCAATTCTTCACTTTATGTCCTTCCTTCCCGCACGTAAAACATTTCGTTGTCCCATTGAGACACTTTCCTGGGTGTCTCTTTCCACATTTCCTGCATGATGGAAATTGAGGTTTTTTTTCTCCATGGTCTCCATTGCTGGAGATCTTATCATTTATCACCTTTATCTTCCTTGTTGAGTTTGGGAGTTGGTTAATATATATGTTGTTGATCATATTTTTGGAAAACTGATTTGGCATAAAGATGATATCTTTTACGCCTATCAACATTCCATTTTGTTGCTCATCGCCACCATCGTTCCCACCTTGTACATCATTCTCAAAGTCACTATGACTTCCTTGGAATCCAGCCATTGACTAAAACCAGAAAGCATTGTGTGAGTAATAGTAGTCGTAAAATCATTTAGAGATTAAAATGTCACCATATTCTCAATTTGAAACATATTAGGATTAACCAAGGTCATTTACTCTCATCTTATGTATATATTACTTAAATCGGTTTGTAAAGAAAATGTAAATTATCCTAAGCATATCCCCCGGGAGTGTCGTAACCAAGAGTGCAGCAAGGCCCGTTGTCGTGCACCAGTTCCCGTTCGAGTCTAGCTCAAAGTGGTGTTTTCGGGTTTTACCCCTAGGTACATCTGTGCCAGAGCCGCCTCTACCTGCTCGTATCCAGACAGGGATGTATTGCTCAGAAAACTCACAAAATCTCTACAATACCAAAATTCTAGGAAGTTCTTTTATACTAATCCTCAAAGTTCATCTTAGATCTACGTGCTCTAATCAGAGTTTATCTAAATCTAGCTACCAAGGTTTGTACTAAACTTCCTCTGATACCAACTGTAACGCCCCGACCCTAGTTACCTAGAGTCGGTGCATTATTACATAACATTGGCATGATCATGAGAAAGATCAAGTCTCGAAAGACCGATTAGTTTAGTAGCCTTGGAATAACTAGATACATCCATAAATTTTTACATTACATCAAAAAAAACATCTTGTCTTCATATCCCCTCATACTATCCCTGCAGGTCATTCATAAATTACTTCTTCATAATCCTGGGAAAAAAAATAAAACATTGAAAGGGGTGAGCTCAGATGCTCAGTAAGGATAACATTATAGCAGAAGCTTTCATAAATAAGCATAAACACTTAAGGCAATTTATAACTAAAACAAAAGCCTTTTAAACTTGAACTTCAGCATAAAATGGCGAAGGTAAAATTAAATAATGCCATTTACTTACTCACATGGATATTCTACTAGTCGAATGATCACATGAAATATCAATATCCACTTTCATAATGATGGAATGCATAATGCCAGACTATCATAACCACATAGCCAAGGCCTCGTGCCAAGACTACAAATAAGATTTTGCCAAGGCCTTGTGCCAAGACACTAGTTTGTCTCATGAGACCTACCGATGCATCGAGGAGCTATAGCGGGCTCCACCCGTCACTTATTAAGTCCAATTCATTCCCCATATGAATAGGTTTAAGCATAAAATAAACATTCGTATTAAAACTAGCATACGAAATGTCAATACTTTAACCACAAACCATGAATGGTATAAAAATAGAACATCCACAGTCAAACATAACTCATTTGATACAATATGGAAGATTGTATTGTATCACATTAACCTCAATCATGAATAATGAAGGATGTTGACATAGATGAAAATAATCATCATAACTATTTGAGAGAAATATCCCCCTTTTCTTGAAAACTTTTAAAAGTCACACTATTTGTCAAGAAGACATTCAAAAATAGATTTTTGAATCAAAGTGTCCCATACCACTTTGAAACTTTTAAAAGGATTTTTAAATTTAAAACTTTAATGTCCATAAAAATAAATCCTTAAAACCATTTTTTAAAATATGGACATTAATGAGCATGATTTAGAAGAATAATTCTTTAAAACATTTTAAAATGGTATTTTGGTTAGAGTTTCTAACCAAAAGAGAGACACTTGAATACAAATAATTGAGGTAATCAAAACATTGTAATATCATGGGAATAAATGAATTCATGATATACTATGTGAAAGTACATTATATACACCACATAAAAGTGATTTGGTGTATATCATCGAAGAAGTCTCAATGGAATGTAAATTGAGATGAAATCTCTCATAAAGGTTGTATCCTTAGGTTAAGGATAAATCAACGACATAATTATGTGTGAAAAATATAAATACACTAAATATGATTGGATATTCAGTGTAAATCAATCAAAGGATATTCACACATATTCTTGTAAAAACAATACCAACGAATTGGATGTTTAACTCAACAAATGGAGAATGAGTTAAAATTACTCTTATCAAATTCATATCAATGAATTGAGAATTATCAATGGAGTGATTATGTGTATCAAACTTATATCCACAGGAAGGGGAGTGGAAATTATGACATAATCAAATGAATAGTGATTCCACACATAATCATGGAGTAATATAATCAATGAAATATGCGTAAAGCCAAATGAGTGGAAATTGAAATCTCAAATTCCCTTATTGATTAGGTAACATAAGAAACAAACACCCATGAAAGAAAGATCATACCATGATGATGTAAATACCCATAAAATAAAGTATATTACACAATGAATACAATCATGGGTAGTACACATACACCACATGCAATAATTAAGTGGTGATCAATGGAATTCTCACGGAATTAAAAGTGAGACAAGAAACCCCTTACCACGTTAATCAACTGAGTCGCATGGCCAAAAGTTAATAACCACCAAATGATTTACAGAATAACATGAATATAAAGTGAATCATGATAATATATATCAAATGGAAGTACACAATACACCACTTTCAATAATTTAGTAGCGAACAATGGAAATCTCACGGAATTGAAAGTGAGATAAGAGAATCCCTTACTTTGTACTTTTTCCTTGGTCGATGGTAGGTTTAACTCCTGTATAATGGTGAAATAATTGTTATTGAATAATACAAGAATCATTTACTTTAATATGATATCATATATGATCTTTTAACATTGATTTGTTAATAATATCTTAGAATTATCGTCATTTCGGGTGTTAACGGGTTCATTTTACTTTATATTCTTTGTTATGTGAGCCATATTAGTTATTAATGGGATGTATATTATTCATATCCAGAATGATATCAAGTCCTTAGATACTATTTTTAAATCATCAAATTATAATTATACTTGAATGGATATGATGGACAATGAATCTCATCGCGTTCGAGGAGACGGTAGTCCGTACGTACGCTCGAACGCTACTTCCATTTAATTTTTCATTTTAAAAGTATTGAATCCAAATGATACAAAGGTATATTATTATTCCAGTATAATATAATATTTCATATATGTTACTTAAGTTCATTAGCACCATCCTTTATACGTTCCATGTGTGGTATGAACGAGTCATATCATTTTAAGGGGGCGGTAGTCCGCACTTCCTCAAATGAAATTATCGTATGTATATACAACATGAAACGAATAATGATATGAAATAAAATGGAATTACAGAAGCTTATATATAAAATATATATCATTAATATCATATTTAATTACAGTGCCATCATAATGGCCACCATGAGAGGCGGTAAGATGTATTTGAACAATCATCGTTTCGTGAGGCGTTAGTTTGCCATCCACAGAAACATTATGTTCATCATCCATTATATGGAGTTGTGTGCATGTGTAGTTTGAATCCTTCTTATAACAAAATACTAGTATATTTTGTATACTGGTGTTTTTACAAAAGAATGGAAATAAAAAGATTTTGGGGGTTGGAGAAGCAAAATAAATGAAAATAATTTAAGAGAAATCGTTACCTTTAATTTAGGTAACTCACTTTGGTTGGAACCAAAGGACTTCTTGAAATTATTTCTGCCTAAGGGGAAGCTTCAAGGAGGAGGAGAGGGATGTGGGGAGCTTATTTGGGCAGGGTTTGGACGAGCCAAGTGGCTTGAGAGGTGTGAGGAATGAGTAGAAGTGGTCTCCTTTTATAAGGGAGAGGAGGGGCTCTTTAGGAAAGAGTGAAAGTATTACTTTATAATATAATTATATTCGGTTTATAATGGTCCAAAAATCATTGAGGTCGAAGATAAGATGACTCATATTCTAAATAACATCATCCAATAAGAATTGGACAGGTTTTAGATATTATTTTAATCATTATAATCTTATTTATTTAAATGATTTATTAATGAGGTAAACATTGCATCATTATTGTGTCATTAATAATTTAAATTATTTGATGTCTAAAAATTATAAATAAAATATCATTATGTAGGAAATCTTTTTATCTTTCTAATGAATATTTATAATCGAAAATCAAACATGTATAACCCTATGTAAAAATTGTTCTTCTAAAAGATATATTCTTGTGTCCTTTTTGTATTCATTTTAACTTAATTAAAATAAAGTGTCATTATCACTTACAAGTGGATCCATGGGGTCCCAAAATCGACCCAAATATGCCCATGGTCGACCATGTATCAACCAATAGGGTTAGGACACGTTTTAGGGTAATTTAGTATTATTATAATATTATTTTTTAACCCTTATTTACCGGATTTACCCTTAACCATGGTAAATAAAATATTTACCGCAGTAATTATTCAAAATGTCTAAAAATAAAAGTGACCTATTTACACAATTTGAACATCCTGATTCCAAATATGGAATCCATTTTCCTAAATTCAAAACACAGAAGTGGCAGAAATTAATTTAAAATTAATTCCCGCTGTCAAAACAAAAAGCGTGTTTTTAAGAGATAATAACTATCAAAAGATTGACACTTGTTTATGTTCGGTTTAATTGTAAAATTATGTCCAATGATCAAAATTATATTAAATAGTAAAAATATATTCTAAATATACTTTAAAAATACTAAAATTCATAATTTATCACTATTAATTATTTTGATTAAAAAAGTTGTTTTTAATTAAAATTTAGTAATTTTCACTATTCATCAAAATATAAAAGTTATCCGAAAAGTACCAAAATTTCACCCTAGGCTAATTTCGATATTCCAAATCCAAAAATATAGTCCATTTTAAAATATAAAATATATATAATTTCAAAAAGTAGGTATTACTATTCATGACGGTTAGTTTGATTGGTTGTGGTGTGTGTTAAAACTCAAGGTTGCGTACAACACACGCTACTGTATTATTCAAAGAAAGCGTACCGTGGAAGCTTGGGATGTTTCATTTTAAATTTTGATGTCCCCATTTAGTCAAAAAGTTTAAAATATTGTATTTAAAAAGGGTTCACTATTAAAAGTTGATAAAAGTGCAATACTGAAAATGAATTTGTTCTTGCATTATACCTAAGAAACTCATAATATGGATTCTAAAATTATAAGGATTATATAAAGTTTAAAATTTATATAATACTATTCATAACCTCTTTTGAATGGCTTTTTTTTGTAAGTCATGGTGTGATTGAACTCAGTGTTGCGTGTAGTGCAAGTCATTGAATTATTTTGAAGAAATAACACACTATGAAATCTTGGGGTGTTACATAAGTTGCGTTCTAGATGGTTAGGTACTTATATTGTATCTAATGTTTTTCCTTATGGTGCAGTGGAGATCACACAAGAGGACACTAGAAGGAGCTTTACAGTCAATGGGAAATGTTTGAAAAGATACATTGAGGGACTTCCTACTGATTCAGTGGATTTTATCACACTATATGACCCCATTATCACTTGAGCACATCAGGTTGTTCCCAACCCTTTCACTCTTATATTATTTGTCATATTTAAAAATTATGTATTTCATGTGCATATATCATCTCATGGGATCACATTGAGGACAATGCAATATTTTATGTGTGGGGGAGGGAACCTTTTAGTTTAGTAATTTCAATTGTTTTCCTGTTAAAAAAACCAAAAAAAATTGTGTGTTTTTCAAAATTTGTGTGTTTATTTTTCAATTTTATTTGTGTTTATGAAATTTTTTATCGGAAATGATTCCCATCACAATTTTGAAATGAATATCAATGAGTGAAACAATTTATCCCAATAAACATAGCTTAAATTAATGCTGAAATGACTTTGTTTCAAGTTCAAATAGTTAGTAATTTCATGAAAAGTACACTAAATTTTTAATCCCATGCCACATCTCGCTGTCTTTATATTTGAAATCACTTTCATGTGAGGCTTCTGAACCATTATTTTCATATTCTTTACATTCACCTCACTTCTTGAGTGAACCAAACCATGCTTGATTTAACCAGAATTTGAATTTTTTTTCTGTCAACACTTGAGGGTTGGAGGTACTTATGTTTAAATGAATGAGAAATTTGTTCCGTATTAAAGCCCCCTTTTCAAAGAATCCTTTTTTATAATGGCCTACCATGAACATTTAATCATTGTAGCCCTTATAATCTATTCACAACCTGTTAGGTTAGCCACATTACAAGCAAATTTTCCCTATCCAACCAACTCTTGATGGGAAATTGCATAATCTAGTTGAGCT
The DNA here is from genome assembly GCA_963277665.1 of Viscum album. Taxonomy (NCBI): domain Eukaryota; kingdom Viridiplantae; phylum Streptophyta; class Magnoliopsida; order Santalales; family Viscaceae; genus Viscum; species Viscum album. The sequence continues at coordinate 550,133,147 of OY728121.1, forward strand.
TAAGTGTGCCGGAATCTATCTTGTGTTGTGCTACCACATTCTGTGATACATTGGGTGGAAAACTAAATTCTGAAGAGATGTTTTTGTGGATAAGGAAAATTATTATATTGAAAGCTGTGCCTTTTCTGGAACTTTCATGACAAGTAAAGCTATGCCTTTTCTTGAGATTCTAATTGAGGTGGAAAGATGTGCCTATCTGGACCTTTCAAGAAAATCATGTTTGAGAAGATTGACATTTTGTATGCTGAAATGATGAATGGTGTAAAATTTCCATGACTTTTCATGATGATGGAGATGAAATGATACTATGGGGATTGAGGAGATGACCATATTTAAGTGAAAATTAAATAAATGCAATTTTTCTTCAAAAAGAGTCAAGCCCTCCTCATTCAGCCTCAGAGTTTTTCACATATTAATACTACCAACCAAAAGCCACAGAATAACCCTGAAAAGTCCTCATGATAAACATATGTCCTTGACTCAAATCGGGAAGCAATATAGGAATTTATCAAGCCTATGGTGACCCATGTATGAGTTTGGATGAGAAAGACATTGCAAAAAAAATTGACATTTGTGTGATAAGAGAAAATTCAAGCGAGGTAAGTGTTTTGTGCATGGGAAGATAAATAAAGTGAAAATATATTGAATAATATAAATGAAAACTTGAAATAATTGTTTTATATGAGTAATGATATCTTTTGATTCTTGGTGTGTAATTTTTTGATCTCAAATTTATGTGTTTTAAAATTGGTTTTGATTTGATATTGATGTTTACTTGATATGAGATTTTTCTCAGGAGTGCTAAAGGTTAAGTGTGGGGGAGTTGATAAAACACTTTTTTGTTGAATATTTTATGTATAATAAATGAAATAATTTCCTCACATTGTGTTAAATATGTTTATTTATAAAATATTTGGGATTTGATCATTCATTTGAAAATTTTGTGAAAATTCCAGTTTTACCCTTTATAGTGCACTGTAGTATTTCGAAGATAAATATTTTTATATTTATTATTTTAACTTCCAAGTTTGTAAAATTGTTTATAACTTATTTATATACAACTTTTATTCAGGACAGTAGTTCACAATAATTAATTTGGATGGAGTAATTGGGCCATAGAGGCAAAGGTGGGCTGGACACGCCAAAATGGAGAAGCTTCTGTATTTCGGCCATAACGCCTTCATATAGGCCTATATTGAGCCCCAATTTGGAGAGGAGATAGAGGATCGATATCCTCAGATTTTATCCAGCTGGAAGGCCGGCCAATTCACGTGTTTTGGTGGTCAAAACGTCGGTGGAAGTGGGCATAAAATATTTGGACGAGATTCCCCATTCACACTTGAAACCACTTTCAACCTAGCCTCCCCACCACTCTATAAATTGGTGTTATTCACATTTGGTGGGGTTGGGGACGTGAATTATGAGATTTTAGGCAGAGTATAATTGTTTTCATCCAAATTATACAACCATTGTAAGTGGGGTACCTCTTGAAGCAATGATCCCCTCGTCGAAGCCTCCTTCTCTTCTTCATTTTGTAATGTTTTCATTTGTGTAATAAAATTCTTTGATCTTCTTTTATTCATCATCTTTTCATCTATTTTGTTTAAATTTCTTCTTCTATTAATCTTAGTAATTGGTTTGGAATTCTTGAGTAGAATCATTATTGGGTTATACACATTATAATCTTTTGCACATGCAAAACGCTTCTACGATGATTACGCCGCACATGGAAGAGTATTTCTTTTTAGTAATCGATTGACCTCTATACTTCTTAATTCATTTATTTTGAATCAATGAGCTACTGTAATTCACATATTATGATCAATTAATTGGGTTTTTAATTTAAATGGAACTAATAATGCAATTGAATAGTTAACACAAAACACACAAGGTCGGGAATTGTGTGAACTGTGAGAGTGCAACCTTAACCGGTAATTCAAAACCACACAGGGTCAATTTGTAGAGTTCAAATACAATCCATAAAATCAATTAATCCTCATTTCCATAGTGGTTATGTGCCTTAATTTACAACTTACTATAACCTAATCTTAGAACATCAATCAAAGAAGGGTGTTTCGATTGCATGTTCTGAAGTTAGCCTAAGGATAAATTCACTTCTTCTTCGTGGTAATGTTAATTCTCATAGGGGTCAGGATTTAAAAAATTAAGGTATCATAATTAAGTGAATATTAATTTAAATGATAATGATTAATAAATGATTGAAGATGTAGAGTTAGATCGACTATGTCTTTTAAAATATTTTCCAAAAAAACATCTTCTTGTTGTGTCTTTTTAATCAAACTTCATTTCAAAATTAAAAAAAATGAAATCTTCTTCCAGTAATCTTCTTCATGTTTTATAAACTTCAAAAAACCCCCATACTTTCAATTAGTGTTTTTGTTCTATTTTATTTTTGGAATACCTCTAGAAAGTTGATTTAAATCTACTTCCTCCTTTGAGAGACGACCTTGGTCAGCCACTCTACTACACCTAAGTACCCCTAAATCACACTAATCTTTTTAGGGCTCCCACGATAGCGCTCTTTCAAGGGTCAAGGATGGGATCATGGAAAATTCATGCTCTCTTAAATATGGAATTAGAAATGACTCTTTTTTTAATAGTTTTTATTTTGTGAAAAAATGGAAACTGAGTAGGAGTGTCTACATTGTATTTTTGAGATGTAATGTAATAGTTAAGGCCGAATTCTCTAAACTCTAAACCTAAAAAGATCCTCAATGTAAATTATTCATTTAATTCAATATTATGTAAGGATTAAGTCCAGGTCATTATAAATTATCAATGATTTTTTATCTCTTATTCTATGAAGAAATTATTTCATAAACCTTAGAGAAAGGATTTTAGATGCAAAAATGTGTTATCATAATACCTTACGTTATTCATCACAGATTTATGGATTTGAGTCCCTAAATTTTCCATTCACTTATTTGTGATTGATGAACTCATTTACTCCGTATAAATATTTTCTTTCTTCCACCAATTATAATTTCCACCAATGTTCTGATATTCTAAATGCTAATTTGGTGGTGACTTCTTCATTTCCCTTTCCCTCTTATTAAGACAAAATTTTATTAACCCTATTCCCGATATGGGTTTTCCACAAAGGTATTTTATATTTTTTTAACCTTTTATTACATAGAACAATTTTAAATCGCGAGGATGAAATTTATTGAAAGAGGGAAGAATGTAATACCACAAGATTCCACAGTATGCTTTCTCTTTGAATAATACAATAGCGTGCGATGTACGCAACATCGAGTTCAAGCGGACCACGACCTATCAAACTAGAGGTTTAGAAAGCAGTTATGAATAGTAATAACCACATTTTTAATTTTTTATATATTCAATATAATTTTAACATTCATATTTTTTGTTTCTTATACTTAATATAAGGATAAATTCAATTTTTTAGATAAAAGAATTATTTTTCAAAAAATGAAATTTTACAACATTTTAATGACGAACCCATTATAAAAAAATATTTGAAACTTTAATATATTCCATTTACTGAAATTAAATTCTAATTTATATGCGAGACATGAAAATTTAGTTTGGATAAAATTTTTGGTACTTTTCTAATAACCTTCATATTTTGATGAGTAGTGAAAAATACAAAATGTTAATTGAAAAAAACCTTTTTAATCGAAATAATTTATAGTGTAAAATTATGAATATGAATCGTTTATAAGTATAATTATATTATATTCTTATCATTTAATACAATTTAGGTCATTATAAGTAATTTCAAAATTAAATTTGATATACACACATGTTAATCTTTTGATTGATTTTACTTTTTAAAAACATGTTTTTTTAGTTTTGACAAGGGGAATTAATTTTAAATTAATTAAGGAAACTTATATGTTTTGAATTTGGTAAAATAGAATTCAATTTCTAATTTGGATTATCAAAATTATCTAAGGATGAATTTTTTGTATTTTTCAGAAAAATTTCAATTTTTGATGAATAGTGAAAAATATTGCGTTATTGTTTAAAACTGACTTTTTATTTAAATAAATATATATTTTATTTAAATTTATTTTAAGTCAAAAGAGATATATAATACCTATATAAGTTCAATGTAATTTATTGGACACATTTTATAATAAAATTAGATGTATAAAATTTTATTGAACTTTTTAACGACTTTTACCCACCTTCTAGGTACATTTTCAAATTTGCAAAAAACGTAATTTCAATGATTTTATGAATTGAATTTAAAAAATCAGAGAGATATGTTTTAAATAAGTAAATAAAATGTGGTTTAATATGATAAATATAATTTTTGGTGCAGAGTGTCTTTTGTATTTTATTTACCACGGTTAAAAATAAATTGTGTAATTAATGGTAAAAATGATATTATAATTACCCTAAAACATGTTATAATTCTACTGGATAAGTGTATGTGTACCTAAATCAACCTTAGTAATATAATATTATCATTTTGGTCCACTTGGTTTTGATTATGACAATTATTATTATTTTATTTAAAGAAGAGTTAAATGTGTAAAATTTAAATTTTAATAACTAAAACATTTTTAATTATAGAGTTATACATAAGATAATGTCGAATATAAATATGAATTATAAATATAAAAATATTTCATACATCATGGTATTTTATTTAAATTTTTTAGACCTTAAATAATTAAATATATTTATGACACAATGATGATGCAATAATTACCGAATTAATGAATGATTGAAATAATTGATATTATAAATATTAACATAAATCTATATTGAGTCTTTTGATGAATTAATAAACATTTATAGTATAATATGACATTTTAGGGTTTATTTAATGATTATTTGGAATTAATCAAGTTGATATGTCTTTAAAAAAACCAAATACTAAATAGTGTTCAAATTGACATAATTGAGTTTTTAAAAGAATGACTACTTTATTAAATTATATAATAGGATTAAAAATATAAGGATTGTATAAAGGAATTATATAATTAAATATATGTTATTAATGAACCTCTTGGGGTTCTCTTGGCATTTTATAGTATGTTTATTAACCATATAATATAAAAATACAAGGAGACATGGTAAATGAAATACTATTTAACTAAGAGTTAAATCTCAAAGATAAGAATATTATGTGGACCTAAACCTGTATAAAACCTATTGGTTGAGAGGTTTTCGAACCCTAACCACCTTATTATCTAAATAAATCCATTTGTATCCATTATAAACTGAAAATTAATTTATAATAAAATAATATTTCAAGCTTTTTCTAAAGTAACCCTAACCTCTCTTAAGAAAGGGAACTTCCAATTCTCTTAATTTCACACCTCCAATGCCATTTGGATCAGCCAAACTCTGCCCAAATATCCCTAGAACTACTTTAAATTCATCCTAGTGGCATTCCTTTGATCATAAATACAACATAAGGATCCCTTTCGATCAAATCAAAAGGAAGCACCCGAAGAAGAGGTAATAATCTTATCACCTCTTTCAATGTTATCTTCTTCTTCCACTTCCACTTTATTTTTTCTATAAAAAATAATAAATACAGTACCTTCTACATACTGTGATGTTATTATAAATATGGTACAACCATATTCATTATTCTATATATCATATGAATGAAAAAGTCACCATACATGTTTATGTACGACTTACCGTCTCCACGTCGTGGTGTAGATATTATTCAACACTTCATTATTTGGATTGGTATAATAATTATATATAATTGATTTAAATAATAAATATAGCATCTTAGTGATTCTTCATATATGATTTAAAATCCAATTACATATGATTTCACCTTCAGTTGATTGATATTGTCTCTCATGCGTATGTACATATTACCATCCCCATGAATGAGATGAGATTCAATTCCCATCATCAATATTCCAGAATAATTTTAATTTTATGATTAAATAATAATGTTTAAAAACATAATATAATTATGGATATGAATGAAATACATTCTTTCCAAAATAAACATGTCTTACGTAACAAAACATATAATAAAAAACGAATCAGTTAACACCTAAAACAATGATACTACTGAAATCTTATTAATAAATCAATATTAAAAGATAATATATTATATCATATTTATGTATATTATTTTTTTATAATTTAATAAAAATTATTTTAGCATTGTACAGGAGGTCAACTTACCCTCAACTAAGGAAATGTACAAGGTAATGAGTTTCTTATCTCACTTCTAATTCCGTGAGATTTCCATTGCTCACTAATTATTTTTTGTATATAGTGTATTGTGCACTTCCATTTGATATATATTATCATTATTATCTTTATATACATGGTATTATGTGAATAATTTTATGTTTATTAACATTTTTTCTTACGACTTGACTGATTACAATGTGTTAAGGGGTTTCTTATCTCACTTTTAATTCTGTGATATTTCCACTGTTCACCACTTATTTAATGAATGTGGTGTATTGTGTACTTACATTTGATATATATTATCATAATTATATTTATATTCATGTTATTATATTTTTCATTTTTTGGTTATTAACTTTTGGACTTACAACACGATTGATTACAACGAGGTAAGGGGCTTCTTATCTCACTTTTTATTTAGTGAGATTTCCATTGTTCCCCACTTATTTATTACATGTTGTGTATTGTGTACTTTAATTTGATATATATTATCACGATTCTATTTATATTCATGGTTTTTTTGTGATTAATTTGGTGGTTATTGACTTTTGGTGTTATGACTCTTTTGATTACAACATGGTAAGGGGTTTTCATCTCACTTCTTATTCCCGTGAGATTCGTACTATATTGCCACTATTTCCTTTTGTGTGGTGTATATAATGCCCATGATTGTATTATTTGTGTAAGATAATTTAACTTATGAGTATTTACATCTTCATTGTATGATCCTTCTTTCATGTTGTGTTTGTTTCATAACTTAACAAATGGGTAAGTGAATTTCTAATCTCAATTTCTACTCATTGGGTATTACGCAAACGTCATTGATTATTTTACATTAAGATTACGTGTCAAATCACTATTTATTTATTTATATATTAATTTACACTTATCTTAGTTTGGATACACTTTTTATACACATAATCACTCCATTTATAAATTCTCATGTCATCTATATTAACTTGATAAGAGTAATCTTAACTCAATTTCCATTCATTGAGTTAAACAACCAAATCATTGGTGATGTTTTTACAAGAATATGTGTGAATGTACTCTGTTTGATTTAGCATAAATATCCAATCATATTTAAGGTATTTATATTTTTCAAACATTATTATGTCATTTAATTGTTCTTAACCTAAGTATATGGTCTTTATAAGGGATTTCATCTCAATTTATATTCCATTGAGACTTATTTGTTATTATGCACCAATTCACCATTATATGGTGTACATACTATACTTTGACATAGTATATCCTGAATCCTTTTATTCTCATGATATTATAAAGTTTTTATTACCTAAATTATCGATATTCAGGTGTCTCTCATTTGGTTAGGAACTATAACTAAAATATCATTTTAAATGTTTTAATGATTTATTCTTCTAAATATTTCTCATTAATATCCTTATTTTAAAAATGGCGTTAAGTATTTATTTATATGGAAATGAATATTTTAAAATTAAAATTAATTTTAAAATTTTCAATATTGTATGGGACACTTTCATTCAAAAATCTATTTTTAACAGCTTCGTGATACATAGTGAGACTCTTAAATGCTTTCATGAAAAATGGGATATTTCTCTCAAATAGTTTTACAGATTACATTCATCTATGTCAATATCCTTCGTAATTATTGATTTAGGTTGATTTATTATAATAAAATCTTCAATATTTTATTTAATGAGTTATGTTTGAATGTGGATGTGATATTTTTATACCATTAATGGTTTGTGGTTAAAATATTGACATTTCGCATGCTAGTTTTAATACGAATGTTTAGATTTTGTTTCAACCTTTTAATATGAGGAATGAATTGGACATAGTAAATTACGGGTGGAGCCCCCAATAGCTCCTCGATGTATCGGTTGGTATCATGAGACAAACTAGTGTCTTTGCACAAGGCCATGTTAAAATCATATTTGTAGTCTTGTCGTGAGGCTTGCACTATGTGGTTATGATGTCTGGAATTATGCATTCCATAATTATGAAATTGGATATTGATATTGCATGTGATTATTCGACTAGTAGAATATCCATGTGGTTATGTAAATAAAATTATTTGATTTATATTTTCAATATTATGCTGAATTAGAAGTTTAAAAGGATTTTTTTACTCTTATACATTGCCTTAAATGTTTTTTCTTATTTATGAATGTTTCCGCTATATTGTTATCCTTACTGAGCATCTGAGCTCACCCCTTTCTATGTTTTATTTTTCCTAGTATGTGAAAAGTATTTTATGCTTGTCCTTTAGGTATAGACTATGGGATATAAGGGTGTTCAAAGGGGGCAAAATGTTGTGGTTATTTTTATTTCATGATGTAATGTAAAACTTACGTATGTTTCTAGTACTTCCAAGGCTACTAAACTAATTGGTCTTTTGAGACATGATCTCTTGTGATCATTACAATGTTATGTAATAATGAATCGACTCTGGATAACTGGGGTTGGGGAATTACATTACCCATATGAATATTATTTTCTAAAAAATACTTATAAAATTATATTAAATATATTTAAGTAATAAATATATTTAATATATTTGTAATTATTAAAATTTAATAATATAAAAGTACTTTTTAAATATATGTATTTGTAATTATTATTATAACTATATATATTCTTTAGTTATTATAAAATTATAAAAAATACATATTTTTAATTATATATATATATATATATATTTGTTTATAATTATATAAAAATATTTATAAAAATATTTATTTAATATTAATTATAACAATAAAAAAAATATTTATTATACTTCTTATAAAGTTATAAATATATAATTAAATAAATATATTTATAAATTTCTACATACATTTATAAATAAAAACAAATAGTTATAATTTTAATTCCTAAATAAATATATAGATATATTTAAAATATTAAAAAATTATACAAATTATATTAATTATATATATTTATATAAAAATATTTATAAATAAATACAATTAGTTATAATTATAATCTATATAAATGTATATATATTTAAATAATTTAAAAATTATAATAAATATATTAATTATATATATTTATAAAAATATAAATATTATTTTCACAATTAATAATCATTTATATATATATATATATATATTTACAAGTATAAATAAATATTTTTTTTATTATAATTTTTAATTACAAATAAATATATATTTATTTATTAGTTATAAATATAAATAAATAAATATTTATTTATTAGTTGAAAATATAAATAAATAAATAAATATTTATTAGGTATAAATATAAATATATAAATATTTATTTATTAGTTATAAATATAAATAAATAAATATTTATTTATTAGTTATAAATATAAATAAATAAATATATATTTATTATTTATAAATATAAATAAATATATATTTATTTAAATAATTATTAATTTATAAAAAAATATTTATTTCATTCAGATATAATTTTGTATATAATTAAATAAATATATTTATAAATATATTCAAATATTGATAAATAAATAGAAATATTTATATTTATAGTTATAAATAAATACTAATATATATTTATAATAAATATTAGAAATATATGTAATTAAAAATATAATAAATTTATTTTTTATAAATAAATATATAAATATATAGAAGTATATATTTATTAATAGTTATTATTATAAATAAATATTTATTTATTTATTATACATGTAATTATATATATATATAAATAATTTATTATCATAATAGTTTTATCTATGCTAAAAAAACACCGATAAAAGTATGTTTTATTCGCGCTTTCTAATTTAGAATTGATAAAACATATGTTTATCAGCATTTTTTAGATAGCGCTGATAAATGCTTCTACCGGTTTTATAAATGAATCCTAATAGTCTCATTCTTCCTTCGCACCACTCATGCTCTCATAGAATCCCTACCCTGCCACCACCTCCTCATTCACTACTGTTGTGAAGTCTTCGTCCACCGCCGTGAAGCCCTCCTTCGTCGCCTCTACCGTGTCCTCATCCTCTTTGGCTGCCAACTCCCCCTCGACTGCCGAATCCTCTTCCTCCACCTCCACCGAGAAACCCTCCTCCGCCACCGCGAACCCTCCTACTCCTCCTCTACCATTGAATCATGTCGTCGTGAATCCCTCCACAGGTGCGCATTGTAACACGAATCATTATTTACACAAAAAATATATTACATGGATCATTTGGGTTTTGTTTTAGTTTTCATCCCTCATGTATGATGGGATCATTTGGGATATTTCAATCCATGTGTTTTTGACCTATATGGATTTTAATGAAGGTATTCTTTCTTATTTATTTGGCCTCCATTGAAGGCGGCATGTTTTAACTTTGTTTATTCTTCTTCTAAATGTATATTTCAATGCAATTGTTTCATTTTGTATTTAAAAGTGTTACCGTTATTTCTAAATTCATTTTTTTTAAATTATGAATATATTAGATATCGATCTGATGATTTAAACTATGTTATTCAGTTTTGATCTTGTAATAAATGGTTTCTCTTTTAAATTTTATTTTCCATGTTTGAAATTGAATGTTTTAATGTATTATGATTTTGTGAAATGACCATGAGTAATTCAGAAATGCTTCAAATGGTGTGGGTTGTATTATAATCTAGTTTTATTTTCCAATGAAAAAAATAATGTTTTTTGTTCTAATTTTTTTAGAGTGAGGTTTTGATTTTAAAATGATTTTAAATGTATGTTTTTTATTAATTTCCAGTTTTTATTTGAAATGAGCATTTGGTTTACCCCTTCTGATAAATTCCTTAGTGGATTACCTAAAATGTTTTGGAAGGAAATGGATTTATTTTGGAATTGTTTAAGTTTTCAATGCATGAGACCCATGTTTTTAAGGGTAGCTTCAATTTTTTTATAATATATGAGATTCTCATATAATAGGTTCACATACATCATGTTTGAAAACATCACTGCATATTGTGTAGAGCCCATCACATAAGGGCCTTAACATATTCTTGATTTAGTAAATTTTTATATATATTATATTTATATTTTGATGGTTATATAAAGTGGGGTGATTTTATTTTAGAATGTGTTATATATGGGTAAAAAATGGTTGTTTCATTGAAGGGTCTTTATAGGTGATATGTATAGTTTTTTATGTCATTCATATTTTATGTGATTGACTTCATGACTTATTTTGATCTCCATTTCATTTATCATGAGAACCCATGTTACTTAGGTGGGACCTAGGACATGTACTTGCTAGACACTGATCCGCTGTCCATAGTATGGGATTACATACCCACACTTACTAGGAATCAATATTCTCTCCCATGATATGGATCTAAATTCTTCAATTTCATGGCATTGATACATTCTCACCAAGAACCATTGTTGCCCCAAAACCTCGACATATCATACTCCTTGATCCCTCCCTCTACTAAACATACACCTTATATTACATACATTGTTGAGGCATGTAGTTCTTCCCTCTTGGATCCAGATTCTCTTGGACACACCTTTTAAAAAAATTTATAATGCTTTCATCTCATGGTTTCCCATTGTACTGAACACCTCACTTTTAGAGAATTCAAAATCAATGTAACTTTTTAACTCTCCAAGAGTAGGAAGACCATTTTCCCCAAAATATTTAATCCTACACCATTTAATATCAATCCAAACCTCCCCCGTTTCAGTGGGACCACCACTTTGTTACTAGTGAAATTCCACAAAATCATAGAAAACCACTTCACTAGAGGAAACCCAGTAGTCTTGAAAACAAGAATTTCTATTGAGTCTTGATAAAATAATCACCATATTATATGTAACTAAGATTTAATTCCACCTTTTGGTAACTGATATTAGAATAATAAAAAGATCTAATACCACTAGATGAATTTGGTACAAATCGACAATCCTAATGTTAAACCCCCAAAACATAAAATAAACCTCCAAAACATGAAGATAACTGAAGAAATTCCATAACATACCTGAATTGAAACAAATACCTAGACCTGATATACCCTAACATAAAAGTAATGCTCAATCTAAGTCTCTACATCAGATCTCTACCTTCTAGTTCCTGTAACCTCAGGGTTTTGAAAATACCCCCCCTAGAGGAAAATGAGAAATAAAGGATAAACACAAGATATAACTGGAATATGCACACCACCTGAAATTTATGTTGTTGGGATGACAATCCTACTTCATAGGGGAATACATTGATATTTTTATTTAAGTATAAATTGAGTTATAAAGGAAATGTATCTATTGTTATCCCTACCTATCCAAAGCTACATGAGACACATTCTGGACACCCTATTCAAATAACTATAACAACACATGTAATGAATCCTTCCACCCTCAAACACATTATGGTGAATCCCCTCAATGGGGAAAATGATATAATTCTAGTGATTATCAAATAATATTTACTTATTATAACAATTTTATATCTAAATACATAAATTATTATTTTATTATATCTTTAACTAATTATATGAATAAATTACTAACTATTGATATTCAATTTTATGAAGTGCTCGTGACATTTTGATTGAATCATCCATCAAAGGTAAAAAACATTGATTTTCATTATGAAATATTCTTTAAAAGGTTATATAATAATTTGGGACATGATTTTGTTATCCTCATGAATTTTTTTTGGAGAGGTAAGAATTATCTTGAGACTTATAAGGATACTATGATCACTTTGATTTAAGATGTTACTTATATGAGCTTAGTAAAAAAATTTATAATGACTAGCCTTTGTAAGGTCATTTATAATGTCTTTTTGAAGATTTTATAAAATAGACTATGGAAGATCATACCATCTATTAGCTTAGTACCATAGTTATTTTTTTAATTTGAGTTGAGAAATGATGTAATTAAAAGGATCAGGAAAACAATATTGTTTATTCTAGTGATGAGCGGTATAGGGAAATTCTTTGTGTGAATGGAATGACCCTTGAGAAAAAAAATTTATTATGTAACTGGTTTTTTCTTATAGATTCCTTTATATGTATTTATAGAGGATCTAATCAATAGTACTTCTTGTGAGAGACATATACATTGTTCTTCGGGTGTAAAACCAATTGATTTGGTGTGATCCAAGGATCATTGGGATAATGCAATGTTTCAAGTAAACTGGAACACGATTGTTTCATGGTTACGAGTGTGGTTACTAAAAATGGAACATATCCGTTGGGACTCTGGTGTTTTGGTGAAGGATAATTGGTATAATTTAATAATGGATGCTATGATAAGGGATATCCAACGGTGGGGAGCACAATATAAAATGCTTATAGAAATTATTATTATTACACCTATGTTTGGAATAATGTGATGGAATCATTAAACATTGATTGATTTGGGATGAATCAAGGTGTTCTATATGAACCTTTTATAAAATTTCTCCATTGGGATATATGTATTTAAGAAAATTTTTAAGTGGCTCTTTTAAAATGATTCCAGTGTTTTTAAATATTTCCTGGAGGGATGTCGTTCATTTTAAATGATTAAGATTGTTGGGTCATGAAGTTTTCTCGAATGATTTAAAAAAAGGAATTGTGGTTTTGTGAATGAGTGTTTGGAAGTAATTGATTTTTTTTAAAAAGGGTTTTTTATTTTAAAAAGGATTTTGTGTAAATGTTTGTGTTTTTAATGTAATTTCTAGTGTGATTTTTTAAATCATTTTCAAATGAAATTTGAACTATTGTTTTTTCATAATCATTTATGTTTAGATTTTTGTAGAATTAGGAAAAAAATTAAATTTTATCAATATTTTATGTATTTGTTTTGTTAAATAATAATATAACTAAATCAAATAGAATGGATATGAATAATGAATAGATGGATGACAATTGTTTGACATGATATTATGAAGATGGAGTGAAGGAGTTAATCATGTTTTCAAAAGATCATTTATATGAACCATCTCAAATCCTTTTCCCATGTTTACACTATTTTTATTAAAGAAAAGTTAGTCTAGGGGAGTTGGAAGAACACTTGATCTGTCATGGAATAGATCGATGTTATAAATGTCAAAATATTCATGGGGAAAAAGTGAATGTAGCTAGTGGATGAGAAAACACTGTGTTTTATGGATCATCTGATATGATTAAAAGTGTGTACAATGAATAAGACTGTATTGAGGATGTGATTACAGACATGAATTATTATAAAGATCATTTTGTGGAAATTATAAGGACAGTTGAATATAAAATTCATGATTGACCAAAATTGTTTGAGCTGTTAAAGACTTGTTCAAAGATTCCTCTGTATGGTGGTTTCATTAAATATACAACATTTTCAGCCATACTATAGTTGTATAATTTGAAAGTAGTAAATGGATGGATTGATGCCATTTTTATAGAATTACTTGGTCTCTGGAAAGACATGATCCCAGGAGACAATGAGCTCCCGAGCCGAACATATGATGCAGAAAAAATGCTATGTTTGATGGGTACGATCTATGAATGAATAAACACATGCTTGAATGATTATATACTATTTATCAAAGACCACAAATTACTTATATAATGACCAAAGTGTGGTGCTTCTTGACACAAGAAGGATGAATCTGGTCCGATGAAAGTTGAATCATACTTTCTAATCATTCCAAGGTTTAGATGCATATATGGAAGTGAGCATACCACAAGACAATTGACGTTTCACATAGACAAAATAAATAATTATGGGAAAATACATCACCCAAAAGACTCTACTTAGTGGAAGGGTATTTATCATGAGTATCTAGATTTTGGAAATGAGTTGAAAAACCTTTGTCTTTCATTATCTAAAGATGGAGTGTATCCTTTTGGTTTTCAAAGTAGTACTCACAGTACATGGCCAGTTATGTTGGTAAATTATAATTTTCCACTATGGTTATGCATGAAACAAAAACATGTCATGCTATATGTGCTTATATCATGTCTGATACAACCGGGTAATGATATTGATGTTTATTGGGCTCCATTGATTGAGGATTTGAAATTATTGTGGGATTTAGGTGTTTCATTGTATAATGATTATAGAAATGATAATTTCACATTGAGATCTATATTGTACGGGATGATAAAAGACTTCCCTACTAATGGAAATTGGTCAAGATATAGAATTATAGGAATTCATGGGTATCGCATCTGCGAACAAGGTATACAGTCAATTAGGTTGAAACATTCGTCAAAAAAAGTGTTTCTAGGATGTCACAGATTTGTCCCTTGATGACATAAGTACCAATCATGGACGACATCATTCTATGGACGTTCAGAATAATGAACAACACCATCTCCACTAATAGGTGATCAACTATTTGAGAATGTAAAACGTGTGGGAACTGCTTTTGGAAAACTATTTTCCAAAAACCTTATGAAAACCAGTTGGAAGAAGAGATCAGTTTTTTTGAATTACCATACTGGAATTTTCTATATGAGAGACACTTTTTTGATATCATTAATGTTGAAAAAAGTGTATGTGAAAGTCTCATCGGCACATTAATAAATGCACTAGACAAAACAAAGGATTTAATTAAGGCTATATTGGACATGGTTGATATGGGAATACGAGATGTGTTGGCACCAGTAATCTGTGAAAAACGAATTTTTCTTCCACCAAAAACATAAAATCTTTCTAGTGAGGAGATATATCAGTTTTTAACATATTGAATGAGGTAAAGGTTCCAAATTAATATTCATCGAATATCAAAAACATCATTTCAATGAATGATTTAAAGTTATGGGTTCTGAAATCAAATGACTGGAATGTTTTGATGTAAGATCTAATTCCTATTACTTTATGTTTCATTTTTTCCAATAATGTTTGTTATATGTTAATGAATCTCTGTTTCTTCTTTAAATCTATATGCATTAATGTTATAGACCCCATGAAATTTATGAGTATAGAAAGATAAACTGCCATCATATTATGTGAATTGGAAATTTTCTTCCTGCCTAATTTTTTTGATATGATGGTTCATTTTATGGTTCACTTGGTGAGAGTTATTAGACTCGGTGGTCTGGTACATTATAGATGGATGTACCCCATTGAACTATATATGATTACTTTGAAAGGGTATAACAAAAATCGTAGTTGGATAGAGGGTTGTACTGCAGAATGATATATTGTTGAGGAAGATGTTGAATTCTCTACCAAATACTTATCCCGTGCGCAAAGCATTGGTCTACCAAAATGTCATCACACTGGGTGGATTATAGGTGAATAATTTATGGAAGAGAGGTTGTCACAATCAATATTATAGAATACGATTAGTCCCACATTTACGTTTTTCGTAACACTTTAGAGGTTGACCCATATGTCGAAACCCAAAAATAAATTATTTTACATTTAAATTCATCTAGGGATGAAAAATGGATATCTAATACACATAATAAAAAATATATAGGATGGTTTGGGGACCATATATTTAAGTATTCAAATGAAAATATGAACTCAATTTCAAAACGACATTGATGGCTTGTCGGAGGATGAAGTGTGTATGGATTATCTTATAATTCTTATGTAATTAATGTTTATACATTCTATACTAATGAACATGATGAAGAAAATACCATGAAAAATAGTGGAGATACACTTGTTGCTGAAGAGATGAATGTTTATGGTGCTAAGTACAAAAATCAAATTAATGTGAATATATCATACTTTGGCATCATCAAACAAATATGGGAGTTGAATTATACAAACTTCAAAGTGATGATTTTTCAATGAAAGTGGGTTGATAACAGGAGTGTTGTTAAAATAGATGATTTGGTATTCATAAAATTTGATTTCAGTAAGGAAAGGTACATAGATGAGCCATTTATAATATCATCACATACAGTACATGTATTTTCTGTTTTAGATCCCGCAATCTGAAAGTGGTCAATTGTTCTATTCTCTACCAAAACCACAAAAGGGGATGATGAAAATTCAACGGTGGATGACCCTTTAATTAGGATGTCACAATAAATTCATAGTGGTCACAATGTAGATGAAATTGTGTATTGCATATCAGACCACAATGTAGGGATTTGGATTGTCGATAGAGAAGAAAATTCCCATCAACCATTAAAAAAGAGAGTTTAATAATCATGTAATATTTGTTTTTGTAATATAAATAGTGTTAACATATGTTATTACCTATCCGTATCTAATTTTATGTTATCTAAATTAAATGTTAAAACAATTTTGTAGATAATTACTTCTGCACGTAATGATTCTCCCAATCCCGAGGCACAACATGTCTCTCAACCTGCTGCTGCTCGAAGCGCAGAGGAACCACAAGTCTCTCAACCTACTGTTTCTCCCAGTGCAGAGGTACAACCATCATCTTCATATGCCGATAGTATCACTCTCTAGAAATATATTGATGATTTTGAAACCAAGTTAATGGTAGTAAATGAAACACGGATGGTGTAGAAAAAGCTGGAGAGTCATAGTTTGACAGTATTAGCAATATTCTGTAAGGAAAAAGAGAAAGGCATCAAAAAATGTGGTCATATGGAATAATAGGGGCCAACATGTTAACCCCAACAAGGCCATGTTCATTAGTTACATTGGAATCATCAATCAGGAACACTTGTTGATTGATGTACAATCATGGCACCATGTTGTCACCAGGCTTAGGACACTGATGTGGGGAGATATTACAGTAACATTATGATATCAATTCATTAATTTACTACAAAATAAAATAATGAAACATTGAATTTCTCTTCATCATCCCCTGCAAAGTGCATTTATATTGGATGAATCACACAAGGACTATATATTAAGGGTTGGTGGAAGGATTTACATAGGCTTTCACAGAATTTTAATGAGATGTTATCTTAAGAAACTGAATGTAAAATAATCCAGCACCCACCTCCTATTTATGAATACCTGATAACCAAATGATTGTGGGATGTGTTTACTAGTCGTCATGTGGACTTTTCTTTTCAGGTATATTGTGTTTGGTAATATGTTTTTTCATGATATATGTATTCATCACTATGATTGATTGTTTTTTATTTATGAAACATCAACTGAGTGCTGAAAATAAGGAACGATCTGCAAAACCAGCAAAACCCAACCATAAAGTAAGAACAAGTTATTATTCACTTAAAAAAATTGTTATGTATTTTAAATCTACCATAATAATTGTATGTGACATAATACAACACCCAAAATATGTTCCTCTATTTATATTCAAATAAATGAATCCAAATTGAAAGTCATTTCCATCCCATGCCATGTGCTATGGAAGGAGGTGTGTGTAAATAAATATGTGATACTAATAGATGAAAACACCCAATAATTTGGGGACAAATGCTTATGTATGAGATAAAAAATAATTTTTCTCATTAAATCGATATTACATAACAGTGATTACTTATTTTCCAATATTTTCTATCTGACATAGTCATAGGAATCTGCAACATCTAAACCAGATGTAGACATAATTTATGTGGCCTTGAAGAAGCCTGAAAAGTATGCCCGCATCTGAGGTGTGGATTTTAGGGTGACACCCCAAACATATTTTTGAGAACAAAACAAGAGGAAGATCAAAGTGAAGAAATCAAAATTATTAGAGAAATAATATCTATCCTTGAAGAACACATACAATTTCAGAGAGAGTTCATGGAAAATTTGATGGTGGAGGAGAAATGAGAAGAAAAAAATCAAGAAAAACCATCGCATGATGATCCCACATCACCCCCACTAGTTTGAGGTGAGGCATTCTCCTCAAAAACTTTTCTTAGCTAAGGTAATCAATGTTCTAATAATTTGTTTCTCTGAATTTTGAATCAGATAGACACTAATAACTTTCCTATACTGATATTTTTTAAGGTAAAAATGATTGTGATTTATTTCTATTAACTCCCACCCATCGCCTTGTAGAGAGGGATATGGTGTTCAATATCTAGAATGCCATGCTTCATAATTGGACACTTACAACAAGTCATGTCAATGTGTGTATTAATGTATCACATGATCCATGTTCTGATCTACATATTCCAATTAATTAAGATGATATTCATAAGGTCGAACAACCTTTTGGAATATTCATCGCATGGCCGTCACAATATGTCAAAAACATGTCAACAAAGATGTATTAATTTACAATTTATTTTTAAAGATAAACCTCAAATATTTAATGAAGAAAGGTTTGAATTGATGAATTTTATTACAAAAGGACACATGAAAGGGGGTGAAAATAAAGAATGACTCAAAACTATCTCAAGGATCAACCAACTGATCAAAACGATATACCAAAATCACCTTAAACCCACCCATTCTATATCCGCATTTATTATCATTTTAGGATCATGTAGATATGAAGTTGAAAGAAGGTAGTACTCATATAATTATTTTTGATGAAAATATATATGGAGGGGAAGATCTTTATTTCATTATTATTGACAATGTAAGTGAAATACTGACGTATTATTGGTTAGGTGACTCAATTGTAAATGTATACATGAGGTATGTTTTCCTGGTTAGATTTTCCAAAAGCAGAAATACTATGATAATTATTGCTAAATACATTTCATATTATTCATGTTGTATATATAGAAAATAATTAAAGGGATTTCCCCATGATTTTATGGACTTGTTAATCCTCACATCACCTCTAGAGAACAAAAAAAATACAATCTGAGAAAGGGAGTGAAATATTGGTAGGCCTTCTCAAATTATTTAATAACAGAAATACGGATGACAAAATCTTTTTAATACCATTGATGGAGGGGTAAAACTCTACAATTTAATAATATCTAATATATTTTAATTTCTTTCATTACTTACTCCTTTTTGTGTTTTTGAGAAGCATTGGATGCTCATTGCGGTCAATTTGGATACTCCAATGCATTATTTATTGAATTCAATGCATTAATATCCAACAAACTGACCACATATGACGAAGTTTTATCAATTTTTAATACACTACATCTAAGATTTCATAACTAAACAACTTGTTATATAATTCATATTATCTTTTAATGAGGATTCTCTTATGATATGGTGGTGTGTGAATACTGTCTACATCATAGAATGAGGCCCGAGGAAAAGGACAAGGAACATCACATGTATTACAACTTGATAATCATAATGGTATATATAATAATATTTCACTTTCTAAACACATATAAAAAATTACTTATTTTTCTCAATATTCTTGCAGTGTCTGAAACAAACATAAGAGACTGTGGTTATTATGTTTGTAAATTTATGAATTTGATTTTATTCATTGAACAAACCATCATCCCTAAAGAGGTATTATTCAAGATAACTACTATTTCATTTAAAATATTTATTTATCCTTTGTGTATTTATATTTTTTCAGTACGTCAATGATTTCTGAAAAGAATCCAATTCACAATATGATATAATTTTGTTCATCAATGAAAGGAAAACATACTTGATGGATGAATGTACAAAAATATCATGAATATAACACTGGTATGACTCAATGTTTCTATTTTTATTTAAAATATTCCGTATTTTTAGTAACAAAACAAGTGATATATGGAAAACTAAGAAAATGAACTAGGTGTGATCTAATACTTTAGGTATATTATCCACAAGTTATTTGTGGCATGTAGGAATCTACCATACCTAAATATGATTCATGGCATGGCCGTTATGACTTTAAGTGTGTATATTTATATTAAATTAACAATAAATTTAGCAAAAAGAACATGTGGCATACTGAAAACCAATAAAAAATTTTCATATTATTTTGATACTTTAGGAAATTGATTCATCAGTTATTTTTGATGTTTAGGAATCAAACACACCACAGTCCAATGAATGGTGTGACCAATATGACTAAAAGTGTCCGTTATCAGTTTAAAATTGACATTTTTTCTGAAAATGTGTCACTCACAAAAAACCAAGAAAAATAACTCTGATTGACTTTATAATTTAGGATAATGATTCATAATATATGTTTTATGTGTATGAAGTAATATCATGTGAAACTGACGCATGATGTGGTGGGTATTACTCAATAATGCTTTTTTTAGTTTGAAAAGATATTTTATGAAAAAAACACGGTTGACATACTAAAAACTAAGAAAACTCATTTTTATTGGTTTGGTAATTTAGAATAACAATATATACGTCATTTGTGATTTGTAAACATCAACCAAACCTCAATCCAATGCATGGTGTTACCGGTATAACTCAAAGTACCTCTTTTTATTTAAATTTGACATTAATTTTTGTAAAAAACACAATAGGCATACCGAAAATTGAGAAAATGCATTTGGATTGTTTTGGTAATTTATGAAAATGATCCTTGGGTCATTTTTTACATGTAGGAAGAAACCACACCTCAATTAACTAAACAATGTGACTGGTATAAATTCAAATGTGCCATTTTATTCAAAATTGAAATTAATTTATGTAAAAAAGAACCACTAACATACTGAAAACCAAAAAAACGTACTCAGATTGTTTTGATACTTTAAGAAAATGATCCATGAGTCGTCTTTGACATGTATGAATCAACCAAACCTTAATTCGATACACAGTGTGACCAGTATGAAAAAAATGTCTGTTATCAGTTTAAATTTTACATTTTAGCTCAAAAATGCACCTCACTAAAAACCAAGAAAATTGGTTGCATTTATATTTATAATTTAGGATAGTGATTATTAATTCCATTATAATGTGTAAGAAGTAGTATCACATAAAAGTGACACTAAATTTGAGCAGTATGACTCAAAAAGCATATTTTTGGTTTGAAATGATATTTTAGTTAAAAAATAAAACAAACATACTGAAAACTAATAAAATGCATTTGGATTATTTTGATACCTTAGAAAAATGATCCATGTGTCATTTGTGACGTGTATGAATCAACCAAACCTCAATACAATGAACTATGTGACTAGTATAAATCCAATTGTGTTTTTATTTAAAATTGACATTAATTTAAGAAAAAAGAACAATTGACATACTGGAAACAGAGAAAATGTACTCAGATTGTTTTGATACTTTAAGAAAATGAACCATGAGTCAGTTGTGATGTTTATAAATCATTCGAACCTCAATCAGATATACTTTGTGACCATTATGATTAAAAGTGTCTATTATTAGTTTAAAATTTGACATTTTAGCTCAAAACGTTTCACTCACTAAAAACAAATAATACACCCTCCAATTGTCTTAATAATTTAGGAGAGTGATTTGTATGTCCATTCTAACATATATGAAGTAATATAACCTCAAAATGATGCATGATGCGACTGGTATGACTCATAATTGGTGTTTCCATTCTGAAATATTGTTTTAGAAAAGAAAACCCAATTTTCATACTGAAAACCAAGAAAAACCATTTATATTGTTTTGATAATTTTTAAAAACAATTCATGAGTCTTTTTTGACGTGTAGAAATCAACCACACCTAAATCCATTGAATAATGTGACCAGTATTAATTGAAATATTTCTTTTAAATTTGATATTAATTATAGTAAAAAAACGAGGGACATACTCAAAACAAATCAAACACATTCATATTGTTTTGATATTTTAGGAAAAAGATTCATAACTCATTTGTGATGTGTAGGAATCAACCCCACCTCAATAAAACACATGGTGTGACTTGTATAACTCCAAATGTGTCTTTTAATTAAAAATCAACATTTTATTAATGTATTATTTCATATTAATTTTTAATTTATTTAATGATATCATTACTAACATAATATTTGTTTTCTTATATAGGTGGAACCTTTTTATTGATTTGGAATGATTTATTCAGAAACTAATACCATGAGTAGAAATTTTTGAGAGGGGATCATAGATGTAAAAGGATGAAACATTAATGTTTTTAACTGTTTGTTGGAAAATTGTAAATTTAATTTTATAAATCATTGTTCGAAATGTATATAGTATTGTTTTCCAAACCCTTGTGTGAACTTCTTTGTTCTTGTGTGTGCTATTGTGTGTGCTACTTTGTTCTTGTGTGCGCTGTGTAAGTGATGTTTTTTGTAGGTGGAGTGTATTTTCTATATAGGTGATGGTGGTGGGTGTGTGCTTCTTTGTTCTTATGTGCGTTGTGTAAGTGTTGTTTTGTGTAGGTGGTGTGTGTATGAGATGCTGGTGATGTTGGTGGGTGTGTTGTTTATATGTGTAGGTGATTCTGATGGGTGTCACATAACATAAATAGCACATCATAGGAATCTAGACCATTTGTAGAGATATTTAGAGTGCTGATAAAGTCCCACTTTATCAGCCCATATTAAAGAGATGATAAAGTGGTCCTTTATCAGTGCAATGAATAGCGCAGATAAAACATGTCCTTTATCCCCACTAAAATAGCATTGATAAAGGGTGGCCTTTATCAGGGATTTTTATCATGGTAAAGGATTCCCTTTATCAGTGCTTTTTTAGAAAAAATAAATTACACCCTTTTTCAGTGCTTTTTTAACGGTGTTAAAGGGGACTCCTGTTTATATTTTCTTTTATTAACAACGCTTTTCTAGCGTTGTTAAAAGCATTTTCTAGCACTGATAAATTAGCTATCTATAGTAGTGCACTGTCACCCTATCCATGGGGGATCAACAACCCCTCTCCACCTTTACAGAAAAATAAGGCTTGGATTGGCTCTAGTATCCACATTAGTAAATGTTTTTACTTGAGTCCCATAAAAATAAAAATATGTAATATCTCAGGTTACCGTATTTTCAAATAAACCTTGGATAATCACCCATGAAATACCCAACCTACCCAATATTCATATGTTTTTAATTCCTCATTTCAATGTTTGAATTATTATTTCTTACAAACCTTTTGCTTCAAATATTATTCCAAAATCAATTAATCATGAAAATGAATATTTTTAAGGTTTTCATATAAATTCCTCGTGTATTTTTTCATGGAAAAAATCAATTCCCCAACATGAAATTATTATTAAAGATGTTCAATCCTTAGTAAATAAAATATGTTGCATGGAATTATTCTTATTCATTATTTAATATAAAAAGTGCTAATAATGACACATGGAATAGAACCTAATATCACATCAACAATTTCCAGAGTTACAAGGTGAATTTTCCATGCATGAAATCCAATTATATTATATGAATCCATAATAATTATCCATTTATCATCACTAAGCATGGAGAATTTTCTTTCCAAAGGCCAACCAATGAGTCCATAACAATTTTCTAGACATCATCACTTGACAACGTGATTATCCCTTAAACTACTTTCATATTTCCCTTTCCATGATTAATCACTAATCATAGAGTACTTAATCATACAATCAACTGATTTCTTCTTATATATTGGAAAAAAACATACTCATCAACCATTCACATGGGATTTTAAATATCCCCCTTTGTATTTGTTGTCAATTCCATTTTTTTAAAGTCAATTTACCTTAACCCATTTATTGAGAATAAATGAAAAACATTATTTCATTGGATCATCCAAAAAACATGTTATTCTCCCATTGAAAATTATTTTTTGAGAACTTCATAGAGAGTAATGAAACCACATGGTTTGATTATACAAATAACCTACAGTAAATCAACTCTAAGTCTATGTGGGATATCACGATGTAGAAAAGAGGGGATATTTGACCATGGATTTTATGCCATCCATATTAAAACCATACATGTGTATTCATGTTCAGAACGTATATGACCCCCTTAATCGGGTTACTCCCTCCAATTTATCTTTCTGGAAAATTTCATCAGATATTATTCCATATTTTCAAATTGATGATCCACTATAGTGGAATAATCCAATTATTTATCAGATATTGAATAATCATTTTAAATTGTTTTCTTCAAATTTGTTCATTCATTTCCCATCTTGAGAATGAACATCACATTCAATTCCCTCCAATGTAATCAAATAAATACAACCGAAGAAGTAAGGTAATAAGGTGGAAAACATTTGAGATTATTAATAAGTGCAACATGGATGATAATTTACTCCCAGTCAAAGGAATCATTTCCCTGTATCTCTAAAGTGGTAGGTACATTTCATGCCTGTGTTTCCTTTACATTTGACATTTTTATCTTTCTCTGGTTGTATGGTCACTTTATTTCCATTCACCTTCATCTTATGTGGATTATTTATCCTCACCTTTTCATGTAGTGATGTACCTTTCCCATGTATTTTCTTTTCTATCTTAAATATCTCCCTTTAAGTAGGTAGAACAATTATAAAATTATTTACATTTCACTCAACCAGCTTTCACCTTCCACAATATTTTTTTGAGACACTAGTGTTTTCATTTGTTGATAACCTCTACTGAAATTCATATTCTTATTCATGTGAAATAAATTTTTTCCCTTTACCTTTCCTCTTGAAAATGTTTCAACCTCATCTCTTTTCATTTCTCTAGCATCATGAAATTAATCAGGAAAAATGATTAATCATTCCTTCTTAACATATTCTATATTAGAACTTCCACATGGATTCTTAAATTTTTTTGAGATACCTTTATTGGGTAGAATATCAATGTATTTATGAAAAATGTATTTAATATATTCTATCTTCTTGTTTCTCTCATGGATCAATTCACTTCTTGATTTTAGATTGCTCATATTCATTTCATGGCCTGGTTGTAGTGGTCCATGGTATGACCTCTCATTCCACAATATAATAATATTTTATTAGTTTAAATGACATTCTTGGAATCCATATTTTCATTATTATTGGGTGTAACATATTCCAAAAATTTCTTGACTAATTTATTTTTTCCCCATGAAAGTGTTTTTAATATTTATTCTTTTATACTCCATTTTTTGTAGTCTTTTATTATAATAGGAGTTACACCTAATTGGTGTATACCAGAAATGTTTTCTATGTGACCACACATGTTTAAATACCTAATAAATTCATTAAGGCATTTGAATCGATTTCATTTTTATACATTCATTCCCTTTCAAGGGAAGATTCTTATGTTTTGAATTTTTTTTACCTATACTACCCCCCAAATGTAGGCCTTCTACAATATTCATACATTCTCAAGATGTTCCAATATTCATTAGACTAACATCCAAAAATATAGTAGCACCAATAATATCCAAAAAAATGTCATCATTTTTCTTGTAGTATTAGTCTTCCTTTTTATTGTGCCTTGATTTTTTTGAATTTGTATTTTACATTTTGGAGCATCATTTTGCGAGTTATTTTTCATGATTTTTCTAGTATCAATCCTTGGTGTTTTTATGGATATATTGTCATTTATATAAAACCATATTTTCTCAGATTTTGGAATTGAACATATACAACAAGATGAGGCTATATCAGTAAAAATAGAATTTACTGGGTTATGGGTTACATTCAATAATGATCTAATAGAATATTGATTACAAAATGACCATGAACCCCTTTTCCCACCAATATGAGTATCATAGCTATAGGATTCATATATATAGTTTGTATAGAAACATACCATGTTAGAGGTAGAAACTCTTTATATGTTTGGGAGAAAAATTTCTTCTTTTAAAAAACAAAGGATGTTCCAACATGTGTCTCTTTTAAATTTATCACTTTTATATCTAGTATAAAACATTTCCTGATGACGGAAAACTTTTCATTTTCAACTAATGTTAGTTTTCCATCCCATTCACTTTTCATTCATTTAATTTTATCTTCATGTAGTTTACTAATTTAAATCATAGTGATTTCCAGGTATTTTATTCTTTTGGATTTAGCTTCAAATTAGGATTCCTTGACACTAATAGTAGCTTAATGTGATTTTTCTATAGCATAGATATTTAGAATATATTATTTATAAAATGTGGTTAGTGATTTCACTAAAATGTCAATCTCATTGACTTTAGATGATTTGTATTCAAGTTAATAATCTATAACATTAATGGAAACATTAAAGAATGTTTTATGTGATGGATTACTTTACTAAAAACAAGTTTACTCACATTTATCTCCCAAGGATTCCATTACAATTATTCTTCAATTGGTGATTTTTTTCATTGCAAAGTGTAATAGATGTTTCTTTTTATTCAATAAGGTTTTTGAGTGCATTGTGCCTTTATAATTTCTTAACAAGTGAATCATATTATATATTAATATCCCCTACAATCTATTCTCCATTAAAAAAATATCCATCTAATAAAAAATTATATACAAAATCACTTATTTGGGAACATTTTTCATATATATTTTTACAATAAGAGTAAAAGTATTTAAAAATTTTGATAGATGCAACTTCCTTATACCATCCCAACATGATATGTTTTATTCAAAAGGTTCATTGTAAAATATTTCTATAAGAGAGTAATTTTTCGTCTCATCATTATTTGAGATTTTATTTAATCTCTTTGCTTACATTTTCTTCCTATTTTTCATAGTCTTCGAAGAGTATTTCATGTCTTGTTCCACAAGAGTGAAGACTAAGTCTTCCACATAAGGAACTTTAGAATCAACTATAAATATGAACTTCATATAATCCTTGTAAAAAGATCATGGGATAAAAACATTGATCAAATCATAGATATACCAAGGCTCTAATACAACATATAGATCCAAGATGGATCATGGAGGGACACTGAGAGGGGGGTGAATCAGTGTACCAATCTTTTTAATGAAATAAACTTCTTTTCAATTATCCCATCTTACTCTCGAACCACTTCCCCAATTAAGAGGAATATGTATATTGATTTATATTAACAATCACATATATACACAATGTAGATAATAAAGGAAATACTAGGAAACGAATAATTTTACAAGGTTTGGTACTAAGACCTTCTACTTACAATGATCAACCTGTGACTTTTTCACATATTATCCTAACTTTGTAAATTGTCAATGATAAAAAACACCTTTAATTGGTTAACAATGTTAGATCGGTATAATCCAAACCCATGAAATGATTTATAGGGTTCTTTATATTGGTACCACAAAAATTTAACAGAGTAGTTTATATTGGACCCACTAGTACTACAAGAGTTATTCAATAAACACTTTGAACAATATGTCTCTTCTACACTGAATGAATTTTCGTCAACTTAATGATATTTTTTATCATTAGAGATATTAGAATGACATTTTCTAAACCAAATATTGTTTACTATATCCTTTTTATCTTCGATAAGTGGAATACACAACTTCTACTTCAACTCATTTCTTCATATGAGAATGATCGACTAATGATTTCTCAATCCATTTCAAGTTTTATTCTTCCTCGATTTATATTTTATTGTTGTTATGTATCTCAAGTGATTCTTCACATGATAATGTATATGATAATTCATTCATATAGGCATGAAATACATTCCATTTTAACCTCAATGTTTACCCTGCACAAACCCAAATAGATGTGTGTGCATTGTTCTTATTTTTTCAAATATGTACACTGCCATTTTAAGTTCTTCACATAATAAAATGTATTTTAGGATGAAAAGAACTATGCACAAGGTTTCTATTTCACATATAAGCTTCATATCTATAGGTTCCTTCTGAATTAGATAACGTGGCCTTATTCTCCGTTTTCTTCTTCATGTTAGTGGTTATGTAAATCCCCTTATTATTTTTGAAAGCAGACTACTATGTGGATATTATTCTCTATGAAAGATGTTTCATGGTGCTCTATTATAGGGTAAAATAAGAGCCTTTATTCATAATCGATAGTTCGATATATATTTTTTATTTATATTTCCAAGATATTACCTCTGTTTATATAGGAAATTCCACTTCATACCTCTACTATTAAAGGTGAGTCAAGGACTAATAAAAGCACCCAAGACATTGGGGGTCATGTTTCTTCACATAGTATATAAAACTCTGCAGACTATTGGGAACCTTCCCTAATGGGTGCATCACGTAATTACTCCCCAATTGGATCACCACACTGTCTCATAAAAGAAAGAGAAACGTGGGTCAATACTGCGTGAATTAATTCACGCAGGGTCACATTTTTAATGTGGAGACATTATTTTACGTGATTTATTTTTCCTTTTAAAGGAGGAAGCGACAAGGCATTTCAACACACCGAAACCAACAACACCGAGAGAAAATCCCATTTGGTGACTGACTTTCTTCGATGATCATTTTTCATGCTCTCAATCTTTGATTCACAGCTTTATTCGTGAGTATAACTTTTGAGATCACTTCCATTTTTGGGGAGTCTCTACCATGTAGCACTTGATTTAATTTGATCCCTCTTTCTAGACTATATCCCATGGGGTTTCCCTTTTTGGGGGTTGCAAGTAAAAAATTCTAGTTTCAACCTTTTATATTCTACACATCTAATTTTAGATCACAGTGCGTCCGCTTTTACTTAGAGGGAAATATTTTATTTCTGCCGCGTGTTTAATTTTCAATTGTTTGCATGTTCATTGCTTTTCCATCTCTCCCAACATCTGGTATCATAGGGTTCAGTTTTTTTCCATATTTATTATAGAGTCTAGTTATAGTAAGATGATTTTTTTAATGGTACCAACTACCATATGTAGAGATTTAAAATAAAGGATCTGGTTTTTTTCAAGCAAATGCATCTTCCAATGTTTAGTACCTAGATGCCAGAAAGGATGTCAGATGAAGAATAGGCATTCAAGCATGAGAGGGTTTCTGGATTCATTCGCCAATGGGTCAAATATAACATGATAAACCACATTTTTAACATCTCTCATGCCAGAACATTGTGGGGGAAGCTTGTGATGACCTACACATCCTAGATGTGAAACAATAAATTTTTTCTTCTAAAACAAATGATGAATTTGAGGTAAAAATAAGGCCCATCTATTTCTAACAACTTAAGTGAATATCGAGGATGTATTTATTAGATTTTTTTCATGGGTATCAATTTTTAAGATGAATTTTTTTCTCTTTTGTGTCTTAACACTTTACCCAATTAATGGGAGAATTTATGTGCTACTCTAACCGGTTATGATCCTAATGGTTATGTCACATTTTGTTTTGTCAAGTCCACATTTTTAAATAAACAGCTCAGGAGATGTACTTATGATAAATCTTCATCAGATATTTTCGTCACAAAGAACAGGGGGAGAATCCAAGACCATATAAAAAACTATCAAGGTAAGAGAAAAGGCAGAATCAAATCCAGATCTAAGTAGAGAGATTTTTAATATCATCATTTTGGTAAGAAGGGGTGTGTTAAGATGTTTTTTTATTAGCTGAAAAGATAGAATAGAATAAAGTAAAATACAACAATAAAAAATGGATATGGAGTTGATCATTTCTCCACTGCTACATGGGTTGATCTTGTTATTTTTTGTGACTCCATTAATATTACTTATGGCGATTCTTGTTGGGTTGTTGACAGTGGTTCCGATTTTCATGTTACATTGAAGAAGGAGTTCTTTACATTTTACAATCTAGGTAATTTTGGGATTTTGAAGATGAGAAATGATGGTCATGCTGATGTTGTAGGTATTAGGACTATTTTTTTAGATACCGGTATAGTAAGTAAGATGATTTTAAAGAATGTTCATCATGAACCCGACATTCTCTTGAATCTTATTTCTACCAGAATTCTTGATGATGATGGGTTTATCGGTACTTTTTGTGATTGAAAATGGAATCATTCAATGGGCTCTTGAATTGTGGCTCAAGGGAAGAAGCAGTAAGGTTTTTACTAGACTAGGGATTCTATATATTGTGATACTACTTGTATTATTGAGTGTAGTGTTTCGTCCATCCATTGGAATAAGAGGCTCAGTCACATTAGTGATTAAGGTCTTGGTTGTTTGGACAAGAGAAATATTATTGCATATTTTAAGAGTGTCAAATTGGATACATGTGATTATTTCATTGTTGGAAAATAGAGCAGAGTGAGTTTTAGTAGTCATCCTCCGCACATGAAGTCACAGGTAAATGAATAAGTACATTTAGATGTTTGTGGTCTTTTGAAATCTAGGATCTTTAGGGGCACTATTTATTTTGTGACATTTATTTATGACTACTCACATATGCTCTGGGTCTATGTTTGAAATGAATAAAGTCAGATTCTCAGTGTTTTTAAGTAATTTCAAGTTTCTACTATGATGGAGTCAAGAAAGAAATTTAAATGTATTCGCATTGACAATGGTGGAGAGTTTTGTGGTCTGTTTGATCTAAATTTCAGGAAGGAAGGTATAGAATCAATAGACACATCCCATGATACCTCAGTTGAGTCATATAGATGAGAGGATGAACATAACTATGTTGTAATGAGTTCATTTATTTATTTTGGAAGTATAGTTACCTGGACATTTATGGGGTGAGGATTTACATACATCCGCTTATATTATAAATTTATCACCCACGGTTTCATTGCAAATAGAAACTCAAAAAATGTTTTGGTATGATAATTAGATCTGGTACGATCACAAGCATGTTTTTGGTTGCAAGGAATTTGTTTATGTGAATAGAGATGAGAGATCCAAGCTTGATGGTAAGACATGCTAGTGTATTTTCATTGGATATTGACACAATGAGTTTGGGAACATGTTATTTGATCATGTTTTGAAAAAACTTTTGAGAAGTCGTGATGAAGGTTTTAATGAGGATCAAACTATTACATACATTGGTATGGGAGAAAAAGCTGCTTCGCCAACTTATCATGTTTTTTTCATCCTTGAGATAGGTTCTAATTCACATTTACCTCTTATTGTTGATTTTAATGATCTCATTGAGGTACAAAATGATTCTCAGGGTGAACATGTGGGAGTTGTTGTTTCCGATGCACCTTTTTTCTGATGATCTGGTTCTAGGGGTTATTAATGAACCCATAGTTCCACATCACAGGTCATATTGGCATCACACCATTTCTACTCGATATTCACCTGATGAGTAAGTACTCCATGCTAAAGGGGGAGAAACAGAATCATTTTATGGGGTAATGGAAATTGAAGAGAAGGAAAGATGGGTTGCAGCAATAGATGAAGAGATGACATCATTGCATGAAAACTACACTTTTGAGATGGTGAAGTTACCAATAGGGAAGAGATATTTGAAAAATAGGTTGATTTATCACATTTAAAATGAAGAATCTAGTTTTGTTTCTCAATACAAGGAAAGGTTTGTAGTTAAGGGCTTCCATCAGAAGAAAGGTATTTATTTTGATGAATTTTTTCACCAGTTGTCAAAATCTCTTCCATTCTGGTTGGCCTTGGTTTAGATACTAGGTTGGACTTATAGATTGAGCAGATGGATGCAATGATTGCTTTTCACCATAGAGATTTAGATGAGGAGATTTATATGGATCATCCAGAAGGTTTTTTTGAAACAGGTATAAAAGATCATGTCTGCAGGTTGATGAAGTGTTTTTAAGGTTTAAAGAAAGCTCTAAGGTACTGATATAAGAAGTTTGAGACTATCATTTCTCATCCGGGTTTCTGGAAGAAATCTTTTGACCATTGTGTTTTTTTTCAGATATTTAATAATTATTATTTTATTATACTATTTCTTTACATTGATGATATGATCATTGTTATCCATGATACATCTATAATTGGCAGATTGAAGAAGGATATTTTTTAATCTTTTTTGATGAATGACTTGGGGCCAACACGACAGATTATTGGCATGATGATCTCTTGTGATAGGAAGGAGAAGAAATTATGGTTATCTCAGGAGAGATCCATTAAGAGAGTTCTTCAGAGAATTTCTATGGATAGAGATAGAGAGTGGTTAGTACTCCACTTGCATTACATTTTACGATTAGTAGTAGTCATTCACCTTCTACTAATGAAGAGAGATAATAGATGCAACACATAACTTATTCATATGTCGTTGGTTGTTTTATGTATGCGATGGTATGTACTAGACCTGATATAACTCATGCAGTTGGTGTGGTCAGTAGTTTTCTGTCAAATCTAGGAAAAGATAATTGGAGAGCAGTGATGTATATTTTTCTTTATCTTTAGGGTAGTTCTGATATGATATTGAGTTTTTTCAAAGGGGAACCTATGCTTTATGGATTTATAGATTCAGACATAGTATGAGACATTGATTCGAGGATATACACTTCAGGATATTTGATCACTTTTTCAGGGGGGGCTATATTTAAGTAGTCTACATTGCAGAGATGTGTGGCTGTATCTACCACAGAGTCAGAGTTTGTTGCATCTATAATGGCATGGAATGAATTTTTGGGGGTGAAAATTTTATTCGAGAGATCAATTTAAATCACGATTTGTTTTTATATTGTGATAGTTAGAGTGATATTTATTTGGGAGAGAACTCCAATTTTCATGGAAGGTCAAACCATATTGATGTTGATATCATTGGATTTGCAATGTCCTTGATTCAAGATAGTTATATCTAGAGAATATCCACACTAATGACAATGGATCAGACACATTGACCAAGAGTTTACCTAGAGGAAAATCTGAGACTTTATGATTGATTTCTAGGTTGGAGGTGATCTCTACTTCAGTTGGAGGGATAGTTTGCTGGAAGCCTTCTTTAATTGGTGTACCACATAACACCTCCTAAATTGGATCACCAACAGGTCTCATAAAAGAAAGAGAAATGAGGGTCAAGACCATGTAAATTAATTCATGTGATGAAATTTTTTTGACATGGAGACATTATTTGATGTAATATTTTTTCCTATGTAAGGAGGTAGCAGCAAGACATTTCAACACACAGACACCAACAACACTAAGAGAAAATCTGATTTTTTGATAGCCTTTCTTCGATGATCATTTTTCTTTCTCTATATATTTGATTAACTGCTTTATTTTTTATTATTACTTTTGATATACCTTCCATTTTTAGGGAGTCTCAACTATATAACTATTGATTTTAGTGGATCCCTCTTTCTGAACTAGGTCCCTTGGTTTTTCCCTTTTTGGGTTTTCAACGTAAAAATTTCTGGTGTCAAAATTTTATATTTGGCACATTTATTTTGGGACACTACACATCTGCTTTTATTTGGAGGGAAATATTTTATTTCTCCTATGAATTCTCATTTATATTATTTGCACATTATTTGATTTGAAGTATTTCCCAACACAGACCTCCAATTTTACATACCCAATGGTTTGGGATTTCCATTCTTCTTCACAATAAGAATTCTTAAGGACTCAAGATCTCTATTTATAACAAAGGATCACAAATTCCACACCACACTATAAATACATGAATGATCAGGTTCCTTGTTCAAATATATCATGATTCATACACCATTTTAACCCTGGTCTCATGATTCTCATTCTCGGTTTCCTTCAAATATACTTATTTATTTCAATTTCTAGGAGTAAAATTACTGAAGAAAAATTAGTGACGAGGTAAATATTTGAAACCACATTTATGTATAGTTTCCTTTTATTGTGTCATTGAGAATCATGGGGTCACAATCTTCCATTAAGTTTGAAATAAACTATTTTTCATGAAAATAGGATTTCATATATCAACACTTTTATGCAAAAAATCTTCCTCATCATCTTTATTCGGATTGAAGAACATTATTGCGTCATCGTTTCCATGCAATGAAAAGATTTAATGCAAGTTGATTTATGATCTCTTATTATATAAATCAAAACCTTAGAATGATCATAAAATATAGATGAATTTAGTTAATAAGTGATTTCTTGGTTTTGAGGCTATACGCAGAAGCCTTGGGTGTCCAAAGATTAATGATGATAGGATTTTTAAAAATTGTGAAACTTATTTCAAATAGCGATACGTGGGACATATGGATGGATGGGATCAACCAAATCATGCAGGATTGGAAATTTATTACTTTTTAAATTGGATGAACAGTAGTACTTCATTCCACATCCCACATCGATTAATCTTCCAATCAATTCTTTAGTTTATTACCTAATATGTGCCACAAGATCATTAATATGGTTGTGGGGGATCATCACCCACACTCCAACCTCACACCAAAAACCAATCATCATCGTACCGGTATATCCGACCCAACTATGCACCCATTGGTTCCCTCAGTCATGATAATCCTTATACATGGGACCACGTCCACTATTCTCGCTCATCTATGTCATTTCTATGATCGACTTGGGTTGAATATTATGCCCACCTTAGTTGTTTGTCATTTGAGCCCCACAATTGGCTTGGTAGTTGGTCATATTTTGTTATAAATCTCTACATAATAAAAACATACCATGGATAATGAATCATGAAATACCCAACCATCTTCATGTCTTTGAAATTCTGGATTCATACAATGTATGCATTATATTTCTGCATGGAAACCTTCAAATCATCATGTAAATCCATATTTTCATTGTATTTAAATATTATTCCATAATAAATTCATTATGAAAATGAATATTTTCATGGACATCATATAAATTCCTCCTAAAGTTTTCATAGCCAACATCAATTCCCCTTCAATAATTTTTCATGGAAATATTCAATGCAGCTGCAATAAAAGATATTAAATGTACTTATTATTCTTCATTTCGTTGTAAAAAAGTGTAAATAATTACATTTTTATTGGAATGTATGATCAAATCAACAATCATCATAGTTACCAGGATAATTTTCCATGTCTGAGATCCATTTCCAATAGATGAAGCCATAACAATTCTCCTGGTATCATCACTAATCAATGAGAATTTTCAAACCAAATTACAACCAATGAGTGCAAAAAAATTCTTTAGAAACCATCCCCAACCTTCTTGAAAATCCCTAAAACACTTTTCATATTTAACTTTCCATGACTATTCAATAAATAATATAGGACTTATCAAATATTGACTTTTGATTTCTTTCTTAAATATTGAAAAAACGTAGAACCATGCTCATCAAACATCCACATGGTCTTTTCAATATCTTTGAATATACTCATCAACAATTCACATTGGATTTTAAATCATTGAAAAAATTTTGATCCTAAATATTGAATCTCTATAATAAAAATTTCAACTTAATTGGGAATGTGGATTGGTATAAAAGTCAAAAATATTGAGCTTCTATTCAATCTTAGGAAGGATTGTGGGCTCTAATTTTATACATGAATTAAAACCCATTAAGGATGACTTGGGAATTGAAATTTTTATCCATGTTATAATGGAATTTCTCTATAACTCTCATGGATAATCAATGAATTTTGAATTCTAGATTGATCCCCAAAAATAGAACATCACATTGGATATTGTTTCATTGACAGATTCATGGGGCCTTCTTTTCTGGTCCTAATAGAATATCAAATCAATGAGCTTTGTAATGCCCCGACCCCAGTTGTCCAGAGTCGGTGCATTAATAACATAACATTGGCATGATCACAAGAAAGATCAAATCTCGAAAGACTGATTGGTTTAGTATCCTTGGAAACACTAGATATATTCATAAGTTTTACATTACATCATAAAATGAAAAACTACTACAACAACATAATGTTTCCACAATCCACACTATTAACCCCTCAAAAAATCCCTGCAGGTCATTCATAACTTACTTCTTCACATCCTGGGAAAAATAAAACATAGAAAAGGGGTGAGCTCAAATGCCCAGTAAGGATAACAATATAGCGGAAACATTCATAAATAAGAATAAACATTTAAGGCAATGCATTACTAAAACAAAAGCCTTCTTAAACTTGAACTTCAACATAGTATGGAAAAAGTAAAAATGAAATAATGCCATTTACTTATTCACCTGGATATTCTACTAATCGAATAATCACATGCAAAAATCAATAACCACTTTCATAATGTTGGAATGCATAATGCTAAACATTAATTTCTTTGTCTAGGCCTCATCCCAAGACCTAGGGGTTACTTCTAACCGGAACCCAACCCGGAGTGCCTCTAATAACCGGACACCAACCCGGAGTGCCTCTAATAACCGGACACCAACCCCGAGTGCCTCTAATAACCGGACACCAACCCGGAGGGC
This sequence comes from Viscum album, assembly GCA_963277665.1. NCBI lineage: Eukaryota > Viridiplantae > Streptophyta > Magnoliopsida > Santalales > Viscaceae > Viscum > Viscum album. The sequence continues at coordinate 550,170,039 of OY728121.1, forward strand.
ATACTTTTACCAGTCCCTAACCTGGAGGGCTTACTTTAACCAGTCCCCAACCTGGAGGGCTTACTTTTACCGGTCCCCAACCTGGAGGGCTTACTTTTACCGGTCCCCAACCCGGAACATACTTGTTTAGCACATTCATCTGAAGAAAAGTTTGAAATATAACATAAACATTCGGATTAAAACTAGCATACGAAATGTCAATAGTTTCACCATAAACTATGAATGGTATAAAATAGCACATCCACAGTCAAACATATCACAAAACCTTCAATTCAATATAGAAGTTTTGTATTATAATAAATCAACTTCAAATAAGCGTAAAATCCATTAAAGGATGTTAACATAGATGAAATGAAAACACTTTTTAGAGAACGATCTCTTTCTATTTTTGAAATCATTTAAGAGCCATATAAAATAAATCATTTTCTTTAAAATATTCTTGTAAGCTTGTAAGGAAAGCTTTGACGATTTTATAACGGCGGAAAATAACCGCACCCGCCGTATAAGTAAAAAAAACATTCTTATCTTAATTCTGTCGAAAAGGTCAAAAAGGACCTTGTTTTGAAAACGACGAAAAGATTCCTTTATAAACCTCTTACAAAAAGTCAAACAAGGGTATAAATGAATTTAACCCATATTCTTGTAAATAATAAATATGTTTTGAAATACATTTCGATGAAACATGGATGTGGATGATAAAGAGATCCCAGTAGATTATTACGTATAAACAACCTCGGATAATGAAGAGATTGTGAAATAACCCTTACCTTGAACTTTTCCATGGTTGGGGTAGGTTAACCTCCTGTATAATGGTGAAATAATTGTTATTAAATTGTACAAGAATCATATACATTAATATGATATCATATATGATCTTTTAATAATATCTTAGTATTATCGTCGTTTCGGGTGATAATCGATTCGTTCTTCTTAAATGTTTGGTTACGTAAGACATGTTTGTAATGGATAGATTATATCTTATTCATAATCAGAATGATATTAAAATTATTTTTAACCCTAAAATGATAATAATACTTGAATGGATATGATGGAGAATGAATCTTATCGCGTTCGTGGAGACGGTAGTCCGTACGTACGCACGAACGCTACTTCCATTTAATTTTTTGTTTTAAAAGAATCAAATCCAAATGATACATAGGTATATTACTATTCCAGTATAATATAATATTTTATATATGTTACTTAAGTTCATTAACACTATCCTTTATACGTTCCATGTGTGGTATGAACGAGTCATATCATTTTAAGGGGGCGGTAGTCCGCACTTCCTCAAATGAAATTATCGTATGTATATACAACATGAAACGAATAATGAAATGAAATAAAATGGAATTACAGAAGCTTATATAGAAAATATATATCATTAATATCATATTTAATTACAGTTCCATCATAATGGCCACCATGAGAGGTGGTAAGATGTATTTGAACAATCATCGTTTCGTGAGGCGTTAGTTTGCCATCCACAGAAACATTATGTTCATCATCCATTAGATAGAGTTGTGTGTATGTGTAGTTTGAATCCTTCTTATAACAACATCCTAGTATATTGAGGTTACTGGTGTTGTTACACAAGAAAGGAAATAAAAAGATTTTGGGGGTTGGAGAAGCAAAATAAATGAAAATACTTTAAGAGAAATTGTTACCTTTAATTTAGGTAACTCACTTTGGTTGGAACCAAAGGACTTCTTGAAATGCTTTCTGCCTAAGGGGAAGCTTCAAGGAGGAGGAGAGGGGTGTGGGGAGCTTAGTTGGGCAGTGTTTTGACGAGCCAAGTGGCTTGAGAGGTGTGAAGAAATGAGAAGGAGGAGTGCCCTTTTATAAGAGGGGTGAGGGGCACCTTTGGAAAAGTTAGAAATATTAATTTATAATAAATTCATATTCGGTTTCTAAAGGCCCCAAAGTTGATTATTCAAAGTTTAAGGTGGGGATAGGTCAAAAACCACTCAACCAATAGAATTTAGACATGTTTGGGTACTTATATTAACCTTATCTTTAAGTATTAACTCTATGTTAATTAGTTTCACTTTTACAATGTCTCTTTGTATTTTTATATAATATGGTTAATAAACTTACTATATACATCCAAGAGACCCCCAAGTGGTCCATTAATGATGAACCTATCCTTATATAAGTCTCTTGGCCGAACCTTAGATTTTTAGGAATTTAATATCAATTAATAATATAATATTTGTTTTAAAAACTCTTTTATGTCAATTTTGACACTATTCAATAGTTGATTTTTGTGAAATTAATAACAGATTGATTACTTCGAACAAAGTCAATTAAATCAATAATAATATATCATATTATCCTAGAAAATTAGTTTAATTCATTAAAAGTTTCATATTATATTTATTTGGGTATTTATAATATCAATTATTTTAATTTTTCACTATTATAGTAATTACTGCATCATCATTGTATCATATATAAAATAAATTATTTAATGTCTAAAAATTATAAATAAAATATCATTATGTAGGAAATCTTTTTAGCTTTCTAATGAATATTTATAATCTAAAATCCAACATATATAACCTTATGTAACAATTGTTGTTCTAAAAGATATATGCTTGTGTCATTTTTGTATTCATTTTAACTAAATTAAAATAAAGTGTCATTATCACTTACAAGTGGATCCATGGGGTCCCAAAATTGACAGAAAGATGCCCATGGTCGACCATGTATCAACCAATAGGGTTAAGACACGTTTTAGGGTAATTTAGTCTTATTATAATATTTTTTTTAACCCTTATTTACCGGATTTACCCTTAACCATGGTAAATAAAATATTTACCGCAGTAATTATTCAAAATGTCTAAAAATAAAAGTTACCTATTTACACAATTTGAACATCCTGATTCCAAATATGGAATCCATTTTCCTAAATTCAAAACATAGAAGTGGCAGAAATTAATTTAAAATTAATTCCCGCTGTCAAAACAAAAAGCGTGTTTTTAAGAGATAATAACTATCAAAAGATTGACACTTGTTTATGTTCGGTTTAATTGTAAAATTATGTCCAATGACCAACATTATATTAAATGGTAAAAATATATTCTAAATATAATTTAAAACCACTCAAATTCATAATTTATCACTATAAATTATTTTGATTAAAAAAGTTGTTTTTAATTAAAACTTAGTAATTTTCACTATTCATCAAAATATGAAAGTTATCAGAAATGTACCAAAATTTCACCTTAGGCTAAATTCGATATTCCGAATCCAAAAATGAAGTCCATTTTCAAATATAAAATATATATAATTTCAAAAAGTAGGTATTACTATTCATAACGGCTAGTTTGATTGGTTGTGGTGTGTGTTAAAACTCGAAGTTGCGTACAACACACGCTACTGTTTTATTCAAAGGAAAGCGTACCGTGGAAGCATGGGAAGTTTCATTTTAAATTTTTTGATGTCTCCATTTAGTCAAAAAGTTTAAAATATTGTATTTAAAAAGGTTTCACTATCAAAAGTTGATAAAAGTGCAATACTGAAAATGAATCTGTTCTTGCATTATGACTAAGAAACTCATAATATGGATTCTAAAATTATAAAGTTTAAAATTTAGTTAATACTATTCATGACCTCTTTTAATGGCTTTTTTTGGTAAGTCATGGTGCAATTGAACTCGGTGTTGCGTGTAGTGCAAGTTATTGAATTATTTTGAAGAAATAACACACTATGAAATCTTGGGGTGTTACATTCTCCCCTCCTTCAATAAATTGCGTCCTCGCAATTTGAAATTGTTCTTCAAAAATAAAAGGTTGAAAGTAGAAAATATATCTGTGGGAAAACCCACATCGGAAATTGAGTTACTAAAATTTAGTCTTAATATGAGGAAAAGAGAAATCAAAGGGTCCCCACCAAATTATGATCTCGATTAGGAGAACATTGGTGGAAATTAGAGACATATAATCGGAGGAAAAACGTAAATATTTATAGGTAGTGATTGAGGTCATCAATCACAAACAAGTGTATAATTGAGGTCCTTAAATTCATCAATCTATGATGATTTGAAATACCATCGGTTCAACAAAACATAGGGTATTAGGATAACACATTTTTGACGTTTCAAAATATCTTAGTTGAAATCCCACATCGAAAAATGAATTAATGAGGCCTCTATTTAAAATAAAGAGTCGAAAGTATGAAGATTACCGAAAATAACACATACTAGGGTTCCATGTAGGAAAATATGGATATGGAAGAAAAATCATACCATCAATTATCTGATGGAGAGTGGTAGAGAACATGGCTATGAAAAGGTCAACAATCCCAAAGCCATAAATTAGTGATGATTTAAGGTACCATCTAGGAAAACATTTTTGTTCTAAGTTGCTTTTCTTAATATTGAGGAATTTATTTATGAGATTGGCTAAGATCATAAGGAGATATACTTACTTTATAATTAGAGTTTTATCCATTAATAAATTTCTACCACAAACTCATCTTTCACTCTAAAAGATAATAGAATGTAAAAAAAATTCTATTTACACTATTCGTATAGGGTTCCAAAATAAATGAATTTATAATTCATCTAAAATATCTTTTAATAAAAACTACATTATTTAATCCAGGACATCTCGTGGGCCAGTGGTAGGTGATACACCCTTGTCGCCCTTCGGTTGCGGGTTCAAGTCTCGCAGCCTTGCCGGACGCGACGGGTTACCGCCCGACCTCCGGGTTGTCCTTTTATGGAAATCCAAAATAATCCAAACTAGAACTATCCAAAATACTTCTATCCAAACTCACAGTCCAACATTTATAAGGAAGGTAAACATAATATAGATCCTTTTTACCCCGTAATAGCATATGAATACCTTCATCATGTATTACCATATTCCTTATTGATTACATTCATGTTCCCTTATTCCATATAGAATGCTGGATATACTTCATTAATCCAAAAATGTTTTAAACCCCAACAATGATGGAATATACAAATCATTAATCAGCTTCAAGGTAGTCAATAATATCCAATATAATTTATCCAAATCAATCATGTATTATTCTAAAATCACCACCTCAGTATCTGAACCATATTATGGTTTATCTTTCTCTCAACCATATATTTTCCAAACATTTAACCTGCTACTGAGTCACTTTTCTTTGTTCCACACCATCTCAAGTCCTTAATGAAATAGTACTGCAGTACAAACCTTATATACTCCATAATTATTATAAAAAGTACATTGTTGATAAAACATTCAATTGATATAATCAACATAATAACTCTAATCATTCCTCTTCATCTGTGGTAGTATCATAACTTGATTATTTTCCAATAGCATCATTTGCGGCATAGTCTGATGACTGGGACATAGGTTCGCGTAGTGTCCAAACTCCTTGCAAATGAAGCATTGTACATTTGAAACCATTTTCTTACCCTTGCAGTCACGTACTTTGTGCCCTTTTCCTCCACACTTATAACAAACTCCCATTCCTTTCAGGCAAGTTCCAGGGTGTTTCTTTCCACAGTTACCACATATGGGAAAATTATTCATTTCCCTCTTCCCTTTATCCATCTTTCTCTCTTCCATCCTTTTCTTATCTTGCTTCCCTTCAAAGCCATAGGACTCAGTAAACTCTTTACTTATCTTATCAACACATGATATTATTTCTTCATATGATGATAATACATGGGAGACTATTTCTCTTATAAATTCTAGCTTAAGACCATGAAAGATATGATCCTTCCTTCTCTTTGGATCATGTGCATTTCTGGAGTTCTCATTCCTTCTACTGGGCACCATTTCTAAACAATGGCATACACTAGATCAGTTTATGAATCAAAATACATAATCCCATACTTATAAAACACTTAACATAAATTGAACTATTTATGGATATAATCCATAATCATAAAAATTTCTCCTTTTAGGATGTATATACTCATAAACCCTTCATAATGATTTGTAAAGAAAATGAGAGTTATCCTAAGCATATCCCCCGGGAGTGTCGTAACCAAGAGTGCAGCAAGGCCCGTTGTCGTGCACCAGTTCCCGTTCGAGTCTATCTCAAAGCGGTGTTTTCGGGTTTTACCCCTAGGTACATCTGTGCCAGAGCCGCCTCTACCTGCTCGTATCCAGACAGGGATGTATTTCTTGGAAAACTCACAAAATCTCTACAATACCAAAATTCTAGGAAGTTCTTCTATACTAATCCTCAAAGTTCATCTTAGGTCTACATGCTCTCATCAGAGTTTATCTAAATCTAGCTTCCAAGGTTTGTACTAAACTTCCTCTGATACCAACTGTAACGCCCCGACCCCAGTTGTCCAGAGTCGGTGCATTAATTACATAACATTGGCATGATCACAAGAAAGATCAAATCTCGAAAGACTGATTGGTTTAGTAGCCTTGGAAACACTAGATATATTCATAAGTTTTACATTACATCATAAAATGAAAAACTACTACAACAACATAATGTTTCCACAATCCACACTATTAACCCCTCAAAAAATCCCTACAGGTCATTCATAACTTACTTCTTCACATCCTGGGAAAAATAAAACATAGAAAAGGGGTGAGCTCAAATGCCCAGTAAGGATAACAATATAGCGGAAACTTTCATAAATAAGAATAAACATTTAAGGCAATTAATTACTAAAACAAAAGCCTTTTTAAACTTGAACTTCAACATTGTATGGAAAAAGTAAAAATGAAATAATTCCATTTACTTATTCACATGGATATTCTACTAATCGAATAATCAAATGCAAAAATCAATAACCACTTTCATAATGTTGGAATGCATAATGATAAACGTTAATTTCTTTTTCTAGGCCTCATCCCAAGACCTAGGGGTTACTTCTAACCGGAACCCAACCCAGAGTGCCTCTAATAACCGGACACCAACCCGGAGTGGCTCTAATAACCGGACACCAACCCGGAGTGCCTCTAATAACCGGACACCAACCCGGAGGGCATACTTTTACCAGTCCCTAACCTGGAGGGCTTACTTTAACCAGTCCCCAACCTGGAGGGCTTACTTTTACCAGTCCCCAACCTGGAGGGCTTACTTTTACCGTTCCCCAACCCGGAACATACTTGTTTAGCACATTCATCTGAAGAAAAGTTTGAAATATAACATAAACATTCGGATTAAAACTAGCATACGAAATGTCAATAGTTTCACCATAAACTATGAATGGTATAAAATAGCACATCCACAGTCAAACATATCACAAAACCTTAAATACAATATATAAGTTTTGTATTATAATAAATCAACTTCAAATAAGCGTAAAATCCATTAAAGGATGTTAACATAGATGAAATCAAAACACTTTTTAGAGAAAGATCTCTTTCTATTTTTGAAATCATTTAAGAGCCATATAAAATAAAACATTTTCTTGAAAATATTCTTGTAATCTTGTAAGGAAAGCTTTGACGATTTTATAACGGCGGAAAATAACCGCACCCGCCGTATAAGTAAAAAAAACATTCTTATCTTAATTATGTCGAAAAGGTCAAAAAGGACCTTGTTTTGAAAACGACGGAAAGATTCCTTTATAAACCTATTACAAAAAGTCAAACAAGGGTATAAATGAATTTAACCCATATTATTGTAAATAATAAATATGTTTTGAAATACATTTCGAAGAAACATGGATGTGGATGATAAAGAGATCCCAGTAGATTATTACGTATAAACAACCTCGGATAATGAAGAGATTGTGAAATAACCCTTACCTTGAACTTTTCCTTGGTTGGGGTAGGTTAACCTCCTGTATAATGGTGAAATAATTGTTATTAAATTGTACAAGAATCATATACATTAATATGATATCATATATGATCTTTTAATAATATCTTAGTATTATCGTCATTTCGGGTGATAATCGATTCGTTCTTGTTAAATGTTTGGTTACGTAAGACATGTTTGTAATGGATAGATTATATCTTATTCATAATCAGAATGATATTAACATTATTTTTAACCCTAAAATGAGAATAATACTTGAATGGATATGATGGAGAACGATTCTTATCGCGTTCGTGGAGACGGTAGTCCGTACGTACGCACGAACGCTACTTCCATTTAATTTTTTGTTTTAAAAGAATCAAATCCAAATGATACATAGGTATATTACTATTCCAGTATAATATAATATCTTATATATGTTACTTAAGTTCATTAACACCATCCTTTATACGTTCCATGTGTGGTATGAACGAGTCATATCATTTTAAGGGGGCGGTAGTCCGCACTTCCTCAAATGAAATTATCGTATGTATATACAACATGAAACGAATAATGGAATGAAATAAAATGGAATTACAGAAGCTTATATATAAAATATATATCATTAATATCATATTTAATTACAGTGCCATCATAATGGCCACCATGAGAGGTGGTAAGATGTATTTGAACAATCATCGTTCCGTGAGGCGTTAGTTTTCCATCCACAGAAACATTATGTTCATCATCCATTAGATAGAGTTGTGTGTATGTGTAGTTTGAATCCTTCTTATAAAAACATCCTAGTATATTGAGGATACTGGTGTTGTTACACAGGAAAGGAAATAAAAAGATTTTGGGGGTTGGGGAAGCAAAATAAATGAAAATACTTTAAGAGAAATTGTTACCTTTAATTTAGGTAACTCACTTTGGTTGGAACCAAAGGACTTCTTGAAATGCTTTCTGCCTAAGGGGAAGCTTCAAGGAGGTGGAGAGGGATGTGGGGAGATTAGTTGGGCAGAGTTTGGATGAGCCAAGTGGCTTGAGAGGTGTGAAGAAATGAGAAGGAGGAGTGCCCTTTTATAAGAGGGGTGAGGGGCACCTTTGGAAAAGTTAGAAATATTAATTTATAATAAATTCATATTCGGTTTCTAAAGGCTCCAAAGTTTATTATTCAAAGGTTAAGGTGGGGATAGGTCTAAAACCACTCAACCAATAGAATTTAGACAGGTTTGGGTACTTATATTAACCTTATCTTTAAGTATTAACTCTAAGTTAATTAGTTTCACTTTTACAATGTCTCTTTGTATTTTTATATAATATGGTTAATAAACTTACTATATACATCCAAGAGACCCCCAAGTGGTCCATTAATGATGAACCTATCCTTATATAAGTCTCTTGGCCGATCCTTAGATTTTTAGGAATTTAATATCAATTAATAATATAATATTTGTTTTAAAAACTCTTTTATGTCAATTTTGACACTATTCAATAGTTGATTTTTGTGAAATTCATAACAGATTGATTACTTCGAACAAAGTCAATTAACTCAATCCTAATATATCATATTATCCTAGAAAATTAGTTTAATTCATTAAAAGTTTCATATTATATTTATTTGGGTATTTATAATATCAATTATTTTAATTTTTCACTATTATAGTAATTACTGCATCATCATTGTGTCATATATAAAATAAATTATTTAATGTCTAAAAATTATAAATAAAATATCATTATGTAGAAAATCTTTTTAGATTTCTAATGAATATTTATAATCTAAAATCCAACATATATAACCCTATGTAACAATTGTTGTTCTAAAAGATATATGCTTGTGTCATTTTTGTATTCATTTTAACTAAATTAAAATAAAGTGTCATTATCACTTACAAGTGGATCCATGGGGTCCCAAAATTGACACAAAGATGCCCATGGTCGACCATGTATCAACCAATAGGGTTAAGACACGTTTTAGGGTAATTTAGTGTTATTATAATATTATTTTGTTTAACCCTTATTTACCGGATTTACCCTTAACCATGGTAAATAAAATATTTACCGCAGTAATTATTCAAAATGTCTAAAAATAAAAGTTACCTATTTACACAATTTGAACATCCTGATTCCAAATATGAAATCCATTTTCCTAAATTCAAAACACAGAAGTGGCAGAAATTAATTTAAAATTAATTCCCGTTGTCAAAACAAAAAGCGTTTTTTTAAGAGATAATAACTATCAAAAGATTGACACTTGTTTATGTTCGGTTTAATTGTAAAATTATGTCCAATGACCAACATTATATTAAATGGTAAAAATATATTCTAAATATAATTTAAAACCACACAAATTCATAATTTATCACTATTAATTATTTTGATTAAAAAAGTTGTTTTTAATTAAATCTTAGTAATTTTCACTATTCATCAAAATATGAAAGTTATCCGAAATGTACCAAAATTTCACCTTAGGCTAAATTCGATATTCCGAATCCAAAAATGAAGTCCATTTTCAAATATAAAATATATATAATTTCAAAAAGTAGGTATTACTATTCATAACGGCTAGTTTGATTGGTTGTGGTGTGTGTTAAAACTCGAAGTTGCGTACAACACACGCTACTGTTTTATTCAAAGGAAAGCGTACCGTGGAAGCTTGGGAAGTTTCATTTTAAATTTTTTGATGTCTCCATTTAGTCAAAAAGTTTAAAATATTGTATTTAAAAAGGTTTCACTATCAAAAGTTGATAAAAGTGCAATACTGAAAATGAATCTGTTCTTGCATTATGACTAAGAAACTCATAATATGGATTCTAAAATTATAAAGTTTAAAATTTAGTTAATACTATTCATGACCTCTTTTAATGGCTTTTTTTTGGTAAGTCATGGTGCAATTGAACTCGGTGTTGCGTGTAGTGCAAGTTATTGAATTATTTTGAAGAAATAACACACTATGAAATCTTGGGGTGTTACAAGCTTTCCCAAAATATAGTTTAATTATTTTTTGTAATTGAAATAAGGAAACCTATAAAATAATAATCAACCAATTGGATGTAGTACCATGTGGGTTATAATTAAAATAGTAAACCAACATAAATCATTATTAATTCAATCAATGACTACAAATTATATTTAATATTAAAAAAATCGGAATTTAATACCAATCATGTACTTTCACTTGAACCAAGTTTTGTTTGAATAAATAAATAACATGAGTATCTCATTGGATTTAACTCTATTATACATTATTCTTCTAGGTTTTACTTTTATTATCAATGAAATTAAATGATTAGTAGATATATGATGTATGAGATTAGATTTTCTTGAAGCATAACCTTTTCATTTTTCTAATGATAGGTGAGTCTCAAATGTTTTCTAGGCTTAAAAATTTATAGGTTCATTTTCATTTTATGAATTTTATTTGTAGTGATAGATTATGAATTTATTTTAAAATATTACATACAGAGATAATATTTCAAAAAAATAATATTTTTATTAAAGAATTGAAAATACTATGCATTTTATTGTTATATTTTGTATTAGGTATAGTTTTGATCAATTAAGATATATAACACATTATTATAAAATTGTATCAATAAATTTTTTGTTACGAAACATTATATATATATATATATATATATTCAACATTGATATATATATATTGTTCTTTTATATATTATATTGTTATACATTGTTTAATGATAAAATGATAATATATATAAATGAGTGTTGTCATATATATATATATATAAGACATTTTGACAAATTTAAATCAAAGTAAATCATAGGACTTAAGATGGGTAAGGATAATTGATTTGTGAGAGAGTGGACCCCCATTGGCCATGAAATAATATAACAAAATGGAAATTGAGAGTTTATTGAATAAATAAAATGGTGGTGTTTTTAAAAAATGAAAAAATATTGGAGGGTTTTAAAAATAGAGTAAAATATACATCAGGGCATGCCACGAAAAATTTATCCACACCCAAGCAGGCCATTCATTTTGAATACATTAAAAAAATAAAATCTAATATACCCCACATACTGATATCTAATAATCCAGTAAGGCAATATCAATCATCTTCAAAAATTAAATACTCCCTTTGGATGAATTAATTTATCATTTAATGAATTTAAATTGTTAACTATAATTACATTATTATATGTATTGGTGTTCTTCATAGATAATCATATAAAAAATTGTGAATTCATCACATTACCCCCTTACTCCCTCAAAATGTTAAATTTTTTTCCCAAATTCCTATCTCATCTTCCTCTTACATCGATGTGGATGACATGTGAAACTAAATCCTCGTAATTTTCTAGTATCTTTCAATTGATCTAGTTTTATGGTCATGAGTCACATAAAATGCATTCCATGGTGAAGATCTAACACATTTATTAACTGTTTCAATCATTTCTTCTTGATTGCTCCCATAAATAGAACTATCAAGCTTCAAAAACTAGGCATGGGATTTGTTCTCTACATTCCATTTACTGTGAAACTGTGAATTAATAATACTAGAGTATCTTTGGATAAATAAATATAGTTAACCATATGAAGATATGAATATGTATTTCAAATTTAGTAGTATCGATTCAAAATATAGAATAATATCAAAGAATAAGAAATGTAATAAAAACATTCGATAGTTTAGTAATTAATATAAATTAATTTCAAAATAAGGCAACAAAATAAAATATTATCACATGATGTAGAATGTTCTATATTATTTCTAGATTATGAAAATTCCAAATAAATACATAAAGAAGATTTTTATTAGCTAATGATATAGAATTAATTAAAATATTAATTTGATTAGAAATATTATTTTATGAAATATATATTATAATGTCAAGAAATTCCACAAATAAATTTCATTAAATAAATATTATGTTGATAGATTGTTCTATATGAAGCACCAAACCAAAACTGAATACAATACATTGTAAAATCATTATAATTTAGCCATTAAGTCACTATATATAAATAAGGGTAACCGAATTATGAAATATATAAAAAAATGTATATAATTATTATTTTTAGTTAGATAATAAATAAGTTGACCTTTTGGTTAATAATGAAATTTTTATATATTTTTTTATGAAAATTATTTTAATATAATGAATATATTATAGAAATTGTATATTTTTATTTGAAAATCATAATTTTTTTATTAATAATATATCAAAAATAATTTTATAAGTAATTGATTGAAGATAAGAACAGTGATGGTTGATACTTTGAAACCTACTTTAATATAAAAAATATTTTTTATTATATATTATTATAAGGTTTTGAACCTTCTTGACCTTTACTTTTTGGTTTTTCAATGCTTGGTTTTGTAGAGTATGATTTAGGAAGAGTTCAGTGGATATTTTTGGTATTTGGAGGCCTATGGAGGCTTATTAGTACACCATAAACAGTAAAACTTCATTCCTAGATACTTTTGAGTTTGTTTTGGGCTTGGTGTGTGTGGGTGTCTCATCTAAAATAGCTTTAGGAAATTCCCTAGGAGGGAATGGTGCTGAGCATGGTACTGGGAGGGTTCACCAAACCAAAATAGCCAAAGCTAAATTGGTATACATATCCATTTTGAAAGACTTGGGGGGATAAGAACATCTTATGGTTGATTAAAACACCGTAAGGGAAGCTGTTTTGAGTCTTGTGTGATCAAGAACCACCATGGCTTGTAAAACGGATTACCATACAATTTTGGATGTTATGGTGGTGTTTCGGATCACTTTGAAATGGTTGAAATTTCCACCAAACCTCATGGATCTGGGTTATTCTAAAATATAAAATTTGTGGGAAGTTTAAGGGTTATGGAATGCTATTTTTAACTCAATTATGGTATCTAATAAATAATACATGATTCTCTATTATAACTCACTCAATTTTTATATTCATTCAGTTAACCTAGGGAGTGGATTCATGACATTTAGGTTTTAGGATCCATCAGTAGCATTACGTTGATGTGATGTTAGTTTTACATCTCTTGGGAGCCTTTTCCTATATTCCATATGGTTTTTACCCTATGATTGAGGAGAATGAAATGACTCAGGTTCAAGCCACCTAATTTCACCACTTTTCATTCAATTATTTTTTTCTTATATACTAGGGGTGATGTCTTTGTTTTCTCACATTGTTTTTTGGGTTTTTTAGGAAACATTGATTTCGATTTTAAAATGCTTGGTTTTAGATAGCCTTTCTTGGATTTATGGTGTTCCATCCTATAGTTTTTTAACTTTATTTTTCCATTCACGTGAGAAAGAACATTGATATTTTAATCTATGAAGTATAATTGTTTATTATCCTATTATATAATGTTTAAGCTTAAATATGCCATTATATTTTCATTTGGATGATAGTGGAATTAGCCATAATAATTAGTAAACCAAAATAATGAAAAGAAAGGACTTATGTTTGTAGATATCATATGTGTTTTGAACATGATAATGGTTCTTATATTGTTTTATTAGATGTCATGCAATATATGTTTATGATATGGTAGCTTGTTTGGTTATGATTTGGTTTATCATGTTGATGGAAGGGAAATGGTTATGAATTTAAATATGGTAATGGCTTAAACTAAATAATTAAGGAGGCATGTTTAAATGAATTTTTCTATCGTATATGAATTTAAATCTCTAGATAACATGAAAATGGAAATTCTTATTAATGGAAATAATAAAGAGCCATGTTAAATGAAATAGTCGTCCATTAAGTTAAATAAAGAAGGATGATATTAATAAATCATGTTTAATAAATATTATTTTTTAATAGTAAATTCCTAAGGTTAGATGTGGTTTTAACCAGTGAAAAATGGATTGGATAATTCAATATGATAATAAAACTTGTTGTTGATAAAGATAAATGTTTGGTGTATAGTGAAACAGTTTCCATGTTATGGCTATAGGCCTTATTTTTAAGGCATAGAAGACATGTTTTCTCTGTGTGTTATTTTTTCCTTGTGTATTTTCTTCAGATATAATCCTCTATGAGAAAAGTGATATGATCCACGGATAACATATGGTTTATGAGATATTGGATTGAAGTCTTGTGTTTATGGAAGTAGTTGAGGTTCAATATGGAAGGAAAAATGCACGGTGATATGCCTGGTAGTGTCAGATATGGAATAAAGATAGAACGAGTTGGTCCAACATGGGATTTTTGATTTCAGTGCTCAATATTTGGATTATTTCTTGATAATTAATATTATTTAAAGGTTAGATGATTGAGTTTCTTGTTTCTGCGCTCTTTCCCCACCTATTGAGGGAGCTATTTGTTCTTTCAATATGCATATCTATTATGGTTTATTTGGATGCTTCTTGGAATACTTGTAATTATTCGATGATAATGCTTTATAATGTTTTAACCCTTTCGGTTTATTCATCCTAGAATGAAAATTCTGATAATATTGATGAACTATTGAATCAATAGTATTATTCATAGAGGGAAAACAATTTACTTGTTTGTTAATGAAATATTGAATGAAAAATTGTTATTAATTGAATTTCAAATTAATTAATTTAAAATGAAATTTTTATTTGAAAGAATAATTAACTTAAGCTTCTTCAATGCTAGGGTAGTTATAAAATATCTAGTTCTTAGCAGTGATACTGGGTGTCCGATATATGTAAGATTTAGTTGAGCCAAAGTCTAGGTTGTTACCCATAGTGTGGTTTTGAGCTATTTATCGTGTATGATATATGGTTTAATTTTCTACCCCAACGTTTTCAGTTGGGTGATTGAGACCCTATAGGATATAGGAAGCTATTTCACCCCATAATATTGGGTTGTGAGGAATGGATGGCTAAGTACCACCAATTACCATCATCCCTTCTCATAGTTGTATAATGTCCTAGTATGAATTGTTATTCCCTTTCGAATATATGTGTATATAGGATTGTAATTGATTATTTTTATTTCACAGATGTGTATCTCTAGATATAGTATCCATTGGATTATTATAGGTTTGACATGTATTGGATGTGATAGATTGAGGTATAATACCTGACATACATGCTATGATTTCTCCCAAAAAGAACTCGGTTACTATTTAGGTATATGTCCTGGGATGTTATGTTCCATGGGGTGCATGGTTCATGATGACGAGATTTAGTGATGAACACGATGCATGATATAATATTTTTTCCTAGGTTTCTTTGGGTTGCATTTATTTAGTACATATATGGATTAGGTTGTACAACATTGTTGTAGAACAAAAAACTAGTGGGGGAAAGGATTTAGGGTACCACTATTTTTTTATTATATTATATGATCACTTTTCTATGATAATTTGTGATATATATCAGTATAGAGGATGGAAGCATAGAAATCCTGATTTGGTGACCAGTTGGTCTCATATATTGTTCAATTTTATTTGACTTCATTTATTTATCTTTTATATAATAGGATTCAAGATGAAATATACTGAATATGCATGTTATCATAACCCCATTTATATATAAACTATTTTTTAGGTCTACAAGAGTTGTTTGGAAATCAGAATGGACATTACTAGCTTGATGAGCTATTCCAGAGCTGTCTATGATTCAAGATAACTGTTATGGATTTTCATTTCATACTGTTAGTTCCTTTTGAGTTGTATAATTTTTGAATAACATTACATTGATGTAGTCAGAGTCTTATTTTACTTGTATCATGAGAATTATTTATAGGGTTCTTTTTACATACCTTTCCTGATTATTAAATCATTTAGGGTAGTAAAACCATTTTTTATATATGATATACCCTGGGTACTTTTTTCAAGCCTGTGGCCTATTGTGGGTGGGAATCAGACATCATTATCTACCTTCTCTCATTTCTAGCCTATGAGGGGTAGCCTTGGGGGAAGGGAGACGGGGAAAAGGGGTATCCGAACTCAGGTAGAGATATAGGATGTATTTTTGTGTTAGGAACATGTGAGGACTACATGTTTTGGTCGAGATATATCGTGTAATATGAGTTTATTAAGTGATATAGACAAGGGATACTAGCATATACCTAGGTATTTAGGTCCCCTTATGATATAATGCATGAAACATTAAGCTTAATAACCCTACTAAAATATGTAATAGTTTTTAAAGGACATAGACCTAGGAAAATATCATTCATAATTATTGTTTTCACTTGGGTCTGAAATGAGAAGAAATTTGGATTATGTTGAATCAAAACTAATTAATATTAACTATTCCATATTCGAGGTTCAAGAGTCCCTAATAGTTTTATCTTTTACAAGTATTTCTCAAGGTCAAAATCCCAATCAATTTCAAGATGAGGATGTTTTGTAGGACATGTCAATAGATAATAATGGGTTAGATATGGATGAAGAATACACATAGATGGGTATACTCTAAGAGTTTCAGTGCAAGATGAAGTAGAATTATTAGAGATCCATTTCAAACTCAGTAATAGATGACTATTTAGATGAGTTGGATATAGAATTATGTTCGATCTATGCTCAAAAGGAGAACTATATTTCATATGATTTTAATATGATTCTAGTAAAAGTGAGGTAGTGGTGGTTCTTGATACTTGTAGATTGTGAGGGGTTAGCAGTTTCAAGGTATAAGTTTGGAGACTATTTCTGAGTAGATCTTCTTTCATCTACTAGTAAGGTGTCCTGTCACTAGGACCTGCTTACCCTTCGACCACATATCTATAGTGGGTTGGTGTTTGGGACCTGTTTCCAGAACCTTCTCTACTTTTAATTTGTCATGTTTCTAAATGAGGTGGAAATGGAGGTGAATTTAATGGAGGATTTTAATGAAAATATTTCTCATTAGGTCACTCTATTTATGATGCTAGTGTATCTAGAGGTGCAAGCAAGTGTAGAGGTTACTGAGAGGACAATGGTCAGAAATAAATCATCATGAGAGGGGAGTCATCATGAATCTCCACAAAAAATTATTGTGCCATGATATTCCTAGTTTCCCTGAAAGATGATAATTTTTATAGCCTGATGTATGTATCTTATATCATCATGTTGTTTCTCAAGGGGTGGCGGATCTCAATCCCTTGATAAAGGATCATACACATGTTTCACTTGTGGTGGAAATGGTCATTAGCAGTGAGAGTTCCCGACCATTCTGAGTAGGTAGTGTATAGAAGGTGTTACCTTCAAGTTCCTTTGTAGAGGTAGTTTCTTCAGAGGCAACAACAATATGGTGCTCCAGCCTTGGATCAGAATATAGGTGATAAGAAATGAAATAGAATGCAATGAGATGCTCCTTTTCCATAGAGAGTAGAGAGAGACCATGGAGGTGGTCACCATTGGGGAGAGAGAGGTTGTGGAGATGGTTTTGGTCATCTAAATTCACTAAATTTTCCTCTTCCATGCAATCCAAACATAATTTGAGTAAACCCTTACTGTTTTTCTACATGGATTATTGATTTGTTTGAATAAGGATCTACACACTTTTTAAAATCACCCACCCTAGTATGTTCATTGAGAGGTTAGATCGAGAGGCTTCTTGTTCCCTTCGTGTTAACAAAAATAGTAGCATATAGATTCTAAATCAATAAGGTTTTAGATATTATGATAAAGTATTGGATATTTTCCAATCTTAGAGATACTTCCTACGTTTATAAAAAAAGTCATACAATATCATCCTCAACATGTATTTTTTTATTTACTTCAGGATATCATGGATTGCTTATCGAGGTAGATAATGTTTGATAATGTTAACAACGAGTCTATCTCATTCATTAGTATGAAAGACCATCATATGGGTTATATATGTATTCCATTCTGATCTACTATGCTAGATTTTTTGACTCAAATTTTTTTAGATGTTCATTCAATATGTTTCTCATGGAGATTTCTTTCGGAAGAGATTGTGATGTATCCCCATTGATGAGAGATCATCGTTCAGATATATATTTAATTGGAAACTTCTTTGATATCCATATTTGATAGTTATTTATATATTATTGGAGATATTGGTATAGTTTTATGATCCTCTTATGAGGACTCTCATAACCAAGTGCGTCAACTTGGGGCGAGGAAGTTATATTCTTGAATAAGGCTAATTGAAGTATGCATCTCTACATCAACTACCATGTGTTGAATCAAGTGAAAGTGAAAAAACACTATCCTAATAAGTGAATTGGTGATTTATTAGATCATTTAAATGGATCTAGTTGGGTTTTGAATATTTATTTTTGGTTAGGATATCATCATATATAGGTAAAACATGAGGATATTCTAAATAAAACATTCCAATATCTTTATGGGAATAATGAGTGCTTTGTGATTTCATTTTGTGTAATGAAAACTTTAGTGATGTTCATGAGTTTGAAGAATGTAATGTTCCAATATTTATTGGATCATTGTGTGTTGGTTTTCATCGATTAATCCTTATATACATTGCATCCAAGTAGGAGAACATATAGCATCTATAGGATGTTTTAGGAGTTATTTATAATCGGTAGCTATTTGGGAAGCTACTAAAATGTGTTTTATAAGATTGTGATGATTATTTTATTATGGAATCTTGTGACATAGGGAGGATTGGATATCTTTCATTCTAAGATCTAGGTGATGGTTTATTGACAATCTCCTAGATTATTGTAGATGTGTAGAGCTTCCTTGGACTTACAGGAAATTAATGGAGTTTTATACATTATTTCTCTCATATTTTGACTCCTATAAAATCGTCAACCTAAAATGATCATGTGTTATTATGGATTAACCTATGTCAATAATATTTCATGTATCCAAAGGAGAAGCTGATCATCACTATTGTTATTTGTTTTCTAGAAGAAGGAGTTAAATTTGAGGTTTTCTAGAACACTTCATGTATTGGGTTAGGATATGCTTTAATGTGGAATAGATTTGTTATATGATTTAGGTCATGGAAATTATTTCCATATAATAGTAAATATACCATCCTTGACGAATATTTAGTGATAATCAGGTTTTCCAGGAAATTATGGTAATATTACCACATTAGAAAACACTTTATGGTTTTAACCGATCACTGGAGTCTTAGGTATGCATTATCCTATCATGACCTAAACATGAAACAATTATGTTGGATGGAATTACTATAGGATTATGAAATTGATATTATTTATATAGTAAGAAAGGGTAATATTGTATCTAATGTGATGATAAGGAAGTCATATAGTGATAATTTGTGTGAATATAGAGAATTATGGATAGTGATAGAAGAGTTCTCGGTCATTACCTAACCCACTAATGCCTGCTAGGATGATGGTAAGCGGATTGAGAATACCATATGCCTGAATTAAATAGGAAATGGTCTAGAAACTAGTATCAAGAATTATATCAAACACATGTGAGGCATTAACCTAAGTACTTTTACCCATTCATCCATCTCTAAGCCCATAAAATGATGAAGAAATGAGAAAAACTATTACCTTAAATGCATGCATGATATCTATCCCACATAAGTGTATGAAAATAAGTATTAGATAGGTACAAAGGGGAAAAATACAATACAAAAAAAATTATAAATAATTACAACCATCTTGGAAGGAGAGTAATACTTTCAAATGCTACACTAATATACACCTCGGTTTTTCTAGCCTAGAACTAGGCTCTGCCTACTCCTGGTCCTCCAAGGACTCTGTCAAAAGGTACCTCATTTACAAAATACACGAAAATTTCTAGAAGATCCTATGATAGAGTATTCGTAACAATTCATAATAGGCCACCCCAAAATTAATAAGCATCAATAATCAAGATTAGGATGCTCCTAAAACAATACATTATCAAACCCCCAAAACAATCATAACAGATAATCTGTCATAAGTTGTCTCAACCAATACTACCAGACACATGATAATAATTGAAGCTTATAGGTAATTATCATTCTGGGAGAATACACTCCACAATCCATGTTAACATTGGTGATGCTCATACAGTAGGTCATGATCATTAGGCCCTAAAAATTAAGTATTGTAGTGCCCCTTAGTTTTAGGTAATTGACCCTTTATTTATGTATTTTAAGTATATATGATTATTGGGTTATGTTTAAAGAGGTTTAGAGAGGGTTTATCCCTTATTTTATGATTTTAATGAGGTGTACGGTTTCAGAATAGTTAGTCAAAATTTCACAACACCTCTACAAAACCGTGTAAGGGAAATATTGGTTACTAGGTAGACACATAGTTAGTGAAACATTTGGCCAACCAGTGCAGATTCTAAGGAGAAATCGTGAACTTTAATTGAGTGAGGAATACAATTTTTTTAATATGTTTTTCTAATAGTGTGATAAAAAAATTACAACATTTAGTTTGAGACCATATCTTGTTCACGATTAGTGCAACTTTTGTCTAACCATGCACCCTAATCGTGAACCGTGAAATTTGAGATTTGAAAATTGTGGATCTAATTTTATTTACCTCATGAATAACATTTTTACCTAATATACCCTTAATATGAATTCCTTTTCCTATAAAGGATGAATACATGTTTTCTTTTGATTCAAGAGTAGGATTGAGTTGATTCAATGTTTATTTGAGAGCTAAATTCATAGGTAAATGGTCGTTCTTCACCATTATTCATATATCTCTCCTCCTCCTCTCTTCCAAAATAATAGATCTAGTATGTTTATAATATATCTATGATGTTCCATGGGAATATTTATGATATCATGTTTAATTTATTTAAGGGAACAAGATCTATGTTCATACTTATAAGATATAAGTCATGTTTTTGAATTTGGTGGACCATTCTTCATTTTGGACAAAATTAGATAGGTATTTGGCTTCAATATAAATTCCTGTTGATTTGAAAATGAAGTATTGATTTCAAATTGATTAAATTTCATTAAATTTTTATGTAAATCACGGTGTGATTTTATGCAAATTTTCATTTTAATTAATGTTGTTTAAATCACAGAAATTTGATTAATTTATGGAAAATCGAATTTATTATAATTTTAAAATTATGATTTTAAAATTATGGTTGGTTTTATGTAAGTAAATTAATTTTTTAAATGATTTTATAGTGACGAAATAATTTAAATTAAATGGTTAGACATTATTTGGGCATAATATTTGGGCATGAGTTTAATGGGACAGATAATGGTAGTGAAGTTCCACCGTCAAAGGGATGGAGTATGGACATGAAGTTCCAATGTGAATGGTAGAACCAAACATGTTTGCATGTGTATTTTATGTATGTGTGTGGAAATGGAAAGGTATATTCAAAATACAAAATTGAGAAATTTTGTAAAGGATTTTTTAATGTTATCCCTAAAAAAAGTTTGTGACAACTTGTTGATTCTTAACATGGGAAAACTAATTTGTAGATTTTTTATAAATTATTATCATTTCCTAAACTATTTTAAAAAATATAATAACATGTTTTATCTTAGTGGAGTGAGTTGGGAATCCATTAGGTAAATTATACTGAGTTTTACACTCACCCCATTCGTGGGAACATTAGAGTGTTTATGGATGTTATATACCGAGACATGGATAACAGAAAATATCTCAACTATTTAGTGATGCATCTTGATACTGTGGGTGTGGATTTTCATGTTGAATCTTATTGGAAGTCCTAAGTTGCTTGACAGTTCCGTTGGTATCATGATGATTCATTTTATTTGTTTCCTTGGATGTTTTCAGTTTGTTTCCTCGTTGTACACTAATATTATTGTTGTTTGGTTATGTTGTTTTTTATTTTTTACTCATGCATCATATAAATGTTTGGTTTTTTATAGTCATCTGGATATTTTTGTTTTATATTAAAAGGGAAAATAATCCCCCCATTTTTTTATGAATCCCTTGGAATTTATTTCCTACATTTGGTGTTTTTTGGATCTCACACAAGGCCTAGTAACAGTCATCGCCTCTTCTAGGACAAAAGTTGAGGGGTGGGATATTATAAATGGTATCGATTTGTTTGTTCTTAGGGTATCCATTGTTCTATCCTGGATTTGGGTTAGTAGTAAAGAGTATGATCATTAGAACATGAAATTTAGATCATTTAAAGTAATAAATATCCTATTTATGATGAACTTCCAGTTACTAGGGAGTTTGGGTATGTAAGTGTTTGGAGACACTTATAGCAATTTTCACCACATCATCATGGGGTTTTCCAATGATAAGATTAAGAAATACATTGATTGTAATGAATTAAAAATTGTAGTGCCTAATTCATTTTGAGTAATGATTTATGATTTGGTGGAAATTGTTGGTTTTTGAAAATAGTTGAAAATGTGTTTATTTTCAAAATTCATGGTGGAAATTTAAAAAATATTTTGAAAGAAGAAATTGGTGAATGTTCAAAATCCTTATTGTGATATGTGAAATTTTGTAAATTAAAAAATTTTAAGCCTTATTTTTATAGTGAGTGTGACTAAGTGGAGTTTTTATAGATAATGTAGCCATGTAGGCATCATAGAAACTATCTAAAAGAGTCTTCTAATAACGTGGTTTCACCGGAGCCACATGTAAACAAATATTTGATCGAATTTATTATCAAAGGTTTTCAGGTCATTGATAGATGGAAAAAGGGATGAACTAAAACAAGTGGGTCATTCCATCCATTTAAAAAAGAAGAATCCAGCCATATTTCAGGGTGATTCCATGATTTATGAAATAAATGTATTGATAAATAAGATTAATAGAATCTTAATTTTCATTAGAACACTATCAGAGTTGAAAGTAAATTTTGTAATGTATATATTGGGTGAATTTTCATGTCAATGGTAGGATTTATCAGTTCAAGGTAAAAAATTCAATGTCATGATGTGGGATTATTTTGAATAATTGGTCAAGAAACAATTATATCCTCAAACATCCAAATTTTACAGAATAAAATACTTATTCAATATGAAGAAAAAGAACCTCATAATGATAGAGTATGAAGCTAAATAAATGAATTTAGTTCTCTTTTCAACTGAAGTTACTGAAAGTTCATCCTTAAAGGCATGGATATTTAAATCGAGGTTTATGAGAGGTATTTTATCAATTATTCATGTTCTTCGTATAAAATATTATACATATATAGTGAATAGTGAAACAGTGAATGAAAGGGATATCTAAATAAATATGGTTGCAGGAAGTAGGTCGATACCTATGGGAACTAGTGGGAACTCTAATGATGTGAATAAGATGAAGTGGGACACCTAATTCCATGGTAGTGGAATGACTATGAATCAAACGTTAGAATCAATGAATTTTACTCATATACCAATGGGTAATCTTGGTTGTTTTCAATGTGGTTTTCTTGATCCCATAATGTGAGATATTAGAGAACCACCTAGAGGGTGTCAAAAATTCAACTATATGATACATAATTAGTGATATTGTCAATGTTCTCCATGGTCATGTTCTAGGGACACATTTCATGATTCTCAGGAATCATATACTTCATGGGATGAGTACGACATTGTATCTCTTGTCATAAAATCTGAGAAATCCATAGCGATTCTTGGAATTCCATGACTCCTCAACTAGTGCAACCACAATAGGGTAATCAACGAGTAAGTAAATGTATGGAACTGAGAATGTGATCGGGGACGACTGATCAATACCTTTTATGGTGAGAGGTACGATTCTATTGAATTCTTCCCTTATGACAGATTGTTTTTTGATATGGTTGCATCCCTTTCATTTATTTCATATGGTGCTATTATTCTTCTAGGTTTTCATGTTGAGATAGTTCCTTATATTTTAGAAATTCAGAGTCCACTTGGTCAATGAAAATGATGAGAATTTATATACATAGAATGATTTATAACTATCGATGGGGATAAATTGATTTTTGATTTCAATGTATTTTAGATGAATGTATATGAATCATTCCTATGTTTGGATTAGTTGAAAATGTTCAAAGTTCACATCAAATTTTATACCTAAAGGGTTAGTTTTACAACTATACATGGCGTTTTGAATATATTTATAGTATATTAAAATGTGAAGGTATACAAAGAAACGTTTTTAGCACTAGTTTATGGAATAATATAATACCATTTGGTAGCTTTGAGCTTGAAATCTATGGATTTTACCATGAATAATTGTTTTCCCAAAATTTTTGATCAGTTTCGTGATGTTTTTTCTAATAATTCCTCATAGTTTCCACCCAAAAGATATGTAGAGTTTATGATTGATATAATACTAGGGGATAGTCCTCTATCACTTCTATATTATCGAATGGTACCAATACAATTAAGGTAATTGAAATTCATGTTGGAAGAGTTTGAAAGAAAAGGGTTCGTTCGACCTTGTACATCTCCATTGACATCACTTTTTTTGTGTCTGAAATTTTTTTATAGAAATCTTAGGGTGTCTGTGGATTATTGAAATATTAATAAATTTATAATACATAATTAGTATCCACATCCATGAATTGATGACATGTTTTATAAATTGAGGGGATCCCGATGGTTCTCTAAAATTGACTTGCATTTATAATATCACTAACAATGGTTTTAGAAGGAGGATATTTTCAAGACCTCTTTTAGAAGTAGATACAGACATTACATGTATGTGTTTATGCCTTTCAATCTTATGAATGCACTATATGTATTTATAGAATTTACAAATAAGATATTTCAAAGGTATCTGGATTTTTTTTGTGGTGCTTGTAGATGAAATAATGTTGTATTCTAGGACAAAGACAAAGTATTAGAAAGACATAGTGATATTGTTTGGTATCTTGTGAGATCATTATCTATATTAAAAACATTAAAAGTGTGTTTTTTAGATACAATAAGTATGTTTCCTTGGAAAAATTATCCAAAATAGTGTTTCAATGGATCTAGAAAGGATAGAGGTTGTGATCTATTGGGAACCACCAAAGAATGTCTTTGAGATACGTAGTTTCATTTTCCTGGTAGATTATTACCGATGTTTTTTTCAGGAATTTTCATGACTATCGTCAGAAATGAAATATTTCACAAGGAAATTTTTTTCATTATAACAGAATGATGAATTCCATAAGTCTTTTCTTAATCTTAATGTTCTCCATACATCATCATTGATAATGATATTTCCAAAATCAGGATAAGGATATGTGGTGTATTGTGATGCTTGGGGATCTGGTTTTGGGTTTTTTCTTATGAATAGATATCATGTTGTTTCGTATAGATCATGAGAGTTTTAATTTCATGATAAAGAAACCCAAACACGTTATTTTGAATTATATACGGTAGTCCATTCATTGAGAACTTGGCATCATTATATTTTTTGTGATAAATTTATTGTCATTTTTAAATTTTTAACATTGACAAAATGTATACACAGGGTAAAGGTAACTTGTGGTATATGAATTAAGAAAAAATTAATATAGTTAGTTGGTGAAAGAGGCTTCCGATCAATGGTAACTAATGTCATTGATAGCTAACATGCACTTTGATTATAATGATTGAGCTAGTGTTGTAGTTTTTCTTTCATGTTTCTCTTGTTCCTAATTTGGTAGAGAAGGATAAAGAGGCAAGGCATCTAATTGAGAATGTGTTTCTATAAGGTCAAAAATTATTGGTGGGGTGACCATTGGGGAATGGAATCGTGATATAATATCAGTTTTGTGGTCTCAAGATTAGATCGTTGTACCTTGGGCTTTTTAGGAATATCTCTTTCATGATTACCACCATTCGTGATGGGTTATTAATCTTGGAATAAAAATACAAAGATGGCATTGAAAGAACAATATTGGGGGATTTTCCTGAAAATAACGGTGGTTGATTTAGTTTTGAGATGACTCACCTGTCATCATGTAAGGAAGATTACCGAGTCCAGTGGGTATGCTCTAATATTTACTGATTCTTGTGTGAATATAGGAGTAGATA
Organism: Viscum album; assembly: GCA_963277665.1. Taxonomy (NCBI): domain Eukaryota; kingdom Viridiplantae; phylum Streptophyta; class Magnoliopsida; order Santalales; family Viscaceae; genus Viscum; species Viscum album. The sequence continues at coordinate 550,196,538 of OY728121.1, forward strand.
ACTGTGTATTTTGTAATAGTTATATGAAGTAAGGTTTAGAAACATGATTCCATATGAGTGATAGTGTACCATCTTACAATGTCATCCTATTTCATCCCGATTTGTGAATTCAATATGGTGGGAGACTTGTCAAAAATTTATATCCAAGGAGTGGTAAAATGGTATTGTGTACTGGTTTCGATATTATCAAAAAGAGATCCAATGTCTATGGATTGTTTTTTGAAATCCTTAAAACAATCCCTTGAGGCCCAACTAACTATAAGCATAGTATATCATCCTAAAATGGATGAAAAGTATGAGAGAAAAATCCAAATGTTGGAAGAAATTCTCATTGCTTGTGTAATCGAGTTTGGTGGCTCGTGGTGGTAGAAAACACCATCAGTGGAGTTTTCATACAAAAAATGTTATCATGCCTTGATACATATGGATCCTCTTGAATCATTGTATGGTTTTCCTTATCGGTATCCTCTTTTTGGGGTATAAATAAGAGAAACTTCACTAGTTGGACCCTGATTGGGCAAGAGACAATAGGGGCGATTCAATTGACAAACAAGAGGATGGAGATGGCTCAGAGTCATTAAAAATCATATAAAGGTCATTGTTCATGATCGTTGTCATTTTAGGTGAGTGATCTTATGTTCCTAAGAGTCTATCCAGGGATAGGGAATCATCTTTTTGGTAATTAGAGAATGTTATCTCCTTGATACATAGTGCCTTTTTGAGATCCTTAAATGGGTTAGTGATGTAGAATATCAGTTGGACTTGAAACCATGGTTTGATTCTTTGAATAATGCGTTTTATATATATCTCTATTAAAGAAGTATCATCCTATTCTTGACCATGTGATTTGATGGGATCTTGTTGAACTAGATTCATATTCTACATTGGTTTATGCTCTGGTACAAATTGTGTGTAGTAAAGTTAGGGTATTGTGTGGGAAAAGACTCTATATAGAGCGGTTTTATGGAAACATGGTCAGATTTAGGAAGAAATGTGTGAGCGTTAAAAGTAAATTTTTGAGAAATGGCTAGAAATATTCCAATAAAACACTGGTTTTATACTTTTTGGGGATGGAAATACCAATTGTGGGGAGAATTTAACACCTTACGATTTAGGTAATTGACCCTTTATTAATGTATTTTAAGTATATATATTGACTGGGTTATTTTTAGGGAGGTTTTGAGGGGGTTTGGAACTTTTTTGAGTATTTTATGGAAGTTAATGGTTTGAGCGTGGTAAATATAAACTATGAAACACCTCTAAAAACTATAGAAGGGAAAAATGGTCACTGGGCAGGCGCATAGTAGTCATACGGTTTGGCCAATCTCTACATATTCCTAGAAGAACTCATGAACCTTGAGATGGTGAGGAAAAACACAATTGGTGCAAGTTTTATCTAACATTGTGAGACTACCATGCAAGGTGTGATTTGATACAATACCTAATACACAATTATCATTCCATTTTTCTAAATGTTCTCCATTACCGGGAACCATGAAATTTCAAATTCAAATATTTTAAATCTTATTTGACTTAGATCATTAATCACTCATTTCCACTAATACTATATTAACATGAATTATTCTTCTTCTCATGGATTGATATTTCTATCACATTGATTCTAGAGAATGTTTGAGGTGATCCAAAGTCTATTGGAGATCTAGATTCGCTGGTATGTTCTTGTTTATCATCATTATTCTTAGATATCTTCTTCTCAGCTCTTATGAAACTACATATATATTCTATAGAGGACATATATATTATTTATAATAGGAATTATGAAGAGATATTATTGAATTGTTTGAGGGGAACATCATCTAAGTTTTTACCTAGAAGATATAAGTTTCTTTTTTTAAGTCGTTGTAATGTTCATCATTTTCAAAAATAGTTGAGAGGTAGGTGGATCATCTCTTTATTACACTTGATTATAACATGAAGTATTGATTTAAAAATGATTAAATTTTTAGAAATTACTTTGTAAATCATGGTTTTATTTGATGGAAATTAACATTTGAATTATGGTTTTTGAAGTCATTTGATTTGGAAGAATATCTGGAAAAACATGTTGTTTTATAATTTTAAAATGGTGAATTTAAAATTATGGTTGGTTTGATGAAATTAATGTTTTTTTAAATTTGTTGGAAGGGAACAAATGATGTTATTGAAATAGGTTGAAATTATTAGGGAATAAATTTTGGGAATGAGTTGAATGCGATGGATAATGGTCATGAAGTACCACCGTTGAAGGGTAAGAGTATGGATGTGAAGTTCCATCATAAATAGTGAAACCAAACTTGTGTGTGTATTGTGGATGTATGTGTAAATGGAAAATTATATTCCAAATAAAAAATTTAGAAATGGTTTAAATTTATTTTTGATGTTTTCCATGAAAAATGATTTTGATAGCCTTTTGAAGCTTACCTTAGAAAAAGTGTTCTATGACATTATTATAGACTATTTTATAAAACGTGATAACATGTTTTATCCTAGGGCTGTGATTTGGGATGTCATTGGGGAAATCATAATAAATTTTAGACTCATCCCATCCTAGAAACTTTGGTTCAATTAAAAATGTTTTATATTGATTCATCGATAAAGGTGAGGTATCATAGTTAATTAGTGATGTATTTTGATACTGTGGGTGTGAATTATCTTGTTGGATCATAGAGGCGGTTGGGATTTTCAAGATGACTTTTTAGTTTTTTTTTTGTTTTTTTATTTTTTTCCTTTAATTTTTTCACTTGGTTACCTATTTTTAGTTCTATATGGTTATTTTTTTTGTTATGTGATGTTTTATTTTATACTCAATGCGTCATATAGAGGTTTGGGTTTTTATGGTTATCATGGTTTGGTTATTTTATCCTCAAAGGAAAAATCACCCCCAATTTGTTTTTGATGCCCTTGGAATATATTTAAATCCTTTGGTGTATTGGGGATGTCTCATAAGGCCTAGTAACAACCACCACCTATTCCCAAACCAATCTGCATGGTGAGGGATATTAGAAGAACATAGTGGATCTTTGAAGAACTCGTCATCTAGGAAATGGATAACACCTAGGATTTCTAGTGTACACCCAAAAACCTACAAGATTTTCCTACTAGCTAGGCTATCGATACCCTAGGCATAGTGGTCATGTTGGTATAATAAACCCCACCTAGGAATGATAGAGAATACTACCCTTGTCCAATAGGGGTTTCTATAAACTTCATCCAATAATGAAACTATAGAGGGGATCACAATACTATGTTGAGGACATAATGCTACACTTCACCCTCATGGGAAAGGACCGAGGCATCAAACTCAACTAAACCTGGTATAAACTGATGAAACGAAGGGATCAAAATAGTCTCAGAGGGAGTAAATGACACATACCATGGGTAAATGATGTGTCTTTCCAACCATTGGTATGAATTTATCTCTCCATATCACACATAATGTAAACCTGCACATAAGTTGTATGTAGCATAGGGTACATGATTTGTAGTGGTCAGGTAGAACCCTACCCTTTCCATCTTTCCATGACCATATACACCTGCACATGCTTGTGTACAGTGGTTGTGTCCATGTACATGGTCATGTCTAAGTACCGGGTCGGGCCTATGTACTCTACCAATGCCTCTGTACCTGGTCGTGTCCATTCCCATTCACACATGGACTGCATGTTGGGATATTAGAATTGGGTCACACAACATGGGACACATGTCACATGGTGTGTGATTTTTATCATTCTACAGAAACCCTAGCTCCACATCCAGGTTGTCCCACATGGATTGTATCTCTAGATTACATGTTGTGTACCACATAATTTTCTATATTCCAAAGTTCCTTAACACGTATGATTACACCATATTCATCTCTGGATAATCCTCCGAACGTTCCCATGGATTACATATCTTTTCTGCTTGATCCATATTATCATCAGATATCCAATCCCATCATTCCAATTTAATCAAGAAACCATTCATCATTTGTCACTATCACTGGACAAATAACCGGAAAGAACGAGATATTTCAGTCCATTATGATGAACGTATGATCATCCTCCTTCATTTTTACACCACAATAACACACTTGATCATGCACCACACCTGTGATCCTATGAGTAAATGGTAGAGAAAACCATATACTATAAACAAGATGTAAGAAACTTTTACACTCAATCTGTTTTCATAGAATAGTCAATAAATGAGAAATAAGCAACAAAAAAATCAACTCTAAAATAAATACACCATTGATCTGTGAATTAAATCTTGTGGGGGAATTGATCCATGTTCAAAATGGGATAGAAACTGAGATAATTACACATAAATCATTCTTCCTATGTTCAGTTTAGATTTATCACTAATGAAGATTGATCCTACATTATAGTTGTTGGTGATATCCATGAACTCTTTTGGTGTAAATGATCCCACCAGTATGTATATGATCCTCTGGTCTATTTCCATCCAGCAATGATCTCCATTGGATATGATCTAAGTATCTAGGTTTATGTTTATAACCATGATATTTTTTTATAACAGAGTATTTATAAAGGAATTATTTTGGTCCTAGTAATATAAAAAATAAACGAATTAAATTTATTTATTTATCTACCCATGAACGCACATAAACCAAACGTCTGATATAACAACCCTGCTATTTTTTACATATTTAAACATAATTTATTAAATATATTTGAACTCAATAAAACCTATATGATTTATAGGTCTAGTGTCATGGTAAATTAGGAACATTACATAGCAACTTAAAACATGAAATACAAATGTTTATTGAAAATTAATTTTATATAACCACAACATTACATCGTACATAGCATTGCATGGGATAACCTGGGGGAATAAATGAGATAAGGATGATATATAAAGCCCATAAATGGAGTAAAAAAGTAATAACATAGAGAATAAAATATTTTTTAGTCAATAGGCATATCGATGGACCGTAAGAGAAACATGAACATAAAGGCATGATATAACATGATTATCATATCATAGAAATATGGAAACAAGTTAAAAAACATCATCATTAACATAAAATAATTAGGTGAACCCCTATCCCAAGATGATGGAAAAAATTCATATAAATGAATTAGGTAAACACCTATCCCAACATAATTTATCATGATACCTAATATTACCTAATGCATTGGAGCACTATCAGGGCGCACCCTTCATGGACATTTTAATCTCATTCTTATGTGTTCCACATAGATCATATAAAATGGATTCATTCAACATAATAATTTATTTCACGATAAAGGAATGTGGAATAAATACATATGAAAATATATAATAAATAAGTATATGTGCATAAAGGTGAGTACCCTTGATAAAGAAATTAGCATGGTATTCACTACGTAATGATTTTGTCAAGGAAAATCACGAGGCCATTTCGGCAGCATAACATCATCTTATGGGGATTAATAAAATGGGTTGATGACAGTGAAAGGGGAATATAATATTTTATAAATTAAATGGGAATTAAGGGGACCTTGTATAATAATATCCTAACATATGAAATGGAATTTTAGATGCATAATATAAGAGAAATGCTTGAATGGAAATGAGGAGAGAGAAATCCCTTACAGAATTTCTTCATGATAACAGGCACACATAGGTGGGATTAATGTCACGACCCGCCCTCGGGGTCCGTGCCGTGACTACCCCAAGCCTGCCTTCCATAGGCCAGGGGCTGGCGACTAGCACCAAGGCATAAATCCCGGTAAAAAGGGAAGGCATTGCCTTTGTAAAGTAAACAAACACCACAGAGTAAGCAAACAGAAAGTAAACACTAAACAAAAGCAGAGTACAACTGAAAGTGCGGAAAAGTAAATGGGCCAGTATACAAACCCAATCTGAAAGTAAAGTACAACTCGAAAGGGAAAACAACAACTGAAAAGTAAAAGCCGCTACACCGAGCTGTCCACTGGAAATCCCACCTGAAGGGTGGGTATAGATAGCTCCTCTGCTCCACGGGTCCCGCCGTCCGCCCCGTGCACGTCCCGCCCAGTGGTCCACCTCCGGGTACCGTCCCGCTCTGCAAGCCTCAGCTAAGGTCAACGCTGTCCGTCGTCTGCAACCAACACAACGTAGTGCGTGCAAAGCCCGTGCAGGGGTGAGTATAAGCTACTCAGTAGGGACCCCGAGACCCCTGAAGGTCTCTCAAATCCACAAAGGATAAACCACGAAGAAAGGTACAATCACGAAGTAACAACCGACACTGCTTAGGTATATGCCCATACATATACCTAAGTCATCGATTTCAAATACGATCCAACCTCCGAGCCCAAGTACAACTCAGTCCACACAGGAATGTAACGTATTCCACACAGGAAAGTAAAACGTAATCCACACAGGATTGCACAACACAATCCACAAAGGAAAGCAACAGGATTCAGCTCACACAGGTATACATCTTCAAAGGACGATAAAGATGATCTCTGATCCATCTAAGTCGTCGGACCCATGAAGGATCGATAGGTAACTAACCCCCGCAAAAGACCCACACAGGATCGGTCCCACACAGGACCTGTAGGCACTGGTTCACACAGGACCGCTGAGCGCAAGGACCCACACAGGATCGGACCCACACAGGATCGGGCCCACACAGGACCTGTAGCACTGACCCACGTAGGATCGCTGAGTGATGTAGTCGTCGTTGTCGAATCCACACAGGATCTCTGTACTGTCGTCGTCGCAGTCACAGTAGTAGTAGTAGCAGTAGTAGCAGTCGCAGGCAGCACTAGGGTTCCCGCACACAGCAAGCTCGTTCGGAGGGTCCGCTCCACGAGCCGAGAGGCTGATACATCAACTGTCACAAAGTCCAGAGATGATGTGTCCAAAAGTTCTGTATCGTCAACAGGAACTCAACGCAAAAGACGGCGCGTCGATCGGACGCCCGGTCTGAGAGTTATTGGCATTTTCGTCCCCGGGGCCCAGTTGGTTTTTAAGGAAAAACCAACCCGACCGTACTCCACCTACGTCCAAACCTCGGGCGGAATATGCCAAAAGATCTGTCTCACTATGAGGAACACAACACAGCTGACGGCACGTCAATCGGACGTTCGTAGCTCAAGATATGAGCGTTTCCGCTCCGAAGGCCCGGTTGGTTTCGTGAACGAACCAACCCGGCCGAACTCAAAGTAATCCGAAACCTTGAGTGCGATATACCAAAACGACCGTCTCGATCCAAGGATTGTGTTGCCGCATACGGTTCGTCGATCGGAGGACTTTGGCTCATGTTATGGCCAAAAGACCGAATCTGATCCGAAACGGGGGGTCCGGGTCCGGGGCGACCCGGCCCGACCCCCCTGGGTCGGCCCGAACCGGGTCGACCCGAACCGGTCCGACCCGGCGCGGCGGCGCGGCGGGCACGGCGGCCTGGCGCCGCACGGAGGCAGCGCGGGGGGAATCATTTCCCCCGCTGATTGGAAGGGGCGGCGCGGCTAATTGCCGCGCCCTTTGCAAAAAAAAATGGCCCCCACGTGGGGGCCGGCTTGGAGAAAAACCGGGGGGCTGCTGCCCCCCCCCCCTTTCATGGAAACTGCCCCCCTCTTAAAGAGGGGGGTTTTGTGTGCTGGTCGGGGGATTAATTTCCCCCGGTTTATTACCATCCGGCCGGCCAGCTGGCCGGCCGGTTTCCTACAACGAGACCGGAAAATCCGGTCCCCTCTTCGGCTTCCGACGCCGGCGGCCCGGCCGCCGGTCTTCTCAAATCACCGCGGCCCGGAACCGGCCGCAGTGTTCGTCGTCCGGCGCGGTGCGACGGCACCGCGCCCCTCCACCGCACATTGATTTCTTTCAACGCGGCGCGACGGTGTCGCGTTCTTGATGTTTCTTCCATGGTGCGCGCGCGACGGCGTTGCGTAAAATAAACATACAATTATCCGCGTGGTGCGACGGCACCACGCCACCTTGCTTCCACCTGCAAGATAAAACAACATGAACGATGGAGGGGGTTCGGCCGTGTTCATGCGGTCCGGCCCCCCTCACGTTAAATAATAACACAACTTAAAATATTCAATTGCCTCACGTTAGACATGCTAGATCCACGATCAAGAATGAAATAATTAAACAATAAATCAACAACCCCTACCTCGGGTATAGGTTCGAAGATTTGACAACGTCCGCGGAAGACAACGTCGCGGAGGTCGGGCGTCGCGGTCGTCGTTCGTCAAATCCGTTGACGAAGAGATACGCCCGAAGAGATACGTCGTTGGCGAATCTTCGTATGCCGACGAAGAAGGTCCGAGGAGGAAGTGGCGTTCCCTCTCGTTGACACGGAAGACGAAGAAGAGAGGCGGCGTTCTTCGTCGGAGCTTGAGCGTTCTTCGTAGGAGCTTGAGCGTTCTTCGTGTTCTTCGTCAGAGCTTGAAGAAGAAGAAGAAGCTCTCAAAAGCTCTAAAGTTGGCTAAGAGTTCTAACCCAACAAAAAAGAGAGAAGAGCTTAATTTAATCAAAAACTTAACAGAAGAATTTCAAAGGTTTGAAATTCAAAAAGATTAACTCCAAAATTAAATAACCCATGTCTTTTAATGAGGGGTTAAGGAAGATTGAGGGAAGATGTAAAGTTAGGGGTTCGTGTGGGCCCCACCACACTTAATCCTCTCAAGGGAGGTTAATTGGGTGTGGGTCCCACCCCTAACTTCCATTGAAAGAAGTTAACTAATAAGTTTAAATAAAAAAATGTTAACACAATTTTTATTTAACTTATTCTAATCTCCCAAAAACTAACTCTCAACCCGAAACAAACGCAACTCCCGAAAAGGTCTCTTTAAGCGAATATCGGCGCTGCGAGTTCATCGGTGCCCTCGGATTTCAATTCCGAGCACCGGATCAAATGTTAGAAATTCCCGCTCGTTCGTTCACTGAACGTACCCGAGCCAAATTTCGGAAATTGATTCCAGGCACTCCGGGCCTCGGAATCAGGTGCCGTCTGAAACCGCGCTCTTGTAAAATTCTAAAGAAAATTAAGAAAAAAATTTCCCTTGAATTTTATGGGTCTTTACAATACTCCCACCTCAGGGCTTTACGTCCCCGTAAAGATACATCAAAAACTAGGGAAACAAATGAGGGTACTGAGCACACATCTGAGCCTCCCGCTCCCATGTGCTCTCCTGGAGATTCCCGTGCTGCCATCTGATTTGCACAAGAGGAATCGATCGCCCATGCAGGACCCGCTCCTATCGATCCCATATCTCCACCGGGACCTCCGTAAAAGTCGCCCCATCGTCAACGTCAAGCTCCCCATGGTCAATGATGTGTGTCGGGTCGTACACGTATCTCCTCAGCTGAGACACGTGGAAGACTTCGTGCACCCGGTGCAACTGAGGTGGTAGAGCCAGGCGATAAGCCACCTCACCAATCCTGCTGAGAATCTGGAAGGGTCCGATGAAGCGTGGAGATAACTTGCCGCCTCGGCCAAATCTCCGAATACCACGTCGAGGTGAGACCCGTAAGAAGATGTGGTCGCCATCCTCGAACTCTAGTGGCCTCCGCCTCTTGTCAGCATATGACTTCTGCCGGCTCTGAGCTGTCCTCATCAGCTCCTGGATGACCTGGACCTTCTCTGTCGTGGCCTGGACCATCTCCGGTCCCACAAGTGCTGACTCACCAGGTATACTGTTCTGACCGTGGCGCACCTGTTTCTATTTCAGAATGGCCCCACGACGGCAGCCAGCTAGGGTTCCGAGAGTTGAGCGTGATGACAGCCCACCGAGCGACGAGGCCTCGGTGCAGGTCCCTTTGTCAGCAGTGGCACCGGTGGTAGCTCTACCCGCCGAGCCCCCGATGCTTCCAGCAGCAGCCGCTGACGATGCACGTCGCCTCAGCGCACTGCATGAGTTTCAGCGCCAGATATCGCCCAGGTTTTGCGGGGAGACGGATCCCCAGGCAGCAGAGGACTGGATGGAGGCAGTGGTACGAGTGTTTAGGCTACTGAGGACACCATCAGGCCTCATGGTGATCCTCGCTGCGAGCCTACTACACGCAGCAGCAGGACGATGGTGGAGCTTGATGCTCCAGGTGCATGATGAGGCATCTCTACTTTGGATGGACTTTGAGAGCCTCTTCCGCTCGGAGTTCGTCCCAGCCACCCTTCGTTCGGTGCGTATCCAGGAGCTTCTACAGCTGCGGCAGGGTAGCATGACGGTCGCTCAGTACTCGGCGAGATTTACCGATCTCTCACGCTACTCGACCGACATGGTACGAGACCCATTCTTCCGGGCCCGGACCTTCGAGCAGGGTTTGAGACACGAGATCAGGGCATCGCTGATCTCCCACAGCATACCGACTCAGACAGGAGTACTGGAGCGGGCCCTTCTGATCGAGAGCTTCCTTACTGAGTCTACACCAGCACAGAGACCCACCGCAGGGCGGCACGTGGCAGAGTCATCTGCAGCAGGCAGCCGACGGATGACTCAGGGGTCCAGACAGACCAGACCTTCGGGCAGACGATCTCAGGGCACTGGCTCAGCAGTGCGGGGCACACATCGAGGAGCCAGTCTTTCGAGAGGCAGACAGTGCTACTCGTGCGGCGGGCAGGGCCACATGGCTCGTGACTGCCCGACCCGCCGTGCCGAGGAGCAGCAGTCAGTTTTTCCATTTCGAGTTGTACTTTACTTTCAGATTGGGTTTGTATACTGGCCCATTTACTTTTCCGCACTTTCATTTGTACTCTGCTTTTGTTTAGTGTTTACTTTCCGCTTGCTTACTCTGTGGTGTTTGTTTACTTTACAAAGGCAATGTCTTCCCTTTTTACCGGGATTTACGCCTTGGTGCTAGTCGCCAGCCCCTGGCCTATGGAAGGCGGGCTTGGGGTAGTCACGGCACGGACCCCGAGGGCGGGTCATGACAAATTGGTATCAAAGGACGATAAAGATGATCTCTGATCCATCTAAGTCGTCGGAACCACGAAGGATCGATAGGTAACTAACCCCCGCAAAAGACCCACACAGGATCGGTCCCACACACGACCTGTAGGCGCTGGTTCACACAGGACCGCTGAGCGCAAGGAACCACACAGGATCGGACCCACACAGGATCGGGCCCACACAGGACCTGTAGCACTGACCCACGTAGGATCGCTGAGTGCTGTAGTCGTCGTCGTCGAATCCACACAGGATCTCTGTACTGTCGTCGTCGCAGTCACAGTAGCAGTAGTAGCAGTAGTAGCAGTCGCAGCCAGCACTAAGGTTCCCGCACACAGCAAGCTCGTTCGGGGGGTCCTCTCCACGAGCCGAGAGGCTGATACATCAAATGTCACAAAGTCCAGAGTTGATGTATCCAAAAGTTCCGTATCGTCAACAGGAACTCAACGCAACAGACGGCGCGTCGATCGGACGCCCGGTCTGAGAGTTATTGGCATTTTCTTCCCCGGGGCCTGGTTGGTTTTTAAGGAAAAACCAACCCAACCGTACTCCACCTGCGTCCAAACCTCAGGCATAGTATGCCAAAAGATCCATCTCACTAAGAGGAACACAACACAGCTGACATCACGTCAATTGGACGTCCGTAGCTCAAGATATGAGCGTTTCCGCTCCGAAGGCCCGGTTGGTTTCGTGAACGAACCAACCCGGCCGAACTCAAAGTAATCCGAAACCTTGAGTGCGATATACCGAAACGACCGTCTCGATCCAAGGATTGTGTTGCCGCAGACGGTTCGTCGATCGGAGGTCCGTGGCTCAAGTTATGGCCAAAAGAACGAATCTGTTCCGAAACGGGGGTTCCGGGTCCGGGGCGACCCGGCCCGACCCCCCCTGGGTCGGCCTGAACCGGGTCGACCCGACCCGGGTCCGACCCGGCCCGGCCGGCGGTGCGGTGGCGCGGCGGCCGTGGCGGCCTGGCGCCGCACGGAGGCAGCGCGGGGGGAATCATTTCCCCCACTGATTGGAAGGGGCGGCGCGGCTAATTGACGCGCCCTTTGCCAAAAAAAACGGCCCCCACGTGGGGGCCGGCTTGGAGAAAAACCGGGGGGCTGCTGCCCCCCCCCCCCCCTTCATGGAAACCGCCCCCCTCTTAAAGAGGGGGGTTTTGTGCGCTGGCCGGGGAATTAATTTCACCCGGTTTATTACCATCCGGCCGGCTAGCTGGCCGGCCGGTTTCCTACAACGGGACCGGAAAATCCGGTCCCCTCTTCGGCTTCCGACACCGGCGGCCCGGCCGCCGGTCTTCTCAAGTCTCCGCGGCCCGGAACCGGCCGCGGTGTTCGTCGTCCGGCGCGGTGCGACGACACCGCGCCCCTCCGCTGCACCTTGATTTCTTTCAACGCGGTGCGACGACGTCGCGTTCTTGATGTTTCTTCCATGGTGCGCGCGCGACGGCGTTGCATAAAATAAACATACAATTATCCGCGTGGTGCGACGACACCACGCCACCTTGCTTCCACCCGCAAGATAAAACAACATGAACGATGGAGGGGGTTTGGCCGTGTTCATGCGGTCCGGCCCCCCTCACGTTAAATAATAACACAAATTAAAATATTCAATTGCCTCACGTTAGACATGCTAGATCCACGATCAAGAATGAAATAATTAAACAATAAATCAACAACCCCTACCTCGGGTATAGGTTCGAAGATTTGACAACGTCCGCAGAAGACAACGTCGCGGAGGTCGGGCGTCGCGGTCGTCGTTCGTCAAATCCGTTGATGAAGAGATACGCCCGAAGAGATACGTCGTTGGCGAATCTTCGTATGCCGACGAAGAAGGTCCGAGGAGGAAGCGGCGTTCCCTCTCGTTGACACGGAAGACGAAGAAGAGAGGCGGCGTTCTTCGTCGGAGCTTGAGCGTTCTTCGTCGGAGCTTGAGCGTTCTTCGTGTTCTTCGTCAGAGATTGAAGAAGAAGAAGAAGCTCTCAAAAGCTCTCAAGTTGGCTAAGAGTTCTAACCCAACAAAAAAGAGAGAAGAGCATAATTTAATCAAAAACAAAACACAAGAATTTCAAAGGTTTGAAATTCAAAAAGATTAACTCCAAAATTAAATAACCCATGTCTTTTAATGAGGGGTTAAGGAAGTTTGAGGGAAGATGTAAAGTTAGGGGTTCGTGTGGGCCCCACCACACTTAATCCTCTCAAGGGAGGTTAAGTGGGTGTGGGTCCCACCCCTAACTTCCTTTGAGAGAAGTTAACTAATAAGTTTAAATAAAAAAATGTTAACACAATTTTTATTTAACTTATTCTAATCTCCCAAAAACTAACTCTCAACCTGAAACAAACGCAACTCCCGAAAAGGTCTCTTTAAGCGAATATCGGCGCTGTGAGTTCATCGGTGCCCTCGGATTTCAATTCCGAGCACCGGATCAAAAGTTAAAAATTCCCGCTCGTTCGTTCACTGAACGTATCCGAGCCAAACTTCGGAAATTGATTTCGGGCACTCCGGGTCTCGGAATCAGGTGCCATCTGAAACCGCGCTCTTGTAAAATTCTAAAGAAAATTAAGAAAAAAATTTCCCTTGAATTTTACGGGTCTTTACAATTAATGTGAATAAAAGGGGTATCTCATAATTAAAAAATATTAAGGTAAGTATGGGGGAGTTTAAAAAACATACCCCATCATTTTTAATTTAAAAATAAATGGGTATAACAATATAAGGAAACTTAGAAAAAAATGAGAAAGGAAGAAAAGTGAGGATCACATACTTGGATGTGTGATACCAAAGGCTTGGGAGAGTCTTACTAGGGGATTGGGGAAACCATGATTGGACGTTAGAGATTGTTTAGTAGAGTGAGGACAATATTCAAGGAGTTTTAGTGAATAGTAATTGGTGCTTGGGTGGGTTTATATAGGAAAGGAGGAGGAATTCTTTATTATTTAGGTTTTGGACACTACACACTAAAATATTCAAAACCAAAATCCATTCCATGGTTTTTTCCCACGTTTTCTAGCCAAGGGGAGTGGATAAAATAATTTTATAAGTCCAAGGGCTTAAGACATTAAAATATTAGCCTCTCATAGGAGTAGGTGAGTCACACCTTCAAGGAAATGATTTTAAAATAATAAAATTTTTTATACGTCTTGGAGGATTCACTAAGGCATTATAAAATAAATCGACTAAACCTAAAATTATATTATTTTAATGGGAAAAATATATTTGGGCTAAGATACCGTTTATTTTATTTTATTACACCACTATTGGGTCATTATGATATCCTAAATCACATTATGTATTTATACGATATTTAATTTTCACGTAAAAAATTGAAAGTCTCAAAATATTATAAAAAAATCACCATTGGATAATTTTGACATATTAATTCTAAAAAAATAATCATTTTGTCTAAAAATATTTATAAATATGTGAATTTTTACTTTTAAATTAAAAAATGTCATTTATTTTAAATTGATGGGTTTTGACGAAAGCAGTTTTCAAACCATAATAAAAACTACATTTGACATCATAAAAATTAAACTATAATTTATTTTTAATCAAATTAATATTATAATAATATTTTATTAAAATATTATTTAATTAAAAAATCCATTAATTCATCAAAATATATTTCTAAATTGAATTTGAATATTAACCAAAAATATTATTTGTGATTTAAAAATAATTTAAAAAGATACAATAATAACATGAAAGTATATTAATTATTCTAAAAAAAAGTAATGCACATAATCCTAATTTTAGGGTATTTTTATATTTCCTTTTATAAAATTATCATACATCCTAAGAGTAAGGTGTGTGATGGTGGTGTTTCATTGGGCCGTTTGGTGAACATGGTTTGGTCCATGATCTTGATGAGCTTGAACTTCTCCCATAAACGATTTCACTCATGTTTAAGTTGTTGGATATCAGAATGTGATTGGTCTAGGGAAATGTTAATAATTGGTATCTCCCTCAGAAGCTTTGATAAATCGGATTTATGGGGTATGATTTTACTGGTTGAGTCTATCACATCCTTTGTTTGTGTCAAATGGATTTGTTAAAACCCTATATTTATACAGGTCATGTGATCACTGTTCACCTGCTATATTATCAATGGGAAGGATATATAACGATCAATTAAATATAATTGGATATAATAAAAAATATGGGTGCATGTGTTTTCTATATCCATAAGATATTTAATGAAAGGTAATTTTATTCATAAATGACTGGATCATTAAAACCTTCCCCCCTTAAGAAATTTCTCCCTTGAAATTTATTTTTCCCACACTAAAACATATGAGGGTAACTTTGCCTCATAAATTCCTCCAATTCCTATATAAATTCTTCAAAATTGTGGTTTCTCAACAATAACTTGGTGAGGGGAATCATATAATTTTGTAGAACTCATTCTCTATGATCTATGATCATCAATGGCTTCTCATCATACGAGAGGTCATTCTATAATGGTACCACAACTGGATTTAGTACATGTGATGCTTCTAGTATGTAATTAATCAATAGTGATACATGGAATACATCATGTACTTGATTCTGGTTCGGTGGGAGTTCTAGTTGATAAGCCACTGCACAGATGCGATCAAAGATCTCAAAAGGGCCGAAGTAAATTGGACTAAGTTTTTTATTCTTCCCAAATATCATAACTATCATTCAAAGAGATATGTAGAGGAATACCATGTCTCCAAAATCAAACTATAGGTATCATTGATGATTTTCAAGATATCTCTTTTGTCGACCCTAGGTAGCTTTGATGTGCTACTGGATAGTCTTAACCTTTTCCACCATTTATTCAACCATTTTTGACCTAAGAAGTTTCGATTCCCCAACTTCATCCCAACATTGTAGTGTTATGCACCTCTTCCCATAAAGGGATTCATAAGGAGAAATTTGGATGCTTTAGTGGAAACTGTTGTTGTAAGATAACTCCAACAAAGGAAGATGTTAGTCCCATACACCTTTGAATTCCATTGACAAAGCTATCAACATGTCCCAAAGTGTTTAGATTGTCTGCTGAGATTAGACATCAGTTCGAGGGAGATAGAATGTGCTGAAGTTAAGATCAATGTTCAAAGTGTATTGGATATTCATCCCAAACATAGAGGTGAATCTGGGATCTTGATCAGATACAATTGATAGTGGTACTCCAAAAAACCTTACCACTTCTCTGATGTATAGCCATGCGAGTAGATCCAATGAGAAATCCTCTGAAATCGAAATGAAGCAATATTGGAAAAGGGGTCTTTCCCCGTGCATCTATACTCACGGTTTATAAAAAATGAGGTTATAGTTGTTTTTAGGTCTATACCCACAATTTTAGTAAAACCATGGGTATTAAATTCCCCAATATCACCAATGCATCAGGATTCTCCTCCCGACTCTTCCTTTCCATGGACCTCCCCCCACTTGATCCCTTACCTCCCCAACCTCCGACTCCCAACCCTCTCCTTCCCTTTGAAACCTCTGCCTCCCAACCATCCAACCTAAATCTTCAAAACCTCTCATCCCCTTCACCACCTCTGCCTCTCAGCCATCTAACCACCACTTCTCAGCCATCTCCTCCCCTCCTCGACTTACGCCTCCCGGCTCCACCTCCACTCCTGACCTCAACCTCCTGGCCTCCGCCTCAACATCCTAGCCTCCAACTACCTACCCCAAGCCCCTATTGGCTTCCTTTCCTCCAGTGACATCCCCCTTCCCCCCACTTGACTCCATCTCCTCTAACATTGTCCCTGCTCGATTCACTGTATCGAGGATTGGATTTTCTTCTCATACTTTCTTTTTTATTCATTATAAAAAATCACTTATTCTTTTATCCATAGCATCAAAAATTTGACTACACAATTTCTCATTTTCATTTTTTACTTAATAATTAATTATTCACCTTATATGTAAATTCTAATTCCTCACATTATTATTACATCATTATTTTCATAGATTATTCTTTGGTTGGTAGGAAAGATTGGAAATGTTTTGTTCCATGCATAGTTTTCTCACACACTTTTACTTCTTTTGATTTTAAATATACCATTTTGTGATGCATCCTAACTATTTATATAATCTACATTCAAAGACACCTATTTTTCATTTAATTTAGCATGATATTTATTTTTCTACATTTATTTATCCGGGGCTAGTTGGTTTGGAAAAATAATCATGCACACTTTCTTCAATTTTTCTTTATTTTCTTCAGGTTTCTCATTTACCTTCTAATCATCATTATTTTTTCAATACATATCTAGAGTTTTCTTCTGAATAATTTTCCCTCTCACACCATAAGTATGTTATCCTGAGATTTTGGTCAATATTGAATTATATCTCTTAAATTATTATCTAAATATACCACATGCTTCATCTAAATGTTCAAATATAAATTGGGTGGTCATATTTGGTGATATTGTGGTCACATATACTTTTTATTGACATCAACCCAATTAATTGATCACTAATAATCCTATATGGTACTTTTATATTAACTATAAATGATATTTTATAATATAATGAAAAATATTTGGGTCCATAACATACACAACACTAATAAAACTCTTGAAATATTTACCTTTTAAGTTGATTTATGATCATTACAGATCCATGTTCTAGTTTTCATGATGTAGTGTAATATTATGCCACAAGTGAAAAAATATATTGGATCTTTACCCATGGGTGGATCCATGATTACATCAAAACTCAGTCGCTACATTCTCATACACAAACTTATCATGAATAATATATCCAATATCCACTAACCCATAATTAATTAATTCTATCACCACATGTCCCAGAATCTATACATTCATATTCTATATTGAAATATCACAAATAATAGAGCACCCTTATTGTTTCTTGAAACCATAGGCATCTCACCATGTCAAACCATGTAAATGAAAACTAATAATTATATAATAATTTTATAATTCAACTACAGTTCATTCATAGTCTCACCACTATTCTAAAATCCTATCTTGAGTTTATTGGGCCATCCATATAATCACTTTTATATTTAAAATAGTAAATTATATCGAAATACTAACTCACAGAGTGTTTTCATCTCAAGATCACTAGGTATCTCAAGTTTCCTAAACCCAAACTCCTCCAAGTGTGTTATTTCTCATGGGCACTAGGCATTCTATCCATAAGAAATAAAATTGTTCTTCCAAACATGTATCGATGTCACCTAGGCTGGGAATCTAAATGAGACCACCCTTCCCAAAACCATACATATGGATGGATTAACTAGCACATAAGTACATTTCTCAAAGAACCCAAGTCACCTAAAACACCTATAAGAAATACATTGAAAAATTTGTGTAAAATGATATCTTAAACCTATGTTTTTACTTTGGCCTCACACACCTAACTATTCCTAAAAAATGTCAAACTAGTATGATGGGTTACCCTAAATGGTCAGAATATTATAAATTCCAAATATGGAGTCCTAAAAAATATGGTAACCAGTTTCTCAAACCTACTCCAGTCATTATGCCTAAAATTAGTCACAATTATTGGTTGGAATCATCCCCATATCCTGGTAGCATGGCATTTAACATCCCAAATACTCAATTTTATGTTTCAACCACCTATTGGAATTAATTTCAACCTACCCACTAACAGGTCAAGCATAAAACAACAGTTTCACAAGTAATCACCACATATCTCAAAACAAGCCCACTCACTCTGTGACATACAAAAAAAATTCCCTATAGTTTTATATCCCCCTCCTCATAATATTACCACATAACTTTGGTACTCTCAATAACCCCAACCACCAAAACATAAGTTCCACATCTTACTACCCACAATGTCCCCAATATATATATATATATATATAATTCACAATTATTTTCCTTACACTTTAAAATTTTATATTATCCAAAAAATTCCACAATAAGGGCATATATAAATGAAATTTAAATTAAATATTATAGATAAAAAACTCATTAAGTTGTACTTTCAATTAGATTTTATATGGTTCCTCATAATAATAATGTTAAGGAAAATAATAATATTCTTTAACCGTTTACTTTTACAATAACCCCATAGCTATGCTTCAGTTAAATAAAATTTCAATTACATGTTATTTTGGAAAACATTATTTATGTAATAATTGGAATTTTTTAAGTTAAAAACTTTTGATAATATTTCCAAGTAGTCATATAACATGTTTTTTTATAATTTATGGGATTGGATATGTAATATGAAACCATTAAATTATGTGAAAAAATATAAATTTTCTCAAACACTTGAAATAATTTACTCAAGTCATAGTTAACATAAACAATAAAATTCTATCATGCAAAAGAATGCTACATGCTAGATAAGATTCTAGAATACAACCCCTCTTGTCATACTATGCCTCGAGATGAATCCTATAAATCCTTAACCACATAATAAAGTGTATTGCCTATTGTTAAATTAAATCAACTATATAATCAAATAATATAAATAGAAATTTTTTCCTAGATAACATGGATTTTTCTCAATCATGGGTTGGCCTATCCCAGGGAAAATATCCATACCATATATTGACATATCCTAATTCTATTTAGTACCATTCCAAAATAGTAAGTCTAAAAAACCCCTAATAACATTTTACTAGGTCCTACCACCTCCTACCACTAATAAGTGCTTGGACCCTTGGTAGATATAATACCCTAAAAATTCCTCCCCATATGATGGAGGATGATGACTGATAGTGAGGGTATCAATTTGTATGGTGGGGAGACTATACCCTCACATTGGATTAGAAAAATAGTAGAAAAAACATATTAACATAAACATATGTAAATAATACATTTAATGACACAATGAAATGTTACAATATTAATCAAAATAATCCACACAATAAAAAAAATTTATGCAATACATTCTAGGTAATTATAATATAACTAGAATACCAGAAGATAAAACTATGAAAACTATGAAAAATTGTTTTGAGTATCAACCTGGACCCAAAAACCATGCATAGTCCTAGAAACCATGCAATCAAAATCATCAGATTCTTTCCCAAATCTAAATATACAATATAATAATGATAAAAACTCAGGTGCCCAAGTTCCATGGTAGAAAGTGTAGGGTTTTATATAATTAGTTAAGACTCAAAAAATAGAGTCTCTAAAATTAAAATTCAATGTTTTCTTCATTGAGATGTGATTTAATTATCAATTATTTATCATCTTATTAATATTTTACAAATTTCTTAATTTAAGTAAAATAGTAATAAAAATAATACTCATGATCTGTCTCCATAGTGACACTCGACATCATTTTGTATCTACTTATTTCATCCCTTGTGAGTCTATAGTCATTGTACATGTCAAATTGTAAATGGTAACAATGTAAAAAATTAAGGAAACCAAGGGAATAATAATCTAAGAAAATCCACACGACTCAATAGAGAATTCTCTCTCAATAAAACTAATCAAATACAATAAAGAAGTGATCCTTTCCATTCTTCCAAATACATTCTTCCAGTCTAAACTCAAGGAACCATCCTTGATATTTTAAAGAATGGTAGTACTTTAACCCAATGATTATAATGGAGGTATTCCAACAAAATAGATCAATTATAATCCAGTTAACTCATCATTAAATTAAATGAGGGTATTATATACGAATCCAAAACATTAATTGATGACATTTGATACATAAGACATTACCAAAATCTCATGGGAGATTCCCCTGGACATTTCACTTAAATTTCCATAATTTTTAGTTCTTATGAGAACCAAAATCATGGTGTTTGTAAAATTTATTGTTTGATATAAATCTAATAATGTGTATTTTATGTTTCTATTGATTATAAATTCATTCATTTTACCAGAATGACCCTTTACTTTTTAAGATTCTTGTTGATTGGAAGATAATTTTTTTTCTTGTTATAAAATTGATAGAAGCTAGATATATCATACCGATCAGCTTTCAACCACGTTTCAAAATAATTTGTAGAGTTTTTTATATTTTTCACTTGACAATGATTCAGATGGAGGTTGTATACATTATCCATGCTACAAATTCATTGGAAGCCTGTGGTTAAGCTGAGAAGAATTTACTACCATATAAGAAAATTTGGATTTCAAACAAACTACTTTTTGGTATCACCATGGAGAGACGAGTGAATTTTCTACAATTAATTAAAAAAATGAAAGAAGTGGCATGGATAATTTGATAGTTGATCAATTTCCATTTTCATATCATTTTGAGAGAGATAGTACGTTGGTACAAGAATATAATGATTTCAATACATATAAGGAAAAAACTAAAGATGATGATGAGAGAGTGAACAATTTATTGGATGATGCTAGAACTCCAGTATATCAGGAATTTACTAAAATTTCAAAGTTGTAATTTTTAATGTGTTTATATCATGGGAAATCCATGTATGGAATTTCTAATATTTCCATTGATTATATTATTACATTTTTAAAGACTTTATTCCTGGGGGTGAAGATATTCCCTCAAATCATTACAATGCATGAAAGTTTATTAAGGAGCTTGGATTTGATACTAATAAAGGCCATGCTTGTCCAAAATATTTATTTTTATTTTGGGAATAAACAGATGACTGTAAGGAGTGTAAAGAATGTTGTATATCTCGATGGAAGAAAAATGCAGATGGAACACCATCTTGTGTGGAACAGAAAGTCAGGTTTCACATTTCATTGATTCCCAGACATCAAAATGTATTCATGTATATAGAAATATCATACAATATGCGATGAAATGATTCTGAGATAATTAATGGTAATTATGATCGGTTCATCATGCAGATGGATTAGCATAGCCGACATTTTATGCACAACATCCTGATTTTTCAGCCGAGGTCTGTAATGTCAGGTTGGTTAAATCCTGAGATTGTTTTAATCTTTTTGGTCAGATTCTTACTACTCACAACACATGGATAGTTTTTTTCATGTTTACAATCTTCCTCTGTTGATGTGTATGAAAAACCTTTCACTTTATTGATTATACTGATATCTGGGGCTTCATATCGTGGTAATGATATTTATGTCTACATTCAACATTTGATAAGATATTTGAAACAACATTGGTATTTGGGTGTGAGGACATTCAATACTTCATTAAAGAATACATTTCAGATGTGTGATTCCCTTTTATGGATGATAAATAATTTCCCTACTTATGAAATAATGTCTGGGTGGAGCACAAAAGGAAAACTATAATGTACTTTTTGTATGAAGAATACATGATTAAGAAATATCATTATAGTTTCAGTTTCATGGGGTATCAATGATTCTTGCAAATGTATCATCAATGAAGGATGAATCATTAGTGGTCTGATCATAATTTTGGAACTGAAAAACCACCTCAACGTTTGCTAGGAAGTGATGTGATTAATGAATTGAAAGATTTCAGTTTTTCATTAGGGAAAGGTCAGTTGAAATCTAAAAATATGAAGAATGTTGACAATGAATCCATTGACAATTTGAAAAAGAGATGTATTTATTTATTAGTTTCCATATTGGTATACCAAGTTTTAATGTTATTGTTTATATGTATTTCATATTGAGAAAAATATATGTGAAATATTTCATTCAATTTTTCAGAATATCAAGGGTACGACCAATGATGACTTCCGATTTCATTGGGACTTGTTGTATTGGGGTATTCAACTTGAACTACTTCCTGTGTGTATCGGTGAAAACAAATGGAATATTCCTTGTGCTTCTTTTGTGATGACGCCTTTAGAGAAAAATAAATTTCTGACAGGATTGGAGAATATCAAGTTTCTTAATGGATATTCTAGAAAAATATCTAAATGAGTCAACAAGTGAGATGTAAAAATAAAATCCCTAAAATCTCATTATTATCACATCCTTCTTCATGAATTGATTTTAATTGAAATTATGAATTTTCCATCCAATAATACAAGGGTGAGAGTGATTCACTTTTTCCATTTTTTTAGAGGCCTTTGTGCCAAAATTTTATCCATGTTATTATTAACAGAAATGCAGTTGGAGGCGCCATTAATTTTATGTGATATGGAGAAAATTTTACTCTATACTTTTTCACTTGCATGTTTCTTTTAACTATTAATCTTCCAACTGAAACACTTCTTAGGGGACCAGTTGTTTTTTTTGATGTATCATACTAAAATAAATATGGTCATTGTGAAATCATATGCCCAAAAATAGAATTATCCTGAAGGTTTTCTTATGAGGGGTTATCTGGCTCAAGAATGTATGAACTTTTGTTCAATGTATTTTTATGATGTGACCAGAAGAAATTACAATTCAATGAAAAAGGAATATAAAAAATATAGATAAATTGAGCCCTCATCTCCATCTATTCCCCAAACAGGAGGAATTTTGGTGTCTTATGCATTGGCTACATTGAGTCCAGATGTAGAGGAGATGACACATCACATAGTCTGGTTTAACTGTAGTTTGATTGATGACTATATCAAGTAACTAATTTGGATATTTATATGTTATCTCATATTATGAAATTTTACATACACCTTACACTTTTATTATTAGTTTATTTAGGGAACATAAAAAATTATAATTAGAGTTCATTGATCTTTTCCTTTGAGAATGAGAGAGTATTTTCAATGCCTAGAGTTTCCTTCTTGGTTGAAATCAAAGTTATTACCATTACATTAACTTTCTTAAAATATAGCTATCAATTTAATGGTATTATTCATATATATTTCAGGTGTTGAGTTTACCTATTGACACTGTTTCTCAAGAATTATTAGATTTGGATTTTGATACTAATTATTTGGTTTGTAAACGCAAATCTTTAGAAATATGTGTGTATAAATTTGTTATAATAGATCAAGTAGTGAAAATAAGAACACAGCATTTTTGCATTATGTTAACTTATATAATGAATTTTTATGCTAGTGTATTAGATAATCAGACTCGATATGAAGATGTGTATTATTATAGATTTTTTTAGAACATATTTTTATTGGATTACTACTCTCAAGGTAGAGTCTCTACGATTAAATGTAAATGGTCTGATTCAATGAGACGACGTGGTACATTTATTGATGACTGTGGATTCGGAGTAATTGATATGATTCAATTCCTATGTACTGATGAACCCCACATTTTGAACCAGTGGCTAAACAAGTGTTTTATGTGAAAGATAATTTGATACCTGATTATGGTGTCATTAATGATGTAATCCCAAGACATATTTTTCATGATACTGGTGAAGAAATTTTGCACCTTTGACGCCCCCATTGGTGTTTCCCAAAATATTTCATTTGTTGAATCAAATTGTTCCATTTTGATAGTCGATTTTGAACATGAAGTAGTGGTCAGTTATATATAGAAGAAACCATATATATTCACTATTCATTCAGTTTACATTGAAATGATTTTCTCATGTTAGTATTAAGTAATTACATTAATTATGTTCAATTTTGGAATTATTTTTTTGTTTTTTGTTTTTTATGGTGTGGTTTCATTAAATCCTATTTATTTTAAAGTTTAAAAATGGGTTTAAATATTGTTTTTAAATAATGTATAACATTTTAATGCAATTTGAAAAACTATTTTAGTCATTTCCTTGAAATTACTTATAAATGTAATGATTAAAAGAATCAAATTGGTCACTCTCATGAATTCTTGATAGATGTATGTTGTATGTATGATAAGTAAGAACTATTGACAAAAAATTACATTTCATTCTTATGTATATTATGCCAACTACTTCAAAAGGTCTGAAAAAGGTACTATTTGATCCCAAACGACAAGGGAGTGAGCGTGCGTTGCCTCTTTCACTTCCATTAGTGAGTATAATAATTTTAATGTTTTTCTTCTACATTAAATATAATTTCATGTTAATATTTTTTATCAAATTTTTATGGAATTTTCGTTCCACCGAATTTGACTCACAATCCTGTTAACATGGGTATATGTGGGGATGCTCCTAGACCTAGACGGAGCACTTGTCAAACCCATTTTCACACTAACCCACCAGCGGACACCACTTCCACCACACCCTTCCATCCCCCATTGAGTCTCCATGGATGTTCTTATCAACGCCTCAATCATCATATCAGTTACTTTCTTATTCAAATTCCATGTCTTTTCTGCCTTTAATGATGATCCCATTGATGCCTCCATCATCTCATTTTGCCTCTCCTTCCCATTAAATGACTACACCACCTACACAGATGTTTCCACATTTACCATATTCATATCCAATGATGTACCCCAATCCTACTACCCATATGATGCCATGTCTATAATGCCTCCAATTCTGACCATCTAGCCATCAAATGATGAGTCAGTTCCATAAGCTTCAACTCTAGTGCATGAAGGCCACCCAGAGCATGCACTAGAACATACACTTCCTATAAAGGCTACTGAGCTAGAACAAGCCACAGATCCATCACCGTCTATTGAGCATCCTGTAGAAGGTTTTTTATTATAAATGTAACCAATTATATCATTTTTTTCTCATGTTTTACCATGACTTAATTATTCTTTCCCCCCTCTTTTTCTAATTTTGAAGGATATTCTACTAGGCGATGTGGGAGTTATTGGATGAAAGAATCTTGTAATCATGAGACATAGCTAATGGTAGATTAAAATTGAAAACATCATATGGTAGGTCCAAATGAAAGTAGTGTAGAAAATTCATAGACACTTTGGCCAGGTATCACAACATCATTCTGGTGGAGCCGGTGTCATAGAGATGTATCAGTAAAGAGATCAAGGACAAAGCCAAGAAGAAAATATGGGTAAGAAAATTTTATAAAGTCATATCTACTGTTATTATTGTATTTAAATGAAATAACATGTTCATTGCACATTCAGTTTAACATCCCTGAGGGAGAATCTTCCAAGACAGGATGGTTGATGGATATTGGGGAGTATAGAACTCATACAATCATAAGTTTTATATTGTTTGTAAGATTATAGTTGGTACTGATTTAGAGGGTGTACCTACATTCCCCAACTATCCAAAAAGTCAATATGAATAAATGATTTCACATTAGAAGAAAATTGAGTTTAAGGTAATCTCAATATTTAATGGTTTTCATATTAAATTTTACTTTTATTACATGTATTAGAATTTTTTATGATGTTTAAGAGAAAAAAATAAAGAATAAATATTCAATGACATATCTATAAACATTGGGGCACACTACAATGCCCGAGCATGAAAAACACCAGTTACTGTAACCGGGTATTGTGAGGTTATACAATATGTTCTACTGAAAATATTATTGAATATACATAGGAAATATTTTTTCATTTCTCATATATGGTTCTCATCATGATTAGTACATTTCACATTTTCAGCAAGCTTTATTTGGCATCGAAGGTCCTATACCTCATGCCAAATTATTTTTCTCTAGTAGAAAGAGAGAGGATGGAAATATAGTAAATGCATAGACACAAGATAAAATTGTAAGGTTTTTTATTTATAATTTAAATATTTATAAAAAATTCATAATTAAATATGTTTATAATTTCAACAATCTTCCTTGGAGGCCCTTGACGGTAAGGAAGATGAAAACAATGGGCCCCATGATCATTTAAGTCACGTATTAGGTGAGGAGCACCCAAGGAGATTACATTGTATACTAGGGAAAAACATCATCCTCTCTTGGTATTGACTATCATAGGGGTCCACTCAAGACTCCCAGACATCTGAGATGGAAATATATCATGCTAATGCAGTCGAGGTAATGAAAATAGCTTTCAAGGAACACGAAAGAAGTAAATTGAGGACTGAGCATTTCATGAAAGATATGGAAGTTTTGAGACAGTTTCTTCCATCATAGTATATTTCTTCTTTTGAGTCATATATGGAGTCAATGATCTATTGAAATTATGTGTTGAGTGATGATAATAAGGGTCGTAGTGGCAATGAAGGTGGTAGTGATAGAGCTGTTGGTGGTGAGGATGTTGCTGATGCTACTGTTGGTGATGAGGTAGCTGATAATGTTGATGATGATGATGATTATGATGATGGTCATGGGGATGGGGATGGGGATGGTGATGTTGGTTATGTGGGGAGATATTAATCTACTCCATTTATTACGTAGCAAGGAGAATTATGTAATAACTTTAAGATCTTGAACTGAATTCTTGTATGGATGAGAATGGTAAATTTAAATTTAGTTCACTTAAATAATAAATGTTATGGTTTTATTTTAATATTGTTTGGATATTATTTTTTCACTTTTTGAGTTCTTGATTCATAAATCATGTAAATTATGAATGTTCATCACCATGTAAAGGTATTTGTTGGGAGTTTCATAATGGTGTGTATTGGTCTTCAAAAGGGTGAGAATTAAACTAATGAGTTCTTGTAAGGGTAGAAAACTATGTGTGTAAGGGAAGTAGGTGTGTAGAGAATATATGGTCTTTTCAAATAGATTTAATTGAATCGTCATAGTGTAATCTTAGGATGCATATATAATATTGTGGGGGGGGGGGTTAAATTAATATAATAGACATGCATATGGTTATTTTCAACTGAAAAGTTCTGCATAAATTTTCGCATGAATTTACATAAATTTAACATTAGAATCCTTAATCATGAATATGGGTAAATGGGTGAGGAGGTTATCCTACTTCTATTTAAAGGTATTTGTGAGGTATCTTGGATATAACCATATAGTGTAGATTCCCTAGTCTTATTCATAAAATTCCTATTACATTTCTACACTACAGTAGTTGGTGGTCAAGTTCCATGTGAGGTTAATTTATTTGAAACATCACAAAGGATTTTGATCAACTACATGAATGGGTTGAGCTAACGTGGGTGAAATAAACTACAATTCAGGTAATGAATTTAATCATTAATGGTTGTAAAATTATAAATGGAATTTGAATTTTCCAATTGTTAGAAGGTTTTTTTGAGAACTGGGAGTCAATACAATATTTTAGAGTTTTAAATCCTTTAAAAAATATTATTGGGAGGAGATTATAGAACAAGAGGTGACTTGGTGGTTTTAGGAAGCACCAGAGAATGGATGGGCGGTTGGTGTGTTTAAATAGTGATCTTATGTATTTTTGTATATTCCTCTAATGTGTTTAATCCCAGATTCACTATCCTCTCATTTCAGTTGAATTTATTTAGGTATTAAATTTCAATTACACTAGAGCATTGACCAAAATTTGTTGGGGTTTTATACTCCCTACTTAGAAGTCATCCCTGGATGATGTCTGCATGCTGCCAGTGTCTGCTTTGGTGAGGTTTGGGTAATTTTTAATTTTTTTAATAATTTTTTCTTCAATTAATCTAATTCAGTGAAGGATTGAGTGTTTTTGGTTTGTGATTTTTCTCAGATTGGTGCTGGGGTGTTTTTGTAAACCATTTGGTGTGGTCGGTAGAGGTCTCAATGGTGAAATGGTACTTTGTGAGTGGTTTGGTGATTATTCCACAATTTTTAAATTAAATAAATAATGAAAATTATTTATAATTAATTATTTAAATCATGTGATGCATGGTATGTCCTCTAGTGGAGGTATGTGCTTAGATGGGGTATGGATGGGCTTGCCCAAGGATTGGTAGAGCATGAAGATGGTGGTAAATCCTTGATGGAGGTAGGTTGTCCCTTTAATACAAATCCATGTATGTGATCATGCATGAGTAACTTGCTATATTAATGTTCTATAAGTTTACGTTAAATCGATATAGTAACCCCTCCCTCCCAACCTGCACCCCCTCCCAACCTATTTCCCCATCCCTCCCAACCTATACCCCATCACTCCCAACATTCAAGCCCCTCCCAAGCTATCCCCCTCCCAAACTGTGCAACCCTCCACCTCCACCTCCCAACCTGAATCCCCCACCCCTACCTCACAAAAATCATCCCCCTCCCAACCTATCCCCCCTCCAAACCTGCACCCCCTCCATAGATGCATCCCCTCCCTCCCGACATGTATACCCCCTCACTGCCAACCTACACCTCCCATGTTGCCTATAAGATTTATTTAATTTTTTGACTCTTTTTTATCATTATTCCCATTTTCATACAATAAGGGCCTCATTTTACCTTTATATATCATATTGATTTTTATCTCTTTTCTTGAGAGTTATGGTATATAGATATCCACATGTGTTTCAATAACACTCCTTATACATTTAACCTCCTCCTCTCCCAAATCCATGAATTTATTTTCCACTTTAACATATTTCACTTCATTCTAAAATCATATTTCCCTTGTTATAGCGATCTTTTCCTTACTTTCTCATTCACCACTATTGATGTTTCGTCACCTTTACTCAGTTAAATGATTACCAAAAATAATATATCTTCTAATGATATTATACTTCCTATTCTAATTTCTTATTTGAGATGATTTATAATGTATTATTTATTTTCATAGCTGCATGGGATTTATACACCCATAAATAGGGTATCTCCTCCATTCATGGTCTCTTCGCATTGTCAAAGTAGAGGGGTTCCATTGGATTGACCATCTAGGTAATGAATTAATTTGTTTATGTAAAAAAATAGTAAAACCTAGCACCAACCAAAGTATATTATCCCAAATTTAATTTTAGTTATGTTTTGGTAAGAAATTTTTATTTGTAATGTAGGTTCAGTTTTGGTTTTTATCACACTTTCTTGTAGTTTTCATTAGTAATGAAAGATCAGTGATGGATGTGTATAAGGTGTTATTGGATTCATCATGTTCTAATAAATTGGTCCGATTCAAATATTCCTTAATTAAATATTAATTTTTGTTAACATGAAAAATTAATATATGTGTTATGACTTCCATTTCTAACGTGTTCTATGCATTCTATTTCAAATATTCCATATTTATTATGATTATTATGAGTATATGAAACATGTGTTCTCTTCCTAATACTATGTATTCATTTTTTTATTATCAATATATGTAATGTTCGTTATTTTTGTTTGGAATTTAAAAAATATGTAATATGTAATTTTTATTCTGAATATATGCAATATGGAATACAAATTAGGAATATATGAAATATGGAATATGTGTCTTTTATATATGCAATATGAACTAAACATTTTATTATGAAATGGACATAAATGTGAACTAGTATTAATTATTTCAGGTTTAATGTTTTGATGAATTATATAGGATTTCTTGAACCAAATAATCAATGAAGATTTCGATGAGTGATGGGTTCGAAATATTATGTTCTCATACCTTCATCATCAAGGTTTTATTATTACATTTTTCAAATATTTTTCTTTTATATAATTATTGTATTATCATGTTGATGTGATTATGAATATGAATTATATAATGAATTGATTATTTTTCTAGGATTCAAATAGTATTCTTACTCTTCTTATTAACATTTTTTTGAAATGTGGTATCAAATTCTTCGCAATCATATAGAAATCCATAAATAAGTAAAATACTTTCTATTTATTTCTCATTGATAATTTCTATTTGGTTTTTTTACTTATCCCATTGATCTTCAATCTCATAATAGTGATTATAGTGTTAATTTCATGTTCTAGAAAATAAGAGGCAGTGTAGATTCTTAATATAGGTTCTTCTCTGTTTTTATCATATTGTGGTTAGTGATAGGTTATCTTATTTATGTTTAGATAATATTAGGTATCAAAAGTTTGGAGGGGGAGATGTCATCCAACCATTCAATGTACAAATTTTGTTTGGGTTACAGGGCAGTGTGTTTCTCCTCCATGGTTTCCATTTATGTAGTTAAGGACTCTAAAATGTTTAGGTTCTCTTGAGATACCTATACCTGGAACATATCCCTTGAATAGATATTGAGAAATACTTGTCAGGATTGTTATTATTTACTATCATATTGATTTTTAATCTATACAAGGTATGTATGATTACCCCAACTAGGAGGATGTTATCATCGTAATGGTGTAATGTAATGATGATGCTCAACTTCCTTGTTAACAAGAGATACCTAGGACTAAAATCACTATAGACTAGGCCTCACTAGCCAACAGTAGGCTGTTGAGTCCAGAACCTATAAAGGGGTTCTATTTTGGATAATTTCTTACTAGTGGCCCATCACTAGCAAGATGGTATCCCCATATAGCTTTCAAAATGTTACAGAACCTTGAATTGATCATTTTCCCTTCCACCACATGTTCCACCATATTTTTCTCCTCCCCATGGCACTTAACCTAGAGTGAATTTCCCTACAACTTCATCAAATTCTACATGACCATCCATGTGAGAACCGGAACTCATATCCAGGCTATGTTCCATGTAAACAAGAATTCCATAAGAGGTTTAAACACCGAAAAAACTGATCTAATGACCATGAGAAACATTGAGAGGGGGGTTTTAATTAGTGGTGAACTACTACAATTTTTATTCTCTAGAAATTAACCTGTGTAAATTGATAGAATTATTATCCTTATAATACTTGTAATATAGCCACAAAATCATTAAATTATAATAAAGTAAATAAAGGAATAAAAGATATACAAGTTTTTCCCCCAGTGTGGGTGACTACATATTTTCCACCTAATCCCTAGTTGGTCTATAGAAATTCATAATTTTAGAAGAGTTAATATAATGATTAAAATATCATTTGATTTCTTCTATATCGTGATAGGAATTATTATACTTACTCTCATCATCTTCAAATATTATACCAAATATCTTTAGTTTCAAATTTTATCCTTATGTTCCCAATCCAAAATAAAATAGAAAAATTTTATGCATGACCCACTAAAAATTTATCCAGAATTTCTCTATCTGATATGTCGATTTAGTATTCCATTTAAATCCATCTTGTATTCTTCATCTTTTTTTCCTCAAAACCTACACATGATATTTGATCTTTGTCCAATGAATAAAAATATTTCAACTCTAAACCTTCGCATATTCTTTACCCAATGCTGTCATTGTCTTGTATCATTTACTAACACCTATGTATGATGTCTTTGAACTAAATATTTGTTCAGTGATTTATATCTAAAGGTTATTTATTTTGAATGTTATCAATAATCTTTCTTCATTGATTAATTTTTTTAAACACACATTGATAAAAACTATAGCTTTCATATCTTCAACTGGTATCTATGTCAGATATATTTTCTACAGTACTTCAACATTATAACATGTGTAAAAATTACGTCAAACTATATTGTAATTATTACATTTTTATAGCTTCAGTCATAGGAGAAACAATATGAAACTTATTTTCATTTTCCCACTCTACTCAATTCACTGACTGGTTCTCAATACTTATATAATATTCTTGATGTATCATGAAAACTCCAGAAATACTACCTTATTAGAACTTCCTTAAAATCACCATTATGGGAATTCATCAATATTACGTATCTCATATATATAAACAATATTGATATATCATCTCATCCTAAAATCATAATTTTTATGGATTTTTAATATTTATGTAAAACATCGTAAAAACACTATCTGGTATATGTGTTTTTGGTGTACTCATTCTTTATTGAGTGAACAACAACTCTTTATCTGACTTGTGATGTTCTCTATTTTAATTCTCTATGTCAAGTACAATTCTACCAATGATATTTTAATATTTCAATAAGTGAATCAAACTTTTCTATATACTCCATGTGTTAAAAAAATACGTCTTAGTGAATCTTCATGGAATTTTCTGTTGGATGGAGTCAATAATTTTGTTTTTTCCACCATTTAATTGAAGTTAACTACTAAATATAACATTAAAATACATTATATATACTATAATTATTGTTTACCTTATACCTCTATCATGTTCACTAATTTAATTATATTTTTAAAATCATTTTTGTAACTTCTAAATACTTCTTTCAAAAAAATCTTCTCCATCCATTTAAAACATCCCTAATAGTTCTACTATCTTTGTGTAGCTTGATTTTGCAAGTAATTTTTTTTCAAATTATAATTAATTTTTTTGCAAAATAGTTTCTCTAGGTTACATTAAACACGGACTCGGATATCTACCCTTTTTGTTAGAAACATATCTACTCCATATGATATTGTAGCTTTAAATTTATACTACCACCAGAACATAAATATTCTTTCCACTTTCAAAATCATCCCTCTTTGGACATTCATAAAATTTATACAAACTCATATTGAGGACATCAAGATAAATTTTCATCTACTAAAAATGTTCCTAGTTAATCCAATTAAATTATACATTATCCACCTATATTGAATGTTTATTATGGGATTTTTATGCATTATTATTTGATTCTTCCTGGTATGATGAAAAATTGTGTCTTATAACTGATCTGTATTCTATTTTTGTCTATTTTTTTGTATCTCTTTTTTTAACTGATTTGTATTCTATTATTGTCTATATTGTTTTTATTGTTTGTAATTGCTTCTCCTTCACCTGGTGTGTATTTTTTCTATTCTGGTTCATCTTGTATTTTGGGGGTGTTCTAGGATTCTTCTTTTTCTGTACTATTTGTAATTTCTTCTATTCTAGTTTTTATTGGATGTGAAAGATGGAAGGAAGAAGGAATGCAGGCAGGTGTTGGAAGCAGGATGAACGAAACATACTTTTTCTGAGAGAAGTATCTACACCCACGATTATATTACATTTCTTTGAAAATCTATTCTTACGGTTTGTAAAACCGTGGGAATATATACCCATTGTTCTATAAAACAAGGGGTATTATATTAGTGTAGGAACCAACATCAATACCCAGTATTTATTAAATTTTGGGTATAATACATTTCTATAAAAATATATTCCTTAGGTTTTCAGAACCGTGGGAAAAGATATATACACATTGTTTACATAAACCATGGTTAGTATGAAATTTACCTCGGCTATACCTACATTTTGACAAAACTGTGGCTATAGGGAAATACTGACGCCTTGGTAGCCCACAATTCAAGAAACCGTGGGTATAGGGAAATTTTACAGTAGTGAAGTGTTTAGTCTTTGTAGGATGATACACCACAACCCAGAAAGCATTGTTTCTTTTGAATATCTTCAGAAGGCCCGTGACAAAGTCCATGGTTATTTTCTCCAATTTCCATGTCGGTATGGGTAATGGTTGCATCATCCCCTTAGACTTCTTCCCCATAATCTTCACTTTATGACATTCTAGGCACTTTGATGTATACTCAATGATATACTTCTTCATGTTATGCCATCAACAATGATTTCGTAGATCCCGATACATCTTTGTGTTTCCAGGGTGAATAGATAAATTCAAATATTTGCAACATCCAAAAGTTTTTTCTTTAACACTAAATTTTAGGGAACAATATTCTTAACCAAAATCTCATAATTCCTTCTTCAATAAAATTGAACTCTGAGGATTTCCCATTTCTGATAGATTACTCTTTCTTCTAAATTCCCACATCATCTGTTTGAGCGTCCTTTAACCTTTCAAGAAGACACCATTGAGTAATCAATATTGAAATGATTTATGATGTTCACTTTTTTATGATTCCCATGTCCATCTTCATCAAATCTCTAAATATTGAATCCCTCTCAATTCTCATCAATGATAGAATCCATGGGTCCTTTCTACTTAGAGCATCAACCATTTGGTTCTCTTTCCCAGGGTGGTAATGGATTGAGTAGTCTCAATCCTTAATGATCTCTAACTTTCTTTATTGGTGCACGTTCAGCTCTCTTTATGTGAATATATATTTGAGACTTCTAGGATCCTTATATATTTCTCACTTTTACCCAAACAAATAATTCCACCATATTTGCAATGTAAATATCACAAATTAAAAATCCAAATCATGTGTGGGATAGTTTTTCTCATGAATTTTCAACCGCCTTGAGGCATAGGTGATGAATTTTTAATTTTTCATCAGCACATAGCATGTTCCCTTCTTTGAAGAATCTCTAAAGATTACGAAAAGCTCCACACTTGTGGGTACTGTGAGCGTAGTGGAAGTGATAAGACTCGTCTTCAAATCTATGAATATTTATTCAAATTAATCATACCACGAAAACATGAGTCCCTCATAAGTTAGATTATAATATTGTTTGATAATCATGATAAATTTATCGAAAATCGGTGATAATATCCAGCTAACCCTAGGAAGCTATGGATATCTGTCATAGATGTCGGTATCAAAAATCCCTCAAGTTATTTGGATTGGTAATGAACTACAAATATCCCATTATTTGTGATTATATACCCCATGAATGAGACTTCCTTTAACCATAACTCACTCTTTTTTTACTTTTCAAAGAGCTTGTCCTTTTGCAAGGTCTATAGTACAGTGCTTAGATGCTCCTCAAGCACCTTCATGGTTTTGATGTATATTAGAATATAGTCTTTAAAGTCTATCAAATATTTGTCAAGGTAATCTATACAGACTTTATTCATCATGTCTATGAAGACAAATGGAGCATTAGTGAGTCCTAAAGGAATTATTATGAATTCATAGTGCATGTACCTTGTACGGAAATTAGTATTGGGGATATCCACTCTCATTACAATAACATGGTAATATCCTGATCACAGATCCACATTGTATAAGTATTAGGCTCCACATAGCTGATTGAACAATTCACCAATTTGTGGAAAATGATACTAGTTATTTATTGTCATTTTTTTGAGCTCATGATAATCAATGTAAAGTTTCATTGACCAATACATCTTCTTGATGAAGAGGACGGGTGCACCACATGGTGAAGCACATGGGAATTTAAACCCTTTATCAAGATTCTATTGTAGTTTTTTCTTTAGCTACTCATGATCGACAACAACCATTCTATACAGAGTCTTGGATATTAGAAATTCTCCAGGTATAAGATCAATATAGAATCAACATCTCTTATAGGAGGAAGACCAGACAATTACTTGAGAAACACATTAACAAATTCCTTTACAATAGAAATTTCTCAATGGATGATTTATTCCTTATAAAAAATCATATGAGAATGATACAAAATATCATTTGGAAGATATATCTATTCATTAGATTATGGTGCTAAAGAATATTCATCATCTGCCTTGCCCTTCCACAAAATCAAGGGTCGATTCACCATATAGAGATTGATTTCCCTCTCATGAAAATTTATGTTGGCTCAATATAGGGAATGCTAATCCATGCCAAGAATTTCATTAAATTCCACCGAGGGAAGTATTATGAGGTTATATAGGAAGTTAAATCCAAAAAATGAGATATGGGAGGAGTCATATTCATGGGATACAATAATTGCCATGTTTTCCTTTTTCAACGATATCTATACTTCCATTCGTTGTAGTGATGTTTGGACTGTTCCAATAAACTTTTGGGAAATAAATGAATGCATAGAAACAACATCAAAAAGTATGTTTTCTATTATTGAATGAATAACTAGTATACCTATCACCACTTTATTTTCGGGGTTTTCTTTGGAGGCAGTGTTGGAAAAACTCTCCCTTACTGCCTTGGAGGTTGTTGGTTGCCTCTGAAAACCAATGGGTTTGTGAACTACTTCAAAAAGTGACCTGGTTTATTGAAGTTGTAGTAGTGAACAATGATTTGAGGATCAAACATAGTGTTCCTTTCCTCTATTGTAATAGAGAGTTTTTTATTGTCATAAATCACTGTCTAGGTTCCCTTCCTTCCTACACTTAATGAATTTTCTCATCCCATTTAGGAAATTTTGAGGGTGCTTCTTTCCACACCATGGGAAAGTACGATTCTGGAATTTATTAGCACTGATCGATTGGTCTATCGGACCACTAGAATTAAAGTCGACTTTCTGCTTCTTATCCACATGATACCCCTGACATTCACAGATCTCCATCTCGACATTGAGGGCACATCGGAAAATATTTTTATAGCTGTCAAAGTCATGGATCGCTATGGCCTTATGTAGGATAGGTTTTAGCCGACCAATGAAGCAGTAATCCTTGAATTTGTGGGTAATGACAAAATCAGAGGCATATCGTTCAATTCTAGTGAGGCTTCCTCACACGCCCCAATAGATTCTTCATCCTTTTTCTTGAGTGTAAGAAAATCTATTTCCAACTTAAGATGGAGGGTGTGGGGAAAATATTTATCAAAAAAGATTTTACAAAAATCCTTCTATCCCATCCCCTTGATCTCTTCCTCAGGCTTAATATTTTGGATCAATGTCCACCACTTACCATATTTTCCCTCCACACGATAAGAATCCAGAAGAACCTTTTCTTGTATGGAACATTGAATTATGGAGAATATCATATCAATGGAGTTGATCCATTGTTCATAAATTATGGGATTAGAGGATCCATTGAAAGTATGAGGCCTCTATCTCCAAATATATTGGTTACGACTTGTTCTTTCTTTGGGAAGGGGGGGTGGAAATTCCTCTTGAACCATTTTTCTATTCAAATATTGAGTTAATAGAGAGAGTATCAGGAAAAGGATTTTGATTCCCCCTCCCATTGAATTGGGTATCTCATTAAAATAGTCACCACAATGATCATCGCATGAGTTTTTTTCCTGAGTCCTCCTATTACCATCAATTCTATAGAATAAAATGAAAAATAGGAATGAGTATATTAAGATATTAAAAACATAAAGTGGGATCCAATTAAATTAAATGGATGAATTATAAATTACATTTATCTCTTTAACTTATGAATTTACAGGCTTCGATCAAATTTATCCATGATCTACTTTCTAATGTATATTCTTATGTTGTTTTTTTGTTCCATTTATAATGGTTCATAATAATATTATGAATTTACCAAATAATATCCCCTAGTATTATCAAAACAAGAGTGAATAAATGCCCGTTTTCATGCACCAGATCCCATTCGAGTCTAGCTTAATGCGGTGTTTTCAGGTTTTACCTATAGATACATCTGTCCCAGATCCACCTCTAGTTTTTCGTATCAAAAAAGTGATGAATTTTCTTAAGAAACCACATAAATATTTACTCAAAAAAACTTTTGGGACTATTTTTTTATACTTATTATTATTCCTATGTATTTCTCTAGGGTTTTCTAATCCTAATCCTAAAAATAACTAAACCTATCCTCCAATACGAACTATAAAAATCCAGCTCTTTATTATATATATAAACATGATTTATTAAATAAATTTTTATTTAATACAAATATGATGATCAATAGGTCTAGTGGATTTGGAAATTAGGAACATTACATAAAAACATAAACCCTAAAATACAATTTTTTATTAAAAACTTTTTTTACATGACCACAATATTCCTTCGTAGTTAGCATTTCATTGGATAACCCAAGGACATACAAGAGAAAAGGGTGAGCTATAAATCCCAGTAAGGGAGTAAACAATGAATAACAAGAAGAAAAATATATAATTTATAATATAGGTATATGAATAGATCCTAAGATATATGTGAACATAATGTCTTGATATAACAAGATTATCAGAACATGGAAATGTGGAAACAACATAATACAATGTATCGTTATCATAAAGGAATCAGGCAAACCCCTGTCCCACCATGGAGGAAAAAATTTCTATAATGTAATCAGGTAAACTCCTTTCCCAAAATGATGTATCATGATACTAAACATTACCAAATTTATTGGAGCGCTATTAGGGTTAACCATTCATGAACATTTTAATCTCATGCTTATGTGTTCCATACAGACCACATAACATGGATTCATTCAACATCATCATATATTCCAAGATAATGGAATGTAAAATAAATATATGAAAGTATATAATAAATATGTTTATGTTCATAAATATGTGTACCCTTGATAGATAAATGGTCAATGGTATTCACTACATGTTGATTTTGTCTTGGAAAATAGCAGTGTAATTTCAGCAGCATAACGACATCAGGTGGGGATTCCTAAAATGAGTTGATGATAGAAAAATGGTTATCTCATAATTTAGACAAGAAATTGGAAGAAAGGGGATAATTTAACATATTATCCCAACTGATAAAATGGAATTTGAAATGTATAATATAATGTAAATGTTTTAACAGAAACGAGGGGACAGAAACCCCTTAAGGAATTTTGGCATGGTAACAGGTGTACATGGGAGGGATTAATGAGAGTGAAAGGGGTATATCATCCTTAAAAAATATAATATAATTATGTGGGAGTTTATAAAACATACCCCATTTTTTTAAATAGAAAAATCAAAGGTTAGAACAATATAAGGAAACTTTGACAAAAATGAGAAATGAAGGAAAGTGAGGATCCCTTACATGGTTGTGTCATCCCAACGTATTGGGAGAGGCTTCTTGAGAGATTGTGGGAACCTTATTAAGACTCTAGGGAGTGTGTATGATGGTTATTATGATATTAAAGAAGTTTTAGTTAATATTAATGGGTTATTGGGTGCGTTTATATAGGAAAAGAGGGGGGATTCTTTATTATTTAGGTTTTTTGACACTACACATTAAAATATTCAAAAACCAAAAACTAAACAATGGTTATTGCCCATGGGTTTTGGCCAAGGAGAGTGGAAAAAAATTGTTATAAGGTCTAGGCCAAAGGAATTAAAATATTATCATGTATTATGTGTAGGTGAGTCACACCCTCAAGGAAATGATTTTAAAATCTTAAAATATTTTATATATCCTGGAAGATTTAAGAAGGAATTTTAAAATAAATCAAATAAACCTAAAATTATATTATTTTAAATAAAAAAATATATTTTTTTGAATAAATTATTTATATTATTTTGATATATAACTTTTGGGTCAATATTATTTCATAAAACACGTTATTTATTTATACGGTATTTAATTTTTTCCCAAAAAAATCATTTGTCTCAGAAAATTATGAAACATTAACTGTTGGATAGTTTTGATATTATGACAATAAATATAATATTAATTTTTTATAAATAATTTTCTAAATACGTGAATATTCACTTTTAAAATAAAAAAGGTCATTTATAGAAAATTGATGGGATTTGACAAAAAGAATTTTCAAACCATAATAAAAATTACATATGACAACATAAAAATTATATGATCATTTATATTCAATAAAATTAATTTTATAATAATATTTTATAAAAATATTATTTAACTAAAAAATACATTAATTAATCAAAATAGATTTCTTAATTGAATTTGAATATTTCTGAAAAATACTATTTGTGCTTTAAAAATAATTTACAAAGTCACAATAATAAAATGAATATTCATTATTCTATAAAAGAAAAATAATGAACATAATCATAATGATAGGTTATTGTTATATATCCCTTTATTACACATGCATACCCGCTAAGATTAAGGTGTGAGATGGTGAGGATTTCATTAGGCTGTTCGGTGAACATTGTTTGGGCCTGAATCTCGATGTGCTTGAACTTCTTCCGTAATAGTTTTTTTCTTATGCTTAAGTTATCGGATAATATAATGGGATTGGTCTAGGGAAAATCCCAAAAATGATATATCCATCGGAAACATTGATAAATGGGCATCATAGGGGACGATCCTACTTGTTGAGGCCATCACTTCCGTTGTCATTGTTGAAAGGATTTGTTAAAACCTTATATTTATACTAGTCATGTCATCACTATTCAACAGAAATATTATCAACGGTAGGGATACATAATGATCATTTAAATATAGTTGTATATAATAAAAAATAAGTTCATTTGTTTCTATATCCACAATACATTAAAAGAAAGAGAATTTTATTCATATATTTCTGGGTTGTCTCATCTGACATGCTCTATGGTTTTGTCACACTTAAGGAAAACCTATGCTTTGAACAGAACTAAAGCCTTAGATTTATGTTCTGAGACTCCATTCGATATTATTACACTTATATAGTACAAAACATTGAAGGATTGTGATATTCAATATTTGTAATACTTTTAAATTATAAATTTCAAGCAAACTAAGCCTCAGAATCTTGTGTTGTGTTTTGACAGCCCATTAGGTGTCGTTAATTCCTTAAGGGCTACAAAAATTTAATAGTTTATACAACTCAAAAAACCTAACTAAAAATGTAGTATCTATCCTGTATGAGTATCTAACCCATAGGGATAGATTATAAGTTCAAAATTAACTACTGAAATTGAAATTGAAATTTTTTGATTATTTTGGAAGAATGAATAATTATAATAGTTGTGTTTGAAATCAAGATGAGAGGCATTCCAGGTTCAATAATTTTAGGTTTGTGTGCTATAGATTTAATATATAATGTATTTATTCAGGTTTACAATCCTAATTTGGTCTACATGGATCCTTGGTCTGGGTACCCTGCACTAATCCTGTGATTTCACCTTTAGAATGATCATCTACTAGGTTCAATCACAAAAATCGGAAACCAAAAACTATTTTTAAACATAAATAAACTATATTTAATAATGATAATATAAAAAATAGGGCAATAAATTGATGAAATGAAATAATTATACTCTATACTCACAAGTGGACATGCAATACAAAATGAAGTTGAATTGGAATTGAATAAACGGTTTACCGCAATCCAAAACAAGAATAATGAAAATAATAAATCCCTAACAACACTTACCCTACAATAAAAGAACCCGAAAATAAGAAAAAAACTCTCTCATTATAGGAATAATGAGAATGAGTAACATGCATACCCAAAGAAGAATGGTGGTGAAGAAAGGTCGTGAAGAAAGGATTCAGATCGTCACTCCATGCGTGCAATTCAACAACAATCATCTGTCAGCTAATGATTGATTGTCTAGTCCAAGAAATCCCAAGAAGAGACTATGGAAATATGTTTATAAGACTCTTCATGAAACACTCTTCCACTACATGTTTCTTTTTCTATCAATCGAAAAATTACTGATGTGTAATTATTTTAAACGTCATGTAATCCATTCTACATCAAATTTTAATATCTATCATGTACAACACATTCACGATGTGTAATTGTGTTACAAAGTGTATAATTGACTTCCTACATATTTTATAGCTTCATGCTTCCTCAAAAATATGGTGTCACACTGCTTCTCTTCGCTCTTAGCATGAAATGTCTTATAGATTGTATTTTCTATACTTTTCATTCCATTTCCAAATATATGTTGTTTCCTTACATAAAACATAAAACAAGTCAAAATTACAAATAATGGAATGATTAATCATTTAAATAAAAAAAATAAATATATCAAAACAATCTAAAATGTATCCTCAAAATACCCTTATCAAATACCCCCACACATGAATTGACACTTCTATTGAATTATGGAATATTAACATACTACAAAAAACATTCACCTTACCACGCTTCAAATTCAATTTGAACAAAGAAAATGGTCAAATATAAAATTAAATATTCAAGTGTCACATCAGAAAATTATTCAACACCTCACTTTTCAAAGATACAATTAAACCAAACATTTTAATTTTCCCTTTTGAAATATAAAATCCTTTTCAATCATCCATTTAAATTTTTTAATTCATTATAAATAATCATTATATTTTCAATTTACCTCACATAAATGTTTCCCCTCATCATTAGGGTATGAATTTAAATATAATTCAATACATCCCTTAAAAACATGAAACATGCCATAGGGCTTCAAGGCATCTAACATATCCACAACATAAAGAAAAAATCACAATTAATCATGAGGGCTTCACTATTAATGATAAAATGACTCTAAGGATTAAAGGTAGGTAGGAAAATGATGTAATAAAAATTAAATCTAAAAAATAATGTTTGAATCTAAAACATTTTTCTTGATAATCAAAAGATAATCCCAATAAATGACTCCCATTATAAATATCATTTCTCTATTCCCCCTAAAAATCACAAAAGGTGGGATCATGATAAATTTAATTGAAATGATAGAATCAACCCCTCCTATTATTTTTCTTATATTTTTATATATGTTTTCGTTATTGAACATTATGCATTGGAGAAATCTCACATCCATAACATAACCACATATAAATAAAATATCGTTAGTTTGGGAAATAGTGATTTTTGATCCTCAAAAAACACAACCCAATTTTTTTCATCATTAATTTTTATTTATTTACTTTTTTTTAGCTAGGTAGGTGAATAATTAAATGCAATGAAATATTCCATGGTCTCTCCATGTATCATAATAAAAAATCTCCCAGTAAAATATTCCCAAAAAATTACATCCTAACACACCCAATAAAGTTCCTGCCACATAGTTATTATTATAAATATCATGAATTTTTTTTTGAGGAAGGTAAGAATGGATATAATAGGCTTGTAACATGACTCAATTTTGAAGAAGGGTTTTCATGATTTTTATGGGCTTAAAAATGATTTATTCAAGTTGAGTATAAGGATAAGTGATAATAAAAAATAATTCCTCAATCATTTAAAACTTATTTAATTCTGTCAAAGATTTTGTAACATGAAAATTATGTTCATAATGATAATATGATTTATATTATAATGAAATA
Organism: Viscum album; assembly: GCA_963277665.1. Lineage (NCBI taxonomy): Eukaryota > Viridiplantae > Streptophyta > Magnoliopsida > Santalales > Viscaceae > Viscum > Viscum album. The sequence continues at coordinate 550,239,659 of OY728121.1, forward strand.
TATTAATGAATGAATGGGAAATATTAGGATTATTGGATGTCTCGATAATGAGATGAATGGTTGGGAAAACTACTCATGAAAATTCAAATGAATAATAAAATCATGGAATAAAAATATCATAAATTCAAATCATGGAAAAATATTACAAAAACTACATTTAAAATGATCAAAATAATTCCCAAAATTATGATTTATCAAATCTTAATTCATATTCTTATCACTACTAATTATTTTCCCCATTTTTCTCATTCAGATTTAAGGACAATGAAATATAAAATTCATGGCATGGTAATTATCCAAGGAAATTTATGTCTCTTAGTTCTATTGAGTTGAGTAAGAATGAAATGTAGGGAATAAAATTTGAAATTAATTCTCTAAAATATTTTAAATGTGGGGAATAAAATAAAAAATTACAAAATTTAAACTCTTAATCCCCTTTCAAATTGACACATCTAACCTGGGCTGTGTAGGTTCTTCCTACAACATGTTGCGAAGTGTAAATTCCATTCATGGCATGTAATTTTTCAACAACTTCTTCTCCTGAAACATTCCATTACCTTCTTCCAACCTTTATGGTCCTATAAAAATAAAATTATACAAGTGAAATCACATTCCAAAACAATGTTATTTAAATTTTTTAGGGATGAGTGATTTCTACTAAATACAAAAATAAATAATGAAAATTCTAAAAACATGGGTTTCTTTCTGGAAGTGCTTTTGTTTACCATAATTGGATCAACCATACCTCCTTAGGCTCTAGGTGGTTGATTTTATGATATATGTTTCCTTATTTGATCTAAAAAATTGTCAAATTCATGATTCCTCTATGTAGATGGCTCCTCTATATTTTTCTAAAACTAATTTCACTCTTTCATTGGTAAATAATTTCTCAATATCCATGGTCCCAATATAGTGGTTCTTGGACCTTTTTAAAAAATTAAATCGTAATTCACTAACATCCCAAACATTTTATCCTTATTTGAATTCCTCTTGGATGAATGATCCTCCACTATTATCATATTTTTCGAGAAATTTATTATCTTTCTTCAGTTTTTTCATACTTTCATCATCACATTAAATTATAGTAGGTTTAACCCTCCTTCTATGGGAAACAATGTACTCTACTTTCAACAAAATATATTTTGATAATTCATCAATTATTTCATCTTATATCTGCAATTCATGGTGAAAAATGAATTTCACATATGATCCTCCAACTCTTAAACTCATCTTCATATTGTGACATCAAATAGTTCCCTTATCAAAGCTAGGAACGGTCTTCCTATGATTCTTGGAAGCTTGTCTTCATCCATGCCCATCACCAAAAATTATTATTTAAAATAAAACTTTTCTAATTTGATGATGACATCTTCAGGTAGTCCTCAAGGAAATCTCACTATTGTATCATCTAATTGAAACATACAACGATTTGGATTCAGGTCTCTCAATCCAAAGATCATGAATGTGTCATACAACATTATATTTACACATGAACCTTATTCACATAAATCATTACCAATATTATTAGTAATAATAGTAATTAGAATTGAAAAACTAGATGGATAACCCTTATTTTTTGGTATAATTCATGATACTACTATCGATGCTTCACCTGATAGTGGAATGGTTTATAATTCTTCAAAATTATTTTTTTTCACCAACTAATATATGAAATTTTCATATAAAGGCATGTTTACAATTTCCTCAAATAATGGGATGTCGATGTGTATCATATTGAACATCTATATGAACTTTTTTTGTGTCTCTTAAATATTTACCTTCATTCACCAATCTAGATATGGTAGCGGTGGTTGGTATGGTGGTTGTCCTTCCTCTTCATTATTATGTCCCTCACCTTCTCTATTATTTTATTTAATTGATTCAACTTTTGTTTTCCACTATTTCCTGAAAATTATATTCCAATGATTTTTTTCTTCTATCCACTTCTATGAAATATGGCATTAACATCTTCATGATGATTTTGTTTTGGGTATAATTGAAGTAATCCCCTTGGACTTTCTGTAAGTTGTTCCGCAATCTAACTGATGTTACATTCTAAATTCGTTATGGCATCTTGAAGGTTTTGTGAGTTTCTTTTCTAAATTTTATGATTGTAGTTCCTTGATATCTTGAGTATGCTGTCATCTATTTAAGTGCATCTCCATTTGTGGTCATAAATAATTCTAGGTCCTCTTCCAGTGTGTGGACCTAACTTTTCATTGTGGTCCCTTAGTGTTAGGTTCAAAACCATATTGTCTCAAATGAACTGTCTGGCGTTGATTTTTTTTTATGTTGTGGGTGTTGTGTCCTCCATCCCTGTGCATAATTTTGATGATTATAATCTAAATAATTTACATCTTCACAATATATACCATGTAGATTTTGGTTAGACATCAATACATCTAGTTTCTTAAATATGAAATTCATTTGGGTGGTGACCCAACTTTTGTATACCATGTACCTCCTTGTGTTCTCCCTTCTAAGAGCTTCAATTGAATACTTTTTCTTTAATTCTCATCCAATAACTCACAACTCTCCCCTTGTGTCTTTCTCATAAGATAAACACATACAGAAGCATCAAAGATGTCATGATTTCCCTATGATAATTTTATATACAGTCTTTGAATTAGTAATCACATTTCGATTCCATGATGAGGAAATCATTATATTAAAACATTGAATCATTCTTATGAACTATATAAATACACTTTATTAAATAGATCAAAATTTAAAATACATACACTTAGATCCATTTACTTTTACGGTGGGAAAACCCATGTTAAAAATTTCCATACCAAATATTCCCATGTAGTGAATAAATATGAAGGAAGACATTGGATCCAATCCCATGATTGATCTTTCAATAATAATTTGAAGAGGCATAGCCTTACATCATCAATGGTGACACTTTGAAACTAGAACACTTCACAGATTTCTTCGAAACTCCGAAGGTGCATATTGGGGTATTCGAGGTAGCCAGATGAACTAGAGTGAATGCGTTATCATTTTAATGACTTCCATCTTGATCTATAATTATTGACCAGTTATGGGGGGTATGAGAATTCTCAGATTAACCCCCCATGTTCAAGGATCATCTTATTTGATTATAAATCCCCCCTATTAATTCCTCAATGATGTGGTCTAGCTCTCTGGCCTAGCTCATGGTCAGTTCCTTCTAATTTGACTCTTCCAGTCATGAATATGTTTTCTTTCTCACCTTCCTCCTTTTCCTTTCTTTGATGGAATAAACTCTTCTCCAACTCTTTTTTGAATGAAAGATTTTGAATTTTGAATTTCAAATGAGAGGATTAGTCAGGAAATGTATTATTACCTAAAACAATGACATGACATAAACAAGTATAAAACAAAGAATTAAAATAAAAATCCTATAAACATTACTAATTAATTTTAACAATGCAGCAACAATCCCTGACAAAGGTTCCAAAAATTTGATAGCTCTTAGGGAGTCATTAATTCCTACAAGGCTACAAAAATTTAATAATTTATAAAACATGAAAAAAATTAAAATTTAGTATCTAGTAAATCTGAGTATCGAACACATATGGATAGATCGTATGTTCAAAATTAACTAAAAAATTGAAATTTCAATTGTTCTATTATTTTGGAAGAATGATAAATAACAACATAAAATAGTATGACTAGAATAAATATGAGAGGAATGCCAGGTTTAATGATTTTAGGTTTGTCTACTTGGGATTTAATTGATAAGGGCTTTATTCTAGTTTGGCGTCAGAGTTTTGTTAGTAGGGATACCTAGTCTGGGTACCCGACACTTGTCATGAACCATCCCCAAGGTCCCATTCTATGATTACCCCAAGCCCGCCTCCAACAGGATAGGGGCTGGTGACAAGCACTGAGTAGGAATATCAGGAAAATTGGAGGCATTTTCCTAACAACCTGTACACATATACTCATCTCCAAGCCCAAAATGAAGAAACTAAAAACACTAATAAAACAAGAATGAGTTCCAATAAGGTACCAACAATAGAGTATGATAGTACAAAACAGAAACGTAAATAGGGCATGAATTCAATCCCATCCAAAAAAAGTACAATCCCCTGAAACTCATTTGCAGAAAACCCTGCTGAATGGGTACATACTAAAATAGTTGTATAAAGTCGGTGAAGCACACCTCATCTAACGGGCCTCTATGTAAGAACCACATGGCCCTGGATACCCAAGGACTCTATCAAATAATCAATCATCTACACATGAAATGAAACATGTGGGAATAACCTATATAGGGGTGAGTAAAACAATACTCAATGGGGATCCTAAAACCACAAAGTAAAAATACCACTAATGATTACATGAAGTACACCACAAAGGAAATACATGATGTAACCCACAAATGAAATAGAAAAACTACACCATAAAGGAAACACACGAAGTGCACCACAAAGGAAACACACAAAGTAATGTCAATAGAGTCAGATCACACAGGTACAAGTCTAAAGAACAAAGATAAGGATTTCTAGAAGTAGTCCATATATCTCCGAGTCCCTATGAAACTATAATTGTCAGCAGTTCACCGAGACATGGTGGTGCACAGAGATTTGATAGAACATGGAGCATCAGTGGAGCATAGGGTGTTGATGGAGCACGGAGCGTGAGGGATACACAAAGTGTCAATGGAACACATACAGTCAGTAGTGCCCGAAGTGGTGATGGCATATGAGATGTCGATGGAATATAGAGCATCGATGGTGTACAATGCATTAATGGGTCATGAAATCCTTGAAGTCTCATATTCACCAAGATCACATAGTCACAGTAAGCCACAAGATTCCCCTCATAGCGTGCTTGTTCGAGGAGTACATACTCCTCAATCCATTAGGCCATATAAAAACTCCCATAAAAATCACATAGAATATCAAAAAAGGACTGTCTCATTTACAGGGTCCAATGCCATAAATGACTCATCAAATAGACATACGATTTGAATGATATGTACAATTTAGTAAAAAGGGTCTGATCTGATCTGGGATCGACCCGACGCTATTGGTCTGGGCTGGCTGGACCCAACCAAGTTTGTCTGGGATGGCTCTACCTGACCCGATCGGTTTGGGAAGACCCAATTCGCTAGCCCGGCCAGCATCGCACCTGCCGACCCTACTCCACTGGACGCGACATGCCCTCTCTGCATCCCTCTACTCTATGCAGTCTCCCGACCGCATGTCCAACCAGCTCCCCCGATCAATGCGGCCTGACCGAGTCTAATGTGGCCGGTCTACATTACCCACCTGGTCCTATGGCCTCCTCACCGCCATGTGATCCCACCAATGTGGCATCTATGCATCGTCCCACCACATCCTCTAGCCACATCTCGTGTTCGTCGACCTCAGACTACGCCGATGTGGGATACTTCTCTGTCGCGGTCCTAATGGACACAGTTGTGCACCCCGCCAGAACTCGGCCTCCCATCGGGTTGCGCACTACCCTCGCCACCGACCATACTATCGGTCGCCCACTGTTTGTTTCTCCCTATTCCATGAGCTTCTTCCTACCTACTGTGCTCTCATCCCAACATTACAATGTCATCATCGATCACAACCTTCTGTATCAGATCGTTGCACCATGGATCATGGGTGCCACAATCGATCGTTCACATAGGGTTTCAATGGGAGAAGAATTCATGAAGAACATGATTGATTTATGAGGGTGATATTAATCACAAGAACACCCAATGAACATTTCAAGGCCTTGTTTGTTTATTCTTGGTCCGTTTATGTTAGCTTTATCACCAAGAAACCACTAGTAGAATAATCACCAAGATCTATTTACTTTAATCCCGCAATAATTATCCACCTTGCATGAATTATCGAACAATATATCAACCTGTTTGTGGGTTTTTCCATGTTCTTCATTTTATCCAATTAATGGTAAAGGAAATAATAAAGATATAGACACCCTACCTCAAGGATAAAAAATTCGTTGACAAAGAATGGGGTTTTCTTGTCATCACTGATCTTCAATCCAACATCGTTTGTCGATCCACCGTTCTCTGATCAATCATCTGATCTTGATTCACCAAAACAGTGGGAGAGACTTTTTCTCTCTATTCCTCAGGGAAAATAAAGCATTATGGTGATCACCATAGATTTATGACAAATATTATTCAAAAAATAAAATCCATGAAACATTAACAAAAATATATTTATTTAATATTTTAATGTCATCTACACCCAAAGGCTAAATTTTGCAGTCGACCCACGTCGGCCGATGTTAGGCCTTGCTAAAGGAAAAACCCCCCTTAAGAACTCAATGGTGGTCTCAAAATTCAAATTAGAGTTACCATTTTTGAGTTATTATGATTTAAAAATAAAATAAATTTTATTTAATAATTTTATTTATGATTACGCCCCTGTTGAATTTTTCTACGGATGACCCGCACCAACCAATGTTAGTTCATGCAAAGGGTAAAACCACTACTCTGTACTCAATGGTTCCCTCATATTTATAATCTAGAAACTTGATTGAGTGTTATTTAAATTTTTCAGGAAATTTGTTGGACATGATCTTAAAACATAAATATTTTCAAACAAACATTCTAGGAACCCTAGGCCTCAGAATCACATAACATCTCACCGCCTGATCTCATAATTTTTCAAAATAATTTCAAAATATATAATCAGGAAATTACGATTCATTATATTCTACCCACCTTAGGGCTTTAAATCCTCAAAATCCAAATCATGTGCTACTCAACAAAAAGATGAAAGTACAATGTACAAAACTGAGGGACCCGATCCTAAGTGCTCTCATGGAGATTCCCATTACGCCAGTGAATGCACACCGGAGTAGTTGAATCGGCACAAAGGATCTGATACTGTCAATCCTTGATCTCTACTGGGTAATCCGTAAAAGTCTACCCATAATTAATTTATTGCTTTCCCTAGTCGATGATGTGTGATGTATCATGAATTTACCTATGCATTTGCTACATGTGGAAGACATCAAGCACCCGATGCAACTATAGGGGTAGATATAGGTAATATTACACCTCCCGAAATCTACGATGAATTTGAGAAGGGTTGATTTATCTCTGAGATAACTTGTTGACCCAGCCAAATCTCTGAAATCCCCATCAAGATGAGACTTGAAAGAACACATAGTCTCCCTCCACAAATTCTAGAGGCCTCCGCCTACTTTCAGAATATGAATTATACCAGCTCTGTATAGTCATCCTCCTCTCATGGATGATCTGAACCATCTTAGTGGTAGCCCATACCATCTCTGGAACCATGAGTGCCGACTCTTCTAGGTCTGTCCAACATAGTGGTTCCCTGCATGGTCTCTCGTACAAGGACTCAAATGGTTCCATACCAATTGGGGAGTGGTGTCTATTCCTATATGAAAAATACTCTAGAGGTAGGTGGTCTCCCCAACTAAAACTAAAGTCTAGGATATAAGCATGTCACATGTCCTCTAGAACCTGGATTGTCCTCTCTGGCTAGCCTTCCATTTGGGGATGAAACATCATGCTCAAGAGAAATTGAGTCCCAAACCCCTCCTTAAATTCCTTACACAACCAAGATGTTATGATATAATCACGATCTAAGACTATCATAGATGGGAATACATGGACTCAAACTACCTCTTGTATGTAGAGGTGTCACATGCTCTCTACTGAGCCATTCTCGTGGATTGGTATGAAGTGGGCCAACTTGGTGAGTCGGTCAATGAATAACTGAATGGTATCATTCCCCATAGACATTTGTGGTTAACCCACAACAAATTTCATAGATATCAAATCCCACATACACATTGGAACCTCAAGGGGTAGAGTAAAACCTTGTGGCACTTAGTGTTCTCCCTTCACTTCCTGACAAGTGAGGTACTAAGAAACAAACTCTGCCACCGTCTTCTTCATCCCCAACCACCAAAACTGAAATTAGAAGTCCTGACACCTCTTTTACACTCATGGATGTACCACCAATGGGTTTTTTTGTAACTCCCTCAAGACATCCTCATACAATGTCCCTGGAACTACTATTCACCCTCTGAAGAGAACGATGTACTCCCCAACATTCTAATATCCATCAGGGGCCTGCCCTGTGGACATCTAAGAACATAAGGTCTCACATTTGGTATCTACAAGATGTACCTAATTATCTAACACTATTATTGGAGGGGTAAATATCATTGAATGGAGATAGTATGCTCCATTTATATCTATAAAGGATATATGTCATGTGACAAACTGCAATGATTCCTCTCTCAATAACTTCAACCTGGATCTCCTGTCGAGAGCATCCGCTACTACTTTAAACATCCGAGGAGTATAGAAAATATCAATGTTATAGTATTGGAGGAACTCTATCCATCATCTATGTCACATATTTAGATACATCTGAGAGAAGATATACTTGAGACTCCTTTGGTTCGAGTAGTTGGTAAACCGCACTCTCATCAAGTAGTGTCACCACATATTCAACACGAAGACTACCACTACTAGATCAAGATCATGGGTAATGTAGTTCTACTCATGCTACCTCAGTTGGCATGAAAAATAGTGAATCAAATCTTTCCCATGAATGAGTAAAAAACAAATCCTGATCCCTGATATCTCACAGAACACACCGTACTCAACACCCTCCACTGGTAATCTCAATATGGGGCGCCCATCAATCTCTTCCTCAGCTCCTAAAAGCACTGTTGGAACTTCTATGTCTAGACGGAAGGAACCCCCTTCCATGTCAAGGTAATCAAGGGTGATGGTAATTCGGAAAATTTAGGTAAAAACCTCTGATAGTACCCACCAAACCCCCAGAAGCATTGATCCTCGGTAACACACTTGGGTGGCTCCGAAGCAAGAACCACTTCAATTTTCATTAGATCCACTACAACTATATACTTTAAAATGACCTGTCCTAGAAATCTAACCTCACATATCCAAAACTGAATCTTCATGACAATCCAATAAATATAGTTCTATTAGAGTGTGTCTAGGACCATCCTCAAGTGTATAGAATGTTCCTCCTCGGATGACGAGTACACTAGGAAGTATTCAATGAAGACCATGACAAACTGGTCTAAGAAAGATTGGAATATCCTATTCATGAGTCCCATGAAAACTATTGTGGAATTTTCCATGAAAAATGGAATCAAAAAGTAATCCTAGTGGTCATTCCATCATTTAATGGATATTTTTGAGATTCCCTCATGCCGTACTCGAAGCTAGTGAGAGTCAGATGTGAGGTCTATTTTCGAGAACCACCTTGCTCTCTTCTGCTGATTGAAGACGTCTACAATCCTCGATAGTGGATAATATTATTCACGGTCACCTGGTCCCAGCGCTGGAAGTATACACATAATCTCAACTTCCTTTATTTCTTCATGGGAAAAAATTGGTGCCCCATAGGTTGAAACATTGGGTCTCACGAATAACTTCCTCTACAAGTCCTCCAGCTATACCCTCAACTCCTGAAGCTCCACGAGATCCATCTGATATGAATGTGTAGATATCGGTACCATCATGGGCTATAGAACAGTGAATAAATACACATCCATGTGAGGAGTTAATCATGGAAAATCTTCTAGAAATACTTCTTCATACTCATCCACCACTGCCGGAATCTGAGGAATCTTCTCATCCACTACACCTAGGGTCATGCTAGATAACTAGTGTGTGATCAGTTTCACACTCATACATGTGAGTCCATCCTACACTGATTGAGTTTCCTTTTCACCAACAGAGGAAAACCTAGTCCCATCTCCACATACACACCACACTATGCACCTAAAACAGTCAATTTGGGCATTAACTATGGATAACTAGCCCATACCAAGAATTATTTCATAAGGCATCAACTCTACCACCAATAGATCGCAAAAAAACTATTACCCTAACAGTATGTGCACACTCTCAGCACTAGTTCATGATAATCGAATATCCTCCTGTAAGAGTCTCCAAGTGCGGGTATCTAGTTAATGTTTTCAAGGGAATCTCTGTGTCTCAAAAATGGGTCGTGGAGAGAATAGAGTGACTGGAACCTGTTTCTATCAAAATTATAGGTAGGGTAGAAAATACACAGATCAAACGTCTAATAATCTCTAGAGAATTGGGGTTGTAGGCCTCCATCGCCTGAAGCTAGCATCATCCCTATCAACCAGCTCCCTAAGCACATGGTGGACCATCTAGGGTCATGGTTATAGTACCTTAGACATCTTACCATCTCCTTCTACCTATTCAACTCCTCTTCCACGTCTGCCACCTGCAGAACGACCCTATTTCTACATTTTCCACTTCCATCGTGGTCGCTCAACCATCTGCGGATCATCCATACAGCGAGTCAGGAAATCTCAAGCCATTTTCCAGACCACTACATAAGTAGCACTACATGTCATTTGGCTGACTTGCTCTCCCCTGGGAGCCTCGCACCACTGACCCTATGTCCTGGGGTCATCCTCTGAACTGTTTGATCTACTTGGATCCCTATGTCAGCTCATGGATACCTTCTACTAACGATTCAGCTACCTTACGCCCAATGGTATCTCCCACTGCAAGTGTCTACTCCACCAAAAAGTTCAACAAAAGAATATCTTTCTTAAATACAATAGAATATGTAGGGAAGCTAATGGATATCATGGATTCCATGACCTCCCAGAATAGACCCTACTCGAAGGTCTGTGCCCTGATGAATGGGTCATGCACCGTATCCATGGAGTATCGAGATTGATCCATAAATATCGTCAAATACTCCAGTACTTTCTGACTACCGAGCTGCAGAGGCAATAACTCTTATATCTGCACGGAGGATAACACTGCTAGAAAGAACTCATCCCTGAAGAGACGCTGACAGTTTGTCCAAGTGAGGATTTTCTCATCATGCGTCCAGACCACTAAGCTTTACCATCTCCCCATTGAGCCTTGTAGAATTCTTGCCGCCAGAACTTCCAACTGGTTGAGAGGTGTCCATAATATTATGAAGACAGACATAACTACCTCCAGCCAATCCTTAGATGCCTGAGGGTCTGGCTCACCCCTGAACCTAGGAGGTCTCTACCTCTAGAACTCATGCAACATACTTAGCCTATGTGAATCCTCTACCAGTATTACTGGTTGTAACTGCTGCCCTCCAGGTGGTGGTATCACTGGTACACCACCTGGGGTGCTCTCTCTAGTAAAAGTCCTTTTATCAACACCTCATTACTAGGCGGATCATCCTCATGATCACGCATTAAAATCTTGGCTAGTTGTCTGCAAGGAGGCATCTAAGAATATATCATGACGTACCAATGTCAATAGAGTATACCTGGTGAGCTGATACTAAATCAATAAGAACATGAGATTACAGTCAATCCTTTATGATGCATGTACCATTTATTTTTCCTGGAAACTAGTTTTTTCATATACCGAGTCAAAAATAATAATTCAGAGCCAGGGTGAAAGGATACATTGTCTGCCACCCCAACACTAGAGTCCTTGGTCTAAAATCTGAACTTGAAACACTTAACACTATTTCCCCAAACCAATATTATAGCCTCCTGGTTTTTTAGGTATAACTAAACACCATTGATTCCACTCTCTAAAGACCTATCCCCCGGGGCCCATGCTGTGACTACACCAATCCTTCCTTTAATAGGCTAGGGGCTACCAAATGGAACCAAGTAGGCATATCCTACAAATGGGAGGAATTTTACTAAGAACCTAGACACACACACACACACAACTCAAATCGCAAAAGGCTAAAACTGAAAATCGTATGTAAACAAGCATGCATATCATTAAGATACCAACAACAAAGTATGATAATACAAAACTGAAAAATAAACGGTGCCTGAATACAAGCCCAACCAAATGGAAAGGTACAGGCTTCTTATATATATTCGTAGAAAACCCTACCTTAAGGGTAGGTACCAAAAAAACTATCTGATTTTTTTGAAGCACAACTCATCTGTCGGGCCTCTCTTTAAGAACCACTTAGCCCCGACCCACCAAGGACTCTGTCAAAGCATCGATCATCTGCACAAGATGCGAGACATGCCATCATAGCTCATAGAGGGGTGAGTAAAAAAATACTCAATAGGGACCCCAAAACCATAAATGATAAATACAACTAAGGATTGTATACAGAATAATCCAGCAGAAACACAAAAATTACCCCGCAAAGGAAACAAACGAAGTACACCATAATGGAAACACACGATTTACACCACAATGGAAAAACATAAAGTATATTTCATACGGTCATCTCATATAGGTACAAGTATAAAGTATTAAGAGAAGGATTTTAAATTATAGTACACATATCTCCATGTCCTCATGACATTATAAGTTTCATTTGTGCATAGAGTGTCGTTGTCACACAGAGCATCGATGGCACATGGAGCATTAGTTGTGCATAAGTAACTGATGGTGCATGAAGCATCAGTGTCATCTAGAGTGGTGATGGTATATAAGAAATCGATTGCACACAGAGTGTCGATGGTGAATATTGCATAGATAGAACACGAATCATTGATGGCACCCAGAGAGTTAATGGGTAAAGTGGTCCGTCAAGTCATATATCAATATAATCACATAGTAATAGCCAGCCTCAAGATTCCACTTATATCACGCTCATTTTGGAAGGACCTATTCCTCAATCCATTAGTCTATATGACAAATTCCACAGAAACTCACTTAGACTATCTCAAAATGAATTCCTTGTCTCAAGGCTACTAATACAACAAAGATCTCGTAAAACCTATACATGGTTTGAATGATATGGTCAATTTAGTAAAAAGGGTCATGTCCAGGAATGACTCGACCCAGTCTAGCTGACCCAACATGACCCGTTCTGGACAAACTGACCCTGTCAGTTAGAGATGGTTCGAACTAGCCCATCCTATTAGGATGTAGCCTACTGGGCCTTCCGGTCTAGCCCGCGGGGACGCTGAAGCGGCCTAGTTCTCCAGCCTGGCTCGTGTCATGGGGACTAGCCTTTCTCTGCCAGAAACGGTCCGCCCTGGCCACGTTTTTCTGGTCCCCATTGTCTCCTAACTGGGTGGCCATCCAGGTCCCCTGGTTAATGTGGTTGTTCTGCGTTCCCTACAAGATCATGTGGCCTCCTCACCATCCCGCAAATGCGAACTCTGAGAAGTGTCCTACAGTAGCCTCCCAAATGTCGTGGGGTCCCGCCTATGTGGCGTCAAAGTCGTGTCCCACAGCAGCCCTCACCGCTGCCTCCTGCCAATGAACCTATCCACCACCCACACCATGCGCCGCCATGGGCTCCTCCTTAGGTGCGGTGCTGCTAGACTGCAGCTGTACGCCCCGCTGGAACCGAGCCTCTTGCTAGGTCGTGTGTAGCCCTCACCCCCAATCACCCTACCCGTGGACCTCTGTTCACCGCACCCTCTAATGTGAGCCACATCCTGCCTATTGTGCTCCCATCATAGCTCCTCAATCCCTCACGGATCACAACATTCGGTCTTAGATCATTGCACCATGGCCTGTGGGTGCATTGATCAATTGTTGACGTAGTATTTCCAAGAGTGAAGAACACACAAAAATCATGATAGATTTAGGTTGATAAAGAAAATGAACACCCACATAATAGAACTTGGAAATGTTCATTTAGCCTTGGTCTGTTCTTTCTAGTGGGATCACAAAGAAACCAACAACGTAATAATCACCAAAATCTAATTCATTGAATCCTGCAATAATTATCTACACCACATGAATGATAGAATCATGGATAAACCTATTCCTGGGTTGGTCCATGTTCAAATTTTGTTCCTAAGAAGGGATAAAGAAATCATGAAGAGATCAACACCCTAACTCAAGGTTGGATCACTCATTGACGAAGAACCGGGCTTAATTTCATCGTTGATCCTCAATCTTCCAGTTTTCTTCGATCTGCCGTGCTCCGATCTAACTTCCAATATTGATTCACGAAAAAATTGGAAATGTATTCTTATATCTCTGCCTCTGGGAAACTCCATGGTTATGGTGATAACTTTGAATTTCAAAAAAATATTTTTTAAAAAAGAAAATATTTGACGCATCCTAGAAAATATTTTTATTTAATATTTTAATGACGTTCACGCCTAAAAATTACTTTTCTAGCCGACCCATGTCCAATGATGTTAGGCCACACCAATGGAATACACGCCCTTATGAAATCAATGGTGGTATCATATATCCATTTTGTGTAACCGTTTATGAGTTATTAGGATTTAAAAATAAAACAATTTTTATTTAATTATTTTAGTTATGGTTACGACCCTTGTGCCGTTTTCTACAGATGACCCATGCCGAACAATGTTTGGTCACACCTAGGATAAAGCCACTACAATAAGATAAACGGTGCCCTTATATTTCTAATCTGAGCACCCATTTATGAGTTATATAAATTTTTTTGAAAATTCACTTGTACATTCTATTAAAGCATAATTTTTTAAACAATAATTTTTGGAACCATGGTCCTCAGAATAAAATTTGGTCTCAGTACCTAATCTTGGAATTTTCCCAAATAATTTCTAAAATTATAATTAGGATAATCAAATTCATTACAACACTAATCCTTTAATTTCACTTTTGGATTGGTAATCTACATGGTTCAATCACAATGATAAGCAACCAAAAATATTTTTTGATAATAATTAACCTAGATTTCATAATGATCAAAAACAAATTAGGATATAAATTGATTAAATGAAATAATAATCCCTGGAATGCAGAAATGGTCATGAAATATGAAATGAAGAGGAATTGGAATTGAATAAATGGTTTACATTATACCAAAACATGAATAATAAAAAGAAACAATCCCTAATAGAACTCCCCCTACAATCACATCACCCAACCCAACGAAAACAACTCGATCATGCTATTCATGATCATAATTAGATTCATGGGTACCCAAAAAAGAATAGAGGCTACGAATGGTGGTGAATCTGGGTTCCAGATCGTCACTCCATACAGGTAGCGCTCCAGTAGTCTATTGGCTCCCTATTGATCTTCTATTCTAAGGATTCCATAGCAATGATCATAGGAATATTATTATTAGCCTCTTCATGAAAACCTTATCCACTACATGTTTATTTTTCTGTCCATAAAAAAGTCAGAGGTGTAATTATATTAGATGACATGTTATCCATTCTGCACCAAATTTTTATCTCAATCATGTCTAGCACATTCATGACATTTAATTGTCTTAAAAAATGTTTAATTATCTTAATCTATAATTTCCAGCTTCATGCTTCCTTAATAATATAGAGTCATCCTGCTTCACTTCAATCACAATGTGAAGTGTCTTATGGCCCATATTTTCTATACTATTCATTCCTTTTCCAACTATTTGTTTTTTCCTACCATAAATCATAAAATAAGTCAAAATTAAAAATATTGGAAAGATTAATCATTTAAATAAAAAAGTAAATATAATAAAACACTCTAAAATGTATGCATGAAATACACTTATCAACATTTCACTAGGCTTTGAAAATATTTCAAGATATATTCAAAGCCACAACATTGGAAAAATTGAGTCTTTACATTCTCCCCACCTTTGGGTTTTTCATCCCAAAAAGTAAAAAAGAGTACTAAAAAATGACTTTGGTACTAAGATCATTTCTCGGTAACCCAATCCTAGTTTCACTTATAAATATTCATGTACATCCATCGAAAACACCCAAATGGACTGAATCACCCCTAAAGGATCATATCCTAAAAATCATTGATCTCCACTGAGTACTCGACAAAGGTATCTCAATCCTCAATTTACAGATATTCCCAATTGATAACATGTTATGGTTTGTGAAGATACCTCCTGATATAGGACATGTGAAAACCATATTTTACCAAGTCTAACTGCAGTGGTAGAGCCAAGTGGTACACCAACTCAATGACTCTATGTAGTATTTGGAATGGGACAATAATCATTAGAGAAAAATTTCCACCCATTAAAAATATACGGAATCCATGTTGATATGATACCTATAGGAACACATGGTCTCCCTCATTGAACTGAAAAGGCCTCCATCATCATTACATATAGAAATAATCATATCTCTTTGAAGCTCTAATCCACACCTATATGATCTAAAACACCTCTATCATAACTCACTCCAAACATTTTCCCAAGAGTGCTTAATCACCTTGATCAGTACAATATAGTAGATACATACATGGTTACCTATAAAAGTCCTTGAACAATGGCATAAATATTTTAGAATGGTAATTGTTGCTGTATAGAAACTCCACTAAGGTTTGGTGGTCCTCCCAACTATGATTAATGTACAACATGAAATCCCACAACATGTCCTCTTATACGGAATGGTTTCCTCAATCTATAAAATAGTCTCTGGGTGAAACTCTATGCTCAAACACAATTGATTTCCAAAGGAATCCTACAATCCTCTCAATAATTGTGTCCTGAAGTGATCATCACACACTGATACAATATTATAGGGAACTCCAAGTAGACAAACAATATCTTGCACATAAAGGAGTCATAAGATCTCAACTGAACTATACTCTCCGAAATCTATGAAGTGGGATGACTTGCTCAGCTGGTCTATAATTAGTCAGATGAAAAATTTTACTCTACATGTTTTTGGTATTCTTGTCAAAAATTATGTGGATATCCCATAACATATCCACTCTGACACTTCCATGGTTATAAATAAATCTACTAGAACCTAGTGATCAGCCATCACTTGCTAACATGTGAGGCACCAAGATATAATCTCAGCTACATATAACATCATATCTGGCCACCAAAATTAATGGTGGAGGTCCCAATACATCTTTTCCACAATTGGATGCACAACCAAATGGGTTTTATGAAACTCCCTCATCACCTCCTCCTAGAAAATCACTATTACCATCATCCACCCTCTTAAAAGGACGATGTGCTCTAGATATTCAAAAAATTTATCTAGAGAATGACCTGTGAATATCTGATCATGTAATGTATCTTAGTTAATATCTCCATGTTGAGATTCCCTAACAAAGTGAATAATCAGCAGACTAAAAACCGTCTGCTATATATAAGAAGCACCATTATTTTCTTATAAGAAAAAATGAAACATGGCTAACTTCTCCAAAGCTCAGTCAAAAAATATGTGAAATTTCTCATAATGAGAGAAACTACTACCAGATTCACCATTCTATGATTATATACTATCTCAAAGTCATAATCGTAGAGGAACTCTATAAATTGAATTTTTCTCAAGATAGGATCCTTTTGAGAGAATATATAATTGAGAATATTTTTATCATAATAGATGATAAAAAAAATAATCCATAAATTAGTTTCACCACATCTTTAAGGAAAATACTACATCTTATAACACATGAAAATTTTTAATGTAGTTTTTCTCATGCGGTCTCAATTGTTGATACATATAGACGATCGCATCATGCCTATGTATCATTACAAATCCAATTATTGTCCCCAAGGAATCATAGAACACTATGTAATCGACAACCCCCTATAGAAATCCAGGATGTGAGTTCTCTTCAATCGCTACATCAACTCATAAAAGGACCACTGACACCTATTTTTCCACATGAAAGTATTATCTTTTTGATCCAAATCAATTAAAAGTCTTAATATCACAGATAAATTGGGAATGAATCTCCAATAGTTTCATGATGAAACAAGGAATCATAACACCTTCATCATGATCTTGTGTGTCTCCAAAGCTAACACCACTAAGAACTAGACAGGGTCTACTGCTACACCATCAACTGAGACAAAATATCCCAAAATGTGTACCTCCTGAATCTAGAAATAACACTTCAATAGCTTCCCATAAATCTAGCACTCTAGGTGGGTGTTTAGAACCATTCTCAAGTGTCTCATGTGATCCTCCTCTGACATTGATCACATTGGGATATCATTAAGGATGGACACCATAAACCGGTCTAATAAAAGATAAAATATCCAATTCTTGATTTCTATGGACACTTATGGGGTTTTCTTCAAACCAAAAGTCCTCACTAGGTACTCATAGTGAATATAGAGACATTGATATTCCATCTTTAGTATATCCTCATCACATATTCAAGGCTGGTGAAATATTTATTTGAGGTCAATATTTGAAAACCATCACACAACAATCAACTAATCAAATAGGTCATCGATAATTGTTAGTGGATACTTATTATTCATGGTTACCTACTTGAGACACTAATAAAATATAGACAAGCACAAGATTTTGTAAACTATCTTGGCGAAAAACACTGGGGATTCCTTAGGGGGAAAATGGGTCCCATGGATCCCTTACTCTATAAGCAATCCAATTGTACCCTTATCCCTAAATGATATGTGAGATGAATTATATTTTCTAATTGATATATCGATGTATCCCCATAGTGTAATTCGTTATAGAAGTCTATCTCTTATTGGGGGAAGTAATCCTAGAATGATCTCAGGAAATATTTTTATCATACTCCACCACCACTAATGAAATATCAAACATCATAGAATCCACTACATTAATATTCATGATATAGAAATTTCTATTAATTGTCTATAATCTATTACCTATGATGCCATCTTGCACTACCTGTGTTTCCTTCTCACCCACGATGGAAAACTTCTATCTATCTGAGTAGATACAAAACATCCTCCACCAAAAATTGTAAATCTAAGAACAAACAGTGGATATCCAATCCATAACTAAGGAGAATTTATATGCACTAATAACTAATACAAATATATCCCATATGAATCTCTCACTTCCCAACATCAGATCACAGTGTCGATAGAAGTGTGTGATCACTAAATCACCAATTTTCAGAGTCTCCAAGCATAAGGGTAAAGACAAGGGTTCAACAAGTATCTCAAAGTATAATTCTAGATAAGTTTCATGAAATTAGTGTCTTGAACCCATGTATATAATTATATAAGATAAAGTGTATAAGACACATACAATACCTCAAATCATTCTAGGATCCTCCTGGTCATAGGCCTCCACTGCCTATAGTTGTCCCCTCCCCAACCACCAGATCCCTATGCTCGACACAAACCACCTAGGGATGGTTGTGACAATAGGTCAAACTTCCTACCACCTTCTACTATACTACACACTCCTCTAAAAAAATAAACTTAAGTATGTACCTCCAAGATAATTCCTTTCTCTCTTCATGGGTGGTCCCTTGACCATGTCCCCAACAGCTATATAATAGGTTTAACAATCTCAAAAAGTATCCCCTAACCATCATGGGAGAAAGAATGCCTCTCTGTCGGCTGACTCAAGCCACACTAAGGTCCTTGAAATATGAATACTTAATCATATGATTATCTCTTAAAGGATCCAACTTGGCTTCATCCCTGTGACTACTATAAGATACCTTCTATTGAGGTCTCCACTCTAGAGTAACCACTACCAAAACCTTTTGTCAACGTCTATTGTACAAAGAACCTATCCACTATTATGTATTCATAAAGTGCCTCATCATATGTTGGAATTAAAATAGACATCGCTGAATCCATGATATCTTGGTGATGACCCTTTTAAATGGTCTGTGTTCTGAAAAAAGGATCTTATACTATATCCAGGTAGTATCATGAGAGATCATTAAATGTTAATAAATTCTCCACCACATTCATATTACTTTACTATAAATTCATAAGATCATGTATGTTCACTAATCACAATGTGGATGTATAAAACCCTCCCTTTAATAGATTCTCTGTTTTACAAGGAGAGATCTATTTCACCATGTGATTGGGTCACCAGACTCCACCATCTCCCAATGCATCTATGAAGAAGACTTGATGTGAGGTCTTCCATCTAACATACTAGTTTCCTCACAAGGTGGGAAACTATAGCGACTACCTCTATCTAGTCCTCAACTAGTTGGGGTTCTAGGTACCTACGAATCCTAGGATGTTTGTACCACTAAAAATCATGCATTACATTCGTCCTATATGCATCCCCTACAAGTAATTTTAGAATTCACTGCTTCTCTATGGGTGGTAGAATAATTGAAAAACCACATAGAGGTAATACCTCATTTACATGACCCTATACTAAAGACTCATCTGTTAGTGGATCATCTTTGTGATCACACAATGTAATCCTAGCTAGTTATCTTCATAGCAGAACCCTTCAATAACAAGGACTCACCATGATTAATGAGTATATCTAGGTTGATGATTTTGTAAGGAAATGGAAAACATAACTCATTTATATATGATGAATTTACCAATGATTCCCCAATAACCAGTGTCCACAGATACTAAGTGAACATGAAGGTTTTCAGATCTTTAGTGAATAGACAAATCATCCTCCACAGTAACACTACAGTCCATACCATGATAGATGAATTTGAAACACATTAACACTTTTTCCATAAATCCCAAACAAAACTCATAGCTATAAAAAAATACATGCTCTCATCCTAAGGTATAACAACATTCTATTACCAATTTATCATGACCTGACCCACCAGGGCCCACCTAGCTAGTGCTAATCTGAGCGAGACTAACCCAATATCACCTCCAACTATCCAGGGGCTATAAATCAGCGATGAGTAGGCATGTGACACACATGAGAGGCATTATCCTTATTACATTTAAACAAAAACACTTCAAGACTCCCATAAAATTAAGAGAATGTTCAAATAATTGATACTTTAAATTCAAGCATGAAATCTATCCCTAGTGATATAGAGTGATAAAGGTACCAAATACAAGACCAACAAAAAACTGAAATTTAGTCTCACATTCTCAAACAATTATGGGAATACTCTCAAATGAAACACTGGTATACACCTCAGTTTTTCTAGCTATGAAATGATCTCCACCTACTTCTTATCCTCCTAGGACTCTATCAAAAGGTCACTCATCTATATAAGACATGAATTGTGTAGGAGTATTCACTTCATGGGTGATTATATCAACACCTATTATGACATAAAATATCACTAAGCATAAATAATCAAGAGTATTCAACTCATAAAAACAATATATTACCAAAACCCAAATATACTCATAACAATAAACAAGACTCATGTTGTCTCAACCAATACTACTATCCACATGATACCACTAAAGAATTATAGTTAATGTTCAATCCAGTAGAATCCACTCCACGATCCCTGATATCACTGAAAACAATCATCTATGATCTCATGATAATTGATCCCCGCCTAATATGTACTCACTAGATCTCTAGATATCTCTTCCTCTTGGTAGGGGATCACACCCTTGGTCACTAGGGGTGTAGCACATACCCCAATAGATCTACATTCTAGATAGTGGATCACCTTATAGTTGATGGTGTTAATGTTGATACCATGATCCCCACTTAGGACAGATAAGGGATACAAACTTGGTCCCACATGTGGATACTCAAAACTCTATCCAATATTGAACCAATAGTGGGGATCAAAATATTATGTTGAGGTTTTAATGTCACAATATAACATTTTGAAAAAAGATTAAGTATAGAACTAAACTAATCATAGTCAAAATAAAGAAATGAAGGGATCTAAATAATATTAGAGGTTCTATACATTGTGTACTAGGGGTAAATTATGTGTGTTTACAACCAATGGTATTCCTGTGTCTCACTTTTTCACAAAAAATGTATTCTTACACATAAATGGAATGTTCCATAGGGTACATGGCATTTAGAGGTTATTTTATACCCTTACCGTGATGTATATCTATGCCCGTGTACACCTGTTTTTTCCCATGTATAGTGGTCATGCCCGTGTGCTTGTTCGGGTTTGAGTACTGAGTTGTTACAATGTGATCTACCCATTACCATGTACCTTATCATCTTCATGTCAATGTGCTCCTAGTTTTCATTCCATCTTTTCTGAATTGGGTAACATGGAGTGTTACACATGTCAGATGGCTTGTGATATTTAACTTTACATAGACTCCCTAGTATTGTAGCTAAGGGGTCCCACATGGCATGTATCTTCAGGTTACTCACCCTGTACTATAGATTTTTCTAGATTATATGGTTTATTAATGATTATGATCACACTAATGTCACTATCATATCCTCCAGTGATATTGCTTGAGGATCGTGGATCTTGTCTACATGAGAATTTCCATCCTCGAACACCAGATTCTGGTCGTCAAATTCAATCAAGTAACCATCCATTACCTCTCAAAAACCCCATGAATCAATCCAGGGAGAACGATAACCATTTTTACATTATAATATATATCATATCTACTCCTATCCTCATCACACTTGATCCCATACTATACTCGCAGAATGTATTTGTTGTACTAAAGAATGGTTATGCAGTAATCAAAATCCTGGTATTCATCAAACTATGGGCAAAAAAAATTTCTTGTGATAAATGTGAAATGAAATAGAGGATAAGAACATAAAACATAAAATTAGGAATTAACCTCGGTATTTTTTTACCCTTGATCAATTTTTATAGAATTGATTAATGTATAGATTTACGAAAAAAATAAACAAATCAACATGAAATAAATCATCATTCGATGAATGAATAAATTTTTATTTGTTTATTTAATTTTTTTAACATAATATAAAAAATGGGATGAATAAAAATAAATTTAATTTCCTTACATGATTTTATATTAATCAATGATGATGAAAGATCCTTCATTGTAGTCATTGAAGATGTCTATGAACTCTATTGGTGTAGATGATCCCTACAATGTCGATCTGATCCTCTTGTCAATTGTCCTCCATCAATGATATCAAATGGCTCATCTCTAGGTTTCTAAGGTTAGGTGGATAAACCTATGATTTAACTATAACCATGTATTTATGTAGGATGGATTTAGTTCAAGTTTATATCAAAAATAAATAAATATTTTTTTAATTTAACCTCCCACGACTGTGCATAACCCAATCATCCAACACGCTCCATGATTTTATCACACCTATGGTAAAACTCATTCTTAGAATTCAAATGAGGCCTCATAATTCCAATCCATGACTCTGTTTGTGAGTTATTCCACTTTATTAGGAAAATTTCATGAGCATTATATTTAATAATTTTAATGTTTTTAAAATTCTATAATATCACATCATCTCAATTCCAAACTCTGAAACTATCACTAGATATATTAAATGATTTTTCATGGAATAAAACAAGAGATTTCACTCTCCATAATGTACCTTTATATGGTATAGTTTGGTGGTATATGTTTCCTTTTCAAGATGATGGTGTAGTCATATTTGATTCATTAGGTATAAGATTCCATGCTATGTAATTTTTTAGAGGATGTATAGAGAGACCAGGTTTCTAATGGTGATTCCATAGATGGTTGGTATAATGATAAACAATATTTGGTTTTTTACAAGGGAGACTTTTCATTCCTTTTATAATACATGAGGTGGTTATCCATGACTTCCATGACTCACTATTAGAAGTACATACCAAAATTGAAGAATATTTTCCATTCATTGATTGGTTTGTATCCATGGATTTGGTTGAAGCATTCAATTGTATATTTTTTACCTATTTTTTTGACTTATATGAGTTTAAGGATGATCACGGTTTTCCAAGTGGTTTATTACAACCCTTTGATGTTCCACATTGAACGTTATAATAAATTTTAAGTGACTTATTCACTGGGTTACCTTGAGCATACGGAGTTAATGATGATTTATGGGGTCTAGTAGGCAATATGAAAATGTAATACCACCTCTTAGAGGTCATAAAATTGATATTAATTGATTATTTTTTATTACATACTTGGAGAAGGTTGTGAGGCTCCACAGAGCCTTGAGAAAGATAATATCTGATTGTGATCCTCATTTAGTATCTTTTTTTTTGATTGTTCATCAACATTTTTTGGAATTATGTTTTACCTTAGGAGGACCTTTCATCCATATACAAACTATTAGACATAGTGGTCCATTTATACACTTGATGACATGTTTCAAATCTGTGTCCTAAATTTTGAATGTTCCAAGGATGTGGATATTACATTTTATTGATTTTTCCTATAATTATTTTATAGCACAATTGGTTTAGAAACAACTGACACATTTTATGGTTTAACATTCTATTATCTTTTTTGTTTTCATGAGTTCATAGAGTCATTAATTCATGGGGATGGACCAATGGAAATAACAATATAGATTAATTATGTAATTTGTTATAGGAAAAAGGTATGTCATGATTGAAAATAGTCTAAAGATGATAATTGGAGGATAACTATAGATTTCTACATTAGATAACATGTGTTCTTGTAGGTGAATCCTTTTAATGGGAAGTGATGTTTTGGACATGGGAGTTTTCTTTATCCATGTTTTTAGGAATTTCATGGTGCGGGATCATGTTGTAATTTTTTTATATCAGATATAACTTCCCATATAGATGATCTAAATTCATTGTGTCTTCCCTATGTCACAACATTGATGGTATCATCAGGAAGACTCATAAATTCTCAATTGGGGTGGGATCAACATTGGAAATGATGAGATCATAGGGGATGTGCTTATAGGGATCCAATTCTGTAAGAGAAGTTCTTCCATGTTCCCCATATTCCTATGGTTCATGTCTCATGGATTCATAGTGGTGTGGAGGAAAGTACATGGGAATTTGAGTCATGAATATGTGCTCTATATCACGAGTTATTTTATTGTTATGATTTTTTGTATCATTATTTTGATGATAATTTTTTCCTTTATATAATTTGTGATATGGTTTTATATTCCTTGATTCCTTATTTTATGCTTGATCTTATTTGATAGGTATCACCCATGGTAGTGTTTTTAGGATCTTTTTGTTGGTATTTTTTTTGTTTTTCACATTATTTCTCTAGGTGTGGTTGTTGATCTCTTTTGCTAGAGATACTCTTGAAAGTTACTATATGAGTTGGTTGTTTGGAAAGACACATTTCTTTTTCATCTCTGTAGGTTTTGTTTTAAATTTATATGGATGAGAATTGTCTGAAATGTAACATATATAATTATACAACACTTTTTGACCATTATTTTTTGGTTTTACAAGGTTTGGTGTTGTCAAGGAGGGATTAGGAAGAATTTTGTGTAGTTTGGTGGTGATTAAAGACCTTTGGAGGCTTGTCGGTTCACCATAGATAGAAAAAATGGATTTCCATGACATTTTGGAGGATGTTTTGGGCTTGGTGTGTACCTTTTTTTGAAATACCTAAATGAATTTCTAAAGGTGGGAGTGGAACTTGGAATTCGTCTTGGAGGGTTAACTATAATAAAATGACCAAGGATAATGTTTTTTGTCAATGTTGTTTGGAATGTTGTGGCTAGGAAAAAATGTTTTTTGTTATATTCCACACTATATGGGAATCAATTTCATGTCTTGTGTGATCAAGAACAACCAGAAATAGTAAAAAAATTGTAGGATATATAGTTCTTAGTGGTGGTAGCTTGGTGTCCGGGAGACGTTATTTGTACTAGATCCTAAGACTGGGTAGTTCACATAGTGTGGTTGGAAGCTATATATCTTATATGATAAGAGATTTGAAATGATACCCCACTATGTTTTGTAGGGATAATGACACCCAATGGGATTTGATAGGGTGTTCCTCTCACGATATTAATGTTGGTGAGGAACATATGGTAGACTACCCCCTCTGACCTCACTCTCTTCTCTTTTTACAATTATGTACTGGTATGCATGGTGGTTATCATTCCCATATATGTGTGGAGACCGATAAAATTGATTATATTTATTTCACACACATGTATCTACAGATATAGTATGACATAGATTATTATATTTATAACTCGTATGAGATTTTATGGCTTGAGTTATAATACATGAAATACGGCCTATGGTGGCTCCCAGAAACTACTTAGTTATTATTTAGAAATGTGACATGGGTTGATATGATAAATGGTGTTCATTGTTAATGGTGATGAGATGGCGTGATTCACATGATTCATGGTATAATAATTATCCCAGTTATCATTGGGATGACATAATTTTCGAAATATAGGGCTTAATACTTGCAACCTTTGGGTAGAGTGGAAAGAAGTGGGAATGTTACAGCGAAGAACATTATTTTTTTATTAAATTACATTATCAGTTGTATGTGATTCACATTGAGAGATTTAGATTATTATTAAGGGAGAAAAGAAAACATGATTATTTGGTAAGTTTGTTTAACTTATTTACACTTGTATTTGGCATGAGTTCTTTATCTTTTTTCAGGGGAGGATCTGAGGAGGATCCTAATAAGTATACATGTTATGTCCACCCCATGTATATATAAAATATTTAATAACAATGAAGGAACTATTTGGAGATCGGGATGAATATTACAAGAATGAAGATTTTTTATATAAATGTACGAGATTCAATGCCACTATTGAGATTTTTTGTACCTAGGATTACTTTTTTATTGTTTTAATTATGTATGAAATTACATGGATATACTTTGGATATTTATTAACTTGTATATTGAGAAGGGGTTATTAAGTGTTTTTTAGTTATCTCTCATTATTGTCAAATCATATATGTTAATTTCACCTATTTCTATGTATGATATTCCCTTGGTTCTTTCCACCAGCATGTGACTGACTGGAGGTGGGCATCAGGTGTCATTATCTCTCTTGTCTTAGGGCTAGCCCAAGAGGGGTACCTTTGGGGGGTGGGGTCAAGGAATTTATAATTTTATTATATGTTAAGATTTAAAATATTTCAACTATAATTATGGAAAATTCACTTCCTTTTTCGATTTATAATATCACTATTATCATAAGAATTAGTTTTTGGATTTTTTAGATATAGTTGAATTTATAGTGAAAAGTTGAATAATTTATTTTTCTAAAACCATCATTTTTATGAGATTATTATAAAATAATAATTTAAAACATATTTTTGGAACATTTTTCTTAAAAACACTATATATTAATAAAGAAAATTAAATCATTTAAAATATATATTATTCATTTCTAATACTCCCATTTACCATTTTGGAAAAGAAAAATTTCACACTATAAGAAGATTTATTTGTCTATATAAAAATTATTTTTAATAGAATGTATAAATTAAATCTAAAAAAATGTATTTTATATTTTGGATCAAAATGATCACATGATATATTATAGTAAATTATATTTTAGGGAATAGATGTATTTTTTGATATGATTAATGTTAACAACCATGGTAATGGTAAAACTGTTATCATCAATGTTTTTTTTAACTGAAATTGAATAATATTTACCTAAAAATATAAATTAATAACTTATAAATAATGATTTGAATATTAGTTTTTATTATATATTTAGATATATTATCCATCATTAATTTTGTAACCAATAAAAAATGTGATTTGGAACACTTAATTGTGAAAATATCCATTTTCTAAAAATATATTCTTTCTATATATTAAATATATTAATTTAAAAGTTTATTTTCTATTATATATGAATTGAATAATATTAATTTGGAAGTTATATTTATGTTTAAAACATAATAATTCATAAATAAGTATGACCATATATTTTTATTAAAACTATAAATTCCATAGTTAAAAACATGATATCATGGTAAAAGTCAACTGTTAAAATAAAATATCCTATTAAAAAAGAAATGAATCATGATTAAACAAAGTATGTAAAATATTAGTTGAGTCTTTCCTAAAAAAAGTTCACACCAAAATTCTTTACTATGAACTATTGGAGTAATTGAATAAGGAGATGTGTGATGATTTCATGGAAGTGTAATGGGTATTTCCAAATATCCTTTTTCTAAACTTATAAAAAGTAATCTCTTAAAAAATTTCAATTCTAATCTTACCATTCAGATATTCCATTAATATATACAAAAAATACCTATAATAGATTCAATTTACCCATACCTTATCTCTAGTTTTTTATATGGTATATTAGGGCCATCATTTCCATGGAGATCTCTAAGAGAAGATTGAATATTCAATGTATGTACTTCATACATTTTAATATTTTTTGCTTAATATTCATCATAAAAACCACATATATAAATAAAAATATTACTAAATTAGTAACATTATGATACTAATATGTTATTATAAGAATGTACCTACCATTATTTATTCCACTTCTCCCACTAAGGAACACCAAACAATTGTTATTGTATGATTGCAGACTATCACCTCCACGACACAACGTCTTTTGTTTTTTTAATAGATATCATGGTTGGTTACAATGATGATATTTCTAAATAAATAGGAAATATATAATTAAAATATTATTGTAACATTTGAAATTATATTATACCTTAATTCCCCCTCGTTCATCATGAACTAAAAATGTTAATAATGAATTATAGGACTACCACCTCGAAAAAATCACATATATCTTTTATCATCATGGAAGTCATTATTTATCCTATACAGTAATAATATTATTTAAATATATGAAAAATATGAATAATATCATGATACTTTCATTACAATGATATAGTAAAATTTCTAAACCATACCCACCCATAAAGATATAGAGTGATCATATTTGTGTTGGATTAACCACCTACTTGAATAATGCTACAAAACTCTATCATGGGTGAATATGTGAACTTAAATACTAATATTATTATAATTATTCAAGTTTTTCTGGTTTTTTAATGGTTATATTATATATTTATCTTTCTATTAAAATATTGTATTTGATTTATAAAACTACCGAAACAAGCCGACATCAATTCCATTTTTGCGCAACCATAAGTAAGAAGACTATAGAACAATTAAACAAAATGTTATAAAAAATGGTCCATATTAAATTAAATTTTTAAGAATTAGGATAATATTAAGGAATAAAATAAAAAAAATTTCATAATTCATGAATCTAGGTGTAATATCCTAATATTTCGGTATATGTTTTTTCCTTTAAGAAAAAAAATATTGATATCTTTCTTTACAAGCACTAAAACGATGGTTATGATAAATTAGTAAGTGAAAATGAATATATTTAAAATATTTTTATGATAAAATTTTGTATAAAAATATAGTATATAAAATATTAAATTTCTTTTAATTAAACTTTTTTATGAAATAATATTAGAAACACTTGATGATTAAGAAATTTCTTTTAAAATAAAAATAGATTATCATAATATTTTGACTATTTTATTAAAATATTAATTAATGGTATCTATAAATATAAATATTTAAATTAAAATTATTTTTTGAATTTAAAATTTAAATTTACTGACAATGAATTTTTTATCATTTTATTAAAATATTCAGTTTAGTCGAAAATGAAGAATTTACTAAAATTAAAATTTTTAGGAATTTATCCCTATATAAGAGTGGCCCATAAGGTGAGAAAATAATGTAAGTAATAAATTTTGAAAATAATGAAAAACATTCTCTTTATAAAATATTTTTTCATCATAGAAAACCCATGCCTGATATTTTTAATAAAAATAAAATAAAAGGTTACTCTAAAAAAGGAATCTGTTAAATATTTTATTTTAATTAAATAAAGTATTGTGAAAATTAGATTATGGGATGATTTTATTGTTAATTAATCTTCCTTTTTTAACAATAAATCAATTTTTACAATAAAACTTAGTATCCATAATAAATTTTTCATATACAGAATTTTAAAGATTAAAAACAATCCATAATTTAAAATATCCATTTTTATTTTTTAAGTGTGGTCAAATTAAAATAATATTTCCTTATATTTATGAAATTTATTATTTTAAATGGATCAAACATTCATAATAATCATGTTTATATTTTTTAATAAGGTTATATTTATATTATCAATTATAATATTATTGACATTTTTAATAATTACTTATGAGTAATATTTTTTTAAATCACTAATCCAACGTAGCTCGAATTTTCCTAATGTTAGCTTACATTATAAAATTATAAAAAAATTATGTTTTCATGTAATACCCACATATCTCAATAATCACATGAAACATTATGCAACTAAATTTCATGCACTTTAATTCTTATCCCTTACTTAAAAATCATTTCTGTGAAAAGTTTTATTTTCATCACTTACAAAAAATGACCACTACCATCCCTACCATACTTCACCTACCATTATAATTCCTCTTAAAAATATTCCCTAATTACATATAAAAAATTTATATTACACTAAATAAATATTTTGGTCACATATGATAGTCTAGCTCCTCCATTTCCAAAAATACTTTCATGATAATGTTCAATGTATCGATGAAGGTATCACACCTTTATTTAGCTTTTTTTCTTATTCTTTATTTATTCAACCACTACTAATATATTATATATATTATATTAGTATAATTTCAGTATTATTCTTATTCTAGTATGTTATAAAACTAATTTAATATCTATTTTATTCCATCCTCCAAAACCATTCAAAATATTAAAATTGCATCATGCGTATGTGTGAACAATTGCTTGCTTGCATGACATGTCCTATTATTCATCACTAAATTGAATGACATGTTTAAAATGAATTTTAATTGAAAAAAATTATATTTAAAACATTATTATTTTTATTAAATAAAAAATTAGTTTAAATTACACTTCCCTCTCATTTTATGGAAAAAACATTGCATACCCTATGTACGTAGAAATTTATGCCTCTGTGTAGAGACATGTTTTGTTTTCCATTTCTGCCAATTATAGATGAATTTAAGTATTATATGGATATATAAAAATTAGATTTACCACAATATTTATGTTATTGAGTTTCTGAATCTATTTGATAAATAAACATATCCATCGTTAACATGCCAATATATTCACATAAAAACGACTGAGCCCCTATGATTAACCGACATAATTGTCAATCATTTAATAAATGATTAAAACATGATAAGAATTCAACCATGATAAATTATTTATATATGAATAATGTTATTTTTATGTTTTTCAATAAATCAAATTATATTTTTCATCATGTTAATTGAATTTTCATAATTCTTTTGGACACACTCAAAGGCTTCAGCTAAAAACCACTTTCTTTCAGACAAATATCATTTTATGCGCTAAAAATATTTTAAATTTTATATATACTAATAACTAAATCATTGATATAACTTATCATCTATATTCATGATATTTTCTCTTAATAATAAATTTCTCTCTCTTTCAAAGAGTTTCTAAAGTCTTAATGGATTTTGTTCTGAAACTCCATTCCTTGAGAAAAGCTTTTATTTATAAAAAAATTTACATTTATGTGGTATAAATATTCCTAATTTTAATTTTATAATTAAATATATATTTTCATGGTATTTTTATCATTTCCTTTCTCTTTATCCTTCAATGTTTTTTATTATAATTTAATTCAAGCCATTATATTTTCCTAAACTATAGTCTTCTTTCCCACGAGTTATGATATCTCATCCTGATTTTGAAAATCCATGTCTATTTTTCATAACATTATATTTAAAAATATTATATGTAATTTTTCTATGAGAATATTACTTATAATCAATTATATCCCCCTTTTATGAAATTATTCTTTAAGGAAATGAATGTTTTTAATATGAATAACCCCTAAATTTCTAATGGGAATTTTTCTTCTATGTCTATATTTTACCTATTGAATGAATTTTCTATACTGTTTCATGTGACCTTCATAATTCTATTCACCACTTTTCAATGAAAATTTTTATCGTCCTTTTTATGATATGGGGTTCAATAAATGGTTTTAGTAGTGGTTTTAGATTTTTCAGAAGACTAGTTTTCAAAAATAATTTCTTCAAAATTAATTTGTTAAAATGTTCCAAAATTCAATATATCTAAATTATTTTAAATTTATAATATTGAAAAAAAATTATTTTTCTCAAAATATTTTTATAGAATGAAATATTTTAAATGCTTATATATGGGTAATTTTCTACCAAAAAGGAGTATCTTTTACATGTTACAATGTGAACGTATCTTTCCATTCATTTTTCTGTATTTTTTATAATTCCCCTCTTTTCATTAAAGTTTCAAAAGATGGATATAATTATTCACACAATTTAATAAAATATTCATTCTTAAAATGTTTTAAAATGTAAAGGGAAAAAACTATTTTCAAATCAATATTCATAATGATTA
Source organism: Viscum album (assembly GCA_963277665.1). Taxonomy (NCBI): domain Eukaryota; kingdom Viridiplantae; phylum Streptophyta; class Magnoliopsida; order Santalales; family Viscaceae; genus Viscum; species Viscum album. The sequence continues at coordinate 550,271,599 of OY728121.1, forward strand.
TACGATTTTTCTTCATCTATGTGTTATGTTTGGTCATGTGTATTTTAAAAATAATTCCCTCCCCTTTATTTGTATTGAAAAATTGTGAAATTCACTTTTATATTTATGGTATGTTCCACTAATTATTTTTTTTACTAATTATGCACTTATATAATAATTTTTAACCTCCAATTCAATTCACCCATTATTTAATTTGGTTCCATTATAATATTTAAGAGTGTTCACCTTTATTCCCAATTCATCATTTTATTAGGGAAATTGTTATCTAAAATGTATATTATTTTTATATACGATCTAATTATCATATGTGTAATTATCCTTATTGAGTGGTGTTTACATTTAATGTTTCTTAATGAAATTAGATACAAAATTTTATTCCAAGGGTTTATCACATCATGTTTATTGATGAAATCATGAATGATTCCTTAGCTAGCCACATTTAAAGGCTATAAACCCCATTTTATATCATTGATTTTTCATTTAATCTTGATCGAAACCATGTTTCCCACATATGAATGATTTTGATTGTGTGATATGGGGGAAAATTATATATTCCACCAATTCAATCTTTAATGTTTCCATCTCCTGAGTTATCATGGTGTGTGGGTAGTGAGCATAACCAATAAAGGCATGTGGACTATTATCCTAAGAAACTATGTTATATTAACAAGGCAGAGAGCCTTAACATATAATTTTGATTCAATGTTTATAAAATTATGATGATACAATGATCTTATGTTATTAATATAGATTAATCCATGTACATTAGATATCATATCTCTACTCCAATATTCCATGATTATTATCATTCGCATTATGATATCTTAATAAGCCTCTCATCTCCACTGTTATGAAATATTTTTTCCCTTACTAAGTGTTTGAGCTAACCATTTCATAAGTCTCCATTGCCACAGGTTATGAAAAAATGTATAATGTATTCAAATCATAGAATAATATATTGTGTGGATATTTTTGGGTTGATGTTAATAACTAATTAATGATTTATTAGCTCGTTATATAAGGAGAAAAAATAATCATTTTTGTGAGAACACTTGAGAATTATTAGTTAGTGTCTTTTCGTAATTTTTTAAAACTAAAAAATAAAATTTTCTTAAATTGTAAATGTGAGAAAGATATTTTTATTTTATATTTCTATAAAATAATTTTTATGTTATTTTTTTTGAAATATGATATTGGAGTATTGGTTGAGGGGAACAACATTAGTCACGTACACATAATTAATCTGAAATAAAAGATGGGTTTTCATCTCAATTACTCTTCATTAAGGAATTATTTGATATTATGAACCTATATTCATTTTTTGGTTCATCTACTACCTCATTAAATTATTTTTTCATATATCATTAATAATCTAGGATGCACCTCTTCCATTCATCCTCTTTCATGCTATGGGATATGATTGATTTCTTTACTTAAATATTATTTTCTTCCATAACTCAATATTTTTTCCTCAATAATAATGTATATAACTGATATTCATCTTAAATTTAATATATTATACACTATATAAATATTGAGAGATCACTTTTGATTAAATAGTACCTTATTGGTGAGTTCAATTCCTTTATAAAAATGAAACACCATGGAAAATAATTCTCATCCATTTAAAGGATAGTTTGTCCACCATATCCATAATAACCCTTCATAGAAAATTTATTCATTTTAATTAGAAACAATATTTTGAGTTATCTATAGGGAAATTAATATTTCTATTAGAATATTTTAAATTATATTTTTTTATTTTTTCTATGATTTTTATTTCATAAAAAATAACCTTCTTTACATTTAAGTTACATATTATCTTTAATTTTACCCCTTTTATATCTTAATATCATGAATTTAATCCATATATTGGACATATGTTCCTTACGTATATTCTTATTTTAATATACATTTCATTTATGGGGTTAATAATGTTTTATGTTCCCTTTAATATTATATCTTTTTGAAAAAAAACATGACTTAAAAAACCATTTCAATTTCGTATCTGAGGATAAGTGTCACATCCGTAATTTATTTAAAATGAATATATTCTAGAAACCATTATTATATTATGGAAAACTATCCTTTTTCAACACTATTCTTCTATAAAACAATAATGTTTTCCCTTATTTAAAATATATCCTTTTACCTATTTCATAGAACATCACCTAATTAGTTCCATTCTATTCATTCAAAATTGGATCTTTATCTTCAATTATTATATTGATGGACCATGTCTGAAACCATTTTCCCATTATTAGTTTTGAATGTTTAAAAAAATTTAATACTTTTTTTCATAGAAATAATAATGATTTATCCTTAGGTTATACCTTGAATCAGAATAATAAAACCAACTTTACTCTTTATGGTTTGCATAAAATTTCTTCTCATCATAGGGTATGAATATTTTTTCCTTTTTATTATTTAATGGGTGTCCCTAGAATTATATATTAATATAATTCATTTGGTAAATAATTATATCTCATTATATGGTATTTATATTATTAGGTAGTGATCATAATCTACCTCAAAAGATTGACCACCATGTTTATATGAATTGGGATTGAAAATATTCTACTATGGGACTTTGCCGATTATTTTTATGGGAATGGGTCTTGAACTAAATTGATATTGAAATTGTTATAATGTGTTTTTGTTAATGGGGAGTGAACCCAATCCAACATGTGACTCTGTCCACTATGAAAATTTTGGTAATCAGCATTGACCGATGCTATGTATTTTATGTTTTTTCTATGGTGGACCCATATTTATGATTCTATGATATTATGATATAATTTCCTCAGACAATATTACCTTAATTTTCTCACAATATTATGACATGGTATATGATTGGTATTTTCAGATTACATGTCCTTCTTGATTTATGGGAATATTTTATTTTCTGATTCTCTTTAAATAATACATTTCTCCATGATCTCTTTTCCTCATATTCTTATGATCTAACCCTTAATTTCATGTTAATAAGTGTTATATTTATTAGTGTTTGAGATTAACCATTTCTTAAGTTTCCCTTATCTAGTTTATAAAGATAAGTATACCTTATGATATATCAAGAAGGGTGTCCAGAAGAGTAGGATTATAGAAAAATGATCACAAGTTTTTTAAAATATGATCCTTATGTAACAGGTATAGAATGAATCTAAACCAAAAGGTTCTATGATATTTGATATATTATTTTGGGATATAATTACTAAAATATAGAAATGATGTGAAAAAGTGATATTTTTAGCTTGAGTATCATAGTATCTATTGAGCATGTGTTTTGTTATAATTGTGGATTAGTCCATTTATTTTATATTATTATTATTAGATTACCATAATTAAAACTATTGGGTTATTTTTAACAGATAAGACAATGTATAGGACAACATTATGAAATTTTATAATTTTTTTGAGTATGTAGTCTTCCAGGAAATTATATCAATTTTTGGATAGTGTTAATGGATGTGGAGATGGAAAATATGAACATAGGTTTAATCACACTAGAAATAGATGGTTTAGGAATGAATCAATCATCACTTAGATTCCTGGTGAGTGGCCAAGTACTATACATTGAGCTAGAAATTCTAGGGGGATATTTATTGGTCGATCATATTCAAATGACAATTTATAAGAAGGATTAATTTCTTAGTTAAATTTAGTTACTAGGTTTAGAATTATAAGGGTAACCTACTTCAGGTTAAATAAGACATATAATAAATAGTATAGGTTGAATCCAAGATGTATATGTTGATCTAATAATTAAATAAGTTAATATATTAATGATATAGGATAAAAAAGTGATAAAAATGTTGTGAAATAATTATAATAAAACATAATGGTATTATAAAGTGAGACATCCTTAAGTTAATTTTCACTTAGTTTATCTTGGACACTTATCTTATGATGATAATTATCCAAAACTCATGTTAAACCATTTTGATTTTAATAATGGATGGAATCAGAAGGGATGAGTTTAAAAATATGTGTGAGGGAAAATGTTGTGGATGTCTAAATGATTAACCCATTTAAGTGGGAGATGGAATGATAAATATGATGATTTTTCGTAATTGACTATAAGAAATTTTGATTAATTATATTAGCATTTTTTTCAATATTGAACCCACCAATGAAGAGAAATATGATGTCTAATGGGATATATGGTGATGAATATGTGAGGGAAAGAATAATAAACATCCTACACGTCAAAAATGTGGGAAGAATCACCAAAGTAATTACCTTAATGGGACTATAATATTATTTACATGAGGTAAAGGGGGGAATTAATATACAATTTTTCAAGGGAAATAGAAGGATAAAATGAAGGAACACATTGTTATTCCTATGTATCCACTAATGATTAGAGGATTTAGATGTGAGGAATTTGTTTAATTTTATACCAAATGCATCCATCCCACTACTAAAGTTGAAAAACAATAGAAATTACCTCATAGAAAAAGGGAATAAGAAAAATTTGATGTCGAGACTACTGTAAAGATAGAGAATGACTTTTCAATCTATATTTTCAATGTAATTTTTTATATAAGATTTCAAATATTAGGTACTGAGAAATAAATAATAAATGGTTTGTGCTATAATTAATATATACACGGTTTATGAAACTTTTTCAAGGTTTGAGGAATGTTACACCATATATATTTACCTCTTCTCAACATACAAGGATTCTATTTGGACTGTATTGGATATATTTATCGATGGATAATATCAAATTTCATTTAGAGAAATATATCAATTTTTATCATAAATTTACCCAGTATCAACTATTAATATATGGTTAATTTCGATTTCCTTATGGAAATTACTCAAATCGTATGTATAATAATTTTAAAGCTTATTTTTATTTGGGGGGGAGAAAGTACTGATCTAAAATTCCATTAAGTATTTTAATTAAATTAATATTATGTTAAATGATTGTCCTACATGAAACACTAAAACCAAAAAACCTCTGAGCATTATATAACCAATATATGTAATTGTTGAGTTGGTGATTATAAACATGGTTTACCACTTTATGAAATATATTTAGAATTATTGATCATTAATTTTTATATTAATAAGATAACTAATATGACCACCTTATGGATAAAAACATATACTCTCTTAAATTATATTTTTATGTTACTTATTTTATAAAACTAAATATACTAGATAAAAAGTATATTGTTGATATGATAAATATAAATTTTCATAAGAATAATAAATTATCCCTAATTTAAATATTAATTGATATAAAATAAGAATATTATAGGTTAATACATTGAAAATTTATTTTCCTGTAAAAATAGATTTTCATTATATTTTAAAATTTTATGTCAAATCAAAATTCTAATTTTTTTAATTAGTATTGAAAAAATTATCAACAATTTTGGATTTATCATTTAATTATTATCTTAATATAATTTTTCTGACATTGTTTTAAAATATTTTATTTTGAGGTGAATAGTTTAAAAAATACTAACATTGTTAAATCCATCAAATTTATGACAATATTTTAATTCCGGAATGGCCTAAATGACTTTTGAACATTTTATACAAAATATTAATATTTTCATATATATATATTTATATACATATATATATATATTTATATATACATATATATATATATATATTAAATTAGTATAAAAAAATATTTTTATAATACAATGTTTTAGTTACAAAACACATGCATTCCATTTTGGAAACTTATGTACTACTTCACTCTAAAAACAGTTTTATTTTTCTATGAAAACAATATTTTATCTTTAATATTAAAAATTAAATTGAAAAAATAAATTTCAAATTTTATATCAACATGATAATATTATGTAATAAGTTTAATTTCATTTTATTCATAAAAATATTATTACTAACATTACATTTAATGATAATGATAGTAAAATTACAACTATTTTCATAGAGTTTTTTATTAGCATTGTGTAATATATATAATGAAAAATAAATTAATCACTTCTCAATAATGATTCTAAAATAATTTTTAAGACTATATATAAAGATATTAATAGTCATTCATTTAGTAATCAAAATAAAATTTTATTTGGAATAATTAATTGTGAAAAATAAATTTTGAAAAAATAATGTTCATTATATATGTTAAATGATTTATTTTAGAAGTATTTTTTTAATTATAAATGAATTATTTTAAATACAGATTTTATTTTTTTTCAAAACTGCATAGTTTGGTAATATTTTTTACCTAATATATGGAAATAAAATATAAATCATATAGGAATTTTTTTTACAAACATAAAAAAAAAATAAAATATAAAAACCTTTGGTAAAACACTTTATACATGATGAAAAAATATATCTAAAGACATTTTTGGGGATTTCATGACCCAGTATCTCCAAAAAAACAATTATTACAAAAATTTGGAGTCATTGTCCAAGGAATTGTGTAATAATCACATATAAAAGGGGACCACATCCTCCAAATCAATGCTACGATTCCAATTCTAGTTCCCTTGAAAAGTTACCTACAATAACTCTACATGATTTTCATTACTTATCCTTAATACGATGATATCTATATGATATAATAAGGCCTTCATTTCTAAGGAAGTCTAAAAAAAATTGAGTCTCCAACATTATTATAAATAATTTGCAATCTTTTCTTCATAATATTCATCTTTCAGACCCTTTATATTCCAATAAATATAATGAAACAATTTTTATTATTATATTAATATTTTATTATACTTATGTACCAACTGTTATTTATTCATCTCCACCCACTAAGGAAAACAAAACTTTTGTTAGTATGTTTGTGAACTATCGCCTCCATGAAACAACATCTTATATTTTTCATAATACCACTCATTGTGGGTTTTAATGTTGGGATTGAAAGTAAATATGATTTATATAATATATATTTTATTCATAAATATAATGTTATCATATTACTTAATTCCCTTTCATTCTTCACCAAATTAAAATGTTGACCATGTGTTGTGAGGGTGGATGATTCCATGATATATCATGTCTCATTATTCATCATGATTTTCATTATTTATAGAAACCACTTAAAATATGAATCACATACTTATTAAAATCTAAATTATATCATTAATCAGTTTTTATTTTAAAATTATAAAATTTTATAAAAATATTAATCCATAGAGATATTGTGTGTTCTTGTGTAGTTGGGTTTAACACCCTACTTGAATAATGCTATAAAATCTACCATAGATGAATATGAGAACATATATAATAATAATATTATAAATTAATATAAAATTAATGGTTTTTGTTTTCTTTATTTAATATATTATTTATTTAATTTTTTATTAAAATATCATCTTCAATATTTAAAATTACCAAAATGAGCCGATGCTGATTCAATTTTTACACAAATATAAGAAAAAATATAAAATAAATAGATTTATATATGTAATATATTGCCCATATTAAATTAAATATAGTTAAATAAGATTAATAAGAACTAATAATTATTATTTTATTACTCATGGTAGTAGTAACTTGCATAGAATGAATTAGGAACAAGTTATGGGTTTCCGTCAAAATCACCCCTCAATGAGGCATGCTTTTAGATATTGAATAAATAATCATTTTTTCATGTTCCCAATACATCATGGCTTATAATATCATATATTATTGTATAAATTTTAAACATCCTTCCTTTCATTCTCTTTATTTTTATGGACTATGATTAATGTCTAACCCAAAGTAAAAGGGTATTTCAAAACTCAATATGATTTCTTAAGTTATAAAGTTTCTCCTTGAGTTTTTTATTTCATTTAATATGATATACAATATAAAAATATTCTGACATAACTTCTTATTCATAAATTTTCTACATTTATGAGTTCTAATCGTTCTAGAAAATTCAATTATGATAATTATGATTATCATCCTCTTAAATAACAGTTTCCTATACTTGTCCATAATTTCCATTCCCCCAATGAACATATTTTTAGAAAAGAAGCCTAATTTTGTGTTATTTAATGATACAATCACATTACCCTTCAAATATTTTCAATATAATGTTTTATTATCCTTTTTATTATGTGTCATTTGATAGAACGTTATTTAAAACATAAGATGGTATCTTTTAAAAAAACCCTTGTCACTTTTGAGTTACACATACTATTTCATTTTGTCTATTTTTATCTATCTTATTCTCATTGATATATTATATATGATTTATATATGTTACTTAAATATAAATATAGTTAACTATAACTTTATTTTTTGTGGTTAATGAATTTTTAATGTTCCCTTCAAAATTACCACATTTATGTTAACCTACTTATGGGTACTTTTTGATTTATTTTCTCATGAAAAGTGTCACAACACTAAAATATTTTGTAACATGAATATATTTTTAAAATTATCATTATTTTATATAAAACCATCCATGGTAAATTTTTATAATATTTAAGATAATAATATGTTTCCTTCAGTAAAAATATCTTTTAATTATTCCCTAAAGAACTACCCTAGTAGTTTTTTCTCTAATCCAGATCCTTATCATGAATTTTTTATATTAGAATACCATGTTCAAGAGTTTTTACGATTTTCAATTATGAAATCCAAAAATACTTTAGTGAATTCATATATTAGGAATCATTTTGATTTATCCATAAGTTATTACTCAAATTAGAATTATGAAACCCACTTCATTCTCATGGATTTGATCATGCTTATGATTTATGTTTGATTTAATTTAATTATTTGGAATTCATATGTTTTATTTTAATTATGTAACAAGTGGTAATAAATTTATATACGCCATTAATTAATTGGGAAACAATTTATATCTCATTATACGGATTGTATGATATTAGGGAGTGAACCTAATCCACTCTGGGACTTTTAAACTATGTTTTAAAGAATAGGGAGTGAACCCAATAAACCATGGGAAATTTTCTCTATTTTTGTGGCAATGGGAAATTAAGCAAATCCACCTATTTGACTAAACACCATGTCTATAGTAATTGAGTATTAACTCATCCACCATTAGCCTTTTTAAAATATGATAATATTTGTAGTGAGATTTAACATACACTTATGATATAATGGTTTATGATGTTCACACATATTTATGATTATTTGATATTATGATATCATTTTGTTATTCCATGTTTCTATGTTATTCTCACACTCTTATGTGATTTATTATGATTGATAGTTTTATATCAATAGTACATTCTTCAATATTTACGGACAAAAAATATTTATTCAAGTTCATTTTATAACTTATTTTTTCATTCATGTGTTTTATCGTATTTTTATGATATAAACCTCAATGAAATGTTTATAATTTTTCATGTAATGAATATTTAAGCTCACACATTTATTAATTTTTTCACTCATATTTTTATGAGAATATTTATAACTTATGAGAATTTTGAATTGGGTTTAGAAGAGTTTGATTGTTGTGAAATATTTACATGATTGTGTAAAATAATATCCCTGGTTAACCATTCCTCAATTATAGTAAAACAAAAGCATATCCAAACTTTGTTAGTCTATTATTTGATTTAATTTTTAAATTATGGAAATGATTTTATAAAATGATATTTTTATATTAGTATGTCTTATTATTAATCCAAGGATCTAGCATTTACATAATTAAGAGACCGAATAATCACCTTCAGCATAATTATTGTATGTATATAATGAATTGAAATTGAATAATTGAACAGGAATTTGATAAATAATATAAAATTTATTTTTCAGGAAGCAACTAATTATTATCATTTATAACAGTATGGGGATTATAAAATTATGTTATTATATTTATTACTTATGTTTAATGTTTTTATTTCCTTAACATTTTTGGTTAGTTTGAAAAAATATTCTTTAATTTTTTTAGATGAATTTGGGTAAAAAATACTAATATAGAATAATGATATGATTATTTATTTGCCATCATAAAATATGATAAAGTTATAGGTGTAGTTTTGAAATAATTTATATTTAATAATAATAAATGTACATAAGTTATTGCATGTGGTTTATTATAATCTTGTTGTTTCCAATTGATTTTATAATTGTATGAGATTTATTGTATTTGATTATTATTGTTGCATGAAAGGTGGTTTGATTAAAATCAGATAAAACAACATAACGATGCATTGATTTTGACATCTAATTTATGAGTCAAGGGTATTTAATCACTGATCATATTAGCCTATTTTTGAAATATTGAAATATTTTTGAAAGTATGTGTATTAAAAATTATTTCTTATTGATATATATTGAATATAGTATTCACATTTCCATAAATAGAAATATTATGAACTGGTTAATTAGATACAGATGTGAATATTTATTTTCAATGAAAAATGATTAGGGATGTGTGACCCCATTATTTATTATAGGATTCTTCAAAGCCTTTATGTTATGGACTTTGTTTCCTTTATTTTTGTATTGGAAATATATTGTAGTCCTGTATTTATGATCTATGATGATAGATATCTTTTTTAATTCTATGATAACCTGATATAGTCAAATTATTGGTGTGTAATAGTATGGATATTCAGAGGACATTTTGATGGTTTATGTTGGAATTGGCAAGATGATTTAAAATAATAACAATGATTTTGTGGATGACACTGAGGTTATTGTGATTAGTTTATACATGATATTTAATTAAGATTTATTATTCGGTGATTCTGACGGTTATATTTCCAAATGGATGTTTTTTATGGTTCTTAACTTCATAATAAATTTTTTATGCATGATATGTGCATTGTTGTTGTGTAGATTTATAATGCCCCATCCTTCAAAATTACATAATTATGAATTAAGTTAATAATTCACACTTATGATCTATTAGGTTTAGAAATTTAGAGAATTAGGTCATAATATATACAAAACAACTTGAATATTACATGTAGACACTTATATGCTGTTTTAATTTTTTTCATAAAATAAAAAATCTTAAAAGAAAAGAAACATGTCTAGTTCAATGTTTTAAACAACATGAATTTTACATGATCCCAAACGTGATCCTATTCCACATTTAGTCTTATGAAAAACATGGGATGAGCATAAAAAGCTCAGTAATGGATACATAAATAAGGAAAGATTTTTGTTTTTCAAAACAACATGTAAACCATGAATCCTAATAATGTAATAATTTTCACCTTAAATAAGTATAAAACCACTTCATTGAATATGAGCTAATTTTTTCCCTTTTTGTAACCAAAATCATACCATAAATCCCATAGAAAACAAAGTATATCAAATTAAGGTAAGGTGGGACAAAAACATTCTGCAATGGAATAACCATACAGTCAACTTCCTCACATATCACTAAATGGAATAGCCATACAAACAACTTCCATACATAATTAATTGGAGGTTATAACATAACCACCCATACATGGTTTATCAAAAAACCACCCTTTATTTGGTTTATCATGTAACCACCCTCCAAATGTCCAAGTACAAGTCTACAATCATGACACATAAAATCCTGCAAATATCAAATTTTCACTAATAAAATTTAATTCACAATCACAAGAAATAATTTCAAGATATTGAAATACAAAATCCACTTCAAACCCCATTTTAAGTGCATCCAGGAAACATGGGATCAAATCCAAGTAGAGGAAAATTTCTAGGATGTTGTTGAAATACTGTAGCAGGTACTGTAGCAACACTGTAGAAGTACTATATCAAGAACTATAGTAGGAACTGTGCAGAATAGTTGCAGGTCCTTTAACAGGAACTATAGAAGGTTGTGTTTCGCAATGTAGCAGTCAGGAATATTCCCTCGTTTGGACCTTCAGGCCACCAATTTGGTCTCAAAGTTCATTATGAACTTTGGGCAACCCATGCCTTCAGGTCAGTAAGGAATTCAGGCCACCTTTAGTGTAGATGCAAACTAGACAACATACAAGGAACAAAATTTAGAAGGAAGAGGAGAAAGGAGATTTCACCATAGCAGAAGCTAAACAGATTGAAAAAATGAGATGGTATGGCACATGCCATCGGGACAAGCCTGTGCATGCACAAGAAATCCCACCCGAACAACCATGCGAAGGTGAAGAGATGATTTCACGATGAAGAAGATGGGGAGGAGTAGTTCCAAGTAGTTAGTCTGGGTTGAATGTAATGTTTGAAGATTACAGGAAATGAATTAATCTAAGCCACACATGCTATGTAATAATTATACCTATTAGATTTATAATGGATCTGCCTCACCCACTGAAAGGTGGATTATCAAAAATCAATAAAAATGATGGCATTAGGGCCTTTGGAGGTGTAGAGGAAGCCAAATAATGATTATTATAGCAGAGAGGTCATTATTACCGCATACGTTAAAAACTATATTCTTGTCATTTAGTAAAATTATTTGTAGAAAAAATATTTCCTTTGAGTGAAATTAAAATTCAAAGGGTTTTATGCACCATATAAAATAATGTCATGTATGAATCAAAATATGCCTCAAAGAAAAGAGATTTAGACAAAATCTCTTACCTCGTGTCCGACTCGACTCATTCATTCAATAATTTACTAAATAACAAACTTATGTTAATTTGAACATGATTAAAAAATCATGATTATTATTCCTTTAATATAAATTATTACCACATTATAAAAATTTCATAATTATTTTAGTTAATATTGCTTGTTTGGTCGATATTGGGTACATGAGTCGAAATTGAACTAGTTATAATTATAAATTGCCTATGTGGTCAAAATTACATTACATAAAATATGTTATTCATGATTTAGATATAAAATATATCATATATATCCATTATATATGTATTTAGAATAGTCTATAGAATTTGGATATGAGAAATGAAATGTATCGTTCATGGAGACAGTAATCCGTACGTACGCATAAACACTACATTAATTTCTTTTTCATATTTAAAGGAAATAAAACTAAATTATACATAGTTATATTATAATTCCAGTATAATATATATGTTATATTTGTTACACATATTTGTTAATTCAATCCTTTGTACATTTCATTTATAGCATGAACGAGTCATATCACTTTGAGGCGGCGGTAGGCCGCACTTCCTCCAAAGAAATTATCGTATTTATACAACACAAAAAGCATAAAGGTATGTTATAAAATAGAATTAAAGAAGAATATAGATAAAAGTAATATAATTTATATCATATATAATTATAGTTCCATCATAATGGCCACCATGAGAGGCGGTTGGAGATAATTGAATTATCATCGTTTCATGAGGGAGTAGTTCACCATCCACATAAAAGTATGTTCTAAATCCATTAGATGGAGGGGTGTGTAAGTGTAGTTTGAATACATATCAAAGAAAAAACCATGTATATTTAGGATATTGTTGTATCTATGTAAACAAAGAATAATAAGATCATAGGGAGTGGAGAAGAAAAAATAATGGAAGGAAACTTGAGATAAGATGTTACCTCAAATCAGGTTACTACTTTTGATTTAAACCAAAGGGCTATATTGAATTTCCTTCTACCTATGTGAAGGATTATAAGAGGAATATAGGGATTTTGGGAGCTTATTTGGTCAGATTTTGGATGATCCAAGGGGCTTGAGATGTGTGAGTAATGGGATAGAGTTGATTGTCTTTTATAAGGGGGAGGTGGGCGCTTTAGGAATGTTTGAAAGTATTATTTTATTATAAAATGATTTTACATTTTAAAAACTTCCATATCTAATTATATGTGAATATAATATGACTGTGGTTCGAAATAAAATCAGCCCATATTAATTGGATTGTTTTTAGATGTTTTTAATCCATATCTTTTTTATTTAACCCATTTTTTACTCTTACAATTTTATCAACCATTTAACAGTTTGAGAATCTAAATAGTTACCAAAACATGAAAAAATATCCAATTAAATATTAAATAAAAAAATTTAAGACTTTTTATGAACTATTATTCTAAATATTATATTTTGTTGAAATTTTATAATATTAAATAAAATATTATATATTATAAAATATGAATTATATCAAATTTGAAACTATTCATATCATGATTTTTTTGAAATCCATAACAACTTTATTGATTCAAAATAACTTCATTAATACAAAGATAACATGTATATATCATCCAATTTTTTTTTGAATTACATAAGAATATCCAAATTACATTTATGTTAACATTTATTTTAACATTTATAATATCATTTATTGGAATCCATGATAAATGAAGCAATCACTGCATCATCATTGTTCATAATTAAATTTATTTATTAAAAAATTAAAAATTATAAATATAATAACAAGATTTATGAAATATTTTTATATTTATAATGACTATTTATAGAAAACAATATCACTTATAAAACCCCATATTAAAATTATTTGACTAAAAGATATATATTAATGTTACATTTTCCATAACTCTAAATAATTTTTTATAAAATTTCATTTTCATTTAAAAGTGGTTCAATGGGGTCCCAAAAATAGACCCAAAGATTCCCATGGTATGAAATGTGTCATAAAATAGGTTTAGGACATGTGTTAGTGTAATTTAATATAAGTTTAATATTATTTTTTACCCTTATTTACCAGATTTACTCTTTAACAATGGTAAATAATATATTTACTCAAGCTACTGTTCATAAGGTCTAAAAATAAATGTTTCCTATTTACACAATTTGAATCTATTGATTCCAAATATGGAATCCATTTTTCCAAATTCTAAACACAGAATTGGCACAAATTAATTAAAAATTAATTTCCATTGTCAAAACCAAAAAGCATGTTTTTAAGAAGTAAAAACTACCAAAATATTGACATGAGTTTATGTAAAATTCCAAAGTGAAATTACTTTAATGGAAAAAATTGGATTAAATGATAAATTTATAATCCATTTACACATTATAAAAAGTTAAAATTATAATAAAAATATATAAATAAATTATATTAAATGGTAGTTTTGAATTAAAATGCAGTATTTTTCACTATTCATTAAAAAAAGAAATTTAGTAGAAAAATACCAAACATTCATCCAAAGTAAATTTTGATTTTCTTATTCTAAATAAGAAGTTTATTTTGTCAAATAAAAAATATAAAGGTGTCAAAAAATATATTTAAAATGGGTTCTCTATCAAATGGTGGTAAAACTGTATTTTTCAAAAAATTCCTCTCTTATCTGAAAAAAGTGAATTTATTCTTATATAATATCTAGAAAAATATAATATGAATTTAAAACATTACATTGAATATATATCATATGTTTATTAATAAATTAAAATCCACAAATAGTGATATGAAAACACAACTATTCTCTTTTAAATAGGTTTTCATAAAAACACTTCCATTATATTCAATTGGTTTTTATTTTAATTTCTAACAAATTAAGTGATCAATGAATCAAAATTTATACTTGTGTAAGAAATATTTCGAAATTCAGTTGGTACTATTCATTCCCGCCATTCCAATGACTAGGTGTTAACTATCATTAAAAATAATAATATTATTATTTTATTATTTTTCAGTATAACGAAATGTTGTGTGCAACATATTATTTTGGAGAAATCCATTGTTGTATGTTGAGTATGCTATTGGAAAAATAATCCCCTTTAACATAATATTAATATCTTATTCATAAGTATTAATAGAAATCAAAAGTATTATTCTATAAGTACATGGTTTATTACATCCTTCCCCCCTTTTGGAAATTGTGTCCCCACAATTTTAAAATTGAGCTCAGAAACTTAATTGAATGTCCCACATCGTAAAAATAGTCAATAGAATTATCACATTAAAATAAAGAAAGATAAGTAAAAAGGTTACCTGAGATAACCCATACTAGGATTCCATGTAGTAAAACATAGATATGGATGAGAGACTAACCATCATGTTTTGATGGAGAATGAAAGAAAAAATAATTACGAGAAAGTTAATCACAAGAAAATCCCAAACATGTAATGGGTTAAATGGTTTTTGATGTAGTAGTAAAAGTAAATGGAAATGTTTTTTTATGTTACATTTCATAAACTAGAGGAATTTATTTATGAGCATGACTAAGAACATAAGGAAGTATACGTATATGACATGTAGACTTACATCCGTTACTAAATTTCTACCACAAACTCATATTTTATCCAAATGACGAGTAATCAAGATTACATGGTCACATCCAAAGCGGTAGAATAAACTTCTAGAGAATCAAATAATATAAAAAATCAAACTATATATTTTCCTTATATTTAGACATTATCCAAAACAAAAATGGTTAGTATGAGATCAAATAATCCATGAAATGATAATCCTTTAAAAAAATAAATACTACTCTTAATCTCCAAAATTCAACAAAAAATACCTGAAAGTCAACAAAGACCATTCAATACACAATTTTCCTTAAAATCATTCAATATAATCCAATATATGATTGTAACTCAAAACTATAAATAATTAAATCATATAGTCTTCCATAGTAAATATTATCATTTTTTCCTAAATAACATCAATTACTTTTAAAGTATCAAAATGAAGTATAATTTAACTAATCATATATTCTCTATGGCAGGTTAATCATTTCCATCTCCATATGTCCAGAATAAAAACATATATTCTTCCCAAAATAAAATTACACCATTACACCTCAAATGAAATATAAAATTATTCTATTTTCTTTTGATATATAGTGTTCCCCAAAAGAGAGAACATCTTCCAAAATAACCTTTATCACTTAATCAACAAATCATTTTCTTATACTAAGGATATCCATTTGATAAAACATAATATCCCAAAGCAACTTTTTCTTGATCAATAAAATCATTTAACTAAAAATAATTAGTCATACTAACCAGGTAATTCATGTAGTCTAGTAGTAGATGATAAATCTCAGGCGCACTATGGTTGTGGGTTCGATTCCGGCAGCTTTTTCTGACATTCCAATTTGTCACATGGTCTGCATGTTGTCCTTTTTCAAAAACCATATAATTATAATAACATTAAAAAAAGAGATGAAATCTGTAAAAATATCCATAACATGTTTTGACCTCAAATATTATTTCATACCTCACATTTTTCATCCCAATAACCAATAACCCATAATTTCCTCAATAAAAAATATCACATGAACCCCTAAGGTTATCCATTATATACACCCAAGAAAAGATAATTCTTACTTGAATAACAGTATCACATATTAGGCTTTAGGGTTACACATACACGAAAAAGTATCCCAATGTAATCTTATCATTAATACATTTACACATTTCATCATCCATGGATCCAACATAACTCTTCAATTCCAAGACATCTTAATCACCGAACATTATTCATGATAGTTTATACCTATTTTTACATATTATTATTTTATACTTATTTCCTAAAAACAAAATCATGCATAATGTCATAAGATTTAAGTAATGTGAAAACATGAGAAAAGAAATAATCCATACCTTTCATTGGTGATTTTCAATTTCCTCATCCTCAATTGGAATTTCATTATGTATTAGTAATAATATATTTGTGTGGTCCTTCTAATCCAATTCCTAAACCATATTAATAGGAAATCTATTTCTATAATGACCATGCACACCACATTTAAAACATTCAAATGATCCTTCAGAAAGAAATTCATTCCCTTTCCTAGAGTCA
This sequence comes from Viscum album, assembly GCA_963277665.1. Classification (NCBI taxonomy): domain Eukaryota; kingdom Viridiplantae; phylum Streptophyta; class Magnoliopsida; order Santalales; family Viscaceae; genus Viscum; species Viscum album. The sequence goes on from OY728121.1 coordinate 550,289,175, forward strand.
ACTAAATGATCCCTTTTTTTCCATGGTAGTTTATTACTTTATAACATTCATTTCAACATCTAAAACTTCATCTTGTCCATTTGAATCATTTTCATAAGTGTTACATTCCATATCCTTGACACATAGGTTTTGGAATATACTTAAATTTATTATTATTAACTGAAGTTACTTTGAGATTATTTTCTCACAGATATGATGCCTTAGAATAATCACCACGGTTCATGTGGTCAATGATGACTCCAGATCGTTGGTAAAGAATAACCACAGGAGTTATCACTGAAGCTCCTATTTCATTTGGTTTCTCATTAAAAAAACAACTACAGTTTCCTTCACATCAATTATAACTTTGGTTCATGCTAGATCCAACCATGTACTAAAACCAAAAATGTTAGTATGATTATATCATTAAAATAATCATAAAAAATCTTCTGAGGTAGGTAAACACTAAGATATAGTTATTAATGTTATCTTAAACTCGTATATTTCTATCAAAAATAACTATGACTCTTTATAATATGCTAACCATTGTCATTATGTCACTTATTCTTAAATAACACATTAACCTATAAAGATTTCTAAACTGTCCTATGATACCAACTATAAGGCCAATGACTTTAACAATACATAATTATAAATTATGTTAATTATTCACATTGAGGATCTTTTTAGTTTTATAGATTTAGAGAATAAGGTCATAACTTATACATAACATCTTTAATATTTCATGTAGACACTTCTACTCAGTATCCATTTTATTTATTAAACACAAACTCTTAAAAGAAAAGAAACTTGTTTAGTTCCATGTTTTAAATAGTATGCCTTTTCCTTGATCTGATCCTTGAACCTATTCCACTTTAAGTTTGGTGTTTCTTTTTTCAAAAATGGGGATGAGCATAAAAATCCTTGTAAAGGATACATAATGAAGGAAAGCTTTTGGTTTTTCAAAACAATATGTAATCCATGAATATTTTATCATTAAGTAATTCTTTTCACATTAAAGAAGTGTAAAACACTTTATTGAATATATGCTCATTGCTTACCCTTTTTGTACCAAAATATTACTATAAATCATAAATAAAACAATATATTTAATATAATGGTAACATGGGACATAAATATAATGAAATGTAATAACAATACAGTCGGCTTCCACACATATCACTAAATGTAATAGACATATGACCAAGTTACATACCCAATTAATCGGATGTTATAACGTAACCACTTGTCCTTGGTTTTTCACGAAACCACCAGTCATTTGGTTTATCACGTAAACACCCATCAAATGTCCATGTATCATCCTATAATCATAACACATAAAATATTACAAAAATCAACATTTAATAAATAAAATTTCATTCGAAAGAAAATGAAATCATTTAAATATATTGAAAGAAAAACTCCATTTTAGAAACCATTTTCAATATGAAAGCACCCAAAAAGGGAATAAGGTATTTATTTTCCTTTCATAAACATTATGTCTTATAGGGGAATCCAAATAACGATTACACCGGTGGAGTGGACATTGTCACCACATATGTTAAAAATATATTTTTTTCATTTATTAAAACTATTCATACATAAAATATTCACTTTGAATTAAAATAAAAGTCAACGGGGTTTTATAAACCATAAAATAGCTAGTGGTGTATAAATCAAAATATGCCTCAAAGAAAGGAGATTGAGACATAGTCCCTTAAATCATGACAGACTTGACACATTCATTCTTTAATTTCCTAGATAATAAACATTTATTAATTTCTACATGCATTAGAATCTTTTTCAAGTTTATTATTACTTTTATATCACTTATTACCATGTTATTAAAATTACATAATTATTTAAGTTAATATTGGTCATTTTTTCGATATTGGGTACTTGAGTCGAAAATGAACTCGTCATAATTATAAACTGTCCATGTGGTAAAAATTTAATTATATATAGAATGATATTAAGTATTTAGATATCATATTATTCCATATAATTTTGATATAAGAAATGAAATGTGTCGTTCATGGAGACGATAAGTCGTACGTAGGCTTGGAAGCAACATTTATTTCTTTTTCATATTTAATTGATATAAAACTAAATGATACCTAGGTATATTATAATTCCATTATAATATCTATGATATATATATTACATTATTTCATTAATTACATCCTTTATATGTTCCATGTATAACAATAAATATTCATATAACTTTGAGGGGGTTATAGTCCACACTTCCTCAAATGAAATTATCATATTTATAAAACATGAAAAGAATAAAGGATTGTTCTAAATGATAGTTAAAGAATAATAGAGATACATAAATATCACATATATTATATATAATTATAGTTCCATCATAATGGACACCACGAGAGGCGGTAGGAGATAATTGAATAATCATCGTTTCATGGTGTAGTTGTTGTCCATCTATAGAAACAGTATGTTCTAAATCCATTACATGAAGGTGTGTGTAAGTAAAGTTAGAATAAATATCATAAAACCAACCTAGTATATTGAGGATACTGGTTTTTTATGTAAGCATATAATAGTAAGAGCATAGAGAGATGAGAAATAAAAAATCATGGAAAGAAACATGATAGAAGACATTACCTCAAATCGGGTAACTTATTTTGATTTGATCCAAATGGATCTATTTAATTGCCTTATACCTAGGGTATGGCATCTAAATGTAAGAGAGGTATATTGGGAGCTGATTTTGGTAGAGTTTGGATGATTCAAAGGGCTTGAGTGGTTGCAGTAACGTGTTAGAGATGATGACCTTTTATAAGGGAGAGAAGGGGCTCTTTAGGAAATTTTGAAAGTATTATTTTATTGTAAAATGTTTTTTCATTTTCAAAAGGGTAAAATATCATAAAATTAGTAGATAAGAAGAATATTGTTCTAAATAAAATCATCCAGTAATAATTGGATAGGTTATGGATATTTTTTAATCCATATCTTTTTTCTTTAAACGTTTTTTTAATCTTACCATTTTATCAAGCATTTAACACTGTGAGAATCAAAATAGTATCCAAAACATGAAAAATATCCAATTAAAGAGTCAATAATATAAATTTAAAATTATTATAAGTATTTTTCCAAATCATAGATTTACTGGGATTTTTAAATTTTTAATAAAATATTTTATATTTTAAAATATGAATTATGTCAATTTTGACACTATTCATATCATGACTTTTTTTAAAATCCATAAGAACTTGATTGATTTGAAAAAATATTTCTAATAAAAATAAAACATGTATCCATAATCCATAAAATTATTATATGACATCAAAATAACAAATTACATTTATTTTAACATTAATAATATCATTGTTTTGAATCCTTCATTAGTGAAGGAATCACTGAATCATCATTGTGTCATAATTAAATTTAGTTATTTAATCTATAAAAATTATAAATAAACTAAAATGGTTAATTAAATATTTTTATATTTATAATTATTAATTATAGTCGAAAATATCACTTCTATAACTCCATATAAAAACTGGTTTACTAAAAGATATATGTTTATGATACATTTTCCTAAACTTTATATTAATTTTTATTAAATGTCATTTTCACTTACAAGTAGATACAAAGGGTACCAAAATCGACCCAATGATTTCCATAGTCGGGAATCTATAAGAAAATAGCGTCAGGACACGTGTTAGGGTAATTTAAAAATATTATAATAGTATTTTTTACCCTTATTTAACAGATTAACTCTTTAACCATAGTAAATGAAATATTTACTATACTTACTATTCATAATGTCAAATAAAAAAAATATATTTTCACAATTTTAAACTCATAATTTCAAATATTGAATCCATTTTTCCAAATTCAAAACACAAAATTTGTAGAAATTAATTTAAAATTAATTTCCATTGTCAAAACCAAAAAGCTTGTTTTTAAGAAGTTAAAATACAAAAATATTGACTTTCATTTATGTCCAATTTCAATGTAAAATTACTTCTAATGACCATAATTAGATTAAATGATAAAACTATAATCCAATTAAACTTTAAAATCAACTAAAAGTACAATCAAACTATATAAATAAATTATATTAAAAGGTTGTTTTGAATTAAAATACAGTATTTTTCACTACTCATTATGAAATGAACTTTAGCAGAAAAATACCAAAATTTCATCTATAGTAAATTTTGATGTTATGAATATAAATAAGAAGTTTATTTTTTCAAATAAAACATATAAATGTGTCAAATAAATAGATTTCAAAAGGGTTCTCCATCAAAAGGCGGTAAAACTGCGTTTTTTGAAAAATATTTCTTTTATCCAAAATAAGTGAATTTATTCACATATATCATCTAAAAAACAAATAAAATTAATTTAAAACATTACATTGATTATTTATTTTATATTTTTCATTAAAATAAAATCCATAAAGAGTGATATGAAAACACAATTATTATCTTTTAAATTGTTTTTCATAAAAACACGTCTATTATATTCAATTGGTTTTAATTCCCTTTTTTAATAAATTTGGTAATCAAGGAATCATCATTTAAACACGTGTAAACCATATTTCAATTTTTTTGATACTATTCATTCTCTCCATTCCAACATCTAGTGGTTTTTCTACCATTTAAAATAATAATAATATTATTGTATTATTTTTCAGTACAACTGAATGTTCATTGCAACGTAAGATTTTAGAGAAATATGTTCTTGTGTGTCGAGTATGATATCAGAAAAAACCTCCCCATTAATATAAAATAATATCTTATTAATAAGTATTAATTTAAATAAAAAGTATTATTCTATAAATACCTAGGTTGTTACAAGATTAGGACAATTCCTAGTGTATATAAGAATTATGAAATGATAAATGAATTAACAAAATAATTGGGATGGTTAATTATGATTATATATTATTATGGAATAGTTTAATAAAGTAATAGAAATGTAATTTTAAATATGTTTGGGTTATAATATTAAACCATTCATCTTAGTGATGGAAATCAAAAAATATACTGTCTTAAAGGATGATTAACAATTTTTTATGATAATTGATGCGTATATGATTTTTTTGAGATCTAGAACTCAGTAGTGTGAGTCAGGTGTATTCTATTATGTTATCGATAAAAGAGTTGATGGTTGGATAGTTTACCTCAGTGTTATTGTGTATGATATTTTTTTTTCAAATTTTATACTCTCCACCAACCCAATTGAGAAAGAAACTGACACCTAAGCATTTTATTGGGGTGGGGGGTGTGGGATGTTTTTCACTATATACTAGATATAAAAGGAACAAATGGATATAATCTATTTCTCCCTATCTATCCATTTGTTTGTAGTATCATGTTTAGGAATATCCAGGATGTGACTGGTTAAAGAATAGTGTATGGGCATACACCATCTTTGATAACTAGCAATTTTACTATTTATTTATGTGAAACATATAAAAAATTAAGGTTATAGAATGCATAGGTAATTTGATATGGTTAAAAGTGTTTCCAATTTGTGTACTTACATGGACTGTAGTGGTTTAAGGTATAATGAATTTACATAGGTTATTGTGTATTTGAAGCATACACTTGGTTACAGATGAGATGAAGATGTTGAAGATGTGGTTGATGTTTTGTTTCATGGGTTTTAGGTCATGATATATATGATGATATGATGAAAATGATATAGGTGTTTATATAGTATCTATACTTTAAATAGGATGATTCATTAATAGGAGTAGTATCAGATGTTAGGAATATGTTCATGAGAGTTATGCAACAGTATGGAAGTATATGTTTGGTACCATCAAACATATATTGGTTTTTATTGATTTTATTACTTATAGTCATTACATAGGGATTGAGATATGTGTAGGATTTTGAATTGATCTATATATCGATGTGATGAGTTTGATTCATTTTATTATATGCTACTATTTACTTTTCTCCTTTCATAATTTTCATGAGTGGCTTCAGGGAAGATCTTTCTAGATATAAATTTTCTTCACTCCATACACATATATAAACTATTTTAATGTTTATTAGGAGATAATTGGTAATCAAACCTGGGATTACTAGTATTATGAATTATTGATGGGATTTGGGAGGTTTATGGTCATTTCCAAGCATATAATAATCTATTTTCAATTGTTTTAGTTGTATAAAATTAAATTCATGTATTCATATTCTCTTGCATTCAACCGAGATGATTTTCTTATTATATGTTATTTCTTAGAGGTATTTTAAATTATCTCATGTCACCAATTTATATTTAGGGGAGTTCCTCAAAATATGTTGATTTTTATACACTCGGTGACCGTCTCCAGCTCGGGGTATATAGTGTGGTTCCCCCAGATCACATGTATGATTAATTTAGAGAATGGTTTATTATTTGTGATGTTTTATAGGCCTTTGGGAGTAGGTGATAAAAAATTTGGAGTTTCATGTGAAAAGTAATGCTAAATGGTTTAGGCACATGGTCAGTACTAACATCGTGTTAATGGTGTGATATGGATCGGTGAGTTGGAATGGTGATCTCTCCAGTTTTAGGATGGTTTTCCTAAATGTTTGAGCCACCATTACAAAAAGAAAAGGGATGGGTTTTGGGATATAAGATATCACATTAAATAATAATATAATTTCTAACCTTGCTTCTTTTCATAAAAACCATGTGATTTGGTTTTAAAGGGAGAATGGCTACTTCATGGATATCGCATAGTTTCAAATATTATGTGGCCTAATCCTAAAACTAGATATATACTTCATATAATAGACATTTAACATTATTACCTCACTCATTTTAACTTTTAATCTCTAACTAATTCCCTATTAGTAATAACCAATACCACCATGATGTTGAAGAAGACTCTCCCCATGATTCCTTTGATATCCTTGATTGTCTTTGTTGGATCTCTTCGATGTATGATTTTTTTTCTCCAGTATTACTTATTTTCCCTAGATATATCTGTAATATCTGTTTACCTTGATATTTTGGAACACATTTGGGTTGTTATTATCATATTTATTGTTTGGAATGGATAATTAATGATGATATTTGTAGATTTATGATCATAAGAACCATATCTCTTTATTTCCTATGACTAATGATGATAGAAATGAGGTTATCATCATTATTGATGTAGTTTTCCATATCCTATTGTTTATCCCTTCACAATCATTTGCTTTTTATTAGGAAATTGAATATTGATATCAGTTTCTATCTTTATTGATAATGGGATGTGTTTATCAAAATAAATTCATTAAAAATTGAATTCTACTCACATGATTTGTTTGGAAAAATTAATGAATGATTTTTTTAAATCAAAAATTATTGTTAAAGCATGAAAGTAGTGTTGTATCACTGTATAAAATATTTTTTGAATTTGGATATTAAAATGAAAAGGTATTTTCTTGTAATTTGTTTCTAAAAGATGAAATACATTTATTTAAATAATGATTATCATAATAGCACATTCTCCATAACATGTGATACAATAGAAAACCTATATATTATAGTGGGTAACCTACAAAAAACATGAATAGTATATATTGATTACCATATCATGTATGCAATTAGTTATTCATGATGTACACATACCATAATAGTGTTGAAATCTGTATATCTATTATTTTGAATGGTAATGTCTATAGATTATTTATCATATCAAAATGATATAGTAGTTCATAGGATATATTTAGATCCTCTAGATACTATGAAATTAATCTTAAGAAAAGGTCATATGTTGTAGATACATCATAATTCCTTTTAAAAAATGATGGTTCACTATCATGTGTGAGGGGATTATAAGAACCAACACTTCTTCTCATGAAGTGCGCACTTGGTGATCTCGAGTAGATGATAACACGATGACTGGACTGCTAATATGAACACAAAATATTTCATGTTTCATTTGTTTTTCTTATATAAGAACACTATTAATGGTCTTCTAACATGAAATTATTATCGAAGTGTCCCATTTTATTGCATAAATTGATGCAATATAAAAATTTTGAAATTAATTTCATAGAGAGTTAGCATGAATTGGGTTCATAATTGGTGATATGGAATTTATTTTATATCTAGTATGTATTTGTCACTTTAAAATGGATGTGACATATTAGGACTAGAGGATCAAGATTTTACATATTTCAATAAATCCACGAATATGTTATAAGAAGGTAAGTCTGTCTAGTCGGTTTAATGAATAATAAAGCGAGAACGAATGAGGAAATGATGTGTTCATCCTACATTATGAGATATCATGGATCAAAGAGATTATATTTCCCATTCTCTATTTGTAGTAATGTTTTTCATTGATATGACTTCTCTATATATTATTAGTGGACATTATGGGTTTTTGGACTCTGCTCTTGGTCTACAAATATTATTCACATCTATCTAGATAATGTCCAAGAGTGTCACACAGTAACAATATTCAAAATTATGGCCTGTTATGATGAATAGGAGTTTAGGAAAATTTTGCATCCCACCCCAGGTTCTGAGTGACGTCCAAGATTATACAATCTATATAAAATAAATAAATTTATAAAATCAGGTTTAGAATAATTAGTGTTGAATTTATTAATTAAATGTATTACCAAGACACTGAATGAATACATGGAAAAAATATTATTTGAATGAATAATATTATAGTATTCAAAGTTCGTTTAATATAAGAAATAATGCTGATTTGAGTAAATAACTAGCATTTATCACATTATATATTTACTATATTATAGGTAAGTGATAAATATATAAATTAAATTTATAACCCAGTTAGTTATTTGGAACACATAGATTATTATTTGTCATGAATGTAATTAATATTATGGTGTTGATGAGACATTTATTGTTATTATGCACTTGTTATATAATGATTAGGTGGATCTCATGAGATGCACTATTGATTGTATAATTTTTTGAGACACTCAATACTTTCTCTAGTTTCATAGTTTTAGAATATCTTGATCCAGAATACTGAGTTAATAACTTCTTCATGAATCAAAATAATGTTGATGTTGTGATTGTAGGGATATTAATGGAATCATCAAATCTATATTCTAGCACAAGGAATTTGATGATCAATATTCCCACATAATTTCAATGTGTATGTAGACGATCTATAGGGATCCTAATTCTATTCCTTCAAGTAATTTCCACTAGCGATTAATGGATATTAATCATTGATTAATATTTAATGAGTTATTTTTTTAATCTTGGTGATTAAATTTATTCACATGGGATATTGGGGTTCTAACCAGGTAGTGTTTATGCTATTAATAATGTTGCATTGTCAATCATAGAAACAAAGAATTAAATTTATTATTTTTCAGGACTCATCAAAATTTTGGGGTAAAAAAATTGTAATAAAGGCATCATAATATTATTTAATCTACGACGAAAATTAAATCTTCATTAAATTTTGATGATTGTGTGATAATGGTCCCTACACTATGGATAATGATTCAATCTAACATCAGACAAGAAATTTGTGACCATATGATTTTTTAAAATGGATTAAATTTATGGTTTATGCATTTTAAAAATGATGAAAATATATTTATATGTATATTATTTTATTCGATGGTAGTGGATGATGACATTTTCAAATGAAACGATAAATTCTGGTATGAAATCTAGTGGTCAAATTTTTTTTTGATAGGTCATTTTTTCAACACATTTTTTGATTTCACATAAATTTTTATGAATATTTGATAGGATTTATACAAAAAAATTTCATGGTATTTTTTTAAAAAATGGTAGAGAGATGAATTGGATCTAGGAATAAAACAAGGTCTTATGTGGGATAAGGGTTGCACTTGTCAAGTGTGTTAATAAAAATTTAGAATGATGAGATTCCATTCTAAGATAATAATAATAATAAATAATAGTAATTGAAAAATTAAGAAGTTTTGGACACATTATATAAGTGATAACCTTACTATGTATGATGTCATTGGCTTACCCTATTGGTGTCACCCTCCGATGTGACACCCAAATGGATCAGTCTTCACTAGAATTTCACATCTCGCCACAACAGACTCCCTATGAATCTAGATTCCCATGTTATGACCTAGTGAAGATACTTAGTCTGACATTATTTCAATGAATTCATGTGGTCTCTACTGCTACCCTCCCCATGAAAGTTTCTTGTTGGAAAATCTTGCTTTTACTCATGACTGCACCCCCATTGTGTTGTCTAAGTGAGAGCTACCAATGTCTCCCCCTCCTATCCATCCATTGTTCCTACCCCGTAACATCCAAAATCACCAATTTCTTCATTCAGTCATACATTATAACTGATGTGGTTGTACTCCCCTTATTTTAGGGCTCATTTCCATTGTGATTGGATACCCAAACCATCCTCCTTCCATATGGAACATCGCACTTCCAATTGGTCGAATGGTTGCCAAACTCGGGTTGGGAATTGCCTAAAATAATCAGTATATATTGGGACTAATTGAGACACGGTACCCATTTTAATGTTTTTATGGACCAATGGGGGATAAGGAAATTATAAAAAAAATGAAAACTAAAACTATTAAAAATTAGGTAATAAAATTTATGGAATAATTTTTTGTGGTACTATATGATAATTTTATATTTTAATTAACAAAATGTTTTACTTAAATATATTAAATGACATAGACATAAATTTATCACAATTTAATATTTATTTGGAATTTTATTTATATACCGACTGATCTAGAGAACCAATTGACCAATGCATGTGATAATTTTAGTTTTTTAAATTATTTATTTCTATTGTTTACGATTCAAGTAAATAATGAACTAAATTGTTGGTCTAGATATTTTTCAGCCTTCCCCATTAAATAAAATGGATTTAATTTCTGTGAGAGCTATATTTCTATGTATTAATCATTATAAAGACCCCCTCATAAGTGTGCGACTATTTATGTATGATGATGAGTATGTTATAAGACATGGACCATGCCGAGATGAGGCACTATTCCAAAAGTGATGGAGACACATTGGAATGCAGGGAAAACTATGATATAAGTCAGAGAAGACTCTGGTATTTTACCCCTAGAGTCACTTTTGATCCACTGAGAATAAATAGACCAAAAAATATCAAAATATTAAGATAAGTAAATTTTTTTATTTAATTTATGCTTTTTATATTATTCATTGAATATGTTTGTTTAAAAAAATAAAATAATAAACAAACACACTATAGATTCAATTAATTTCAGATGAGAAGAATGTATTTCTAATTACTTTATAGTCAGTTGTGAGTGTGATCACAGAGTACGCGCATATCATATAGAATATTATTTAATTCATCTAGAAATAATAATAATAAACCTAAATTTAATATTAATTCATAACAGCTTTCATCCTTTGAATCTAAACAAAACCGAGTGTACATATTTCTCACCATCCATAGTTGAGTATGCCTCCTATTACTGATGACTTCTTATGAGAACAATGGGATGAAATTAATAATGATAAAAGTAAATAATTGACATGACCCGACCCTACCCAGGCTCGAGCCGCAACTACCATAAGCCCTCATCTATAGGCCAGGGGCTGGCGACCAGCACCAAAGGCTATACAACCCGGGGATGCCTTTTCCTAAGTACGTGTACACACATACGCAGCACAAACAAGGAAAAAGTGCAGAGTAAAAAGCAAAGAAAAGTAATGTAAAGGGAAACTGCTATAGATAAACCACAAAGTGCATGGACCTCTTAATAATATAAAGAAAGTGCTGAAGGTAAACTGAAAATGAAAAGGGGAAAACATGTGCCCAACCAAAAATGGTACCACAACTCGGAAATACATAAACAAAAGAAAAGCAGCTGGAAGGGTCCCCCACCTGGAACCCGACTACGACCACCGCACGTGGTCCAAGCTACCGAACTCCTAAGCACCACTAAATTCACGACCAACCTTCCCGTCATCTGCATGGGCACACCATGTTCAGGCAAATCCCAAGCAGGTTTAAGTACAAAAATACTCAGTAGGATACCCCGAAGGCTTGAGGGAGAAACAAAGGAGGTACCGAAGGGAGAGAATTAGATTGAACAGGAAAAGAACAGGAGTACCATTGAGAGTGCAGTAAAGATTACAGTAAAGACTACAGCAAAGAGTCCATCTTAGCCCAACAAGAGGAAAGAAGGTAGACTCTTCCAGACACAAGGAGCTGAAAATGGTGAGAAGATGAACTTACCATCATGTCATCTCTACCTATATCAGGAGAGTAGACTGATCCAACCACGAGAAGCTAGACACAGAAAGCATGTGGCATACCACGCACGTATTTTCCTCTCCTGGAAGGATAGTATCCAAAACCCAAGGAGTGGGTACTAGAACAAGATATAAACGTATCCATATTCTCAATAAAGAAACCCGAAAAAGATCATAAGGCGATCTCCAACCCATAGCTCAGCCCAAGAAAGTGAGTAGCTAACAGTCCCAAAAATAAACACCAACGATGTCCAGCATCCCGCATGTCTGCCTAGAACTGCAAGTCAAGGGCTCAAATGACTATACCTCGACACTATCCTCTTTGGACGAAACTGACTCGCCCGCACGTATTTTGGTCGCGTCACAAGGACGCATCTCGATGGAGAAATCGCCCCTCGTACTTGAGAGTTCTGAGGGGAACGTCAAACCACAACTCGTTACTACCCCGTAGTCGAGAGGTCTCCTCAAAGTCAACAGGCGTCCCCCTGCCCAACCCCACTGGAGGGTCCCTGGAAGACGACGAGTTACCACTATAGGGAGACATGGCAAGAGTCGACGGGTGCCGCACTGCCCAGTCCCGTAACAGGGTAATCCACTAGAGGGAGACCCGACTAAAGTCGTCAATGAGACCACTGCCCAACCCTGGTAGAGGTAACCCGTCATCGGGGACCACTACCCAGCCCTGCTGGAGGTAAGCCCGGCATCGGGGACCACTGACCAGCCCCGTTGCAGATAAACCTGAAACTGCTCTGGTCATCCTTGCTGGATGGTACTACTCGGTAAACACCGCTACAATGGCCATCCCTACTGGATGGTAACCCACTGGTCATCCCTGCTGGATGGTACAACTGGAGAGCCCTGGTCGAAACAACCTCAGCCCTGCTGGTAACAACCTTAGCCTTGCTGGAAACAACCTCATCCATGCTGGTAACAACCTTAGCCCTGCGGGAAACAACCTCAGCCCTACTGGAAACAACCTCATCCCTACTGGAAACAACCTCAGCCCTGATGGAAACAATCTCATCCATAGTAGATACAACCTCCTTGGTAGAGGATCAGTGCCCGTGTAATGTTTTGGTCACACCAAATGCACAATCACTCTACTAGGGGTCACAGAAGAAAGGGAGAATCTCCCCGGGCCTCTCAAGGTGATCTCGCTCCAATCTGTTGAGTCACTGTCGAAGCAGACTGAGTCAACTCAACCCAGAAAATGGGGAAAACACCCACACTGTACGAACACCCGTAGTCGTAAATAGTGTTGCAGTCCGATGAAAGGGGCATGGTACTGAACCCCTCATAGCTGAAGAAACATAAGAACCAAACCATCTCTGTCGGCCAAACAAGAATGGAGCCATGGGAAAACTCAACCTTGCCGGTCAATAAACGAGAATAGCACCCGGGGAAAAATCAACCCCATTAGTCAAACAAACGAGAAAAGAGGAACCCTCTACGTCGTGAGAGGTCAAAAGGTTGCAAAGCAGAACACGACATGCACAGGGGACCCACATGATGTGTGGCCCCAAGTCAAACCCAACCAAGTGCACAAACGTTCTCAGGTACCAACATCCACATGTACCACCATGCGTTCTCATATACTCCCAGATACCACGTTCCAGCCCAAAGGCTATAGTGCACACAACACCCAAAGTCAATGCGAAGGGGTAACCTAACAACTCCAACCTGCCACCTCAATAGATGAGGCACATCCAACCACATCTCTTTAAGAAACAACATCACTCTCCCATGAGTGAACGCAATCACACGCCAAGGGTCCGCTACAAACACGGTTGAAGAACCGCCACAAGAACCTTCACATTTCCACATTTAATAAGATCATGTAAGAGGTTGTGCTCACCTGAACAGATTACACCTTTGTAATCCTCATGGTAAAATACACGAGATCGACTACTTACTCACCTCAAACAAATATCCGACGGAAAAGTAACCAACACCGCCTCACGCCCGAACGGTTTCCCGTGATCCTGAGCCTCGGCCCCGAAAACAATTGGGCACAACGCAAGATTGCGATCCCCTCGGGAAAAAAAGACAAAAAGACTGTTCACTTGAGCGCAACAGATATCCGGAGAAAAAGATGCATTCCGGCGCACCGCACACGAGCGGTGCTACGTGGGACCCACATCCCGATCCCGATGCGCTGCCAACGGATAGAACCGTTGTGATCCTTTTGAAAAAGTACCCAAATTTGACTATTCATTTGTCCGAAATGGGCACCCGGTGATAAAGATAGAAAATCACCGTCAACGCCGAAACAGCCCTCGCGGGGCCCACAACAGCGTGCAGAATTAACGTTGGCGGATTGCGCCAATGAAACGCCCTTGGAAAAACACCCTGAATTGACTACTCACATGCCCCAAACGGATGCCCAATGAAAAAAGTTGTAAAGCATAACACACATCTCAAAAGACGGACCATAGGGCCCGCGTCTCTACTCTAGTGTCAATGCCCAAAACCATATTGGAAAACTCCGGCCCGATTCTAGGGTCACAACGCCACTAACGGAGCTCAAAACGGACGCCTGTTCTATGATTTTTTAAAAATAAATCATTTCCTAAAAGAATAATAATAATAAAATTATTATTTAATATTTTATACTTAATATTTAATTTAATTAAATAATCTATTTTTTTATCCATTTCCCATTTTTTTCTGCCTCTTCGGTCTTCTACTCTAGCACAAAGACCTGCAGGGTCCTCCTCCCGTGTGACCCGGGTCACCGACGACCGGCCTCGCTGCAGCTCCCTGCTGCTCGCCACCCTCGCCCAGAGACTGTAACACCCCGAGCTTCCAGGATACGCTTCTCTTTCAATAATGCAATAGCTTGCATTGTACACAACTTTGAGTTCTAACACAAACCACAATCAATCAAAGTAGCCATTATGAATAGTAATACATACTTTTTGAAATTTTATAAATTTTATCTTTCCAAATGGACTTTTTTTTTGTATTCGGAATATCAAAATTATCCTATGTTGAATTTTTTATAATTTTCTGAGAACTTCCAAATTTTTATGAATAGTGAAAAATACTTAAAAAAAACTGTTTTATTCAAAATAATTTATAGTGATAAATTATACTATGGAGTGGTTTCAAAGTGTAACTAGAATATATTTTTACCATTTTATCCAATGGTGGTCATTAGAATTAATTTCACTTTGAAATTGGACATAAACAATTGTCAATCTTTTGATATATATTGTTTCTTAAAAACACGCTATTTGTTGCGACAGCGGGAAATAATTATAAAATTAATTTATGCAACTTATATGTTTGGAATTTTGTAAAATAGATATAATTTTGGAATTCAGAATATCAATTATAGCTTAGGGTGAAATTTTGGCAATGTTCTGAAAAACTTCAATTTTTGATGAATAGTGAAACAACTAAGTGGTAGTTAAAAAACTGATTTTCCTTTAAATGAATCATTAAAAATTCTGTGATTCGATTTTCAAAAATCTAACATACATGGTTTTCATTAGGAAGTAAAATGTGGTTCATGGGATTAAAATAATTTCTGGTGAATAGTAACTTTTAAGTTTAATTAATCGTGATTAAAGGTAATTAGTGTAATTTAAGGTAAAGATAATGTTATAATAATATGAAATGAGCTTTACACTTGTCCTACCCCTATTGGATTAGTCATGGCCGGCGAAAACAATCCATGGGTCAACTTGGGGACCCCATGGAGCCACTTTGGAAGGAAAATGACATCAAAAACTTTTTATTTAATGTTAAAATAAAAATGTCACAAACATGAGTTGTTTTACTAAAAAAATTAAATGGGGTTATACAAGTCATATTTTTGACTATAAATATTCATTATAAATAAAAAAATATTCCATACATCATGATATTTTTTTTTATAATTTTTAGACATTAAATAAATTAAATTATTTATGACACCATGATGATGCAGCGATTAAATCATTAATTATCGATTTTAATAAAATGGAAGGATAATGTAAAATCTAAGAATTAATCTTGTAAAAATCCTATTGGATGAGTGTATTTCGAATCTTTATCACCTTAGCCTCGAAATATTTAAGTGTGGGACCTTTAAAATCCGAAACTCATTATATAATAAAGAAACATTTCATTACTTTCCAAGAGTTCCCCTCCTCTCCTCTTATAAAAGGCCCCCACCTCTACCACCTTACCCACACCTCTCAAGACGTTGGCTCGGCCAAACCCTTCCCATTTTGTCTCTCCACATGCCACTATTACTCCTATAAGCCTCACTATGGGCAGAAGTCTTCCCAAGGAAGCCTTTGAGCTCAAATCAAAAAGAGTTACCCGTTTTAAAGGTAGTGTTTTCTCTTGTGTTCTTAGGATTTATTTTGATTCTCCAACCCCCTAAACGCTTTTTATTCATTTATTTTGTAGAAACTCCAGTATCCTCAATATAGAATGATGTTTTTATAAGAAGGATTCTATCTACACTTACACACACCTACATCTAATGGTTAAATAACATATTGTTCCTGTGGATGGCGAATTTCTGCCTCACGAAACGATGATTGGTCAACACTCATATAACACCTTCAAAGGTGGCCATTAAGATTTCACTATATTTATATATGATATATAATATGTTTATGTTCTACTTAAGCTTCTATAATTTTCATTTATTGCATACCATTATGGTTTCCATTATGGGTAAACGCGATATCATCATTTTAGGAAGTGCGGACTACTGCCCCCTCAAAGTGATTTGAATCGTTAATGCCATATGTGGGATGTATAAAGGATGGATTAAATGATATTATATATTATATTATACTGGAATTATAATATACCTTTATATAATTATGATTTCATTCCATTAGATATGAAATAGAAATGAATGTAGTGTTCATGCGTACGTACGGCTTACCGTCTCCATGAATGGTGCATTTCATTTCATACCTATAAATATTACGTAATATTAAGAATGAATGCATATACTGGATATATATGATATATATGATATCTAAATCATGAATATAATGCTGGATATAATGGATATTTTACCACATGAACAACTTTTAATTATAAGAAGTTTATTTTTGACTCAAGTACCAGAGATCGGAAAAATGACCGTTATTAACTTAAATAATTACATAATGTTCATAACATTGAAATAAGTGATATAAAAGTAATAATGAACTTGAAAAGGGTTTTAAGAAATTATAAATTAACCCTAGTTTATTATCCAGGAGATTAAAGAACGAGAAATTAAAGTCGGACACGAGGTAAGGGATCTTCTTAACCCAATTTCCGTTCTTTGGGTCAATCTCCTACTTTCAAATTATGTCATGATATTGTTATGTAATATCTTGTATTTGTACTTTTTTTATGTGTACTTATAGTGTATACACATAATATATCTATTTTATTTAAAAAATGATTTTTGTAAGGGACTTCATCTCAATCTCTATTCATTGAGGTATATTTTGTTTTGTACTCAAATTTCTGTTATACGGTGTATAAACCCCTTTGACTTTTACATTTATTCAAAAGAAATATTTTTATACAAAGAGTTTTACTAAATGTCAAAAAGGAAATGTTTTTCTTGTCGTACTTATGTGGCGACAACGACTTCTCCACTGTCGTGACCATTATTTGAGTTTTGGCTTCCTCTACAAGTCATAACTTTTTTTTAAAAAAATGAAAAATAAATACCAAGGTTTAATTTTCTTTTATTTTGGTATTGAAAATGGTTTTAAAGTTTTTTATTATATCAATGTGTTGTATTGATACGTTGTGATTGAAATGTGGAAATTTTATGTTTCCTTTATGCATTTTTTATGTGATACGATTATGTTATGGTTTATGATAAGTTTAAACCTGTTCATATGAGGAATGTATTGGACTTAATAAGTGACGGGTGGAGCCCTTTATAGCTCCTCGATGCATCGGCATGTCTCATGAGACAAACTACTATCTTGGCATGAGGCCTTGACAAAATCATATTTGTAGTCTTGGCACGAGGCCTTGGATATGTGGTTCTGATAGTCTGGCATTATGCATTCCATCATTATGAAAGTGGTTATTGATATTTCATGTGATTATTAGAGCAGTAGAATATCCATGTGAATAAGTAAATGGCATTATCTCATTTTACGTTTTCCATATTATGTTGAATTTCCTGTTTAAAAGGCTTTTGTTTTAGTCATACCTTGCCTTAAATGTTTATGTTTATTTATGAAAGCTTTCGCTATATTGTTATCCTTACTGAGCATCTGAGCACATCCCTTTCAATGTTTTATTTTTCCAAGGATGTGAAGAAATATTTTATGACTGACCTACGGGGATAGTATGAAGGGGATAGAAGTGTGGACTATGTAGACTATGTTATTGTGATTTTTCACTTTATGATGTAATGTAACATTTATTAATGTATCTAGTATTTCCAATGCTACTAAACTAATGGGTCTTTTGAGACTTGATCTGTGTGATCATGCCATTGTTACGAAATAATGCACCGACTCTGGGTAACTGGGGTCGGGGCGTTACAGTTGGTATCATAGGTAGTTTAGTACTAACCTTGGAAGCCAGATTTAGATAAACTGAGATTAGATCACATAGCCCGAAGATAGACATTCAAGAGTAGTATAGAAGATGTTCCAAGAATTTTGGTATTATAGATATTTTGTGAGTTTTTTGAGCAATACATCCATGTCTGGATACGAGCAGGTAGAGGCAGCTATGGCCCAGATGTACCTAGGGGTAAAACCCGAAAACACCGCTTTGAGCTAGACTCGAACGGGAACTGGTGCACGACAATGGGCCTTGCTGCACTCTTGGTTACGACACTCTCGGGGGATTTTCTTAGGATAAATCTCATTTTCATTACAAACCATTATG
The DNA here is from genome assembly GCA_963277665.1 of Viscum album. NCBI lineage: Eukaryota > Viridiplantae > Streptophyta > Magnoliopsida > Santalales > Viscaceae > Viscum > Viscum album. The sequence continues at coordinate 550,308,219 of OY728121.1, forward strand.
AAGGGTTTATGAGTATATACATCCTCAAAGAAAACATTTCTTTTTATGATTATGGATTATATCCATAAATAGTTCAATTTATGTTAATTGTTTTACAAGTATGAAATTATGTATTTTAATTCAGAAACCAATCTAGTTTATGCCATTGTTTAGAAATGGTTCCTAGTGGGAGGAATGGAAACCGTATCAATGCAGGCACTCCATGTTGGGATTTCCCTCCTGCTCAAGATAATTATAATAGAGTTGGTGATACAACTGGTGCTGATCTGGTTATCACCATACTGGGACAACTCACTCAGGTTATTAATAATAAACTTACGCGTATGGAGCCCCCTGATCCGCAACATGGAGGATCAATGTTAGACCGCTTCATGAGGAAAAAACCACCAATATTTAATGGGGGTATAAATCCATTAGTAGCTAAGAAATGGATAAACCCCTTAGTTAAAATATTCCATACCTTGGTGAGTAGCGAAATGGAGAAAGTTGTCATGGCAGTTTACCACCTCACTAGAGATGCCGATCAATGGTGGTCACTGATTCAAAACAAAAAAGGAATATGAAGATGTATCAAGTGTGGAATAGAGGGAGTTTAAGGAAATTTTCATAGAAAAATACTTTCCACATGACCATCGAGCAGATATGGAAAGGAAATTTCTAAGTCTAAGGCAGAGGGAGGATGAAAATGTCGCAAAGTATGAGGCTAACTTTACAAGGTTAGCGAGGCATGCTGTAGATTATATACGTAACCCATGAAGTAAGATCAATTGTTTATTTGATGGGTTAAAACCGTTTCTCCATCGATCATTAGTATCACAATCTTTCTCAACATATGAAGATATAGACTCGTGTGCTATCAAGACAGAAAAGGAATTCTCTAAATCTTATGACATAAAAGTAAAGCAAGAGAAGAAGAGAACAGTGGAACAAGAGACAGATAAATGGAAAAAGGGAAAGAATGATTTTCCATTATGCGATAATTGTGGGAAGAATCACCCTGGTACTTGCCTAAATGGAATGGGAGTTTGTTATAAATGTGGAGATAAAGGTCACCAGGCTTGTGATTTCAAGGGAAAGAAAGAGGCTATCAATGTTGAATGCTACAATTGTAGGGAAATGGGGCATTATGCAAATGAATTTCCTAAGGGTCAGGGAAACATACCTCAGAAAAGGCCAAGGATTCAAGGACAATCTTATGATGCTACTACTGTTGAAGTAGAATAATTAATGTATTGGAGCTTTTGGAAACAAGGATTATATTCCAATTATAAGAATAATGTGATATATATAAGTATTGTACTGCAATACTTGTTGTTTTCATTAAGATTTTAATATGATGAAGGTAATAATATTTTTAGTATGTGACAATAAGAGAAACTTTACATTTTTTGGGGAATCTAATGTTACAATTGATTTTGGAATTTAAGGACCATTTAGAGAAAGTCTGGACGGAGGTATTTTGGATAACTATAAAGGCTGGAATGGATTAAGTTGATCTTTGGATAGTATTGTTTATGGTTAAAACATTTATGAAGATTATTTTTGGAATATTATAATACTATAGTATAGGAAAAGGAGAACCTATAGGTTGGGGGATAACCTATCGTGTCAGACAAAGATGTAGGAATCAAACCCACAACCATGGTGCGACATGCCTTTATTACCTACCACTAGCATACAATTAGTCCCTGGTTATTAGAAAATATTATTCCTAATCTAAATGGTATGTGTTAATATTTTGAACCTTGTACGATTAGGATAAATATTATATTTTTTAGTTCTATTATCTTTTTGAGTGAAAGATGAGTTTGTGGTAGAAATTCGTTAAAGGTTGAAACACTACTTGTTAAGAATAAATATATATATACCTATCTCTTATTTTATGAATAAATTAATTCTTAAACTTTAGTAATGGGATATTAAAAAAATGTGTTATCCTAATAACTTATGTCTTGTTGAACTGATAATATTTTAAATCAACATAGATTGAAGGCATTGAGGCCCTCAATTTTACACTTGTTTGTGATTCATGACCTCAATAACTCCCTACAAATATTTACGTTTTTCCTCCAATTATACGTCACTAATTTCCACCAATTTTCTTCTTATCGAGATCATAATTTGGTGGTGACTTTATCATTTCCCTTTCCCTCTTATTAAGGCTAAATTCTATTAACCTTATTTCCGATGTGGGTTTTCCACAAAAGTATTTTCTATTTTCAACCTTTTATTTTCAAAAGAATATTTTCAAATTGTGAGGACACAATTTATTGAATGAGGGGAAAATGTAACACCCTGAGCTTCCACGATACGCTTCTCTTTCAATAATGCAATAGCTTTCATTGTACGCAACTTCGAGTTCTAACACACACAACAACCAATCAAAGTAACCGTTATGAATAGTAATACATGCTTTTTGAAATTTTATAAATTTTATCATTCCAAATGGACTTCGTTTTTGAATTCGGAATATCAAAATTATCCTAAGTTGAAATTTTTGTAATTTTCTGAGAACATCCAAATTTTTTTGAATATTGAAAAATACTGAAATTTTTTTTTATTCAAAATAATTTACAGTGATAAGTTATAATATTTAGTGGTTTTAAAAAGTAAATAGAATACATTTTTACCATTTTATCCAATGGTGGTCATTATAATTAATTTCACTTTGAAATTTGACATAAACAATTTTAAATCTTTTGATATATATTGTTTCTTAAAAACATGATATTTGTTGCGACAATAGGAATTAATTATAAAATTTATTAATGCAACTTATATGTTTGGAATTTTGTAAAATAGACTTCATTTTTGAATTCAGAATATCAATTATATCTTAGGGTGAAATTTTTGAATTGTTCTGAAAAACATCAATTTTTGATAAATAGTGAAACCACTAAGTGGTAGTTAAAAAACTGATTTTTCATTTAAATGAAACATTACCACTTCTGTGATTCGATTTTCAAAAATCCGACATACATGGTCTTCATTAGGAAGTAAAATGTGGTTCAATGGGATTAAAATAATTTTTGGTGAATAGTATCTTTTAATTTTAATTAATCGCGATTAAAGGTAATTAGTGTAACTTAAGGTAAAGATAATGTTTTAATAATATGAAATGACCTTTACACTTGTCCTACCCCTATTGTATGAGTCATGGTCGACCAATAAAATCCATGGGTCAACTTGGGGACCCCATGAAGCCACTTTGGTAGGAAAATGACATTAAAAACTTTTTATTTAATGTTAAAATAAAAATGTCACAAACATGAGTTGTTTTACTAAAACAATTTTAAAATGGGGATATAAAAGTCATATTTTTTACTATAAATATTAATTATAATGATAAAAGGATTTCCTACATCATGATAGTTTATTATAATTTTAGACATTATATAAATTAAATTATTTATGACACCATGATGATGCATCGATTACCTCATTAATTAACGATTTTAATAAAATTGAATGATAGAGTAAAATCTAAGAATTACACTTGTCCAAGGCCTATTGTATGAGTATATGTCGAACCCTTATCACCTTATCCTCAAAATATATAATTGTGGGACCTTTAAAATCCAAAACTCATTATATAATAAATTAACATTTCATTACTTTCCAAGAGTGCCCCTCCTCTCCTCTTATAAAAGGCCCCCACCTCTACCACCTTACTCACACCTCTCAAGCCTTTGGCTCGGCCAAACCCTGCCCATTTTGCCTCTCCACATCCCACTCTTACTCTTAGAAGCCTCACATTGGGAAGAAGTCTTCCCGAGGAAGCCTTTGAGATCAAATCAAAAAGAGTTACTCGTTTTAAAGGTAGTGTTTTCTCTTGTGTTCTTATGTTTTATTTTGCTTCTCTAACCCCCTAAACACTTTTTATTCATTTATTTTGTAACAAAACCAATATCCTCAATATAATATTATGTTTTTATAAAAAGTATTCGATCTACTCTTACACACACCTACATCTAATGGTTAAAGAACATACTGTTTCTGTGGATGGAGAATTTCTGCCTCGCGAAACGATGATTGGTCAACACTCATATAACACCTTCAAAGGTGTCCATTAAGATGTCACTATATTTGAATAAGATATATAATATGTTTATGTTTTACTTAAGCTTATGTATTTTTCATTTATGGCATACCTTTATGGTTTCCATTTTGGGTAAACACGATATCTTCATTTTAGGAAGTGTGGACTACCGCCCCCTCAATGTAATTTGAATCGTTAATGCCATATGTGGGATGTATAAAGTATGGATTACAAGATATTATATATGATATTATACTGGAAATATAATATACCTTTATATAATTATGATTTCATTTCATTAGATACGTAATAGATATGAAAGTAGCGTTCATGCATACGTACGACTTACCATCTCCATGAACGGCACATTTCATCTCTTACCTATAAATGTTACGTAATATTATGAATGAATGTATATAATGGATATATATTATATATATTATATCTAAATCATGAATATAATTCTGGATATAATGGATATTTTACCACATGAACAACTTGTAAATATAAGATGTTTATTTTTGACTCAAGTACCAGAGATCGACAAAATGACCGTTATTAAATTAAATAATCACATAATGTTCATAACATGGTAATAAGTGATATAAATGTAATAATGAACTTGAAAAAGGTTCTTAAGCAAGTATAAATTAAATCTAGTTTATTATCCAGGAGATTAAAGAACGCTCATGTCTAGTCGGACACGAGGTAAGGGAACTTCTTAACCCAATTTTCGTTCTTTGGGTCAATCTCATACTTTCAAATTATGTCATGCTATTATTATTTACTATCTTGTATTTGTACTTTTTTTATGTGTACTTATAGTGAATACACATAATAGATCTAATTTATTTAAAAATTCAGTTTTTAAGGGACTTCTTCTCAATCTCCATTCATTGAGGAATATTTTGTTTTATACTCAAATTTCTTTTATACGTTGTATAAACCCTTTTGACTTTTACATTTATTCAAAAGGAATATTTTAATACGAAGAGTTTTACTAGATGACAAAAAGGGAATGTTTTTCTTGTCGTACGTTTGCAGCGACAATGACCTCTCTATTGCCGTGACCATTATTTGAGTTTCATCTTCCTTTACAAGTCATAACATTTTTTAAAATGAAAAAAAATACCAAGTTTTAATTTCCTTTTATTTTGGTATTGAAAATGGTTTTGAAAGTTTTTTATTATATCAATGTGTTGTATTGATACCTTGTGATTGAAATGTGGAAATGTTATGTTTCCTTTATTCATGTTTTATGTGATACGATTATGTTATGGTTTATGATATTTTTAAACCTGTTCATATGAGGAATGCGTTGGACTTAATAAGTGACGGGTGGAGCCCACTGTAGCTCCTCGATGCATCGGCAGGTCTCATTAGACAAACTAGTGTCTTGGCACGAGGCCTTGAAAAAATCTTATTTTTAGTCTTGGCACGAGGCCTTGGCTACATGGTTTTGATAGTCTGGCATTATGTATTCCATCATTATGAAAGTGGTTATTGATATTTGATGTGATTATTCGACCAGTAGAATATCCATGTGAATAAGTAAATGGAATTATCGCATTTTACTTTTTCCATATTATGTTGAATTTCAAGTTTAAAATGCTTTTGTTTTAGTCATACGTTGGCTTAAATGTTTATGTTTATTTATGAAAGCTTCCGCTATATTGTTATCCTTACTGAGCATCTGAGCTCACCCCATTGAATGTTTTATTTTTACCAGGATGTGAAGAAATATTTTATGACTGACCTACAGGGATATTCTGAAGGGGAAAGAAGTGTGGACTATGGAGACTATGTTATTGTGATTTTTCACTTTATGATGTAATGTTACATTTATTAAAGTATCTAGTGTTTCTAAGGATACTAAACTAATCAATATTTTGAGACTTGATCTTTATGATCATGCCAATGTTACGCAATAATGCACCGACTCTGGGTAACTGGGGTCAGGGCGTTACAATGACGCCCTACTGTCCGACCAACCGTCGAACGATCTCACCGCCGCTCCCTGCTGAAGGCCATCCGACCTCGCCTGTAGCGCTCGACCTGCTGCTCGGCCACCTTGGCCGCTGATGACCCGAGCCACACCGCCTGGGAAAGCCACACGTCCACCTAAGGCCGTGAACCACTGACTCGCCCACAACCTCCGTGGATCGGCGCCTCCGACGCCCAGTCTTGCCACCATAAACCGGCTAGACTCTCCAAACCGGCCAGAAAAACAAACAAAACTCGCATCCTTCAGGGGGTGATTGCGAGCGCATCAGGTCTCATATTTTAGAACTGAAATATGCGTTGGAATGATTATAAATTCTACTACGAATATATGGGATTTGATCGAAGATTTAACAAAAGATTCATGCAGAAAATTGAGTTCCAAGGGAGGTTTGGGAATTTATAAACGAAGCATGATCCTACCATGCAAGGCGCAGCCCGAAGATTCTCGGTGATCCTCCGGAGCTTCTTCATGGAGAGGGGAGGAGAGGAAATGGGAGGAGGAGCTTGAGGGGAGAGCTATACTTGGGTTGCTTCCTCCACCAAAGAATGAGCATGGGGAGGAGGAGGGAGAGGGGTGTATGTTTATTTAAGGGAAAATTAATTAAAATCTTGATTAATTAAATCCCAAAAAAGACCCACTTACGAAACACTTGACGGGGTCGAGGTTAAGCCTTACCTAGGGTAAAAACCACCACCCGAACACAACATGGGTCCCGGAATTTTAATCTAATGCCATGTTCAAATGTTATTAAACTCATCACCCGAGGCCGCAAAATTACGAAAATGCCCCTGTGGCCATTTTTCACAGACGAATCGCGCCCGTGAAGATTACACCCCTCCTAGGGCAAACAACACGTTCTAGACATAACAGTGCCCTTGGTTTTCTCGTCCGAGATTCCGTTTAGGAGATAGTGAGTTTAAACATTAAATGGATAAATTAATTATTTAATTTATCTATTTCACGTTCTGAAAGCGAGCGAGGGGTCCCAATGTCCCGTGCCGAAATTTTTTATGTCGTTCCTAGGGTAAACACCCCATTACGGAACCATCCATTCACTCAGATTTCTATTACGACGAACTATTTAGGACTTATCCCATTTATTTGGCATTCCCAGTGTGAACGCACTGAAAGTTTAATTCCGGCCACACCGGGGCTCGGAATCGAACGTCGTCTGAAGGTGTGTATCTGGAATAATATCAAGAATATTAAAATGTCTTTTATAGAAAAAAACTAGGTTCTTACATAATTCCCTCCATCAAGATTTTCGTCCCCGAAAAGAAGAACCAAGGAATAACTCAGGGTACAAAGCCCACACCTGGCTCTCACGTACCCAGAAGAACTTTTGCACAGTCCGGTGTCACCACACACAGACCAAAGGATTTGATCTGTTTACGTGAGGTATGACCTTTCTGATGACGTGCATAGGAGCATGCACACATCTCTTAAGGTGAGTCACGTGGGAGATGTTGTGCACCCACTCCAGACTTTGGGGTTAGGAAAAGGAGGTAGGGAACCTCGCCATCCCTTCGCATGATCAGAAATGGACCGAAGGCTCTCAGGGGTAGCTCCCCTCCTCGATCAAACCCCCTATGTCACCCACTGCGACTGGAATCACCGCTTGGACCTAGGACAAAGGCCGGTGATTCCCTCCTTCAGAATATCCATATGGTGAAACACCCAAGGAAATCTGGTCACGCAATGTTTCACAGTCGATGTCCCTCGACCAAGACTCTCTTACACGCTTGGAAGAGAAGGAGTCAACACTATCAACCAAAGAAAAGGTCCTATGCCTTTTTACCTTAACGACACAGGGTTACACTGACACCCCACGCCACCCCAGTAACACCTCAATAAAGGGTTAGGGAGGTAATCATTTCACACACAGAGTCTAAAAATTCTACTACAAGAAGTAGAAGAGTTGTAGAGTGCACCTCTTATCACCTCATGCTCAGAAGGATCGTAGAAATCCATAGCTCACGGCTACTCGTGGTCCCAACTATCAGCTCCCGGAGCCTAATGTGGACCGCCTTGTGGTGATGGGGATACCTCGTAAGGTCGTCCTCCACTTCTAGCTCCTCCTTCTCCTCTTCTAGCACCACCTCTCGGGGTGCTACTCCGGTCAATGCGATGCCTCAACCGCGGTGGTGCACCTTCAATCTGCCTGAAGCTCTCTGCATGCCTGGTCGGGTAGTCTCGTGCCAGGTGACCTCTCTCATCACAAGCATAACACCGAATCACTTCGGGCTGCACTGGTGCCCTCCGGCACCACTATGGTGTGCGACCACACCCCTGAGTCTGGTTGTCTGAAAGCCACCTGCGTCGAGGTTCTGATTGCTGACGCCCGCTAGCTGTGGTAGACGTCTCGGATCCAATGTGTCTGCTACCACCACCAACTCTAGAACGAGACAAGAAGCTATCTATCACTACCACCTGCTCTAGAACCCCGACATATGTGGAAATTCCCAGGGGTACTATGACAGCAGGAATCTCTCGGAGGATACCCTGCTCAATCTTTTGCGCTCGGATGTTGTCGTCATGGACCAAGTCTGGGTAAAATCTTGCACGGTCTGCGAAACTATTTGCGTAATCAGACCCCATCATCTCTCCCTTCTGAAACTGAAGGAGCTCGTGAATCTGAATGGAGCGTAAGAAGGAGGGGAAAAACTACTCATGGAACAACAACTGAATGTTTCCCCACTAAAGCGACGACTCGTCATGAAACTGTGTCACTAGACTCCACCAACTCCAAGATGCTCAACAGAAATGGTTGGCGGGCAAAGACACCATAAGATTTTCTAGCGTCTGCACACACCTAAAAAGGCGAACCACTATCTCTAGCCAAACATCTACTTCCTGAGGGTCTAGCTCACCACCGAACCTCAGCGGTCTCTTTCACTGGAACTCACGGAGCGCGCTCAACCAGCGCTCAAGCTCAGTCTTCTCTGCTGAAGCTGTCTACTTCTCAATAGGTGGGGGTGCTGCTACCGGCACACCCGGAAAAAGGGGCTCGCATGATGGGTCATGGACTGAGGCCTCATATCTTACAGGGTCATTGTCATGAACCAAAGTTGGTATCCTAGCTGGCTGTCTTCGGGGAGACATCCTGAATATTATCAAGGAGTGTCATGGTCAGATGAGAATATATGTATATAACAACAAAAACAACGATGGATATACGACTCAATAAGGACAGTCAAAGACTCAATCTCATGTGATGCACAAACCAATTTTCCCTCCAACAAGTTTCTCAGCATGCTGAGTCGACAAGTGGGTTATCAGGGTCCTGGTGAATGGATACATCGGCCACCGCACTATCACTAGACTCCATGGCCTGAGAGACGCTCTCGAGAAAAATTAACACTGTTCCCCAAAATCCCAACCAATCCCTTTTTAGGTACATCTGAAAAACGTCCTAAGGAACGAACCACCTCTGATACCACTTTGTTACGACCCAACCCTACCTAAGCATGAGCCTCAACTACCCCAAGCCCTCCTCTATAGGCCAGGGGTTGGCGACCAGTGTCGAAGGCTATACAACTTGGGGAGGCCTTTTCCTAAGTACCTGTACACACACAGCACACTCAATGCAAAATTGTAGAGTAAAAAGAAAACAAAATTAAAGTAAAGGGAAACTGATATAGATAAACCACGAAGTGCATCGACCTCCAAATAGTACAAAGCATGTGCTAAAGGTAAACTAAAAAAGAAAAGGGGAAGACACGCGCCCAACCAGAAAAGGTGCCACAACCCGACAATAGGTAAAAAAAGAAAAGTAGCTGGAAGGGTCCCCCACCTGGAACCTGACTACGAACACTGCACGCAGTCCAAGCTCCAGAACCCCTAAGCTCTACTGAAGTCACGACCAACCTATCCATCGTCTGCAAGGGCACACCATGTGCGGGCAAAACCCAAGCATGGATGAGTATAAAAATACTCAGTAGGATACCCCGAAGGCTTGAGGGGCATCAAAGGAGGTACCGAAGGGTGAGAAGTAGATCAAACCCGAAAAGTAACGGAGTACAACCGAGTGTGCAGTAAAGGGTATAGTAAAGAGTCCTTCTCAACCCAACAAGAGGAATGAAGGTAGACTCGTCCAGAGACAAGGAGCTGAAAAAAGTGAGAAGATGATCTTCCTGTCAAGTCATCTGTACCTATAGCAGGAGATCAGAAATGTCCAACCATGATAAGCTAGTCATGGAAAGCACCTGGCATACCCCGCACGTCATCGCCTCTCCTGGAAGGATAGTAGCCAAAACCCAAGGAGTGCGTAATCGAACAAGATATTCACGTATCCATAAGCTCAATAAAGAAGCCTAAAAAAGATCGTAAGGGGATCTCCATCCCGTATCTCATCCCAAGAAAGTGAGTAGCCAACAGTCCCAGAAATAAACACCATCGATGTCTAGCTTCTCACACATCTGCCCCGTACTACAAGTCAAGGGCTTAAATCACCACACCTCGACACTATCCGCTTTGTGCGACACTAACTCGCCCGCATGATTTTAGGCCGCGTCGCAAGGACACGTATCAGTGGGGAAAGCTCCCCTCGTAATTGAGAGTTCTGGTGGAATGTCATACCACAACTCGTCACTGCCCCGTAGTCGAGAGGTCTTCTCAAAGTCAATAGGCGATCCCCTGCCCAGCCCCGCTGGAGGGTCCATGGAAGTCAACGGATTCCCACTACAGGGAGACCTGGCAAGAGTCGACCTGTGCCACACTTCCAAGTCTCGTAACAGGTTAATCCACTGGAGGGTGACCCGACTATAGCCGTCGACGAGACCACTCCCCATCCCAGCTAGAGGTAACCCAACATCGGGGACCACTGCCCAGCCCAGATGGAGGTAACCCCGACATCGGGGACCACTGCCCATCCCAGCTAGAGGTAAGCCCGACATCGGGGACCACTTCCCAGCCCCGCTGGAGGTAATCCCGAAACTGCTCTGGCCATCCCTGATGGATGGTACTACTCGGTGAACACTGCTACACTAGCCTTCCCTACTGGATGGTAACCCACTGGATATCCCTGCTGAATGGTACAACTGGCGAGCCTTGCTTGAAACAACCTCAGCCCTACTAGTAACAACCTCATCCATGATGGTAATGACCTCATCCATGCTGGTAACAACCTCAGCCCTGCCGGCAACAACCTCCGCCCTGTTGGAAACAACCTCAGCCCTACTGGAAACAACCTCTGCCCTGCTGGAAAAAACCTCCTGGGTAGAGGATCGGTGCCTGCGTAATGATTTGGTCACAAAAAAATCTACAAGAACTCTAGCAGGGGTAACGGAAGAATGGGAGAAACTCCTCGGGCCTCTCAAGGCGATCACACTCTAATCTGTTGAGTCGCTGTCAAATCAGACAGGGTCAACTCATCCCAGAAAATGGGGAAAACACCCACACTGTACGAGAAAACATAGTCGCAAATGGTGTTGCAGTCCGATGAAAGGGGCATGGTACTGAACCCCTCATAGAAAAATAAATAGAGGAACCAAACCATCTCGATCGGCCAAATGAGAATGGAGCCAGGGGAAAACTCAACCCTGTCAGTCAACAAACGAGAACAACACAAGGGGAAATCTCAACCCCACTGGTCAAACAAACGAGAACAGAGGAACCCTCTACGTCGTGAGAGTTCAAAAATACGCAAAGCATAATATAGAACACACATGGGGCCCACACGACGTGTGGCCCCAAGTCAACCCCAACCAAGTCCACAAACGTTCTCAGGTACCAACATCCAAATGTACCTCCAAGTGTTCCCATATACTCCCAGAGTATACCATGATCCAGCCCAAAGGATATCATGCACATGACACCCAACGTCAACGCGAAGGCGTAACATAACAACTCTAACCTGCCACCTCAATGTCTGAGGCACAACCAACCACATCTCTTTAAGCAACAACATCACTCTCCTAGGAGTGAACGCGATCACATGCCAAGGGTTAGCTACAAACATGGTAGAAGAACCACCACTAGCACCTTCAAATATTTACATTTAATAAGATCACGTAAGAGGTACTGCCCACCTAAACAGATTACGTCGTTTTAATCCTTGTGAAAAAACACGTGAGATCGACTACTTACTCACCTCAAACGGATATCCGACGAAAAAGTAACCAACACCGCCTCACGGTCGAACGATGTCCCATGATCCAGAGCCTCGGCCCCGAAAATAGTCGGTCACATAACAACATTGTGATCCCCTCGGAAAAACACGTCAAAAAGACTGCTCACATGAGCACAACAGATATCCGGAAAAAAAGATGCATTCCTACGCACCGCACATGAACGGTGCTACATGGGACCCGCATCCCAGTCCCAATGTGCTGCCAACGGATCGCACCGTTGTGTTCCTTTCAAAAAAGTACACAAGTTTGACTATTCATTTGTCTGAAACTGACACCCTGTGATAAAGATAAAAAATCATTGTCAATGCCCAAATGACCCTCATGGGGCCCACAACAGCGTGCAGAATTAACGTAGGCGGATTGCGCCAATGCAACGCCCTCTAAAAAACACCCAGAATCAACTACTCGCACGCCCCGAATAGACACCCGATGAAAAATTTGTAAAGCGTTGCATGAAACTCAAAAGACGGACCGTGGGGCCCACATCTCAACTATGGTGTCAACGCCCAAAACCATATTGGAAAACTCTGGCCCGATGCTAGGGTCAAAACGCCACTGACGGTGCTCAAAACGGATGCTCGGTCTATGATTTATTAAAAATAAATCATTTCCCAAAAGAATAATAATAATAAAACTATGATTTGTTATTTTAAACTAAATATTTAATTTCATTAAATAATCTCTCTTTTTTTATCCATTTCCCTTTTTTCTGCTTCTTCAGTCTTCTTCTCCTGCACAATGACCCGCAGGGTCGTTCTCCCGCCTGACTCGGGTCGCCGACGACCGGCCTTGCCGCAGCTCCCTAATGCTTGCTGCCCTCGCCCGGAGACACCCTGTCGTCCGACCAGCCGTCGCCTAGTCTCGCCGCAGCTCCCTGCTGAAGGCCCTCCGACCTCGCCTGCTGTGCTCGGCCTGCTGCTCGGCCACCTCGCCGCTGAAGACCCGAGCCGCGCCACCTGGGAAAGTCGTCGGCCCACCTGCGGCCGTGAACTGCCGACTCGCCCACAGCCTCCGTGGATAGCCACCTCTGACGTCCAGTCCTGCCACCGTGAACCGGCCAGACTCTCCAAACTGGCCAGAAAAACAAACAAAACCCGCAACCTTCGGCGGGTGATTGCGAGCGCGTCGGGTCTCAGATTTTAGAACCGAAAAATGTGTTGGACAGATTATAAATTCTACTACGCATATATGGGCTTTGATTGACGATTTAACAAAAGATTAAAGCTTAATATTGAGTTCAAAGGGAGGTGCATGAATTTAAAAACGATGCAAGATCCTACCTTGCAGGGCGCAGCCCGATGCTTCTCGGTGATCCGCCGGAGCTTCGTCTTGGAGAGGGGAGGAGAGGAAATGGGAGGAGAAGCTTGAGGGGAGAGCTCTCCTAAGGTTGTTGCCTTCCGTTAGAGAATGAGCAGGGGGAGGAGGATGGAGAGGGGTGTATGTTTATTTAAGGGAAAATTAATTAAAAGCATGATCAATTAAATTCCCAAAATGACCAACTTACGAAACACTCGATGGGGTCGAGGTTAAGCCCCCCTAGGATAAACACCACCTCCCGAGCACAATGGGGGTCTCTGAATTTTAATCCGAAGTCCCTTTAAAAAGTTATGAAACTCAACGCCCGAGGCCGTCAAATTATGAAAATTCCCCTGGGGCCATTTTTCAAAAACGGACCACACCCGCGAAGATTACACCCCTCCTAGGGTAAACAGAACATTCCTAACTCAACGGTGCCCTCAGTTTTCCTGTCCGAGCTACTATTTAGGATATCGTGACTTTAAACATTAAACAGATGAATTAATTATTTAATTTATCTGTTTCATGTTCCGAAAGCGAGCAAGGGGTCCCAAAGTCCCGCGCCAACATGCCTTATGTCGCTCCTAGGGTAAACACCCCATTCCAGAACCATCAGTTCACTCAGATTTCTGATACGAAGCATTGTTTAAGAGTTATCCCAATTATTTGACATTCTCAGTGTGAACTCACTGAAAGTTTAATTTCGGCCACACCGGGGCTCGGAATCGAACGTCGTCTGAAGGTGCAGCTCTGGAATAATATCAAGAATATTCTGAAGTCTTTTATAGCAAAAAACTAGGTTCTTAAAATATGTATCTATAATTATGTTCTTTCATATTTAAAGGCAATGTATTGAGTAAATCATGTACATTATTTTTAGATGTTGGGACTTAAACCAATACTTCAAGGAGTTTTGAGTCAATGTGGTTGTACAATATAGTTCTTACATTGAAACTCTACTAATTTTGGTGTAGCCATAAATGAGACTATGATGAGATATTTCAATGATCCTTGTCCCTATAAAACTCTAGATATTTATTATTCAAATTCATATAGCGAGGGATACTATGGTTTCATAAAATGGTGGGAGTCATTTAATTATTTAATATGAAATTTCTATTCGGTATTCCTAATTAAAAGTAATAATCTCGTAGTATTAATTTTTTAGAAAAAAGAGAAAGTAATATGTTAGATGCACTTTGAATAATTTAGTGTAAATAACATGTATAACCCATCATTAATTTCTAATAGTTTTATAGGTACTTGCACAATGTAAAATGATATAATAAATTCTATATATTTTTTCCCAATAACATTTGAGCCACCATAGGAAGAACGAGTGAAAATCCTGATTATAGGAGACTCGGGAATGATTAATTTGATGTTTAAATCATACTTTTATAATAAATATACAATTTATGTTCTGGATACAATATCAGAACATGGGTGATTACACATGTTGTCTCACTCTGAGAAGCTTGCAAGTAGAAAGTGATGAAAGACATGAATGAGGTGATGTTTACACTGGATATGTTTAAATTGAAATATTGATCATGATCATTCAATATATCAATTTCTAATATATTTATCATGCACATAATCTAGTTTCCATTATGATTACCAAAAACCGTATGTAGAAAATGGTTCATTACCTTTTGGGTAATGTACACTAAGCAGATAATAACTGAAAGAAAGACTAATAATGAGATATTATATTGAACAAGTTAAAATTCAGGGTTAAAAGGATAATTGAATATATGAAACCAAAGTCACCTTCAAGTCATAATTAAAAAGAAAATAGGAAAGGCATTATATTGGAGGCCATTTTCATCTCATGATTATATGAAATTCTTGTGAAAATAAATGCAATGAACTTCATTGAAGAATAATGTTGTACCATATTCTTTAATTATATTCATCAATTATAAGATTGGAATATATTTCAATTAATGTGTATTAAATATAATACAACTATCACATATTTGTATCAAAATACAAAAAAAAGTATGTATAAAAACATTACAGGAAGTAATGTGTATTATCGACATGTGTACTTTTTTAATTTTAGACAATAAAACCATTGGAAATAAAAGTAAGCCACAAATATTTTGGAATTACTTCAGCTTGAGTGCATGAACTACTCCAAGAAAGATCCATATGTAAATTAATATACATTATGAGATTATTTTAATGAATTTAAATAATTTAAAGGGGAATTATGACATATATGATTTGATATAACATATGAGCTTCTTTGGGAACTTGTGTAGTAGAATATCTAGACCATGTATTCATTGACCTTTATAATATAGCATTGATTAATTCATAAAAAAATATTTCCTTATAGAATTAGGAGTTATGAGGTTACTATGTAGAAACTATGTTTATTATTACATGTTAACATTTATAAATAATATGTATCTTGATGTAATTCCTTAATGGAAATTTCCTTGTACACATCAAAATTATGATATTAATAAGAAGGATTGATGTTGAGTCTTACATGTTAAAATTTATAAATAAAATATAGTGAGGATAATTCCTAAATGAATATTTCATTATACACATCAGAGTCATGATTTATGTAAAAGTATCATAAATTTTGCGACTTATAATAATTTTATATACTTCCATTTTTGTCCATGACATGCTTTATAGATTGAAGAATTATCCCATATCCATATATAAACTATAATGAAAAATGGATATTATATGTGTCAAAGAATGATATAAATACATTATGTCATATAAAAATGTGTTTTGATGGATGTTTTTTCAAGGATATAACCAATCCTACATCATGAAAAACAAATTTTACATCTAATGAAAATATCATAATGGTTCCTAAGGATATTACAAAAATATTGATATAAAAATGTTATAATCAAGTGATAGGCTATATTTCTATAAAAGGGTTCACATATCTATTCAAGATAGTGGGATTTATATTTACTCTGGTTTATTCAATTTCATAGAAACAAAAATATTTGACATAGGATCATGTTCTACAAAATCTTGTGTAAAATAGTGTTCTTGAAAAACATATCGGTAGAATGGTTAAAACTATGGTAACAGTTTTACATTTATCACATCTGGTGAATCATTATTCATTGAGATTAATGAATCCTATAAGTATGGTTTAAATTTTAATAATATAAGGTTAATAATATCAATTAAAATTTAGTAATGGATTCCATGTATCAAAATATAGTTTGTTATTTTGAATATTTTGGTAGGTATTCAAGTAAGTCTATACATGGGTGGTATAAGCGTGGTGCAAATATTGATCAATTGATAATACCAAGTGATTATTCTAAAATAAAATAAAAAAAATTCTTTTATAACTACTTTCTTTGATAATTAAATTCAGTATTGGAATTAAATACCACAGATATTTAAAGGAATGTAGACTATGTAACCAGAAAAGTTTCGCGGCACCCTATAATGATAATAAGGGGTGAAAGTTTCTGAAATTAGTTTTATACTGATGTAAGAAACATGATAATAGAAAATTAATTTGTAATTAATTTTTCAATGTCTCTAAAATATTTTTATTGGTGCACCATAGTTTTCAAATTAAAATATATTGTATATCATAATGAAAAAAATTGTTGGTCTTAGAGTTAGTAAAGATCACAATGAATGTAACTCTCTAAATATTGGCCTAAATTATCAATGTAATATTTAGTAAAAAAATATTTAATGAGGTTACAAAAAGTGAAAAGTATATATATTGATATGTTACTAAAAATAAAATTTCAAATAATTCGAGATTGAAATGTTACCAATGTCACATGGTATAAATATCGTCAAGAATAATAGTATGAGACATAGGAGGAGATTAATTTGGTGAGTATAATTCCATACGCTTTTGTGATCGATCAATAAAAAATAACATGTATCTGATAAATGAAATATTTCCAACATAACATTATGGTAAAAAAATAAAAATTTAATCATGGAGAACAAAATAGAAAACACTATGAATTAAGAAATTATACTTTCTTTAGTACAAAAGGTATGTTCTCGTTACTTATAAAAAAGGGACATTGGTATTTTGGTGATAGAAAATATCATTAACATGGATAAATATGATCTAATATAATATTTATGCTATCTTATTGAGTAGAAGAAGCTCATTCAAGCTAGTGGTATCTATATCTAAAAATACTAAGTCCATCGTGACATTTGATGAAGTTGAAGAAGTAGTGTGAAAGAAACAATCATTTGTTCCAATTCTTGGAATCTAACATAGAAATTATTGTTTTATAAGGATGTAAATTATGATATTACTATTATAGGTACTATCCATGATGTCATGTTTTGATAGTGGGAAATAGAAATATACTAGGGGATATCATTTCTTAAGGATACATACTCAAAGTGGTGATGTCAGAGCTAGTGGAATATCCTCACAATAGAGATGTGATAGGCCTAAAGACTAAAACCATAACTCAACTGATGGATGATCATACCATGTGAGTGATAATAAGGTTAGTTAACATATTTTCTCTAGTATAAGTAGGAAGGTTGTAATTGTGGATTACCTAGACCCAATTTGAATAGTATTTTTGGATTACCATATCATGTATATAATTACATATTCCTGATGTTCACATACCATAATAGTGTTTAAATTTTTGCGTCCACTATTTAAATATTAATTTATAAAGAAAATTTTTCATATGGTATGGTTATTGTAATTACTAGGAAATGAAGAGAAGCACAATACATAATGAAATTAATAAGAAACATTAGTCCTATGGTCTAGATAAATCATCCTAACCGGACTTATTTAGGACTATTGGGTGTTGGGGAATCATAAGGATTGAGATTTAATGTCATTAAATTCCCAATTGGTGATCTTGAGTATATGATATCACGAGGATTGAGCTTCTATATGAAGACACATGCGTTACATACATTGATATTACTTCAAGGATTAACAATATTCATTAAAATATATAAAAAAACCATGATAAGACTATATAGGTATAGTATCATTAGAAACTCTGAAACATAAACAACTGGTTCATAAGAAATCATCAATATATTCCACTTACTTCTCAATAAATAGACCCCTTTTGGACATATCTTACTTAATAAACTTCTTCATGACCAGGAGAAAAGAAACATATGAAAGGGTGATATCATATTCTTAATATGGGTAAACAATTTAGATAACAATCATATCATAATCATAATACATAAGACCATAACATTTTACGATTTTATCCAGCATATGAATGATCATGATATCATGGCATGGGATAAATCATGAAATTTCATTAGAATCAGTAAACCTAATCCCACAAGTCATAAAATCATATATAAAGTATTCTAGAATAAACATAAGCATATAAAATCATTTCATATTAGTCATAGATCATTTCCAATACCATCATAGTAGACAATGTTCATTACTGAACTGAGATAACTCCCTGTTCCAACCTTGTATTACTGAACCAGGATCATTTCACATTCCATCCATGTCTATATAATGAGATATAAATCATTTACCAATTCAATTGAGTGATATATTGGTCCCACCCTTTTCATAATGAAATCATTCTTATATGTCCCACAATAACATTAATCATTCATCATAACCCAAGGAATAAAAGGGGTCTCTTTAAACATCATTCCACCATAATATAATTCATGTAATAAAATGGATTTCATAAATAACACTACATTGTAAACACAATCAAATCTTATTAAAAATAAGGATATTATACTTGAAACATACCCCAATTAAATATTTCCACATTAGATGGAAGATAATTTTGATATAACAGATGAAATTACTTCTTGATGTAAATAACATGTCATCATCAAATTTTTTTCTATTCTCAAAATTCCGTGAAATTTTAGAATAATAGTTTTTTTAAATAAAATATTATTCGTATAGAGGAATCATCATGGATATAAGGCTTCATGATAAATGTAAAAATCTGTTCATGTCATATAGGATAAAAAACATTCTGCATGAACTTTTTTCAGAAAAGAAAAAAATTACCTTATATCAAATAATGACAAAATATTCCTTTCATACTGATTAAAAAAAAATCACCAATGGGTAAAATTGACTTTAATAAATTGTATAATAATAGAAATAATATTACATGTTCATTAAACATGTACATCAATGAAAAATGTTCCCTAGTAAATACTTATATATAAACAATCTACAATAATAATGAGATTGCAAAATTATCCCTTAACTTAGATCTGATTTACATTGTATGTATCCAAACCTCCTATATAATGATTAAAATAATTTCATTGTCTTATTTCAAAATAATAGTCGCTTTTATGATATCAGAGATGATCATATTATCCTCAAGTTGTTAATAAAATTTCATTTTTACTTGTTATTTATGTATTAACTAATTAATTTTCTTATGCATGTTTTGACGAATAAGTTCCTATTTTCCTTCATCGTAATCATGTATTTATTTAAAATGAAAGGTATAAGGCAATTTAAAACCATGAAAAACATGGATCAATAGGGTTTTGATGTAATGTAACCCAATAGAATCCACTATAATAAGTTTAATCCCTTCAGACACCAGAAATTTCATGTTATAAAAAGAGGAGACACCATAACCTTGAGTCTCATGGGATGAAATGTGGTCCACAAGTTTATTTCCCCCAGGCAAGGTGTGAAGCATGAAGATGATGCTAAATATCATAACTCTACATTTCCTGATAAATTATGTTATCGATCATAGAGAGGAACTGGTTCCAGGAAAGTAATTGAGAAGACTCATCAAGTTAGTTTTAACTTAAGAAATGTGGATGTTCCCCTGTTTGCTTAAGGAGAGTTTAGTAAGGAGAGAATGAGCCTTCTCCAAAAGAGAGGACCCAACACCAACGTAGGCAATCAATGACAGGATGAGTGACCCTGTGAATCTCAGAGAACCCAACTCCTTTCATAATACCTATGATACAGGGCCCATTAGATTTATGTTTTAGACTCAACATGGGTGGCTACCATCACACCTAGTGGCCATGCACAGAACTACATCCAGGTTTCCAGACTAGGATTGTAGAATGGAGCAGTTTCAGGGATGGAAACTCCCTCTAGTTTTCGGTGAATCAAACTATGTCAAGGAGAAGGTTCTTTATTCTACAAATGATGGATCTCCCGTATGAGACAAACCCCTCATACCTATGTATATTTATGGTGTGCCAAAGGGACCAAAACCTACCGTGAAGGATATTGGTCCACACCATGTGCTTTGGGTCCTTGTCTCATGAGCCATGAAACCAATGGTTGAAGAAAGGGGCATTATGAAGAGGTTGGGTAGAGAAAGTTGTAAAATCTCCAAAGAAGGCCCACACATAAGGATCCCAATCTCCCTTGAAAAAGATATGAACATAAATATCTTCCTTGGGGTAACTAAAACAATAGCATCAAGATACCATAGAAATACTGCATCTTCTAATGTTCTCATCTATTGGGAACACGTTGTTTTAGATCTTAGAAGTGAGAAAATTTATCTTCGTGGGTAGTTTCTGGCAACAAAAAAATTCATTCCAACAATCTATAGTGGCCTGGGAGGAAAGGTATCGATAAAAATCTTTAGCAGAGAAAGTACCAGAGGAGTAGGGTGTGAACACGTAATGATCCGGATTCAGGTTGATATCAATAAGGTTGAAGATTCCTTGCTGATCATTATCCAACAAAAAATTAATGATGGTAGGATGGAAGCTTCCCTCACTAAAGGTAATGTTTTTGGTCGGGAAGTCCGAGAACCCAAGAAACGTCCCTACCCAGTTTTTATTCTAGGAGGATACTTCTCCTTTCCCAATTATCCATCATGTGTTGGGAAGCAGCGATGAAACATGGGGTAAGAGAATAGACAGAAAGGGAGATGTATTGCTTACCCCAACATCAGTAATACCTTCGTAGGTGCTATAAATTCCCCCCCCCCCCAAGGGTTCATCATTCATGGATCTCCCAAGCCAGCTTCGTGTGCATATAGTGAAGAGTATCATCAAGACAATGAAAATTAATTCCCCCTTATTGGACTGGTCTTACCAACTTTCCTTAGGAAACCCAATGGTGTTTACCATAAGTAATGGAATCCCCGATAAACTGAGCGACGATCTTGTCGATGATGTTGATGAATCCCTTAATAAAACTAATGGAGGAAAGATCATCGTTAAGGGATGGTAGGATAACACTGTTAAAAAATTAAGTTCAACCACAAAATTATAGAAATATGTCTTTCTAGTTGAGTATATGGTTAGTGATTTTTCTTATGATATGATCAATTTTGCGAACAAGAATTATTCCTGAAGAAAGAGTAGTGTCAAGGTACTCCAAAGGAAAACTCCCTTATTTCATATCTAGAAGGTGGCAGAGGTAAGAGGTACAACTGCAGGAACATATGCTATAAATGTTGAGGTGTTTCATTGACTTGTTGATGGCATATGCTCTCCAGTGGAAGTATTTATATAATACCTTGATCGGGCCTCATACGAATCTCATGTTGTAATTTATGATGATTAAGGTGTCATCCGCAAACATAAGATGATAAATAGAGTGGTGGTTCATCCTTCTTCTTTACTATAGGATATCTCTACTATGAATGATTTTCCTAATGAGGTGGTTAAAAATGTGTTGGGTTTGGATTAAAAGACTCAGTGATAAAGGATCACCTTGCCTAGGGTCATGAGTCTCTTAGAAGAAACAATGGGACTTCCCCAAAAAGTTAAGAAACCATCCAAGTGGAACTAAAACAACAAAATATGAGATTTATGGACTATGGAGAGAAACCCATACCTAAAATAAATTTTTTTATGAAGCTCTATTCAATCCAGCCGTATTTCTTGTTCATGTATAGTTTAATTACAAGGTTCGAGCTAAAATACTTGGAGTTGATATCCCTTATCATTTTCTTGGGCTAGTGTGATGGAACCATGTATAGAGGGTCCCATTAAAAAACAATAATGCTCAAGGGATATCTATCATTTGAGGTGAACATAGATAAATTAATTGATGATGGTCACTAAGACATTATAAGGAAAGATAACGATGCTAATTGGCCTGTAATGATGCATGGAGGAAGGGTTTCTATTTTTTGGTAGGAGAACCAGAGTATAGGCACATGCATCACTAGGAAGGGTATCCCTGATGAAGTCATATATGGCTTCAGATAAGTCATATTTTACAATATCCCATGATTCCCTATTGAAATTTTCAATAAAACCATCCGAACCTGGTTCACTGTCAACTTTATGGTTCACAAAAGCCTCGTAGATTTCTTCCTTCCCCAGAATAACTCCTAGAATCTCATTATCATGATGAGAAACTTGGATTGAGATAATGTCCAAGAACCCTCCCTCCCCACCTGAGTAACAATTCGACATACTCAGGCTTGGGCCTGCAAGAAGATCCTTGAAAAATGAGTGTGGAAGGTTCCCCACAACATCCCTATCATCCCAGTATAAACCATCGTCCAATATATGTTTGGTTTGTATATGACACTTCCTCTATTTCAAGAATGCATGAAAATAGGTTGTGTTCCTAACACCCTCAGCTAGCCATCTGATCCTCTCATTCTCCATTGCTAACCATTCCTGTTTGAGAATCATATCTCCACGAGTATCCTTCTTGTTGGAAAAATCTTCAAACATGCTATCCTCCTAGGTCTCCTCCATGTTGGACTCATGGTGAACAATAACCTGAATGAGATATTCCATGTCACTATCACTATGATTAAAATATTTGTCATGTATTTCAATATGTTTTTTATCCTCCTCAGTTTCCTGTGAAAGGAATACTAGTGAATAGCCTAGGAATGTTAATTCCATGAGACTCTTACCTATTATAGGTAACTTGGGAGGTTAGAACAGTGATGGAAAAATCTAAAAGCATGATGAGATGGCTAACTCATAGAAAAGGAAACCATAAGCAGGGAATGATCTGAGACCCCACACACAAGATGCTTATCTTTGATGATGGAGAACGTATAAATGAACTGCATGTTCCCAAGGAAGCGATCCAGGCATATCCACGAGCGTCGGTCCCCACATTAGTTTTTACACCATGTAAAACAATCACCCAAGTACCCAAGGTCCATGAGACCCTCATCACCCATGAAGTGGACAAAGTCTAAGCTTTCTCTCCTTAGAAAAGGCCCCCATTATTTATTATCCTCTGGATCGAAAATGATGTTGAAATATTCCCCAAAACTCCATGGAGAATTACCAATATCGAGGGAATTGAGCTCAATCCACCACAGTTCCTTACATTGGGCATCACAACTCATATAGATGAAGGAAACAATGAAGGATCCCAGTCATATGTATTCTTAGTTGAGATGTGTTGGTCACCTTCATGGATCAACTCCACAGATTGGATTATGTGCTAGAAGATCAATTTTTGGTGATTAGAGGGATATTCATAGCTAAATACCTGAATCCGGAGATTGTAGGAAACCTCATTGAGTTTGGAGAGGTTCTTTATATGTTCAAATACAGTAACACATTGAACTTTTTTCTTATGGACTAAATTGATGAGAAAGCCTATTTTGAACCAGGCTCCAAGGCCAGAGAAATTCCATAAAACCATAGGAATCATTGACCCCATAGATCCAATGAATTTTCTCTAGGGTATATAGCCTTCTTGAGGATGGAGGGTGAGAATTTCCTTAACTTCTTTGACTATTACCTATGAAAATTCATGGGATACTGGAAGGGTTCGAGGAGGAGGGAGAAGGGGATACTCTAAGGCTGAGGGGCTTAAAACTATTAGCATTGTGGGGAGGCGGATCCTCTGGTTGAGCATCACATTGAACAGGGGTTAAGACCTTTTTTAGGTGAGGGAAACACGAAGAGATGACCTTCCCAGGATTAGTGGCATGATTAGGTTGGAAGAGAGGGACCTTGACTACTGATGAATCATGAAGGAGTAGTGGGCCAAGATGAGAACCTAAGACCATCTGAGGCATGAGGGAATCTGGGACGGAGAAGGGAAGACCCCTCAATTTTTAATGGGACCCCAATGCCATACACCCTAAAAAGTTTGATTAAAAATGTATTTGCATCATTCATAGGGATAGAGAAAGATAACTACTAGAAGTTTGGGAAAATGTACCCCTTATAAAGGGATAACTCCATTGGAGGTTGCTAATTATGACCAATAGGAACTGTTAATGGTATTCCTTGGCCTTACTAAATGTTCATTAGATATATCCCCCACCACCCTGAATCATGCACACCCCTTCCCCCAACAGACCTATCTGCCTCATCGACCCCCCCCCCCCCCCGCTGCCTCCATCCATCTACATCTCCCTCCGACTCAATCTCCACCTCTGTCTTGCACATCAACTCCTCCTATTCCTGGTTCTTCATCTCTTTCTCCACCACTACCTTAAACTCCTCCACCTCCTCATTCTCTCCCATTGCCTTCGCCTCCACCTCTCCTTCATCATCGCCTTCACCTATGCCTCCTCCTCTGCCTCTAACTCGGTCTCCGCCACTGCATCCACCTCTCCTTCACCTCAAGTACTATTCTGATGGAAAGATCTCCACTCCTCCCTGCCTCGATCTTTCCTCTCTTTTCTGATTCCTCTATTTAATTTTTTTAGGTTTATTATTTTATTGTGTTTTATTTTTCCACATAATGTTTTATTGTTCTTGATTATTATCTATTCATTTTTAATTTCATTTGATTGTTAACCAATAACTTGTACAAAAATATTACTCAATATTATCCTATGAGTTGTTGTATATAATCTACAATTTAATCATAGTTGTTTGAAGATTTGCTTATCCAAATTCTATCTTCTCAGGAAATTGATCAAACATAGGTATTTTGTTTTCATATTTGAGAAACCGTCTATGTTGATGCTTCTTGGTCTGAGTATTATTTCATGATATATGTCAAAAATATTCAAAATTATTCATGTACATTGAAATTGATAGTATATTGAAAACTATAATAATGTTTTTATTATAATTAATTTTGGTTTTTATATTTTTGTGGTGGTTGTAGGTGCAAAAAATTTGAATGCAGCCCCCATAATCCAATACCTTAGGGTAAATCTGATTTGGATAGATTCTATATAAGTGATCTATGAGTAATATTCCATTCGTTTTCTTTTTTGTCCAAAATATTTTGTATCAATCAAGTAACTATCATTTTCTAATGATTAATGGGTGAGATTTTCCCACTAAAGCTCATTTATGGATATATTATATGTTGATCACATTATCACTTTTCAAAATTTGTACTGTTTTTTTATCTTAGATATGTTTTAAAAATATATATCTTATATATATTTTTAATGGAGAACATGAGGAAAATAAATAAGTTGTTAGTTTTTCTCTCATTTTTTTATTAGTTAATGTTATCTATTTTATATACAGACTATAAACTACCCATTGTTCATTTCCCACTAATATTTACCATGTGTTCTATAAAGATGTTAATTTAAAATTGATTTTAATTTTTAGTTACATTATTTTCATTCCAAGAAGTGATTTTCAATATATGTATGAATAATTAATTGATTTGAGGATTTCATTGAAACAATACCCAATGATATATGTTTTAATATTTAATATATAAACCGATTCATTGAATTTGTATAATTTTTGTCTTTTTTCTTAAAATCTTCATACCTAGGTATGTGAGGAGACTTTGTCACTTTATTTTGTGAAAAACCCATTAGATGTGTTGTTTTTTATTAAAAAATTATATTGAAGACTATATATCCAATTTGAAAACATTAAAAAATATAATTTATTATTTATTTTCTTAGGATAATGAAAAAATCAATAGCCATATATTAATAGACATTTTAATGAGGGATAATTTTCTCACAAATTGAATAGTTCATAACTATTTTTTTTAATTTATCCACATCTATATGCATTGTTCTGGAA
The DNA here is from genome assembly GCA_963277665.1 of Viscum album. Taxonomy (NCBI): domain Eukaryota; kingdom Viridiplantae; phylum Streptophyta; class Magnoliopsida; order Santalales; family Viscaceae; genus Viscum; species Viscum album. Next base: position 550,334,593 of record OY728121.1, read on the forward strand.
TATAAGAATCACTTTAATAAAAAATTTTCCAAATATTACTACTTGGTAGAGATATATAAGATTTATCATTTTAGAGGTCCGTGAACATATTCTTTGTTTGAGCATTCCATTCAATCTCAGCTGTATATTCATTCTATTTATAGATGTGATATTTTATTTTGTTTTAATAATAAATTTGGAATTAAACTATATTTTTCGATGATATCATTCAAAACATTGGATATATAATAACTTGGTTATTTAAATGCTGAAACAACTCTAAGATAATGTTGGTTTATTTGTACAAGTTGTAAAGGTAGAACTATTTCAAAAGATGACTATACAATGAAATGGATCTCTCAATAACTTTTCAAATTAATTTATGTTTTTTTGTTTCTCTATATAGTTCAAATTATCCTAAATTTAATCTTCAATATTTCATTCCTTTTGTCTTCGGTTCCAATATTTATACCCTCTTAGTAGCTTTCCTATCATTAATTCATAAAAGGCCATTTTTGTGCATGTTTTAATGTTCCAATGAAGTTATAATGATGTGTGGCCATTTTTTTCATTGTTTGATCTTCCAACATCCATTTTGGTGCACTGTTTGATGTTCCAAAATCCTGAATTTTTCTTTTTGTATTGATTTTGTTGGTGATGTTGTGTCCATTTCTCATAATCCATAGATTATTAGTATATTAGTAGAATCATTATTCAAATAATAAGCAACATGTGAGGAACCTATAATAATCAATGTAAATGTAGTGCAATGTGATTTTTTTACTTATACCCCATTGTAATTAGTTTCTATATATATCTTTTTATCAAATAAACATATTGTGTTATTGTTAGAAAAGTGTGCTTTGTGTCACATTGATTGATGTGTATTTCAAGATATATTCTTTGAATGAGGCTATCAATGTTTGACAACTGATGATGTTTAATAACATCTATCCTACTCTTATTTCCATTCATATCCTATAGATTGGATTATGACTTTCATAGATAATAGAAGATGCGGGTAGAGGCTGACCCAATTTACTACACATCTACATGCCAAATTTGTCAGTTGGTTCTAGATTTATCGCATTATCAGGTAATCCATAATTTTAGTTTTCGGGTTTGATTTGGGGCACACATATAACTCAGATTGCATAAGACATTGACTTTCATTTGTTCCCTTTATTCATGTGCCCAAAAAATAAATATTAATGAATTTTTATAGACTAATTAGTTTGTTCCTATCCTTTTCACCATTAGTAAATCTCTTTATGTGCTTTATATTCAGATCAATCATATAATTGAGTGTGGTTTCTATGGAAACTAATTTTTAGGTGTCCTATAAAGGTTTGTAAAATTGTTACAATAGGGGCACAAGTTCGAAAACCTTATTTATTTTCATCAAACATTGTTGTTGAATTCTTATCTTACTCTGATTCTTTATTATAAATAATTTAAGGAGTAACTATGAAATATTGGAAAAAGAAATGATCCTGTAACCTTGATTTAATGTTAAGAATGAATAAATTTTTTATATTTAATGTTTGTAAAATTTGTTTGTTTCTAGAATAATTGATTTGATTTCTCCACAATCGATCATATCCTCCAGCATGTTGTCCAAATTCTCTCATCCAACTCCACCATAACCAGCACTATGCCCATGGTGGGCTTCCCATTTCATATTGGTAGAAAACCAATACAAAAACACTGAGCTCCATAGTGTGGACATTCTAGGATGATAATTTTAGTTTTAGATTCAATGCACAAACTCACCAGGACCAAATCCACTAATGAATTAAGGATCATCATTTTTTATTGGATATATCACAAAACCAAATTCCATGTTAAATGGTGACGGGATCCCTTGTTGACTATGAATACAATTGACTCTATTCACAAAGTAGCTTTGAATGCTCGATGAAAACACCTTCTTATTTTATTGAGGTCTATTCATCTATCCTTTATGAAAGTGTAGTAAAATTCCTAGAATAACATTACACATGTCATCCATTATGTTTACACAGCTCAAGGAACCTTTCCAATACCATTAAATAGATTCCATGTTATAGAGTTACCTTTATATAATTTCTAGATTTCACATTTTACCATTAAATAGTTCATCCGTTCGGTTATCCATTAACTTTACATTGTAATGGTCATCAGCATTAAACTAGTCTCCTTATTGGGAGATAAAACATATGAAAATAAACCTTTACCGATAAATAATATTCTCTATGACATGGTCTATGACCTGTGTGAATTTTAGAATCACGATGGTCATGAAACCTATCCACTAGGATGTGGTTTGACTCCACAAACCTCCTTCCATTATATCCACTCCAAGATGACTTCCATACTACTTTCCTTTGGATCATACAACTCCTTTCAATAAAAACCAAAATTTTGTGGCGACAAAAGCTAACACAACATTCAGAAACCACAATGACAATCTCATACATGTGTTGTTAACAAAGAACCTTGGGCATCCTGCCACATATTTCAAAATCACTAATTCCCATTTTTTAATAGATAACATTAATTATAACATCCATTTGGATAGATATTAACATATATTGATGAAAAGTACAATATCGACCCATAGAGTCTAAACAAGTTATTAAAAACAATGATTTCCATTTATGCATTTGTGTTTTATTTTTATCTATTCATTATGTGATATTGAACCTCCATTAATGGAGATCTAACCTTCATTTTCCAAGTTGGTGGAATATGCTATAAATTTTTACTACGAAAACTGATGTACATGTGACATTCATGTTATCATTGGCTTGGTTATTGTGATTTTTATGGGATGATATCATGATGTTTCATTTGAAGGATGATCATGAATAGAAATCGCATTCAATGGTCAATAGTTTTTGATGTTATGTATATATATGGTTTTTATTTTTAATTTTTTTGTTTGGTGATTCAGTTGGGTAGCATGGAATTTTTAATATGTTTTTAAAAAAATGTAGAATCTAGAGACTGCTTAGGGTGGTTGCTAATATGGTTTTCTTCTTAGAGTATTAGAGACCGCCTATTGTATTCTCTAATACCTTTACCAGCAACCACCATTGAGGTTGATTTTGGGCTCCTATAATGATAGATTTTGGCGATTTTTATTTGTATTTAGGGATGGGACAACTACGACCACTGAAATTCATTAGACAACTCTTACTAAAGGACATTTTTTTAGTTGTGGATGTAGGGATAAGGGCCAAGGAGGTGGCTTGATGAACCTCTGGTGACACATTATTGAGGGGAAATCCTGAAAAACATCCAAGGATGAGGGGGCATACTGTTGAAGATCTAAGGGTACCTGATTAGAGAGGCGTAGAAGGCCACCATGATGTTGCTTCCTATAGACCTGTAGAAAATGACCCTATATGAGGCAAGATGAGAAAAATATAGGGTATACAGGATAGATGATATCATAGGACCAGTAGAAATAATCCCTCACCTGAAGAGAGATCTTATATGGGGGGATGATAAATCTTAATTTCTATGCAAATACAGGCCACTGAGGCATGTACGCAAGACCGTGTGCGAACATTTGAAAAATAATCCATTAAGGGAGTCACCAATCACCTTGAGGAACCCCACACTCTGAAATGAAAGCAGGATTCTGGGAAGGAAAAGCCATACAACCGTGATTGGGTTCTTTTTGCCTCTATGAGCTTCCATCGACCATCAGGTCCAGTTGAAGCCCCATATTTCCAACACACACATAGTTTTTCAGAAAGAGGATATAAAATCAACATTCATAATGAAGACAAAATAGAAGACATTCCTGTGATGTACCGAAATCATAGGTGAAGAGTGGAGGGCCCAGGAGCTAACAAAGCACTAGAAAGCCACGATCGAGGGTTTCACTACCCCAAACATAAAAACCAAGTTCAATTTAAGCCAAGAAGTTGCCTACATGAAGGCTGAAGAAATAAGATCCAGATACAATCTATATCCTTCATCATAGAACACCAGTATAGGAACAGTAGCTGTTGCAATGTAGGGGCAGGACAGGGCGAGCAACCAGCCACTCATGTCATCCTTAAAGGAGAGGCAAGATCCAGGGGTGATAAGGGGCATTGTTGTGACTGGATCACCAAGGGAGGATCATGGATAAATGGTATCTAGGTCCGAGGACACTTATGCGGGACTAGTTGACAAGGAACTAATGATAGAATTTTTTTGAAAAGATGGCGATGCGTAGAGCGTGTTCTCACAACCAGAAAAGAGCGGATCCATTCTCATCAACAATTTGAATCATTATAGTTCTCCTTCATAGGTCATATTTATATAATTAAAAATGATATTAACATTGTATATATAATATTTATTTATTCTATACATCTAAAAGCATGCTTTAATGAAGATCATGTATAATGAATCACATCGCATCGTGGAGATGGTTGGACGTACGTATGCACAAGAGATGATATCATTACCCTAATTGTTTTATGGTATTGAAGTGAATGATGTATAATTTTTAATAATAATTATCATGTAGTAATAATAATATATATTTATTATTTCCATAATTATTCCTATCTAAGTAAGGTGGTGGTGAAAAACAGATTACACCACGGTGTGGAGACAGTAAGTTGTACGTACGCACACATGCTGATTTTGTTTTTCATGGGATGGATATAAAATAGAATATTGTTGTTATATAATAATTATAACATCTTAGTATATATGTGATAATATAATTATTACTTTATAATGAAACAAATCTTGAAGAGTATGTAGAAGAATAAATAAGTTTGAATGAATCGATAGAGGAGATTACCTCTTCTTCAACGTGCATCCTCTAAATCACCTCATAGAGCACACGAGATGTCCTTTGATGAATAATAAATCTTCTAGAATGTGACTAGTGAAGTTGATGATATAAAATGTTATGGTATGGCCGAGCATGAAGGCATAATATGATGTGAAGAGGTGGAGGAGATGGTTCCCTTTTATAACTGAGGTGAGGGGCCCTTTTGGGATCTCCACAAATATTAATTTATAAAAAAATAAAAACCCATCCAAAGACCAAAAAAATGTCCCAATTTCAAATAATAGATGATATAGGGTTGTAATATCATCAAAAAATAGATTTTGGACAAGTGTTTCTATCAATTTAATCCTTATCATTTTAATTGACACCTAGGCATTATATTTAATTTTTAACTAGGGTGAAAAATATTTCAATATTAAAAGGGTGAAATATTTACTTATTTGATACAAATAAGACAATAAATAAATACCTTAGAACATTTTAAACCAAATAATAATTATTACATATTTTAAAAAAATTTATGATTTTTAAATAATTTAATAAAACATTATTTTGATAAACAATCAATAGTGTTAATTTTGACACTATTCAATTGATTGATTTTAAAAAATATAAATATAAAAAGTTAACTTTGAAAAAAATATTTTATTATATTACTAGAAATAAAAGGTCATCCATAAAATTCATTATAAATATTAATTATCCCATATTATACTTATTTTAATATTTTGAATAACTTTTTTGGTAATCTCAATTAATAAAATAATTACTACATCAATTTCATGTAATTATTTAATATACTTATTTTTAGAATAAAAATTTAAAATAAAATACTATTATGAATATAAATACACAATATTTCATAATAATATTTTTAATAGAATTTATAAACCGAAAAATTCAACATTTAATAAATTACACTTATTAAATAATGAATGTGATAACTTTAACATCACTTTAAATAAAATAATATGAGTGTCACAATATCATTTATTAACCTCCAAATGGTCAATAACTTGACTATTGGATTTTTATAGTTGAAATATACTCTACCACTAATAGTTTTTCATGTGTTTGGGTATTTTGATGGTAATTAGAATTATAAGAAAAATAATTTTATTGATTTCTCATCAATTAATTAATTTTTACATCATCAAAGAATAAGTCTTTAAGGAAATTATTTATTTCCTAAAAATTACAAATATATTCTTATGATAAAGAAAAATAATAATATTTAAAATAATAATTTATAATCTAATTTTCCTTATATATATCCTTTTATAAAAAGTGATATAGTTATTAAAATTTAAGTAATACCTATTTTATTTTTCATTAAATAAAATAAATTAAATGTCCTAATCTAATCCAAGTGGATTCGAAAGGACACAATTTCGACCAATGGATGATTTAAGTTGAATAAAACTCATAAAATGATATTAATATAATTTTTTGGGTAATTTTATAATAGTATTGTTATCCTTAAATACCTGATTTACCCCTTTACTGTATTAATAAAAATTACTGAAGTTACTAATCATAAGACCTAAAAATAAGATAAATTTATTTACATAATATAGAACTAATGATTCAAAATATGGAATCCATTTTTTAAAATTTAAAACATGGATTTTTTAGTAATTAATTTAAAATTAATCCCATTGTTGGAAAGAGAGAATGAGTTTTAAAAGTTAAAACAGTATAAAATATTGAAATGTATTTACCATTGAATTCAATGTAAAATTAATGATAATGAAATAAATTATATTGAATGATGACAATATTTTATATTAATAGTTTAAAACCATTAAATATTAATATTTACCCATATAAATTATTTCCATGAAAATATTTATTTTCAATTAAAAGTTAGTGTTTTTTTACTATTCATAAAAATTTGAAAGTTGTCAGAAAAATATTAAAAATTCTTCCAAAGTAAATTATTATATCCCTATTCCAATGAAAATGTTTAATTTGTCATATAAACATTGTTAATGTGTCAAAATAATAATTTAATTGGGGTTCTTCTTTAAAAGGAGGTAAATTACCATTTTGAAAAGTATAGGTTTATATACATCAAATAGGGTTTATTCATACCATATGAAACAATATATATTGGATGAATATAAAAAAAATATTTTGTTAAGTATATAACATAGATATTTAATTAATTTCATTTACTAACAGTAATTCTCAAAATTTATTAAGAAAATAAAAATATATAATTGATTTATATTTTTTATAAATAATTGGTAGCGAATGAATTCACCATACATTTGAATAAGATAGTTATATTTATTCATGATAACATAACTGTTAGGTTATAATGGTCATTTTTAATAAGGGAATATTGTGGTTCGTTGAAACCCATGATTGCATGCAATGAATGCTATTGATGAATTAAAATTATTTAGAGAAATTATTTCATAAAAACAAATGGGTGTTATATTCTACCCCCCTAAACAGAATTTCACCGTAGAAATTCATCTTAGGGATGCCAAAAGATGAGGATATCTCTCCCTCATCATATCCTCATGTTCCCATGTGGATTACTCATATTGGTGTTTTCTCCACAAAACTTTATCCATGCGGGTGGTCTTGTATCAAATAACTTTTTCATTACGATCCAGAATCTCTATCAGTTGTTCTTAATAAGAATGATTTTACAACAATGGTACAACATATGAGTTTAGTAAAAGTGAATGATTAGGTATGTAATTTCATAATAAAGATACATTTAACACACCATGAACTTGAGAGAGATACATTGGAAGCACCAATTGGTAAGCTACCTTCCCAACACGATCCATAATTTCAAAAGTAATAATAAACCAAAAGATCAACATTCCCTTATTTCCAAATCTCATTAATCTCTTCCATGGAGATATTCTTAAAAACACCTTGTCACCGACTTCAAACTGTAGGTCTTTTATTCAGTTTTCACCCTAACTTTTTTGTCAACTCTAAACATCTCTTATGTGTTGGTGAATAGATATGCCATTTTATTTTACTTTATCAACAAGATCAGGTCCTGGAAACTTTATTTTCCCAACTTCATTCCAACATGTTGGATTTCTGCACTTCATTCTATAAAGGTCTTCAGAAAGTGAAATATGAATAATTGGGTGAATGTTATTGCTGTAAGAAAGTTCAACCAAAGGTAGGTGTTTATCCCAACAACCTTTGAAATCCATAGATCAATCTCTCCACATGTCATCTAGAGTTTGAATTTTAATCATAGTATGATTTTCTATCTAACAATGATAAGAAATGATGAAACATAACTCTGTATATAGAGCCTACTGAATACATCGCCAAAACATCGAGGTAAACCATGGATCTCGATCAGATATAATGGAAAGTTGTACTCCATTAAATCATACCAATTTCTTTTATAAATATCTTAGAAAGTGGATCAAGAGAGAAATAATATCTAATATAAGTGATGTGGTCCAACATTGTAAGGAGAACAACTATAACCAGTGTAAAATTATTGTCTTTAGATGTTTTGGGAAGTCTGAAGACAAATTTCATAGTGATGTTTTCCAATATCCATTTTGGTACGTGTAATGGTTGTAACATCCCATTAGACTACTATATCTTAGACTTAACTTTCTCAAAAACCACGCACTAAGAGACATATTCCGAAACATCTCTTCTCATGTCATATGAATAGAAATACACTATTAATACTCTGTACATATTTGTTATTCAAGGGTTAATAGAGAATGAAGAACTATGAGCCTCATCCAATAGCTCCTTTTTTAATTCTACAATGGGAGGAATACACACTAAATTCCTAAATATAATTATTCCATCACTATTAGGGTTGAATTCAGTAACATTTATCACATTATTTTGTAACTATACATCTTCCTTCTATGCCTCCTTAATCATTACGTGTATAAATGGTTGAACATTCACTTGAGAATGATATTATTTTCCCCCTTACTTTAAAATTTTACAATCCATCCTTTACAAATCCATAAATATTGGATATTTTTGTGATCCTCATCATGGATATGATAGAATGGTCCATTTGAATCAACGAATCTACCTCATTTTTCACATTCCTAAGGTGGTAATGTATTGATCTGTCATAATATTTAATCAACTCCAACCATCTTCTTTGGTGCATACTGAAAACCATTTGTGTGAAAATCTACATTAAAAATTTATGATCTTCATAAATATCACACCTTTCACCATAAATATGATGCTTCAATATATTTAATGCAAAAAATATCTTAGCTAACTCTGAATCATGAGTTGGTAAATTTTTCTCTTTATTTCCAATTGTCACAAGGAATAAGCTATCACCATATAATTTTTCATGAGAACACATCCCGAACCCTTTTTGGATGCATCACTATAGATCACAAACATTTCAACACTACAATGTAGTGTGATAATAAGTTCAATAGCAAATATTATTTTTTCCCTTTGAAATTGTCTTTACATTCCTCCATCTACATGAACATAACTCATTTCCAAGTCAACTTTTTGAGTGTATTAGATAATCATGAAAAATACTTCATGAAAAATTGATAATATCCAAAAAAACCAAGTAAAAATTGTATCTTAGTTATAATTATTGGTATCGAAAAACTTTCAGTAACTTTTATTTTTGTAGGATCCACATATATCCCCTCATTTGAGAATATGTGACTCAAAATTGAAACTTTATAAAGACAGAATTTACACTTAGTTTATTTTTCATAATGATTATCCTTTCATAGGTTCTTCATTAAAATTCTCATGTGATGTTCATGTTCTTCCTTTATCTTAGAATAGACAAGAATATCTTCTATAAAGACTACCAAAAACTGACTGAGATAGTCTCTAAATATTCTATTCATTAGATCACTAAAGGTAGCAGAGGAATTAGTAAGACCAAAAGGAATCACTAGAAATATATAGTCTCCATACCTTGAATAGAATGCCATCTTTGGTATATCCTACATCTTGACCCTTAATTGATGATATCCTAAATGATGATCAATCATGGAAAATTATTGAGCTTCGCATAGTTGGTCAAATAAGTCATAAATGCGGGGAAGATGATATTTTTTTTCTGATAGTGATCTTGTTAACATCTCTATAATCAATGTAGAGGCTCATTGATCCATATTTCTTCTTAATAAATAGAACATGTGAACTTTATGGTCATGCACTATGTAGTATAAATCCCTTATCAAGATTCTCTTGGTGGTTCTACAAAAAAAAGGGTGATTAGAGGTGGGTTTTTATAGGGAGTTATGGACAACCCCCTCTAAATTAATTTTTAGTATAATTATACAGGGTTATGCACAACCCCCTCAAAATTAATTTTCTATATAATTAGAGGGGGTTTTACACAACCCCCCCCCTAATAATCAAATTTAGAGGGGGTTATAAACCCCCTCTAATTTCATTTTCTATATAAGCTAGAGGGGGTATGTGTGACCCACTCTAATCATCAAATTTATAGGGGTTATGAACCCCCTCTAATTTCATAAATCAATGTGGGTTCTGAACCCCCTTTAATATTTTTTAATTTTTTACATATCTTGTGGGATTTTACAGGGGGTTTTCAAAATCCTATAGTTTATGAAATTAGATGGGTTTCATAACCATCTCTAATAAATGAGATTAGTGGTGTTTAACAACCCCCTCTAATGTCTTAAATTATAGGGGGGGGGGGTTAAAAATCAGCTCGAATTTATTTAAATTGGAGGGGGGGTCAAAACTCCTCTAATGTCTTAAATTAAAGGGGGTTCAACCCCCCACTAGATGTCATTAATTAAAGGAGGTTTAAAACTCCCTTCAAATTTATGAGATTAGAGGAGGTTTGGAACCCCTAGTATTTAAAAAAATCCATAAAATATGTATACATATATATAATTAAAACACTATATATAAATGTATTTAAAAACATTATATGAACATATTATACAAAATATTTATATAATTGTAATTAATATTATTTATATGTATACATAAATATAATTTTATAATTTTATGTACATTAGTATATATTTATTTAAATAAATTGTATTTCAAATAATATTAATTATAAATAATATAAAATCATATAATATTATTTAAATATATACATAAATATGTTTTAATTATAAAATATATCATATAAAAACACAAGCTTGTAGTTTTTATAACTTATATAATAATAATAAATATATTTTTAAATAATTTGTTTATGCTTTTATATTATATATAATTAATATTATAAGGGATATAATATTAATATAAAAAATATATTTTAATTTACAAAATATTATAAAATTATATTTATTGAAATAAATATATATTAATGTGCATAGTACAATACAGTTTTATTTATTCAAATTCATATATATTAGTGTGCATTATAATAAAAATATGTATCGAAATTTGTTATATAAATATTTGGAGTAAATTAAATTATATATAACATTATATACATATTTTTATAAATTTATTTCATATATAATATTTGTATAAATTTTATTTTAGATATATTTATTTCATATATTACAAATTATATAAAATATTATACAACTTATACAAATAAATATGTAATAATGTACATAAAATTAAAATTATATATTGAAATACATTATATAAATATATTTTTAAGGATGTTATATAAATATATTAAACAAATACTGTGTATATATATATATTATATATAAATATGTATATATTATATATAAATATGTATTTAAGTATACAAATAATTTACAAAAATATATTTATAAATATATCAATATATGTTTATATAAATAAGATAAGTATAATTATAAAAATATGTTTCATCAATTGTATATGTAAATACATATATAATATATACATTTTATATAAATGTGTAAATTGAATATAATATATATTTGATATTATATAAATACAGATATACCTAAATACATAATATAATGATATTAATATTGATTTATATTAATATATATATGCTATATATTTATATCTATTTAAATATTAACTCATATAATATTTATATAAATTTTCTTTCTAAAATATATAAATATAATAATGCATATATTAAATAAAAATATGAAGAAACATGGTGGAAGATGGGCTCAATCTCTATACAACAGACCAGAGTTCGATTCCCTCTGGATTCATTTCACAAAATTGAGAACTTGAGGGAAGGAGGATGTAGCACAGAAAATTGAGGGAATGGGTTGGTGAGGGGTTCACACGAACTGGAGGGAGAGGATGGGTTGTAGGGGTGTGGAGTCTTGTGAGATGGGATGGGGTAGCATGGTGACATGGACGGAGGCTGAGGTGGGGTGATACAAGAGGGAGGGGTGACATGGATGGATGGGTAGTTGGGTGACATTAGAGGGAGGGACTATAGCATGGGGTGGTGGGAACCGTGGTACAAGGTGACACGAGGTAGTAGGGCAGGGGCATGTGGCTGAGTTCAAAATAACAACATAAGCATTATATAGTACATACCATTATGGGATAATAAAACTGCCCCTAACATCCACCGTTAAAGGCTTTTTTGGTTACAACCGCCTCTAATGTAGACACTAATGGTAATTTTATATACAGAATAGAGGGTGATTAAACCCCCTCTAATGTATTTATCGCGATAGTCACACCGATTTTACCATTGGTTACTCAAAACTATCCCTACTAACAGTAGGTGGGCACATTAGTGGCTGTAACTCATAACTGCTACGAATGCCTTTAGAAGGAGTTATAACTTCTTATAATGTAAAAAATATCCCCTAAAAATGGATCACTTTTTTATAGTTCAATTCATGCCACTCAATTGGGGTCAATCTATAAGCTGTTTTTGAAATATGCATACCACTTCATATGAGTTATATTGAAAAATCAACCTCCTGATTCGATGGAAGACCTAGAAAATCTTCCATAAATACATCATCAAACTCCCATACAATGGAAAAAAAATTCACTGGAAGGTCATACTAATCATTTCATCAATAGTTGATCAGAGATTGATCTGGAATATGAAATGTGACATCCATTCCTTGGAAATTGATATGAGCTCCATATAGAGAAATCAAATCCATGCTAAGAATCAAATCATATTTCACAATAATAAGGATCACAAGATTTTAAAGAATCACATTCCTACAAACATCAAATTGAGAAGAATTATAAACTTTTGATGCGATCATAGTGTAATTGGGAGTGGATCTAGATTCCAATAAAGAATTTTCTACTTTAGAGTGGATGGTAAATGTACCTTTCACCACAACATTTTTTTACTCCATATCGCTGATAGTTATCGTATGTGACATGACTTTTTCTTTTTTCCTTTAGAGTTTTCTTATGTCTATCATCATTCATAACCCTTGGATTAGGGAATTTATTAGAACAATACCCCATTGCCTTGCACTGGTAACATTGATGTGTAGGAGGTGATTCTATGTATCCTTTTCCCTATTCGCATTAGTAGACATATTTTTCCCATAACTTCGGCATTTAACTACCCTATGACCTTCTTTTCCACACATGAAACATTTATTACCACCTTTAAGACAATTTCCTCCATGATTTATTCCACACATTGAGTATAAGGTAATACTTACCTTCGTTTCAGTGTGAGCATTAGATTTTCCCTTGAATTTTTTTTATCTTCTTATCAAAACCATAGGACTGATGGGTTAATCCAATCTCTATCTCAATAATGAGAGCACATAGATTGATTTATTCATATCCATTAAAGTCCCTCATGTATAATGACCTTCAAGACTTGGTTTTAAGCCACTAAAGAATAAATCAATTTTACTCTTAGGTTGGACAATAATTATAGAATCCTACTTTTCAAGTCTAGTAAAATTTTAATTGTAGGTAACATTGGATTAATAGTTCCTTTTCATAAGTTCAAAGAACTCCTTCTACATGTTTTTTCAAAGAATAACAGGAATTTACATATTGAAAAACAAGTTCTTGAACTCATCCCGTTCCATGGATTTAATTTCATCTCTTTTCCACATATTCATAATAAGGTTCCATAATTGATCATATTCTCCTTCCAAAAGATAGACTGCTAAGATGAATTTATCCTATTTTGAACATTGGAAAGCTGTAAATATATTTTTAGTGGTACTGATCCATTGTTTGGCCACTAAAGTAATAGAATACCTACTTAAAGAAGTTGGATGATTCCTTATGAAGGACTCAACGAAATGATGTTCCCTCCTTTTCTCGTTCGACAGTACATCATGATTCATATCTTTTGTATTTTGTGTGAGAATCACTAAAATATTTTGTATTCCATCTCCTATGATAGTGGGTTGATCAGGAGGAAAAGTATTACATTTCCTATCACATTTAGAAATAATGTGGTTCCTTCAGGTTCCATCCATTGACTAAAACAAAGAACCAAAGTGTGAGATACCCTAATCATAATGGAAATAAAATAATCAAGAACAGAATTTCAATTTATGACACTTTAGGTTTTATCCAAGTTTATTATTGATCATTTCTAAAAGACTTTGATTGTAACCCATACTTCGACCTATGTATTGGGTTCTTAATAAGGTTTCCCATCCAGGAATCTAAATGTTAACTATACATTTCCATTGATTCCAACTATAACAAACCATTAATTACATACATTTATATTACTTCAAGGTTGATGAATATTCATTAGAAAATATTATAATGCCATGATAGGACTATATATGTATACTATCTTTAGAAACTGGGAAACATAAATAACTAGTTCATAATACATCTTCATCGTCCCCCACTTATTTATCCATAACTACACCCCTTTTTGACATATCATACTTAAAACCCTTCTTTATGACCTAGAGAAAAGAAACATATGATAGGGTGAGATCAGATTCTTAGTAAGAGTAAACAAGGTAGATATCAATCATATCATAATAATAAGACATAAGAAAATAAAATTTGAAGATCTTATCTTGTATATGAAATATCATGACCTCATGCCGTGGGATAAATCATGAAAGTCCATAATAATAACTGAACGTAATCCCAAAAGTCATAACTTAATACATGATGTTTTTAGCATACACATAATCATATAAAAGCATTTCATATTAGTCAAGGCTCATTATCAAGACCATCACAGTATAAAAATCCCATTACTTATCCCAGTTAACTCCCCGTTCCAACCTTGTATTACAGAACTAATATCGTTTCACATTCCATCAATTTGTATTTAATGAGATATACAAATTTTCCCATTTCGTTGAAATGATATTTTGGTCCCCCATATCATAATTAAATCATTCTTACATGTTCCACAATAACATAAATCATTCATCATAACCCAAGAAATAAAATTGGTTTCTATAAACATCATTCCACCATTACAGAATCCATGTAAAACAAATGTATTTCATTAATATAATTCCATCATAATCATAGTCAAATAATAGGAACAATAATCATATTATACATTAATCATATCCCTATTAAATAATTCCATCATAGATGGAAAATAATTTTTTTATAACATTTGAAATTAATTCTTGAGGAACATATCCTTTCTTCTTCAAAAACCTTTTGTTTTCTAAAAATTATATGAAATTTTAAAAGAAAATAATTTATTTGAAAATAAACATGAAATAATATCTATTAATCTTCATTTAAATAAGTTAATATGAAAATATAATAATCCATCCATGTCGTAATGTTTAAAAAAACATTTTCCTCAAACATTTTCCAGAAAAGTAAAAAAGTACCTCGTATCGAATGAAGATAAAATATTCCATTAAAAATAATTAATGAAAATTAAAAAATGGGTAAAATTGAATTTAAAAATGTTTATAATAATATTAATAAAATTAAATATTTATAAAAATGGACTTGGATGATAACTATACCCCAGTAAATACTTACAGATAAACAATCTTAGATGATAATTAGATTTTGCAATTATCCCTTACCTTAGATGTGATTTCCTATGTATGTATCGAATCCTCCGATATAATGATTTAAATATTTTCATTTAATTATATCATAATAATATTAAATTTTATTATATAATATATGATCATATTATCATTCATTTGTTAATAACATTTCATTATTACTTTTTATTAGGGTATAAACTACTTCATTTTCTAATGAATCTTTATCAAATAAGTTTTAGTTCCCCTTGATAGGTCATTTTTAAATCATTAAAAAATGATATTAACATTATATAAATATATATAATATTTATTCATTCTGTACATTTACATAATCATGATTTAAAAAAGATTATGTAGAATGAATTGTATCACATTTTGAGACGGTAGGTCATACATACGCACGAACGACGATATCATTCCCATAATTTTTGAATGGTGTTAAAGTTAATGGTGTATAATATTTCAGAATCAACACCATTTCCTTATAATCATATATATTTATTTTTTCTATCACTATACCTATCGATGTAAGGTGGTGTTGAAAAATTGATTTCACAACGGCGTGGAGGCGGTAAGCCGTACGCACGCACACATGGTGATTTCATTTTTCATAGGATAAATATAAACTGGAATATAGTTGTTTTATAATAATAAAAACATCTAAGTATATATGTGATACTAGTGTTATTAGTTTATAATGAAAAAACTAATGAAGACGATGTATATTATGAAGGAAATTTGAATGAATCAATAGAGGAGATTACTGCTTCTTCAATATGCTTCCTCTAAATATCATACTAGAGCACTAGAGTTGGACTTTGAAGAAAAAAAGAACCTCTAAAATTTAAATAGGAAAGTTGATAATGTAAAAGGGTAGTGTATGGATGATATTTAAGGATCAATGTGAAGTGAAGAGGTGAGAGAGTAGGTGCCCTTTTACAATTGAGGTGAGGGGCACTTTTAGGATCGCCAAAAATATTAATTTATAAAAAAAATAAAACCCCATCCAAAAACCTCCAAAATGTCCCAATTTATAATATGATATGGGAGAGGGTATAATATCATCGTCCAATATATTTTATACATGTTTTAATATCAATTTAAACCTTATCATTTTAATTGACATGTAGTTATTATATTTTATTTTAACTAGGGTAACACATATTTTAATATTAAAAGGGTGAAATATATACTTATTTGTTTCCAATTAGACCATAAATAAATATATTAGAATATTTTAGACCATATAATAATTATTAAATATTTTTCATAAATGATTTATGATTTTTATATAATTTAATAAAACATTATTTTGATAAACAATCAAAAATCTCAATTTTGACACAATTCGATTCATTGATTTTTAAAAATATTAAGATAACAAGTTAACTTAAAAAAACAATTTTATTGTATTAATAAGAGGTATATTTAGTATATAAATTTCATTATACATATTAATGAGCCCAATATATATTTATTTTAATATATTTAATATTATTTATTTTCTATCTCTATTAATAAAATAATTACTACATCAATTTTGTGTAATTATTTAATATAATTATTTATTAATAATATTAAAAATAACATACTATGATGAATATAAATCAAATATATTTTATAATAATTTTTTATTCTATTTTATCTTATATAAAATCTAAAATTTAAAATGTTATACTTATTAAAATTTGAATGTGACAACATTAGCCTCACTTTAGATAAAATAATATTAGTGTCACAATTGATTATACAATACTCTTAATGGTCACTAACTCGGCCATTTGATGGTTATAGTCATTCTATACTCAACCTATAAGATTATTTCAAGTTTTTGGGTATTTTAATGGTTATTAGGATTTAAAAAAAAATTGATTTATTGGTTTCTCATTAATTAAATAATATTTTCAGCATCAAAGTATAATCCTTTATAGTTATAATTTATTTCTTGAAAATTAAAAATAAATTATATAGATAAATAATAAAAATTTATATTTCAAATGAGTTTTTATAATAAAATTTATCTTTTTTATAACCTTATATAAAAAATGAAATTTTTATTAAAATTTTAGTAAGACATATTCGATTATTGTTTTAATAAAATAAATTAAATGTCCTAATATCTTCCAAGTGGCTTCCAAATGTCACCATTTCGACACAAGGATGATTTATGTCTAAAAAACTCATCCAATGTTATTAATTCATGTGTTAGCGTAATTTTATAATAGTATTATTACCCTTAATTACCTGTTTTACCCTTTTAGCATATTAATAAAAATTACTAAGGTTAATATTCATTATTCCAAAAAATAAAATAAATATATTTTCATAATATGGACCAAATGATTTCAAATATGGACTCCATTTTTAAAAATTCAAAACATAAAATTTACAGTAATTAATTTTATATTAATCTCAATGTTAGAAAGAGAAAACAAGTTCTAAAAGATAAAAAATTGCAAAAGATTGAAATGATTTTACATCTTAATTCAATGTAAAATTAAGGATAATGACATAAATTATATTTAATGATAAAAAAATATTCTATTTATACTTTAAAAAAATTCAATATTACGATATAACCATATAAATTATTTTGATAAAAATGTTGTTTTCATTTAAAAGTTAGTGTATTTTTACCATTTATAACAAATTTTAAAGTTAACAAAAAAATATAAAAAATTCATCCAAGGTAAATTTTTATATAACAATTCCTAATAACATGTTTATGGTTTCATATACAAATTATCAATGTTTCAAAGTATCAATTTAAAAGGGGTTCACCATTAAGAGGAGAAAAATTACCCTTTTGAAAAGTATAGGTTTTTATAGGTCAAATTGGGTTTATTCATACCCTGTGAAAAAATATCTATTGGTTGAATATAAAAAGTATTTTATTATTTTTATAAAATATATATTTCATTTATTTAATTTAATAATAGTAATTGACTAAATTTATTTAAAAAATACAAATATATAATTGATTTATATTTTTCATAAATAATTAGTAGTGAGTGACACCACCATGTATTTTCATAAGTTAGATATATTTATTTTTGATAACATAAAAGCTATGTTAAATAGGTCATTTATTACTAAGGGATTCTCATGGATTTTTTAAACACGTGATTTTGTGCAATTCATGTTATTGAAGAATTAAAATTATTTAGATAAACAATTTTATAAAAACATCAAGGTGTTACAAAAGGAAAAAACACATGTTTTAGGTGTCACTGGTAGTTCATATCCCTGAAAATGTGTAATGTTCTTTTGAATTGATAATACTATCGATTTTTTTACATTGGATTTCTAAATTTGATGTAAGAATAAGACCATGGCATTGAAGTCACAACAAGGTGGATTATGATGGATGCATCATCATTGGTATGAAATTGATTGAATAATCAAAAAAGGATTTGTACTCTCGAAAAAAAGTGATATCTCTTGCCTAGTTGATCAGGGTGGTAGTGCCATCAATAAATCCATGGACAAAGGTAGAAAAAGGTATGATCATATATTTAGTTTAATGAATAATTAATGAAAAAAGGATGATGACAAGACTTTTTCATCCTACTTTATGAGATATCATAAGATAAAGAAAATATATTACATAGTGTGTGTTAAAATGAAATTTTATTTTTGTTATGAATTTTATTTATCTTTTTAGGACCCAGATGGTTTTCAGACACCTCTCCTATTCTGTGATGTGTTTTCATTACTATTGAGATACGGTCCTAGAGGGTCACACACTAAACATATTACAAATTATAGTATATTATGATGAATATGAGTTAAGGACATGTTGTGCCCCACCATGGGTCCCATGTAATGTCTATGTATATATGATCTCCACGGAATACATAAATTCATATAATTTTTGTTTAAAACAATTATTATTTTATTTAATTATTCAATTTTTTCATAAGATATTGAGTGAACAAATGGGAAAAATATTATACAAATTAATATCATTTTATTATTCATGGATTATTTAATATTCATGGGAATGATGAGTATAGTTAATGAATTTATTTTATAATAATATATATTTATTATACTAAAGGTATGTGATAAAATTATTAATGAAATTTATGACATATTTATTTATACAAAACATACTATTATTGGTTTATTTTGGAGGTAATGAATAATCGGGGATCAGGGATCTATTTTTGAATATTCATCACCTCAATATATAACGAAAAGGGGGATATTATGAGAGGAACTACTCATTGCGTGATTTTGAGAGAATATCTCTACTCTCTCCCATTGCCAAGGGAGATAATATCTAGATCTAGTAAACTAGATCAAGCACTTCCTCACACATAAATGGAATGTTTACATAGTGATAATAGGGATGCCAATGGAATTTTGAAATCTTAGTGCTAGAACATATAATTTGATGAATGAAATTACCATAGTCTATCAAAGACCATGCGATCAATTTATAGGGATTAATATTCAGTTCCGTTGAGAAACCATCAGTAGTGACCAGCAGATGTCGAATGTGGATTCAGATTGAAAATGGTTTTTTATTTAATCATTGTTTCTAAATTTATTCATGAGAGATCATGGGGTTTAACTGGGAAGTATTTATTCTTTTATGAAATTATAATGTTGATTATCAAAGGAAAATTTAAAATTCCAAAATTTTCTGGACTTTGCCGAACTCACAGTACAAATAAATGAGACATATGGGAGCCCTAATAGACTTAACTGTCACAACTATAGGTTCTCTTAATATTATGGATTGAATGTGTTGCCTTTTTGAACGACCTAGATTTTCTATCATTTTAATTCACATATTCTATCTAGTATTTATTATTTTTTTACACTATTGTGTTGTGATTATTCCATCGGTTCTCTTTAAATACATATTATTCATGTAAATTGATATTTTTAATTCCTATCATTTTATAAATATTGATGATTGAAACCAATTTTATTCATATACTTATACCCCATAGATAAATGTTCTATCATATTTCATTTCTTATTTAATATGGAATGTTTTTAAAAATAAAATCAACGGATGATTTTATATAGATAATGAAAACTTCTAGAAATGATATATAAATATGTTTTTTTATAAAAACTAAAGGATTCACATATATAAAAATGGATCAAATTCTTGGTTGTATCATACTAAGCCTTAGTTATCACACACTACTTTTTTCTTTTGTGATCTTTGAAGCACAAATTATTGTCAACTATGGACCATTCAAGGGTTTGGGGCTCTCCAAATGTGTATAGTGGTACTCAGGTATAATCCATGGTGATGGTACAAATTTTAGTTTCAATTGTTTCTGTTTTGTAATTTTAATTTGGGGTAGAGGGTTAGTTTTTACAGATTAGTTAAATTAAGTGATGAATGATTTTTATGTAACAATTTTATAAATATTATGGTGAGTTCATTACCGGTTATTTAAGATTAAGATATCCTTCATCTTTTCTTAATATTTCATTAAATTAACACTGCCTTCACAAGAATATTTTTAGTAGAATTCAAAAGTTTTGAATCTTCAGTTAAATCCTTAACTAAAATAGGGTTCTAATATCAATCAAAACATGTTTATGGTAGTTTATTTATGGTTACAATAATCCATGGAATACACAAATTAAACAAAAAAAATTCATTAATCCGTGAAATTTTATGATTAATATACACAATGTAATCCTAATGAATATCTAACGTGGAAAAAATATCAATTACTTATTATCCCCAAATTATGAATCACCCAAATGGGTGATTTACACATCCATTGATATGGTTATTAATATATTTTAATAATTGTTTATGAGGGTGAATTAAAAATATAATAAAAATAATGGGATAATAGAAGTGTTTGACACCAAACACACTCACGAACAATGATGAGAATTAAAACAAACTTTCGATTGAATGAGAAAGAAAAAGATGGAATTGATTTTAACTTGGTTTACGAAATTTTAAGAACATTAATATTAATCTAAATAAGGTATATGATAATAATACATGATGAACAAACATTCATTAATATTTAATCAAAATTACAGGAAAAAACACTTATAAGATTAAAAATGAAAAAGAATGGAAAATAACATGAAAAAAGAGTAGATGGATGGTAGATCTATTTGAAACCTGAGTTTGGAAGGTACTCCCAAGAATTTTTCAAGGATATGGCCAAGATATTAAATCATATTATTCTCTAAAATTACAACCCCTTTAATGGATAAGAGACAAATATATTTATATACCAAGGTGATAGACTACTTGCACTACAAATATTCCCTTCAATTTGGATCTCCAATTTGATCATAAATAAAAATGAATATCGGGAAATATTCTTCTTAACAGTTTTATGTATTTTGGATAAATTTCTACCATAAAAATTTTGCAGCCATAAGACATTTTTTAGCTAATGTTATGGATATTTTACTAAACAATGTGTTGTTGTAAATTTTATCCTGACTTTTTAAAAGGCAGCAATGTGAATGGGTTTTTAGATAGGATGTTTCCATCCAATATAAAAATTCTAATCTAAAATTATTATCTCCTAAATATATAATTTCTCCACAAAAAATTCAATCACAATTGGTTGATTTTATTTGGATAAAAGTAAGGAAATTGTGGATGTTATTAATTTAGACACAAAATGGTGGGATGGGCTTAGAAAAATCAATTGGGACCCTTTATATGGAGTTGGGCTTTAAAAGTTTTATCCATGATTATTTTTGACATTGAAGAATATATTAAAATGATTCATAAAATTTGGGGTTCTGGACTAAGACATGATATTTTATCATTATAGCTGGTCTAATTTTTGTGTAATATTTGGTTGGCCTTATTTTGTGATAAATAGGAAATTTTAGATGGATGAATTGGACCATGATCTTGTTGAATGAATAGTAGGAAATTGAATTAGAAACCATAAAAAAATAATCACATAATTTGGATAAGTATGGTGATATTTCTATTTAAAATAATAAAATGAAAAGAATATGGATTAATAAAAATAATGATTAAAATTTATATTTAATGTTCAAACATGAGAATTCCAAATCAATTATGCAATTTTCATTGAAAATAAAAGTGCCAATATTTTTTTTGAAGAAGTGATTAAATTAACTGGCCCACACGTAGGCTTTTTCAGGTCCTCATTTACATGAAATATAAAAACATAACTAAATAATTTTCACTCACCAACAAATATTTAAAATAAATACACAATTCGAGGTGTTATAGACTATCTCACTCACCCATATTGAATTCCAACACAAATTTTTATTGAAAAAATGTTCCAAAAACAACTCATTTTTCATGATCACAATTTAAAATGGAAAATGTGGGCACTGAGAACCCCCTATTATAAAGATGAAAATAATTTATTTATGGAGGATAAATCATCCACCAAAAGGGTTAGAATCTCATTGTTTGAAAGAGATCTACACTTAAATTACCTGTCCAAATGTTTATAAGAATCAAGAGGTATTTTTACAGATATTCCTGTGTATATGGGATGGTTAGAATATAATATCCAAAAGAGAGGAAAAAAGTGAAAAAATACTAACAAGGAAAAGGCATTGATTTTTTTTTTGAAATGAAGCATGGAAGGAATTAGAATCACATATTTTAAAGGGAATAATTGTTTGAAGGATGAAATAAAAAAGATGGATAAAATTGGAAGGGGATGAAAATATGGTATATTTACAAAAAATATCTCTCAATGACAAAAAAAAAATATGATTCAATTGTTAATTTTTATTATTTTTTTAAAAAAATTGAACTTTAACAAATATCACTCTCATCTGCCAATCTAGGTTTGATCTCCTCATGATACTAATTGTAATATTTAAAACAAGATAAAAGGTTAATGAAGTATGATTTTTGACCCTCCCAATACACAACCCAATCTTTTTTCATTTTTTGGCCTTGTTTTCAATTTTTTGAACACTTTTCAATATCATTATTCAAGATCTCATAAAAATATATACATTACCAAAACTCCCTAAATAATAACCTATCCTCCACATTTAAATGGATTCTTGACCTTAATCATATGATAACACCATGAAAATAAAATAATGAATACCAAAAATTAAATCCATTACTATCACACATAAATTTTAATAAATTTTGCAATGAGGATTCCTATAGATGTTGATTGGGACAAGGTTTTGGTCATGTAATGTGGACCTCAAGAAAAAACATCACATTGGCTCGAAGGGGATTTAAAAAGGATGATCAACGTACGGGTAAAGGGAGGCTATTTGGATATTGTAATTTTCATGGGGCTTATAAAATGACATTATCATATTAATTTAAGATAATGTAGAACATTTATCTCGAATGTCCAAAAACTCAAGATGCACAATCAGGGGTGAAAAAAAACAGAAAATAAAAAGATAGTCATCGATGACTATGGCTTGATTGTTAATGTTGTTCATCACGATTGTGGAAGAATAATTTTCCAAATAAAAAATTGATCAATAAAAACTTATTTTTCTTGACCACAAAATTATTTATCCCAATTTTGGATAAAAATACATGTTTTTGGGATGAAAAAAATTATTGGGACTCCCCAAAAATATCGGACAAAATTTTAAAATTTAATTCTCAGTAATTTGGACTCTTTTTTTTGTTTTTATATATTTGTATATATTTTTAGTTTTTTTTATTTTTTTTAAAATAATCAGTCACCCAAAAGAGAAGTATAAAAATAAGGGTTTCGAGTGAGAGAGAGAGAATGAGGAAGAAGAGAGAAATAAGGTGTTTAAGGAAAAGTGGTTCCCCCTTAATTATTGTTGGTGGGTTTGCACCTCTATCCAGTGGTTGGTCGGTGAATGTCTTTATGGTTCTTGGTGTGTGTGTCCTATAACAGTGATGCTTTAATTTATTCCCATTAATAGGAAATTTTATATAGGAAGAGAGGTCTTGGGCATGAACATCACCAAATGGGTAAACATTAGTAATAATAAATAGACCTTACCAACAAGATTTAATCTTTCTTAGGTGAAGATGAAATCAGGAGTTAAAAAGAATTATGTTTTCACCTCCATGGAATATCATTCGTGGGATGTGTTTTTCATGGAGTGCATTAGCCTTTTATTTTTAGAGATTTTAATACTCAAATGAATCGAGATGAATCTCATCTAGTTAATTATGCTGAATAATACATCTTCTCAAGATTTATCATAATAAAAATTAAATGATTTGATATCCAAATGTGGGGTATATTGGATTTCAACCAGTGAATGATGTGATTTACCAAAAACTTCCATAAATTGCGGCATCCAAATGGGTGTTTTATATATAGTTCTATAATCTAAAAGCACTTCACCGAGTCTTTTAGGCTTGTCTTTTCTTGTGGTATTTACAATTCTCTCAAGCACTATTCTCACTTTAATGTTAAAAAGTTCATCCATGCCATTTTTTGGGGGTAATATGAAATTATAGTCTTATGTATGACCCCATTATTTTAAAAATAGATTCCACGGACCAATTACAAAAATTATTTCTATGTATCATATGAAATCAATTGGTGTTCCAAATTAATGGAATATGGCGATTTTGAGGAACTCACTAACATTGTGTGCATCATCCTTCCTGGTGGGTTTCGCCTCAACCCACATACAAACATAATAGTCCATAAGAAGAATATATAACAATCAATTGGTAAGGGGGAATGACCCCATGAAATAGATTCCCCAAACATAAATGATCTCACAAAATATTTACGATCCTTTTGGGTATTTCATTTGGTTTGGAAATTGCTCTAAACTTTTAGAAAGTGGGACATGATTGAAATAAGTCATCTGAGTCCTTGAAGAGTGAAGGCCAAAAGAATACAGAGTCTAGGACATTTAGGGAGTTCCTGGGTGGTCCAAAGTGGCCACCATCAGTCATTGAGTGACAAAATTCCCAGATAGAGGAATGTTAATATTCATAAACACATCTACTAATTACCATGTCAACCCTTGTTTTCCTTTGTATATTATAATCCCAAAAACAGTATTTTAAGTCAATTTTAAACTTCATTTATATTCTTTTGAAACATTTTCTATAAAAGCACCAGAAACTATATAATTTAAAATTTGGGAATACCATGATAAATTTTGAGTGATAGACAAAAGGTTCTAAATGGGTAATTTTGGATCAATTATTTTTGAGTGAGGAAGATTAGAAATTAAACTCAGTTGATAAGACATAAGGTTTTCTTTTCCAGATATATATTTGATATCAAGGTCAACCTCTTGGAGCATTAGGATCTATATTTTTAGCCACGTTTTGTAATGAAATTTCTTGTATGAGAACATTATTGCAGAGTGGTCTATGGAGATGATGATTTTGGAACCTAACAGATAGGTCCAAAATTTATCTAATAAAATAACAATTCTAAGAGTTCCTTTTTAGTGATAGTGTATTGAGATTGAGTTTCATCTAGTGTTTTGGGGTCCAAAATAGATTACATGAGGAATTGTTTCTCTTCTTTGAATAAGAACATCCCAAATGGCCCTATCAGAAGATTAAAAAATCACCTCAAACCGAAAGGAACAATCTGAGGGTTGGATTATCGACGAAGATTTAATAATATCTATGATTTAAATGAATTATCTATTTCAAGCCTAATTGAAATAAATATAACCTCATTAAATCATATTCATGTTAGTGGGAGGTAAATCCTACTAAATTTATGGATTAATAGATGAAAGAAATCGACATGACCAAGGAATGAATATTTGTTTCAAACTGATTTGGGTTATGGAAGTGATTGTATCACCTAGGTTTTGGAAATATTGACTTGAATACCCTCTATTGAAGTTATGTTCCATTGAAAAATTCCATTAGAAAACATGAAGTGAAATTTTAAAAAATTTAAAAAAATGTTACATTTTGACCACTTTTGAAGAAATATAGCAATTGAATTAAAGAATGATTCAAATAAATCAGTAAAAATGGTAAATTAATCTATTAAGACCATCATGAAACACTCAATTAATTCATAAAAGACACTCATCTTACACATACATAATTTTGTGGGAGTATTTAAAGGGCCTAAAGTCATTCTCATATTTGAATATGTTTTAAATGGGAAATTGAATTTATACTTTTCTTGGTCCTACGTTGTTATTAGGTTTTGAAAGTAAACTTGAGTGAAAAAATGGCATGTGTGATTATATTATCCCATGTATCCATCATGAAATAAATAATATGAAATTGTAGTTAATCTTTATAGAATTTGATCCATGAAAGGAAAAGGGTAGCGATCTTTTCATTTTCTAGCCATCAATTTTGGATAATCTATGCACACATGCCATTTTTTTAACTGAAGTTGTGACCACATCTCCATGTTCATTGGTGAAAATAGTTATCCCACCCTTCTAAGGTACCACTTGAATTAGAATAACACATTCACTATGAGAAATTGGGTAGATAATAGCAGCTTGAAGAAACTTGTTGATCTCTTCCATAACTTCCTAAATTATGAGTCGATTAAATATTCATTGTTGTTTCATGACTTGTTTGGATGATTCTTAAAGATGTATGTGATGCAAGAAAATGGAAGGTTTGATTCTTGTTATGTCATCTACGGTCCAACCAAAGGCTTATTTGTTTTGCTCTTACACATGAACATGTTAGGAAGACTTAATTTTAGTACGAATAGATGAGATAATGAGAGGATAACAGTGATCATAGAAATGGAATGCCTATTTTAGGTGGGTAGGAAGAGGTTTTAGATCAATATCATCTTTCATTTGTAGTAAATAAAATATAGGAATGGAGGAAGGTGTTTCAATTGGATTTGTTTCATTTTCTTCAATATTTTACAATCTATAATAGTATATATTAATGTTGAGATGAGATTCCAGAGAGTTTTCAAGATCATTTATATTGATAGAGTTTATTAATAAATGGTCTACATTATCTTCCCCGTTTATGAATTTCTTAATCATGGTGAATTTTTTACAATATATAATCTCATTAGAACATGATGTACATGATGGAATGGGGTTCAATTGACTCATAGAAGTGTCCTTAGAGCCATGGATTGAGATGGTAGAGTAATCCTATGATAGGTATCTGATGGATTGAATAATTTTGAACATGACTAGTTGTTCACCAAATTCCATGGATAATATTCCCTCATGATCATCAATATTAGTTCCATCCAACAAAAGGAATATTATTCTATGAATTAGGGGTGATCAAGAAGACGTTTCCTCACCTTCCATGTCATGGACATAGAAATAAACTGGGAAGATAATATCATTATCTCAAAAAAGGGAATCCCTGATTACCCCCAGAACTGGTTGTGATTTAATTGGATTACTAGATAATAACATTCATTTGGTGTAAGTGACCTATACCATGGTAAGAGAATATGGATTTTAGAATGACATTTATCAAGTCTTCTAGGTCTATGAGTGCATCATAAATGTTGGAACTCCCTATATTAACCAAAACATTTTGAATGATAACTATCTTTAGAAAATTTGTGTTAAATTATTTTGTACTAAAAAAACTATATCCCTTTAATATTGAAGTGAGATTAATTGAAATAAGACCATCGGGCTTCAACCGTTATATGACCATTGGTAAATTATGACCATTTTTTAATATGACCATTGGTCAATATGATCATTTGTAAATATTATAGATCGAAACAATACCCTTAATATTAATTTTATCATTATAATTAATTTTATAAATAGAATGATAATGGTTAATTAATGCAGAATGCATAAAGGATGGCCTCATCCAGTAAAGTCATGTCATATGAAGCCTATTTTTTATATAATGGGAAGGAGGTATCCTGTTTGATCATACCTTTTTACAAAGAGCAAGATGATATTAAACCTGTTAATCTTGAACAAAATCATTTATGAGAGAATTTCATTTTAGTGGAAATTACCTCTAGGGCGAAGTTAGTGGAGCCACCCCATGAATCAATCACCATTATACACCTCACCCATAGGTTGTATGTAGTTATTATAAGGGGTTATGTTTCAAGGACTTATTTACTAAATATATAAACCCTTTTATCAATAAATGTTTTATTCCATCAATTCTATATAGAGTTTTGTTTTTTCTTAAAAATATAGCGAATTTGATAAATTAATTTTTCAGACAGAAATTGTACTTTTTAGAAAAGATATAGTTGTTATAATAAACTAATTTATTATTAATAATGTTTAATTTAATGAAATAGTATGAATAAATAACCATTTTTTAAATTTAAATGATTAAAGAATTTTAGTTTTTCAATGTGTTAGAAATTTTACTATGCATTTCACTATGCATTTTCAATTCACAATTATTTTAAATAAATAAGTATTTTTATATTTAAAAATTAAATTTCTCATTCATAGATGATTATTATGATAAAATAGTTATAAATATTTTTAAATAATAATTTCAAAATTAGGTTATGGTGAATTTTTGAGAATTTTATAAAATAATTTAGTTTTTTATGAATATTAAAAATACAGTTCGAGTTTTCGATATGTTTAGTGACAACATAATGTGGTAATAAGTAAATTAAAATTATTTTGTACTATTTTGAATTAAAAGAACATAATATTTGTACTATGTGTCCATTACCATGGAAAAATAGTAGGGTCATGTCCACATTTTTTAATTTACCACTACCTAGGTGTCCTAGGAAATTAATAAAAATATCCTCATGTTTTGTTATAAATACCCACAAGTTTACCCATTTAAATTTACTTAAAATTCATCCATCATGAATATATGATAGATTTACCTCCCAAGTATTATCCTAAAGGTGTATTTCGACCCCCAAGGTCCCATTCATTATTTTTTAGGAGTTACTCTTCAAGGTAAGGGAAATCTCAACTTCTCTTTTCCTTTCAAGTTTCATTTTTATTTGGTATGTCATTCAAATTTCCATAATCTATTATTATGTAAATTTTATTCAATCACTTTACTATATTAGGATTATTTTATTAATTTTATACCCTCTCACCCTTGAATTTAATTTTTTTACACAATCTTTCATACCCGTTAGGCTGTCGAATTTTCTTCTCAAATTTTCTCTCTTTTTCTCATGAAATTATTTATTTTATATTATAAATACCCAAAACTATTTTTTAGGGATACTCAACTAGATTTAAAAATGATATATTTTATTATTTTATTATCATACATTAAATACACCTTCTTTTTTCATTGGTTAATAATGACATAATGATATTACCTTTATGCACTTTTTTTAAAACATCATGATTTTGATATAAAACCTATTTCTGTTATTCTCCACATGTAATTTTTGAAATGTTTCATTATTCTATATGTGGCAGAAATAAATTAATACATATGAATTGTGATCCATTATAAAACTAAAATTCATTAGGTAATGAATTTAATCTCTACAGATAACATGTTTTGTGATAACATAATGAATAAGCTTGGTAATTTTTATGACACCCCGATGATAAACCTTAGTGATATGCCTATTAATGACTCAATTAAATGTTGTAGCCACATTTCCATGATATTATCCAAGTTGATTTTACTAATATATTTCTATTTTCTATCTTTTTCCTTTTATTATGATATTCTTGAAGTTCTTATCTATAATTCTCATGATCACTTGTAAACTATTTCCCTTTCTTCACTTACATGGCCTTATGATCACCCATTCCTTTGATGTATGTCCCCAGGTTATGAGATTCAGTAAGTGTACTTAGTAATAACAATATAATAATCCACTCAAGGGTATTAAAATAATGTTTTATTTTTGCAAGTATTGTGTACACTATTTTTCCATGAAACTAAACTTTAAAAGATCCTCCATTTTGTATAATGTATTGAATAGTGTATCTAATAAAAAGGAAAGATTCCATAGTCAGTATCAAATTATATTTTAGTAACTTCTGGCTATTCGGAATTTGAAAATTTATGAGAAATGTTAGATAAATGTTTAAATATAAGAAAACATCATGGTATTTTGGTGATGTATTAAGTAAGTGGTTTCTGAGAAAATAAATCCGTGTCTAGATATGATAAAATGGACGTGCCTTTGGCGAAGATGTACCATGGGGCATAAAATATGCAAAGGCGCATTGGTCCTGAATCGGTGTGACCGGATACATGACAATGTTCCTAACTATGCACCTGGTTCAACACTCCTAGGGGATATGTTTGGAAAATTAGCAGGTTTTTATAAACCATTATTAGGAATTAATAGAAAATGTAGTTTCTATTAAAGAATAACATATTTTAGAATGTTTTTAAGGCATACAATTAATTTATAATTGAAATATTATTAAATGAAAAAAATTTCTCACTAATGTTTTATTCTTTTAGAAAATGGCTGGATGTTTGAGAAACTATGTATATTATGAGGGCAGCGGGCCCGGTGCTGATGACCTTATGATGGAAGCTAGAATAGAAAATTTTATGAGAATAATGAATGAAATTACACATGTTAAGAACAATAACAATAATGAAGTTGATATACCATATTTTACATGAATAGAATAACATTCCATTGAGTTATTTAAGCATCAACAACCTCCTTCTTTCAGTAATCTACTGACCCATTGATTGATGAATATTGGATAAGATATTTAGAAAATATCATTTCTATAATCCATTGTTCAGAATAAGAAAATGTCACCCTAGGTGTGTACCACATAGAGGAAGAAGGAAATTAGTCATGGAAACGGGATAAAAACACAATTCAAAGAGGGTATATTAATTAAATGGAGTGGGAAAAGTTCAAGGGAAATTTATTCAAAAATTATTTACCCCATTTAATGAGAATGAAAATGGATAAGGAATTAATAGAGCTGAAGTGGAAGTAAAATAAATATATCGGATGCTATGAGATGACCTTCACATGACTTTCATGCTAAAACTCTTGCTTTTTCATGGATCATAATAGGAAGGATGATAGATTTATTAGTGGACTAAGACCCCATGTATGGAAGAATCTAGAAAAAAGAGATTCTGAAATTTTTTGAAGAGATCTTGATGAGTGCTATGATAGTTGAACTGGTGTTCAGAGTGATGTAGTGGTCCCATAGATCAAATTTAAAGAAGAGATCTTTGGAGCCTAACATGGGGAGGATCTTTGAACAAGGAAGAGGAGGAAATAAAGTGAAACATTACACATGAAAAAAATGTGGGAAAAATCATTCTGGGGGATTCTTGTTTGGGAGTAAGAAATGTTACAAGTGTGGAAGATATTTCTATATTTATTGTAACTGCCATTGTTAGGTAAAGACTCAAGTTATCAACACTAATGAAAAAGGGAAGATGGAGCAGACCCAAACATAATCCCAATTCCTCAAGTGTGGAAAACTTTGGATGTTTTGCAATCACTATCCAAATATGAATTTAATGGAGGTGAATCACCATCAGCCTAATCATAGGATAAGAGAGAAAGTTCAAGATTTTTTTATCATGATAGTTGAAGTGGAATCTCTAAATGATTTAGTAATAGGTATACTCATTGTTATCTCAAATCGAGAATGTACATTGTTTGATTCTGGTTATACGTATTCCTTTATTTCATCCAAATTTTAAAATAATTTATAATCAATCCCTAAAATAATAGAAGAAGAGTTACCATTAAAGACTTATAGTAGTATTATGCAAGAACCAGCATTGTATAGAATCTCTAGTATTTAATTTTGTGAAGGTAATCTAATCGCAAATATTGTAGTCATTCTTTTTTTGGAATTCAACATTATACTAGGGATGGATTGGATCTCATCGTATAATGATAATATTAACTCATAAATTAGAAAAATTCAGTAGTCTTGAACGGAGAATCTATATGTTTTTTAAAATGACAGATATCTCGAATCATGCTTAATTTAGAAGCACCTAATGAGGCCTTCTTTATGAAAATGATCGATGAAGATGAAGAATTAAATAAAAGTATACAAATAGGGAATGCCCCCATCGTTCAGGAATACATTGATGTATTTATTGAGGAGTTACCTAGACCTCCCCCAGAAATGACGAAAAGTTCTCCATTGAGGTTATGGATGGTTCCAAGCAGATTTATAAGACCCTGTATATAATGGAAAATGTAGAGGTGGGGGAATTAAATAAGAATCTTGAATATCATTTCAAGAAGGGGTTTGTCAGACCAAGTGTGTCTCCTTGGGGAGCAACCATTCTATTTTGTTAATATGGATTGATCAATGAGGATATGTATTGATTATAGATAACTTAATGGGATCATAGTAAATAACAAGAAACCAATTCCATGAAGTGATGATTTATTTGACCAGCTTTATGGGGATCAATTATTCTCCAATATTGATCTTCGATCTGGTAATCATCAATTGAGGGTGAAGAAATAATATATTCCAAAGACTGCCTTCTGATCAAGATATGGGAACTATGAGTTTTTTATTCCCTTTTTCTGGACTAATGCAACTTCTATTTTTATTTATTTGACAAATAAAGTCTTTATGGACTACCTTGATAACGTTTTAGTAGTTTTTATTGATGTAATTATGATATATTCCAAAAGTCATGTGGAGAAAAAGGTTCATCTATGGGTTATATTAATTACTTTCAGGAAAAATACACTATTTGGAATGTTCAGAAAATGTGAATTTTGGTTACAACAAGTTTCGTTCTTGTGGAAAATTATACCAAATGAAGGAATCTTAATTGACCCTAAAAATAAAAAGGTTTTGTAGGAGTCGCCTCATCATATAAAAGTAACTAATATTCATAATTTCCATGGATTAGTGGGATATTATAAAAGTTTTTCAAAAATCATTTCATAACTTTCTAATCCACTAACTATGTTAACTCGAAAAAGGATCAAGTTCATATGGGAAATTGAGTGTGAAGAATGTTTCCATGAGAAGATGAAGAGATTGGGTACTTCACCCATGTAAAATAAACCCTTTATCGAAGAAGGATTTGTGATTTTTAGCAATGCATCTCTAAAATGGATTGGGTGTGTCCTCATTAAAAATGACAATGCGATTTCTTATGAATCTCAAAAGTTAAAGAACCATGATAATAACTATTCTATGCATTACCTGGAGGTAGCTATGATTTTTATTTCTTTAAAGATATGGAGGAACTATATTTATGAGGATAAATGCGATATATACACAGACCAAAAAATATTAATGTACAATTTCATAGAAAATGAATTGAACATGAGAAAAATAGGATGGTTGGAACATTATAAAGACTATGATTTTATAATTCATTATCACCCGAAAGAGAAAACAATGTTAGTGATGCATGAATTAGGAAAGACCCAATTGTTTTGGAAATGATGAGGATTCAATGAGATCCTTTGATCCCAAACCTAGTTAAAATAAACATGGGAATTTTAAGGTAAGGGACATCATCTACCCTATCCTAAATTATTTCTCAACCACCATTATAAGATAATATTTAGAAATATCAAAGAGAATATCCTTTGTTATAGAAGAAGTTAGAGGTTGTGAAGAATGGGATGTTTCTTGAGATCAATATTGGTCAAGATGTTGTAAATAAATATCATACAATTATTTGTGGTCCATTTATTTTATAAATAAATAAATAGATGATGGGTAAATCTCATATATCTACTTTCTCTATGCATCCATGAATCACAAAAATTTTTAAGAGACCTCCATGGTGATTATTGGTGGGATAACATGAAGATGTAGAATTAAAACTACACTATAAGGTTCCTAGGGTGCCCACAAGTGAATTACGTTTGACGACTTCCTAAAGGGGTATTACAACCACTAACCAAACCAG
Organism: Viscum album; assembly: GCA_963277665.1. Lineage (NCBI taxonomy): Eukaryota > Viridiplantae > Streptophyta > Magnoliopsida > Santalales > Viscaceae > Viscum > Viscum album. The sequence continues at coordinate 550,368,950 of OY728121.1, forward strand.
CATAAAAGTGGGATAATATCACTATATACCTTGTCACTACTCTCCCAAAAACATCCAAAGGAAAAAATGCGATATGGGTTGTAGTGAACCATCTCTCCAAAACAACCTAATTTATAGCTGTTCAGGAAGATTTTGTTTTTGAACAACTCACCAAGATATATGTAAAGGAAGTGGTAAGGCTGCATGCAGGGGCACATTCAATCATTTCTGATCATGATCAAAGTTTCACATCAAAGTTCGGGATAATTATTCATCTCTATCTTAATACATAATTGAATTTCAATACTTTATATCACCCTCCAGTTGAGGTAAAATATGATTATATTATTAAAAAACTCTAGGAAATTATAGGAACATGATCAATGATATGTCAAGGTGGATACGATCAAAATCTCCATTTGTTGAGTTTTCATTCAACAACAACTTCCATTCAAGTATTCAAATGAAACACTATGAAGATATATAAGGGAAGTGTTGTAGAAATACTACCTGTTGGGATGAAACTGGTGAGAGAAATCTTCTTGGGCTAAATCATGTGTATGAGACGATAGAAAATGATCATTCCATCCGACAACACATAAAGGATTCTCAGATTCATCATAAGATCTATTCTAACAATCATATATGGGACTTGGATTTTGATTTTAGTGACAAATAATTCCTTTTTATTAAACCATGGAATAGAGTCATGTGGTTTTGGAAGAAAGGGAACCTTATCCCCTTGTAGATTTACTCATATAAAATCTTTGATCACATAGAAGCATTGGACTATCAACATTCACAAATGAAAAATATTTCTCAAGTTCAATATGTATTTCAAGTTTCTCTCTCAAGTAAGTACAAACATAACCCATCACATGTACTAAATCATATGGTGGTACAACAATAATTTTACATCTGTTATCAGAAGTAGCTGGTGGAGACTCGCGATATAAAGACATGGTTCTATGAAATAGGACTACCCTCCCCATCAATATGTTATGGAGGCACCACAAATATGGAGAAGCCACATGGGAACCAAAGGAAACAATGAGGTAGAATTACCCACAGATTTTCTCAACAAATGGAATGAGATGAAATTTCAGGGGTGAAATTTCTTAATAGGGGAAGATTATAATGACCAACACTTTTTGAATGATAACTATTTATTGAAAATGTGTGTTATATTATATTTTACTCAACAAAACTATATACCTTTAATAATGAATTTAGTATAATTGAAATGTGACCATTAGGTTTTTACATTTATATGTCCATAGGTCAATTATGACCATTGATAAATTTGATAGTTGAAAAAAATACACATAATAATAATTTTAACAATTTAATTAGTGTAATAAATATAAATTATAATGGTTAATTAATGCATAAATGAGAAAGAATGGCCTCAACAAGTAGAGTCATGTGGTATTAATCCCATATGTTGGATCTTGGGAAATAGGTAGAATCAATAGGATTTGATTTTGAACAAACCAATGTTGAGCTTCAATATGTTAAGCATGAACTAAATTATATATGGGAGAAGTTTATGTTAGTGGAAATTACCACTCAGATGATGTTAGTCGATACACTCAATGAATCAATCACTATCAAACACATAACCCTTAGGTGATGACCCGGACTCTCAGGGTCCATTCCTTTGCCAAAATTCCGGATCCTAAAGAGGTAGCATCTCGGCGTGAGACTGATCTGAGCGACCGATCGGTGAGACTGAGCGGCGTGACCAATCGGTGAGACCGATCGGCGTGACCGGTCGGTGAGACCGATCGGCACGACTGGTTGGTGAGACCGATCGGCGCGACGGATCGGTGTCACCCAACCTTTTCGGGGTTTTTCCAGTAGCACCTCCCTCACAAATTGGGTTTTAAACCATATTTTGACCCCTTTAAGATTGTTTTAAATCCAGGTAACGCCCATGTTTTAATTGAATATTTAATGAATTAACCTGTGCGTTGATTTAAACCGCCCGACCCCTTTTTATGATGTGTGGGGCTGTGTGGTCAACCCATGACCCTGCTCCTTACGCGGTTTCTCATTCTTATCTCAACCATCCCCATCCCTTATAATCTAAAAGGGGACCCCCTTACGTTTCTTTTCTCGATCACCCTGGGCTACGAGTACCCTTCGTTCAGACGAACCTCTATTCGTTCAGGCGAGCCGCATCACTATCTGTAATGTTCAGCGCCCGGCCTTGCATCGATCGTTGATCAACAAGTAAGGAATTTCTCCTTCATCTCTCCCTTTTTGTGTATCATGTGAGGTGGTCATGATTTTGATTCTTTATAATTGGATTATCCAAACCTAAATAATTATAATGAACGGTTTCTAAAAAAGACGAAGGGGGGGGATTGTGATTGATGACGCTGCTCTATTTTATGATCTTCTTTTCTGAATTTTGCGGGCTTACGCCTACTAAAAATCATGGAAGTTAGTGGTCTTTCTTTGTGCACTAATGAACCCTTGGTGATGTTTTAAATGGCTTGTTTTGTAGTTGTGAACTCGTGCTATGGAAAGGAAATTGGTTAATCACGTATATCAGGCAAAATAAATTGAAGCACAAGGATCAATCCTTCTGTGATAACCCCGATTAAAGCACACAGAATTTGAAAATCATGGAGTGTATTAAATCTTATAAATCTGAAAATACCGGCATGACCCTACTTTGTGTTGGTGGTAGTGGCTTGGTTATATCCTTTCACGGGCTGATTTCTTGGTGATGTGGGTGGGGATGGGATCCCCTGTTGTTATGGATTCAGTGGTTGTGAATTTTAAGACTGGGAGGTTACCTTGTTTATATCACGAATTGGGGTGGATTCCTCTGTTATTGAGAAACCTTTTGGCTCCTGGATGTTGGACATGGGGGCTATATCTTGGGGGTTTCTCTGGTTGTTGTGGTTTTACGAGAGAACCATGTTTGGATGTTGTAGTTAATGGTTGACTGTTTGCTTTCCTGGACTTGTGCCTATGCTTGGTAGTTGCCCAATTAGGTGTAGAGCTTATTTAAACATCATTACTGAACATGAAAACAAATGGGACATATGGGTTTTGTTGGTGAGAGTTGTGACTCGGACATGAGTGATGTTTGTGTTCCTTAGGCTGGCCGAAAAACCTAAACTTGGTGGAGTGCTGGTTACATATATATTACTTGTAGTTTTGTGTTTCTTATTCGCGCCCCACCCAAGTTGATCACCTAGTGCTGAACACCCCCATTTAATGGGGGAGGGTGTTTTTCCCAACACTATTTTTAGTGGATTGTTATTAGCTCCTTTTCTTCTCCCTTTCTGGGATAGCCCAAGTATCTTTGGGCAGGCTGTAATGGATTGAGGTCCATTATTAGCCTAAGAATCTTCAGGCGGGGAAGTGTGGTGGTTATGGCCCAGGTGTGTGCAGGAGGGTAGTTTCCCAAGTATCTTCAGGATGTGGGCTAGGTGTCTTCGGGCATGGCAGTGGATATTCTAGACTAGTTGACTTTGGGTGTGGCAGTGGTTGTTCTGGCCTAGGTGTTTGCAGGCGTGGTTACATGTGAAAGTTGTGGCCCAGGTGTGTGCGGGTGGGGTTTGGCAGTGGAACTATGGTGAAAATGGAGGGATTGGTTCGATGTGTAGGATGTCTTCAATAACCAGTGGGAAAGTGGTGTGGTGTACCCAAATATCGATGTTCTCTTATTATATATATTACTTGACTTCCATTATTTGGGGAGTGTGCCTTAGGGAGGCTTGGGTAGATAGTTTACCTTGTTAGGTGTTTGGTTTACTATTTTTCTCACGGGACGTTAGTACGTTCCCCCACTTGTGCACGAGAGTCTTTGGTTTTCCCTACTGAGTATACTTGTATGCTCACCCTACGTATTTAAAACTGCTTTCAGGTTTCCAGGAGGACTTCGGGGATCGCGCGAGACCATGCTAGCTCAGACCTTTGGGGCAGTTGTAGTTTCGGTTTTCCTTTATTATCACCTTATCTTTGTAGTCACTTGTACTCTATGGTTTTCACTTTTGGAACATGCATATGGGAATGGTGTACTTTTGGCATTACTAGTTTGGGGTTTTTGGGTTTCATCATCTTATCTCCTGATCCTATAAAACAAAAAGGTTAATGCCTTCCATTTGTGTGTGATTTCCATACCCTTGGTGCTAGTCGCCACTCCGGGACCTACTGAAGGTGGGTTTCAGGGGTCATAATCCCTTGTTGAACTTAAAGAAGGAAGGTCATGGAAATCTGCTGACCCTTCCCTCCTTTTGGTGAAGGCAGGTCGTGACAAAATGTCCGATCTTGATGGATCCTTACCGGATGGCACCTTTGGAGCTATGGGAGTTGCGGATTCAGATTGACGATCTGATGAAGAGGGGTCATGTTCGACCAAGAGCGTCACCATGGGGTGCTCCAGTATTGTTCGCAAAGAAGGTAGATGGTGGCCTCAGGTTGTGCATAAACTACATGAGGCTGAATCAGGTGATTATTAAGAATCACTACCCTCATTCGAGGATAGAAGATCATTTCGACCAGCTGAAAGGGGCAGGATGGTTCTCGAAGATCGACATGCGGTCTTGGTACCACCAGATGAGAGTAAAGGAGGGCGACATTGCAAAGACGGACTTCAGGTGTAGGTATGGGAACTTGAAGTTCGTAGTCATTCCTTTTGGTGTTACGAATGCCCTGTCTGTGTTCATGAGGCTTATGAACTCCATCTTCTGGGAGTACCTGGATCGGTTCGTAGTTGTGTTCATCGATGACATCCGGATCTATTCAAGATCAGATGAGGACCATGCGGAGCACCTGAGGATGGTTTTGGAGGTCCTCTGATAGCACCAGCTCTATGGGAAGTTGTCAAAATGCATGTTCTGGACATGAGAAGTGCACTTCCTCAGGCACGTGGTGTTCAGGCGGGGGGTTGCGGTGGACCCATCAAAGGTTTAGGCAGTTGTTTCTTGGGCAGCACCCATGAACTTGGAAGAGGTTCGTAGTTTCCTCGGGCTGGTAGGTTACTACTAGAGGTTTGTACCCAACCTCTCTCAAGTTGCACCCCATTTGACAGCCCTGACCAAGAAAGACCAGGTCTTCGTGTGGTGTGAACAGTGCGAGTCAGCCTTCAGCTATCTGAAAGAGAAGTTGGTTAGTGCCCCAGTGCTGAGATTACCAGAAGAAGGGGTGGCGTATGAGATGTTCTGTGATGCTTCGGGACAAGTCTTGGGATGTGTGTTGATGCAACGACAAGGGGTGATCTCTTATGGTTCTAGGAAGCTACGCCCTCATGAGCATAATTATGCCATGCACGACCTGGAGCTTGCCGCTATCATTTTTTCACTAATGTTATCACAGCATTACCTCATCGGAGAACGCTTCATGGTCTTCACATATCACAAAAGTTTGTGGTATAAATTCTCCCAGTGGGACCTAAACATGCAGCAGTGGAGATGGGTTGAGTTCCTCCAGGATTATGACTTTGAGATCTCTTCTGCTGAGGGAAAGGGAAATGTAGCGGCCGATTCCTTCAGTAGGAGGACGCAGAAGGATGCGGTCCGAGAGTCGACAGATGCCTGGAAGGAAATGGAGGAGTTGGTTTCCTTACACCTGGAAGAGAGGATGGATGGTGGTAGAGGTTTCCTATATCAGATGGAAGTACAGTCATCTCTATTCCAGCAAGTGGAGGAATCTCAGTGGGGAGACCCAGATTGTGAAGTAATGTGTGACCGAGTTGACCAGATGAATGGTCTGGAAGGGTGGACGGAGGATGGTCAGAACTGGATGCTTTTCCAGGGAAGGTTGTTTGTTCCAAAAGTGATGCACGGCAAGGTTCTCAGTTAGTTCCACAACTCACCCCTGGCGGTACACCCAGGAGTTTCAATGATGTATCATGGAGTGAAGAGACAGTTTTGGTGGTCCGAGGTGATGCGAGCAGTGGCAGAGTTTGTGGCCAAGTGATTATTATGTCAGCAAGTGAAGGATGAACACTGAGTTCCAGGTGGCCTACTGCAGTCTCTAGATATCCCCGAGTGGACGTGGGATTACATCTCAATGGATTTCGTCACGGGACTACCAAAGGTCCAAGGGGGATGCGATGGCATCTGGGTGGTAGTGGACTGGTTGATGAAATCGGCACGCTTTCTGGCGATCAAGGAGTTGAGTGCAGTGGATACATTGGCACGAAAGTACGTGGATGATGTGGTGCGGTTGCATGGAGTTCCAAGGTCTATAGTCTTCAATAGGGATGCACGGTTTACCTCGTGTGTATGGAGAGGATTGCAGCATTATTTTGGCACCCATATGCACCTTAGCACTACTTTCCATCCCCAGACAGATGGATAGATAGAGTGCACCATCCAGACCTTGGAGTATATGTTGCGGGCATGTGGTCTGGACTCAGGAGGATCGTGGTTGCGATACATGCCTCTAGTAGAGTTTTCCTACAATAATACCTATCACTCTACCAATGGTATGGCCTCGTTTCAAGCCTTGTACAGGAGGCCATGTCGTTCACCTGTGTGTTGGACCGAAGTAGGAGAGGCATACATCCTTGGCCCGGAGGTGGTGCAGAGCACGACAGAGAAGGTTCAGCTCATACGGGAAAGGATGAAGGCGTCCCAGGAATGATAGATGTCTTATGCTGATACCAGGAGGAGGCCCTTGGAGTTTGAGGTTGGAGACCACATGTTCTTGATGGTCTCCCCTCAGCGTGGACAACAGAGGTTTGGAGAAGGGAGTAAGCTTTCTCTGAGGTTCATCGAACCCTTCGAAGTGTTGTGGCGGGTAGGTGAAGTGGCTTATCAGCTAGCTTTACCACTGCCGCTACTGTGGATACATGAAGTATGTCATGTGTCCCAGCTTTGTCGTTACCTGCACAATGATTCACTCGTCCTTGCTTGGGGAGAGCTAGACATCGAGGATGAATTGGATTTTGTGGAAAGACCAGTGATGATAGAGGATCGTGGGGAGAAGGTGATTTGTGGGCAAACCATCCCCTTGGTTCCTGTGTTATGGAGACATGGTGGGCTTGAGGAGAGTTTGTGGGAGAGGGAAACACAGATGCATTCCCAATACCCAGAGTTGTTTTGAGTTTTGTACTATTTTGTTTATAATTGTTTTGGTGGATAGTTTTAACATTGGCTATGGAATATGTGTTTTGAATGTGTGCGAAATGTCATGGCTACGAGGAGGGGAGGACCCGACCCCTAATGAAGACGCATTAAGGTGGATGCGATTAAACTCGTGCAGGCGAGTCATTGCTTCCCAAAGTTGATAGTATCTTGACATGAGGGAAGGAGAATCCCCAACCCACATGGCTTGGAAGTTTGACATGGTATCTTTCTAGGTTCTTGACAGAGAGGTATTCTTAGTTAATGATGAGGTTCACCCTTGAGAGGTATCTTTCAGGGTGGTTGTTCAGGCCTGATATTTCCTTCTAGGTTGTTTAAATTCTCAAGGGTGAGAATAGTTTGAGAGGTATCTGATGTGATGACCCAGACTCTCAGGGTCCTTTCCTTTTCCAAAATTCCGGATCCTAAATGGGTAGCATCTCGGCGAGAGACCGATCAGCACGACCGATCGGCGCGACCAGTCAGTGAGACCGATCAGTGCGACTGATCGGTGCGACCGATCGGTGAGACCGATCGGTGTCCCCTTTCCTTGTCGGGGGTTTTCCAGTAGCGCCTCCCTCGCAAATTGGGGTTTAAACCCTATTTTGACCCTTTTAAGCTTGTTTTAAAGCCTGGTAACACCCATGTTTTAATTGAATATTTAATGAATTAACCTGTGCATCGGTTTAAACTGCCCGAACCCATTTTATGACATGTGGGGCCGCGTGGTCAACCCACGACCCCGCTCTTTACGCGGTTTCGCGTTCTTATCTCAAACATCCCTGGCCCTTATAAACTAAAAGGTTACCCCCTTAGGATTATTTTCACGATCACCCTGTGCTAGGAGTACCCTTTTTTCAGACGAACCGCTTTTTGTTCAGGCGAGCCGCATCGCTATCAGTAATGTTCTGCTCCCGACCTTGCATCGATCGTTGATCAACAAGTAGGGAATTTCTCCTTCGTCTCTCCCTTTTTGTTTATCATACGGGGTGGTCATGCTTTTGAATCTTTAGAATTGGATGAACCAAGCCTAAATATAGATAATGAACAGTTTCTATAAAGAACGAGGGGGGGGGGATGTGATTGATGACGCTACTCTATTTTAGGATCTTCTTTTCCGAATTTTGCGGGCTTACGCCTAATGAAAATCATGGCCGTTGGTAGTCTTGCCCAGTGAAATAATATACCCATGGTGATGTTTTAAATGGCTCGTTTTGTAGTTGTGAACTCGTGCTGTGGAAATGAAATTGGTTAATCACGTATATCCAGTGAAATAAATTGAGGCACCATGATCAATACTTCTGTGATAACCCTGTTTAAAGCACACAAAATTTTAAAATCAATGAGTGTGTTAAATCTTATAAATTTGAAAATACCGGAATGACCTAGATTTTTGTTGGTGGTAGTGGTTTGGTTATATCCTTTCACGGGCCGATTTCTGGGTGATGTGGGTGGCGATGAGATCCCCTATTGTTATGGATTCAGTGGTTGTGAATTTTAATACAGGGTGGTTACCTTGTTTATATCATGAATTAAGGTGAAATCCTCTATTGTTGAGAAACCTTTTGGCTCCTGGATATTGGACATGGGGGTTGTATCTTGCGGTTTTCTTTGGTTGTTGTGGTTTTATGAGAGAACCAGGTGTAGATGTTGTAGTTAATGGTTGACTATTTTCATTCCTGGACTTGTGCTTATGCTTGCTAGTTTCCCATGTTGGTGCAGAGCTTATTTAAACGTCTTTACTGAACATGAAAACAAATGGGACATATGGGTTTTGTTGGCGAGAGTTGTGACTCTGTCTTGAGTGCTGTTTGTGTTCCTTAGGCTGGCCGAAAAACCTAAAAATGGGAGAGTGGTTATTACATATATATTACTTGTAGTTTTGTGTTTCCAATTCGCGCCCCACCCAAGTTGAGCACCTAGTGCTGAACAGCCCCGTTTAAGGGGAGAGGGTGTTTTTCCCAACACTATTTTTAGTGGCAGGTTTTTAGCTTATTTTTTTCTCCCTTTCCCGGATAGCCCAAGTATATTCGAGCAGGCTGTAATGGCCAGAGGTCCATTATTAGCCCAAGAATCTTTGGGTGGAGTAGTGTGGTGGTTATGGCCCAGGTGTGTGCGGGTGGGTAGTTTCCCAAGTATCTTCGGGATGAGACCAGGTGTCTTCGAGTGTGGCAGTGGATCTTCTAGCCTAGGTGTCTTCAGGCATGGCAGTGGTTGTTCTGGACTAGGTGTTTGCAGGTGTGGTTACGTGTGACAGTTGTGGCCCAGGGGTGTGCGGGTGGGGTTTGGTAGTGGGATTGCATGAGGTTGTGTCCCATGTGTGTGCGGGCGGGGCGTGGCAGTGGGACTGCAGTGAAAATGGCGAGATTGGTTCGATGCATAGGTTGTCTTCAATAACCAGTGGGAATGTGTTGCAGGGTACCCAAACATTGATGTTCTCTTATTATATATATTTCTTTACTTGCGTTATTTGGGGAGTGTGCCTTAGGGAGGATTGGGTGGATAGTTTACCTTGTTAGGTGTTTGATTTACTCTTTTTCTCATGAGACTTTAGTACGTTCCCCCACTTGTGCACGAGAGTCTTTGGTTTTCCCTACTGAGTATACTTGTATGCTCACCCTACATATATAAAACATATTTCAGGTTTCTAGGAGGACATCAGGGATCGTGCGGGACCATACTATCACGGACCATTGGGGTAAGTGTAGTTGGTATTTTCCTATCTTGGTACTTTATCATTGTAGTCACTTGTACTCTGTGGTTTTTTCTTTTGGAACATTCATATGGGGATGGTGTACTTTTGGCTTTAGTAGTTTGGTGTTATTGGGTTTCATCATCTTATCTATTGATCCTATAAAACAAAATGAGTAATGCCTTCAATTTGTGTGTGATTTCCATACCTTTGGTTCTAGTCGCCACTCCGGGACCTATTGAAGGCGGGTTTCGGGGGTCATTATCCCTTTTTCAACATAAAGAAGGAGGGGTGTGGCAATCTGCTGACCCTTCCCTCCTTTTGATGAAGGTGGGTCGTGACACCTTATGTCATATGAGTGTTTTATAAGGGGTCATGTTTAAAGGAACTAGTTACTCAATGTATAATCCCTTTTTATAAATAAAATTTTTGTTTCATCAATTCCATTTTGAGTTTATTTTTTCTTAAAAATATGATAAATATGATAAATTGATTTTACGGATAGAAAATGTATTCTTCCAAAACGATATAATTATAATAATAATCTATGGTATTATTAATAATTTTCTTAATGAACTAGTATGATGAAAACTAAATTATTTAATTATAAATGATAAAATAATTTTAGTTTTTCAAGTGTTAAAAATTTTACTATACATTTTCTATCTTCTATTATTTTTCACAAATAAGTTTTTTTATATTTTAAAATTAAATATCTCATACCTAGATAATTATTATAATAAAATTAATTTCATTTTTGAAATCATCGCATCGAAATTATTTTAGGATGAATTTATGATAATTTTCTAAAATACTTTAGTTTTTCACGAATAATAAAAACATAGTATGAGTTTTTCGGTTTGTTTAAGGAGATCCTAATGATATAATAAGTAATAAAAATTAAATATTTACTCTTTTGGAGTAAAATAACATAATAGGAGTCCAAGTTTTCTAATACCATATTCTTTCCCATGGTTTTGAATTTCCCACAACCTAGATGTCCGAGGAAATTGATAAAAAAATCTTCCTCTTTTATTATAAATACACACCCAATTATTCTTTTAATTTGAATTAAAATTAATCCCAAATTAATATATTATATTTTTACCTCCCATGGAGTCCTCTAAATATGTATTTCTTCCCCCATGGTCCCAATCTTCATGTTTTAGGAGTTACTCTTCAAGGTAAGGGAAATCTCAAAAAAAAAATTCCTTTCACGTTTCCTTTTTATGAGGTATGTCTTCCATATTTACATAATATGTTACTATGTCCATTTTATTAAATGATTTTACTATTTTAAGAGTATTCCATTAATGTTATACCCCTATCCCCTCTCTTTTTAATTTTTTCTAAGCCTATGTTTTATACCCATTATGATGTTGAATTTTCTTCAAAAACTTTATCTATTATTCTCAAGAAGTTATCTTGTTTTATTTTATGAATAATAAAAAATATTTATTTTCTCAGTTTGTTCATATATATTTCAAAATGAAATATTTTTTTCGGGATTAACATACATTAATCCTTCCTTTATTTTTCACGGGCTAATAATGACATAAATATCATGTCTTTAAGAAATTATTTAAAACGTCATGATTTTAATATGAAACCCATTTGTTTCATTCTACACATGTTATTTATGAAATTTTTTATCTGATCTTTGTGGAATACATTAATTAAGACATATAAATGGTTCACCCTGATAATGCACCATTTCATTGGGTAAAGTATTTAATCTCCAGATATGACATGTTTTACAATAACATGGTGAATAACCATTATAATATTTATGACACCTTAGTGATAAAACTTTCTTACATGCTTGTTAATTACTAAATTAAATGTTTTAGACACATTTCCATGTTATTATTCATGTTTTTACTATGATATATCTATTTTTACATTTCTATTGCCTTATGATATTAATCATATTCTTATCAGTAATTGTCATGATCACTTGTATATTGTTTCCCTTGTTTTCCCTTAGTAGGCCTTATGCTCCCCATTTCCTTTAATTTATGTCCCTAGGTTATGTTATAGATTAATTTTATATAGGATTAACCTTTTAAGAAGCCATTAAAGTGTAATAAAATAATTTTTTTGGTTTCTTGTATTATGTACCATATTTTTCGAATAAAATAATCTTTAAAAGACCCTATGTAATGTAAAATGTAATGAAAATATTCTGTAATAAAATGGACGGATTATATACTCCCTATTTGTCATGGAACTGTAATGGTCCCTAGATATTTTCACATAATGGGTATGGACTGTGCAATGAAACATTCTTGATGGTCCTATGTTTTCTCTTATGATTGAACAATTCATTATGAACCATTGAATATTTGGGTATTTTTTGACAGAATCTAAGAAGGAAATTTTGACCTCAAAACATCTAAACATGTCGATCATTTTAGGATTATGATAAATGGCCTTCCTTGGATTAGATATGGCTAGAGGAAAATGAATTCAGTTCCTTAGGGGAGTGGAAGGAGTTGAGTAAGTGGTTTCAGGTTCATTTTCTAGATTGTTGTTCTTTTTATTTTTGAGATTAGCATTAAATAGTTCTATTGAGGATTCTTCCTGAAAAAAAATTTTCTTTCCCAATCTAAGTTCAATATCCCTAATATTACCCTTGGGGTTGGTAAATGGTTGATTCGGGAGTTCAGAATAATTGGATGGTTTTTTATTTCAAAATTTGGATGCAAGATGACTAATTTGGGTTTTAATGTTTTTGAGGCTAGAATGGGTGAAGGGGGAATGATCTTCTATGACACATTCCCATGTATTCTTGAAATAATGGGATTATCCTTGATTTTGATTTCCTTTAGTTTGATTCTTAGGAAAGAAATTGAACTCCGTTGAGAATTGGTAAGTCTCACAAGTATAGTGTAATCCAAGAGGAGAATGAGGTATATTTATCATTTAATGTTGAGGAAAAAATGATAAGGCTGTTAAATTTACTACCACCTTGACCATATTAGAATTGGTTTGTGTTTTGAGGAGGGAATTTAGGGGGATGAGAGATAGTATTACTGTACCTCAAGATTGGGTTATATGTAGAAGGGAAGGGCTCATAATTAGGTTAGATGGAGTTTCTAATGATCTAAATATATATTTGAGGGTTGGTTCTCTAATAAACATATAATTCATTCAGATACATTGTTCTAGATAAATATGATTGATCCTCTTGAAGATTTGTACAAGTGTCAGTTAGATGTGTTGGTGAGCTACAGATTCCACAATTTTTTATAGGAGCAGGGAACATAGATTGTGGAAAATATATGGTTGGGGATTTAGAAGCCACTGATAGTTTTCATAAAAGACTTGTAAGCACACTCGTACACTTGGTCATCTTTTTGGGATCTGTGGATTGATTTCTTAGACTTTTTGAATTGATCATGTGCTCGAGTATGGAATTTATGAGAGTTGTTATCCATGTTTCTTTGGAGATCTCATGGAGATGCATGTGTTTTTTTTCAATAAGAGCACTTCAACATGTGGCATCAATGAGTGTTCAATACATATCCAATAATACCTAATAGAATTATTGGATCCGAGTTGGCTAAGGATTTGGTGGTGTGGGATGGTTTCCACAATATTATTGAACCTCTCCCAGTACTCATAGAGTGATTCATTATGATGGAGAACAATCATTTCCTTTCGGAGAGAAGTAGTTCGAGAAGCATGAAATTATTTTTCTAAAAATATATTCTTTATGTCAATCCATGAGTTTCTAGAACCAGTATGGAGGTAGTAGAGCCATGCCTTTGCAGAGTGAGCTAGGGAGAAAGGGAATGGTTGAATTTTTATTTGTTATTCAGAGACCCCTTGAGGCTTCATTATACAACACACCATTGCGAACTCATTGAGGTGAATATGTGGATCCACACAGGATTTCCCATGGAAATGAGGAATAATTTGAATCACAACCAATTTAAGTATTAAATCTGTCTCAATATTTGGATATTTAATACCATTAGGTTGGTAGTTCATATAAGAGAAACAAGTTTTTAAGGTTTTCTTGCAAAGGATTCAAAAGATCTAGTTCAATTGGTTGGAAAATGAATGGATCATTAGTGACTTGATGTATCCTTAATGATCCTCATAAGTCAAAAAAATAATTCACATGATTTTTTATTCAAAAAAATCTGATGGATTATTTGTAAGGATGCAAGGAATTCATAGAAATTTGGAAAGGATAAGGAATGAAGGTTTTTCATTATTTTATTTCATATATTTTAGTTCATTTTTTTGAATGTTTAATTTGTTTTGTTTTCAAAAATCAAAAACTATCAGCTATTAGATACTCCTAACATTTGAACAATCTATATGAGACAATTTTTCATGCTTAAAATAGCAATGTTTATTAATTTTCTTTTTAATGGGGGGTGGGGTTGTTTTCAAAAGATTAATTAAACTGATTGATTGCTGATTTTGTTATTTAACAATTTCATAAATATTTTGTGGAGTTTAATATTAGGGATTTAATCTTAATATAACCTTTGTATTTTTGAAATATTTCACTAAATTAATACCAAATCACAAGATGTTTTTTATTGGAATTCCCAAGTGTTGATTATTTAATCCAAGTAAAAACATAACAACAGTTCTAATATCAATAAAATATTTCTTATGGTAGTGTATTTATGGTTCCAATAATACATGGAATCCACATGTTAAACAAAAAAGTTCATTAATCCTTGAAATTTTAATTTTAACATACACAATGTTATCTTAAAGAATATTCAACGATCAAAAACTCTCAATCACATAACATCCCCAAATTAGGAATCACCCAAATGGGTGATTTAATCATCCATTTATATGTTTCTAAATATTGTTTAAAATTTGTTTATGGTTATTAATAAAAAATAGAGTAAAAAGAAGGAGATAATAAAAGTTTTGTGCACCGAACACACATAGAAATGGTTAAGAGAATTAAAATGAACATTCTATTGAATGAGAAACAAAAAGATGGAATTTATTTTTTTATTTTTTTTAAGAAAAATATGAAAATTAATATTAATATAAATTATATTTAAGTTAATAATATATAATGAAGAAACTTTCATTAATATTTAAACAAAATTAAAAAAAACACATACAATATTACAAATTAAGACAAATATCAAAGAACATGAAAACAATGATTGTAAAAAAGGTAAATCAAGTAAAAAAATTAGTTTTTAAGGCCCTAACAAGACATTCTCAAGGATATGATCGTTCTAGAGTATCCTCTAATGCTCTGAAATTCTAGACTATTTAAAGGAGAATAGGGGGTGTATTTATATATCAAGGTTGTAGACTATTTCCATTCGGAATATGCTACTCAATTTGGATCACCAATTTAGCCATTCATATTGTTGAATGTAAGGATATGTTATTCTTAAAATTTGTATATATTGATGTTAAACATCTACCCTAAAATTTTGGTGGCCATTGGAATTTTTTATTCAAGGTTGTGGCTATTTTACTAATCAATGTGTTGTTATCGATTTTTATCTAAAATATTTAGTAGTAAACACTGTGAATGAGATTTTGGAAATAAATATGACCTCAAATAAAAACCATTTCTTCTTGAAATTTTATTTCCGAAATCAAGGATTTCACACTAGAAAATTCTACCTCAATTGGTAAATTGGATTTGGATAAAGTCAATAAATGTGGCATATTTTTAAATTCTAGATAGAATGATGGGATGGAATTCAAGACATCAGTTGGGCCCTGTTATGATATAGTTGGTCCTCAAAATTTTTATTCATGATCATTTTGGAAATTAATGAATATATTCAGGAATTTCATAAAATATAGGCTCCTATATTGAGCCTATAATGTCAATCTTCGTGGATAGTCCAATTTTCATTATGGATTTGGATGGAATCCTTGTGTGGTCCATATTACCCTTTAGATAACTGAATTGTCCCAATATCTAGTTGAATTATTTATAGTAAATTTATGTAGATATCTTAAAAAATAAGAATCCAACAATTTTGATAGTTAAGGTTAGAGTTATAATTAACACATTAAACTGACTCGTATCTAGTTAAAAAAAATTCTCAAAATTTATATTTAATATTAAAATATGAGTATTTCACCCCAATTATGATGTTTTCAATGAAAATAAGTAAAGTGAGTAAATAAAAATGTGTGAATAAGTGAATAAAATCAATTTTTTTCATTGATTTTTCAGGATATATGTGAAGTGAAGAGTTTCATGAAAAAGATGACTCTATTGAATCATGTCACCTTCTAATGGGTTAGTATAGTAGTCAAATATGGCCATGTTTATATGGACACATGGTTTGATTCATGTTTAATTTTGTTGGTTGATTAATTTGTTTAATTTTACATTTATATGTATTATTTAAAGTATCTTTAGGCCTTGGTTCATTGACATATAATTTATTAATGGATATCAAATTTAATCGACTTTTTTATCTTGTAATATATATTTTGAGAGAAACATCATTCCCATTTATCATTATTGGATACCATGGGGTGTGTCTCTTACTAATGGAGATCTATAATACACTTCTAGCTTTTTGGAAGATCAATTCTGGGGATATTATTGGATGATATAGTTCAGTTTTATACACATTTTTATCAATGGGTTGAGATATATTTATAGCATGTTCTTATGATTATATATCACACACCAGTGTCTAGGTGTTATTGATTGTCTATATGAAAGAAAGTCAAAACTCGAGAGGTAGTTTAGAGTGTCCCATGAAATCACATTTTCGTGATTAGAATTGAGTTACCATGTGGTATTTAGGGTTTTCTAACATCATTTTTTATAGTTTTATCCTTGTAGGATTCAATTTCCGAAATTTTATTTATAATAATGGAAAACAATTCTACTCTAAGTGGTTTTTTATACGACATGTTTCTTCAAAGAGTACCATATCTAAAAAATAAAGAGGAACCAATGGATAAATACCCACCTGAGATTACTTTGGTTGAATTTTTTTGTGGAAACTATAATATAAATGATCTATTCCATTATCCTTTTATTTAGTGTTTAACGACAATAAAGGGTGGATCATGCCTCAAAATTCACTAAGAAAAATCCACTAATCATCAATGGTAATAAATTATCCTAGGAATCAGATGAATTTAACAAGGGTATTGAGTAGAGTATTCACTTCCTAATAATTCTTAAAGACTCAAATGTTAGTTTCCACACTTATATTCTTGAATGGATATAATGGATTTGCAGAGAATCTATTGTGCAATCCATGTTGCACAATTATTTAACATGGAATGCTTTAATGAAATAATCTAATCAATATTTCATTGTATATAAACTAAGGGTACTAAAATATTAAGATTTTCTACCTTATATAAGGGAGATCTTTTTGTTATGGAGTATCCTACTCAGTTTCTGATGTTGGTTCACTAGTCTCTTGAGCTCATTTCCGATAGATATCTCAATGAGTGGATGTTTGAGTTGGTATTGAGGGATTATATATGGTTTATTCTAATTATCATGGGCCTTCCCACCTTTATGGAAGTTATTAATAAGGAATCTATAGCTTCTGTAGACATAGATGGGAAAACATGATCCTTCATAGAATTAGTGACAGTATAAGGTAGCCAAAATCTATCTACTAGATAAACGATGAAGTGGGGTGACCAGCAGCAAGGAAGTGGTAGGATTGAAAAACAAACATCTTGGAAGGGTAAGTGGGTATTTTACCAGTATGGGAAAATGAGAAATCTAAAACATGATTGTAACGAAGAACTCATAGTGTGTCATGGATATCCTAAATCATGTCCCCTTATAAATTTATTTGAGATAGCATCCCCAAGAAGTATTATTGGATCCACCATCACTAATGTAAAGAATCGTAAATTTCAAGGAATTTTTTTCTTAATTTTCTTTGGAATTTTACAAAAACGCAGTTTCAGACGGCACCTGATTCCGAGGCTCGGTGTGCCCGAAATCATTTTCCAAAGTTTGACTCGGTTATGTTCAGTGAACGGATGAGCGGGTTTTTCTAACTTTTAAACCGGTGCACAGAATCGAATTCTGAGGGCACCAATGGAATCGCAGTGCCGATATTTGCTTAGAAATGCCTCTTCCGGAGTTTCCTTTTCTCATGTGTGGTTTTTAAATTTTTGGGGTTATGTTAAGAAATAAAATAAAGTGTACGACAACTTTATTTTTATTTCACTTAAATCCACTTGAAAGCCACTTAAAGCTGCTTAAGCTGAGTTGATGCAGATATGGTGCTATCCAAAAATATCCTACCCTCTTAGTAGGATATTTGTGAGGTGGGGCCTGCACGAGCCCCACCGTTTCTCTTTCGCTAAGTAACGCCCCTGCGAAAAC
This sequence comes from Viscum album, assembly GCA_963277665.1. Classification (NCBI taxonomy): domain Eukaryota; kingdom Viridiplantae; phylum Streptophyta; class Magnoliopsida; order Santalales; family Viscaceae; genus Viscum; species Viscum album. The sequence continues at coordinate 550,387,050 of OY728121.1, forward strand.
CCGTCATTATGAAAGTCAACTGATGCGTTTTCTTAATTTCTTAACACACCATTTAGTTGGGCTGTTAACTACGTTAAATTAATTCTATGAATTAATTTAATCGTTTCTTAACTTGTTTACAATCTGTTGTCATAATAATAAAATAAGACCAACGCACGACTTCTTGAGGATTGCTCGTTGAGAGGTTTTGACAAATTTTGTGCCTTCATACTCCTTCGCGAAGAATGAGAAGAACGCGGAGAACGCGAAGAACGCCATCACCCTTGGAGATTGACGATGCTTCTTCCGAGATGTTCTTCCCCACAACGATCTCTGATCACCAACTGCTTGAGGTATGAGATTTTGGGTTTCTACTTTTAAATATATTTGTGGGTTATAACAACATCATGGATTTAATTAAATCTACATGTTCTTGAACCTCGGAGTTCGTCGACACGACACCGTATTCCGCAACGACGCGACGACGCGACGCCCTTCCGCGACGCGACGATCACCTCCTTCTGCGATGATCAATTCCGTGAAGAACGCGCACTCGACGACTATGGCGAGGTAGGGATTTTTATTTGCGAACAATCTTTAATTCCCGTGATTGTTTCTTTTAAAAACAAAGAACCCTGATCAAGTTCAATTTTTATTTCTATTAAAATTGTGCTTTGCATGATATTCATGTGTTGAATATTTTATTCCCGATTGTTATCACATAACACGGAGGGTTCGGGCCAAACAAACACGGCCCAACAACACTCCAAAGTTCTTCGTTGATGTGCGGATTGGCGGGCAATGACAAAACATGCCGTAGAGGTGATTCGTTGTTTCCGCAGTGAAGTACGAGACTCGGGAGGAGCTAGGGTGCAGACGGAAACGAAATCGGACCACCGGAGCAACTCTGGTGGCCCGTGGAACCCACCGGCGGCCGGAAGTGGCGGTGCCCTGGCGCGCCGCCAGATAGGGCCATCGTGGCTGAAGCCGCGACGGCGGCGGCCAGCGGACCCGTGGCCGCACGGGTCCGGCACACACGGGACGCGGCTTTGATGCGTCTGCTGATCCAGCGCAGCCCCACGCGGGGTCACGACACCTTCATCCCGTGGGGGAAGCGCCCCGCGGCTCCCTCGCTCGGCCTCTTGGCCGAGGCGAGCCGGGCCGATCCGACCGGCAGGGTCGCGCCCTGGCCGGGCCGGGCTGCGACGAACCGGGTCGGTCCGGGGCCAGACCCCCCGTCTTCGGACCATTTTCGGTCTTTTGCCCGTAACATGAGCTAAGGGACTTAGAACGATGTGTCGTTAGTGGTGGTGCGATCCTTGGATCGAGACGGTCATTTCGGTATATCGCACTCAATGTTTTGGGATACTTTGGATTGAGCCGGGTTGGTTCGTACACGAAACCAACCGGGCCCTCGGAGCGGAAACACTCATATCTTGATCTTCGGACGTCCGATTGACGTGTCGTCGACTTTTTTGAATTCCTCTAAGTGAGATGGATCTTTTGGCATACTCCACCCAAGGTTTGGACGCTGGTGGAGTACGGTCGGGTTGGTTTTTCCGTAAAAACCAACAGGGCCCCTGGAGCGAAAAAGCCAATAACTCTCAGACCGGGCGTCCGATTGACGCGCCGTCTGCGACGTTGAGTTCCTGTTGGCAGTACGTAACTTTTGGATACATAAAATCTGGACTATGTGTCATTTGATGTATCAGCCTATCAGGTCGTGGAGCGGACCCTCCCGAACGAGCATGTTGTGTGCGGGAACCCTAGAGCTGGCTGCGACTGCTACTGTGACGACGACGACTGTGCATAGAATCCTATATTGGTTCAACGATGAAGACTATCATACTGGAATCCTATGTGGGTTCGACGATGAAGACTGTCGTACTGGAATCCTATGTGGGTTCGACGATGAAGATGGTCGTACTAGAAGCCTATGTGGGTTCGACGATGAGGACTGTCGTACTGGAACCCTATGTGGGTTCGATGATGAAGACTGTCGTACTGGAATCTTATGTGGGTTCGACGATGAAGACTGTCGTACTGGAATCCTATGTGGGTTCGACGATGAAGACTGTCCTACTGGAATCCTATGTGGGTTCGACGATGAAGACTCTCGTACTGGAATCCTATGTGGGTTCGACGATGAAGACTGTCGTACTTGAATCCTATGTGGGTTCGACGATGAAGACATTCGTACTGGAATTCTATGTGGGTTTGACGATGAAGACAATTGTTTCGGAATCATCTGTGGGTTCGACGACGATGACTACAGTGCTTGTATCCAACGTGGGTCCTAGAAGATGAATCAGTGATTACATCTGATCATCTCTCTTACATTAAGAAGAAGTATACCAGTGTGAGCTGAAACTCTGTTTTACTTTCCTTGTGGATTGTGTTGAGCTATCCTGTTTGGATTTACGTTTTACTTTCCTTTTTGGATTGTGTTGGGCTATCCTATGTGGATTTTACGTTTTTCTTTCCTGTGTGGACTGGTTTGTACTTGAGCTCGGATGTTGGAGCCGAGCGAGAATTGATTACTTATGTATATGTATGGGCATATACCTAAGCCATGTCGGATATTACTTCATGATTGTATCTTTCCTTTGTGGATTATCCTTTGTGGATTTTGGGAGACCTTCGGGGGTCTCAGGGTCCTTACTGAGTAGATTATACTCACCCCTGCACGGGCTATGCCCGCACTACGTTGTGTTGGTTGCAGACGACGGACAGCACTGATCACGGTTGAGGATTGCGGAGCAGGACGGTACATGGAGGTGGACCACTGGGCGGAGTGTACTCGGAGCGGACGGCTGGAATGATGAGATGTGGAGGCTATCTATACTAACCCTTCAGGTGGGACTTCTAGTGGACGGCTCCACGCTGTGGCTTTACTTTTCAGTTACTGATTTTCCCCTTTCAGTTGTACTTTACAGTTGGGCTTGTATTTCCGGCCCCCTTAACTTTTCTGCACTTACTGTTGTACTAGATTTTACTTTTTCTGCTTGCTTACTCTGTAGTGCTTGTTTACTTTACAAAGGCAATGCCTTCCCTTTTTACCCGTATTTACGCCTTGGTTCTAGTCGCCAGCCCATGGCATATGGAAGGCGGGCTTGGGGTAGTCACGGAAAGGGCCCCGAGGACGGGTCGTGACAAATTGGTATCAAAGGTGGTCGGTTCTACCGCAGACTCTGATCTTTCTTCTATCTGATGTAGTAGTGTTTAGCATATTGGGTGTGGTTATCAGTCCAGGGAGTCCAGTGTTGGTGCGGCGGCCGACGTATCCGTACACCAGGACGCTGACTTCTGATTTTCGACTTAACGCACGAACACATTGATTGCATGTGTGTTTCAAGTTTTCTTTTTGATTACTTGTATCATCTCACTAGGTATACTCTTCTGACCGTGGCGCACCTGTTTCTTTTCAAGAGGGCCCCACGATGGTATCCAGCTAAGGTTCCGAGCGTTGTGTGTGGCGAGAGCCCACTGAGCGACGAGGACTCGGTACATGGCCCTTTAACAGTTGAGGCACCGGTGGTACCTATACCCGCCGAGCCACCGATGCTACAAGCCCCAGCCGCTGACGATGCACACCGCCTTAGTGCACTGCATGAGTTCCAACGCTAGCGACTACCCACGTTCCGCGGGGAGACGGAACCCCAGGAAGCCGAGGACTAGCTGGAGGCAGTTGTACGGGTTTTCAGGTTAGTGAGGACACCAGCAGACCTCATGGTGATCCTCGCAGCGAGCCTTCTGCACGCAGAGGCATGCAAATGTTGGAGATTGATGCTCCAGGTGCACGATGAGGAATCTCTCCTCTGGACGGACATTGAGAGCATCTTCCTCTTGGAGTTTGTCCTAGCCACCCTCCGTGCAGTGTGCATCCAGGGGCTACTACAGTTGCGGCAGGGCAGCATGACAGTTGCCCAGTACTCAGCGAGATTTACTGATCTCTCGCACTACTCCACCGTTATGGTACGGGATCCGTTCTTCTAGGCCCGGACATTCGAGCAGGGACTGAGGCATGAGATGAGGGCCTCGATGATCTCCCTCAACATTCCGACGCAGGTAGAGGTGTTGGAGAGAGCCCTTTTAGTAGAGAGTTTCCTCGCCGAGCAGGCATCAGCGGTGGGACCCTCCGCAGGACGACCCGTAGCGGAGACTTCTGCAGCTTGCAGTCGACAGGTGACGCAGAGGTCCAAGCAGGCCAGACCTTCAGATGGGCAATCTCAGGTTGATGATTCGGTTTTGCGGGGCACACGAAGGAGAGCCAACTACTCGAGGCGCTGGCAATGCTACGCATGCGGCGGGCAAGGTCACATGGCTCGAGACTGCCCGACTCGTCCTGCTGATGAACAACAGGCGGTAGAGGGACCTCCTAGTTAGAGGTTCGACCATGACGGTCCACAGGGAGCAGGCAGGCAAGGCAGAGGAGCTGGCTGTGCAGCTGGAGGTGGACGACGCTTCGGGGTGTTGCCACCACCACCACCAGGAGGTCCACCCCGACCGTAGGGGACAGGAGGACATGGGAGAGCTCAGCTTCAGGCAGCTGAGACCTACGATCATGGAGCTCCGGGAGTAGGTGGACAGGAGCGGGACTAGCTCCAGACCTAGAGAATTTTTTTCATGTTTCTTTTAGTTTTGTTGTTGTATGTTTATAGATGCTTTGTGTCTTTGAACTTGAGCTATAGTAATAAAAGACATCTTTTTTGTGGCATTTACTTTCTTGTCCTCTCTTGTGTTGTTACTAAGAGGTTCCAGTTTAGACTTTTGACTTGAACCTCACTTGAGAGATACCTACTGGAGGAGACCCAGTTACCACACACTGATGCCGACAGTGTGACTCAACCCTTGGAGGTGAGATTATCGGTTGGATCTCTTGGTAGTAGTGTCGAGGCCTTACGACGTCATCCTTGCTATGGGTTTGTATCATCCATGACGGGGTTGACTGTATTAGGCGAAGAACTTGGTTCATCGAAGGGATGAGACCAGATTTCTCTTATCGGCAAATAAGAAATCACAGCAGCTCTTGTAGGACCAGAGAAGGTCCAGATCATCCAGGAGTAGATGAGGACAGCTCAGAGCCGGCAGAAGTCTTACGCTGATAAGAGGCGGAGGCCACTAGAGTTCGAGGATGGTGACCACGTCTTCTTGCGTGTATCACCTCGACATGGATTACGGAGATTTGGCCGAGGTGGCAAGTTGTCTCCACCCTTCATCGGACCATTCTAGGTCCTCAGCAGGATTGGCGAGGTGGCTTATCGCCTAGCTCTACCACCTCAGTTTCACCGGGTGCACGACGTCTTCCACGTATCTCAGCTGAGGAGATATGTGCACGACCCGACACACATCATTGACCATGGGGAGCTGGACGTTGATGATGGGGTGACTTTTGCGGAGGTTCCGGTGGAGATCGAGGATCGGCATGAGTGGGTCCTACGTGGACGGTCGATTCCTCTAGTGCACATCAGATGGCATCACGGGAACCTCTAGCAGAGCACTTGGGAGCGGGAGGCTCAGATGCGTGCTCAGTACCCACATTTATTCCCCTAGTTTATGACGTATCTTTTCGGGGACGTAAAGCCCTGAGGTGGGAGTGATGTAACGACCCGTAAATTTCAAGGAAATTTTTTTCCAAATTTTCATTGAAATTTTACAAGAACGAAGTTTCAGACGGCACCTGATTCCGAGGCCCAGTGTGCCCGAAATCATTTTTGTAGTTTGACTCGGGTACGTTCAGTGAACGGATGAGCGGGTTTTTCTAACTTTTGAACCGGAGCTTGGAATCAAATTTTGAGGGCACCGATGGAATCGCAGTGCTGGTATTTGCTTAGAAATGCCTCTTCTGGAGTTGTGTTTGCTCGGATGTGGTATTTTAATTTTTGGGGTTAAGTTAAGAAATAAAATAAAGTGTGTGAAAACTTTATTTTTATTTCACTTAAATCCTCTTGAAAGCCCCTTAAAGCTTCTTAAGCTGAGTTGATGTGGATAGGGTGCTATACAAAAATATCCTACCCTCTTGGTAGGATATTTGTGAGGTAGGGCCCGCATGAGCCCCACCGTTTCTTTTCTGCTAAGTAACGCCCCCGCGAAAACCCGTCATTATGAAAGTCAACTGACGTGTTTTCTTAAATTCTTAACGCACCATTTAATTGGGTGGTTAATTTCGTTAAATTAATTCTATGAATTAATTTAATCGTTTCTTAACCTGTTTACAATCCGTTGGCGTAATAATAAAATAATACCAACGCACGACTTCGTGAGGATTGCTCGTTTAGAGGTTTTGACAAATTTTGTGCCTTCATCCTCCTTTACGAAGAACGCAAAGAATGATAAAACGCGAAGAACGCCGTCACCCTCAGAGATTGACGACGCTTCTTCCGAGACGTTCTTCCCCGCAATGATTTCTGATCACCAACTGCTTGAGGTAGGAGATTTCGGGTTTCTTCATTTAAATCTCTTTGTGGGTTATAGCAACATAATGGATTTAATTAAATCTAAATTTTCATGAACCTCAGAGTTCGTCGACGCGACACTGTATTCCGCGACGACGCGACACCCTTCCGCGATGACGCGACGCCCTTCCACGACGCGACGATCTCCTCCTTCAGTGACCATCAATTCTGTGAAGAACGCGTGCTCGACGACTACGAAGAGGTAGGGATTTTTATTTGAGAACAATATTTAATTCCCGTGATTGTTTCTTTTAAAAACAAAGAACCCGGATCAAGTTCAATTTTTAATTCTATTAAAATTGTGCCATGATTGTAATTCATGTGTTGAATATTTTATTCTCGATTGTTATCACCCAACGCGGAGGGTGCGGGCCAAAAAATCACGGCCCGACAACCCTCCGCAATTCTTCGTTGATGTGCGGATTGGCGGGAGACGACAAAACATGCCGCAGAGGTGATTCGATTTTTCCGCAGTGAAGTACGGGACCCGGGAGGAGCTACGGCGCAGACGGAAATGAAATCGGACTACCCGAGCAACTCTAGTGGCCCGAGGAACCCAATGGTGGCCGGAGGTGGCGGCGCCCCAGCGCGACACCAGACAGGGCCGCCACGGCTGATGCCGCGGCGGCGGCGGCCAGCGAACCCGCGGCTGCGCGGGTCCAGCACACATTGGACGCGGCTTTGCCGCGTCTGCTAATCCAGCGCGGCCCCACGCGGGGCTGCGACACCTTCATCCCGCAGGGGCAGTGCCCCGCGACTCCCTCGCTCGGCCACTCGGCCGAGCCGAGCTGGGCCGATCTGACCAGCCGGGTCACGCCCTGGCCGGGCCGCGCCGCGCTGAACCGGGTCGGTCCGGGCCCAGACCCCCCGTCTTCGGACCGTTTTCGGTCTTTTTCCTGTAACGTGAGCTACGGTCATCCGAACGACAAATTGTCAGCGGCGATGCGATCCTTGGATCGAGACGGTCATTTCGGTATATCTCACTCAAGGTTTTGGGATACTTTAGGTTCGGCCGGGTTGCTTCGTACACGAAACCAACCGGGCCCTCGGAGCGGTAACACCCATATCTTGAGCTTTGGACGTCCGATTGACATGCCGTAAACTTTGTTGAATTCTTCTAAGTGAGACGGATATTTTGGAATACTCCACCCGAGGTCTGGACGCAGGTGGAGTACGGTCAGGTTGGTTTTTCCTTCAAAACCAACCGGGACCCTAGGACGAAAAGGCCAATAACTCTCAGACCGGGCGTCCGATTGACGCGCCGTCTGCGACGTTGAGTTCCTGTTGGCAATACGTAACTTTTGGATACATCAAATCTGGACTATGTGTCATTTGATGTATCAGCCTATCAGCTCGTGGAGCGGACCCTCCCGAACGAGCATGTTGTGTGCGGGAACCCTAGAGCTGGCTGCGACTGCTACTGTGACGACGACGACTGTGCAGAGAATCCTATATTGGTTCAACGATGAAGACTATCATACTGGAATCCTATGTGGGTTCGACGATGAAGACTGTCGTACTGGAATCCTATGTGGGTTCGACGATAAAGACGGTCGTACTAGAAGCCTATGTGGGTTCGACGATGAAGACTGTCGTACTGGAACCCTATGTGGGTTCGACGATGAAGACTGTCGTACTGGAATCCTATGTGGGTTCGACGATGAAGACTGTCCTACTGGAATCCTATGTGGGTTCGACGATGAAGACTCTCGTACTGGAATCCTATGTGGGTTCGACGATGAAGACTGTCGTACTCGAATCCTATGTGGGTTCGACGATGAAGACATTCGTACTGGAATTCTATGTGGGTTTGATGATGAAGACAATTGTTTCGGAATCATCTGTGGGTTCGACGACGATGACTACAGTGCTTGTATCCAACATGGGTCCTAGAAGATGAATCAGTGATTACATCTGATCATCTCTCTTACATTAAGAAGAAGTATACCTGTGTGAGCTGAAACTCTGTTTTACTTTCCTTGTGGATTGTGTTGAGCTATCCTGTTTGGATTTACGTTTTACTTTCCTTTTTGGATTGTGTTGGGCTATCCTATGTGGATTTTACGTTTTTCTTTCCTGTGTGGACTGGTTTGTACTTGAGCTCGGATGTTGGAGCCGAGCGAGAATTGATGACTTATGTATATGTATGGGCATATACCTAAGCCGTCTCGGATGTTACTTCGTGATTGTATCTTTCCTTTGTGGATTATTCTTTGTGGATTTTGGGAGACCTTCGGGGGTATCAGGGTCCCTACTGAGTAGATTATACTCACCCCTGCACGGGCTATGCCCGCACTACGTTGTGTTGGTTGCAGATGACGGACAGCGCTGATCACGGTTGAGGATTGCGGAGCAGGACGGTACCTGGAGGTGGACCACTGGGCGGAGTGTACTCGGAGCGGACGGCTGAAATGATGAGATGTGGAGGCTATCTGTACTAACCCTTCAGGTGGGACTTCTAGTGGATGGCTCCACGCTGCGGCTTTACTTTTCAGTTACTGATTTTCCCCTTTCAGTTGTACTTTACAGTTGGGCTTGTATTTCCGGCCCCCTTAACTTTTCTGCACTTACTGTTGTACTAGATTTTACTTTTTCCGCTTGCTTACTCTGTAGTGCTTGTTTACTTTACAAAGGCAATGCCTTCCCTTTTTACCCGTATTTACGCCTTGGTTCTAGTCACTAGCCCATGGCATATGGAAGGCGGGCTTGGGGTAGTCACGGAAAGGGCCCCGAGGACGGGTGGTGACAAATTGGTATCAAAGGTGGTCGGTTCTACCGCAGACTCTGATCTTTCTTCAATGTGAAGTAGTAGTGTTTAGCATATTGGGTGTGGTTATCAGTCCAGGGAGTCCAGTGTTGGTGCGGCGGCCGACGTATCCGTACACCAGGACGCTGACTTCTGATTTTCGACTTAACGCACGAACACATTGATTGCATGTGTGTTTCAAGTTTTCTTTGTGATTACTTGTATCATCTCACCAGGTATACTCTTCTGACCGTGGCGCACCTGTTTCTTTTCAGGACGACCCCACGATGGTATCCAGCTAAGGTTCCGAGCGTTGTGCGTGGCGAGAGCCCACTAAGCGACGAGGACTCGGTACATGGCCCTTTAACAGTTGAGGCACCGGTGGTACCTATACCCGCCGAGCCACCGATGCTACCAGCCCCAGCCGCTGACGATGTACATCGCCTTAGTGCACTGCATGAGTTCCAGAGCTAGCGACTACCCAGGTTCCGCGGGGAGACAGACCCCCAGGAAGCCGAGGACTAGCTGGAGGCAGTTGTACGGGTTTTCATGTTAGTGAGGACACCAGCATACCTCATGGTGATCCTCGCAGCGAGCCTCCTGCACGCAGAGGCATGCAGATGTTGGAGATTGATGCTCCAGGTGCACGATGAGGCATCTCTCCTCTGGACGGACATTGAGAGCATCTTCCGCTCGGAGTTCGTCCTAGCCACCCTCCGTGCAGTGCGCATCCAGGGGCTACTACAGTTGCGGCAGGGCAGCATGACAGTTGCCCAGTACTCGGCGAGATTTACTGATCTCTCGCGCTACTCCACCGATATGGTACGGGATCCGTTCTTCCAGGCCCAGACATTCGAGCAGGGACTGAGGCATGAGATGAGGGCCTCGATGATCTCCCTCAACATTCCGACGCAGGTAGAGGTATGGGAGAGAGCCCTTTTAGTAGAGAGTTTCCTCACCGAGCAGGCATCAGCGGTGGGACCCTCCACAGGACGACCCGTAGTGGAGACTTCTGCAGCTTGCAGTCGACAGATGACGCAGAGGTCCAAGCGGGCCAGACCTTCAGATGGGAAATCTCATGTTGATGATTCGGTTTTGCGGGGCACACGAAGGAGAGCCAACTACTCGAGGAGCTGGCATTGCTACGCATGCGGCGGGCAAGGTCACATGGCTCGAGACTGCCCGACTCGTCCTGCTGATGAACAACAGGCGGTAGAGGGACCTCCCAGTTAGAGGTTCGACCATGACGGTCCGCAGGGAGCAGGCAGGCAAGGCAGAGGAGCTGGCCGTGCAGCTGGAGGTGGACGACGCTTCGGGGTGTTGCCACCACCACCACCAGGAGGTCCACCCTGACCGCAGGGGACAGGAGGACATGGGAGAGCTCAGCTTCAGGCAGCTGAGACCTACGATCATGGAGCTCCGGGAGTAGGTGGACAGGAGCGGGACTAGCTCCAGACCTAGAGACTTTTGTTCATGTTGCTTTTAGTTTTGTTGTTGTATGTTTATAGATGCTTTGTGTCTTTGAACTTGAGCTATAGTAATAAAAGACATCTTTTTGTGGCATTTACTTTCTTGTCCTCTATTGTGTTGTTACTAAGAGGTTCCAGTTTAGACTGTTGACTTGAACCTCACTTGAGAGATACCTACTAGAGGAGACCCAGTTACCACACACTGATGCCGACAGTGTGACTCAACCCTTTGAGGTGAGATTAACGGTTGGATCTCTTGGTAGTAGCGTCGAGGCCTTACGACGTCATCCTTGCTATGGGTTTGTATCATCCATGATGGTGTTGACTGTATTAGGCGAAGAACATGGTTCATCGAAGGGATGAGACCAGATTTCTCTTATCGGCAAATAAGAAATCACAGCAGCTCTTGTTGGACCAGAGAAGGTCCAGATCATCCAGGAGTAGATGAGGACAGCTCAGAGCCGGCAGAAGTCTTACGCTGATAAGAGGCGGAGGCCACTAGAGTTCGAGGATGGTGACCACGTCTTCTTGCGTTTATCACCTCGACATGGATTACGGAGATTTGGCCGAGGTGGCAAGTTGTCTCCACCCTTCATCGGACCATTCTAGGTCCTCAGCAGGATTGGCGAGGTGGCTTATCGCCTAGCTCTACCACCTCAGTTGCACCGGGTGCACGACGTCTTCCACGTATCTCAGCTGAGGAGATATGTGCACGACCCGACACACATCATTGACCATGGGGAGCTGGACGTTGATGATGGGGTGACATTTGCGGAGGTTCCGGTGGAGATCGAGGATCGGCATGAGTGGGTCCTACGTGGACGGTCGATTCCTCTAGTGCACATCAGATGGCATCACGGGAACCTCTAGCAGAGCACTTGGGAGCGGGAGGCTCATATGCGTGCTCAGTACCCACATTTATTCCCCTAGTTTATGACGTATCTTTACGGGGACGTAAATCCCTGAGGTGGGAGTGATGTAACGACCCGTAAATTTCAAGGAATGTTTTTTCCTAATTTTATTTGGAATTTTACAAGAACACAGTTTCAGACGGCACCTGATTCCGAGGCCCCGTGTGCCCGAAATCATTTTTGTAGTTTGACTCGGGTACGTTCAGTGAACGGATGAGCGGGTTTTTCTAACTTTTGAACCGGATCTTGGAATCAAATTTTAAGGGCACAGATGGAATCGCAGTGCCGGTATTTGCTTAGAAATGCCTCTTCTGGAGTAGCGTTTGCTCGGATGTGGTTTTTTAATTTTTGGGGTTAAGTTAAGAAATAAAATAAAGTGTGTGAAAACTTTATTTTTATTTCACTTAAATCCTCTTGAAAGCCCCTTAAAGATTCTTAAGATGAGTTGATGTGGATAGGGTGCTATACAAAAATATCCTACCCTCTTGGTAGGATATTTGTGAGGTAGGGCCCGCATGAGCCCCACCGTTTCTTTTCCGCTAAGTAACGCCCCCGCGAAAACCCGTCATTATGAAAGTCAACTGACGTGTTTTCTTAAATTCTTAACGCACCATTTAATTGGGTGGTTAATTTCGTTAAATTAATTCTATGAATTAATTTAATCGTTTCTTAACCTGTTTACAATCCGTTGGCGTAATAATAAAATAATACCAACGCACGACTTCGTGAGGATTGCTCGTTTAGAGGTTTTGACAAATTTTGTGCCTTAATCCTCCTTTACGAAGAACGCGAAGAATGAGAAAACGCGAAGAACGCCGTCACCCTCGGAGATTGACGACGCTTCTTCCGAGACGTTCTTCCCCGAAATGATTTCCGATCACCAACTGCTTGAGGTAGGAGATTTCCGGTTTCTTATTTAAAATATCTTTGTGGGTTATAACAACATAATGGATTTAATTAAATCTAAATTTTCATGAACCTCAGAGTTTGTCGACACGACACCGTATTCCGCAACGACGTGACGCCCTTCCGCGATGACGCGACACCCTTCCACGACGCGGCGATCTCCTCCTTCTGTGACCATCAATTCTGCGAAGAACGCGTGCTCGACGACTACGACGAGGTATGGATTTTTATTTGAGAACAATATTTAATTCCCGTGATTGTTTCTTTTAAAAACAAAGAACCCGGATCAAGTTCAATTTTTAATTCTATTAAAATTGTGCCTTGCTTGTAATTCATGTGTTGAATATTTTATTCTCGATTGTTATCACCCAACGCGGAGGGTGCGGGCCAAACAATCACGGCCCAACAACCCTCCGCAATTCTTCGTTGATGTGCGGATTGGCGGGAGACGACAAAACATGCCGCAGAGGTGATTCGATTTTTCCGCAGTGAAGTACGGGACCCGGGAGGAGCTACGGCGCAGACGGAAATGAAATCGGACTACCGGAGCAACTCTGGTGGCCCGCGGAACCCAACGGTGGCCGGAGGCGGTGGCGCCCCGGCGCGACACCAGACAGGGCCGCCGCGGCTGATGCCGCGGCGGCGGCGTCCAGCGGACCCGCGGCTGCGCGGGTCCAGCACACATTGGACGCGGCTTTGCCGCGTCTGCTAATCCAGCGTGGCCCCACGCGGGGCTGCGACACCTTCATCCCGCAAGGGCAGTGCCCCGCGACTCCCTTGATCGGCCACTCGGCCGAGCTGAGCTGGGCCGATCTGACCAGCCGGGTCGCGCCCTGGCCGGTCCGGGCCCAGACCCCCTGTCTTCGGACCGTTTTCGGTCTTTTTCCTGTAACTTGAGCTACGGGCCTCCGAACGACAAATTTTCAGTGGAGATGCGATCCTTGGATCGAGACGGTCATTTCGGTATATCACACTCAAGGTTTCGGGATACTTTAGGTTCGGCCGGGTTGCTTCGTACACGAAACCAACCGGGCCCTCGGAGCGGTAACACCATATCTTGAGCTTTGGACGTCCGATTGACATGCCGTAAACTTTGTTGAATTCTTCTAAGTGAGACAGATATTTTGGATTACTCCACCCAAGGTCTGGACGCAGGTGGAGTACGGTCAGGTTGGTTTTTCCTTCAGAACCAACCGGGCCCCTAGGACGAAAAAGCCAATAACTCTCAGACCGGGCGTCCGATTGACGCGCCGTCTGCGACGTTGAGTTCCTGTTGGCGATATGGATCTTTTGGATACATCAACTCTGGACTATGTGTCAGTTGATGTATCAGACTCTCGGCTCATGGAGTGGACCCTCCCGAACGAGCTTGTTGTGTGCGGGAACCCTAGAGCTGGCTACGACTGCTACTGTGACGACGACAACTGTGCAGAGAATCCTATGTGGGTTTGACGATGAAGACTATCGTACTGGAATCCTATGTGGGTTCGACGATGAAGACTGTCGTACTGTAATCTTATGTTGTTTCGACGAAGAAGACTGTCGTACTTGAATCCTATGTGGGTTCGACGATGAAGACTGTCGTACTCGAATCCTATGTGATTTCGACGATGAAGACTGTTGTACTGGAATCCTATGTGGGTTCGACGATGAAGACTGTCCTACTAGAATCCTATGTGGGTTCGACGATGAAGACTGTCGTACTGGAATCCTATGTGGGTTTGATGATGAAGACTGTCATACTGGAATCCTATGTGGGTTCGACGATGAAGACTATCGTACTGGAATCCTATGTGGGTTCGAAGATGAAGAAAATTGTTCCGGAATCCTCTGTGGGTTCGACGACGATGACTACAGTGTTTGTATCCTACGTGGGTCCTAGAAGATGAATTAGTGATTACATTTGATTATCTCTCTTAGTTTACGACGAAGTATACCTGTGTGAGCTGAAACTCTGTTTTACATTCCTTGTGGATTGTGTTAAGATATCTTGTGTGGATTTACGTTTTACTTTCCTTTGTGGATTGTGTTGGGAAATCCTGTGTGGATTTTGCATTTTTCGTTCCTATGTGGACTGGGTTGTCCTTGATCTCGGATGTTGGAGCCGAGCGAGAATTGATGACTTATGTATATATATGGGCATATACCTAAGTCTTGTCGGATGTTACGTCATGATTGTATCTTTACATTGTGGATTATACTTTGTGGATTATGGGAGACCTTTGGGGGTCTCGGGGTCCCTACTGAGTAGCTTATACTCACCCTTGCATGGGCTATGCCCGCACTACGTTGTGTTGGTTGCAGACGACGGACAGCACTGATCGCGGTGGAGGATTGCGGAGCAGGACGGTACCTGGAGGTGGACCACTGGGCAGAGTGTACTCAGAGCGGATGGCTGGACCGAGGAGATGTGGAGGCTATCTGTACTCACCCTTCAGGTGGGACTTCCAGAGGATGGCTCGACGCTGTGGATTTACTTTTCAGTTGCTGTTTTCCCCCTTTCAGTTGTACTTTACAGTTGGGCTTGTATTTCTGGCCCCCTTTACTTTTCCGCACTTACTGTTGCACCAGATTTTACTTAGTGTTTACTTTTTCTACTTGCTTACTCTGTAGTTCTTGTTTACTTTACAAAGGCAATGCCTTCCATTTTTACCAGGATTTGCGCCTTGGTGCTAGTCTCCAGCCCTTGGCCTATGGAAGGCGGGCTTGGGGTAGTCACGGAACGGGCCCCGAGGACGGGTCGTGACAACTAAGGGCTCACTATTAAGAATAGAGACAACAAAAGGTGTGGCGTATTACCCTTTTATAAAGGATGATGCTCATGTTTCAAATAAAGGACCTAAATATGTTGAGTGAATCTATGGAAAAAAATACACAATAAATAAATCAGATGTAGGAGATGTTGTAATGAGAGGAATGGTGTTTATTTCATCCTCTATGGTTGCATATTTATTTGATATTAGTGAAACTCATTCATTTAAATTGTATAGTATTATCATTGTATTGGTATTTCATTCAGATATTATTCCATCCATGAAGAATCTATACAAACAATTAGGAAATATGTTGGAGCGTGGTATTAGATATCTCAAATAATATGTTATCATCACTGAAAATGAATCTATATGTAACTTTATAATTATCGATATTGACATCATTGATCAAATCATTATAATGTGTTGGATGATTTTATATAAATCCTTGATCGATTTCTATCATCATCAGGTACATTCTATTATTTTAATGGAATAAAAGAAGTTGATTAGGGTGAGTGTGATCTATTGATCTAGGAGAGAGGTTTCTATTTCCACTAATACAGAGGTGATCTCATGAATGTTGTGTTTTTTGATACTGTTGATCTAAATCTTTCTAACCCTATTCTATTTGATATGATTGAGTGTTTTAAGTCTTTCTAGATAATTTCTCTGGTTCCCTTCCTTTTATATATGTTTAGTTTCCAATAGAAATACTTAAGGGGATGAGGTCCATCTCGTTGCCTTCATAGTTGATAGAACCCTTTGGATTAAAAGAATTAATGGTTCATCATGATGATCATGAGGATAAAGGATCTATTAAAATTATAGTTTCACATTGGTCATCAACAGTGATCTTTGAAAATATGCGTGGATGGTGTTTTTGGATTTCAATCTGTTATCAGAAACATCAATGAGATAGTTAGTAACCTATATCCATTACCTAGGATTTTAAATCATTTTTATTACATTAAGTGAGACTAATGGTTTTAGAAAAATAATTTGAAATCAGGTTACAATCACTTATAGTTACAAGATGAATAAATTTCTAC
Organism: Viscum album; assembly: GCA_963277665.1. Classification (NCBI taxonomy): domain Eukaryota; kingdom Viridiplantae; phylum Streptophyta; class Magnoliopsida; order Santalales; family Viscaceae; genus Viscum; species Viscum album. The sequence continues at coordinate 550,403,321 of OY728121.1, forward strand.
GATTATATTCAGGTGAATTTTTGTGCATTATGAGTATTTGGTTATGTTTCATGTCTTTAATAACACACCAACTGTGCTTATAGATCTAATGAATCTAAAATTACACCAGTTCATTGATTCATTCATGTTATATTATATTTAATATATTCTTGATTATTCTATATGGAAATAGGATCTTACTAAGCATCTCAATATCATCTTTGTAATTTTTTAGAGAGAATTAAATTCATGGGAACCTATAAAAATATCACATTTTGATTCAATAGGTATAATATCTTGGCCATGTGATTTATGAGTAGGTTTTATATGTGTACCATAAGAGTATTAAGGTAGTTACATCTTCAGAACAACACATAAATGTGTTTGAAATCAAAAATTTCCTGGGATTATCTGGTTATTAAAGAAACAATGACTAGTAATTCTCAATGCTTGCATATCACATGGTAGAGTTAACTAACAAGGGTGTGATATTTCTCTAGAATTACTAGGGCTAGAGATCTTTTGAGAAATTGAAATTTATGATTACATTAACTCAAGTATTTATTATTTGTGATTAGATATTGTGATATGATGTTTTGTGTGATTCCTCATGGGTGAGTTTGGGTTGTGTTTTGATATAGGGGAAACATGTTGTTGGTTATGGATCTGGAAAATTATTCCACAATGATATGTAATCCCCCATTACAAATCATGAGCTTATATCAAAAAAACACACTCTTCAAATGGTACAACTACAACTTCAAGGAGTTGTTTATTGTATAATCATACCATTAGTGTTTGAAGTATATCTTCACTCATAGGGATCTAAATACAATTTCAATAGTATGGATGGAATATCTTCAGTACATTGATTATGTTATTGAATAATCCACCATGACATGGAATGTTGTCAAAAACACTTTTAGATTAATGTTTTTACTATAAAATTGAATGGATTATGGGTTGATTTGTTCATTGTGAGATTTTTTTCTTATATGCACTTGGGGGAATAAATTGATAACATATAGGTATTATTATCTTGTGGATGAGTTGGATCCTTTTTTGATAACTATATTAATCTTGGATATGATATGTATCAGGAGTGTCCGTATTTTTTTGTAAATCTTTATGGTAGGAATACCTTGGTTGAGTGGTCTCTGCCTTCAAATATTGTGTGTATCATCCTGGGTAGGATGATTAATCAAATAAAAATGAAAAATAAATTGATATATGATGTAAACAAATTGAATTGGTACATGAACCCTAGAGATAAAAAATTGTATCATGACTTGAGACATAATTATTGGTGAGTTAGATAGATATGATCAATTGTCAATTTTGTCCATGAGTTACTTTTTTTTTATAAAATTATTGACGAACATCATATGCCTACTAGTTTGCTTCGAACAATACCTACTCTAGAATGAAAATGAGATGTGATGGCCATGGCTATATGATTTTTCTACCATATAATCGCAGTGGTAATAGTGTGATATGGGTGATTATTGAATGAATCAAAAATCATTTCATTTCATACCTATCAAAGAGTCGATGAATGTAAAGGATATTGGGAACCTGTATGTGCATGAGATTTTTATACTCCATGTTGTGAAATAGATTATCATTTAAGATTAATATTCTCCCTTCACATACTATTTTTGTGTGTAATAATGGTATTTATGGGTTCTAAATCTTAGTTTAGCATGACTTATCATTTAAATAAGTTATGATTCTTCATTATATTTTCTCTTTGGTTGGTACAAATATGATGGAGGAGGTATGGGATTTTAGCACCACTTTCAATCAATCCATTTGATATTTTAAGGGATATTGGACAATTTATGGGAATTACATGCCTATATTACCTTAATTCATAAATATTTCTATTTTCCCCAATAGATGATTTATCAACCAGATCTGTCCCAAGTGATTGAGTGGGGATATTTAAAATTCATCCTAACAACTCAGTTATTGAATGATCGGTTGAGATAGTGGACACATCATATAAGGCTCTATGTTTAGTAATTATTTTTTTAGTTCAAGTGATATGGTAGTGTTGTAGGGATATCCATGAGACAAGGGAGAGAAAGGAGTTGATGATTCAATATTATAGACTTATCTAATTTCATTCTCATTATCCTAATTATTTATAGGGATACAAAGTTTTTATATTGGGGATAATTTTGAAACCCTTTGGGTCATAGGTATTCATAATTTCATGCTTGGTTTATCTTTTTATGATTTTTGGGCTTCTAGGACTCTTGGGTTGATGACTTGGAGTTTCAAGGAAGATAAAATGAACATATGGTTTAGGAACATGGTGAGTTATTATCACATTGAAATCTTATAATATGGATATGTGAGTTCTAATTTTTATTTTATTGTCTTAATTATGGGTTTTATAACTATATGAATCTCTATGAAAACATTATGAGTGGATGGGTTATGGTCTATAGGATGTCACACTGTTTGAGCATAGTTTTTCAATCTTTGTGTATTTTCCTAGGAAGCATAGTGATTTGCATTTGAAGGGATGATGGATAATACATAGTCAGTGGATGGTTTTTTTAATAATGAGGACCAACTATGTATCCAAATATGAACATGTTTAAATGGAAGGTTACTTTTACTCTCTCACTCGTTTTTGTAATAGATCAATATTTTATGATATATTAATCTTTAAAAAAATAATAGCTTTAGTTACATGGAATTTTATTAAACAAACCATGAAAGACAATTAATATATTATTAAATCCGTTTTTAATTCACCATTATAAAATTATCTTATGTTCATGTTTTGGAATTGTTCGGAAAAAAATGATTTTTAATTAAATAATAGTGATTTTTGTAAAACTGTCATTTTATTAATAAAAAATCTAGGAAATTTATTTATTTTAATAATAATTTAATATAATACACATTTATTTATAAATAACATAATTAATTAAAATTTAATCACCATAATACCTGATTTTGGTATAAGTTTATTTTTGGACATAAAAACTCTTTTTCCAAAAAAAATTATTTTTCATCGTGTCTTTTATATTTATTTTTAATTAATTTATACCAGTTATTTAAATTAAATTTGATTAAATGGATTACATGTTTATAATAAGGATTTTAAAATATATAAATTAGTTCCCATTTATTTTTTGTCAATATGAATAGTTATAGTTATACAATTTATCACATCTATAAAGGGTAAATCAGGTAATGACGGTTAAAAAATATTGTGATAACGCATTAAAATTTCTATAATACATCCATTTATCCTATTTAATGATTTTAATTTTACCATTCTCATATATGACTCCAAAAAAAATCCACATTATTCCATTTTGATTTGACATTTACCTTTATATTATATTATGAAAACAATAAAAACAAAATGTCACACTCTATACATTAATATATCAATTTTTCCCCTTAATAGTAAATAGATTCTATTTTAGATTCCAAATGTCCATTTTAGAGAATAATTAATTTTTTTATATCAATTAATTTTAATTTTCAGTGATTGGGTAATTACTTTTAATGCTTCTGTAACACCGTAACATAATTTATTCAATTAATAGAAGAAAAATAAATGATTTTAAAAAAAATTATATGATATATACTAATTATCTTAATCCAATAAATTTATAGATACACCTGAAATATTAATTATTTTTAAAAGTATTATATTCTAATTCCATATTTTTCTTGATGTATTTAATGTCAAATTAAATGAATGGTTTCAAATCTGAAATTAATGATATTTTATGAAAATAATATTTAATCGAATTATATTAATTTGATAACCATGTTGAATGAGGAAAAGGGGGTATGAAATGGTATAAAATAGAATAAATAGTTCATTTAGGATATAATTTTCATCTTTATGTGAGACTATAACCCCTTAGTATTTATCATGTTATTATCATGGTTTAGGTGAAAATTGCATAGCCAAGGGGTTATTCTAAATGATTGGGTTTAATTTGATATCTAAGAGTATCCAAAATTGATTGGATTATTTTATTAAGACCTTTTCCTACTTATAATTTTAGTTAATTCATTTTGGGAACCATTTTACATGAGTTCAAAAAGTAATATTTTTTAATATTTCATAAATTTCTAGAAGTTCCCCTCCATTCACTTATAAAATATCAAACATTCTCTCTTTTATTTACACAAAATTGAGATTTATATATTGCATAAACTCTATAAAATACTATTATAAAAAGATGTTATCACGTTATCTAGGTGGTGTTATTAAAAAAAATATCAAACCTATGTTCCTTAAGAGGAGATCTAATAGAGCTATTTCAAAGAAGAGGTAATCATCTTTACTGAGAACTTTCCTTTTTATTCTACATTTAGCAGTTTCAAAAATTTAATAATAATTAAAATATAATAAAAATAGTATCTACCATAATTTTAGATGTTATTATGTTTATTTCACAATACTTATCTATCACCATCTCCATCAAATTAGAAACAAAACCATTTCTCATGTGTACATCAAACTACCACCTTGATAACCGATATAATTTGTCTTCCATTACATCATCACATTGAGGGTTAAAAAGATATTACGAATGATTATATATTATAATTATGAAATAATTATTGTTATGTTCTTATAATATCATATATACTTTCTTCACTTTCAATCTATTGGAAAACGATAGCGTCAGTCATGAATACATGTGGGCTACCACCTCCACAAAGAAATGCGATTTTCGTTCATTTCATATTTATATGGATGGTAATAAAGTTATAATTAATGAATATATATGACATTTTTTTATAATAATTAAATATATTTACATTTTTATTTACATTTTTTTATTCCATACATTGAAAAGAGAAAACAATGTTCATGAGTACCTATGTTCTACTGTTTCTATGAATGGTGTATTTCCTTTTTCTATGTAAACATTTTATGAATAAATATATATATATATATATATATAATGAATATATATGATATTTATTTCATGACAAACCTTATCGAGATTATGGAACCATAATCAATGTACCGGGACCAAATTAACTAAATCAAAACATACATGAAAATCAATGAGGTTAACACTTGAAACAATGATAATAATAAAATATTGTTAAAAATGGGGATAATATAATATAAATGGATCATATTTTATATTATATATCTTTTTATTTTATGTAATTATAATCATTATAAATTTATTGTAACATGATTTTAGTATAACTAATGAGGAATATTGAACGTGAAATAAGGGATTTCATCTCAATTTCCACTCCATTGAGTCATCATTCATATTAGTATACTATTATATTTTATGGGTTGTATATACTATTATTTTCATTTATTTAGCATTAATATATATTTATTCATGATAATTAATGTTTTGATTCAATTTTATAATTCAAGGGTTATATTTTTATCATTTCCAAAAGTATATGAATTTATCTTACAATCTTATTTTCATGGGATTTATTTTAATTGAAGGAATATTACAATATATCCTTATTAAAGGCTATTATTTTATTATTATATGATTATTTAATAACTTTCCATATTTTCTTTCGAACAATATTTTATTTTTAACTATATCCAAGGGTAAATTTAGTTAAAATAAAATCCAATCTTATTTCTCTTTTGACATGGTATATTTTCATTTCATTTGCATATTTTTAAAAACTATTTATAAAAAGGAAATTTTATTCCCTCAAATAGTTTATTAATTTCATTTTATGTTATCTAGGACTTTTTATAAGGTTTTAATGGAATATTTCTATTGTTATATAAATGGTTTGTTTTCTAAAATGGTCATTTTCAAAATTATTTACCAAAAGTCAAGAAGAATGATTTTTAAATGTATATAGCGCAAACAGATATTCCCACCACCATAACCTTTTTATGTTATTCATATCCTTATATATGTTTTCAATTATTTAAAAAATAAAACACTTTATTAAAATATTATGATTATGTTTTTTATCCAACTTCCATTATTCTGCAAAGGACATGATTTGATTTTGAAAACTATATTTACAATGAGATGATGGTCATATTTTGCACCTTGTAAAAAAAATTTAAGTAAATTTATATTGAAATATTTAGTTTCTTATTATAATTGGCCATTACATTTATGTTAAATATTGATGTTTTTTGTATCATGCTTTTTTTTTATTTCTAAACTATATACCATTTCTAAATATATTTTTTATTACTTTGAATGTTATTTGATTATATGTGGAAATGTTAATACCCAATAAATATATTTTTTGATAAGGTGTATTGTTGATGAAATAAATCGATCATTAAATATACGACGAGTGCATTCAAAATTTAGTGATGGGTGGGTCTTGGTTATTGATAAAAACTTTATAAATCGATTGGTATCATGGGAAATGTTTGCTGGATATCACTATTTAAAGGGCTATTTGGTGTATACCTATGCATCGATTAAACCATATTAGCACAAGGATATGATGGTAAAGATATCATGATGTTTGATATCATTATATCCATTATTAATTATTTCCATCATTGATTTTTTTACAATAATCCACTATATTTATGTATTGATATTATCCATCGATGAAAACTATTTTAATGTTATTGATTAAGTATAATGTATTTCAGTTATTTATCTTTCCATATTTATTAAAAAAATTAATTCATGATAGATTCTATAGTACATTACAGTTACTAATTTTTTTTCTCAACCTATGTTTTTTCAACTTTACCAAGACATGAATAAGGATAATATGAATAATATCAAGGATTCAAAAATGTTTCTTTTTCTATGAATTTTATATTTCCAATGTATTATGGGAATCATATATATATTTTGTTCATTCAAACCACTAAATGATCGGTACTTCAGGATGTGATCCCTTGTATCATATAATAATTAAATTATATAGAAATCTACTTTAGGTTACTAATTTTTATGTTTCTAGAGTTGGTATCAGATGAATTTCAATAGAATACTTGGGAAATAGATTTTAAATAAACCTATATTACATGAGAATTATGATAATACCTTATAGTATTTATAAACTTTAATCATTATAGGGTTATTTATTTTATATTTTAATATTCATGATGATTATGAGATAACTCGGTGTGTTCTATTATTCAGTGAATGTTCCTAATTGAAGAAAGGGAGTCACAAAAAATAGACATTTTAGGGATTTCATTACTGGGAAAGAAGATATAGTTGGTTTCAGAGATAAGAAGATTATTAATATATTGGGGTGGCCAACATCGGTTATGATGAATAACCATTCTCAAATTGATCAACCTTTTGTTCCATAGTGTGATTCTATTATATTGGATCACTTCATATAAAAAAATCCTCAATTTATTAATGTAACTACTACTACATTAGTGTCTAAAAAAATGAATTTTCTCTTTAAAATATATTTTTGGAATTAGGATATAATTAAAATGAAAATGTTATTTAGGTAGTGTATTTTTTTAATGAATATTCTGATCAATAATCGTCATTTATCCAAATCACATAAGAGGATGAAGAAATAGAATTCATGGAATAGAGAACTTTTAATGTGATATTACTTAATAAATTATTTCCCTTAGAATATGGAGAAGAAATGGAGAGGAAGTTCCTCACATTATATAAGATAGAAGAAGAATGTGTTTAAATGTATAAGTATAACATCAAAATATTATATCGGTATGCTTCAGATTGTATACATAATCCTAAACAATATATTATTTATTTATTTAATGGGATTATGTTTAGTCAATAAAGGGAACTAGTTTCTCAAATGGGTTTATCATGAGATTATACAGTATCATGTTTTATTAAGATGGAGAAAGAATTTTCTAGTTTTTATTTATTAAAGGGAATTCAGGAGAAAAATAGGTCATCTTAGCTCCTATAAAAATGGATCAAATCAAAAATGAATAAGGCAAGGGAAAATATTTATCAAGTAAAAATTCTTGAATTAAACATCCTAGAAAATGAGAAAAGGGTGTGAGAGTTTGATACCAGTGTGGAGAAAAGGGTAATCATGATAATAATTATTTGGTAATAAATGAATCCACAACTAATTAGTGTTTCAATTATAATGAGATGTGGAATTATTCAAATATTTTCACCACATTTCACGAAAAAATACCACATAGTATTACTTGGGGGGGAAGGCCAAGCATATAAAATTAATATATCAAAATTTAATGTTCATAGAAATGTGTTGAAATTTACAGTTATCTTAAACTCTAAAAAATGAAAATGTTTTAGTTGATGCAGGTTCTAACAAGTATTTTTTATCTCAGTAATTTTATAAATGATTCATGTCTCCACCTCAATGATTTTATGTTATGTTGGTATTGTGAACTCACAATGGTAGAATGATAACATCTCATGTCTAGTGCTCCTATCAAATAGAGAAATGTGGGAATATTATTTCTTCAAATATTATTTTTTCATTATCTAGATGAATTTGATACAATTTTTTGTCATGGGTTACTAATTTTATCATATATCCCATATTAACTATATATGAATAAAAGAAAAATTAGATATTCGGAAATAACCTGCGTTAAACCATCGATGTGAGGATAGACTTGAACCATTAATTGATTTTTTTTCAATCATATGTGTTTTACTAAATAGTCATGAAGTATGTTTATCTCAATTAGGCGGGGGAGAAAATAAAAATTGATGACATGACTATTGTATGAGTGTTTTTTTGATGTCTTTCAAGAAGAGTTTCATAGTATTTCCCTTGAATCATGAATTTATGTTTTCAATTTAACTCATACATAGAAATACACATATTTTAAATACGCCACATTCAATGAAAAATATTGAGTTAAAGAAATCTAAGAATGAAACATAGGAGAATCTAGATAATGGATTTATTCAGCACAATGCATTTCCATGGGTTGCACCTATTACATTTGCTAAGAAGAAAGACGGGTCAATGAAACTTGGCATTAATTAATGAAAAATTACCAAAATAACTACTAAGAAAAAGTATCATATACCTTGTATCCATGACTTGTTTGATTAATTAAGAAGAGATCAATATTTTTAAATGATTGATCTTCCACTTTAATATTATCAGAAATTGTAAATGAAGGAGGATATATTTAAGTAAGACTTTCATATGATAAATTTTAATCATGAAAGGATGTTCATGATGAAAATTAAAGAATTGTGTTGAATTCCCTAAGGAAGGAAAATTTATATGCTAAATTTACCATGTGTAACATTTGGATAAAAATATTCTCACTTTTGGAACTTATAATTTCAAGTGAGGGTATATAAGTGGATCCTTCTAATATATAAGTTATTGATCAATGGACTAAACTAACCGGTGAAACCATGTCATGAAGTTTCCTTAGGTTGGATATATATATATATATATAACTCTTTGTGATATATTAATCATGACTATATAATCCATTCAGAATGTTAAATTAGATAGGGGATATATTCTTTTTGATAGATTAATGTGAGGACAATTTTAAAGAACAAAAGGGAAGGTCGGTCAGCATGTCTATGTTTATGCTAACCTATTTTGGAGATGTTTTTATAATCAATAGTGATGAATAAATTAATGTACTGGGATGGATCCTCATTTTGAATGGTACAATGATAGATTATGTATCCCACTAATTGAAAATTAATGATCATAATTATGTGACTCATGATTTGGAGTGGGCAACATTATTTTTTCACTAAAGATATCGATGAATTAACTGTATAGTGATAGAAAATTTATATGTACTAATAATAAAATCATGAAATATATATTTTCAAAGAATGATTAAAATATTCATTAGATATGATGATTGGAGTTGATCAGAGATTATGATTTCTTAATACATTACCATCTAGGTAAGGTTAATAAGGTGGATTATGCATTATGTTAGAAATATCATTATTGATTATCCTTGATGAGGATTGAATGTGGTCTAATATATATGGATTTTATGAAGTTGGATCTTGAAATATTAATGAAAGGGTAAAGGCCATATCTTTTTCAGATGGGATTTCAAACATATATTCAAGAAAGGATTAAGAAGGTACCTAACAAATATGTGGAATTAGAGAATATGTTGAGTGATGTTCCCAATTTCAACCATGATCATGATGGAATGATTATGTTTAGGAACCTAGTACATGTCCCCTCAATACTGGAGTTTAAAATAGGGTTTTTGGATAAATCTCATTGTTCATAATTCTATATTAATCCTAGAGTAAAAATGATGTATTTTAATTAGAAAGAATATTTCTAGAGGGATAACAAGAAAAGAGATATTACTAAGTATTCATCTCATTGAATGGTGTGTATATAATTTAAGACTAATAGATATTAGTCTAAGTGGTTATTATAACCATTACCCATACAAGAATTAAAATGGGAAATTATTTCCATGGATTTCATCGTATGACTCCCTCAAAAATACAATGGGCATAAGGCTATTTGTGTTATAGTTATTGAAATTATGAAATCAGTGTCTCTATTAGAGTTTATTAATCTCTAGAACACCTTACACATTTATAAATTAATGAAATTTTTAGATTTTATGGAATACAACTTTGAAACGTATTTAATTGGGATCAATGGTTTACATGAAATATTTAAATAAGACATCAAAAGGATATTGATATAGAGCTGAGTTTTAGCAATTTTTATCACCCTATAAAAACATTATATTAATAGGACCATTTAAACTCTATAATACATAATTAGAGCTTAGAACGTTGATTTCAAAGGAAGTTTTATCATCACATTCATTGGGGGTAATTTTCATACAAAAATCTATTACACATGATAATTTAGATGTATCATTATGAAACCCACTATGTAAGAATGTGACAAACACCAATATTTTTGGATGAGGTTTGAAAAAGATATATATTTGTACCTAATATAGCTTATGAAATGATAGATATAGTTATATTAATTTGATATTACTGAAGGGCATCTCAATGAAAAAAATATATATTGACAATCATCAACCATATCTTGATTTCAAAGATAGTGGCATGGTATTCCTATGGATATCTCCTTTTAATAATATACTTATATTTGGTAAGAATAGAAATATGATCCCTAGATATATTAGTCCATTAAATATTTTTGATTGTATCATGATTGTTTCTTATCCCCTGTAACCTCTAACTAATCTCACTCATTTTCATGATGTGTTATATGTATATATACAATGAATGTTCATATAATAATCCTTTTCATGTAATGAACTCAAAGGACATATTACTAGAGAAAATATATCATTTTATGAACAACCTTTGAAAAATATAGATAGTAGAGTGAATGTTCTACAAAACAAGTCCACTTATCTATTAAATGTTTTATAGTGAAATAATAAAATTAAAAAAGCTGTGGGGGAACCTGAGGATGCTATGAGGAATATTTTTCTCAGTTTTTTGTATTAGTTTAATGGAATTTCATGTGCCAATTTATTATGAGTTGTTAGAATGTAATAGCCTGAGATTGTTTTTGATATATTTCTCAATAAATAAATTTCTTTGGTTGATTTATTTTCACACAAAATAGAGTTTAAACAAAAAATGTAAACATATAAAAATATTATTTTATCATTTTTTAATTAACCATGTCAATTTTATATTCGGTTGGAATTTTTGGATTTTTTTTGAATATATTGATTTTTCAATGAATAGTGAATATACTAATTTATGTTAAACCTTAGTTTCCTTTAATTTATAATTCCCCATAATTCATTTAATTTAATCTAAAATTAATTTATTACTACTTTAGTTAGTAATAATCTAATTAAATACATTTGAATCATCATTATACCTAATTTAGTTAAAAGTCATTTTTAACCCAAAACAATATTTTTTCAAAAATACAATTTTTATTTAAATTATTCATTTTTATCAAAAAATTAATTATGTTATATCTATAAATTAAATATTATAAAATTTATTTCATTATTTTAATAAAGAATATTAAATATGGAAAATAGTTCAATTTATTTGTGGAAATTATGAATAGTTACTGTGGAAAAATGTGTCCCAAGAGTAAACGGTAGATCAGGTAATTAAAGTTAAAAAATAAACTGATAATGGTTTAAAAATTCGTTAACAGTTGTCTATATCTTATTTAATGATTTTATTTTCAACGTACTCATTGAATTTTAAAAAATATGGACATTTGGTTCCTCTTTTCATTGATATTGACCATTATATTATTTTATGAAATGAATAAAAAAATTTCAAACTCTGAATTTTAAAATAACTAAAATTATTTCATGAGTAAAAAAAGATGATATATTCATTTTTAGATTTAAATTTTAAAAAACTATAATTATTTTTTGTAATTTATTATTAATTTTTAGTGTTTTGATAATAACCAAAAATGCTACGTAATGTCGACACAATATTTATTCAAATATTAGAAAAAAAATATTTTTAAAATATTAAAAGTTATAAAATTTGGATGAACTATTTTTTCCCATGAATTTTATAGATATATATGATATATTATATATGTTTTTAAGGTTTATATTCTAATTCCATCACTGTTTCGATGTATTTAATGTGAAATTAAAGGAATATTTAAAAAATGACATTAATGATATTTTATAAAATAATATTTTATTAAATTATTTTAAAATAAAAAAAGTGTGGGAGAGGATTGGTGGAGTAGGATATGTTTCTAGATTTTATCACTTGGTCCTTTTTGAGTTAATTTTAACTTTATAATTTAAATTATAACCCATTAATATTTATAAATTCTTTATCGGATATAAGGTAAAAATTGGTTAACTAAGGGGTCTATCCAACTGATAAGGTTTATAATGATATCCAAACTAGTAAAAATTTGAATATATGATCATATTAATACCATAAAATACTTTTATTTTATTTCATTCTATTTGTAAACAATTTAACACGAGTTATACCCATATTGTATTATAATATTTCATGAAATTCCAAAAGTTCCGCTCTTGTCACCTGTAAATGGAAACCCCTTATATCTTTTATTTATTTTTTATTGAGCCCTATTTATCAAAATAAACCCTCACTAGTACTCTTTTAAACATTTATATACTAGATATGGGGGGTTATTATCTTCCAAAAATATAAACCCCAACTCCCATAAGAGGAGATTTAAAAGATCTCTTTTAAAGAAGAGGTAATCATCTTCACCTAACACTTCCATTTTTATTATTATTTTATAACCATAAATTATTTCATAACCATTCAAATATAATAAAAATATTTTATCACATAAAATAATATTTTATTATTTTTATTTCATAATATTTATCCATCAGCTTCTCGATGAAATGGGAAACTAAACCATTTCTCTTGTGTAAGGTAGACTACCCCATCACGAACTGATGTAATTTAGTGTCTATTTCAACTTCAAATGTCTATTTATAAATATGTAACTAACTATTATGAGATATTTTATTTACAAAATTATGATTTAAATTATCATATCATATATACATACTTACCTACCATTCAGTCCGGAAATGATAACGTCGGTCGTGTGTATGGGTGGACTACCACTCCATAAAGCGATATAATTCATTTTTCATTTCTGGTTAACATGGAATGTAATAGATATATTTTCTAATGAATATATATGATACATATTACACGATAATTATTTATTAAAAGTGAATTTTTATTTACCTTTCTTTTACTATATACGTCGAAATGTGAAAACATCATTATTGTGATCGTAGGACCTACAGTCTTCCTAAAGAGTCTAATTCATTTTTATATCTATATATTTTATAGATGACAATAATTTTTTATAAATAATGAATATATATGATATTTATAATATGGTTATAATTTTGGATAGTATGGAACCGTAATGAAAATACATGGACCAGAATTATGAAATCAAAACATTCATGAAAAATGAAGCAGTTAGCACCTAAAATAATCCTAATACTAAACTATTATTAACCAATGGGTGATAATATGTTATAAATATATCATGTATGATATTATATATATATATATATATATATTATATGTATATTAAATATAAACTTATTATATCATAGTTTAAATGCACTTATAAAGAAAGTAAAACTTGAGGTAAGGGATTTCAACAAAATTTTAACTCTATTGATAGATATTTAATATAATACAACTATTTAATTTGAGGTCATGTATATAATTACCATTTTATAAATTTAAAATTAATATCTATTTACCCATGATGATTAATGTTTCAATTCAAGTGTATAATTTCTTGGGTTTATAGTTTAAAAATTACCAAAAAATTAGAATTTATTTTATAATAATTTTTAGGGGATATATATTATTTTTACTGAAGAAATTTTATTTTATATCATTCATAAAATCCACATATTTTTCTATTATATGATTATTTATAGATTTTATATATTTTCTTCTAAATTTTCCTCTCCTTGTATATTTAATAAATGAATTAATTTTTTTAATGTAATGTTTATCTTATTTCTTTTTTATCAGGTATATTATTCTTCCATCTCCATATTTTTCAAAATTATTTTAAATAATTCATATTTATTTACTAAAGTAATTTACTAATGATTTTTTACATATCCTCCACATTTTTATTTTTTTTAAAATAATCTTTCTGATGATTTATGAAGGGTTTAATTTCAACATTTTATAGAGGTATTAAAAAGGATTATTTTTTAAAATATATTTGGAATTAATGGATTTTACCTCTACCATAAAATTTTAATTCAATTTATCTACTTTTAAAAGTTTTAATTGGTATTTAAGAAGAGATAATCTAGTGAAATCGTCTGATGAATTTTCCTCCATTTTTCATTACTCTCCAACAGATATGATTTTATTTTAGAACCAACATTTTAGATGAGTTGATGGTCATTTTTATCCCGTATTAAATTTTGTTCATTAACATTCTATTGAAATATTCAAATTATTTTGATTATTGGGATTTTCATTTCTTTTAAATATTCATGCTCTTGGTTTAATGGTTATAATTAATTAAAAAATCCTATACCATTTCAATATATTGTGTTTTATTTTGATGTTTATTTTACTGACAGGGGGAAATATTCATATTTTTCATACTTTACCCAATACAGATATTTTTTGGTAATTCATATTGTCGAAAAATTAAATTGAACAATTAATATATGAGGAATTCCTTAGAAATCTAATTATAGTTTGGGATCACTTATAGATAGGCCATTGATTCGTAGACATGTCTCATGAGAGAAATCCATTATATGAGCTTATTTAAATGGGGTTTTAGCATATAACTAATCCATGGTTAAACTATCTAGAAACAAGGATTTAATGGTAAATATATCATGATGTATGATAACATGAAATCCAATATTAAGCATTACATTTATTAAAAACTCAATTATTATTGTCCATGAGATTACGTTATTTATATTATACATGGATGAATTTTGTACTCAGGTTATTGATTAAATGAAATGTTCTTTGAAATATTTACCTTTTAATATTGATTATTCCTTATTTACACATGATAAATTATAGATTATGTAACTCCTAATGATCTTTTAAACCCACCCATTATTTTTTTCTTTTCCCAATGATATTAAGATTGAAATTATAAATAATATAATGGATTAAAGAGTGTTTCTTTCGGATGTTTTTTTATTTCAATTTTAATATGGGAATAAAGTATGAATCTGGTTTTTCAAGGCTACTAAATTGGTTGGTCATTTTGGATGATTTCACTTATATCATAATCCAATGTAGTAAAGTAGATATAATATTTAAGTTATTGGAATTGGGTTTTTCATAGTTTCATTAAATAATATCATCATAATTCCTCATTATATTCAATCAGGAACTCTATGATGCACTAGAGGACCCTCCCCATGTTTCCTTGGTAATATATAATAATTTTAGTTGATCTATTTGATTTATTTATTTGTGCTCACATTCTTTCCCCATTTTTCTGTATATAAATCCAAAATCACTCTTTCCCATGATTCATTGAAACCCAATTGGCTTGAGATTATTGAATCAAATATTGTGGATAGAGAATTGATAATTTTCATTATAAATATATGTTTGTAAGAGCTAGATAACTTTTTCCATCACTAGTATTAAAGGACACTTGGTTTTCACCATTCATGAGGTTTGTGTCTATATCTTATGGTATATCCTTTTCTATTACTTATGTAATATTTATTTCTTTTTGTTGGGATTATGAAATTGAATATTGATATATGAATTACTCATTAATGGAAATTTAAAGTGTTTAGAAGTGATTTTTATTTGAGAACTGGAAATTATCCACACGATATATTTGAAAAATGTTCTTAAAGATGTTTTAGAATTAGAAATTGTTATTCATGCATAGAAAGATTTTTTTATTTCAATATAAAATGTTTTAATAAATTATTTATATAAGGGAAATTGTATTTTCTTTTTAAAATGTTTTATGAAACATTAATTTGGTTTCATGAATGAAATTTTATCCTTATATAATATTTTGAAGACCTCAGTGTATGAGGGAAAACTAATAATATTTGTTCCCTATTGGAGTTGTGTATCACTAGTGGTGGTAGTCAATATTCGATGGAGCTAGTGGGTAGCATTTGTGAGGGTTTGGAGTTCCTGGAGATTATAGTGCACTTATGTTAGCTAGGGTTTGTATTTGTTTTAGTTGTGTCCCACATTATGTTTTGATTTTCACATTGGAAATTTATGGATAAATTATTTGAATGTAAATTTATATGATTATTCTCCCACTTTTTAGGGATATTTATGTTTGAAAATGAATTTAATAAACTAATTATTCCCTAAGGATAAATTTTATGTCATATTTATTTGTTTTCAAAATATGGGATGTTTTTTAAAAAATTGAAAGGATGGACTTATATGAAAATGTTTTATTATATATATTTGGTAGAAAACAATATAATTTAAAAAATAATGGATTTATGTAGATAGAAATTGTATATAATCATACTGATATCCAACTATGTTTTACTTATCACATATTACTTTTTTCCTTTTGGAATTTATAGCCTGGGTATTATAGGATACTTACTCTCCAAGATATTATTTAATTTTGGAGGGTTGGTATGAGGGTGACATATGTTCACATGTTGACGGACACATGGATGGTTTAGATTTCCATTTTAAACATACCCGTTTGTTTGTTAGACCTTGTTACTATTTATTAGATGTTCCATTTTTAACTTGGATGATTGAAAAATGATTTTTTCCAATCTATTTGATATTATATGCTACTTTTTTCATATAATATCATATATATATATATTTAGCGATAAATCATTGCAACATTTCTTTTTATGACACCCATAGTCTTTTTTCCCACATGTGGTGATCAGGAAAGTGATTCAAGCCTTGTGAAGAGCCAATTCAACTATCATTATTAGTTATCCTAGGTTGGAATATTATATATTGGTGGTGGGAATCAGGGGTAATTATCTACCTTCCTTGTGTATCCGAAAATGAGGGGTCCCTAGTAAGGAAGGGGGTCCATTTATGAATTAAAACTATGAATATTATAACACAAATTCTGAATGAAAATATATTTTTTACATTATCTATGATATTTAAAAATTATGATTCAATTATAATTTATTTTAGACCAACTTATTTATATGTTTTAAAAATAATACATAACACATAATGATATTATAGTATATTATCTTTTATGAAGATCGCTATGTTCCGCATCATGTAGCCAACAAAACATCTTGGCTAAACTATTCAGGAAATAATATTTTTTATATATTCTTATTATAGGATAGTCATTGGCTATGAGATTTTAAATAATAATAACAAAATCACAAAAAATATGTTTAAATTTTAAATATAATGTAATTTTTTGATTAATTTATATTAACAAAGTACAGAAATTTTATTAAAGACATTTTATACATCAAAAGTACATTTTCATAAACAATTATAATATTTTGTCTGTAGATATTTTAATTACTTATAATAAATTTTTAAATTAAAAATCTAAAAAATTGTCATTATTTTTAAAATAATTAGTTCAAAATATGTTTAGGATTAATTTCTATGATTTTTTTCTAATGGATTAATTTTTTAGTGAATTGTTAAAATTGTCTATTTTTGAAAAACATTTTTCTGTTTTCATTAAATATAGTTATGTAAATGAAACATTATGTTTCTAAATTTGTTTTAAAAGAACATAAGATAAATTTTATTAATCATAATATAAATAATCCTTTAGTAATCCTCCTTATATATAATATCAGTATAACTCATTTTTAGGATTCAAAACACATTTTTCGAAAAAAAACTGATGGACATTATGTCTTATAAATTAATATTTAAAATTATTTCGTCCATATCTAAAAATTTACTCATTAAAAATATATACCATATTTAAAACTATGAATTTTAAATATTTTAAATGGTTCCCTTTTATTGGTAATTATGAAAAGTAAATTTTGTAAATATTTCTCTCATCAGAAATGATAAATCATGTAAAACTGGGTTTTAACTATGAGATAAGAATGAAAACTAAAAACTAATTCTTTATATTTTATTAAGTAAGATTTTTTTTGAAATAAAATAGTACATGATAGAAAAATGGGTCAATTTATTTCAATTTTACTTCAATTATAACCATTAGGTTATTTTATGTAAATGATAAATAAAAAATGTCATTACATTTATTTTGACATCTATAATATATTTCCATTGGGATAAATATAACTTATTAATGAATCTAGAAGGACATTTCGAAAATAAATAGATTATTTTTTTAAAATTTATGTTGATGTTATAATTAACATACAATCGTACAAAATGCTGATATAGTGCTTGATAAAGTAGTAGAAAAATAATGGTCAATAAATTTACAGACAATAAAATTAATATGTTTAGAATGAGTATTGATATTCCATAAATTTAATACATATTATTAAAGTATAATTAAGGAAATATTTATTTATATTATAATTTCATTTCTATAATGATGTATTGATTTTTAAATTAATTGAATATCCTTGAATTGACATTGATGATATTTTAGGATAATTAGTATTTTATTAAATGATTTAAAAATAAAAATAAATATTAAAAGATGGAACATGGGAAATTAATTTGTTGGAAATTTCATAAATCAACCATTTTTATCCACATGTCCCCATAAAAGTAAATTTAAAGACCTAATTTTTTTAAAAAATGTTTTACCATAGTGAAGGATAAAAGGAATTATTAAGAGTCTTAAACAAATAAATAAGGTTTAAAATGGAATATAAACATGTCAAAAACTTTTTTATGGGAATAAGACCATATAAATTAATCAATCCAAAATTATTTACATCTGATTCCACTATTAATTATTATAATTTATTTATTAATTGTAATTTCTTATATTATTCCTAGTGTGTCTTTTCAATCACTCATATGAGTTCACCACTTATCCTCTCTTATTCACACCTGATAAGACACATAGATCAACCAAGACCAGCCCAAATTCTTTTATAATCATTCTCTCCTAAGACTAGAGTATTTTGTTTCATAAAAGGACCAACAAAAATGAAATAATTTGTATTCTAATGGTGGTTTTATCTAGAATATTATGTTAACACTACTGACGAAGAAAGATAGGCTTGTGGCAATCATTTCTCATATATCATTTATTTTTTTAATCCGAATTCCATTTTCAAAACTTGTATCTTTCACATGGTGTATATAATAATTAGTAATGTATTTCATGATTATTTATATGGAAATCAGATAAATTTGAAAATCCATCATGTGTTTCCTTTTTATGAGGATTTGACTCAGAGATTACCCACGTTTTAAGGGCTATTTCATCTCATTTCCACTTCAGTGATAATTTTTTTAAATTATTCTCATAATTTATAAGATATAGTGTATGTTCACCCCCTTTGAATTATTATGTCATTATTTACACTTTATTCATGGTTTTAAATGTTTTTACTTATTTTTTCACATTTAATTTGTTTTCATTCAAAATTTACCAAAGAAATAAGAATATATTTTACAATAATATTTTTATTTTGATTGTTTTTTTTGAATATTTATTGAAATAATTTTATGATATATTCTCCCTAATGTACATATATTTTTCTTATCTATTGTAATTTATAGGGTTTCCATGTTATCATCCATATTTCACCATATTTAGAAATGAAAATGACTAAGAAATATATATTTATAAAATTTTTATGTTATTTCCTCTATATTCGAGGAAATTTATATTCCATGTACATGTTCTTTCAAAAAAATTCATGAATTGTTTTTCTTTTATAAAATGATTATTTAAATTCATGTTCAACCACATATTAATTTATTTATAATGTATTAAAATTCAATTATTTAATTATTTTATGTATAGATAATTTTCAACTTTTTTTAAATTTCAAAAATATTGTTTTTTAATATTTTAAGCTTGACTAACCTTTACTTCATTCATATCTATTATAATTTATCAACATTCCATTAAATTTTTCCATTGTTTTATTCTATGAACTAAAAATTTCAAATAATTAGGAACTTTTTACCACTCATATATATATAAAAATTTGACAGAAACTTATTAATAATATTATGTCATTTACTAGATAATTTTTGATGTCCGATAGTAATGATTCATTATAGATAATTATTAACTTATGTGTAATTTTTCTAATGAATTTTACAGGTCATTAAATTATTAACAATTCCTATGGAATGAAAGTGATGTTTGGGTCTCTATTGTAGATAACAGATAATGCATTGATATGTCTCATGAGATAAAACATGTAGACACATTATATGGGTATTTGGTTTAAAGCTTCCCATTTATTTAGAATGATGTCTTGGTTGAGTGGCCATAATAGTAAGAATCCTATTGAAATAGAATATTCCATGAAGTAGTGTTTGTGAAATTTAGAATTCCCTCATTTATATTATTGGGAACTCATTTTAAATTATCCTTGTGATTACTATATATAAATTATCCATGGATTCTAATTTAATTGATGTTGTTTATTAAATGACATATATATTGATTATTTACTCTTCCATATTGATATAACTTATGTATTCATGAAAAATTCCACTTTATAGAACCCATATTTATCCTTTGAGGTCACCCTTTATTATATTAGTAATATAGGATGAAAAAGAAATCATTGGATGATTTTATAGAAGAAATATTATTTTTCTTACTATATGTTATATTTTAATTATAATATAGAAATCGTGGATGAATTTAGTCTCCCAATACTTATAAACTAATCGTTACATTACTATATGATCCCTTGTATATTCTACCATTGAAAAAAGTAACACCAACTCTCGTTTAATAGTGTCAGAGTGTTACAATTGGTAATAATTGAATCTTAATTAGATCCCTAGAAACAATATGTTTAGTTTATATAGCTATCATGTTTTTTCTGATAATATCTTATACTATTTTATGAAAATTTTATGAATTTTTATTCATTTTGTCAATATTCATTATGAATTTGAGATAACTATTTGAGTTCTATTGTTTATGGATAGTTCCTTGATGAGGGAACTTAATTAACACCCACTATAAATGTAATGATTAAAATTGATGATCATTCCAATACATCGGGTGTTTGAGATGATTAGATCATGAACATATTTTGGAATCATACTATGGTTATGATTTATATCCATTACTATTTAGTGAAAAAAATATTAGATAATATATAGTGAAGTATCTTATGATTATGAATATCCAAATATATCGAGGGTTGAACCCTCATTATTTTAATACTCACAAATAATGTTTGTTATATTTTTAATGATTTTATATTTTTAATGATAATATATTATTTTTTAAATAAATTTTATTAAACATGGATATTTATAGAAATATTCCACTGTTAGTAAAAATTCTACTACATCAAGATCCCTTCCACTACTAACCTGGAGATACCACCAGAGATGACATACCATTAGATATGACTTACCATTAGAGATGAACAGTCATCCAAGATGAACTACCATTAGAGATGATCCACTTCTAGCTCTAAGACACCACTAGAGATGAACTGCTGTCATGATTATGCTACCACTAGGAATCCACTGCAACCAGAATGTGCCACCACAAAGATTATGCTACCTCTATTAAAGATACCTCCATGAGTGCTACCATCTTCCCATTTTCCCTTTTTTGTTATAATTCATTCAAATTTAATTGTCTCTAAATGTATTTTATGGTATTTAATGAAGTGGGTATAATTAATCATTATTTCTAAAACAAATCATTTTTTCATTAAAGAAAAAGTTAGAGGTTACGAACATGTAACCAAGAAATATTTATTATTATTGTTTTAATGGGTATTCAAACCTGTAGTGCTATATATTTTATAGGACTCCCTAGTATCTTGAGATTCACTAAATACTAGAATTGTGAGAATATACATGCTTTATGCATAATAAAATATCAGTGTGAAAGTGTGGAAGACATCAAAGATCATGTTCCTTTCTCACACAAAATATAGAGATCATTTTAAAATAATCTTCTTATAGAACAGAGAACTCCATTACACAATGTTTTCCAAAATATTTAGTGAAATAATTATGACCTCCTCACCTAGCCAAATTCAAGGACCCTTGAAAATCAGGATATTTATAGAAGGAGAATCAGTAGACCTTCCATATCTTCTTACATTCTCATGCTATTTTAATTTTATTTTGAGATGTTCTATTTTTTATTCTATTTATATTAACACATTATATCTTCCATCTAAACTAGGTAATACTCGATATTCTCTCAAAACACATATATCTATATACAAAAGAAAAATGTGGAAGAGGTCCCAAAGTGTCCTATGTTGTTTTACATCCCATGAAAAACTGTGGAAGAGGCAATGATCCTAGATAGCTTGTGATGTTGTTTGGGTACCTCATCTAGGTTTTGGATATGATTATTTTTTATAATAGTCTTCTTAGAAGTATGTTTTTTAAAATTGTAGGGTATTTGATCTCAAATTGATACTAAACCTATATTTTATTTCATTTTTTGTGTTTTTTTTCATTATTTCAAAGCTAAAAACTACAGATCCTTTTTAATATTTAATCAAAACTGTACTTTTATATTTAGTCTTAACTAGTGTTTAAAAAAATATTTTTTATTTAAATAAATTTTAAAATGATAAACTAATGATAAAAATTATGTTAGTTGAGACCTAATAAAACATTAATATATTTTTTAAGATTTCAAACTTATATCAAACTACTATTTTCAATAACTGGATGTTTTTAAGTAAATTGGGGATTTATTTTAAATTTATTTTTAATAGATTTTATTAGTAAATCAATTCACCCCCATATTGAGTTAGTCACTCCGAACAAAATTTTTAATTAGGGGATTAAATAGATATTTTAAAATTAATTCAATTATAATTTAAATATAGTAAATTAATGTTATTTATAAATTTACTTATTTATTAGTAATATATATGGGTGTTCTTAAACCAACATTCCTCTTTATTTTAATGGAATTAATTTATATTAATGTAAAATAAAGATGAAAATGAATATTGAAAGCACAAGTTTTGAAATATGAACAATTATTATAGAATAATATGAAATAACCAAAAATTATAGATCATCATGGGATGATCCTACTAAAGAATCATATAATAATAATTATAAATCTATGAATTCATTTATTTTTCTTTAAGTGATGAATAATTTAATTAAACATCATAATGTAAAATAGATTTTTAAATTTGTCACACTTTTTCATTTTCTCATGAGGGAACATCTAATGTCATTGAAATTCACTTAAAAACATATACTCTAAAATATGATAATTTTAAAACAAAAAAGATGATATTATTCCTAAAATGACTTTCAGGTTCACTGATATTGTGAATAAAATGAACTCATTGGGGAAACATATTTATGATAAAGACAATGTGATGCACCTATTGAGGTGTATTCTAGATAGATGATGAGGAACCATAATATCAATCAGGGAATCGTCTGATTTCATTAAGTGACCAACAAATGAGATTATTATAAAATTAATGAAGTAAAATGAAGAAATTATTTTCAACTAATAATATGTGGATGAACCCAAAACAATTGTAGCCTTCAAGATGAATTTTTCAAATCAAAAATAAAAAATTCATGTTGATAGTTAAATTGATGAAGAGACACCAACAAATAGCATTGAAGTAATGTAATATCTGGCCAAAAGATTCAGATGTTTTTAAATGAATAAAATTCTATTTTGAAAAATATGTTATAATGTTAAATATTACAATAGAGAAAACTATAAAAATTTTTGGATGAAATATGATGCTTCAAATGAAATAATTTTCTATGAATCTAAAAGGAAATGGAATGTCGAAGCTAACATTAATAAGATAAAATACAAAAAATGATGATAAGGATAAGAGGTACAACAAATAACTGAAATTAACTTGGAGTTCTTCTAAAGAAAACATAAGTGATTCAGACACAACCTAAGAGGATAAGAATGAAAATGCTAACATATTTTTATAGAAAACACATCTGAGGTATCTGATGTATTTATTTCTTCTCTTATACCTATTTATAATAATTTTTGAGATGAAAAATTGAAAAGAATATGTATAATGATGAGATTTTATATTACAGTAACATGATGGAATAAAATTTCAATGAACTTAAGGTTGTATATAATATTTTAAAGAAACAACATGCTTTGAAATATTGTTTTAAAAGTTATCTCAGTGTTGAAAAGGAGAAAAATGATCAAATGTTTAAAGAGAAAAATTAATTACAATTATTTAATTTGAAACTAAAGAATTATCTCAGAAGATTCACCAATGGGAGAAATACTCTTAATCAGGTAGTTGTAAAACAGTATTCTCTGAAGTACACTATCAACATAAGGTATCAACCTAGATAGAGGAGAATTGTTTAAAATATTTTTTACCTTGATAAATATACTGATTATATTCTTCTATTTTTTATACATATGGACCTAATAAATTATTTATTTCAAAACGTTTAAATTAAATTTATTGGAAACTTGTTAATAAATTATAGCTTCATAAATCTTTTATTACAAAAATTTTTGGACCTAAGACGATTTGGGTACGAAAGTCATTTTTTGTATAAAATTTATTTTGTAGGGAACCTTGTTGAAAATCTCTAGTAAGAAATTATTGTACCTGGGTAGTTGTTGTTCAAGACACAGTATTAGATATTATTCATGTTTTAAGAATTTGATAAAATTGGATGGTGGACAAGTCGCATTTGGTGGAAATTCTAAAGAAACCATTATTGGCCTTGGTCAAATCCTAAATTATAATATTATTTTAATTGATAAAGTGTTATTCATATATTTTTTAATGTATAATCTTATTAGCATCTTATAACTATGTGAAGATTCTTTTATGATGATTTTTGAAAATAATTCTTGTTATTTGTTAATTCTAAATTTGATTTAGTTTTTACTTCCTTGAGAAATGAAAATGTTTATGAAATTTATTTTGATTCACTATTTTCACAAAATAATTCTTTCCTATGTTTCTTTCTCAAAGAATCTTTTCTATAGAATATGTGACTACACCATTATAATATTAACTCACATAGAGAGGTAACTAAAAAATGTTTAGTCAAAGAGCTATGTAAATTAGATTTATAAAATGGGAAATTCAATAATCCATATAAAAAATGGAAACAAGATAAAATCAATTTCAAATCAATGAATGATACTCCATCTTCTCATTAAATAGAGTTAATTCACATGGAAATGTTTGTATAGTCTAGAGTTTCTATCATAAATGGGTTCCACTATTTTTATGTTCTTGTAGATGAATTTTATATGTATACTTGGGTATTATTTCTATCTCAAAAAAGTGAAGCATTACCTTAATTTAAAAGGTATTATAAATATATAGATAACATTAGTTGACTTAGGATTATGAACATAAGAAATGATAATGGATATGTGTTTTAAAATCAAAACCTTGAATATTTTATCTCAAAAAATGGATGTATTCATAAATTATATTCTCTTAGGATCTTAAAACATATTGGTTTGGAGAAAGGAGAAATATAACACTTAAAGAAATTTCATAAACTATGGTCAATGTGTATAATTTACCTATTTATTTTTGGGAGGAGGTTGTGAATACATCTTACTTAATAGTCAATAGAGATTTAATTATACCACTTTTAAAAAGAAATATTTTTGAATTATGGAATGGTATAAATAAAAAGCATAATTAATTTATATTTTTTGGTTTCATGGCCTTTATTATTTAAACTAAGGAAAATATTGAATAATTTTCTTCCAAGAGGGATGAGTTGATTTTCCATGGTTATTAAACTTATATTAAATCATCTACGGTGTTTAATAAAAGAAACAAGATTGGGGATGAGTATGTTCATGTTAAATTTGATGAAACTGGTCCACATGAGCCTAATACCCCTTTAGAAAACCTTGAAGTTTAATTTCAAACTCTAAATATTAATGTCAACCCTTATACAAATTATGTGAAATAAGGGGAAAAATCTTCCAATTCTGAGGAACAAACTAAATTTGAACCAAAATAAGATAATTATTTTACCATATCATATTTTCATAAATCTTTTGTTCTTATAGATACCATCCTATAGGTGTTGTATTTGGATAATTAGATAGAGTTACCCAAAATGAAGATCCTCTTAGAAATCTGGTTGAACATTATGAATTCTTATCACAACATGAACCTATGATTTTAAATGATGCAATTAATGATGGATTATGGGTGATAGAAATGCACAAAACACTTATTCAGATTGAATGGAATAAATTTTGGAATTTTTAGTTCACCAAAAAGACACTCAAACTATTGGTATTAAGTGGGTGTTTAAAAGAATATTGATAAGTGAGGAACCATAGTAAAAAAAGAAATATTGGTTGTATAAGGATATTATGGACTATGAGGAAACCATTACATTAGTGGATATACTTGAATCCATTAGAATATTTCATTTTAATGTAGCACATTTGGGTATCAAACTATATCTAATAGACGTTAAAAGTTCATTCTTAAATGGTTATAATGTGAATGATATTTTTGTTAAACGAACCCCTTGATTTAAAAATCCTCATATTCAAAATAATGTTTTTAAATTTAAAAAAAAATTATATGGTTTAAAATAGGATCATATAGATTAATTTTATAGGATTAACTATTGTGTGATTTGTAAAAGATTTTTAAATTGTATAGGTAATACTATTATTTTTATAAAAGTCATTTCAAAAGATAATTTAGTAGTTTAAATTTATGTTGATGATATTATTTTATGATCTTCTACAAATCATTTGTGTAATAATATTCCTAAAATGATGAAAATTAAATTTGAAATGAGTTTATTGGGTGAGCATATATTATTTCTTGGTTTTCATGTCTTTCAAAATAAATATGAAATTATCTTAAATAGAAGTAAATAAACTAAAGACATTGAAAAATGTTTTGGTTTGGATTTGTCTAAAATTAAAAATACTTCAATGAGTAACACTTGTAAGCTATATTTTGAAGAAGCTGGAATGTCAGTAGATTAATCCAATTATAGAGGTATGATTGGAATCATGCTATAGATAACTGCTAACCATCCAGATATTATATTTTGTGTCTGCATGTGTGCTCATTTCCAATAAAATTCAAACAGTATCATTTAATTTATGTTAAAATAATTTTCAAATACCTAGAATATACCTCCAATTTAGGAATATTCTATAATAGAAGAAAATTATTTGACTTAGTGAGTTATTCAGATTACGACTTTGTTTGTTGTAACTGATAAATAAAAAAGAACACCTAGAACATGTAATATTTTGGAAAGTCTCAAGAATATTATTGTTATAAAAATAATTTTTTTCACTATCTACTAATGAAGTTGAATACATAGTTGGAGGGAGTTTCTGTGAAAAATATTGGGGATGAAAGGCACTCTTCAAGATTATGGATTTTATTTGACATTTACCTATAAATTGGGACAACATACGTGTAACAAATATTTACAAGAATCATGTGTCTCATTCTAGAAAAAATAATATTTATGTAAGTCGTTAATTTTTTAGGGATATTTTTTAGATGTGTGATATAAATCTTTAATTCATATGAAATAAACATCATTTTTATAATATTTTTACAAAACCATTTAATTCTGAGGGACTAAGAAACATAAAACATGAATTAGGAATGATAAATTTCAGTTATTCTTTAGCCTTGGAGGATAATGTATTAGAAAATAAACCATTATAGAAGAAACCACTGGATAAGACACTATTGGAAAAGCCACCAATGGAAAAGCCACCATTAGACAAGGCACTGTTGGAAGAGAAACTATTGGACACTCCATCCAGGGACAAGACACCATTGTACAATCCATCGTTGGTTAAGGAACCACTGGACAAGACACCGATGGACAAGCCACTATTTTAAAATCCATGATTGGAATGACACACCATATGAATGGTCCACCTTTGGAATGATCCATCATTAGCATAATTCACCACTGGAATGATCTACCATAGGAAAAATCCACCTTTGGGATGCTATAGGTCTCTATTTTAATTTTTATACCGGTCAAACCTCTTTTTTCTAAAATTAATAATTTTATGTGATTACATTTTCATTTAATTAATAAATTTATATTTTATTATATAATTTCTAATTCAAATCCCTAATTGATATAAATCAAACTTAAATCCAATTTCATGTCAATCTCTCACTCATGTCTGCTCCCTACCAACTATTTCTACTTTCCCTTCTATATCAACCTAAAAACTTATCATGTATTTGTATAATTATTCATTTCATTTAAATAAATATATTTATGAATCCCGCTAATTCATCTCCAAAAGGATCAAGGCCTGCATAGAAATCTCATGAAGAATCGTGTCGAGCTAATATCAATCCATAGAACCCTCAACTTGTAAACAACATGGTTGTTTTGAAAAAGGACATGTATGATGAATGGTTATTATATAGTAAGCCCTTTGTTCTTTTGGTGATCCAGGACTAATGAAGGATATATTTGATCTCCATAAATGATAGACATTTTTTATCCATGGTTCGTTTATCAATTCCATAAGTATGAAGAGTTCTGTTTTGGAGAAAAGAAATATTTTATTTTGACTGTGATTGATGGAAAAGAGGTTACATTTTAATCATAAATATTGGAATGTTTTATAAATGTGCATCATTGTGGAGTTGTTGAATTCTATCAAAAATATATTTCGAGTGATAGTGATTATTTTATGAAAATATTTTATTGGACATGACTAGTGACATTACTATAAGAAGGCATAATGCTACCGAGTTATATGGAGAATGAAGACTTATTTTCATGTTTATTCAACATATTCTATGTCCCTGGAAAGGGGAATTCAGTAATATCAGGTATTAGAAAATTTATAACATACTCATTATGAAATGAGGATATAAAATTAATCATTATAGATATTTTAGGCTATTCATGTTGGAGAAGTTAAAGACCTCTTCCATGTCAAACTCATTTATTTATGTTAAGATGATTTCATCTATGATATAGGCTAAATGATTGGTTCATTAGGAAGAGGAAGCTAAAGTGATATGTGGTGTTTACATGTAAAATAAGGTAATTTTTTTAAAAAAAAGTTATGTGGAATCCATGGATGAAATAGGTGGTTGAAGATAATGGAAAAATATCTAAGGACTAAATCATTTAGACCATTCTACCCGAACTATGAATCATGTGGAACCTAGATTGGAGCTTGATGATATTGTATTTCCTTCCGATGAGAAAAAAGATTATGATGTTTTAGTGATTTATGATGATAATGTGGCTACCTCTATGAATAAGGGAAGTGATCCTGATATTCCAAAGAGCCCTTTCATGTTATGTGGATCTGATTGTCCTCCATTTTCACCCCCTTACGGAGAGAGTTTTTTAAGTGAAACAGACGATGAAGAGACTGAAGTCTCTAGATATGTGAATATTAATTGTTTTTATAATTCCTCTAAGGATGTTATGGAGGTTTTGAATGATGAAAATATTGATGGAATTAATCGTGATTATAAATATTATTATAATTGTTATGATGATGATGATATTTCTCAGGATGCGGATAATGATGTTGAGGAAGCTCAATCACATTATCCTTCTCTTGTTTCTTTAGTTAGGTCCATAGAGAAACCTGGATCAGCTAGATCTTTGTTTTTATAGAGATCATTATTATTTTATCTAGTTGGTGATGTTTTCTTTGTCTGATGTGAGATAAGGAAATTTTTTTAGGGGGAGGAATCTCTAAGTTTTTTCATTCATATATTTTATCCTATAGATCCTAAAGAGATGACGTTAGGTAGAGTTTAAGTGGAATAACATGATGAGTGGGAAATATTCTTGGGGTTTTTCTATCTGGGAGTGGACTACTTAATGTCTAAAAACGATAAGTGGTGATGGAGTTCATGGAGATTCACATACGAGATCTATCATAGAAGGGGGTGAGTTATCATCTAAGGAGATCCATCCCCAAGTTCCAAACTACACATACATTCATATCTAGAATCAAATGGAGATGATGGAAGCGGTGATGAACATATGAGTCAACCAGATCATAGTGGACCATTTTTCATTGTTTTTTTTGGGATAGATCCTAAGGTATCTTTATTAGAGAAGACTGATATTGTTTGTGAGCTTCAAGAATTCTCTTCAGATTCACATGTTTGACTAGATACTGTAGAGTCCGTTTTTTCCTAGTACTGAGAGATATTATTCACCTCCACCTACTACTACCTTTGTGCCTTCAAATTTGTTTTTCATAACCGAATTCATTGTTTTTAAAGAGAGGTTGATTTCATATATTAGAGGTATTTTTAGAACTCACGCACCTTATATCACTCAACTTATTGAATTTAGTGATATAAATCTATTTGAGTTGGTTGTTTTTCATATTTAGCCAATGATTATTTTCAAGATTCAGGAAGTTGAAATTCAAAGTATATGTTTGGAAAGAAAAATGGATGTTATTATATCTATGATGGTGAAGATGATGAACTCCTTTGATGCTAGTTAGAAATATTTATTAAGGATATTTTTGTATTTACAAAATGTTTCTTCTTTATCTAGTGACCCACCTCCTTCTACCTCATTTGATGCCGATGTGATAAGCTCTATAGTAAGATAGAAGCTATAATATATTATGGGTGATGTTCATTCATCTTATCATGGGGATAAATATGGTGAGAACATATATAATTTGGTAAGAGACTATTCAAATGAATCCCAACATGATAGGAAAACCATCTTCAGGATAAGATTTTATTCATGAATTAGGAAGTTGAAATTAAGAGTAGAAGCTTGAAAAGTGAAATTAATGTTATGAGATATATGATGGTGGATATGGGGACCACCTTTTGTGCTTGTTAGAACGATTTATTGAGTATATTGGAATCGTTAATAATTGTGGTTTCATTATCTAGTGCCCCACTTCTTTCTACCTCAGTTGATGCTGATGTAATCATATCCACAGTCAAAGAGGAGTTACAATATATTATGTGTGATGTTCATTAATCTCATAAAGAGGATCTTCACTAGATTAAACCATATGGTGACCACATATATAAATTAGAAATATAATGTTTTAATGATACTTAAAATGATATGGAAACCATCACCAAGGCCATCAAATAATATATTTCTTGGATATATAAAATGCATGAATTTAATTCACATTTCATTTTTTAGCTGAAAACATAAGGATTCTACCTATTACTACTGAATACAAGAAAAATTATTTTAGCTCAAGGGTATTACCCCTCTACTCATGTTATTTAGAGAGAAGCAGAATGATTTATTCAATGCTATAGAGAGATGTGGAAATATAATTATGTATTTTGTGAACCTCCCACAATTGATATAATTAAGGAGATTACCCTGTAATACATCACATATCCTCCTTCATCTAATCCTTTTCTTCATCCTGATTAATGATTCAGTGTGTCTATGGTTTATGTGGTCAGAAATCAAGACCAGTGGTGATCCAAGAGATTCCTTAAACTATAGAAACACACTTAGCCTATAAGTTCATGCCTCAAACCTCTAGAAATGGAATTGGACATGTAGATCCTACCTCATAGGATGTGAGTGATTTAAATTATACTTAGTTATTAATAGGGTCTATGTTTTATTCTATGTAAGGATTTTTTGGCATGAAATTTATTGATTAATATTTTTATATTTCCATGTTTTTTATTTTTATAATTTTTGTGATAATCTAAATAGTGGGAGAATTTACTGTATGGAATTTACATTTCATGTTTCATGTTTATGTTTTATAACTTTATTCTTACAAATTTAACGTTTATGTTTTTAATTTTTTTAATGTGTTTATATTTTATATTTTACTTTCAAACTCTCACATTTTTCATGTTAAAATGTTAAGTAGACTATCACTTTTCAAATTCATATATTTATTCCAAATATTTTTTATAGTGGATTTATAAAATGACATGATTTTTTAGCATCAAAACGGTGGATATTATTGGGTCCTCCTTATTTTAATTCCATAAAACTATGTTTACTATGTTTATAATGAGTTTACTATTTTATTAGCATATATTATTTTATAATGAAATTTGATTTTATATTGATATCTATCGAAATATGCCACCATTAGTTAAAATTATGCTACTGTGGATGTCCTACCACTACTATCTCCATGATATAGTTAGAGATGACATACCATCAGAGATGACCCACTATCATATATGACATACCATCAGAGATGACCAACAATTAGAGATGACCCGCCACTATCATTAAGCCATTAAAAGAGATGACCAAACTTCAATATTATGCTACCACTGGGAATTTTCTACTTCTAGAATGTTCTAACACTAGGAATGAATCCACTAGGAACATTCGACCCTGAGATGAACTACAACCAAGAGTTAAATTGTTATCCTATTCTACCATTGATGTTATGATATATTCAAATTCAATACTCTCAGTGGCTATTTAATGGGAGTAAATGAAGCCACTTTATTTATTTATTATTTACAAATCATTTCATGGAAACATTGATAAATAATCCAATGGTTCAATATGATGATCCAATAAATCATTGGGATTTTTCTTCAATGGATATTCGAACATGTAGTGTTATATATTTCTGAGAACTCCCTCATGTTGTGAGCATTACTTAATAATACATGTGTGATAAATTACATCCTATATGCATAATAAAATATGAGTGTGAAATCATGTAACACATCCAAGATTAGGTACATTTGTCACACAGAATTAAGAGAATATTTTTAGAGCATCTTAAAAAAGAAAATATAACTTCACAACACTATATTTTCTAGAACTTTTAGAGAAATTAATTTGATATCCACCCCTAGACAAACCCATTGGATCTTGAATACCTGGATAATTATATACCCTGAATCACTACACATTCTATATGTTATTACATTCACTCTCTATTTTTTTATTTAATTTCAAGTAGTGTGATTGTTTTTTACTATTTAATTTCACACAATATATCCATTGTAGAAGCCAAAGAATAACAGACATTCCCTCAAATATCCTATATCTATGTACCTATGAATAAAATGTAATATTTCCTTGAATTCAATGTGTATTTTTACTTCCCTTATGTAACTACGGATGATTCTTTGAGCCTAGAAATATTTTGATATTATCTGTATACCTAAACCAATTTGTGGATCAGATTATTTTTTTTAATAATTTCCTGGGCATCAGGTGATTTCCATGTGTGGGGGACTAGGCCTCATCTTGATAATAAAATCTTTATTTATTTAATTGTTTATTTTTGTTTTTTCATTATTTTATTTCTTAAAAATGAATTTGTTTTTTAGTCTATAAAAATATTTATTTTGATAGTTAGTAAAATCTACTGTTTATATAATGATTTTTTTAAATATATTTTCTTCAAAAGATCAATTAATTTTAAAAAAATTTAACAAATACCGAGTAATTCATTTAGAAATATTATTAAAGATAAAAATTATATTAAACTACTATTTCGATTAACAGGTCATTTTTTATTAAATATGGGGATTGTGTTTTATATTGTTTTAAACATAATTTTTATTGGGAACTCAATTCACCCCCTCCTGAGTTACTCAATCTGACCAACATAGAGTTTGGAAAAAAATTTAGCCTCACTTAATTTCTTAAAAGTAAGTAAAATAATGAGTTTTAGGAATGTTTTTGTGATAAATGTAACATTTCTGACCCTTTGAAATATTACATTGTGAGAGTTCAGGTGATTGCGGTGTTTAGAAAATGTCATGGGGATATCATGGATTAAATGGTGGATTTTTTGGAAATACTTCATCTATGGATATTTTTTTATGTAAATTAATGTAATAACATGGTATTCTAATAAATAAAAATATAATAAATCCCGTATACAACATGCAATAGTGATATTAAACAAGCCTAGATATACAATTTAAATATAATTATTTACATATGAAAATAATATCCTAGCTATTAAATTAATGGATAGGAATAGTATTTTCTACATTATGAAATATATATAAAGGTTATAAAAAATTTCAATGTATTTAAAAATTCTTTATAAATAAATACTCAACTTTTAATAAATATATTTTTTTAACAAAAATTTTGATTCCTTCAAAAAAAATTTATTAATTTTGTGGTCAAATATTAAAATTAATATTTGAAAAATTTAAAACTTTTATTTTATAATATTAATTTTTTTTGGAATAATAGTTTTAAATTTATCAGAGGGTGAAATTTTTTCATTTTTATGAAATTTTTTATTTTTTCAGTGAATTTTGCTAATTTCCAATTTTTCATATATTAGAATTTCCTTTCATAAATAAAGTGATTTAAAATTATCTAATTTTTTTTGACCATTATGTGACATGTGATAAATATTTTTATAATTATACAGTTAATTTCAATTGAATCAACAATTTTTATTTATTTTTTTATAAGATCATTTTTATGCTAAAAAACACAGTTTTTTGTAAAATGTTTTTAAGTGCATAAAGCTTATCCATTTTAGATAATTAAAATGACCAATAGTAAGAAAATATTTAAAATAAATTAACAGATTATGAATCTATTCATATAAATTTCAATTCTTATAATTTTGATTTATATTCAGAGTTAATATAATAACATATATTTCCTAAAAATTACATTTCTTGAAAACATATTATTAGACATGTTTTGGGGGATTATTATTAAATTGAATTCTTACAATTTTATTATTTTAATTTTATAAATTTGATACCATATTTTGGATAATAATATTTAAACTTTGGTAATATGATCAACTTATTTTTGGTCAGAATGAATAGTAAAAATAGTAAAAAACAAGTTATCGTGGTGAAAATATAAAATGGTAAAAGTGAGTAACCATAGAAGTAAATAGCATAACATGATTAAAAAATGTTTTTTAAATGATTTTTTATTAAATGACCATATTACCCCTTCATTCCATTATTTATCAGTTTTGGAGGAACACTTCCTTAGAGTGACTTCCAATTATTGAATAGTTTTTGGTTTTTTTAAAAACATACCTCCCTCACACTTATAAAAGGGAAACTGCTATCCTCTCCATTAAGTAACTTATAAGACATTCTGTTAGGAAAATCATTAAAAAATAACTTTCTTAATTTCTTACCCCCTTGTTAGAGGCCTTTTTTATCTGTAAAAATATATAGGGAAGATTATAGTATAATCTTAAAGAGGTTGTTTGAAGAAGAGTTGTCATTCTTAACCAAACATATTTTTTTATTTATTGATCCACCTCCATCAAATATTACTAAATCATGATGATATAATACCATTGGTATATTCCATATACAGATACTTTATTATTTTAATTTTGTAAGCTATATCCATCTCATCTTCCATCAAATGGGAAATGAAACCATAATTCATGTGTACGATAGTCTACCACATCTCAAACCTGTGTAATTAGTTTTGACTCATCACTTAAAACATCTGTTAATCATGTAAGATATAATATTTTTATATTTTATTCATGAAATATTAATCATTCTGGGAAAAAAATATTAGTTACCATCTTAACATATTATCCATTGAAAAATTATAATGTCATTCGTGTGTACATCGAACTACCGCCTCACAAAGCGATGTGATTTATTTATTAATAACATATCACATGGATGGTTTATGCATGTGTATTTAAATAAATAATATTATATTTCTGATATAATGATAATTCCTTAAATATAATGAAACACTTTCTATTTTTCCATTATAATCGTTAAAAAAATAGAAACATTGATCATGAATATGTACAACCTACTGTCTCCTAGATTGTGACATAGGTTGTTCTTTATAACCTTCATTAATCATTGTTTTAAAAAAATTATTTACTGATAAAAATAATAATAATGTCATGATTATTACTTTGGATATTATGTAATAATTACTTCTTTTACAATATTCAACCTATCAATGACTTTTTAGATACATGAACTGAATACCATAAAAACGCCTGATATGAATTTAATTGAGTTTGAAAATAAATATAACATGTTAAATAATAAAATAAATACTTATATTAAAATTTTAAAAATTTAATATTAATGTAAATGAATAATATTATTTTATTATTTAGGAAATTAAATTATGTACGTGATGAGTCAAACTCGAGGTAAGGAATTCTGTATCAATTTTTTATCATTGTGGTGTATTTTATTATGGGGAAAAAAATTTCTTTTACAAGGTGTATATACTAAATTTTTTCAAGTTATATCATAAATTCATCCTACTCAAGGTATTTTATGTTTCAATTCCAATTATTTCATCCAAGGGTATTTTACGTGAAGGTTATACAATCATAAGGGATTCTATATCTCATTTTCTTTCATTGGATTAAATTTCTTATTCATTGTCTAAGATAAGCTAATATATTTGTGTGATTACCATGGATTATTTTAAATTTTATTTCCAATTTTTCTATATATATTTAAATAAGAAAAACAATCACATCATTTATTAATTCAACCGCTAATAGAATGATCTTTTTAATGAAATTTTCATCTCAGTTTTATTTCCACGATACATATTCCATATTCACCACATTCTTCTTTTATATGGTGTATACAATTCCTAATTGAGAGGTTATATCATGAATGAAATTGTATTAGTTGTATTTAATGTTTCATTTGATGTTTTTAATTCCATGTCCATATTCTCTAAAAATGATTTCAAAATTATTACCTTCAATTATCCTGTGATATTTAAATGAAAACATTACCCCTGTTTGAATTTTTAAAAATTATTTTAAAAGGAATCTTCATATTGATTTCTAAAATGGATGTTTTTTCTATTTTATAGAAAATGTGAATGTAATTCTTATTTTAACATTCTCACCCTAAACTGAATTACCCACCATTATGAAAACAAATTACCTTAATGATTCCATTATAATTTTTCATGATTCTTCTTGGTGTTTTTTACTAATATAACATTAAATGTTTTTCTTTAGAAGTTATTTTCCAAGTGAATAGGGAATTTTCCTATTGAAATAATCAATGTAATGTTTTAAAGACATTTTCTTCAATGTTGAAGACCTTTATTTTTATATAATTATTATAAATTATTTATATACATCTTTAAAATTTATATCTAGATTATTATCCATTACATTAATGAGATATTACATTCCTTCTGTTAATCTCTAAAAATTATTTTTATGTTATTTTTCTTTTTTTATGATAGGATACCATATTATTAAACCCATTTTATTTCAATGGTTATTTATTATATTTAGAATTAATTTAATTTTTTTGGCATATATAATCCTGAACATGTTATGGTGGGGGAAGTAAAATATAACTCTAATTAATTGATTAAAGATTTAGTTTCATGATATGTCATGTATGTGATTAAGGTGTAATCCTAATACATTACGAGATTTATCCACCATATGATGTTGTCTAGGAAGTTCTCTTTGACTCAGGTTCATGTCCTGTTGTATATTTCTTCCACATTTACTATGATTCTATGATATTATGATACCATGTTAATTATTTTGTTACTCTTGATGCTTCTATATTATGAAATAGTGTTATACATTGGACTCACATGTTATTCATCCTTATCATGTTTATTCCCTTAGTGAAATTTTTAGAAAACCCTTTTTATATGTATTAACCTTATTATCCCATGTAGTTTTACAATATCAAAAGGATTTAACATATAATTATGAATAATAAAAATAAATATGTTTCATTTTATCATAACATTTATATTCTAATAACCTACTCTTCAAAATATACAAGGCATCATGATATTTGGGATGCGATTAGTGGATATTTATTTTAAAAATAATGTAATAACACCTTTAAAAGGATTCAGACTATACAGTTAGTATTAGAGAATGGCTTAGTAAATTTTGGTGATTTGGAATAAAATAATTTAGTGAGAACGCTAGGGATAAGTATAAGGATAATCTGATTAATAAAAAAATAAGGGAATTTTGATGAATTATATAGATTGAGGGTTCCAAGAAATGACATCCATATGCAAATACTATAGGTGGATGTGGTTATAGTACAATTAGACCTTGGGTTAATAAAATCCAATAGGGAACATTAATCTTGACTTTATCTTCACCTGGTGCATGAAAAAAGGCCCTACAATAAACCTATATTGACACTTCTGGTGGATGATTTTGAAATTTACTAACTCTTTATGAACCATTATGATGTTCTGGAAAAATTTGTTATGATAAAAAGACACAATAGGAAATATTTAAAAGGGTAAAAAATATTGAAAATTAAATAATTAAAATTAATGATATACTTATCATTTATAATTTATTCTATCATGGTTTATAATATTCTATTTTTTTATATTAGGAAATTTTCATTTTTTTTATATTATTATTTTTGGTTAATAGAGGGAAATACGAGAAATTAGGCCAATACCCAATGTGTTGTTAAATGTAATGGTTTCTCTAATGAGATGTATATCCTAATGGGAAAGGAAGTTATAAATCATATGATATTTCCAAATGATATATCTCGAATTATGATTAATGAATAGAATATATATTAATTTCTAAACACATAAAAGATGAGAATGATAGTGTCTCAGACAATTTCAAGTGTTAAAGATGATAATAGAAATAAGATTCAATATATTACATGTCAAAATGTGGGGAAAGGATACATGTAAAATTCTTTAATGTAATTGGAAGATTATTTACATGTGAAGAAGGGGGTCACAAAGAATCTAATTTCCATAGAAAAATGAAGTGTTTTGTTAATAGTAGAAGGGAGATAAAATTCATCATAGGGTTCCACTAATAGTTTAATGTCATAAATATGGGGAAATTAATCATTAAGCAAGTAAATTATCTAATACAAGGATTAATTTCTATGGTCCTATGTTATGAAAATAATTAAATTTTATTGATTGAATTCATTAGGTGTTATAAATAGAGAATCATGTTCATGGAGTATTTTTATCAATGGTATTCTTGTGATTATAATAATTAAACATCTATTGATTATTCTATAGTTGTTTTTCATTAAGGATTGTCAAGATTATGTGGTCTGAAAATAATTACATAGAAAAATGATTTAATGGTAAAGTGATATTTTATTAAAAACAATTGATTATGGAAAATATAATATCTGATATGTTCTTAGTTTTGAGGTAATTAATTTCATTCAAAATTAATTGATTTTTTGAAAAGAATGAACTTGAAACAAAAACATAGTGGTTAAAAAATAGTTATTTGATGAATAATGTTATTTTAAATTATGTTCATCATATTCATGAGAACATAATAAGATCTAGGAGAATTATGAATTTAATTATCACACATTTCTAGGGGTTTAGTAAAATTGTAATATGAAAGTCACGTGAGAACCCTTCACATCCAACAAGGTTGTCTGTCTTGAGCACAGAATCAAGGGATGATAAGTGTGAACCACTTACCACTGGCCTTCATGATGTAAATGATAGTATGAAATTTGATTTACTTTAATTTTATGAGGGATAAATAATAAATAAATTTTAGTAAATTAATTATACGATGAAATATTTTTTAATTTTTAGAATATAGAGGTGGTTAATGATATATTAGGGAATGTTTATTTGGTTTGAGGTATATGTAAACCTTATGTTTGACATGTGATTTAACAAGAATGACTAGATGGGAAGAAAATAGTTATATTTTTTTAATGTTGAGGTTATTTATTATACATGTTTATTATTTTTTGGAATGATTTATGTTGAACTTGGGCTTTAGATATTAATATGATGGTTTTCGATGTTATCCTACCATGTGGTAACCATTTTAGTTTAGGTTAATATATAAATATAATAGTAATAGTATAATAACCCTAATCTTTATTTCACATTAATTAATGCTTTATTACATAAAATTACACATAATACAACATGAAAGATTGATAATTATAGTGTCATTGGGAATTAGGTACATAGCATAACATCTTGATCAAATGATACACAAAAATTAATGAGTAATTCCATTAATTTAGTATTTCATTAGAGGAAGACAATAATCAGATATAAGAAGAACTCTCCCCTCACACTGAAGTATTTTCAAATTTTCTCCACCATTACCCCCTAAGCATCTCTCCCCCCAGCGGTGATTCTGGCGCCTTAAACATTAGACCCCAGCTCACTGCCTCGGGTAAAAGGCCCCTCCCATCACCAGGGGTCTCCTGGCTCCTCTTTTCAGCAATGACTGTCCTTCAAAGATGCTCTTTGTGGGCCATCCAGTGGTACTCATCCTCCCTGCTTCCCATAAGTTGGTTCGTTTTCTCCTTTGGTGTCGAGGGAAGAATCGCATCTATTACTAGATTCCCTTAATTAAGTGTTTAAATAGGAAATATCCATCTTATAATGGAAACTCATGGCTCAGTTTGGATCTTAGAAACCATTTATTCCAACATTCAAGTGGTTCATGTATTCCTAGGGCATGCAGGTCTCGGCCCACATGTCATTGATCGACAGATACTTGTTCTTCATGGTGTTCTCACAAGAATCAGACATTATCTAGGACTGGTGCAAAGCTCCTCATGTCTTTGGGAGTTGGTGCTTCAGCCTGTCACTTTGTTCATTGTACATTCATAGGGGGAGGTAATACCCACACACTACCATTTTGGATGAGCCTACATGGCCTCCCACTTCCCTTCTAGAATAGATCATTTATAAAGTCCATCAGTGACTATGTGATAAGGTTTCATTGTGTGCATGAGTGCACCGGCTGTAGTGAGGAGACTCTAGTGGAATATATTTAGAGAGACCTAGACCAATCCCTTATGATCCCAAATAATCGTTCCCTAAAGGTTTAGGGATCGTTTGTCTGGATCCAAGGCGTCATTTTCATATTTTCTCACAGCTATTGCTAATCTTTCCTATTCGAGGGAAATTCAATGAAATTGTTTAGGAAACACTTCCATGAGAATCGCAACCAAGCTGTTAGTGCCACCACACCAAGAGATTCCTCCCTCCCTCAGAAGGAATGACCAAACACTATCCCAAAGTAGTTGGTGATGAGGAATGATCCCCCACCTTTCGTCATCGAGGTATCATCCTCCAGGTCTATAGCATCCATAGACCGTACTTCCCCTACTAGATGTTGGGTTGTTCTTCCCAGCATGGCTCTGGTCCCTTATGATCCATGAGAAAACCAACCTGATCCATTGTGTTCCCCAGTCGAGTCTGGTAATCCTTTCTATATGATGTTATATGTTTCCCTGTTTGAATCCATCGTGAGGATACCCTAAATCTTCATAGATCCCCTACCTCCTCCACCCCCATTCGCTGACCATTCAACTAGCTATTGTAAATATTAGTTGACTATGGATGGCGATTGTTGGTTGATATACTCTTATCTACCGCAGGTGCATGTAGAGTCCAAGGTGGGGGGAATTATACCCCATACAAATACATCAGGGTCACTTGATGTTTGGACCTTTGGGAAGCCCGTCTGTTTGGCTCAGTCACCGTCGAGTGTGGTGAAAGGGAAGTCCATTATGCACCTATCCCATCTTATGCATCCATCTTCAAATCCACCTAATATCAGCCAAGGATTATGAAATATATTGCGGATTAAGAATTTTCAATATCTAGAGAGTTCCCCCTCCCTATTGGACGTGACCACAGTGTCTAGGGCCAATGTCTGGCCTCCAACCTTTAAATTATACCAATCATCATATGGAATTCCCATGGAATTGGGGAGTGTGGGAAAAATAATTTCATGGCATTAGAGTCCAAGAAACACAAGATCATGATCTCCATTATTCTGTTCCACAAGAAGAACCCTATAAATAATAGTGATTTCTCTCACAAAGTGATGATGAATTCATCCATGCGTGTATATCTAATTAACAGTAACATATGTATCTTTTGTAACATGGACGTATAGTTTTATAGATTCATTTCAGCAAACAACATATAACAACTAGAGTGTCGAGAAATAGGGGAATATTTTTCGTGACTTTTTTTATGGATGCTATGATGCGCAGAGAAAGGAGGTGTTGTGGAAGGATCTGAGTTCATTTTACCCATGGGACCTTCCATGGGTGGTGGGTAGAGATTTCAACATTTTCAATAATCTTGATGAGAAAACATGGATTGGATATTTTTTAGGGGGGCGAGCATGGACATTGTGAAGTTTATTTCTTAAAAAGGTTTAATGGATCTGGGGTATTCTGGAGACCCATTCACTTGGTGAAAAAACCCATAGGGGGAGTAGTCATTGTTGGATCAGGGTCGACTGGTGTATATCCAAATTCAATTCCATCATTAAAATTCCAAATAAAAAGGTAAATCACTTGAATCAGATCATTTATGATCATTCCCTGTTATTTCTCACTATGACCCCAATGGCGGGAGGTTAGCAATGGTTTAGGTTTTGTAATCAGTGGTCGAGTAATATGGTCTATCATGAGGTGGTGTGAGGGATATGTGGAGAACCAACTCGGGGTCACTCTTGGATTAAATTACATAAAAATTGAGGCATATTAAGCAAGAACTCCAGACGTGGGTTTTCAAACTTTTCCCTACTGATCGTGATTTGGATGAGCTAAAGTAGGATATTGAAAACCTTAAATCTAAACTAGAGGATTCTTGGGATGGCGTGGATTTCAAAGAGCTCTCTGATAAAAATAATAACTTGGTGGTTCTTGACTTATATCAGGAACAAAAGGCAAGGAAGTGCTCAAGGATCAAATGGCTCAGTGAAGGAAAAAATAAAACTACCTTTTTATATGAATGCATAAGGGAAAAGAGGAATGCGATCAATACAAACATTGATTTAGATGAATAAACGTTCACTGAAAAAAGGGAGGTGTTTGGGGGAATGGTGGTCTGGTACTTTAAGGAGATTCTTGCGGGATCGAATCTGAACATGTCCAATGGGTATTCGACCAGGGATGCAAATATCTAGGAAGGAATCCTAAACACCATCTCTACCTAGGACAATGCCTCCTTGGAAGGGCTCCATAAGGAAGATGATATTCATGTAGCCATGCTGAACATAAATCCGGAGAGTGTGGTGGAACCTGATGGGTTTTCTTGTTCTTCATAATGGGGATCTGGGGGGTCAAGCACAACATCATCTCAGCCATTCAAGATTTATTTAATGATTTTCGCCTCTCACAGATAGGGTGTGATAAACCCTCATTCTCTTTCATATGATCAAATATCCCACCTCCCTCCTCCATTACAATCCCATAAGCATGTGTATCATTCCATACAAGATTTTAGCAAGCATTAGAAA
Organism: Viscum album; assembly: GCA_963277665.1. Lineage (NCBI taxonomy): Eukaryota > Viridiplantae > Streptophyta > Magnoliopsida > Santalales > Viscaceae > Viscum > Viscum album. The sequence continues at coordinate 550,447,046 of OY728121.1, forward strand.
TAGGAGTCTATCCATTCACATAACATAGTGGATCTCCCTTGAGCAATATAGCTTCGTGACAGACCACTCTATGTAGGGGTCAATTTCCCTAGCATAGGAGTTGCTAAGATACATTAACACAAAGTCCCATAGATCCAACATATCCGTCAATCTTACCGTGAACAAGTAATATGATCGGTTAGTGTGGGGTTTCATCAACATGGTGCCTGAAAAGATGGGATTATCTTTCTAGGATTGCGACATCATCTTCATGTGCATCTATTCTTCATGACTGGAAGTGTCATTTCCAGGGAAACCCATGGTTTCATCAAGGAGAATCCCAACATTCGACAAGATGGCTCTATCTCCCCAAGCATTTTTTTCTTATTCAAGACACTCGTAGTCATTCAATCAATAGGATTATTTCCAATAGGGATATAATTCCATATTACAGGAAGCTGAACCTCTCCTATATTTCGCATTTGATGTTTTCTGATGATGAAATAATATTCATAAATCAATGTAGGAGTTTTGTGATGGGGATATTGATGATCCTCAAGGAATACTGCCACTATAGTGGGTATCTAATCAATAAGGATAATAGTAATTTATATTTACACAAAAAATTCATCCAAAGAAGGGTGGTGAATCTTGGAAACATGTAGGGAATTTGGTGAGGGTCCTTTCATATGGAATACCTGTGCACTCCTATTTCATCTAGCAGGTTTCTTATTTGCGACTCCGACCATGTGGTGGGCCAAATTGTGGGGCACATTCTAAATTATAAAAATCACTAATTATCCTTTAGGGGCCTCATCACCCTAGTTAATAGTCTATTCTCAACCATCTTGGTGCATGCAGATGAAGCTACCAACATGCCGAAGGTTGTGGTGAAAACCAAATATAAATCCCTTTCAAAGTTCATTTGGGATGATTTGTCGGAGGGAAAGAGACATTGGGTTTCCTATGGGAGGATGGAAAGACCCATTCTGGATGGAGGCATGAATGTAAAAATCCTTGCAGATAAAATCCATTACATGTATGTTATGATTGAATGGGAAACCATCGAGGAATTAACACTGTGGGGGGAGAGAAGAACATGAGATAACAACACCAATATATACCACTCTATGGCACATGATTCCCCCTCTCAACCTCAGATTGCATCCATATTCTGTATCTCCAAAAAACTCACAGTGTATTCTAGGGGAGGGGAACGTCTGTTTATGGCACTATAACAAGGTAGTAAATGAGCTTAGTTACCCAGGATGGCCCGCCAATAATATCTCATTCAAACAAACAATCAAATTCAAAGCCTTAATATGGTATGTTCCCAACATCAACCAATAAGTTTTGTTCGACTCTCTCATTCATAAATCAGGACCAGACATATGCTTCTTCAGTATATCCATCTTCGAGAAACTCAACTCAATGGATTACTATAGGTTATCCAAAACTCAATACTACATAGACATATGTTGTGGTACGATGTGGTGAAACACAATTCCATTGAAATATAACATCCCTAATTGGAGAATTAGAAACCAATCCATACTCTCATACATAAACATTAGAATGAAGGGAATCATCTGGTCTTCATGCTATCACTGCTTCATGTTTAGGCAAGAAGAGAGAACACACCACCTTTTCATTGATGACAACTTGGAACCACATGTGTGGATTGCATTTGGCAACCTCACAACATACTCTTCCCATGATACTGGAAAAGTCTTTTTCTTGGAGAGATGGTTCTAGGGTAATGAAGGATCGGCAATGGAATAGAGACATGATCTATAATTATTAATACGAGTTGTTGGTGCTTATGGACAGCTAGAAATTAGAATAGATTTGAGTGATCCACCCCTACAATTTGGTCTACTATTTTGTGAACCACTAGATTACTGATCGACTTGGTCACTCATGTTGGTAACTGGAAGGAGGCTCCATCCAATCATCCACCACTAGAAACCACCTCCAGGCCATAGGGGAATTGGGTCTGGTTGATACCTACTACATGCGGCCTCAATATTAACACGAACTACTCGGGAATTTTGGGCGACATGCGGGGATGAGCAGTTGTTCGTGAATATAGGTGTAGCATTGTCAGGGTTTTCAAATTGCATTCTGGTTGTGGAAATTTTATCCAGGCGGAGGCTAATGTTGTCCACACAGGACTAACTATTTACAGCCATCAGAATGTCCAAATCTCTTATATAGAAACAGATTCCCTGATTATCCACGATGCCTTTCAGGGGAAAATGAACCTCCCCATGGTTCATATCCTACACCATCAGGAAATGAAAATCTCTCCTTAACAACAATATAGTTGGGACCCACACATGGCGAGAGGGGGATAATGTGGTGGACCACTGTTTTCTCTAGAGGATCATAGTACCAATGTTACTTTCCATTCGAACATTACTCACTTTAAACATAAGGGGGTGAACATGATTTGAGGAGATTCCCTTAGTCTCCAATGTTTTATCCCCCTAGGCCATGCCCACTCTGGCCACCTGTACTTCTTCCCAAAATAAAAATAATGTTGATAATGATGAGAATTTTCTTAACATGCTTCTAAAATTCACTGGATTTTAAAACAACAAGTGATATCCTAGAAAAAACATAAGAAATGGGGGAGCAATAAATCCACGTAAGGGAATAAAAATGGAATATGGTGATACATGATAGAAAATAGGCATATCCATGAGGAATAAAAATATTAGGAATCGTAAATATGAACAATGATATATGATATAACAAGATAATATTAACATGAGAAATATGGAAACAATATAAAACATTGAATTATAAACATCGGTTAAGGCTCAACCACTAAGAAATAATGGTGGAAAATTTACTATAATGATATCAGGTTCACTCCTTATCACAAAATTCTGTCTCATGATACAAAAAATTACACAATTTATTGGAGCGCTATATAATTCTGGGTGCACACGTCACATTCATTTCATTCTCATGCTTAAGTTGGCCACATAGATCATAAAACGTGGATTCATTCATCACCATATTTTTTCCACGATCATGGAGTGTGGAATGCATATATGTTTGTATCAATTCAAATAGGTACAATTTTATAAAGGTGAATACATTTGATAGGAAATGGGTATGGTATTCACTACATAATTGTTTGGCTTGGAAAATCATGGTGAAATTTTGGCAATATAACAACATTACAAAAAAATCAATAAAATGGTTTGATGAGTGAAAAATGGGACTCTCAAAATTTGAACATAAATTGGATAATAATGTGGATAGGTAATAACATATCCCATCCAATGTAAATGAAGTTAAAAGAGATAAGGTAAAGAAGATACTTGAATATAAAGGATAAATGAAGAGATCCCATACATGAGTGAGTGACTCCAAATTCTAGGGAGGGGATTATTGAGAGTTTAGGAGAGCCTTATGAGGAATCTAGAGAGTGTAGGACAGATTATGGACGTGTTCCTTGTATATTTACTGAATAGAAGTGTGATATTGGGTGGGTTGATATAGGAAAAGAGGGGGATATTTTTATTATTTAGGTTTTCGACTCTATATATTAAAATCAACAAAACCAAAAAACATAAAATGGTTTTTTCCTTGGTTTTTTCCAAATGTGAGTGGTTCTCATTATTTTATATGTATGTGGTCTGAAAAAAATAACCTTTCTAATGTGGAGGCGAGTCATAATCTTAATGAAATGATTTTAGAACAAAAATATATATTAATTTTTTTGGTGGATTCATAAGGGATTTATAAAATATATAAAATAACTTTAAAATATCATTATTTTAAAGGTAAAAAGAATATTTGGTTTTAGATACCCTTTAGAGTATTTATTAAATCAATTTAGAGTCATTATAATGTCATAACACACAATGAATATTTGTACACCATTTATTTTCTTCCCTAAAATTTTACTACTTCAGAAATTTATGAGAAATTCAACATTGGGTAATTTCAAAATTATGATTCCAAAAATAATAATCATTTTATCTAAATAATTTTCTAAATATGTAAATTTTCACTTTTAAAATAGTAATAGACATTTATTGAGAAATGTTGGGTTTTTTTGAAAATAAGAGTTTTTGAACCCTTACCAATACTAAATTTGACCTAAAAAATATTATGTGATCATTTATATTTAGTAAAAATTATTTTATAATACTATTTTTGTAATATTTTATTTAATTAATAATCCATTAATTCATAAAAATAGGCTCAATTTAATTGGAATAACACCCAAAAAATCTATTTAGGATTATTATAATGAAATAAAAATCATTGATAATGTAACCATAATATGATGAAACTATATTAATAATTCTATAAAAAAGAATGTACATACTCATAATTCTAGGGTCATGATAAAAATCCATTTTATAAACTAGAAAATTCTCTAAGAGTAAGGTGCACATCTATGATACTTTCATGGGGTAGTTCAACATACATGGGTTGGGTTGTGATCTCAATGAGCTTGAACATATCCCATAAATGGTTTATCTCATGATTAAGTTGTTGGGTATCAACTTGGGATTGGTCAAGTGAAAATCCATGTTTTTCTATCTTCCGTAGAAGCTCCAATAAATGATATTCATAGGGTACAATCCTATAGGTTGATGCCATCAATTCCATTATCTATGTCAATTGGATTTTTATGAACCCTATATTTATATTAATCATATGGTCACTGTTCAATGACTATATTATCGAAAATAATAGTACATAAAGGTATTTTAAATCCAATTATATATAATAAAACATAATAAGTGCATGTATTTTCTATAACAATATTACATAATAATACATTTAATTAAATCAAAATGGGAATTTGATATATAAAAACTCGAGTCATTAAAATCTTCCCCCTTAAAAAAATTACCCCCCAAAATTTTCATTTCCCACACAAAATTAGTTGAGGGTAACTCTGTTTCACAACATCATAAGGTTCCCACATTTCTTATTCAAACTTTTACTTTCTCCACAACACTTTGACCAGGTGTACCATCTTATTTAATAGAACATTGTCTCTCTGATCTAAGATATTCACCGGCTACTCCTAATATGTGTGATCATTCTCCAATGATAACACCTATGGATTTAGTACATGTGGTGCATCTGGTATGCAAATTCTTAATAGGGATTCATGGAATATATCTTGTACTTGAGATTGGTTTGGTGGGAGTGCAAGTCAGTAGGCCACCGCTCTGATATGATCATGGATCACAAAGGGACCGATATATCTTGAACCTATCTTTACCTTCTTACCGAATATCATGAATTTATTCCATGGAGATATGTATAGAATACCATGTCTCCAATATCCAAATTTAGGTCCCATTGATGATTGTCAATATAGATCTTCTATCAACTCTGAGAATTCTTGATGTGTTGTTCAATGGACATAAAATTTTCCCCCATTTACATGACCATTTTAAGACCTAGACGTTTTTTCCAAACATCATCCAAACATGTAGGTGTTCAACACCTCTTCCCATAAAGGGATTTATATGTAGCCATTTCCATGCATGAGTAAAAAATAGTTGTTTTAAGAGAACTCAACCAGTAGAAGATATCTGTGATAATATTCATCTCAGTATAAATAGAATGTTGGAGAATCTTATTGAAAATATAGGTTATTCTCATATCTAGATGAGATATAATTGATAGTGGTTCTCCCTGAAGCCTCACCACTTTTCTAAAGTAAACCCATGTATATTGATCTAGTTAGAAATAATCTCTAATAACAATGTAGTGTGTAGTCTTTTATGAAGATCCACTACAACCCATATAGCATTATTCACTCTTTATGTATTCAAAATACCAATGAGAAATTCCATGGTGTTGTTTTTCCATTTCGTTGTAGGTGTGTGCAATGGATGTATCATCCCATTGTATTTTTTCCTTTCTGATTTATCTTTATGACATACAAAAAATCCTGATGTATATTCTGTGGTTTTCATCTTCATATTATCCCACCAATAGTGTTCTCAGAGATACCAATGCAACTTTATGCTTCCTGGCTATATGTAGAAGGTTGATCTTTGTGCATCTTCAAGTGTATTCTTCATTAACTCAAGAATTAATGGTATCGATAGTCTTGACACAAATCTCACAACTCCTTTTCATTAACCTTGAACTCCAAGGATTTCCTATTTTTTATAGCTTTCACTTTATTCTAAATTCACAAATCATTTATTTGAGCATCCTTTATCTAATCCAAATAGTATGTTTGAGAAATCATTTATGAAACGATTGACGATGTTCCTTCTTTTTAGATTCCCATGTCCATCTTTTCCAAATAATAGAAGATGGAATCCCTCTCAATTATCATTAATGATAGAATTAAGGGATCCTTTATACATATAGAATATACTGCATTATTCACTTTACTAGGATGGCATTGGATTGAGTAGTCATATAACTTGATCGGATCTAACCATCATCAATTGAACATATTCAGCTATTTTTTTGTGAATATATACTTGAGGCTTTTGTGCTCTGTATATATATCACACTATTACCCAAAAAAATTATTCCACTAGATTTTCAATGAAAATATCACTACATCCAACTCTAGATCATGTGTTGGGTAGTTCTTTTCATGAACATTTTATTTCCTTGAATTATAGGCTACGAATTTTTCATTATGCATTAACACATAACCCAATACCTTCTTTAAAGAATTTATTAATACCATAACATGTTCTCTACTTGTGGGTAGTGTGAGAAAAGGGATGGTGAGAATCCTAATTTTCAACTCTATGAATCTCTCTTCACATTTATCATTCCATGAAATCATTAATCCCATCCATGTTAGATTGGTTGTAGGGTTTGAAAATTGCAATAAATTTCTCACAAATCAATGATAGTACCCAGATAATGCAAGTAAAGTACATATATATGTCCTAACTGTTTTCCTCAACCATACTTCAATTTATTTTGTCTTGAAGGGTCTATATATATCCCATTTATAATGATGATATGTCCCAATAATGAGACTTACTTCAACCTAAACTCATATTTGTTTTACTTTTCATAAAGCATCTTCATTCACAAGTTCATTATCATAATACATAAATGCTCCTCTTACTCACAATTGGTTTTTGAGAATATTAGAATATAATCAATAAAGTCTACCTCAAATTTGTTGATGTAATCTATAATGACTCGATTCATCTAGTCCATGAAAATTAGTAGGGAATTAGTGATTCCAAAAGGAATTACTATGAACTCATAGTTCCCATACCTTACACGAAAAGTAGACTTGGGAATATCCTCTTTCTTCACCCAATAATGGCAATATCATGACCATAGATACACATTAGAGAAGTATTGTTGTAAATGTAGATCATCAAACATGTCTTAATTCTATAGAAGAAGATATTTGTTCCCTATCTTGATCTTTTTGATCTCTTGATAATAAATTAAATGTTCCATTGAGACATCTTCTTGATGAAGAGCACAGGTTCACCCCATATTGAAGCACTCAAGATATGAACCATTTATCCAAATAATCCTATAGTTGTTTCTTCAACTCATAGAGTTCCATAACAACCATTATATATAGAGTCTTGGATAATGGAAACATTCCATGTATAATCACGATTAAAAATTAAACATATCACCTAGTATTAAGATCAATAAATTCCTCAAGAAACACATAAGCATATTCCATTAAAATACGAATGACTTCGAGGATGGTTCCTTCCTAAGACTAAATCATTTGAGCTAGACACTCTTGCTTGTAGGGTAATAATATCCATGCTTCAGATGATAGTGCTAAATAAGATTCATCCTCCTCCATGCACTTTTATATAATTTGGGGTCGATTTGTAATATGGAGATTGATTTATTTTTCATAGAAAATTATGTTGGAACCATAAAGGTAAATTCAATTAAAATCCAAATTTACATCAAATTCCAACAAAGGGAGTATGATGGGGTTCTATGGTATGTTAAACCTAAACATATTGATAAGGGAGGAGTTATATTTTAGGATACAATAATTGCCTCATTTTCCATTTTCTCTGAGAGCTCTATTTCCATGATTTTTAATGGTTTTTGAATAGTTATACTAATATTTCATGATATGAAGGAATGCATAAAACTAGAATCAAAATGTAAATTTTCTATTCCTGAATGAGTTAATAGCTTAACTATCACCACTACATTATTGGGATCAAACTCAGTGGTTTTGAGGGTAAATGATAACCCTTTCTTCTTTAAAGGTTGTTTGTTGTCTTTGAAAACCCTTATCTTAGTGAATTAATTTGAAAAGTTCCCTTGTACCTTGATGAAAATCCAATGAAAAATGTTTTGGTGATTTATTGGACCATTACATTCCTCCATCGCATTAATGGTTTTCTCTAGTTAGAAATTTCTATCTAGGTGACCTTCCTTCCTGCACCTAAATAATTTCCTCGCTCCCCTTAGGTAATTTCTAGAGTGCTTCTTTCTACACCTTTTTAAAGTAGGATGTTGAAATTTCATGGTACGATAAGATTTATCCATTGGACCACCAGGATTAAACTCCACATTCCACTTTCTATCCCCATGATACCATTGTTATTTTTCCATTTACATACTGACTTTGAAGGCACATTGGACAATTTTCTCATAACTATCAATGTAATGGATCACCATGGATTTTTGGAGTGTAGGTTTTCTCCCACCAAAGGAGAGTTCAACCTTGAATTTAGTGGTAATGAAAAATCGGATGTTTCATCGTGCAAGTGTTGTTATGTTTTCTATATACTCCTTGATAGATTTGTCATATTTATTCTCAAGGGAAAGGGAACCCATTTTCATTTTAAAATGGAGAGTGAGGGGAGATATTTATCAATTTTTTTCCAGAATTCCCTCCATCACATTTCTTAGATCTCTTCCTTAGGCTTTTTATTCTTGATAAATGTCCACCATTTACCATATTCTCCCTCCATAAGAAAAAAATATAGGAGAAACATCTCTTACTAATAAAATTGATGGATAGAGGATATATTCTCAAAGGATTTGATGCATTACGGCATTATTAAAGGATAAGATGATCTATTGAAATTCGGAGGCCTTGGTCGAAAAAAGGTATCAATCATAGCTTGTAAACGATTAGTGTGATTTCGATTCTCCTCCAAAACTAGGTTTTTATTTAGAACTTAATTCAGTATAGAGAGTATCATTCTGACATTCGTGATGCCTACTCCCATTGGGATGGGAATCTTCTTGGGGTTAGTCAATACATTGCCCTTCAATTTGAATTTTTACCTAATTCCTCATATTTCTTTCTACTGTCAAGAATAAAGGAAAATTGGGGATGATTATTTTTATACAATTAAACACATAAATGTGAATTCAAGGGTATTAAAAGTGTAACATATAAATTTCATTTATTTCCTTAACATATGAATATATAGGCTTCAATATAAGTTATCCATGATCTATTTCCTAACAAAATCTGTTATGGGAATTGTTTATTCCATTAATAATGGTATATAATGAACTTGTGATTTTATAAAATGATATATCCTAAGAGATTCAATCTAGGTGAGTAGTAAGTCTCGTTGCTACGTACCATGTTACTATGTGTTAGGCCTAATACACCTAATCTGAATTGTTACCCCTAAGTATATTTGTATTCGAACAACGTCCACTTATAGTATCTAAACATGGATTTATTTTTTTGATAAACCACACAATCGATACTTACCATAATTTAAGGTTGTTTTATTATAATTAATACTATCCATAAGAATTTCTCTATTGTTTTCTGATGCTAATCCCGAAAATAACTAAACATTTCCTCTGATACGAATTATCAACCCTAGATTTTTCACACTAATCTAGGAATTATTTCTTAAAATTACACATAATAAAACCCAAATGATCATGAATTATAATGTATTTGGGAAATAGGTACATAGAATAACATGTTGAACAAGGGATGCGAAAACATTGTTGAGAACTTCCTTAACATTCTTCAAAAATTCCAAGCATTTTTATAACGGGATGTGATATCCTAGGGAAAAACATAAGAAATGGGTGAGATATAAATCCCACTAAGGGAATAAGAATGGAATAAGGTGATACATGTTATAAAATAGGAGTATCAATAGGTATTAGAAAGATTATTAATCCTAAATATGAACAATGAGAAATGATATATCATAAAAATCATAACATGGGATATGTGGAAACAACTTAAAATACTGCTTCATAAACATAGGTCATGGCTCAACTTATGAGAAATCATGGTGGGAAAACTCCCTTAAAAGAATTTGGTTCAATAACTATCCCAAAATTACTTCTCTTATGACTAAAAATTACCCAATCTATTGGAGTGCAATATAACCGGGGCGCACCCATCAGTTACATTTTATTCTCATTATTTAGTGTGACACATAGATTATACACAATGTATTAATTCATCATCACACATTATTCCATGATAAAGCTGTGTGTAATGAATATATTTATGTCCCAAATAATATATTTATAAGTGTATAAAGGTGAATAACCATGATTGAAAATTGTTTAGGATTCACTACACATTTATTTTTTCATGGAAAATCATGGTGGAATTTTTTCATCATAACAACATCACATAAAAATTTATAAAATTGTTTAATGAGAGAAAAGGGTTATCTCATAATTTTGAAATAAATTAGAAAGTAATAGGGTTATGGAATAACATATACCATCATAAGGAAATTATGATAAAAGACATAAGGTAAAAAATATGATTGAATATGGAGGATAACAGAAAAGATTTCTTAATTGAGTATGTGACTCCAAATGCTTGGGTGGGGATCCTTGGGAGATTAGAGGTGCCATGGGGGACTATTCAGAGTGGGGGAAGAGTATGTATGTGATACAAGTATTTTTATTGAACATAAGTGGGTTCTTAGGCAGTTTTATATAGAACATTTGGGGGATTTCTTTATTATTTATGTTTTGGACTTTACATAAAAAAATAACCAAAAAGACAAACCATACCATGGTTTTTGCCAATGGTTTCTATGAAATGGGATTTTTTCTATTTATTTAATATAGTAAAGGGAAAAAATTAAAAAATTGGTTATGTAGAGGTGATTCATACTCTTAAAAAAGGGTTTAAAACCTTAAAATATATTTACAGTTATGAAGATTAATAAGGGATTTAAAAAATCAATCAAATAAAAATAAAATAATAATATTTTAAATATAAAAGATATATTTTGTGTTGTATAAAATTTTTAGTATTTATTACATCACTTCTGGGTGATTATGATTCCATAATAAACAAATTATATTTATACGATATTTAAATTATACCTGATGATTCGACTCTCATAGAAAATAATGAAAAATTCACCATTGGATAATTGGGAAGTTATGATTCCAGAAATAATATTCATTTTTTATATTTATTTTTTTAAAATTTTAATTTTATCTTTTAAATGACTAATTAATATTTATTGAAAAATGATGGGTTTTTTGTTGACAATAATAGTTTTTAAATTCTTATAAAAATTACCTTTGACTTCATAAAAATTACAAGATAATTTATATTTAATAAAAATTATTTAATAATAATATTTTAATATCATATAATTTATTTCAAAAATTAGTTTATTATTCAAAATAGATTACATAATTTAATTTTAATATTAAACAAAAATCTATTTGTGTTTTATTATATCGGGATTAAAATCATTTATAAAGTAACCCTAATAGGATGAACATATATTCGTCATTATATAAATAATAATGTACATATTAATAATTCTAGGGTCTTAATACATATCTGTTTAATACATCAGAAAACTCCTAATAAGTACGGTGTGTGAATGTGATACTTTTATTAGGTGGTTCGATATACATGGTTCGGGTCATGATCTCGATGAGCATGAAATTCTCTCGTAAATGGGTTTTCACATGCTTATGTTGTTGAATATCATCTTAGTCATGGTCAAGGGAAAATACCAGTGGTAATATCTCTATATGAAGCTCCAATAAATTGGCTTCATAGGGTATGATCCTATTAGTTGAGTCCATCAGTTACTTTTTTTGTGTCAAATAGGTTTTTTAAAACCCTATATTTATTCTAATCATGTGATCACTATTCAATGACAATATTATCAATGGAAGTGTTACTTAACGGTCCTTTAAATCTAATTGGATATAATAAAACAAAAGTAGAGAATGTATTTTCACTAACAATATTACATTATAAGACATTTAATTAAATCAAAAGGTGAATTTTATTTATAACATATTGAGACGTTAGAAATATATTATTATCCTTTTGTGGATAATAGGATATATTATAATTTTATTTTATTACATCAGACATTAAAAATTATTCTTGAATACTCATATTTTAGAGAAATGGATGAGATTACAGTAAAAATGATTAAATGATGAAATTATACATTTCATCTAAGTAAATTACCATAGGGTCTTATCGTAGATTTTAAAAGGATCCCTCAAATTTATAAAATGAATATTGTAAAAAATGTGTTATTTATTTTTGATAAATCAATGATCTATTCTATAAAAAGATCAATAATGTTATCTCAAAATTTGATATTATTTGAAAAACCTTGTTTTAACACCCCTATAATTTCCTCATTATGATAGAAACAAGTTTTCTATTATTTTAGAGGACCTATATACTTATATTTACCACTTTTAGGATGAATTTTTACCAACTATATTTAAAATGTATGTTTGCATTTTTTTTAAAATTTAAAACCATTAATTACAGAGAAAATGATTAAATTTATGGTACAAAATTTATTAAATGGGGAATAATATAACACCTTTATATTTTAAAAAATTAATCATGTTCATATGATATAAAACACAAAACTCTGATACTAACGAAATTTAGATATATAGTTAAAATACGACCATTATAACCAAGGTAGTAAATTTGTAGGCATGAATAATATCATATAATTTATCAAATAGTTAAAAATTTCATACATAGTATAAATTTATTTACAAATTATTAAGAAAAAAGTAATCAGATTTTAAAAAGGCAATTTTATTCTATCAAAAATATATTTCCATAAATAAATTTATATATTTATTTTTGATAGAAAATATTATAACAAATTAACTGGAAATTTATTAATCTTATTTTATAAAATAAAATTAATTTTTTAAATTATCATACTGAAATTAACTTAGGGTTAAATTTTTAGATTTTTTCTGAAAAGTTTTAATTTTCTATGGATAGTGAAAATTATCGATTTATCAAATACTTTAATTTATTATCATTAAATAAAGTAAATTAAAATTTACCTTTTTTAAAGTCAGTATTAATGTGTTTTTTTACCATTTTATTTATAATATTCTAATTATTTTCATTTTAATAATAAATTTTCATGATTCTAGTATAATTTTATTTTTATACATAAAAATATAATTTTTTAGAAACTATTTTTATGTGCATAAATTTTATCCATTTTAATTAATAAATGTATCCCATTATAAAGAATTATTTAAATGACATTCATATATTATAAAAAATTTTATATGAATTTAAATTTTTATAATTCTGATTTCTAGTTGTAGATTTAATATAACATAATATATTTCATGAAAAATACATTTCATAAAAACCCATTTTTTGAATGTTTTGCATGTAAAAATTTTAATTGGATTATTCCAATTATATGATCTTAATTTGATTAAATTTATTCCATATTTTGAATCATAATAATTAAATTTAGTTAGTAAGGTTAAAGTAATTTTTTCCATAATGAATATTAAATAATGTAAAAGAAATAGTTACTATGGTGAATTACAAAAATCATAATAGTGAGAAACCATAGAGGTAAATAGAATAACATGATTAAAAAAATTAAATTATATAAGTTTTTATCGACCATAACACCCTTACAATCAATTTTGTTTAATTTTTAGTGAAAATGGCTGGGGAGTAAAATAAAATTATTGAATAGTTTTGGGTATTTATAAAAATGAAACTCCCTCTCGGTTATAAAAGGGTTCCTCCTCTCCTCTCCTTTAAATACAAATAAATAACTTTTATTTATAAAATAAATAACAAATTCCCATACTTACATCTATACTTGCATCATAGAGAATTGTTTTGATAAAAAAATAAATCTTCAGAGGGTTCATGTATAATTCTAAAGAGGTTGTCTGAAGAAGATGTATCGTTCTTCAACGAGCATCTTTTTATTATTTATTCTTCCATATTCAGAAAATATTGGTCAATAATGATAACATAATCAAATAATAAACTCTAATCTAATGATATGTTATTATATGAAGGTAATAACCTAAATATGTCTCCTCTACCATTAAATGGGAAATGAAACCATTATTTGTTTGTATAAAGAAGTATCACCACATGAAATAATGTAATTAATTTTCCATCATAGCCTCTCATGGATAATAATTATTATGAAATTAATTTTAATATACAATATTAATTAACTATTAATTATTATGTAAAATTAATATATCTTATACCTTTTTACCTTATCATCAAATTAAAAATGATAACATCGTTCGTGTATATAAAAGACTACCACCTCATGAAGTGATGTGAATAAATTTTTATTACCTCATCTCAGGAGGGATATAGAAAATTTTATTTGACGAAACAATTTTATTTTTATGATATAATTATTCTTACGGAATGATAAAATAATTCATACCTTATTTCCATCATTATTAGTGAAAAATGGAAACGTTTCTCTTGCATATATACGAGCTACCGTCTCAATGACTATAACATAGTTCATTTTTCATTACCATCAATAATGGATGGTTTTAAAAATATAATTTATACATTAAAATGATAATTATTTAATAATTAGTATTCTAGAGATGATGGAACAATGAAATCATTTAACATAGTCAACGTTACGAAGTGATTTTAGACATATGAACTAAATAAGATCAAAACGTCAGACATGAAATTAACTGATTAAGTAAATAAATAAAATATAGTTATAAATAAAATATAATTAATAGTAAACCAAAAAAATGATATTAATAAATTAATTAATTAACATCATTTTTTTATCCAAGAAGATAACGTTTGTACATGACGATTCAATCTCAAGCTAATGGATTCTATATCTATTTCTATTCATTGATGAGTATTTTAATGTGATGCACCTATTTTATTTTAGATGGTGTATATATTTCCATATTCATGATATATCATAAATCATTTATATATCATGGTATTTTATAAGTATGTTCAAATTATTCAATCTATGAGGATTTTTATTCGAGTTTACAAAATTTTAAGTGATTTTATAACTCAATTTCATTCATTAGGTTAAATAAATTCTTCACTGTATTTGATATTATAATATTATTTCTGTAATGAAAAATTATTATTTTAGATTTTAATTCAAAATTTTCAATGGGAAATTAAATTTTATAGTCACATAAAATTCATTTTTTTAATTCTCAGTTCAATAGGATGATCTTTTAATGAGATTTTTCATCTAGTATTTACTTCAATGAGAAATATGTCATATTCACCAATAATATTATTTTTTTTATAAAAATCCCATTTGAAATTTTATGTCATTAATAACTTAAATTTAATTGTATTTAAATTTCCATTTGATTTTATTTCATTCTCGTGGGTTATGATTCAAAATTTTATAAAGTAGTAAGGGTTTATTTTACAATCTCATCTTTATTCAGGATTGGTTATGGATGGATTTAAATTTAATAATTTTTTTTGATCATTTTATAATAAAATAATTATATTTTCTATTTAATTGGTCACGTTTTATTTGTTAATTAATAGTATTGTTTCCCCTATTTGGTTAGAAAATGATTTAGTAAATGTATTTATGAAAATAAAACATTATTCCTTATTTTGGTCTAAAATGTTTTTTTCTTATATCTCAATGTCTTATATAAATTGTTTAAAAAATATTTTTTCTATTCCTCTATATTTTTAAAAATTATTTTTTACCAATTTTCAACTTTTTATAAATTATTTTAAAAGGAATATTCATATCATTTTCTGAATAGGTTATTATTTAACTTTATTTACTTAAAATATAAAAGGAATCATTTTTAATGTAAAGATAATGAATAATATTTCCAACTACTATTAACACTCAAATCATTGAAGTTTCCTTTATAATTTTTCATGATTATTTTTAAATAAATTTATTTCCATATTTTTTTTGGAAATTTTTATTTTTTGCAATTTATTTTTGAAGTGAAAATATTATTTTCCTCAAGAAATATTCCATGTTATTTTTTAATGATATTTTCCTCAAAAGTGAAAACTTTTAAAGTTATCAATTTCTTCTAAATTAGGAATATATCCCTTTTGCATATATACCTAGATTAACCCCATTAAATTTTTAATGTTAATAAATTTATTATGTTCATATCTCAAATGCCTCAATTAGGGAATTTTATTTTATTATGACATGATAAAAGATTATGAAACCCGGTTTATTTCCATGGGAATATTATTATTATTGAATTTATTTTTGTGAGATACATAATCGTGAACATTTCATGAATGGTGCACCCAAATATCTCCCAAATTCATAAGTCAAGAATTTAATCTTAATATATGTCATGTATTAGACTAGGGGGATGTCATAATACATTATGGGACTTTTTCTACTATGTGAAGTTCTCTAAGAAGTTATCCTTGACTCATGATTATGTTATGTTCTATGTTGCTATAAAATTTCCTATTAACTTATTATGTCATGATATTTATGTTGTGATCCCATGTTATTAATATTATGACTTATATTTTATGATATAATTTTATACTTCTGAATAAAACTTTATAATTCCTTATCATGTTTATTCACTTTCTGGTATTATAGATCACCCATTTATTCTATTCATTCCCGAGGTTATCCCACACCATTTTAGGAGATCAAAATGATTTAAGAGATAATTATGAAGAATAAAATAAATAATTTTTAGTTTTTTCCCACTTTTATATTTTAAGAACCTAGTATTCAAAAGACACCAGGCCTCATGATCACTGGGTTTTATTTAATGTTTGTTTATGTCAAAAATCATGTAATGATACATGTAAAAAGGAATAGGTCACTATTGTTTCTATCAGAGAATGATATATTTATTCTTGTGGATTAGGGATAAAATAATTTAGTTATAATCTTATGTAAAATTATAAGTATGCTATTATGTATAGAAACAAATATCATGTAATTTTGGTTAACGGTAGAGTGTGTGGTTTCTAAGAAAGTACATCCATGTTTGGATATTACAATTTGAAGTGACTCTAGAATATATATACCTATGGGTAACAAAATCGAAATAGAAACATTTGGGTTGACATGCTCATCAGTAGGTACAAGAAAATGGGCCACACTTCACACCCATTTTGACACTCCTGGGGAATATTTTTTGAAATTCACAAAATCTTTACAAACCAATATGATGGAATTGAACAAATTGTCTGGTTAGAAAAACCTATTATGAAACATTATAATGGATAACCTAGATTCATTCCTAGAAACTCATATATAAGGAAATACTTATAATTTATATTTTATTCCATCTAGGTATATATGACTCATATTTTTAATGTCAATTCATTGACATATTGTTTTTTATTCATTTTAGTTAATGGAGGAAAATAGTAGAAATCATTCCAATAACTAAAGTGATAATTAATGCAATGATTTCCTTAATGAGACGCCTTACCTATTGGGTAAAGAATTTAGAAATATTTTGATCTCATAATATAAGTTATCTCGAATTAAAATTAACAAATGGAATATAGATGAATTTCTAAGATCATCAAAGAATATAACGATAACATCTACAAAATTTTGAATTATCAAAGATGATAAATAAAATAAGATTTTATTTCATACATGTCATAATTTTAGAATAGGAACCATTTATAATACATTAAAATATTTTATAATCCTTTATGTATATAAAATGATTGAAACAATTAGCTAATTGGCATAGAAAAATGATGAGTCTAGTTAAAAACAAGTAGGTAAATAAAGTTCATCCTAAGGAACCACTAAAAGTTCAATGACCTTAATGTAGGAAACATGGTTATTATCGGACTAAATTACATTATTATATGATTAATTACTAAGGTCTCAGGTTCTAAAATAAATTAAGGTGTACTGATTGATGTTTTTAGGTGTTGTATGTTGAGTATCATGTGTTTGATATACATTTAACAATGATTTTTATATTTTTAATAATCATGAAACTATTTAGGATTATTCTGTAAGAGTTTTATTAATAATTTAAAATAATATATGAAATGGAACTATTAAAAATGAATGGTTATTTAATGGTAATATGATATTTTATAGAAAATACAAGACAAAAGAACATTGTCTTTATAAGAGATCAATATTGACGTAATTACTGTAATTTAAAATAATTTTATTTCAGGGAAAATAATGATTTACATAGTAAACCATATAGGTAAACAATTTGGTTTGATGCCTCATTTTATTTCGTCATATTTTCATCATATTATTGATTATATTATAATATTAATTAAAATTATGAATTTTATTTTCACATTTTTTTAGGTAGATTTAGAAAAAAGGAATAACTGTAAGCTGAGTAACTACCCTTCACATCTAGAAAATATATGACTCTTCAACCCAAAACTGAAGGATAATAAGGGAGAAATTCCTAACAATTTCCTACATTATTTATTGTTTAGTATTAAAATGTTCTTATAAAACAATTTGAAGCACATATTTTTAATATATTTAATGAAACATATTTTAGGATCAATTTTTGTATTTTTTAGTATTTTTAGGTGATTAATGATTTTTAAGGAAAATTTTCTTTGGTTAATGGTATATGTAACCCTTAATTATAACGTGTGATTCATCCTGAAATGTTTGTTGGAAAAAACATAATTAAATATTTTAATTTTAATTTATTTAGGATATATGATTATTGATTTATGAAATTATTTAAGTTGAAATTTTTCTTTGGAGATTAATGTGGGGGTTTCGGATGTTATTTTAAATTTTAATAACCAATTTTAATTTTGGTTAATATTTAAAAATATGTTGAATATTTTGTTATCATTTTGTGAATTATGTGATCTATTATATGATTATTTTAGAGATTTGAGTATGAAAAATTCATCTAGAATAAAAATTGTTGAGAGAAACAAATGATATTGTTGTAAAATGTGATTAATGGAAGAAATTATAATTTTAAAATATGCATATTTACAAATTTCGTTATCCAATATGGTAAAATAACACATTAAAGATAGGAAAATTCTCTTTAAATGAATCTTTTATTTATTTTTGATAAATTGTTGATATCTTCCCTAAAAATGTATAAAAGTATCACCTAAATGGATATTCATTTCTTGTAAGTATTTTCACTTACTATCAGTGTTATCATTATATGGAAACCTATTTTTATGTTATTTAATATGGCCTTCTTACTTCCCTTTATCTTTTTTATGGGGAATTATTATTAGCACTTTTTAGGATGTGGGTTTTCAAAAAAAGATTTTATAGATATCAAAACCATAATTACCTAGTAAAGATAAAAATTGGTTAGATTTAATATATTTATGTTGGATTAATATAACACCCTAATATACTAAAAATGAATATAATTTTTTATAGAATATAGAGCATGCAACACTAAGATAAAACGAACAGAGATATAAAATTAAAATATTCTTATTTAATTATAACTATTATAACATAGCTGTTAAATCAGAAGGAATTAATATTACCATCTAAATTATGAATTGTATATATAATTTCATGCCAAATATAAATTTATTGATAAATTATTACGAAATAATCACTCATCTTTTAATAATTATATTTTATTTTATAAAAAATATATTTCCCTAAAAAATTATCTTTATTAATTTGTTATAGAAACAATTATTATTATTATATGAAAAATTTATACAAATAAGTTTTGTTAATTAATATACTTTTTAAATATGTATATCAAAATAAATAAAGGGTAAAATTTTGTTATTTTTTTGAAATTTTTAATATTTCAATGAATAGATGAAATTATCGATTTTTCAAATACTGTCATATATTTTAAGTAATTAGATTAATTTAAAAGTATAATTATATTTTTTATTTAGTATTAAATTTTAATATTAACCAATATATTTATAATTATATTATTAAATTAATTTTACTACTCAATTATCATCATTTTGGTATAAGTTTATTTTTATGCTTAAAATGTGGTTTTCAAAAAACTGTTTTGAAGTGCATAAAATTTATCGATTTTAATTATTTTAAATAACCCATGTTAAGGAAATTTTTATATTAAATTCATATATAATATATCTATTTATATCAACTTAAATTTACATAATAATTATTACAAGTCCCGGAGATAATATATTATCATTTACTCCTTGAAAAATTAATTTCTTGAAAACCTGTTTTTCATCTTGATTTGCTGGTATAAATTTTAATTTTAATTTTCCACTTCTATGAATTTAATTTGATAATATATATTCCATATTTTGAATCATAATAATTAATATTACTTAATATGTTCAACTTAATTTTTATTATAATCTACAGTAATAATAGTAAAAAACTAGTTACCGTGGTGAAAAACTAAAATGGTAACAACAATTATCCTTTGAATTAATAGAAATAAAAGTTCTAAAACAATTTTAATTTTAATTTTTGGAGGTTTTGATGAATCATCTAATTCCTACCCATCATATTTATCAATTTAGGAAGCAATTTTATTGAGAGTGACTTCCCATTAATGATTTTTTTTTGTATTAAAAAAATGCGACTCCCCCTAACTTATAAAAGGGAACCACATATCCTCTCCTTTATACAAATATAAAACCATATGTATTGGAAGATAACTACCATAGTAAAATCATTAATTCCATCCCCCATCCTAAATGTCTATTTTTGATCAAAAAGACAATTCGTGAGGCTTTATCTATAATCCTTTAGAGGTGGTTTGAATAACATGTATCATTCATAATCGAGAATTTGTTTATTTATTATTAAATCCCTTAAAAATCACAATCAATAAAAATTATATAATAAAAACAATATATTCCATAAAATAATATCTTATTATTTTAATGCTATAACATACTTCTATATCCTATTTCATAAAATGGGAAACGAAACCCTTCTTCCTGGGTACGGTGGACTACCGACTCATGAATTGGTGTAATTTGTTTTCCATCACCACCTCTCATGGGTGTTTTTGATGAAGGATATAATATTTATATATTATATTAATTTAAATATTAATCATTTTTATAATTTAATATATCATATTTATTCTTAACTTATCATCCATTGAAAAATTACAATATCGTTCATGTGTACAATAAAATACCGCCTCACAAATCGATATTATTCATTTTTTATTAACATGTCACACGGATTTTATATGTAACTATATTTAAATATACAATATTATTTTTATTGTATAATTATCTCTATGGAAATATTAAATTAAACTACCCTTATTTCCAACATGATCATTGAAAAATGGAAACATTACTCATGTGTGTGTAATTCCTACCATCTCCATAACTGTAATGTATTTATTTTTTCCTAAAAAATAATATATTTTTTTTCAAAAATACAATTTATGAATAAAAATGGTCATTATTTTATAATTATTATTATGTAGATTATTTAATAATTACTCTTTATACAATAGTCAACCTGTCAAAGTCATTTTATACACACGATCTGAATACCATTAAAACATACTAAATGAAGATAAATGATTATATAAATATATATAACATGATAATGAATAAAATAAAAGTGATAATATAATTAAAATATTTTCTTATTCATGTAAATAATTATCATAAGCATATTATTCATGAATATAATATATGCACATGATGATTCAAACTCGAGGTAAGGGATTTCATACCAATTTCCATTCATCAAGGAGAATATTAATGTGATCCACATAATTTCATTTATATGGTGTATATACTACCCTTTTCATGTTATGTTATGAATCCTTTAAAATTAATCTTATTTTTTCAATTGAATGTATTTCATCAAAGGAGGTTTTATAACAATGTTACCAATTTATAGGAGATTTTATAACTCATTTTCATTAATTTGGACAAATTATTTGTTTATCATTTTTCATATTCTATGACTGTTAGTTTAATGAAAATTTATTATTTTTTTAATTATTTTTAATTTTTTATGTGTAATTTCATTTTTCATAAATAATAACTTCATTAATTAATTCTTACTTCTATTTCAAGATCATTTTGATGTATTTGTTTTCAAAATTTTATTACCATGATACATATGTCATTTTAAAAAATTATTTTATTTTTGTGGTGTTTTTATCACCCTTTCGACATGTTAAATCAAGGATATCTTAAACATCAGGGTATTTAAGGTTTCATATGATATTATTAATTTCATGACTGTTATGATCAAAATGTTACCAATGTTGTGATAGTTTATTTCACAATATCACTATTATTTAGGATTATTTATTCTATAATTTCCATTATTATAAATTATTTTATCATTATCTAATAATCCCCTTTATTTTTATTAGAAATTTTTTATCTATAAAATTTTCATGAAATATTACCCTTTTACTCTCTTTGTTACTTAAAATTACTAAGAACAAACAATATTCTTATTTTCATTCAATTTAATTTCTTATATGTCCTTATTTTGTAAAACAATTTTCAAAATTGTATTTTTTATACTCTGATTATTATAAAAATTCATTTTTACCCATGTTTATATTTTTATAAAAGAATTTAAATTTAATATTCTAGTAATTTTACAAATAAGGTAAATTTTAAATTTTAACTATAAATATGATTGGAGTTTATGTTTTATAATACTCGACTTGAATGAAATTAACATCCAACATAACTATGAATTTCATTGAAGCTTCCTTTACAAGTTCCATCATTATTTTAAAAGAAAATTTTAATCCAAATATTCGGTAATGTTTTTGTTTTTAAAAGTGATTTTAAATTATAATATTGTATTTTACTTAGGAAATAATCCATGTAATATTTTGAAGATTTTATCATTAATAATTAAAACTATTGATGTTATGGATTTCCTCTTTATTATGTAAATATGTATTTCACATATATAATGACCTTATTATCCCTTACAATGATGAGGTAATACATTTCTTATGTTTATCACTCAAATTCCTTCACTATGTAATTTCCTTTAATTATTACATGAGATAATATCATGAAACCCATTTTCATTCCATGGATAATTGTTATTTTTAAGATTGATTTCATTTTTTTGGAACACATAATCCTGATAATGTTATGATAGTTGTTCCAAAATAATACTCCAATTATTTGGGAAAATATTTAGTCTCATGATATTTCATGTATGGGATTAAAGAGTAAACCATATCTATTATGGGACTTGGTCCCCCATGTGATGTGGTCTAGGCAGTTATCATGGACTTCAGTTTATTTTATGTTTTATGTTTATACCAAATTTCTAATGATTCTCTTATATTATGATAAAATATTCTTAATATTATTCACCCATTTGATTTTTTTTGGTTAGAATTCTATTTTAGGATATCATTTGTTAATTTTGACTCAAAAGTTATACTTCCATATCATCTTTATTTTCTTACATTGATTTTTAGCTCACCATTTTCACTATGGGTGTTCTAGGTTATCCCATGCATATTTAGGAGTTAAACGTATTATGGAGCTCATTTTTGATAATAAAATAAATAAATTTTATTTTAGTCTCACAATGATGTTTTATGTACACAATATTTCTAATTCTCATAGCCTCAAGATCATTAGCTTTTAAATTAATAGATGTTTATGTTAAAAACTTGGTAATAATACATGTAAAAGGATTGAGTCTCTATAATGATTGTATTATACATTAAATGGAGTCTCAATAGCGTTTTGTGACCTACTATGGTGTAGAGTATGGGAGGTGTAGATTTAGTATTATTCTAATTACAACATAGTTGCAGGGTGGTTACATAGATAAATTGTGGAGTCATGTGCTATGAATTTTAGTGTTTTATTTATTTTTGGGAACCTACATTATAGAACTGGGCTACAACATGGAATTACAGATGGTGGTTGAGTCATACTATGTTGTGGTCCTCTTGAATTGTCACCCTTTAACTTGTTTTTCTGATATGCATCATGAAACTCACCATCTTTCTTAATATAAGAATTTACCAAGCTTATTTTAATGATTTCCTTCTATTTAAATCAACTCATTTTCATGTGTTATCCCTTTTTAACCATATAAAATTGTGTTGGTTCATGGTCTTCCCATTTCCAGTTATCTTAAATTTTTTCAATCCATCTAGAACGCCTTCATTGTTTAAAATTTTAATTTATTAATCTTGTAGTCCATGTGTATCCCAATGAGGAATCTCAACCCCTTTTCATTATCATAAATTAATGGCCTTGTGGGTTGATCCTTGGTGATTCTGGATGGGTGCCATTCTTTAGAATTCAATGTTTTCACCCAATTATTCATCTGAATAGGACTTTTGTCAAGGGAATAATTTTTTTGTTGATGGTTTTGTAAGAGAATGATGTGTAATATTGTGTTCTTTTTTGATAAAGAGGGTTGACATCATATTATATTCATAATTTCCTCATCCTTTTATTCCAACATTTCACAATTCGATTGAATGGTTTTTTGGGGGAAGGGATCTTTTATTATTCCTCTTTTAGTTTTGGTGATTTGGATATCATGATTTTTTTTATTTGGTGAGATATTATTCACTAGCATAACGATGCTAATTAATTGGGTTATTTTAAATTTAAGGTGATGGGAATAAATTTCATGAACTTTACTTTTATAAATTTTCCAACATTATTGATAATTAATGTAATTCTATTTTTTGGTTTTGGAATATGGTGATATTTTTATGTCTTTGTAGTTATTGAATTTGAAAAATTAGGTTCAATTATATAATTTGAACTTTCCACATCTGAATATGGATAATAATTCATATAAGGATAATAAATTTGTTGTTCATGGAATTTGGTCTAGTTTCATATTTTTCTAGATAATATTGAATGTATAAATAATAAAACACCATTGTTTAATGTGAAATAAGATATTTATATTGTGTTGTGAAGTGGTTTTTTAGGTAATAGTTATGGTGTGTATTTTTGGTGGCATGTGGTTGAGTTATGTAGTAGTTGATATGTTGTTATTTTTTATATAAGGAATGTTGGATGTTTTTAATTGTGTTATCCAGTATTGGGATAGTTTCTCATTAGTGATGGAAGGAAATGATAATGATGAAACTGAATCGGAGTGGTTATATAGATAATGAAATATTGAATTAAAATTATATGAATAGATAAAAATAATAATTTTAAAAATTAAGTTAATGGGATTCATAAGGGGAATTATTGGTAATTGGATAATCTAGAAAATGATTAACTTGACACAAATAAGGAATGTGTCTTATGGCTATGGATTTATTGTCTGGCAATATAAATATATAATTCGAAGCGAAAGTGGTGATCTTTGTAATTAATTGTGTTAATGTTGTGAGTTGTTTTGATATTGTTGTTGTAAACCCATAGGATGATTTTGTGTGTGTGACTACTATATATTATATTTTAACATTCATTTATTTATACACCCCACCAATGTTGAGACCCATTTTCTAACACCAATATGTTATGGATGGGGTTCCCAAACATCTAATATGGTGAGAAAGGATGTAATGATACCCCTCTTACCCACTATCTCTTAAATTAGTGGTTCTTATGAATGAGATGTGATATCCAGAACTCAAAATTGAACTAGTGGTAATGTTTCCTGATGTTGATGAGGTGATTCTAAGTGGGGGTAAGACATGGTGGGATTAGAGTAAAATGTCGATGTCCTCAATACTTATAATACACAACTATATTTTTTATGGTAATTGTTATGAGTGTATGTGGATGAGATGACTTGGTTAACATGGGTATTATGGATTGTTAAGGTTTACTAGGTGTCTTTTGTTGGGATATGTGGCCAGATTCATTTGGGATGGTTGAAAGAATTCAAATTCCTAGGTCTCTTTTACAATGTTTCTAAGGAGGGTATGAGAGTTTCATGATGTAAACATTTGGTGGTTGAGAGCATAAAATTGTGGGAAAGTGGTACGGTATACCCTTTTATTAATATTATTCTTATTATATTACTATACCTAGATGCATTAATTGGTTGGTGTGCCTTAGTGAGGATGGTATTGGTTTTTTGACATTCTTAGGGTCAATAGTTTCTAATGATTTCTCATAGGTGATTTAGTATTCCCATTTCACATTTTCATGGGATAATTTTAGTAGGATCTTACTAAGTATGAATGACATGATAAACATATGTATATAGAAATTGTTTTTAGTCTTTAAAAGGAATATGAAGACTAAGATAAACATCATTGTATCAAACATTATATTAATCATGAGTTGCTACCGCAGCTCTTTCATTTTAGTAAATATTTAGAGATTATTTATATTTGTTTAATTTAAAAATTAAATGTGATATGGTTTTATTTTTTTATAGTTTACCATTGTGTTTTAAGGTGGGTAAAGCCCTAGATTCTGATCCTACTATATCTATTGAGATAAATGCCTTCCATATGTGATATTTTCATACCCTTAGTACTAGTATTCAACCTGGGGTATACTATACGAAGGGCATGAGGACATTATCTCTCTTAATTATTTTACCGACAAAGGATGGGATCATTTAAATGAGGGATTCATGATAAATTGGTATTAGAGGCTTGTTAATAGATATAGTGGTGTTTGGAGTTAGGAACAATGATGACTGCATGGATTGGTAGGGAAACAGTTATTGTCAATATTGGTGACTAACATAGGAAAGGGAAGACCATCTCACAGAGGGTGTATTAGACCCCCCTATCATATAATGAAATCACTCTAATTCGACTGAATGAATTAATGAATTGGTTCAAAACAGTGTTTAATACCATAATATTTTATGATATATTTCTTTTAAAATCAATTTATTTCATTTATTTATTTCTTTAAATGAAACACTGAGCATAAACAAACCAGGATATACTATAATAATATTATTATTTAACGTAATAGTTTTCACCTAGCCATTGGATTATAGCATATGAATATAAAAAAGTAAATTATGATAAAATTATGGAATAAATATGTATAAAATGAATTCATTGGTTATCAATAAATTAGAAATTAAATCAAAAATTATTCAAAAATAAAGGATTTGTTTTTTCTAAAAAACTATTTTTATGGGTGTAATGTGTTTTTATGTTAATTAATTAAAATAATCAAAATTGGTGAATTATTTTTTATGAAATATATATAGTATATTTTTAATAAGAAATTATAAAATTCATCCATTGTTTTTTCTATTAGTGGGGCGGAAGAAATCAAATTTCATGATTAAAAATATATTTTTATAATAAAATTGTTTTATCAAATTTTTTACACTAATTTTAAAATGAATTTCTACCTAATATGATCCAAACCAATATTTCAATCCTTCTTAGAAGAGGTATGAGTGTAAAAACTCTAATCATGCCTCCAATAGTGTTCGGATTTGAGTCATACACTAAGAATTCCAAAATGAAATGGGATTCCATTGCCTAAGTACCTGTATGATCACACAAAATGATCTCCATGAAAAAGTGTATTGGAATATAATAAATATGTAAACAAAAAGATAAAAACCATGCATGAAATGAACTCTAGGGAATACATTAGAGTTTGAAAATACAAATCCAAATCATAAATTGGAAAGATATACATCCAACCCAAAAATATAGTCCCATCCGGAGAACAACTAGAATGAAGGAAAAGTAATGAGATCCCATCTCTAGATCTCCATGTCTATCCATACAAAATGGCTAATGCGCCGAATTATTTATAAGATACACTAATTTAATCATTAATCTTCATATCATATACATAAAAGATAAAACATTTAAGAATATACCCTTAAGGGGTGAGAGTATACATACCAAGCATGGCACCACAAAAACCACAAATGTAGAAATATAATGAGACTATATATGTCAGTAAAACACATTAGAAATTGGAAAATGAAAAAATACCTATATGTCCAAAAAGAATCCTAGATGAGAGAGAAAATGATACCAATCTCCATATCCCAACCAAGAATATGGACTCTTCCTGTAGCTTCAAAACAACATCTTGGATGTCTAAAATCAGGTTAAACCATGCATGAATGAGTGTGGAGGGGCTCACTCCCCGACACTACACTCCATGATTGAGGGATCCAAAACCCTAGTGGATGAACCCCTCACCATTAGAGATTGAAGTATATGGAGTATAACTCCACATATAGAGGAATTTAATCCATCTTTAGTATGAAGGAGTACTGACTCAATATATTTAAATAGTATAGGGGACCCAATCCCTAATGAGAAAGGAGAGTATCGAGCATGGAATCACTTCAGAGATCCTTCCTTGATCACTGACATCATCATGCATTACCTAAAGAAGCACCATGCTATGAACACCTCACATATTGTCTCATATTCGACAAGAAAATAAAATATCACATTCTATGTGGAGAATAACTTATGATAGGTTAATCGAGGGAAAAATGCATCTCCCAAATAGGAGATAAAAGGTAAATATGTTTCAATATGAATACACGTATTTTATGGGTCCATATGGCATTCGAACTCACCTCAACACTGGGTCGAGTTTTCCCCAAGACACAGCTTGGAATCCCCATAATATTAAATGGTGTTTCCACAATGGAACACAATGTATATCTCCAACCATGTTCCTAGGAGTGTACACATGACACATGGCTTGGCTGGCCATGTACATCCATATGGAATGTCTAAAGGGGACAAGGTGTGTCTGACCACATAGGGTCTTAGGATTTGTAGTGATGGAACATGGGTTGGCTACCTGAGTAGGTTCACATGACTTGTGGCCCTGACCATGGAGTGTGATGGTTATCTCGATTAAATCCCATACATCATGGAAATTAATGTTCACAGTGTGTGTTCTATCACACTACATGGTGCATAGTCTAGTTTTTCACAGAAATTGTGTTCATTCACATATATTTATGATCTACCTTCCCTCCAAAAAATTAGACATTTGGACTCCTAAAATTGATGGTTAATTTCTCTATCCATCGATTCCTGACCACTGGTGGGAAAAAATTGGTTTCCAATAACCCATTGTGAATGTCTCGAAGCACCTCTCATATCCTATCACCACCCCAGATCAAAGATTCCTGATGTGTCACCCATATCCTGCATCGGAATTCATCCATTCAAAAACTATTATTATATTAATTGTTCACACATCCTACCAAAATCTAGGGGTTTTATCATCTATGAGCCCTCCCTGACAATATTGAATCACAACCCAATGTCCCAATAGATAAGAACATGAATAATAATGGGGTAAAATCACCTAAACAAGGTGATAAACATTGTTAGATAATTAAATATTGAACATTGATAATAAAGTGGGGGATGAAGTGGTGAATTAGCATATAAAAAATATAAATTTATTTTTTAACAAGTTATTTTATTTTCATTTCATGCAATGGATGGGTAATCACATATCAAAATTAGTAGATAACAACAATCTATTATTATTAAATTAAAAAGTGTGTAAATCCATAAATAACATGCCCGACAACAATTAAGGGACATTCAATAGTGATGATTGTGTGTTCCCCTGATTAAGAAGGTCTTTTTCATTCATGCTAAGCCTCTTGATTCACCTCGATCTGATCATTGATGTACTAAGATCCTGATATGTCAAATGTAGAAAAATTCCTCCACATTTTTTAATCTCCTAGAGTTATGAATATAACCCAACATATTTTCTCTTGAAGAATACTTATAGTGTTAGGAATATTTTAGGTTGTATAATTAAAATTAATAAATAATATTTTGAAACATACCCACCAATGGTCACCTCCAATGGAAAATTAGACGTCATCCAACCTTATGTAATGCCTAAGGAAAACCCCACCTTCCAAATTCAACCACAATTTTGGATACCCCATTTGATGTATCTATCATTATGAAATCCATTAAACCAATATAATTAATGAACAAGAAATAAAATATATTAATATTTATATTATATCAATATTGACCCTATCCGTGACTTGAAATCTCTTTGTGAATCATCACCTAGCCTAAAAAATATCAATTAAAATATTCTAAAGTCTTACAATGAAAAATTGAGTTACTAAATTACACCCTCCATCAAGGATCTTCAACCTAAAAACTATAATATAAATAAGGTGGGGGTATTGAACCTGCATCTATCTCTCACGATTCAATAAGCTCTCATATATGCTCCAATTATTCCAAAGCACATAAACAAATGGAATGGTCCATATATGTAGGATATTCTATTATTGATCCTCGATCATCACTGAGTTCTATATGAATATGGATCCATCCTTGATGCCAAGCTCACCCCAGTCAATACCATGTGTAAGGTTGTAAATGTACCTCATCTTTCAAGAAACTCTGAATCTGCTATGAAAGTGATCCAAGTTTGTGTAATGGATAGGTGGTAAGATACCTCCCCAAACCTATGGATTATCTCAAATGTTCTAATGAAAATTGGTTATAACTTTTCTCCCCCGATAAACATATTCAATCCTCATCATTGGGAGAGTCTCATAAATCTTGGACTCAATGCTCAAACATGATGTGACTATAACATTGATATGTGTAATATTTATACATGCTATGGGATATCCTCACACACTCGTGGATCTCGATAACCTTCTTCATCATCGTGTGAAAAATTTATGGACCAACAAGAAATTCATTTCCAATAACAGTTCAACATTAAGGGAACATGTATGGTTTCTCGTACAAGGGCTCGAAATGTTTCATGTTGATAGTAGAGTGATATCAATTAATATTATAAAAATCAAAATATGGAAAATGATACTCCCATCAGTAGATTAATTCCAACTTGAAATCTATACGGATATCCTCCCGTACCTAGATAGTCTGCTCGATTTTATAGTTCGTATAGTGATGGATCATTGTACTCATCCTCAATTGGGTGAAAAATTCCTCCTGAATTTCTATACATAACCATGACATGAACCAATCATCATAGTTGGAGAAAATATTCATGGTTTCCCCATGGAATCATACAATATCTAACACGTAAAAATGTCCCATCCTCTAAACCAATATCTACTTCCTAATGGAATTGAAGTTTTATGACTTCATAAGTTAGTCAAGAATAACCTATATAACATCATTGAATCTTGATGTATACCAAATTCTCATCAAAATTCTCATTTATATTTCATTCCTTTTCCACTCTTGGATTTTAAGAGGTTTTTTGAAACTTAATTGAACCCGGTTCACATCCATTACATGATGCAATCTGAGACACTAAGTGATGAACATAGAAAAGCTCCACCTCATGTCAAAAAATAAAAATAGTTATTTAAAGCTCTGGTATATCATTTACATAATGGGATATAAAAACATAATGGTTGTGTGAAACATCATCATAAGCTCCTCATGAAACATGACAAGAACCAACATCCATCCCTAGAAATGGGTAACATGATCCCCTCCATTATAAAATCTATATTGT
Source organism: Viscum album (assembly GCA_963277665.1). Lineage (NCBI taxonomy): Eukaryota > Viridiplantae > Streptophyta > Magnoliopsida > Santalales > Viscaceae > Viscum > Viscum album. The sequence continues at coordinate 550,478,640 of OY728121.1, forward strand.
TCATCTCTTGAAGATATTTGTTCATGTAGAACCTCATAGTTTATGTATCTTAACTGAGCCTATATAAAATTATAATAATTAGGAGGAGTCATCACTATCAACTGAAGGAATATTTCACCCATTTCCACCACTATGGTTAGATATAATGAAGACAACATCTCAGATGCCTCCTCCACTAAGTGAGTATTTGACTTATCAGAAAGGGAATATAACACCATTTTTCCCTTCATATGAGAATAGATTATCTCAAATTTAGAGTTTGGATGTAGCTCCAACAAATTCATATATATGAGGTTATAATCCCTTTAAGTGAAGATATACCTGGCACTCTAGTGGTACAAGCTTTGATAAAATCACTCACACAAAAGATAGTGCCTCAAAAATAACATAGCAAATACTACTATTACCAACTATAATTCATGATTCTTATAGTTCTGATCGTGGTGTCCCAACATCCTCGACCCGTTTCTATCACTGTCTACCTCTATATAAGCATGCAACTGATCCCATCTATGAAGGAATCAAAAACACTACATAACCTTTTCCCACTTATAAATAATAAATAGAATACAACTCGCCTACCTCATCTTGATATCCCCGATAGAACCTTAAAAATATTAGTCTCAAATAATATATTGTACTTTCCACATCAAGGTTATTAAAGGGTTTACAATATTGTTAAATTTGACCATGAACCTCATTTAATAACCTACTAAGACAAGGAAACTCGACACCTCTAACACACGCTTGGTTGGATCCTATGTAAGATCCGCGTCAATATTCTCCTTGTCCATAACTAATCCATTCTAATAGATGATATTCCCAAAAATTAGAATATCATGAATCCATAATCGGTATATCAAGAGCTTACCATAATGCTAGTAGTCCTAGAGTGAGTCTTAGACCATCCCCAAATTCTTTTAAAGATCCTACTCTGATGTAGATGAAATGAGAATGTATTCAATGAAGAAAACCAAAAATCAGTCAATATATTTTATGATAATCTTGTTTATAAGATCCATAAACATAGTGGGTGAATTCATCACACCAAAAGGAATGATCTGGAATGCATAGTGTCCGTACCGACATCATAATTCCATCATTATAATATCAACTCGACGAACCCTCTTCTAGTGGTAGTCAGACCTAATATTTATCATTGTGAACGAAATCAAACCTTTTTGATGGTCAATGAGGTCGGTAAACCTAAAAAATGGGTACTTCTTCATTATCAATACATGGTTCAGGTGATGATAATCAATACAAAGCCTCAATGTCATGTCTAACTTTTTCATGAACAAAATGGATTTTCCTTAGGGGAAAAACTGTGTTTGATGAAACCCTTCTCTCAAAGGTCCACCAATGATCCCAACATCTCATAGATCTTAGTAGGTTCCATATGTTATATAAATAAAGATAATAGTCTAGTATGAAGGTTCAATTAAACACCAAATTATATCTCCCACCACAATGGTCGTCCTAGAACATCCTTAGGATAGACATCCATATAGTTCTCTACTATTGAAGGAATCCAGATTCCTAAAGTGTTATACATTCTATGGTCTAATCATTCCAAATGACAGGTTATGGGTTGTATCATTCTGAAATTAAGACCCACTCCCAAATCATGGTATATCTCTCACTCCTAATTGAAAAATATTGTCCCATATGTCCAATGGAATCTATCTCATCTATAATGATGATAAATATGGTTCCAAACGAAGGAAAATCATTCTATACCCAAGATTATGTCATAAGGATTCATAATAATGACTAAGAGGTCACATGATAAACTCAATATAACTATAACCAACTCCCATTTACAAAAGATGTGTAGTGTTTAAGAATAACTCTCCATAGGAACCAATAGCCCTTTCTACTTGGATAAAGTATCAACTAGAATCTAAATATCCCACGAATGTGGTAAAGAGATGAAAGAATGACTTATTCAAATGTCTCAAAGTATTGTTGAATGATTATAAAATAAACATATTGTACCTCAAATCATCTCATGTGCTATATGGTCATAGACCTCTATTGCACGTAGCTACCCACAACCTCAACCACTTACTCTCTCAGCCTAGAATGGGATTCCTATTTTTGTGGTGGAAGTAGCTCATACTGTCCTTCTTCATAAGTCTGTCTCCCCTCAAGAGATCAACATACTCCTCTATCTACACTACGTCCCTACGGACCCCTTTACCATGTAAAAGAGATATATAATCCTGATGTTGATGTAGTCGTGGTAGTCTATCCACCATCTTCCTATACTCATAAGCACAATGTGTCAGATATCATGTTCTCTAAGACCCATCCTATAACAAAGAAAATATTAACCATTAATTTGCTATATGGATCCTATACATGACCCAAGATCTGTATATACATTCATCTGAGTACGATAATGAAAATTCCCCCACAATCGAGTCCTCGACGGTTGAAACTTAATTGCCACTACTGACAAATCAGCCATATGATGTCCACCCCTAGCTATAACCACCTGGTATTCCGATTATAAGAAGATATAAATCACTAAATCCAAATCTTGAACTTCTTTATAGTTCCTAAGTCACATTGAATCTATGATATCACAAATGTATCATCAGAGACCCTACTCAAATTGATGTTCCTAAATGAGATCATCCTACCCCATATCAAGGGAGTAACGCATGAGGTCAGTGATCCATGTAGTATATTTTATGACTAACATTTCATGATTATATAGATCAATAATATCCTAAATGTATATAGATCATATGCAGGAGGGGTATTACTGGTCATGAAACAGCTGTTATAAGTCTGTCTATGAGTGTGTCAACTTATCATGGGTCTACATCATCTGACTCCACAAATGCTAAACATTCACATGAATAATTCTGGCCATAAGAACTACCATAAAATCCATTAGGGTCTAAACAAGTTTGAAAATGATGACCACTAAATCTGGCCAATCATCCACTACCTAAATATCTATATCACCATAAATCCATAGTGTTTTCTATATATGGAACTCATGTAACATGATGAAACTACATAAATCATCATCAGGAACTATTAGTACTATATACAGCTCAAAATGTGGGGATTCTACACCCTATCCTCCTGGAGGAAACACCTCAAGAGTTCTCTCAAAAAAGGAGGCATCATCTCTCAAAGGAACATTATCATGATCATGTATTGGTATCATAACAGGTGGTCTTCATGGAGGAATACCGAAAGTGATCATGGTGTACCATAGTTAGATGAGTATATATATCGGTAAATCACTCAAGAATGATAGTCAATGGACTCAATCATATATGATTCATGTACAATATTTTTTTTCAATTAATGCCTTGGTATGTTAATTGCAACACCCCATGTTTTCCTAAAAATAAATAGAAATTCATGGAACATTGTTTTAAGTAGTTATTTATAATTAGCCTTTAAAACATAACCATTCTACTTCTATGTTCTGAGTTTCCTGAAACTGTCATCTACAATTTTGTTAAATATGTTATTTGGAGTCTATTGGAACCGACTTGTTTTTTTGGTGAATAATAACATACCATTATGAATAGTAATATGAATAGTGATATGACCCAAATGAATAGTAAAATTTATTATTATTTTTATTTTTATTAAGGCTTTAAGATAATAGCATCTAGGTTAATTTTTCATTGGGATATAGAAGTAGTTACAGAATTAGAATTGTAAATTTTTTTTATTAAGTATGATTTTATTTAAAAATTAAATTAATAATATTTAGAAAATTATTTTCAAACAACGGACTTCATTTTTGAAATCTACACGTCGATAAATGGTAAGGGTGAATTTCAGAAATTTTTCTAAAACAATAGATTTTTCGGTGAATAGTAGAAAATACAGTTTTTAGTTTCGGTGTGTTAATGACATCATTAATCCTAAAATAATGATGTCATAAATATGGTCGACTTGTGTATAGTTGAATAAGATATGAGGTGTCCCAAGTGGCATATACCATGAGAAAATATGATGGGAAATCCCATTGTTTTGCAAATACTACCCAAGATGTGTCCCTTGCAAATTATTAATATAATCCCTCACTTTTCCTATACATACAAACTCTTTCGTTCATTGAATTCATTCCCAATTCTCCCTCAACGAAGATCTAGCCTTTATAACATCATATTTGTCCTCCCAAGGTTCCCTCAAGCCCCCAAGGTAAAAACCTTCATGTTCTAATGGTTACTCTCCAATGTAAGAAAATTCTCAATTTCTTTCTTTTTTCCTTTCAAGTTCCCTTTTATGCAGTATAATTTTCAAGTTTCCATACAATGTTCTTATTTCCTTTTTATTCATGATATATTATGTATTATGAATCATTTCTGTTTGGGCAACCCTTTTCCCCTCTCTTCTTTAATATATTCTAAAACCATGTTGCATAGTCGTTGGGCTGCAGAATTTTTGTAAGAGATTTCTCACTTCTTCTTTTATCTTGAGTTATTTTATCATTATTACTTCATCTCTTCTTAACCAAGTTTCATGAAATATCCAGAATCATGGATATTCTGGATGATCTCATTTTCATGGAAAATTACTCATCATTATTCTTCTCCTCTTCCACTAATTTAAAGAATAAAAACATTGTCCATTTGTGATGAATTACCGACATCATGGACTATGTGATTTCAATTTCCATTAATTCTTTCAAGTCTTGTCATGAAACCATTTATATGGTTAAACCAGGTTATAATATAAGATTTATGACTCACCCCTGGTTCTGGAATGCTTTTGTACTCATGGTTCTAATTTATAAGACAAAACAAAGTTGTTATTATCAAATAACCACCTAAATGATCTAAACGGACATCATTAATGTTCTAACTTATGAATCATCCTAATTTAGGAATTAATAATGATTAATGGAAGAATTTATGTTATAGTATATATGTAAATACTAATCCATTCCAATTCTGGAGTTTCACTTCCAATCGACAAGAATGTCCATCATGAACCAATCATGGAAATCATGTTATGAACTCACCCAAAAAACAGTGCAAGGAGCAAAATACAAACAATTATAGGTTGAAATGATGGTATGAAATGATAATATATGATTTTATAATCATGAAAATGTTTCTGTAATATACTAATAACACACTTTTAACCATTATATAGGAAGTTTAAACAAGTTTTAAGTAAGACAAACCCATGGTAAGGGAATTCTTAACCTGACATCTATTCTTTGGGTTAACCTTCTACTTCTTTATTTATGTGAAATTTAAATTGTTTGTGTGATGGGTTATGTTTATATTATGTTCTATAATGTATATTTACAGTATATATAAATACTTCATCCACTCTTTTAAGTATCTCTTGAATTGTATGATATTTATAACGGTTTTTTCATTAAAAATTCACTTTTGAAATTCGGTTTTACGAAATTCAAAAGTAATGTTTTTATGGAATTATTCATGTTTTATGATTATTTTTTGGTTATTGGGAATTATTTATTATTAAGTTTGGGACCTATATCTCCCTCCAATGCATTGGGTATGATTACGTAGGAGGTCAGTCGTATGGTTACTACAAGTGTAATGTCGATGGTTACACAAAGTAAGGTAGTTGTGAGGGTTATAAATTATAAGGTATCAAAGAATGGTTACAAGATTATGTATGTAATGCCCCAGGATACCTCAGTGATTATGTTTATGTTCTCATGTATTTATAGATCTTTTTTATATATGAGTGACAAGAATGTCTTTTGAAAATTGTTTTCATACGTTACGAGTATTCATGGACTAATGTGTTTTTTTCTTTATCCCTTACTGAGTTGTTGTGATCATCCCAAGTTTTTAAATTAATTTCACAGGTTAATGGATTGGTATGAAAAGGATGGAAGATATGTTAAATGTTGATGAATTTTCAAAGAGTCTTGTTTTAATATTTAATGTTTTATATTTTCAAAAAAATGGAAACTGTCATTATAGTATCCACTCTATAATAATGTGTAATGTTATGAATGTTTTTTCCTAATTATCTAAAGCTCTAAACTTGAAAAGATCCTCAATGTAAAAGGAATTGTTTTCTTGAATAAATTGAATATTATGTATGTAATAAGGTCGGGTCTTTATAGTTGGTATTATAGGATGGTTTGGATAACTTTAGGGGATAAGGTGATTTTAATAGAATGAAATAATTTATTTTCAATCTATGTTTAATTTGAAATGTTATAGCATTTAAAGATTACCATATTGACTTATCACAGACATGTTTGTTCAGAATGGTTATTCACAGAAGGAACATGGATGCTGAAAAACAGAGGCACTGAGAAAATGAAATCCTTCCAGAACTATAGCCCGGAATGGTAGGGATTGGAAACGAGTAGTTTGTGACAGTAATGGCTCTGCTGACACATGTAATAAATAGTGGTGGCATCCATGCAATAGGACCAATAGAGGTACCACAACGGAACATGATAGTTGTGGAACATTTTATGAGACAACATCCTCCTGCATTCAATGGATCTTCTAACCCAGTATCATCTGAAGGATGGATCAAAGCCCTTGAAAAGATATTCGATGTTATGGGATTTTCAATCAATCCAAAGGTATGTCTTGCCATTTATTTTTTTGAAGGGGAAGCTAATCAGTGGTGGTCAATGGTACGGAATATCAAGGGTAGAGAGGATTTTCATGCCATAGAGTGGGATGAATTTAAAAGTATTTTCCATGAAAAATATTTTCCTCAGGTGGTACGACTAAGAATAGAGAAGAGATTCCTTGAATTGAAACTGAAGGAGGAAGGTTTAGTGGATGTGTATCAATCGAACTTCACCCGACTGGCGAGGTATGCTCCAAATATTATTCTGGGTCATGATAGAAAAATCAACCACTTGTACTCAGGATTGAAGCCAACTTATCAAAGGGTGTTGGCCTCTCATGAATTCAAATGTTTTGAGAAACTTTTTTGATGTGCTAAGAGGGTAGAGATGGAGTTTTCTGATGATCACATGCATTTTGAAAAAATTGAAAAGAAGAGTTCTAGTTGGAAAGCAATGTGTAAGAATCAACCAATTAAATTTAATGGTAATAAAATCCAATTTCTAGTTTGTGAAAAGGGTGGAAAGAAACACCCTGGGGAATGTCTTAGAAAATCTGGGATTTGTTTTAAATGTTGTAAGTTTGGACATGTGTCCCAAGATTCCAATGAAAATGATCTTACGAATAATCCTGATAAGCAAATTTTAAAGTGTTTTGAATGTGGTGAAATGGGTCATTATGAAAATGTCTGCCCAAAGAGAGATCTGAATGATGCAAAGAATCTAGACTACATGTAAAAAGGTGTAGTGAGATCCTTTGTGACTACGTTAGTAGATGTTGGGCCATCCAATGAAGTTGAATTAGGTACTTTGTCTGTTCACTCAAATTTTTCTAAAGTTTTGTTTTATACGGGGTCTATACATTCCTTCATCTCTGAGATATTTTTTGGTAAATTGGAAGTATCACCCCAACAAATGAGACCTGAACTTGTTGTTAAAACACCAGGGGGAAATGTTATAGCTAGGATGTATTATAAGAATCATTCAATTATGGTTTGTGGAAAGACATTCCCTGCAAACCATGTTGTTTTACCCTTAGTGGAGTTTGATGTTATTCTGGGGATAAACTGGCTTTCTGATTATCATGCTAAGATAGACTGTAGAGATAAAGAAGATGTTTTTTAGAAAGAGCTTTAATTTGTATACAAGAATGAACCCATACAATTGGTAACATATTAGGAAGCTGAGAAACGTTTGAAAGATGGAAATGAAAGTTATCATGCTCATATTGTTAAAATCAAGGGAACTATTAAAATTAATGATGTTCCAGTGGTAAATGAATACCTTGATGTTTTTTCTGATGAGTTACAAGGTGTCATACCTAATCGACAAGTCAAATTCACAATTGGATTAGTTCTTGATGCGAACCCAATTTCAACACCCCCATATCGTATGGCTCCAATAGAACTTCTTTAATTGAAAAATCAGTTATAGGAATTTCTTGACAAAGGCTTCATTCATCCTAGAACTTTACCATGGGGAGCCCCTGTGTTGTTTGTTAAAAAGAAAGATGGTTCCATGAGACTTTTCATTCATTATAGAGATTTGAATAACATCACTGTTAAAAACATGTATCGTTTGGATCATATTGATGACTTGTTTGATCAGCTCCAGGGAGCTCAGTACTTTTCCAAGATTGACATGAAATCCGGATACCATCAGCTAAAGGTGAAGGAGGATGACATCCAAAAAACAGCCTTTCGTACTAGATATGGGCATTATGAATTTTTTGTTATTCCGTTTGGATTAACTAATGCACCTGTTGTATTCATGAATCTTATGAATAGGGCATTTCATGAGTTCTTGGTTATGTTTTTTGTTTTATTTGTTGATGACATTCTAGTATTTTGTAAAAATAAAGAGGATCATGAAAAAAATCTATGGGTTGTTTTACAAACATTAAAAGAAAATAAAATGTGTGGAAAATTCAGAAAGATTGATTTTTGGTTGCAACAGATTTCTTTTCCTAGGTACATTGTAAATAAGGATGGAATAACAGTTTATCATACGAAAACAAAAGTAGTTGATGAATGAACAAGAGCCACAAATGATACAGATATTCGTAGTTTTCTGGGATTCACATGTTATTAACGACGATTTTTAAGATCTTTGCATGGTTATCTAGCCCGATAACTAAGTTAACACGGAAAGGGGTTAAATTTTTTTGGACATAGGAATGTGATGTTTGTTTTAGGAACTAAATAAGAGATTGGTGAATGCTCCATTTTTGGCCTTACCTTCTTGAAATGGTGAGTTTTTCATCTACAATGACGCTTCATTGAAGGGACTCGGTTGTGTTTTGATGTAGAATGATCAGGTAATTTCCTATGCTTCAAGACAAATTAAACATCATGAGCTAAATTATCCAACATATGATTTGGAATTGGCAGCTGTGGTTTTTTCTTTGAAAATTTTGAGGCATCAACTATACGGAACCAAATGCCAAATATATACTGACCATTAATGTCTAAAGTATATATTCACTCAGATGGAATTAAACATGAGGTAGAGATGATGGCTAGAAATGATAAAGTATTATGACTGCACAATCAATTACCATCCAAGAAATGAAAACAATGTGGCTGATGCCTTGAGTTGGAAACATCATGCATCATTAACCATGTTACGTTTGGAACATGATCCCCTGATTAAAGATTTGATGAATTTTGGCTTAGATGTTTTTGGTGCTAGGATTACACTAGATTTGTTTCAGGTTTCAGTGTATTCTTCATTTTCATACAAAATTATGCAAGCATAGAAGGAAGACCGTGAGCTATAGAAAAAGGTAGAATTGGTTAAAATGGGTAAGTTGCTAGAATTTAATCTTGATAAAGATTGTGTTTTATGATTTGGTAAAATTTTGTGTGTGCCTTGTGTTTCTTAGTTTAAGAAATAATTACTGTGTGAAGCTCATAGTTCTTCATTTTCAGTTCATCCTGGAAGTACTATGATGTAAAGAGACCTTCGGGAGTATTGTTGGTGGGATGGAATGAAAAGTGATATTGTTGATTTTACCATGATATGTTTGACATGTCATTAGGTTAAAGTAGATTGACAGTTACCGAAGGGAAAGCTTCAGCATTTTCCAGTACCAAAGTGGAAATGGGAGAATGTATCCATGGTCTTTGTGGTTGGACTATCAAAGACCTCTCGAGGTAACATTTCAATTTGGGTTATTATTGATTAACTAACAAAGTGTTCAAATTTTTTTCTATTCATGATACTATGACTTTGGATCAGCATTCTCGATTGTAACTCAAGGAGATTGTCAAGTTACATGGAGTTCCTCTTTCCATTATATCTTATCGAGATCCCAGGTTCACTTCGAACTTTTTTAAGGGGCATTAGAAGTTGTTGGGCACATAGTTAAATTTCAATACATATTTTCATCCTCAATCATATGGGATGTCATAATGAAAGATTAAAACGTTGGGTGATATGCTTCAAGCTTGTTCAATGTACTATCAGGGAAGTTGGGATCATTATATTTCTTTAGTTGAGTTTTCTTATAAAAACAGTTATCATTACAGTATTCAGATGGCACCTTTTGAGGCTTTTTATGGAATGCGGTGTCGAACTCCAACGTTTAGGGATGTATTCGGTGAAAGAAATTGGATGAGGCCCGAATTAGTTGATGAAGTGGCTGAAAAAAGTGAGGATGATTCAGCAGCACATGAGGCTAGCTCAGAGTAGGCAGAAAAGTTATACAGATAATAGAAGGAAATACTTCTCTTTCGAGGTAGGTGACTATGTTTTCCTTAAAGTCTCTCTTTGGAAAAGTGTGATGTGTTTCGGTAAGAAAGGAAAGGTAAGTCTGTGATTCATTGGTCCATTTGAAATCTTGGAGAATGTTGGTTTAGTTGCATACCACGTAGCTTTTCCTCCGAATTTGTTTCAGGTACACAATGTTTTTCATGTTTCGATGTTGAAAAAGTATGTGCCAGATTTATCACATGTCTTGATCCCAGAAGCAGTTCAGCTGGAAGAGATCATTTATTATGAAGAGAAACCAGTTCAGATTCTTGATCGAAGGGAACAGGTACTGAGGAATAAGGTAATCCACCAGGTAAAGGTTTTGTGGAGAAACCGCAAGGTTGAAGAAGCAACATCTGAGTCTAAAGAGTCTGTGAGGAAAAAGTACCCTCAGTTGTGTAATAAATAAATAAAATTTTGAGGACGCAATTTCAAGAAGGTGGGGAAAATGTAACAGCCCAAGTTTTTCAAAAAAAATAGAAATGTATGGAACTTTGTTTTAAGTAGATATTTTTAATTAGCCTTTAAAACATAACTTTTCTACTTCTATGTTCTGAATTTCAAGAAACGGTCATCTACAATTGTGTTCAATATGTTATTTAGGGTATATTAGAACCAACTTGTTTTTTTGTTGAATAGTAACATATCCTTATGAATAGTAATATGAATAGTGATATGACCCTAATTAATAATAAAATTGATTTATTATTATTATTATTATTATTAAGGCTTTAGGATAATAGCATCTAGGTTAATTTTTCATTGTGATATAGAAGTAGTTATAGAATTAGAATTGTTAGTTTTTGAATTAAGTGTGATTTTATTTAAAAATTAAATTAATAATATTTAGAAAATTATTTTCAAAAAAGTTTCTTAATTTTTTAAATCTATACGTCGATAAATGGTTAGGGTGAATTTTGGGAAGTTCTCTAAAACATTTGATTTTTCAGTGAATAGTAAATAATACAGTTTTTAGTTTCTGTGTGTTAATGACATCATTAATGATATAATAATGATTTAATAACTATGGTAGACTTTTTTATTTTTAAATAATATGTTAGGTGTCCCAAGTGGATTATACCATGAGAAAATACCATGGTCAAGCTCATGGTTATGAAAATACCACCCATGAGGTGTCCCTTGGAAATTATTAAAATAATCCCTGACTTTTCCTATAAATACCAACTCTTCCCTTCATTGAATTCATTCCCAATTCCCCCTCAATGATTCTCTAGACTCCATACCTTTATATCAGTACTCCCAAGGTTCCCTCAAGCCCCCAAGGTCCCAACCATCATGTTCTAATGGTTACTCTACAAGGTAAGAAAATTCTCAATTTCTTTCATTTTCCTTTCAACTTCTCTTTTATGTGGTATAATTTCCAAGTTTCCTTACCATGTTATTATTTCCTTATTATTACAGATATATTCTGTATTATGAATCATTTATGTATTGGTGAACCTTGTCCCTTCTCATCTTAAAAATTTCTAAAACCCTGTCGCATAGTCGTTGGGCTGCAGAATTTTTGTAAGAGATTTCTCACATATTCTTTTATTTTGAGTTCCTTTATCATTATTTATTCATCTCTTCTAAACCAAGTGTCATGAAATATCAAGAATCATGTATATTCTAGACTATCTCATTTTCATGTAAAATTAATCATCATTATTCTTCTCCTCTTCCACTTATTTAAATAATAAAAACATTGTCCGTTTGTGTCGAATTACCGACATCGTGGATGATGTGATTTCAATTTCCATTAATTCTTTCAAGTCTGGTCATGAAACCATTTATATGGTTGAAACAAGTTATAATATATGTTTTATTACTCACCCATGGTTTTGTAATTCATTTGTAATCATGGTTCTAATTTATAAGACAAAACAAGGTTGTTATTATCAAATAACCACTAAAATGATCTAATCGAACATCAGTAATGTTCAAACTTATGAATCATCCTCATTTAAGAATTAAAAATGAACAATGGAATAATTTATTTTACTGGATATATGTAAATACTAATCCATTCCAATTCATGAGTTTCACTTCCAATCGACAAGAATGTCCATCATGTACCAATTAGGGAAATCATGTTAAGAACTCACCCAAAATAGTGCAAGGATCAAAATACTATCAATTAAAGGTTGAAATGATGGAATGAAATGATAATATAAGATGTTATAAACAAGAACATGTTTCTGTAAAATACTAATTACAATATTTTAACCATTCAACAATAATTTTAATAAATTTAGATGTAAGAAAAACCTGAGGTAAGGGAATTCTTAACCCGACTTATATTCTTTGGGTTAACCTTCTACTTAATTATTTGTGTTCTATTTAAATTGTTTGTGGGATGGGTTCTATTTATATTATTTTTATTATGTATATTTACAGTATACATAAAAACTACATCCACTCTTTTATGTCTCTCTTCAATTGTATGATTTTTATAAGGGGATTTTCTTTAAAACTCCTCTTTTAAAATTCAGTTTTACGAAATGCCAAAGTAATGTTTTTATGGAATTATTCATGTTGTATGATTATGTTTTGGTTATTGGGAATTATTTATGATGAATTTTTGGACCTATATCTCCCTCCAATGCATTGGGTATGATTATGTTGGAGGTCAGATGTATGGTTACTCCATGTGTTACGGTGATGGTTACACAGTGTAAGGTAGCCGTAAGGGTTACAAATTATAAGGTATCCACGAATGGTTACAAGATTATGTAATTAATGCCCCAAGATACCTATATGATTATAATTATGTTATCATTTATTTATAGATCTTGTGTATATATGAGTGTTAAGCATGTCTTTTGAAATTATTTTTCATACGTTACGAGTATTAATGGACTAATGTGTTTTTTTATTTATCCCTTACTGTGATTTTGTGCTAATCCCAAGTTTTTAAATTATTTTAATAGGTTAATGGATTTTTAAGACAAGGATGGAAGATATGTTAAATGTTGATGAATTTTCAAGGAGTATTGTTTTAATATTTAATCATTTATATTTTGAAAAAAATGGAAACTGTTTTTATGGTATCCACTATCTAATAATGTGTAATGTTATGAATGTTATGTCCTAATTCTCTGAAGCTATAAACTTGAAACGATCCTCAATGTAAAAGGAATTTTTTTTTCATGACTAAATTCATGATTATGTTTGTAATCAGTTCGGGTCCTTATATTAATTCCACAAATAGGTAGTCAAAATCACAACTAATGAATACATCATCCAACATAAAAACGTTAGGTTCCCGATCTTGAAAGATACACTCAAGACACTCCCACACAATTTCCCTTTGTTTCCAACCATTCCTCACCATGTTTCCCTCTACAACATTGACATGATCATGAAACCCTTTGATACCACAATATCATGACCCCACCCATTGGGTCCATCCTAGCTAGTAGAAGGTAAAGTGTGTCAGTCCCAAGCCTACCTCCCATATGCTTGGGGATGACGACAATCAATAATAAGGTATAAATAAAATCGGAGACAAATGAATATTCACCTTTATGAAAATACAAAACCATATCAATGAAAGAGTAAAAAGGAATATAAAAAAAGATGAAAATATCATGATTAAAACCATGCATGAAATACACTATGGGCAATACATCGGATTTTGAAAATAAGAATGAAAATAATATTTGGAAAAGATACATTCCCAACTAGAAAATGTAGTTCCAACTAAACAATAACTAGAATAAAAGAAAACTCATGAGATCTATGCTACAGAAATTATTATCCGACCTAAAATTTTGGAAAATTCACCAAATAATCACTAAACTCCATGGATGTCACCACTGATCTACTAATCATATCCATTAGACATGACATATATGGGAAAGGACCATGCAGGGGTGAGTATATAAATACCTAGTGGGATGCACTAAAATCATCAAATGGAGAAATATAAATATGAGAAAAGAAGTTAGATAAACATATATTCAGAGGCAAGTGAATACCCAAAAAAAGTTTAAAAAAATAAATTCATAAGATAGGGAAAGGGGATCCCCATTTCGATAACCCAACCAAGAAAAATTATTCTACCTAAAACTCCAAAATTTTATCTCTGATTCCCATCATCATATAATACCTCACAAGAATATGTGGGGGGGTCCTCATCATTGTTCTCCAGATTTGGGGGAGCTACAACCCTAGTGGAGGGCCTACTTCACTCTAGAACTCTAATAAGGGGGTGTACCACTCTATAGATAGATGAATAACACCCTACTATAGTATGGGGGAGTACTGACTCTATCTATGTAAATCGAATGGGTGATCGGTTCCCTTTTGAGACATGGGAGTACCAACCACATCATCACTCTGATGATCCTTCCCTGATCACAAACATCATCAAACATCACCTAAAGATGAATAAAGATCATTTAACCTTACATCATATCTCATATTCCATATTAAAGGATACCATATCATTTTATATGAATAAAAAATAGGATAAGGTAATCATGAGAAAGAATCCAAGTCCCTGAGAATGGGATATGAGAGGAATAAATTTCTCGCAGTATACATGACATGTATGGTGGTCCATAGGACATACGACCTCACCTAAACTCTAGGCTGTGTCCTCCCTAAAAAAATTATTGGATTCCATGTCAAACAATAAGTTATGTCCACCCAGGGAAACAATGTGTATGTTTACATGGGTTATTAGGCATGTAAACCATGCACACAGATCTAAATCCCATGCACAATCACACAATGCATTTATAGGAGACAAGACATGTGTAAACACCTAAGTTCATGGGGAATATATAGTAGGCATGTGACATGGAAACCAGGGTAGGGTGACATAACATGAATGTTTAGCTACATAGTGTGTTATCATTAACTCAGCTAAAACCTCAGCCACTATAGAAATCGAAGTACATGACATGTTTTTATAAACAATACGTGATTCTTAGTCAGGTAGTGATCTCGAATTCCAGCTACTAGTGAATTTGGAAAAAGAGGAACAGAGCTATAAAAGATGGGGTTCCCTATACAGGGAAGGTAATAATCATTATAATGAGTAGTCTTCTTATTGACTTATACAGGATTCACAAAAAACATATACGATTTCCCTTTTCCTAGATATTTTCAAACATATAGAACCTTAGGTAATGGTCCTCATAATGGCATTACTGCTCATTAGGTTCTCTAGAACCCACGCTCCCCTAGTCTCAAGATTAAAACTGATAGATCTTATATGCTAGACACCATGTGGGGAGGAGGGGCAGTCCGTGACACCTAGGGTTATGTCATCAAGGTATTTACATTTCACTTTGGTACTGTCCACTCAATCTAGATTGAGGCCATGGAGATGCTCACCGGTATTAGACTCTATCGACAACATAATATTGTTCTCATTAAAGCATAAATGGATTGTATGCTTCCCTATAATGAACTTCTTGGAAGATGCACTACTCCTGGGTCAATATCCTATACTATAAGAAAATGCAGAGGTCTCCTCAAAAGAAATACAAGTGTTGTTCGCACATGGCATGTGGGTAATTATGTGGATGATTATATTGCTTCCATAGCTGCTCATAGTGATATTTGTTCATTCTCAATAGGAAGGATTATCTTTCAGGACGAGGGTGAGAACCTTGTTAGAGGGGATGCTCTTGGTTTACATAACATTTTACCACCTAGGTCCTGTTTTTCTTCTTATCATCTTGTTTTTGGACTTGTTTCCAAAACTATTTTTAATATTTAAATAAATAATGATGATGAATGGATCATTCCTTTTCCCATTGATTCTCAGGCTCTGGTGGCCAAAAATTGGATTCCAATCACCCAGCATGGATGTCTAATGCGCACCCTATTGATCATCTCAATTCCCATCACCACTTCAAATCCTAGATCCATGAAGAATCACCCTCATTCCACCTCTAACATATATCCATCTATAAAACAATGATACATTCATCATTCACAAAACATCCATTAATACAGGCTTTCGATTGCGCTCGAACCCATCCTAAAAATGATGAACCACAACGTCTTGGGCCAATAGAGAAAAATGCGAAGAATAGTGGTGGAAACACGAAAATAGTGATAAATTTAATTTATTTATGAGATCATAACCAACAATAATAAATTTTTTACGAGGGGGTGAATCCTAGAATAAAAAATATAAACTAGTTTTCATTAATTTATTTTTCAATTATCACATGTGATGAATAGGTAATCACAAATCAAATTAGGTAGATAACCACAATCCATGACTACTAAATCAAAAAAGGATTAAATCCAATAACAAGGTTCCCTAAATAAATTAAGGATCAATCCATGATGAAGATATTGTCCCCTATTTATGAAGAAGATATACAACATTCACTATCAGCATCTCCATTCACCTCAAACCAATCACCGACATTATTTGATCTTCATTCACCAACGATGAATGATTCCTACACCTCCCTAATCTCTTGGGGTTATGTCGATAACCCTTGAAGTTTTATATAAATCATGTTTTTAGATAAATGGTTAGGATATTCCATTTAATTAATATAAATAATTTAATTACTAATTTTTTTAACCGTACCCACCAATGGTCACCTCCCACGGAACATCCTATGCCGACCAACTTTATTTCCCGCCTTGGGTAAAACTCATGATCTATATTCAGCTATGGTATAATATTTCACATTTGAGGTATCTTCCAATGTAAAATCCATTATTCCAAAATTATGTGTGTGCATACAATAAAATAAATTAATATTTTTAATATATTAACACTGAGCCTCTCTCAACCTCGAAATCTCACGTTGTCTAATTGTCTCACTCTAAAAAGACACATTAAATTATTCAATAGTATTAAAAAGAAAAAATGGAATAAATAACATTCCACTTGTAGATATTCAATTGTAAAAAATGATTAAATATTTTTAATTTGGTGGTCCATATTTGGTAAATAGTTCTATTGTTATTTTTAGGAATTATAAATTGTAACCACCATAAAATTTAACACCTCGGAAAGGGTAAATTTTGTTAAGCCATGCTAAAATTAAATTTTATGTTCATATTTTTTCATATAAACTATTATTGGATAAATTTACTTTAACCCTCATCTCTTTAGGCACAAAATTTACCTTTTTAATGGATGTTATTTCATGAAAATGACACATATACTATATAAAAAATGAAAAATGAAAAATTCCACTCTCTTATATTAAAATATATCTTATGTGTTGACATAGGAAGAAAATAAATTTTTGAATGAATAATAATTGTTAATTTTGGAATAATTAAATTAATTTCATGTTGGTAAATTATTTTAAATTTTTAGTATTTATATAATTACTATAAATTATTATGAAATTTCAATAAAGTAATTTTTAATTAATAAAAAAATTAAATAAATGATTATGAAAATAATAAAATAATTAGATTTTTAGTGATTAATAGTGTTCAAAGAAAATTATAGATGAATATAAAAAATTATTGTTTTGTTAAAGTATTATATATTAATTAAATATTTTTCTTTGTATTTTAATTTCAAATTAAATTAATAGTTTCAAAATTTATATTAATAATATTTATAGATAAAATATTTTATTAAATGATATAAAATTAATCAAAATTTATCTTCTACCATGTGAATGTAATATGGTTTGAAATATCATCCATGGTTAATTTTTGTGTCAATTTTTAATTTATTGAGACATTATTTACCCTTTAAAAATAAAATTGTTGTCATCACTGTTAAGGTTATAATAGGTTCATTAATGGATTACACTTAGTAATACGCTTAAAAAATTAAACTATTGTCATGATTTTATTATATGATGGTATTTTAGAAAAATAAAACCATATCTATGAATCTATATATGTTTGGATGCAATTTTCTAGATAATGACCATTTTATATTTATTCATTTATGAAATTTCTAGATTCCCCCCCCCCCCAACTTATAGAAGGGAACCCATTCTCTCTCTTATTTACAACAAATTATGCCTTCTAAATGGACTAAACCCTATACTGTTATCTTATAAACATATTTATACACATTATATAATATATTTATTTCCAAAAATACCAACTCAATAATCCTTAATATTATTTAAAAAGGAGTAGTTTCAAAAAAACCAGCAATAACTATTACTTATCATATTTTATTTTTTAATTCTTCTTTAAACTCGTCTAAATATATTGTATTTGTCATAAAATAATTATATGAGTATAGTAAATATACTTAACTATTATTTTTATTTTTTAAACACCTTTATCAACCACCATTCCCATCAAATGGGAAGTGAAATTATTTTCCGTTCGTATGTATGACTTCCCGTCTCCATGTAGAGATATAATTTAGTTTTCATAAAAATGTTTAATGGATGGTTATTATGATACTTTTAATGTTTATATAATATATATATGACATAATTATACTTCAAAAATGATAACATAATATCTAAATTCTTATACTTGATTCCATTGGAAAACCATAACGTCACCCATTTATACATGCGGACTACCACATCCATGATGCCAACCGATTCATTTTTCATTTCAATTTTACATGGATGTCAATAAAGATTTATTTTTTTGAATATATAGGATTTATATGTTATAATAATAATAATAATAATTTTTGGTGATTTATATTTTACCATTCCTTCTTTCCATACATCGAAGAGTGAATACATCGTTCATGCGTACATACAACATAACATCTCAAAGATCCTTGTAATTGATTATTCAATATCTAAATTTTATGGATGAATATATATATATATATATTTATCATTATTAACATTATAAAAATTATGTTTTCATAATCAATGCATAAGAACAAAAACTACCGATCCAAAATTCTTATAAAAAATTGTAACAGTTAACACTTGAAAAACGGAAATTTGAATATGGAATTTTTGAAAAATGGGAGGTAAAATATTATAAAGGGATAATATATGATGTTATATGTATATAAATTATTTGGTTGTAAAATTATAATAAATTTAAATTTATTATTAATGTGTTTAGATTATTTTCTAAGTAAGTGGAACATAGGTTAAGGGTTTTATGTTACAATCACATTGTTTATCAGGATTGTTGATGAAAAATATTCCACCGATGAAATTTCTTATCATACCCATCAATAAAATAAATAATTATATTCCACTATGGTTATTTATTTAGAATTTATTTTTTTCATTTAATTTTTTATACTTTATGTACTGAAGATACCAGAATAATGATTTTATGGAAGATTTATATTATTTCTCTCTTCAGTAAAAAATCCATTCTCTTTAATTTCCATGTATTCATAAATAAATTTCAATAATGTTTTTAAATATTATCCTATATATATTTAAATTATTTTTTCTGCATGTTTTTTATTTTAGAAATATCTTTAAAAGGAATATTTTTTGAATAAAATACTTTTTCCCTTTTTACCGAAAATATGAAAGGAATATTTGTTTTAATACACATGACATGAAAAGACTTTCCTATTATCATAAAATTTTAATTATTGGATACTTCATTTAAATTTTTCTAATTTTCTATTAAACTGAAATGTTGTCATTAATATTTGTAAAATTTTAAAATTTAATGATTAGATTTCAAAATTAAATGGATATTTTCATTCAGTAATATTCTAGATATCTTTTAAATGTATTTTAATCCAAGGTTTCATCCATTGATGTTACATATTCATTAATGGGGACATGGTTAAATTTTAAATTCTAGATTCACTATTTTGATGGATTGAGATGATTTGAGGATTATTTTATGAAACTAATTTATTTTACATAAGAAAATTATGTTATGAAATTAATCTATTTTCTAGTGTATATTCTATGATGAAATAATGAATTATTTATAAAAACCATTCCCTTTTAATGGGTTATGATATGATTAATGATTTGTGATCTTGTGTTACACATATGTATGATTTTCATTGTGTGAGGGGTGCGGAAGGAATTATATAACCCTCCAATGAACTAGGTAAAGAAGTATTTCTCTGGAGGTAATCTGGACTAGAATGGCTAGTGAACCCATTTTAGTAAGGGTATCTTTCAACTATGAATATATTGGGATTGAACCATGATTATTACGATGGATTGGGGAGTGATCCCAATCAACTATGATAGTATTGAAAATTCTCCTTAACTAGTAACGAAATGTTTTTATGATTATTTTTATTCTAAAAACTAATGTGTAGTGTCAATGTTATGCTCTTATTGCACTTTTTTTGATTCATTTATTATTAGAGTCTTTTGAACTATAAAACTTTTTATCATGACTCGATATTATGTTTAATGATATATAGTGACACATTTTAAATTTTCATTGTCTTGTTTTCATACCCTTTTGATATTATTATATTTATGTGATCATTGATATCTACCTTGTTTATCCCTATTGGGTATCAGAGCTCAGCCTTTCTTATGTTCCCATTCTCAAATTTATGAATAATTTTATGAATTATAATAACTCTAATAAGGTTTATAGGTATGATGAACATAGTGGGAGATGATGTAGTTCACATATGAACCAGCTTATGATGTATCCATGAATCAAAACTCACTAAACCTATATGATTCTGGAATGGATTGTAATTTTATGTAATAAATTTCAAATATTAATATGTGATATCAATTTATGAAAAGCATGGGCTACTACAAACAATATCATAAAAGGGTTCAGTTACCTTTGGAAATTAGGATGATAAAAAATTACGTAGAACACTTTGGATAATCAAACATATATGAGAATGTCCTATGATATGGTAAAAAATGAATGTAGTTTTATAATACATATCTAGATACTACAAGCGGATGGTTTTTTCCAAAATATTCTTTTAGGTGTAATAACGTGAAAAAAAATCATTGATTATATCTTGGCCATTATTATGGTGCAAGGTTAGTGTCCCCTAACTATGCACATGGATTAACAGTCCCAAGGGATAAGATTTGATACCTGATGTTTTATTTATGAACCACTGTGAAGGATTTAAATATATGATAATGCTGAATGACCTAGATTTAACCTAATATCTAATATATTGGAAATAATTTTTCAATATTTAGATTTTTTATATATGAGTTTTCTTGATTATGTTGTTCTAAAATATGATTATTATTTATCAAACAATATTTTTAGGTATTAGTAAATGGATGGAACTTAATGGAATCAATTTAATGTAGAATGTCAGGGAAAATGAAATGATTTTACTCTGAAAAAATAATTTTTATTAGATATGGAATTCAAAACCATATATATATTCCTGAAAAAATTTCTCAAGCAACGAATCATGTAGAAATTCAAAATTTGAAAATGTGGGAACAACATTATGTTTAGTCCTTAATGAAGTAAATTAAACCCTATTTTTGTTGATATACTAATCCACTAGTTTTTTAGAAATGGATCAGTTATATTGAATTGATATTTTCCTTCATCCAATGTTTATATCATGAATAATAAATTTTTCTATATATATTTTTGATATAGGAGAATATCAATGGTGGAATGTTCTCATGTATATAAGGAAACATGATGAAATTGAATTCATAGAGTCAGGTTTGTTTAAGATATAATTTTTCAATAAATGCATTCATCGTATTTTATGTATGAAAATAGTTAAATAATTCATTGAGCTACACCAGAAGAATGATAAATCTATTGGTACATATAAGGTAAATTTACAATATAATTTTCATGTTGTTCTAGTATTTTCATCTAAAAATAATGTACAGTTGATCTATTATTATGTGGCTTAAAAAATTATCTAAATGGAATTAGCATTAATAGACTTCAATAGTTATGAAGAAATCATTTGATGTTCTATGAATATAGAAAACGAAATTGGATTTTCAATCAATCTCATGGATTTGATAATAAAAGAGTGAATGAATTTAATGAAAATTATAAAAGACATAGAGATAGGAATATGATATTTCCTTAATGCTCGATGTG
Organism: Viscum album; assembly: GCA_963277665.1. NCBI lineage: Eukaryota > Viridiplantae > Streptophyta > Magnoliopsida > Santalales > Viscaceae > Viscum > Viscum album. The sequence continues at coordinate 550,500,898 of OY728121.1, forward strand.
TGGAAATAAACATAAATAAAATTATCATAGTGGGACTGGTAAAAAAATTTATGTATCTAAATGAAGTACACCAAGAAATCAAATTCTGAAGTTATGGGAAGAAGTTACCTAATGATGTGAATAGATATAAAGCTTCATAGAATCCCTACCCACACTATAGAGTTCTAAATTCAAGGAGTACGAGAAGAATTCTAAACCATGATACAATATGAAGGTTATTAATGATGAATGAAATACAAAACCTCTTAATCATATAGATAAATGGAAACAACATGAAAAAAATATATGCTGGGGATTATGATAACTACACGGTGAATGATACAAATACCTCCACTCAAGAACTTCTAATGTCTTAATAGAATATTGATCTAACCACTCTATTATATGTACTTAAAATTCAAAGGGTACCAAAATACCACCCGAATGGTTAGATGTAAAATTAGTTGTGAAACCTCCTAATTATATAATGATCACATCATAAGTATATTATTCTTCACAAGTTGATTTTTTGAAGGAATTTGATTCATACATATCTTGTTATTCTCCCATTCCTAATTTGATGTTATATTAGGAAAAGATTGGATTTCTATATATAAATCCTAATCAATTTTTTTAGGAAGGGAATTCACATTTGATATTCCATACTAACCTAATATTTTCTATAAGTACAATGATAAACATCAAATTATAATGGAAATCAAATCCATTATATATGTATTGATTCCTATTATAAAGTGGTGTTTATATAATATGGTTGTGGAGAAATATAACATTGATGATATACCTATTTTATGGGAGTTTTTAGATATATATATAAAATAATTTCCTTCTCTTCCACCGAATCATGATGTATATTTATCAATAGAAAAAATATTTGGTTCCACACCAATTTCAAAGAGAATATATATATTTTCCTTGATTGAGTTGTTGAAATTGAAAAAGAAACTTGAGGAGGATTTTTATAAAGGACACATTCAACCATGTGTGTCACCATGGGGTGCACCAATTCATTTTTCTATGAAGAAAGATGGAACAATGGGAATATGCATTGATTTTTGGGAACATCACAGTATCAAAACCAATAATAAGTACCATGTGTAACATATTTGTGACTTGTATGATAAAAATTGTAGAGATAATTACATTTCCAAGATTGATCATCATTCTAGATATAATCACATTTGGGTCAAGCAGGAGGATATACCTAATAAATAATTCTGTACAATTTTTAAACACTATGAATTTATAGTTTTAAATTTGGACCTACTAATTCCCCCATTATCATTATAGATTAAAAGATTGGATTCATTAGAGATTATATTGTTCAGTTATTGTTAGTATTTATAGATGATATTCTTATATAATTAATGAGGAAGGAAGATCATGGAGAACAACTTAGTATTTTATTGAAGACCCAAAGCGATGAGAAGTTGTTTGAAAAATTGACAATATGTAAATTTCATCTACATAAAAGAGTCATTTTTCAATTATATAATAGTTAGTGAACATATACCTACAGATGCATCAAATATAGAAGATATTGAATGTTGTACAAGACAATCCAATGTGACTTAGATCTACAGTTTTCATGGATTTTAAGGATATTATCAAAAAATATGGGGAATTTATTATGACTATCTGATCCACTCAACAAGATTGCATAAAAGGGATCTAGGTTACATTGGAAGGATGAATGTCAGGAATTTTTCATGGAATTAAATTGAAGGTTAATCATCACAATATTGATAACATTAACCTGTAGAAAATAAAGGATTGTAAAATGTAGTGAGACATCAAATAAGATATTGAGATGATTTCTTATGAATAATGATATGGTGATTTCTTATACCTCTTGAAAATTGAAGGTTGATGAGAAACATTACCCAACTCATGACTTGGAGTTAACTATAATAGTTTATTATTAAAAAATTGTTTTATTATCTTTATAGATAAATTTGATATAAATATATATATACTGATCATAAATGTTAAAATTATATATTCATTGAAAAATAGAAAAACACTAACTCGAGATGATGATTAGACTTGATTAATGATTATAAATGCTCAATACATTTCCACCCAAGGAAATAGGACTATGAGGAATATGATCTTGGTCTAAATGTTGATGCTAGCATATACATGACGAGGATGAAAAATGATCCGATATTTCTATATTTACGAAGGACAAATTTTGAAATCTAGAAGGATGGAGAGATATATTATCTTTCTAAAATGAGTGTTCAACTATATATCCGTGTGACGATTATGTATTCATATATAGAAAATGTGGAACTATATAAAAAGTTCATAAATGTTCATGATTTCACAAATTATGACGATGGAATTAAAAAGATAAAGAATATTGTATATGTTCCATCTATACAGGACATGAAAATGGATATGTTGGATAAGACTCATAGTTTATCATTATCTATTATCTTATATGTATAAATATATTTGCATATTTGAAAGAGTATTTGTATTGAGCTAGTTTGTAGAGAGATATTGATAAGTATATGTTTTTATGATTGGTATGCTACAAAGTTATGTCCAAGAGGTAAAAGTATAATGGGATAATAAAATCATTACACATATCACAATGGAAATGGTAAAACATCAACATTTTTTTCAACAGACTCCAAATAATTTCAAACGGAAATAATTTCCATTTGGGATGTAGTCGATCATCTTACAAAGTCAGCACATTTCATTACTATTAGAGAATATATTTTTCTCTTTTTCCACTTAAAATAATATATATTAATGTTGTCGTAAGGTATCATGGAGTATCAATTTCTGTTGAATGTAATCATGATTTGGTGTTTATCTTGATCTTCTGGAGAAGTATTTTGCAGGCTCTAAATACATAGTTGAGTATTAATAAAACTAATCATCCTTAGATATTTTTTTATTCTAAGATAATCATTCAATCCATCTTATATTTGATGAGATATTGTTTTCTAGATTTCAATAGTAGTTGGGATCAATACCTTCTTCTAGTCAAGTCTTCCTATAATAATTTCCTTCACCTGAGAATTTATATGGCTCCCTATGAATCTATCTATGGAGATATGTATAGAATTCCAATGAACAAGGATGATTTTAAAGAAATAATTATATCTTGACATGATCTATCTTAGGAAATAGAAGAGAAATTTAGATATTTTCAACATAACATAATGGAATCTCAGAGTCTATTGAAAAGTTATATTGAAAATAATTAGTGAAATCTAGTGTTCAATGTTTGGAACAATGTATTTATATGAATTTATCCATGTATAAGGTTATGATATTATGAAATATGGGAATGATGACCCATATTTATATTGGTCCCATTGAGATTACTAATAAAGTAAAAGTGATATCTTATCAGATGTCACTTCAACCGATCATTTTTTTAGTTCATAATGTACACCTTATATCCTTTATGAGGATATACATACCTGGTCCTTTACATATAATGAACTCAGAGGTCATTAAACTTGATCATGATCATTCTTATAAAGAACGTATGATCTAAATATAATAAAGTAGATAAATATTTTAATGAAAAATTAAAACTCACTTAGTTAATGTTCTCTAGTTGAATTATAAATTTTAGGAAACTACTTGGGAATAAGAGTATATAATGAAACATATATATATCCTCAATTTTTTGTATTAGAGTAATGTAATTTCAGTGGTGAGATTTATTTTCATAGGGATAAAATGTAAATACCTGAGAATTTATTATTTATTTCTTTTCAAAATAATTTATTTCTTTATTATATTTATTTACATGCAATACAAAGTTTAAACGAACAATGATATACTATTAAAAATTTATTATTTAATGTGATAGTTATCACCTTAACATTTGATTAAAGGGTTTTAATAATACTAAATAAATTATTAAATGTGTTTGGTTTACATATGTATCAATTTAATACATTTATTATGAATTAATGAGAAATGAAAATTAAAATCATTTGAAAATAAAGGAGTTTTTTTTGGGAAACTCATTTTTATGAACACAATTTTTTATTTATTTATAAATTTAAATAATCCCAATTATTGAAAAACATTAAAAAAATTCCTATATTATATATTCAATATTTTTTAAATATTCATCTATTTTTTTCATGTCATGGGAAAGTAATAAATCCAATTTTATACATAATAATGATTTTTCATAAAAAATTGGTTTCATCGTGTTTTGTGAACTTATTATAAAATTAATTTCTACCACCTAGAATAATAAAATAGTTAATAATGGATTCCTTTTTTAGAATTAGTAGCTATAAATTTTGTAAATATAATCCTTTTATTTTTTGGCATTATGAATAGTAATAATGATAAAAATTATCACCTCAATAATCTGTAAATCAGTTTATCCTGAGTTAAAACTAAATAGTATGGTGTCAATTTTCTATATTAATTATTATTGGATGAAGATAAATTATCCCATATCAGTATAGAATATTAATTAAATTATTTATGGGACACCTTTCCCTAAAATGACATATATATTATTTGTAAAGAAAACTATTAAAATGTCACATTTAATTCATTAAAATAAATATTATGTGTCAACATTAGGAAAAAATATGTTTTGGAAGAATATTAATGTTTATAGTGAATGAAATAAAATTATTTCCATGTTGGTAATTTATTATGATTTTTAATTAATTATAAAATTACCTTAATGTCATATTAATCACTCTTGAAATATTTCTTTAATTGATAGAAAAATAAAATAATTGATAATTAAAATAATAAAAGTAATATTATCTCATTGAGTGGTGGTCTTCAAGGAATATTATATATGAATATAAAACATTGTTGTTTTTTAAAAGGTCATATTTCAATTCAATATTTTTGTTGATGTCTTTAATGTCAAATTAAATGAATTGTTACAAAATTGTAATTAATGTTTTTTTAAAATAATTAAAATTTAATTAAATGATTTAAAATTAATAAAATATTATCTTCCACCAAGTTAGTGGAATATGGTTTAACGTATAAGACATGGTACATTTTTCATCCCCTTTACTATTTATGGTAACACTCATAACCCATTAATATTGAAATAATTCTTGTCATTACTAAGGTAAAAATACATTAACTGAGGGATTAAACCAAAATATAAGGACTAAAATTCCAGATCAACCTATGATTTTTTTATTGGTTAATGTGATTTGAACAAAATCATTCATAGCATAAAAAATATATAAATTTGGTTGCATCTTTCTAGGGAATGAACTTTTTATATTTTTAATTTTTTTAAAATCCAATAGTGATGCTCCCCTCACTTATAATAGGGAGTCCCTTGTTTCTCTTATTTGCAACACATTGATCCATATATATCAACTAATAAGTATAAAATTAACTTCCCAATATAATTATCCACACTTTATAGGATATATTGCTCCAATACATCCATCAAATGGACCCTTAAGAGGAGATCTAAATGAGTTCTTTCAAAGAGCTCTTAATCACCAAAACTGATCACATTCTTTTTTAATTATTCTTTTACATCCTATATTTTCTTTGTATATATAATAAAATAAAATATTATGTATTTTTAATAAATTAATTGATATTATGATCATTAATTCAAGATTATCTAGAAATATTCCATCAAATGGGATGTGAAAGTGTAACTCGTGCATACATACATCTTACCATCTGCACACAGTGAAAAACCTGAATTTTTATAACCATATTTTTAAGATGTGTATTATGATGGTTTCAATGAATTTATATTTTATATGTATGAAATAATTATTCATTTTTAATGATAATTTCACATCTACATTCTAATCATCCAATCTATTGGAAAACAATATCATCGCTTGTGCGTATGTGTGGACTTCCACCTTCATAAAGCGATGCGATTCATTTTTCAATTATGTTTTTCATGGATGGTAATAAGGAAATATTTTATGAATATATATGATTTATATGAAATAATTATAATTCTCAAAATATAAATTATTATTCTCCTTTATTTCATTCAATCATTCTGAATGTGAAACCAACATTATTCTGTACATACGACCTTTTATCTCCATGAACTGTGTAATTTATTTTTCCATATATAACATTAATAGATAACTATATATATAAAGAATATATATGATATTTAATTCAAGATTAAAATTATTGATATTATTGAAATTTGATCAATGTACTAGGACCATGTTTATCAAACCAAAATTCTTATAAAAAATGAAGAAGTCAATACCTAGAAAAAAACATTAACAATGAATTATTGATAAATGGGTGTTAAAATGTTATAAATGGATCATATATGATGTTATAAGTATTAAATTTATACTAGGATAAATTTATAATAAATTTAATCAAATTATATAGTATTTTAATGTTCTTTAGAAGGATGTGGAACTTAGGGATGTGGTATTAAGTTATAATATCATTATTTATCATGATTGTTTATGATTAAGTTTTAGATGATGAAATTTGATGTCATACATATAAATAAAATCATGAGTATTCTTATTATAGGGTTATTTGTTGAGAATACCTATTTTTAATTCATTTCTCTCACCTCATGTACTCTTGAGATAAGATGATTTTTTACTAGAAAATAAGTATATCTCTCTATTAAGTTGGAAATATATTCTATTCAATGAAAATATTTTCTATGAATTCTTCCAAGAAAGGTTTTACTATTACAAAAATATTATTTAGAGTCATTTTTATCAAATTTTATTTTTTATAAAATGGATTAAATGTACTATTCTTATAATTTTTTTAATGTGCATCTTTTTTTGTTTTGACTAAAAATATAAAGGGAATATTTGTTTTATCATAACAAACATGAACCAAATTTTTTTATATAGATAATGATCAATGCATTGAATAATATATTACATGATTCTATGATTATTTTAAAATAATATTTTTCCATAATTATTTGGAAATATTTATATTTTAAATAAGTTATCTCAAAATGAAAACATTATTTTCTTCAAGAAATAATCCAGATAACTTTTAATGGTATTTTTATCTATGATGAAATCCATTGATGTTACTTATTATTTAATATGGATATAATCAAAGTATATAATTCAATTTATTTATTTTTGTGGATTATAATGATTTAAAGTTGATTATATGAAACTTATTTCTTTTAAATGGCTTAATAAAGTTATGAAATCTATTTTTTTCACTAGTTATGCTATGATGATATGAATAAATATTTATGAAACCCATTTTATTTTAATGGATTATTTTAAGATAAATTATTAATGATATTGATAAACCCATATTTATGACATTCATAATGTTATGGGTTGTTCCAAAATAATATATCCTTCTAATGAATTGGGTAAATATGGATATATCATGAGGTAAATAAGACCACAATAGGGTGTAAACCCAGTTTAATAATGTAAATTGTACACTATGATAGTTTTTTGAGTGAATCATTACGACTAAAATGTTTTGATGAGTAATAAAATATTCTACGATAGTCTTGAAAATTATTCTTGACTACTAAGGAAATGATTTTTATGCTTAATTTTATTACATAAACTTATGTATTTTTCCATTATTATAATCACAAGGAATATTATTTATTATTAATATGGGATTCATATCTTATGTATTACCATGATTTATTCCATGGATAAATATTGTGATCTATTAGTCTCATTATGTAGTTTTAAAATTATTTAGTCATGATCTCATACCCTTATTCACTTTTTATATTTAAGTAAAGATTCATATATCCCTAGTTTTCATTACTGAGTATCCTAGATAACGATTTCATATATTTTATTTCTTGAATTTATGAAGAATGGTATTATGTATGATATGAATATGAAGGGTTGTAGTTATGAATAATTTAGCGGGAGATGATTCCGTTCACTTAAGAACTAGTTTTTATACATCTATGGTTCTGAAGGGAAAAGAAATATATTATTATATCATGGATATTTTTATTATGTCATTAATATTCACCAATTAATATATAATAAATATGTCTGAATTTTATGGTTCTCTATATATATTTTAGAGTCCTAGGAGAGGTACACAGATCATGGGTTTTCTATGTTATTGTTTTAATTGAGAGTTCATGAGAAATTAAAATATATAAAATGAAACTTTTTAAAATTAATGGCTAATGGGATTTGGTAATATTTTTATCCTTTAATATACGGCTCACGAAAATTTTCATCATGATGTTCAGGAAGGATAGGTTCAACTCGAAGAACCGATTGACTGAAAGTGGTTCAAATTAGTTGTGGAGGATGATTAGTGGAATTGGATGTTTCATGCCAGTCTGTGAAAGGATTTTGTGAAGTATGAGGGTAACATCTATGGTCTGGAGATAGAGAACTTGTTAGAGGGTATTGATATCATTAATATATTAATCTAGGATTAGGATGAGTATTGCATCCCATTAGTAGTTGGTCAGATGAGGGGTGCAGTGTATTAATGGATAATGTTATATCTTAGGGAGTGTAAGGCGGTTGATTTTTCATTTGTACAATTCTAAAAGTATTTGGGATCAGAGTTCATTTAATAGACCATGATAGTATTAAAGAGGAATGAGATACACTATCTTCTGCAATGAAGCATGTCCTTGAAAGAGCCTATAATTAGGTTCATGTATATTTTATGTTTTTCCTGCAATCATTTTGCAGATGATGAGCCTTGTGTGCAGTTCCTCAAGGTGACACTCAACCCTTTTATCAAGTATGAAGTATCATTTTTTTCATATTAAATGATTTTGGAGGAAATGAAGAAGGTGGAGGTGATTAGGTGTGTTAAATTGTGAGGTGGGATACCATGAGAGGGGAACCATTAATATATCAGAATGAGTATAGGTGTCCACGGAATATCTTAGGCACCATGGGAATCAATGATTCTACCATTGGGGACTCTAAAATAGAAGATTAATTTTTTACCCTTCTAGGTCCAATGACTTATATGATTTTACTTGGGGATTTAAGACAATTTTAATTATATGTGGGGGATGGGGTGATTATTAGTATCAGATCCTAGGGTTACTCATTTAATAAAAGAGTGGTTCTAGAAATTTTTAGCAATGGTCTTAGAAGAAATCATTAACAAGGATATTTCATCAGCAGGGATAAGATTTCAATACTCCATAGAGTGGAGATGGGGAAACTAAGAGACGATATAAGGATGTTCCTAATCTTGAGGTATCATGTAACAGACCAAGTTTTTTTATGAATTATTATTATTTTTGAATAAAATAAATTGCTTTGATATCTTGTGTTACATGTAACCCTAGGATAAGATTGTGCTACATTCAACACTCGGTTAGCTTGTGTAACACATGACACTAATTTTAAAAAAACCCATAACATATTATTAATATAGTTTTTTAACCATGACTGTTATAACCTAGATATTAATCCTGGTGATATTAATAGTAACAAATAATTTTTATATATCAATTATAAAGGATTTATATAAAATAAAAATATTTACAAAAAATGTACATTATTTTCATTAAAGTCATTATATATTTTAAAAGTGTTATTTTTTCAATAATTTATTTTTCATCATGTTAGTAAAAATTAATAAAAAACCACACTTTTTCAAAAACAAATTTTTATAAAATAAAATTAATTTTTTAATTAATCATTAACAAATTATCCTATGTTGAATTTTCAGGATTTTTCTGAAAAGTTTCAATTTTATTAATAGTTATAAATAATGAATTTTAATTGAAAACCTAGTTTTTTTATTTTATTTATAAATTTGAATCATATTTTAATTAGATTTTAATGCATAATTTTTTAAAATATAAATCTATTAGTCCAATTTAGTTCAATTTAATCAATTTAATATTGTTTTTAGATATAAGATCTTTATAAGCATTTGAGCAATTTCTCTTTAAGAACCAGCATTTTCATCACGTCCGCAGGATTAATTATAAATTTCAAATTTCAAATTATTTGATTATAATTTGAAAAATTGTTTTAATATTTTTAATCATAATAATTTAGGTTATCTAATAATTCCTAATAAAATTTTGACCAAAATTAATTATAAAAATAGTAAATACAATTTACCGTGGTGAAGATAAAATTAGTTTTACCGGGGGAAAAAATATATGGGTTATAAATAACCCTAAAAATATCCACAATTTATTTTTGATGGATTAGTATTACTATATCTCAACCATTATATAGAATGGTCTATTTGGGGACGTTGTGTAATGATTAAAACCTAGGTGCACCATTTTTTTTCAAAAACATTTATCTCTGCCACTCATCTCACATATAATGGCACTCACTCTCCTATATTATTCAAAACATAATAACCTTTTGTTTCATCCAATAAAACACAAATAAAATTACAACTTTCCATATCCCATCCTATTATACTTATTTTGGTATAATTCTATCCTAGAAAGGCTTTTGATGAACACATATTGAGGATACCCAAAGAAGAGGTACCGTTCATGAATGACCGATTTTATTTTATTAATCCATCCACCTCCTTAAACGAGTGTTATTCCAGGATGATATAAAAAAACTCAATATCTTAAATATATTGATATGTTTTATGTTATAGTAATTAAATACAATAATCTACAATTCCATCAAATGGGTGATAAAATCATCATTCTTGTGTACGATAGACTACCACCTCGTGAAGGGATGTCATCCATTCTTCTATTACAACCACTAAAGGATAGAAATAATGATTAATTTATTATTTATTTATTATATTTATTATATTATTATAATTATAAAATTATTATATCACACATACCCTCATACTCTCCTTTGTTTTGGAACACAATAACATCGATTGTGTGTTTGGCAGACAACTGCCTCCTGAAGCAATGTGATTCATTCCCACATTACAAAGAAGGTAATAAGGATTAATTTAAGGAATATTTTTTATATATATGAAATAAAAATAATTATTTAATTAAATCATATCTTTTATATACTTTTATTTCAACCTTAAAATAATATGGAAATATAATTCATGAGTACTTATGACCTACCGTCTCTATGAAGGACATATTTTCTTTTCTAGCACTAAATTTTTGGTATTAATCTAAAAAAATTTATAATTAATATATATGATATTTATGTTGGTGTTAAATTTTACTATATTGTTAAATAATGATCAATTAATGTGGATAAAAAATAAAATATCAAAGAAAAGAAAGCACTTATTACCCAAAACGTAACATTAACATGAAATTCATAGTAAACGGTTAAAAAAGGTCATATGAAAATAATATATGGTAATATATATATATATATAAATATATTTATTTAATAGATTTTTAATTATATAATATTTTTTATACAAGAGTAGTTAACATGTGTTACAAATTTCAAGACTTATGTTAAGTGAGTTTTGTCTCAATTTTCCTTCTTTAAGACCTATATAATGTTATGAACATATATTCTTTCACGAGGAGTGTATACGTGTAATTTGAAATTTAATATCATGAATTTATTTATCCTAATGATATTTTATGTTCCATTTTATATTATTCCTTCATGGTAATTCTGATTAAATGTTCATAATGTGGTAAATATTTTATTTTATACTCTCATCATTTATCGATATTGTTTATGATTTTGTTTCTAATGATAAAATATTATTATCCAAATCTAAAAAAACTCCTAAATTCTCTTATAATAAGGTTGTTGATTATATTTTAAATTAATAACATAATTTTTTCACAATTTGGTACATAAAATATTTGATATTTTTTTAACAAATTCCTAAATTTTTTCTCTAGATGGTCTGAAATCTCTTTTCCTCCAAAACCATGGTTTCTAAAAATGTTATAAAAAATGTGTTATTATTATCCAATGGTTATTATAAGGCATTTTACCCATTATTTATCTATATAAAATTATTTTAAAAGAAACCTTTATTTTATTCTGTAAATAATTCCTATTTGAATTTTACCAAAAATATGAAAGGAATCGTTGTTTTAGCATGAACAACAAAAAAGAAACATCCCTTCATCATGAAAATTCTTTTAAATAAGGATTAATTTTTAAAATTTCCAGGTTTTTTTAAAATGAAAATACTTTCAAATTGTTTTATGCTTAAAAAAATGTGTTTTTCAAATCCAAAATGAAATTTTTTTCATGAAAAGTTTAAAAATTCGTTTTAAAACTGTATGAAATTTCATGATTTTTTTTAAAAAAAGGAGTTCCAAAATGTTTTTTGAGTGCTTAGTGTTAAAAAGTTATTTTAAAATAATGTTATTTCCACACTAAAAATTCCGTGTAACTTTTCTTTCAAAACCATTCTCAATGTAATATGTAATCTATTGAGGTTACTTATGCTTTACTAGAAATTTGATATAAGGATACCATTATAATTCTTTCTCTAAATTGTTTATGTTTATTATGATATGATTTTTATGAGATTTTTTTCTCTTCCCTGGTAATACCCTATTATAAATCTTATAAAACACATTTATTTTCATGTTTTATGTTATGATGAAATGATTTTGATTCCTTTCACTTTTCTATAGGTTTTAATTTGATGAAAAATTTGTGAAACCAATTTCATATTTGGTGTAATAATATGATGAATGTTTTGTGATATTTTGGAACTAATAAATATGGTTTTCATTTTGGGATGGGTGGTACCCATATGTCCCTATAATTCATTAGGTAGAGATTTATATCTCATGAGATAGACAAGATAGGAATGGGCAGTGAACTTGGTTGAGTATGGGAATTTGTTAACTATGATAGTCTTTAGAGTGAACCTTGACTACTATAATGGTATAGGTAGATAAATCATTCCACTATGATTTACTTAGAAGTAATCCTTGATTACTATAGAAATTATTTTCAATAATTATGTGTATTCCAATAATCTATGTCTTATTCAAATGCAATGATCTCATGGATCATGTTCTTTGATTCCCTTATGATTCATGTCTTATGAACTATAAATATTTATTCCATGACTCAAGATTGTATTCTTTGATATGTAGGGTATGGATTTAAAATGTTATAATAATGTTATAAAATACTTATTTCCATGTTATGCTTATATATATCCCATGTTTTCCCTTACTGAGAATATGATCTCACCCATTCTTATGTATCATTTCCTAGGGTTATGAAGAAATGTTTTACGTATGACATGAATAAAAAGGGTTATAATTTTGAATATCATAGTGGGAGATTATGAATTTTAGTTATCGACTAGTTTCTTCTTTTTCCAAGTTACAAAATACACTAAATTATTTTGGTCCTCAGGCACATGTTTGTGTAAGGTAGTGATTATTCATAAAAAAATGATGTAATATCTATTTATGAAAATCCTGGGTCACTATAGATGGTATCAGAGGATGTGTTTAGATAAAATTTGTAAAATAAGATGATATAAAATTAGTGATATCCCTAAGAAAATGTTAATGTATATGTCTATTTATGAGTCAAAGTATAGGAAAATGCTTATGAATTTTTGAAAAGGACAGAGTGAGTGGTTTCCAAAAAATTAAATCCCCTTCTGGATACTATAAGTGGGTTTAGATTTGGTACATAGTTACCTATGAATAATAACTCTAAAAATTGATCATTTATCTAAGATTTATTATCACATGGTTCATGAAAACAATCCTTATTGCACACCAGGTTTGACACTCCTAGGGGATACCCTTTGGAAATTCACAAACCCTGTACAAACTATCATGTTGTATTTAAATAGATGTTGAATATTAATGAAAAAGGTTAGAAATTTGGTGTCATATATTAAATAAAGTGTCAGTATTTAGACATACTGTAAGTTATTTCTGACGATTTACTAGATCCCCATCATGATTGTTATTTCATACATAATGGTTTTTTTGTTTTAGTTAATGGCTAGAACCTGAAGAAACCATGTTAATGCCCAGTGCAATGGAAAATGAAATTATTTTTCTCCAAATAATCCTTGAATTATGGGATATATAATAAAAAATATTGTATCTATGCTCATAGGACATTCTCAATATATGAATTATACTATACTTAAAAATTAACAAATCGATGGAACAAAATTCAATTAAGTCCATCATGAGGAAACCTCCACCGTCTTTCAGTTCGTATACTGATCCACTAGTATCTGAACAATAGATAAGCACCACTGAAATAATATTTCCATTATCTAGTGATCAGAAAATGAAAAATTCATTTTGTATATCTATCAATTGTAAGGAGAATAAGATAAATGGAATAATATTATCAATAACATGATGCAATAGGTTGAAATGGAATCGATGGATTGGGAAATGATCAAGAACATATTATTCTATAAGTAATTTCCTTATATGTTTTTTACAATGAGTGATAAGGTGTTCCTTAAGCTAAATAAAAATAACGATGAATATATTGGAACCTATTATGAAACATTAACAACAATTTAGAGGTACGCTTCAAGTATTATAATCCAACATGCAGGTAAAGATTATTTATTATTTAGTTCCTTAAAAACAGGTCTCCAAATTAAATTATCAATAAGATACATCAGTATTTATAATGATATTTATGTATGTTCTATTATTGTAGAAATTTAGGTTGGAGTTACGTATCAATCCCATGATTTTTATAAGAATATAAACATGAAATTCAAAGTAAAATCAAATAACAATGGACAGAAGAATATGAGATTTCGTTTCTACTCAATATGTGGGAAGCATCATGGTGGAAATTATATTAAGGGACTAGTAAATGTTTTATGTGTATATGTGATAGTCATCAAACAATCTATTTCCAAGGTTATGTAATGAAGTTAAATGATGATGTGAATAAATTGAATATTTCACAAAATGGACCACCAACATTCTAATGTTTCAATTGCAAGGAGTACAATAATTATAATAACGAATGCGCACCTCCAAAGGTTATTGATGATTATTGAAATAAAAAACCTGTTAAACTGAGAAACAAATGGAAATATCATCCAATCACTATTTATGATGAGAGTTTTGTAAATTACATGGTGAATGGAACACTTACCGTCCACTCTATAATTGCTAATATATTATTCAACAATAAATATACACATTATTTCATATTTGAATAATTTAATAATGGTATAAATATTCCACCCAAACAATTATATTTATAATAATCTGGTAAAACCCCTAATTGTACAGTGATCACATCCCACGTGTATGATTCCTCTCCTATTGGCATTGGTGGGAATGTGCTTCCTGTAAATCATGAATTTCATTCTTTGGTTGGACTTGATGTTATCATAGGCATGAATTGGATTTCTCTACATAAATGCCAAATCAATTTTTGTGGAAGGAAAGTAAAATTTTATATTTAAAACCAACATATAATTATCTATCAATATGATGATATTTATGAATTTATACTGGAAATCAAATCCATTTTTTGGTGTCAATTCCTAGTTAGAACATATTTTTTTATCTCAAATGGTTGGGGATAAATTTGATATCGATGATATGCCTATTTAACTAGAATTTATTTATATATTTTTCGATGATATTTATAATCTTCTACAAAAAATGACATTGAGTTCACAATATAACTAATTCCTTGTGTCATAACAATAACAAATACTCCCTATCAAATGGACCTGATTGAGTTATATGAATTGAAGAAGAAACTTATTGGAAACCACAAGAAGAGATTCATTTTGCCACGTGTGACATTATGGGGTGAAACATTTCTTTTTCTAAAAGAAATATGGATTAATAAGCCACTTCATAGATAATAGAGAGCTAAAAATGATCCCAATTAATCATAACTATCATTTACATGTACTTATGACTTATTTAATCAACTGAAAAGAGATCAATAATTTTTTGAGATTTAACTTTGTTCTAAATATCATCAATTGAGGGTCAATAATGTAGATTTTCCTAATAAACTATTCAATAAAGGTTATAAACAATATGAATATATAATGATTCTATTCGATCTTACTAATTCCCCCACTATCTTCTTGGATTTAATGAATAGATTATTTTGAGATTACCTTGATTAGTTTACGGTAGTCATTATAGATGATATTATTATATATTAAAATATTGAAGAAGAGAAAAAATAACACTTTTTAATTATTCTAATGACACTATGGAAGGAGAAACTATATGGATGTTTTTAATGTATTAATTTTGGCTTTAAAAGGATTAATGTTTTGGGTCATTTAATGTAAATAGAGGGTATAAAAATATATGCATTAAAGGAGGAGGCTATTAAATGTTTCTCAAAACTAACAATGATGACTGAGACCGGTATTCTTCATGAATCATCAATGTGTTTTCTAATGGTTTTATATAATTTCTCTCAAATTTCAAATCTTCTAACCATGTTTACTCAGAAATGAGCCGCGTTCCTCTATATTGATGAATGTGAGGAAAATTCCAACTAATAGAATAGAATATTAGTCAGTGAAACTATTTCTACAATTCCTTATAGTGGAAAAAACTTTAAATAATGATTTATATATCCAATAAGGGATTGTTATGGGTTTTTATGAAGACTAACATGGTTATAGCCTACACCTCATGATGATTAAAGATTAATGAAAAAATAACCCAACACTTGATTTGGAGTTAGCTGTGGAAATTTTCACATTAATGATATGGAGGTATTATATATATATATAGAAGTGTGATATGTATAATGATCATAAACTTTTAAATTATATATATATATAAGGAGTTGAATATTCACCAAAGAAGATGGGTAGAACTAAATACTGATTTTGACTGATCAAAACATTACAACCTTGGAATGGTGAACAATGTGGCCAATGATTTAATTCCAAAGAATTATAGTAAAATATCCTTGATGATGATTATAAAAGATCGATTATTTTTTATTTACAATGGATGGATATAGAAGTATTGAAGGAAGGGAAAAAACCTTTTTTTTCTTAATAGAATGTTATACCATCTACCCAAGTGAATAATAAAGTGTCATAGATTGAATATGTAGAAGTGAAAAATAAGGTTACAAATGTTCTCAAGTTTAAACACGATCACAATATAAAGATAATGTTTAGGAATAGTGTATAAGATATGTATATTCTATATTTAAAAGAGTTTTTGGTGGATGATCATACATCTCTATTCTCTATTAATCATGGAATCTAAATGAGGTATAGATATTTTAATGTGTAAATATAGTGGTATGCCATGAAGATAGATATCACAGAGTCTATATCTATGTGGTTGGTATTTTTTAAATCTAAGGTTGGGAGAGATTTTCAATGGTAATGTTTAGTCCATTACCCATACTAGAATGGAAATGAGAAAATATCCCCATGTATTTTTTGTTGAACTCCCAAAAACAATTAAATGGAATAGTGTTTTTACGAGTCGTATTCAATCGCCTTACTATGTCATAACAAGTCATTACTATCAATGAATACTTCTCTCTCAATCATCTTTTCATGATATGCATTAAGAATGTTTTATGGTCATAAGGATCCCTACATTCTATTATGTCTGATAAGCATCCAGGGTTTTCCTCATTGTTCTATATAACTCTTCAACAATATCATATTAAGGAATTTTGGTTCAAAACAATGTATCATCCGAAAATATATGGTTAGTATATGAGGAAAAATAAAACCCTAGAGGTTATTTTGAGATCTTATTATTTGGATTCACCTTCCTCATGTTTAGTTTTCTTATAAAAGTATCTTTCACTAAAGCATTCGTATGGATCCTGATGAATACCTCTATAGAGGGAAATGTTGATATATAATGGTTTGAAATGTTGTGGTACAATGAAATAGATTTTGTCCAATGGTAGCTGATGAAATAGTTTTGAAGGTCAGATCTATTAAGCATCACATCAAGTTATCTCATAGTAGAAAAAATTATGTTGATAATCACCAGTGTCATCAAGAATTTGATGTAGGAGAAAATGTGTTTTTAAGAATTTATCCATGTAATAAGACTATTTAATTTTGGAATAAATGGAAATTAATGACTATGTATATCGATAGATTTTGAAATTAATAATCATATACAGATATTAGATTATCTCTTGGCACATCCATTATTCCTCTCTCAAGTCCACGATGTGTTCATGTATCTATCACGAGGAAGTATATAATGGACCTTTCAATGTACTGAACTTAGAGGTCATAAAAATAGATAACCATACATAGAAATTTATACAAACCAAAAAAACTCACATGTTCAATGATTTATTGTCAAACCACAAGTTTTAAGAAGATATGTGGTTACTTGAGGATATGATGCATTGTAATTACCCTCATTTATTTTTATTAGAGTGATGAATTTTGTGGAAAAAAATCATTTTAAGGGGGGTATAATGTAACACTGTGGGTTTTTAAGAATTAATATTTCTTGAGTAAATTAATTTTTTTTGACATAATTAATTATACACAGAACCAAATTAATCTTTTTCTATACGCAACATTGGGTTAGCTTTTGTAACACATGACACCATGTTTTTATAAAACCACAATATATTACTAATATAATTATTATAATGCGACCATTATAACCTAAAAATTAAACAAGAAGATATTAATAATAATAAATAATTTGTAAATATTAATTATAATTTTTTATATAATGGAAATACGTTGATAAAAAGTACTTAATTTTCGGTAACGTCTTATATGTTTCAGAAATACTACTTGTCAAAAAATGGTTTTTATTACTTTTAGTGAACATTAATAATGTTAATTTTCCACACATTTATAACATTAATATATTAAAATAAAATTAACTTTTTAAATAATAATATAAATATTATCTTAGGGTAAATGTTTTGGGTTTTTTTGGAAAGTTTCATTTTTTGATGAATAGTGTAAAACATTGACATTAAATTTAGAACTAGATTTTTATTTAATTTATATATAAAGTTAAATTATTTTTTAATTGAATTTAATGTAAAATTATATAACATATATGTCATATAATATAATTGAGGTATTTTGAATCAATTTTATATTTTATTTTGTTACAAAAACAATGTAATTTTTTTTACATTTTTTCTTTAAAAACCCAATTTCTCATCGCATCTGTGGGAAAAATATTAAATTTAAAATTTAAAATATTGTGAATGGAATTTGTAAAAATGGATTCCATATTTACAATAAGAATAATTTTTATTATATAATAAGTTCAAATTAATTTTTGAAAAAAATAAATAGTAAATACTGTAAAAATTATTTACTACGGCTATGCGAAAATTGGTTTTATCTAGGGGAGTAAAGCTAAAAATATAAGGGTTTAAAATATCCAAAACATTTAAAATACTATATTCTCGCAACATTTTGAACTTATATATTCTAGTGTTTATAATTATCTATTTGGATCATTTTGGAATGATAAAAATGTAACACCCTGAGATTTTATGAAAAATATTATTTTAATTTCACTAATGTCTTATGTTGTATTCTACACCAATATTACCTTGCGCTATACGCAACACCGTATTAGCTTGCAGTATACGCAACAATATTCTTGGACCGTGTTATACATAATTTTGATAATAGTTATTCTGAAAAACATTGAGTATATATATATATATATTAAATGTATAAATGAAATATGGTTGGATTCTGTTATACGAAACAACGAAGGATTCTTTCACAACACGCAACCCTGACTTGGCTTGCATTACACGCAATCACGACCTTCCTCGATAGCGTGTGTTGTACGCAATACCGGGTATTAATAAACAATGATATATTATTATAATATTGTAATGAACTAGCCGTTATGAATAGTATTAACTAAATTTTGAATTTTATAGCATTATTATTCATCTTACACATTTTCTAGAACATGGTATAAGAACAAAATAAATTTTTTCGGGTAAAATAAGTATTTTTCAAAAAATGCAGTTTTACCGCCTTTTGATGGCGCACCCACATTAAATATAGTTTTTGACATGTTTATATGTTCAATTTGACAAAATAATATTCTTCTTTTGAATCAGGATATAAAAATTTACATTAGACAATGTTTTGATATTTTTCCGATAACTTTCATATTTTAATGAATAGTAAAAACATGCTATATTTTAATTAAAAACAACTTTTTTCATCGTAATATCTTATGTGGTTAAATTATAATATTGAATGGTTTTAAAGTATAAATAGAATATATTTTTACCATTTAATATAATGTATGTCATTAGCATTGATTTTACCTTGAATTCGTAGGTTAAATCAATTCAATCTTTTGCAATGTTTTAAAGAAAAACCCGTTTTCTTTCGACAACGGGAATAATTTTAATTTAATTTATACATCTTTTGTGTATTGAATTTGGAAAAGTGGATTCAATATTTGGAATCAGTGGGTCCAAATTATGTTAATAAGCTACTTTTTATTTTTGGGAATTATGAATAGTAACTACGGTAAATTTTATTTACCATAGTTAAAGGTAAATCGGGTAATTAAGGGTAAATATAATATTTTACAATTACCCTAACAAATGTAAAAATCCTATTGGATGACTAAAAGTCGACCCATATCTCCTAAGGGTCGGATTAGAATCATTTAACGGACATTTGTCCATGAAAATAACTTAATTATTATTAAAACCAAAGAAAGTGACAACATGTCACTCTCTTAAATCTTATAAGTATATTAATTTTAATTTAGTGATAGACTTCATGAACTTCGAACATGAATAGTCTCCTGAAATCTAATGAAATTATCTACATCATATAAATTTATTTATAACTTTTAGGGATTGAATAATTATCATTAATTATGACACAATAGTGATGCAGAAATTGTTTATCTAGTGAAAAATCAAGAATATTGTTTTTATTAAACTAATAGTGACCATAAAATGCACAAATACCTAACCAAAATTTATTTTCCATGTAAATGTAAACCATAAGCATCCAATGGTCGAATATTTGACCATTTGGAGCCTTATAAAAGCGATTATGACACTTATATTATTTTATTTTAAATGATGCCAAAGTTGTCACCTTCATAATTTAATAAATATAACAATTTAAATATTGTTATTTTAAGACGATAAATTCGAGTAAAAGTATTATTGTGAAAGGTAATAGACTTATTTTCATCATAGGATTTTATTTTTAATTTTTATGCAACAAATAGGTATATTAAAAAATTATACAAAAATGTTGTAGTATTTATTTTATTAAGAGATAAACCAAATAAATGGTTTCAAAAATAATAAAATAAATATTATATGAACTATTTAATGAGCTCCAATAATTTTTAAGATACATATGAAATTTTATGAATCTATTAAAACTTTTAGTTCGAACATATCTTTTGTATTTATTTTATTTAAATTCAAATAAATGAATAGTGTCAAAATTGACACTATTGTTATTTTATAAAAAAACATATCATAAAATTGATTAAAAATCACAAAATATTTCAAAATTATAAATTTAAATTTACATGATCTAAAATGTTATTAAGAATCCAATTATGGACAATTCACAACAAATAAGTAATTATTTGTTATAATTTAAAAATTAGAATGTTATAACCAAAAATAAAATTAAATTGATTAAATAAGGATAAATCATGTTGATAATGATTAAAATAAATTCCTAACATGTCTAAATTCCATTTGTTGATGATATTACAACTTTATCATATCTAATATTCGAATATGAGTCATTTTTGGAGGTTTTTATGTGGGGTTAGATTTATTATAAATTAATATTTTTAAGAATTCCTAAGGTGCCCCTCTTCTCCCTTATAAAAGGGCACCTCCTCCCCCTCCTCCTCACACAAATTTGAGCACTCAAGCTCGTCCAACCCCTGCCATTTTCTCCTCTCCACTTCCCTAGAATAATCCTAGAGGTCCTGGTCTTCTTCAAAGACCAATCTTAGTTCCCTAAGTGGAGGATTCAAAGAGGCGTTCCAAAGAAGAGGTAATATCCGTTACCGATCTTTTCAATTTCTTTCTTCTTAAACTTCTTCTTCTTTAGTTGTTTCATGATAAGGTAATAACATCAGTATTAAATACATACTGATATGTTATTATAAATATGAAACAACCCTAATTCACCTTCTATCCATCCTACGGAAAAATGAAATCACCGCGCGTGCGTACGTACGGAATACCGTCTCCACGCCGTGGTGTAATCTATTTTCCACCACCACCTTACAAGGATGGGTATAATGGTGTAATGAGTAAATATTTGTGATTATTATAAAGTAATATTGATACTGAAATAATATATATGTACTCCAATACAATTCCACGATCATAGGAACGATATCATCACTCGTGCGTACGTACGGAATACCGTCTCCACGATGTGATGCGACTCGTTCTACATGATCCTCATTACATAGTAATTATATAAATGAATTGAATGAATAAATATGATATATGTTACACTAATACCATTCTGTATATAATGTATCTATAACCTTAGAAGAAGAATAAGAATTTATTCGGCAAAACACGCATAAGAACAAAAGGCAATAAAGACCCGAGTAACAAGTAACAATGAAATATTACTAACAAGAAGCTAAGAATATGACCATATATGATATCATATCAATATTTATGATTCTAGAATAAGTCAATAACATTATTTAAACCATTATACAGGAGCTTCGGACACGTACAAAGCAAATCGGACCTAAGGTAAGGGAAATATCACAATCTCATTTTCATCCGAGATTGTTTATTCGTAAGTATTTACTGGGGTGTATTTTATCATCCACATCCATGTTCCCTCAATATGTAATATTTTTTCCATCCACTTACAATAGTTTAAATCCAATTTTACCCTTCGGTGAGTTTTTAGTAAAGAATATGAAAGGAATCTTTTGTCGTTTTTTCGTACGAGGTACTTTTTGACTTTTCCGACAAAAGTACGAAGAATGTTTTTTTAAATTATATGGCATGAATGGATTTTTAAAACATTATTTCCAAGAAGCTTCCTTTTCAAGTTTTCAAGTTTATTTTTAATCAAATTCTTTTAGTTTTAAATTGTAAGACATGTTAAGAAAGGAAAATGTTTTTAAAGTAGAAAGGATATTTTCCTCAAGAATGGATTTCAAGTGTTTTATCAAAATTATCTTCCATATAAGATAATAAAGGGTTATGTTTCTATCCCTATTATTACATTGATTTGATTATGTTGTGATGGAAATATTTTTATGAATTCATTTATCCTATATGAATTGTTTTATGATGTCATGTTGTTTAAGAATCCCATTTTTATTACATGGGTTATGCAATGATGTATGATTTATGATTTTGTGGCACACATAAGAATGGTATCATTATGAGATGGGTGGGACCTATATCTCCCTCCAATGCATTGGGTAAATATTTTATATCTCATGAGATAGACATGGCTGGAATGGTAGGTTATACTGGTTCAGTGAAACAGGACTGAAACGAGGGTTACTCGATTCAGAAAGGGACTTTGTCCACTAAGATAGTCTTGGAAATGAGTCTTGACTAACAAGAAATGATTCTCTATGATTATGTGTGAATGCCACAAATTTTCATGTTTTATGTTATGATTATTGTGATTACTTTTCACTGCCATGATTTACCCCATGTTATGAAATTATGATCTCTTTTGCAGGTTAATATTTCCAATAGTTATGTGCTTATGTATATGATGTGATTGATATTTCTTTTGTTTTCCCTTACTGAGAATTTGAGCTCACCATTTTATGTTTTCTTTTCCCCAGGATATAAAAAAAGGTTTTAGGTAAGAAAAAAAAGGGGAAGATCTTTATGGGAGATATTGAAGATCTTTCACCACGATTAGAAGATTTCGTTCCGAGTTTCCAAAGACACTAAACTATTACGATCCTTGTGTGTGTGTTTTTTTTGTACTAAGCATTCCGCAAATGTAATGTAATGTCTATGTACATCAGGATTCGAGTCTCTACAGTTGGTATCAGAGGAAAGGTTTAGTCAACCTTTGGAAACTAGGATGCAAAAACGTTAGTGAGATCCCTAGAGATATTTCTAAGGTATGTCTAGGGATGTCCCTAATGATAAGTATACGTATAGGATATAGTCCTAGAACTACGGTAACGATCTTAGAATTTAACCTAAGATGTTAGATATTAAGGGTACTCCCCCTTTATTATGTTGTTTTCCCTAGCATGATTTTTTCCTCTCACACTATTCTTTTTGGGTTTTATAAAATGGCTGGAAACAAGATGATTCAAGATAATGGAGGATATGATGGACAATGGAATGATATTCTTCATGAGCAACCAAATGAAATAGGATTTGGAAGTCCAGACATCATTGTTATGCCGAATCAGAAATCTCATAATATGATCAATAAAGTAAAATTTGGTAAGTTTCCTGAATCGGATAATAAGAGAAAGATGGAGTTTCATGATGATCATAGAGGAAAGAAAGTACAATTTCCCCTATGTAAATCATGTGGGAAGAGGCATCAAGGAGAATGTTTCAAAGGAACTGGAAGATGCTTTGGGTGTGTAAAAGAAGGACACAAAGCCAGTAAGTGCAATGGAAAAGGTTTAGTTAACACTAGGGATGATGATAATGGTATTGCTATGACATCAACAATGGTAAAATGTTTTAAATGTGGAATGTACAGGCATTATGCAAACCAATTCCCTAAGGGAAAGTCTCATGAAGAGAATCAGTATGGTCGTATGGGTAGTATTTGTGTGGATGATGATGAAGAGACTACAAATGATATGTGAGATGAAAGAATTGTTGAAGCCCGGTCAATGGTTTAAGAATATAGTGGAATGATTACATGTTTATCATGAGTAATATTGTATAAGTAATCTCATGGTACTATGGAATAAAGAGACATGTAAGGATTGTTACACTTTTGTCTGATTAATGTTACTAGTATCCATGAAAGGTTATTCAGATATTTTTGGATTGTAGATGATATGCGCATAATGAAGGGATAAGGAGAAAATTAAATGTTTGATTGTATTCATGAGCTCATGACTCATATAAGGAGAAGGTTATATCAGGGTTTGAGTATAGAGAATTTTTGGATTGTGGTATGTGGAAAGAGTTGAATTTTAACTGCATTCATGTTTTCACTAAGGTTCAATGGGTATTCAAGAGAATACATGATTAAGGCCTTTGAAAGTTTGGAATGTGACCAACAAGACATATCTTATGATATATGGGGATTAACGACAGTATTAAATCTCTGGTAATCGTTTTCACTATATTATGAGAGTGGACTGTAGTATTATGGATAAGCCTAAAGATTAGAATGGATTATGTTGGACATAAGTTAGTATTGTTTAAGGATAGAAGATTTTCGATATTATCGATGGGATGTTATAGTAATGTAGTTTTAGAAAAAGGACAAACTGCAGGACGGGCGACAGCCCATCGCTTCGGACAAGGCTGTGGGAATCGAACCCACAACTGAAGTGCGACTGGCCTTTATCACCTACCACTGGCCTACAGGAAGTCCCTGTTTAGTAGAAACTAGTTTTATTATATTGAGCAGTATGATATATGAAGTATAAGTCCATTTTAGGAACCATATATGATTAATCTCACTATAGATCGACTTATGTATATAATTTTTTCTAACCTTTTGTTTGAGACAGATGGAACGACCAGTCATTCTATCACATGATCTGCTAACACTTCACGAATAACAAATTAAACTTCATTTATTTAAGAGATGAAGTGGAAATTGTTCAAGGCATGAACAATAGTGCGACTGTACCAAAATAAAGTAAGTATTTATTCAAATTCAAATTCTTCAACTTTAGGGAAACGATCTTGATAACCAAAAAAATGTTGTCATAGTGACCTTATATCTGATTAATCAGATGGTACCTTAGATCGTCAAAAATTTATGGATTTGTGATTGCTAGCTTTTCCATAGCCATGTTCTCTACCACTCTCCATCAGAACATGATGGTTAGATTTCTCTTCCATATCCATATTTTCACCTATGTAGAAACCCAGTGATTAGTTAATTTGGGTAACCGTTACGTTTCATACTTTTGTTTTTAAAGATTGGTTTTGGTATTCCTTTTTACGATGTGGGTTTCTATCAAAGAATCTTTCAAATAGTAAACCATTTATAACCCCGACGAATTTCGAGGGCGAAATTCATTTTAAGGGGGGTAGAATGTAACACCCTGAGATTTTATGAAAAATATTATTTTAATTTCACTAATGTCTTATGTTGTATTCTACACCATGATTACCTTGCGCTATACGCAACACCGTATTAGCTTGCAGTATACGCAACACTATTCTTGGACCGTGTTATACATAATTTTGATAATAGTTATTCTATACAAAATTGAGTATATATATATATATTAAATGTATAAATGAAATATGGTTGGATTCTGTTATACGAAACAACGAAGGATTCTTTCACAACACGCAACCCTAACTTGGCTTGCATTACACACAATCGCGACCTTCCTCGATAGCGTGTGTTGTACGCAATACCAGGTTTTAATAAACAATGATATATTATTATAATATTGTCATGAACTAGCCGTTATGAATAGTATTAAATAAATTTTGAATTTTATAGCATTATTATTCATCTTACACATTTTCTAGAACATGGTATATGAACAAAATAAATTTTTCGGGTAAAATAAGTATTTTTCAAAAAATGCAGTTTTACCGCCTTTTGATGGCGCACCCACATTAAATATAGTTTTTGACATGTTTATATGTTCAATTTGACAAAATAATATTCTTCTTTTGAATCAGGATATAAAAATTTACATTAGATAAAGTTTTGATATTTTTCCGATAACTTTCATATTTTAATGAATAGTAAAAACATGCTATATTTTAATTAAAAACAACTTTTTTCATCGTAATATCTTATGTGGTTAAATTATAATATTGAATGGTTTTAAAGTATAAATAGAATATATTTTTACCATTTAATATAATGTATGTCATTAGCATTGATTTTACCTTGAATTTGTAGGTTAAATCAATTCAATCTTTTGCAATGTTTTAAAGAAAAACCCATTTTCTTTCGAAAACGGGATTAATTTTAATTTAATTTCTGCATCTTTTTTGTATTGAATTTGGAAAAATGGATTCCATATTTTGAATCAGTGGTTCCAAATTATGTTAATAAGCTTCTTTTTATTTTTGGGAATTATGAATAGTAACTACGGTAAATTTTATTTACCATAGTTAAAGGTAAATCGGGTAATTAAGGGTAAATATAATATTTTAAAATTACCCTAACAAATGTCAAAATTCTATTGGATGACTAAAAGTCGACCCATATCACCTAAGGGTCAGATTAGAATCATTTAACGGACATTTTTCCATGAAAATAACTTAATTGTTATTAAAACCAAAGAAAGTGACAACATGTCACTCGCTTAAATCTTATAAGTATATTAATTTTAATTTAGTGATAAACTTCATGAAACTTCGAACATGAATAGTATACTGAATGCTAATGAAATTATCTACATCATATAAATTTATTTATAACTTTTAGGGATTAAATAATTATCATTAATTATGACACAATAGTGATGCAGAAATTGTTTATCTAGTGAAAAATCAAGAATATTGTTTTTATTAAACTAATAGTGACCATAAAATGCCGAAATACCTAACCAAAACTTATTGGCCATGTAAATGTAAACCATAAGCATCCAATGGTCGAATATTTGACCATTTGGATCCTTATAAAAACGATTATGACACTTATATTATTTTATTTTAAACGATGCCAAAGTTGTCACCTTCATAATTTAATAAATATAACAATTTAAATATTGTGATTTTAAGATGATAAATTCGAGTAAAAGTATTATTGTGAAACGTAATAGACTTATTTTCATCATAGGATTTTATTTTTAATTTTTATTCAACAAATAAGGATATTAAAAAATTATACAAAAATGTTGTAGTATTTATTTTATTAAGAGATAAACCAAATAAATGGTTTCAAAAATAATAAAATAAATATTATATGAACTATTTAATGTGCTCCAATAATTTTTAAGATACATATGACATTTTATGAATCTATTAAAACATTTAGTTCGAACATATCTTCTGTATTTATTATATTTAAATTCAAATAAATGAATAGTGTCAAAATTGACACTATTGTTATTTTATAAAAAAAACATATTATAAAATTGATTAAAAATCACAAAATATTTCAAAATTATAAATTTAAATTTATATGATCTAAAATGTTATTAAGAATATAATTATGGACAATTCACAACAAATAAGTAATTATTTGTTATAATTTAAAAATTAGAATGTTATTACCACAAATAAAATTAAATTTATTAAATAAGGATAAATCATGTTGATAATGTTTAAAATAAATTCCTAACATGTCTAAATTATATTGGTTGATGATATTACAACCTTATAGTATCTAATATTCGAATATGTGTCATTTTTGGAGGTTTTTATGTGGGGTTAGATTTATTATAAATTAATATTTTTAAGAATTCCTAAGGTGCCCCTCTCCTCCCTTATAAAAGGGCATCTCCTCCCCCTCCTCCTCACACCAATTTGAGCACTCAAGCTCGGCCAACCCCTGCCATTTTCTCCTCTCCACTTCCCTAGAATAATCCTAGAGGTCCTGGTCTTCTTCAAAGACCAATCTTAGTTCCCTAAGTGGAGGATTCAAAGAGGCGTTCCAAATAAGAGGTAATATCTGTTACCGATCTTTTCAATTTCTTTCTTCTTCAACTTGTTCTTCTTTAGTTGTTTCATGATAAAGTAATAACATCAGTATTAAATACATACTGATATGTTATTATAAATATGAAACAACCCTAATTCACCTTCTATCCATCTTACGGAAAAATGAAATCACCGCGCGTGCGTACGTACGGAATACCGTCTCCACGCCGTGGTGTAATCTATTTTCCACCACCACCTTACATGGATGGGTATAATGGTGTAATGAGTAACTATTTATGATTATTATAAAGTAATATTGATACTGAAATAATATATATGTACTCCAATACAATTCCACGATCATAGGAACGATATCATCACTCGTGCGTACGTACGGAATACCGTCTCCACGATGTGATGCGACTCGTTCTACATGATCATCATTACATAGTAATTATATAAATGAATTGAATGAATAAATATGATATATGTTACACTAATACCATTCTGGATATAATGTAACTATAACCTTAGAAGAAGAATAAGAATTTATTTGGCAAAACACGCATAAGAACAAAAGGCAATAAAGACCCGAGTAACAAGTAACAATGAAATATTACTAACAAGAAGCTAAGAATATGACCATATATGATATCATATCAATATTTATGATTCTGGAATAAGTCAATAACATTATTTAAACCATTATACAGGAGTTTCGGACACGTTCAAAGCAAATCGGACCTAAGGTAAGGGAAATATCACAATCTCATTTTCATCCGAGATTGTTTATTCGTAAGTATTTACTGGGGTGTATTTTATCATCCACATCCATGTAACCTCAATATGTAATATTTTTTCCATCCACTTACAAAAGTTTAAATCCAATTTTACCCTTCGGTGAGTTTTTAGTAAAGAATATGAAAGGAATCTTTTGTCGTTTTTTTGTACGAGGTACTTTTTGACTTTTCCGACAAAAGTACGAAGAATGTTTTTTTAACTTATATGGAATGAATGGATTTTTAAAACATTATTTCCAAGAAGCTTCCTTTTGAAGTTTTCAAGTTTATTTTTAATCAACTTCTTTTAGTTTTAAATTGTAAGACATGTTAAGAAAGTAAAATGTTTTTAATGTAGAAAGGATATTTTCCTCAAGAATGGATTTCAAGTGTTTTATCAAAATTATTTTCCATCTAAGATAATAAAGGGTTCTGTTTCTATCCCTATTATTACATTGATTTGATTATGTTGTGATGGAAATATTTTTATGAATTCCTTTATCTTATATGAATTGTTTTATGATGTCATGTTGTTTAAGAATCCCATTTTTATTACATGGGTTATGCAATGATGTATGATTTATGATTTTGTGGCACACATAAGAATGGTATCATTATGAGATGGGTGGGACCTATATCTCCCTCCAATGCATTGGGTAAAGATTTTATATCTCATGAGATAGACATGGCTAGAATGGTAGGTTATACCGGTTCAGTGAAACAGGACTGAAACGAGGGTTACTCGATTCAGAAAGGGACTTTGTCCACTAAGATAGTCTTGGAAATGAGTCTTGACTAACAAGAAATGATTCTCTATGATTATGTGTGAATGCCACAAAGTTTCATGTTTTATGTTATGATTATTGTGATTACATTTCACTGTCATGATTTACCCCATGTTATGAAATTATGATCTCTTTTGCAGGTTAATATTTCCAATAGTTATGTGCTTATGTATATGATGTGATTGATATTTCTTTTATTTACCCTTACTGAGAATTTGAGCTCACCCTTTTATGTTTTCTTTTCCCCAGGATATAAATAAAGGTTTTAGGTAAGAAAAAAAGGGGAAGATCTTTATGGGAGATATTGAAGATCTTTCACCACGATTAGAAGATTTTGTTTTGAGTTTCCAAAGACACTAAACTATTACGATCCTTGTGTGTGTGTTTTTTTTGTACTAATTATTCCGCAAAAGTAATGTAATGTTCATGTACGTTAAGCTTAGGGTCTCTACAAAAAATGTGGGTTCACCTTTTAATTTACAAAATATTACAAGTGTTCCATTGACCTCACTTATAAAAGGCCACCCCTTATCCTCTATTCTTAACAACATATGAAACTTTTGGTTAGGAAAATACATACAACAATAACTTACCAAAAACCATAATCTAATCATTGAAGACATATTTTGGATAGAAATCCATCATAGGATGTCATTAAGTGAAAACCTAAGGAGGATACCCAAAGAAGAAGTAACTTTCATCAACCTGCATTTTTTTCTTTTTTCATCCACCTCCTTCCGTTATAATTGTATGATTATTGCATTAAAACCCAATTATATTATATATAATATGTTTTTATGTTATTTTAATACCCTACAACCATCTCCACTTCCATAAAAAGGGTTATGAAATCATAATTTGTTTGTACGGTGGACCACCGCCTTGCGAACCGATGTCAAATGTTTTTCCATTACCACCTCCTAAAAATGTAAATAATGATGGATTTAATTTTATATATTCTATTTATGAAATTATTATACTTTTGGAATTATAATATCACTCGTACATTCATACTCTCTTTTTTTTGTTAATATGACAACGTCACTCGTGTGTATAACGGACTACTGACTTACGATGTAATGTGATTCATCCATGATTTACATGGAAGGTAACTCAGATGGTTTAAATGATAATATGTGATATAAATTACATAAAAATGATTTTATAATGATAATATATCATTTATCATTATTTCTTTCAACATGATGATAAAATGTAAACCACGTTCATGCATACTTATAATAAACCGTCACCATGGAAAATATATTTCATTTTATACCAAAAACATGTACGGATTAATCAAAATTCATATATAATAAAT
The DNA here is from genome assembly GCA_963277665.1 of Viscum album. Classification (NCBI taxonomy): domain Eukaryota; kingdom Viridiplantae; phylum Streptophyta; class Magnoliopsida; order Santalales; family Viscaceae; genus Viscum; species Viscum album. The sequence continues at coordinate 550,532,375 of OY728121.1, forward strand.
TTTTATGAAATTTATATCATGGTTAAAATTATATATATGATGAAATAATGATTAATTTAATAGTAATAAAAATAATAAATGAAAACATATATTTAAAACAAAGCACTTATTACCCAAAACATATCTTTAACTCGGAATTGTTAATAAATTGGTAAAAAAATGTAATAGGAAAATAATATAAGTTATTATTTATATAAATATTATTCTATAAAATATTTTTAAAAAAAATATTTTAAATTATAAAAGATATTTGAAATTGTACGTTTGAATTTAAGACTTATTGTAAGGTATTTTTATCTCAATTTTCTTTCTTTGAGATATACATTTTGTTATAAAACTATATTATCTAAATAGGTGTATATTCCACCCCATTTTCATGTAATATCATGAATTTATTTATAAATAAGACATTTTATGTTCTATTTTATTTCATTACTTCATGGAAATTATGATTCAAATATATCCAAGTGCTAATGATTTTATTGTACAATCTCATCATTTATAGGGATTGTTTATGATTATGTTTCTAATGATAAATTATTATGATCCATCACTCCAAAAACAAATGAATTTTATTATTTCATTGTTATTAAAGATATTATTAAGTAATAGTACAAGTTTACCACTCATTGGTAGTTAAAATAAATGAGAAAATGATTAAAATAAAATATAACATTATTTTTTTTTCGGTCAAAAATATGTTTTCATAAAATTTTGTTTATTTATTAAAACATTTTTAAATTATTTTATTATTCTCTTATTAATTATAAAATAAATTTTTACCCTATTTGTTAATTTTTTTTAAGAAAATTACAAATAAATATTCATGCAATTTACTAAATAATTCCAGTTTGGATTTTACCTAAAATGTACAAGAAATATATTTTTTAACATGTACTACATGAATGAATATTCCCATCATCATGACCAATATTTTCTTTTAATCTCACTTTATAATTGATCTAGGTTATTTTAAATGTAAAATATTTATTTTTAACTAGTTTTTTCATAGATGAAAAGTTATTTTCCTTAAGTAATTTTTTAAATGTTTTACAAATAATCATTTATTAGTTCTCATATTTATTTACCATAAAAAGGATTTAAAAGTTTTATAGGAATTTTTAGTTTTAAAAAATGATTTTCAATTAATTTTAATTTTCCTAATGAAATATTCCTTGTTATTTTTCTTTCAAAATCATTCTCTATCTAAAAATAAATCTTTAAGGTTAATTATACTTTACTGAGGATATGATTGAAGGATACCATTCATATTAGTTATGTAATTTATTTTTGTTTAGAATCATGTGACATTTATTAAGCACATTATTATTCCATGGATTATACCATGATAGAAATTTTATAAAACATTATTCATTTCTCAAGTTATGTTATGACTAAATAATGAAATGATTATGAAACTTATCTCTTTTCCATAGGTTGTGATTTGAGGAAATATTTATGAAACCCATTTAATTTCTTGGGTTATGATAATTTTAGTGTTTTATAATATATTGGCACACATAAATTGTGTTTTAATTATGATATGGGTTGAACCTATATCTCCCTCCAATTAACTGTGAAAGGATTTATATATCATAGGATAGAAAGGACTAGAATAAAGAGTTAAATCGGTTTAGTAAAATAATTTTTCCACTATGATGGCCCTGGGAGTAAACCATGACTAACAATGATGGTATGGGGAGTGAAACCATTCCACTATGAAATCATTTGAAGAGATCATTGAATTCTATGTAAAATACTTTCTATGATAATGTGTATGACAAAAGTATATGTCTTATCCTAATGCTATGATCGTATGGATCATGTTATCAGATTCCATTGTTATTCATGTCTTATGAAATTAAAATATTTATTTCATGACTCACGAATATGATATTTGATATGAAGAGTATGGTTTTCATATATTACACTCATGTTCTTATACCCTTATGATCATGCTATCCTTATGTATCTCCCATTTTTACCCTTATTGGGCATCTGAGTTCACAATTTCTTATGTCTATATTCCCCATGTTTTGAATAAATGTATTAAATATGATATGTCTGAAAAGGGTACATGTTTTGGATATAATAGTGGGATATGATGTAGTTTACCTATGGTCCAGTTTTTTTTGTATCCACATTTCTAATAACACTAAACTATTAAGGTCCTTGGGCATGTTTTTATGTAATGTAATGAAAATTTATAAAAAATTATGTAATATCTATGTATGATATTCTCATGTCACAATTGGTTCTAACGTGAGCTTGGACACAGAGGTAGCCTTTATCAGCAAGTCCAGGGGGCAATGTATAGAAAATTTCTGGATATTGAGGTTATAGAACTATAGGGGTTATAGATCATTAGAGTTATGATATCTTCTCAAATACCCATGTTTGTGGATTTTTTTAATTTAGGATCCTCACACTCTACTATTTCAAACTCTTTTTTACATGCTCCTGGAATAGGCGTATGGAGGATATTTCATTCTACTAGGGTTTACTATATAATTTAGAGGCCAGACCAAATTGTTTAATATGTGTTATGTGTGTAGAATAAACACATGGAATCATCAGTCTTGAGGGGATATTTTCTTGTATTAAATATAAGGTAATGATTTCATTCCCAAAATTGATTGATGGTATTGGATGTGTACAGTTGTCTAGTTCTTTTAGAGGAAGTTTTTTTCCTTTGAATCAAAGATATTTTTTATAGTTTTCTTCACTGAATAATGTTATTAGATTGAAATAACATGTCTTTATCCCCTTATCTCTTTTATAAAATAACTTTTAGTGATATTAGTAGGAACTGAGATGGTAGGGACTCCTGTAGCAGTTGTAAAATTTTTTGAAGTCTTTCAATATGAGGTTATTATGATACCCCTTAACGTGGAATTGAGTTTGGGATAAATTTATAGCCATATTCTACTCCAATTTCAATGGATTTTTTTTCAAATTGAACCCTCTATGTTATGATAATTTATGATTCCGATAGAGGAGATGATGAAAAAGGGTTTGATTTATCCCACTATGTCCATGTGGGGTGCACTAGGGAAGTAATCCTAGTCGGTGGATGGTTGAATCAGGATATTTATCAACTAAATAATTTTGAATAAATTGATGAACAATAATTGTTAACCTATTCTAAAGATAAATGATCCATCAGACTCATTTAGAGGAGCTAGTTGGTTCTCTTATATTGAGCTATACTCCAGATATAATAAATATGTGTAGAATGAGGAGGAATCGTAAAAACTATAGTATGATGTAGGTATGGTCACATGGAATTCATGTTCTTGTTGTTCGATGTCACAAATATGTTAATAGTGTTAATTGGGATCATGAATTCCGTGATATATGATTTCATGGAACATGTTTTAGTTTTGTTAACCAATAAAATATTAATATACTCGATGTTAGAGGAGGATAATATTGATCATACCATTAATATCATGATGGTACTTCAATGACACAAGATTCATAAATTTTTTCCCAGTAAGTGTTATTTATCCAAATTTTCTTTTCCTCAAGCATGTGGGGTCATATAAGATGTGGTTATAGAACATTCAAATATCATTGAATATATTTTCTTAGGTAGAACCCATGAATTGGGAACGTATTCATATTTTCCATAACCTTCTAGGATATTACTTGAGGTTAGTGTTTTATTTAACAAATAATGTGGCCCCATTGATATATCTAACCAAGAATGACAAATAAATATTTGGTAATCTTCAGATTAAGGTATCATTTCAAAATGGATGAGGAGACTGATCCATGAAATTGTGATTCAATTTTTTATAGGATAATATCTAAAGTATTCTATGATTCTATCCACCTAGTTTTGGGATGTTTATTGATAAAATATAATATACTTATTTCCTATGGATCAATGAAGTTATGTCCCCCTAGTAAAACTATTCGACCAATTATATGGATATTTAAAACGGTGGAGTTTATGCTGAATTTTTGGCTTCATTACCTCATTAAGGAAATATTTTTGGTCTTCAATGATCACATTAGAATGAGGTATATCTTCTTTCAATATGACATGAACCAAGAAAAATAGATTTGTATTCATTTTATCTAGAAATGCGACATAGAGGTAACCTATAACTCCGAAAAATGGATAATTCATTACCAATTCACTGATTAGGATGTTGCGAAAGGATGTTGGTAGAGAGTCCATAAGTTCTTGGAAAGTGATGGAGGAGTTGGAATATATGAATCTGGATATAAGGGTGTTTTATCATAGAGGATTATTATTTCATATAATATTGAATTATTATTTAATATAGTATTTTGTGAAGTCTCATTGTTGATACTCAGAGGAATAAATGATGCATTATCACATTGAAAATGATAATTCTCTAGAGGGATGCTTTGAAGATGGACATAAAAGGATATTGTTTATGGGGAGGCTTTTTTGTTCTAGTGATAATTCATGAAGTAGTTCTTTTGAGGTTCAGATATCACATTTAATAATCAACACACTAGTATATAAGATGTACCGTTGTTTAAGGACATCGTTTTAGTGTCTCCAAATGAAACATGCAATGATAGAGTTTTTTGTTCGGTGTTTGGTTATCCAACTAGAGAAGGCAAAATTTCATGTTCTATAATGTTTATTATAATGTTTAGATGTTATAAAGTGGATGCGAGATACCATCTCAATACAATATGACATAGTATTACCCACACCATATAGATTATATGATGATATATGGGTAATCATTGACTGGTTGATGAAGTCAACACATCTTTTCGATTGAGGATTTAGGCACTGTGAATGTTTTGGTGAGGAGGCATGTCGATGAGGTTATGTGTTTGTATGGAATTTTGAAGTCCACTTTAAAAAATTATTGTGTTAATTTTTCCTTGACTGCATTTAGTGGATTGAAACAATATTTTGAAACTTATCTAAACATCATCACTACTTTCCACCCTCCAACAGATAGAGAAATCGAGCAGACCATCCAAAACCTCAGTAATATGTTGCAGGAATGTATCATGGAATTTAGAAAATAATGGGAAAACACAAGGAATTTTGGAGTTATAATATAATAATATATAACAAAAATCCATAAGTATGATTTTTTTTGTGGATTTTTATGGGATTACATGTTATTCTCTTTTGTGTTGGGATGAGGTCCAGGAGTCATCAGATCTTTTTTCTAGTGTGTTGTAGAGAATGAAATAGATGGTTCAATTTTTTAATAATAGGATCAAGGGGGAATAAGATAGGATATATTGTTATATTGATCAGATGGGGAATCCAATGTAGTTTTTAGTGGGAGACCATATTTTCCTGAAGATCTCTCATCACCCCTTGTAGTGAAGGTTTAGTCAGGGTAGAATGATCTAACCTAGGTTTTTGGGACCCTTTGATGTGTTGGATCATGTTAGCGAGAAGTATTGTTGGTTTTAAATAACACAACATCCATTAAAAATCCATTATAACTTCTAAATTTCTTAAATTTACTAGTATCATCACAATGACCCACATGTAAATTACTAGGGAAATCTTCATATCTAGGATGATACAATGTTTATGGAGTGATTTTTATAGATTGTGGATCATTGAGATAAGGTGTTGGTTTGACAGACCATTTCCATGGATTGTGTACTTTTGAGGTATTATGGCATGGAGGACCACACATGTGAGTTTGAAGAGTATATTCATTCCTAATACCTAGAGTTGTTTTGATTATTGTCTAACTATTTTCCCTTTGATGATGTGCTACATGAATCTTGTTGGTTCATTATTTGTGCATTTTCCCATTAATTATGATCTCTTTTAAAGAAATAATAACATAAATTGGGGATACCACATCCTAATCAATACTCATAATATTACAACATATTTTAAAACCATTATTCTTAGACAGTGTCTCCCAAAGAAAGTAATATATTGCTATGGAACTCAAATTTCATTTACTTGTGTTCTTTGGGAAGTGTAGTGTGATAGTTATGGAAGTTGTTTTCTTTGGTGACGTGGTGGTAAGAATGTTGTTAAAAATGGTTGTGTGGAGAATATGTGGATTGAGATAGGTGAGAAATAGTTATATTGTATGAGTTGAAATAAGATCCCTAAGATGTATATCATTGGATGGTCGGTCAGTCCTTTTCTTTATTTTATATTCTCCATGTTCATTTTGATTCTTAAGGATAATAATTTCATTAAAATTATATGATTTTAGGGTATATACCCTACATCCTATTACTGTTGGAGAATTTATGTGATTTATGTGTTTTGGATATGTTCTGAGGAATATGGGGAGTGGATGGTGGCGTTGTAGCTGGGGTTTTTTGGGGATGTATTTTTAACATGTAGTATTGTATTGATCTATAAAGGTATTCACTGTTGTTTACAAAGTTTTTTTGTGAAATAGAGTCTTGGATGTTGATTTTTGGTGGTTTTTTGATTTTCAATATAGACATAAAATGGTTTTTTTCCATTGTGAGGTTTTCTAAAGGATACATTTTTATAGTTCTATCAATTTAATGGTATCTACCCCATAGAACTGGGATATAGTGTAGCATTCTTCTTGTGGGATTAGTCATGTGAAAAGTGTGTTCCTCTTATGACATTTTCCATTTTGTATTTTTTGGATCAGCGGTGCGGACCACATGATTTTAATAAAATATAGATTTGACTAATCCTGTTATTCCTTTGACCTTTCCATTGTTCCATAACCATACTCTATGTCTGTAATTATGTGTCACAATAAATTGTGTTTCATTATGGTATTCTATTTTCTAGTAGAATGTAAATTTTTAAACCCTGTCGAAACCTATATTGAAACACTATTTATATCGGTCCCTAAGCGATATGGACTCCTCCTTAAATGGTCATTTAGACCCTTTTCATCTACTATCATCCCCTACATTAGGGTATCAATCCTTGACGATTATATGTGAGTTATCATCTATTATCTCCCCAATTTGATCCACATTTTCACCTAGATATGATTTCTTTTTCAAGTGAAAAACTAGTTTTTATGAATATTCGGTACTGGAATTATGGGGGTTGTTGAGTTACAGGTTGATCAAGGTGTTTCCATTCATTTTGGATTCAACAATTCTTATTAATATTATTCCAACCATGAACAATAGTTAGAAAAGATTTTTTTATATAGGGGATCCTTCATATTTTGTATATTAGAGGCACATGTTGGAATACCTTGTTTTTATATGTTGGGGGGATGGAATCCACTAGATTGATGAAGAAAATCAAGTGTTATAATTTAAAATGAATGGGATGTGATGAAATTTCGTAAAGATTACTTGTTCTTATCTTTTAAAAAAATTGAGTGTTCAAGATATTATCTTATTAGTTATGCCTTATTATGATATTAGTTATATTTTTAGGGTAGATAATTTTGGTAAAATATTGTTGTAATTTTTTTCTTAAACTCACCTAATATGAATATGTCTAAGAATGTAAATTTGAGTGAGAAATTGGTCTCACAGGGAATCATGGATGTTTGAGAATTTTCTTAAGAATATTATAATTATGTATGATCAAATACCATTGTTTTTTAAATAAGATATGTGATTTTTAGTCGTATTTTCCTTGAGAAATAGTTTTTCTGTGTGATTGTGATGGAATTTAGATTATATTTTTGGTGGTTGGGGAATAGGGATAATTATTATGTGGTAAGAGGGTCTATTTTTTTGATAATTTTATGCAGTGTTGTGATAGGTTCTCAGTAGTTATGGAGATAAATGTTAACTAAAAAATGTAATGGAATTGTTAGATAGATCATTAAATCTTGAATTATAATGGGATGTATGGATAAAATAGTTGTTGTTAAATATAATTTATTGGTAATTATTAGTTAAATGGTTGATAATTGGAGAATCTAGAAATTAGTTAACATTAAAAATAATGAAAAAATAGAATAGAATAAGGTTCTGTATTTTTTGTGTGGTGTTATGAATTTAGTGGTGAGAATGAATGGGGAATAGTTTTTGAGTCCTTTTGGATATGTTTGGAGCTATGATTATGAACTTTACATGAATGAATAGGTTCTTCTTGGGTGTGTCACTTCAATATTTTTTTCTTAATTTTTATTAATTTACATCCCCGCCCACATCATGAATTATATTCCAGCATCCAAATGATTAGGGGGTCTTTCAAAACATTCTTTATGGTGATTATGGATTGATGAATTTCCCATCCTATCCACTCTCTCTTCTAGTGGAGGTTTATATTCCTTGAATGAAACGTTTGGGGATATTTATGAGTTGATTTGTAGTGGGGTTATTCCTGGTTTGAAAAGTGAACCAGGTTCATATCCTCCATGTTCATGATACCTTACTAACATTGTTATAGTATTAACTATGAGAGTATATGGATGAGATGACCAGTTTCATGAGGGATTGTTGGTATTATGTGGATTCCCAAGTGTTTTCAAGAAGGATTTGATGTCTAATTTCATGTGGGGTTCTTGGTATGATGAAGATTCCTTAGATTCTTCATGAATGATACCATGGAAGGGATGGGAACACCATGATATATGACGTTGGGGTTTGAGTGTAGGAAATTGGTTTGGAATTAGTGAGGTATAACCTTTTATTGAAATTTTACTTATTATATTACTATAAATGGATGTGTTATTTGGTGAGAGTTACCTAGTGATTAAGGGATTGGTTAGATGACCAAATAATGTGCTCTTGGTTCTATTATTTTCTAATTGGTGTTTTTGTATTGTATTTTCCAATGTTCCTGACAGAATTTTGGAGTGATCCTACATATTATACATGTAATGCTAACCTAATATATATAAACATTATTTTCATGTTTTTGGATGACTATAGTGACTTATCTAGACATTACAAGCCCAGACTCTAGAGTTTTGTATTGGTCGCTACGATAGGTTTTTTTTGGTTTTTTATTTAAATATTTGTTGAATTTTTTACTATATAAATTCATTATGAGGTGATTTTACTTTCATTTAATTTATTTTCTATCATGGATCTTGACTGGTGCATGATACTCAATCTCTTGATCCATCTCCATCTATTGAGTGAAATGACTTCCATATGTTTGATTTTCATACCCTCAAAGAATGTACCCAAATTAGGGACTAATTAAGGTGGGACTATGGGGTCATTATCACTCCTTCTTCATTTAAGGAGTAGGAGGGATACCTTTGGATTGTGTGGATGGTGACAATAAAGACTACGAAAAAAATATTCCACGTCCCTTATTTTAAGAATGTGTAATGAAGCATTTTGGTAAATGATTAAAGGGAATGTGAACTTGTTTAATGTGTGAGGAAGAATTCCACCATGATAATAATTATAAGTTAAATATTGAATCTATTAATGACTAGTTTATTTATTACAAGGAGATATGGAATTATACAATTTTATTCTCTAGTATCCTGGATGAAACTATTAATTTTGATATTGTATGTTTTGATTATATCATGAAATGATATAAGGTTTATAAATTGTGGGATAATCACTTGAGAATAATTATTGTGGAAATGATGGTATATTTTAAAATTTTGTAAATTTAAATGTCAATTTCAAGAAGATTTATTTCTTGTAAATATTTTCTCTAGGATGTAATATCTATTGGTCTTTCTAATCCAAAAGATAGTTAAAGCATATATGTCATGGATAAATAAAACCTTAATGGATTCAAATTAAATTTAACAATAATTAATATGGATGATAGATAAATATGATGTAATAGTATTTATAAATATTATTTTAGTAAGATGATAAATATAAATCCTCCATGGAATTCTCTATTAATATTCTTTTTTCTGGAAAAATTATAAATTGTGAATTTTGAATAATTTGTTTATTTGTATAAGTAAGTATAAAAAGTTATATTTAAGAAAGTGTGATATATTTTTAATAATAGGTAATAAAAATAGGTTAATTTTTTCATTTAAATTTAATTGTTAATATTTTATGAGATTTATGTAGATATTCGGATACATTTGAACTTTTAGAGATTGATTTTTTAAAATATTTGGCCATATTTGTTATAATTTTATCTAGTGTTAAATATTTCATATTTAGATAAAAGTAAAAATATATAATGTTTTTATAAATCTTATTGACAACTAGATGTTTATTATTGTCTTTCAAGAATAAAATTTTATCATTAACTAGATGATTCACATTGAATGATGATATCAAGCTTATATAATTGGAAGAATTTTATATGTAAATTTTATCATATTATATGTCCTAATAGTAAATAAATTTATCAAACTCAATAAAATTGAAGATAAATCAATTTATAATTATGTAGAATGTAACAATTAACTACCATGGAATTGTTTTTCATAATTCCATTTTTATGTATTATTCATATTGTGTTACATACATAATAAGTTTCCCGATTATAATCAACAAACTATTATTCATGATAAAATCCATAAATTATTTTTTTATTATGTTATATTAAATGTAGAAAATAAGAATTAAAATTGAAATGATGAAATTTTAATAAGGATGGGTAATGTAAAACCCCAATATTTCAATTTTTTATTTTCTTTTGAAAAGAACCCTACGTTGGATGTCTAGAAGTACGCAGAACACGGAGATTGAACACATTAAAAAATAATTTTAGTTGAATATTATTACTATAATATATCTAACGGGATGATGGGTACAAATAGGAATAAACACATTGTAAAACATATTCACAATGTTTTCATAAAATGTATATTTATTGATTAATTTATTTAAATTTGTACATTGTATGACTCAAAAGTAGGTTTTCATTATTTTTTATTTCATTTTGTGCACATATAATATAACTAAATACTACCAATTTATAAAATTTTATTTGAAATAATAGATATAATTTTTAAAATTATATTTTCCTAATATTGTACGGAATAAATGTTGATTTCTCTATGAAAAAATTTATTTTTCATTGAATAGTGAATTAGGTGATTTTGGGAAAACCGTCATTTATTTTATTTAAATGACGCAATGTAAAAGTTATATTCTATTTTAGATTTAGTTTTAATGTAAAATACTATCCTTTTTGTTGAGCATAGTCAGATAAATATCATTGGAATGAAAATTATATATTATTTTGGTATGAGATAATTTTTATGCATAAAAATGAGATTTTGTAAAAAAAAATATTTTCATTCAATGTTATGCATTTGTATTAATTTTTTTATAAATATCATAGAAATTGAAACACGAATAATATATTTCCATATTTTGAATATTTAGTTTTATATTATGTTAATAGTTCCCTTTTATTATTCATCATTATGAATAGTTTCTGTGAAAAATATTTTTCACCTTAGTAAGGGTAAAATGTGTAAAATAGTGTTACAATTATGAGTTATGGGCTAAAAATAACCCTTGTGGTTTTTCTTATTTCATATTATGTATTTTTTCTAACCAAAACCATCCCCAATTCGAATGTGTTTTATTTTGCCAAAACATTATTTTGATTTTAACAATTATATTTTAATTGTAATGAATAAATACAAAATGGAACCCTCTTAATTTTAATATATATATTTAATATACTAGCTATTAGAAGAAGTTATTCCATAATATAATTTTTTATTTTGATAATAAATTATTTGTTTTCGTGATAATAGTTTATTATAAATTTTTAAATATGTTATAATTATCATAAATGGTAATGTCTGGTAGATATTATTCATATGAAGGTAGTAGAAAAAATCAAGGTAAATGATTTTAAAAACAATAAAATTAACATTTTTTGGATTAATTGACTTAGGTAAAAAATTATAGTTAATTATAAAAAATAATTAATTATATATGTGTTTGGATCCATCTTCCAATTCAGTTTTTTTCATTGAATTCAAATTAAATTAACAATCTAAAAAATGAAATTAATGATATGTAATGATAAAAAATGTATTATCAAAAGATATATAAATCATGAAAATATTGAAATAGGAGAAAATGAATCGACAAATATCTAAATTTTAATATGTGTCTGATTTCAGAGACACTCGAAAACATAGAAGTAATTTTATGTCACATCGTGTATAAATTGGTCAAAAATGTGATAGATAAAAACTATTAATAAGTGTGATATATATAATGATAATTTTTAAAATTCTACACAAGAAATTATGAATATTTTTTGGTTTGAGGTATCTATAGCATATAATGTCCTACATTGATGTTATGACCATATTGTGACACGTTCCATGAATATGATTTATACTATATTTAAATATTTTTAGTAATTCCACATGTGTATTTTCCATCACTTATAGAAGGGAACCACTTATCCTCTCTTCATCACACCTCTAGATACACATATATCAACCATTTCACACCTAAAACCCTTCACAAACTTCTTCCTAATTACCTAGAGGTGCCAGATTCCTTATTGGGCCGTCCTATAAGTATTATTCTGTATGTCAAATTGGATTTTATAATGAAGAGGAGATTAAGAGGTAAAATGAAGAATGTTGGACTTCTGGTAAGGGTTTTACATCTCACTTTTATTTTTGTGATACATATATCATATTCACCAATTGTAACACTCATGAGGTTTATATAATTCCTATAAAATTTTTCTATTTTTATGGTAATTATGTGGATTAAAAAATCCATTGTATTTTCTCTATTTAGAAGTTGATGTTTGAGAGATTACTAAAATAAATGGTTTATTTATAGTCATCTCTATTTCAATGACAACTTTTTAAGGTTTTAACCTAATTTATTTTATATGGTTTTTATACATCCCAAGTTACAAATAATATCTCAAATTCATATTTATTCTTGGTATTCAATGATTTTGATTCATAATTTCTCTTTGAAGGTGTTTTTATTCAATAGTTACCAATGAAGTAAGGATTTATTTCAGAATCATATTTTTAATCAAGATTTTAATGTTCAAAATTTTGATGAAATTGTTTTTTATCTATTGTCCTATCACCCCATATATTGTGTTCTAATATTTTTATTTATGAGTTTTTCATTTTTTCATTCAATGATTGCTCTCAATTATAAATAAAATTATGAGAAAATATTTTTATGGATATTATACCTTATTTTATATTTGGTCGGAAAACATTTTCATGCATGTAATTTTTCTTTAAATTTATTTCAATAATAATATTTTCTATGATAAAAAGATAATTTAAATTAAGTTTCCACAATATTTATATTTTTTAAAAAAAATATTCAGATGTAATAATTTCAAAATATTCTTTATTTGTTATTTTCAAATTTTTACAAGAAAAAAAAATAATGATTTCATAGCTTATAAATCCTGTCATTCTATTCCATCCATAATAGACATTATAAATTATAAATCATCCATTATAGGTTTCTATGGGCATTTTATAATAAATTTTTCCCTAATATAATGGAAAATTTTACAACTCCTGTATTCAATAATCGTTAGAGGAAAATTAGTATGATTGTTTTCTCATTAACTAGGGAAATATTTATGTCCTATATTCATGATTCAATACATATAATTATTAACATTTAAATAATTTTGGGAATAAATATTATGGGTCATTCAAAATATGAAAAGTTAATAGGATGTGGATTTGACAGGTGTGTCTCATTAAAATATATCCCCTCAAATCAAACAATGGTATCTGAGAAAAAATTGGTCACCGAATTACATTATTATTTTGTTCAAAATTTATTATTTATTATGAATATTTTATTTTTTGAGGAGAAATAATTGTATGAATCATGATAACTTGTCTGAGTACATGGTTGAAAATTTATGAATGTCCATATTTCTGTATTTTCATTTATTGAGAATTCATTTTAAATTATCCATATAATTGTTATGATGATATATTCTATGGATGCTAATTGAACTAAATTTGTTGATTGAAAGGATATTTCATTGATTATCCACTCTTATATATTTATTATGAATTATATCTTCTTTATAGCAACCATTGTAAAGAACCCATACAAAGCATCTGATCTCACTATTTATTTGTTTTCCTTTCTCCAATGTATCTATCATAGTTTATAAATGTTATTAAAACGATAATTGTAATTTTATTTATAATATTCGTGTTCTATTCAATATGTATGGGTATCATATGAGTTATTTGGGGGTAACCTAAAATTTTTTAGTTATGTAAGGGTAACATAATCACTATGTGAGGGTAACATGGTGTTTCTAATAGTTATGTAAGGGTAAAATACACACTATATAAAGGAAGGTTTCTATTTCTTAAGGTAATGAATGTGAAACTAGTGGAGCTGTGTAAGGGTCAATTCCTTTTTGTATATGCCAGGTAAGGATAACCATCCTTTGAGTAAGGTTAACTAGAGTCTGGGTAAAAACATTTTCTATATGTTGTGTAATGGTGAACTTCCACTGCATAAGGGTAACATTGGTGTTTTATAAAATTAGAAAATAATTTAAAAAAGTTATGTTAGTGTGACCTGGCCACTGGGTAAGGTTAGATTGATTTGAACAAGGGTGTCCCTTACTTTTCAAATGTTTTATATCAGTAAAATGAAGCCTTTACATGATGTCTATGTGATGTTTAAGGGTAAAACTATATTACCTTTATATAGAGATCTTATTGGGAAAAATATGTTTCTAAACTCTTTGTCCATTATTATTCCCCATCAAGTTCTAGTAACACAAGTTTTGGATATTTTAAAATCATAATGTTATATTAATTTACTATTGAATAGATTAAATTTCAAGACCCATATTATGGATTACGTTAAACACTCCACATTCATGATCTATTTTATGGAAAATTTAAATGGAGAATTTAAATAATGATTTTTAATGTTGTGATTAATTCCATTTATATATTTATTAAAAATATATGAACCTTCATTTGTTTTGTTTTTTGGTGATTATTTTGAGTATGAATATCCCAAAAATTCAATTTTTCATTTTTTTGAAGCCTTCCATGAAAAAATTGAGATCTAGATCTAGTTTTCATGAATTGAAAAACCTCACCCTCACACCTATATTCTTGGGTGTTGACCTTACAAATGATAAAAATTGAGTACCATTTCAAACAAATATTTTCAGGGTTAGTTTTTGAAATTAACATTCTGAGGTTGTTTATAAAAATAATAAATAGTTTTTAAATTCATAATAACCAAAAAATAAGGGAAATATAATCTAAACAATTCTTTTATATCTAAAATGTAACACTCTGACACCAATTACCTAGAGTTTGTGCATTATTATATAACATCAGCACAATACAAGGAATCATGTCTCGAAAGACTGATCGGTCTAGTAGACTTGGAAGATTAGGTACACACATATGTTTTACATTAAATAATAAAATGAAAAAGAAAAACAACATTGTCTTCATTGTCCACATTCATAACCCTTAGACTATCCCTACAAGTCAGTCATAATATAAATGTTCAAACAAAAAGTTTGATGAATAATAACAAGAGGGAAGTTGCTGAGGCTACCTCACGAAGACGTTTTACGGAGCCCCATGGCCCCGCTCCCGCTGCAGAGCAAGGAGGAGGGATGCCACACGAACTCCGTTGATGTTTGCGACCCCACCGCAGAGTAGGGAGGCAGGATGCCCCGTGAACCCCTTTGACATTTGCAAGCCTGCCATAGAGCAAAGAGGCGGGACGCCCCGCAAACATCTTTGATGTTCGTGACCCCGCCGTAGATCAAGGAGGTGGGACGCCCCGCGAACAAATTTGATGTTCGCGACCCACCGCAGAGCAACCTCTGTCTTCGCGCTGAGCGAGATCTGCTTTGTGGCGCCTCTTGCCTATAAATAATGGGCTCCCCTCGATCCCAAAGGATGGATCATCCAACATTTCACCTTCTGATCTCTCAAATAGCAAAGCACATCATGCTCTGCGAACCATGAGCTTCTTAATGTACTTTTGAATTATGAAGGGCCTCCCCCTTTTCTTTAATTCAACCCCCTTCCAAGAAGGATGCCTTTCACAAAGCCCACAGGACATCGCGATGGAAGGGGATCCCCACCGGGACTCAGGTTGTCAAAAAGCATTTATTCTTCATGAAACACATTCCATACAGACACGAACGACATGCTAAGGTAGGTTCACTATGCTTCGTGAAGCATATTGCTGCACAACACCTTGCTTCGTGAGGCACCCTAGCCAAGAAAGGCATTTTTCGCAAATTCATTTCCACTTTTTGGTGCTCCTTCTATATGGACTTTCTCTCTAAGGCTAGGCTAGAACACTTCGTTTCACGAAGAATAACACTTCATGAAGCCCCTTCACTACATGGAGCACCATAGTTCTACCATGATTCTACCAAGGATCTCATTTTCCCTGCAACTCCTTTTCCTATGCTACATTCTAGGTTTTCACGAAGTAACTTCAAAGTCACTTGGGCGGTGCCTCACATTTAGTTTCGTATCCTCATTATTCTTCACATAGGCATGATAACGATTATTTTTTCTTTGCATAGCCATGTTAACGTAGACCCCGAATGGGATCACCTCCTGACACCCCCCAATCATGGTATTACCAATTCCTTCCATCCCTTAAGGGCGGGTGGGTATCAGTTATATTAGTCTAAGGGGTGCGGAGAAAACCCACCTCATCCGAGTTGTAAGATGTTAAACTTCCAAGCACCATCATCCTCATCAAATGACGTTAAACAGTGGCCTCGGCCTATACCGTGCACATGGGGTGCCCCTTCAAGGACAATCTCTACTCCCACTAGTCTCCATGGGAGTGAGATCATTTATCACATAGAATGACATCTTATTTATTGGAGCAGTTTCCGTCTGCGGGGAAAGGGAAACCACCATGGTGTAAGCCCGTGGGCTTTTTTCTTGGCAGGAGGTAGCACCCTTGATCCTCCTCTCTTCCTGGGTTCCAAATCCCTCTCCCGCTGGGCATTGTCACCACCCGGGCCTCCACCCTAGAGTAATACCCTATTTCTTATTTGGGATACTAACCACATGTAATCCTAGGTTTCCTCTTTTGGATGCTTACCACGCATAAGACCCTGTTTCCTCTTTGGCCTGCTAACCACATGTAAGCCCATATTTCCTCTTTTGGCTGACAACTACTTGTAGCCCCAATCCACTTCCCATAGACGCACATTTCACGACTTGACCTTCATATCATTTCTATCTCGTTTTTCTCACACTGAGCATGACTCATGTGGGATTAGAGTAAGCATCGTCCATGAAATCCTCTATGGGAAGCCTAGTGTGTATGTCTAAAATCCAAACCTGAACTACAGGGCCTTTGATATTTTCCAAGGAGAGGTACGTAGGAAGCCTCCCTGATGTTCAATCCCACCCACATTGGTCCCAAAAATCTTCTCATCGATTCACAAAACATGAACTACAAGGTATTTGATCCTTGGCAAGGTGAGGTACGTATGAATCCTCCCTGAGGTTCAATCCCACCACCCATTAGTTCAGACCATTTTCGCATTGGTTTACCAAACCCATCATGAACTATGAAGTCTTTGATCCTTGCCAAGGAGAGGTACATAGGAAACCTCCATGAGGTTCAAGACCACCACCGATTAGTCCCCACCATCTTCACATTTCGTTATCCAAACCATCATGAACTGCGTGGTCATTGATCCTTGCCAGGGTGAGGTACATTGGAATCCTCCCTCAGGTTCAATCCGAACACCTGATTGCTGTAACCATCATCAGGTCGGTCCACAAAACACCACGTGAACTGCAAGGTTGTTGATCCTTTCCAAGGTGAGGTATGTAGGAATACTCTCTATGGATCAATCCCACCACCCATTGGTCCTGAATATATTCATTTAAGCTCACCAAACCAACATGAACTACTAGGACTTTGATCTTTCCCAAGGAGAGGTATGTAGGAAGCCTCCCTGATGTTTAAGCCCACAACCCATTTTTCCCAACCATATTCACGTCGGTACACCCAAACCATCATGCACTACGTGGTCTTTGATCTTTTCCAAGGCGTAGTACGTAGGAAGCCTCTCTGAGGTTCAAGCCCATCAACCATTGGTTCCGACCCTCCTTCACATCATACCACCTTTGTCCTGCATGACATTAAACTGCATGCCCTGTTTTAGTCCTTCACAACATCAATCTACATCCACCATTTGTGAAAAATGTGGGATTTGATCCTTGTCTCATATATAAGGTACGTAGGAAGCCTCCCCGAGGTTCGACCCCCATCCAACGGTAAGCCGTTGTGACCCCATCAAGCGGTATGATGTTGTGACCCCATCTAGTAGTAAGCCATTATCAACCTCATTCGACTATATGTCGTTGTCAGGGGTGAACTACCATGACTTTGATTCCTTGACGTAGGGATATATAGGAGGTATCTTCGAGACTCAATCCCAACATCATTGTCATCCTCAAGTCGACTTCATCTCATTCTCCACCCACTTCACTTAACCATCCTTCATCCATTTGGGTTCTTACACGGGCCACCACATCACGATGGGATCATGCCACCTCATTCCTCATTCCCTTTAACAATAATCGGGTAGCTAACCATGTGTTAGCCCCAACATCAATGTTCCCTCCATGGGTCACCTCACCATATCCTCTCTAGTTAGTGTTCTGATCAGTCTGATCCCTCTTCGCTAGACATTAAGCATGTGTCATACCCCATGTTAAACATAATAAGCTAGGGAAAACCTCAGATACATGCCTATGGAATATGATTCCCCGCATTCGGCATAGGATGCCTTGGGCTTACACACCCTTGATAATCACTATAATCAGAGAATGGAACCCAAACACTCCAGTGTTCCAGCGTCCAGACATGCCAGTGACGTCCAATGTGATTACTCCCCCAACTGAAGGTTGTCTCCCTGAACAAACCCCTTGGAATGTCCCAACAGAAGCAGTGTAATTAACCATGTCCATGAAGATATGGCACTGGGAAGAGATTTACAAACCACGACATAATCTTTAAGGGAGACCCGGACTAGGTGACGTGTTCGGAAGAGGAATCCTCCGAAGTAAGAACCGAAATCGCATCATCCCGTTTCGATCACAGATCAAACTTCCCTGAACAAGGAACGAATACCACCCGCATTTGGAAATAGGGAATGTGGGGCAAAAAACAGCGGCATCATCCATGAACAAGATGGACATGCGTTCCCTAGATAAAGCGTTAGAAACAGAAACAGTGAACCTAGCGTGATATTCTTCCCCTCCATATAGAGATTATTTACGTTCGAGACATCATTAGATTAGTGTGTCATTGGATATAACTATCCGGCACCCAGTCCTGCCAAGAAAATAGCGGGCCTGGCATGAAACTCCACAGATGTGTGAGATGTCAAAACATTGGACATCTTGGTCTG
This sequence comes from Viscum album, assembly GCA_963277665.1. NCBI lineage: Eukaryota > Viridiplantae > Streptophyta > Magnoliopsida > Santalales > Viscaceae > Viscum > Viscum album. The sequence goes on from OY728121.1 coordinate 550,551,642, forward strand.
TGACGTTGTCAGCGTGGATCCATCTTACCAGCCATGGAAGAACGAATGGAGTCGGGGCACTAGTCGTAGATTCCCTTTCATTCATCACTAATGGGTTAATATCACTACTTTTCTGGAACCAAGCTGCTGTAGGAATTCGATCACCGCCTTCCCACCGACGTAGGGGTAGGGGCAATGCCAATGTGGTAGTCCCATGTGGCTCCACCGCTTTCGCGACAATCTCCATGCCTACAAACACTAGGCGCCCACACCCCATCCCTCTTTCTGAACTCATTCAGCGGAGAGTTATCAACGAAATCATATGCCAGTACAAGGAGGATGGGGTTATCCCGACCCAGGATATGCCCCGCCATGTTCTAGAGGCATCTGCGCCTCATCACCAATGCCACCCCCTAGGTCCACACAGGGAGACACTACTCCCCACTCCAACTTACAATCATTTCAAGAGCCTCTCCCTGGAACGCCATGATGACACTCACCCCTACGCCGACGAGGTAGGAGATGTGCTGGCTGGCCCGGTCATGATCTCGTTTTAAAGCCCCCCAAGGAGGGATCCCTCTAGGCCGTGCCAGCACCGCCACCCAGTCCTATGAGTCGAGGAGTAGGTAATCCATGCGCCTGCTCCGTTGCCTCCAGTCTGGTTGACCCGACGCCACCATCGGTCACATGCCTTGGTAGACGCCCGCCAAGGGGCCTAAACGTTTGCAACTACTGTGGCACGAGTCACTACTGACGTGTATCGTCAACCCCTTGCGTATTATGAGTAGGAAAACTTGTATATTCGGCCCGGATCGAGGCCCCAACCGCCCCGCGGGTAGGATGGGTCGACTCCCTCAACCACCAGTGTAGGTAATGGCCTCTATCAGTGTAGAGACCCTCCCCGTACCACCACCATGGAGAATGCGGGTATTCCCCGCTTCCAGACACAACATGGAGGTCCGCCTTGTGCAACCCTTAGTCCAAATGAGGGTCCTCCACCCGATGGTGGCACCCAGTATGGAATCCTATCTTGTGCTCATTACTTTGGGTATGGAGTCATCCCACCTTCCACAGACCATCGGTGTACGGAGATTGCGCATCCGGCCAATCTACAGCATGGGGGACCACCCCATGTTCTTACAGCTGCAATTGAAAGACCTCCTAACCTCAGAAACCCAAGGGTTGAAGGCCAGCCTCGCCTCACCAACACCCATTAAGAAGGCCCTACTCGTGTTCATCTTGGCTAGTACAAGGGCCTTCCCCACGCTAATGTCGCCAGGGGAAGCAACCATGGGGGTCCGACCCACGCTCATATGGGCTCTAGAAAAGGTCCTACCACTCTAGCACTTCCCATAGATTTCATCCCCATATCCTCTTTGATATATTTCCCAGTGATCCTGGCACACCGGCTTACTTTGGAAGAAGTCCTCTTTGCCCTAGCCCCAGTATGGCCAAAGGACATCCTCGTTCCAGATGTCTACCCAACCCTGAAGAACCATCCTAGGGCAGGAGGGTGGGTCGTAGCTGCCATAAAATGAACACTCATAAGCTTTAGACTGAGATCAAACCGGTTTTCTTGTCATATTTCGATTCTGAATATGACTCAATGATGGAACCCTCACCCAGGTCCTTTGTGTCAAGGGTCGGGGCAGTAACAAGGCGCATCAGCCTAGTACTCCCAAAATGCGAGGTCCATTGGATTACTGCCTCCCTCCGCAAGTATATCTAGGATGAAGAAAATTTGGAAACTCCATAGGTTACGGCCATGAAATCACCACCTTCGTCACCAGAAGCACTCTCTACCTCGACTAGATATCACATAGAGCTATTCTTGGGACCAATGGTGGATGATAAGCAGTGTGGTCCGTCGCCAGTAGCCCTAATCTTTTCACTAGGAACTGCAGTTGTCAGCCCATCCAACTGTGATGCGATGGCTATGTCGCTACACTCATCGGAGGACAGCCTAAGATGCATCGGTTTGTCGGCTCACTCGCCATACTCTACACCGACCAACCTACCGTCCCAACGGTCTGTTGCGGTACCGCTACCTGTTCCTCAGCCGCCTCTGGTTGATGAACGTGGTAATTAAGGACCATAACCTGAATCCGAGCCAAGGATCTTATGGAATATACTCACAGGGAACAACTTCCCATAGTTGTTTTGGCCCGTTTTAGCACCAAATTTCTGCGCTCCAGAATCCATCACACCAGAGGATGTTGAGTGTTTCCATAAAAACCTATGGGTGATGTATTTCCACTTATGTCTTTAGGTAGTGGATTATCCGAAGAGCCAAGCACATTTTGAAGACATTTACTAGAAATACTGTCTAGTTGATCTGTCTGCACTCTCTATGGCTCAGCTCTCTGAGTCCCTAGGATTCCGTATTGACCTCTCGCAAAGATGCATCTAAATTTTCAAGGTACTCCTCAACATTATCAAAGAGTCTTCTACCCCATGTGCAGATTTGTGGCTGGGGGTCATATACTGCCCTTTTCTTCAGTCATATCCAGCAGCAGCCCAACATGCCAGGTGATATCGAGGACATGCCCCGGCTAGAGACTCGGTCAACATGGCCAGCCTATCGAAGGAGGATAACGATCTTGAGAACTTTTAGGGGGACCTCCACCTAGAAGGAGTGCCACAGCTATTGGATCCATTGGGGAGGGTTACTCGGCAACAAAGGAGCCTGTTGGGACTTCCCATGCCCACCGAGGAATTAGTCTTTAGCCAGAATCATGGTAATGGTAAAGAGAAAATTCAGCTGTCAAGCACTCTGACCTATTTGGTTTAGTGAAGAAGGTGGTGGATGACCCTGAAAATCCCACGTTGCGTTAGCAAATCGCCGAACAGAAGAAGGTGGTTCACAACCTCCTCGCTGAACACAATGTAGAGAGACAACTGAACTATAGTGATCCTAGGTCGGGGTAGCAGGGGCAGGTACATATTTCCCTCAATGAATTTCCTCTAGTTGACCAGGACTATCCTGTCCATGTAGATAGGGTTGTGCCTAGAGAATATAGCAAGAGGGTGAGGTACATGTCTCCAAATCCTCCAGAATAGCAAAACGACCATCGAGATCTAGCTCGGGCTACCCCAGCTACCCCACAGGACGATTGACCAGCCGCCCCATGTGTCGTTGGACCACCTTATCATGTTGTAGAACCCACCAATGCATTGGTAGGTAGGGATCCCCATCAAGACAAGAACCCACACCCAAATGATTGAATGGTGTCCCTCATTGCCCGTCTTGAGGCATTATAGATGTGACATGCAGTAATCCCGCCCGACGGCAAGCCATATCCATCGTGGGTGGATGATATTCCAGCACCCCCTAGGTTTCAGGAATTCCACATTTTCCCCCTTCAATGTGATAGGGGACCTTCCACAGCACCTGACCCACTTTTCTTTAAGGTGTGGCCCCATGTTGGGAAATCCGGCGTAGCAGGAGGCCGCCAAGCTCCGATGTTTTGTGCAGACATTGGAAGGGCTCGCGTTTGTCTATTATAGCCAGCTCCCCATCAGATCAGTAACCTTCTAGGAGGTCCTTCGTAGGAAATTCCTCTACCAGTTCAGTTCCACCATGCCATAGACAAGTATCGTGGACCTGTTCAAGTTAAAATAGAGGCTTGATGAAAGCATCTCCGACATTGTTTCTAGGTGGAAGGGTCTCATGTATTCCATTGACATGCCACTTCTTCAGGAGGTATTGCTGACGATGTGTGTAGGGAATGTCAAGACGGAGCTGGTCCCCCCTCTGATCACCAAGAACTATCCCGGGGGATTCCGAGACTTCGCTGATAAGGCTCAGCGCTTAGAGGAAGCCTTACAGCATGCCAACAACGCACGTCAGTTGCCTCCTGCGATCCCAGCGAGAAGGGCCTCCTTGGCCACGCCTGTCATAGTAGACCAAATAGAGGCCCCTATATTAGTGGAGCTGTTGTGAGTGGAGATGCCTCCATAGAATTGTAGAGGCCCCATACCTCAGGCACAACCACCAGCCCAGCAACACCCACCCCATAATCGGTAGGTGCCCCCGCGCAATGCCCCACCACCGCCTAAGAGAGATAACCAAGAACTGCTTCTTGGAATGGGTCATCCAGCCCCTCGTCAGGGTCAAACTCCAAGGGACCACTTTCTGAACATGAGATACTGAACATACTCATTCAACGTGGCACAGGTCCCCAGTTACTTCCATAGTGCCTTAGAGTAGATGATTCTACGTTTTCCAGAGTGTAGAAGACCGGAAGACACAAACCTCACTGATCAACCTAATTACTGCCCCTACCATCGGATCATGGGGAACACTCTCAAGATTTTCTATGTGTTAAAATATTGGATTCAAGACTAGGTAGATAGAAACATAGTTCGTTTTGGCCCGGCTCCAGCATAGGTGGCATGCATCTTCGTGAGGCTAGACAGCAGCAGCGACAGTGAGGGCGAGTGGCATTAGGTTTCCAGTCATGGGTCCCAGAAGTATGATGACTGGATGGCTCGAAAAATAGTCCCATGTTCCCATGGTGTCATATGGGCATGCTCGAAACTACCAGATCCTTCAAAAGATGCAGCCACCTATTCTGCATCGTCATCTCAGCCAGCCTCTTCCTAGAAGAGAAAACACCGGTGATTCAAGGGAAATCAAAGTCCCCTACCGATTCCATAGTCATCCTGTACTCTTGGAAACTTCATTCCCCTAGAGATGAAAATCCCTCCCAGAATCTATCCAGTAGTGGAAGAATCTTCGAGTGACGGTTAAGGGTATGCCTTGGTTAACATAGTAGAGCTGTTAAAGCTCTACATGATTCCTGACAATGAGGAGCTCCTGGCGGATCCTACCAACGTCCCTAGCATTCATCAACATAGAAGGAGTAGTGGTTATATTGGAAATTGGAGTTACTCATTCATCACTTCAAGATAGGATGTGCAGCCGAAACTAGGAAACAGGCTCAGCGTAGTGCCCAACATGCGCAACCTTTTCATCTGATGGCATCAGGCCCGCCGTCACCACCATTTGTGTTGCTGAATCAGACAGAGCCACCCCGACCAGGCTGTGACTAGCCACACCCTACTATAGGCTAGTCTCAGTTGACTGGCCCTTATCCTGTAGCCACTCTGTAGGCCTTGACCAGTGGGCAGCGGGATTTTCCCAGTACTAGTCAGTCGCTGGTCCAGTCACAGGGCCCACCATACCTCCTGTCATAGAGCAACCTCCTACAAGCATAATTTCATTCCTAGTGCAGAAGTAAGATGTTATTAGGCATCTCTCCATTATTCCAGCAAGACCCTCCATCCTTGAGGCCCTTCTCCTATTTTCAAAAATGCGTGAGGCCCTTGCTGATGCTTTAAGAAGCCCCCTCGAGTTCGAGATGGAAGTAGAAGCCGAAGAAGCCTTCTATGCTGAGGCAATCGAGAATGATGAATGACAAGACATCATCTCGATATCTGAGGAATATGAAGGATCTATCATACAAGGACACATTCACCCACTGTACATCACCGACCGGTTCAATGGTGTGGAGGTTCATCGATGTCTTTTTGACACGGGCTCTGGAATTAACGTAATCTTTACTCGGACACCGCGAAAGATGGTATTGTCTAAAGATGATCTGAGTCCCTCTGACCTAAGAATCCAAAGTTATGACAGGACAGAACATACACCGTTCAGTAAGATCCACTTGAAGACCTAGTTTGGTGACCTAGTTGCTATCACCGAATTTATGGTTGTCTTCCAGGACACCGCCTACAATGTGTTGATGGGAAGGTTATGGCTCCAGCTGCATGCAGCTATTCCCTCATCATATCAGCAGTGTCTCAAATACTCCCTTAATGGTCGAGAGTGTTTGTTACAATGTTATGCATCTCAATTTGCCTCTTGCGAAGCCCGCTACCTGGATGTCAACTACTACAAGAGTAAGGACAAGAAAATTCAGACTAATGAGGTTGAGCATGCCACAACTACGACTGACCTATGGGTAGATCATGATGATGCCTATGTCTATCCAATCAACCGATTGGACGATACGACCCTGAACATGATACAATGCTTAATTGTTTCTTGGATAAGTGGGGAACACATTCCCAAGCCTATGTGATGCTGGGAGATCACCTCGTACTTCTATACAAATCAGGCTTAGGTGGTCCCGGAGTCTCCTCCCCTTATAAGGTATCGGGATGAATGCCCCATGGCAATGATGATATGTCATACATGCTTATTCTGTTGGGATGGAATCAACAGGATCAAGGAAACATTCCACTATTTCTTCGACATCATCAAGTATGGCCCCATGGGCTGAAGGCCAGATGGGATCAGATTAACTGCCTTCGCCGCTATGGTTGTGGTAGCACAAGAGTCCTCCGATGGAGTGACCACTGCCGCACAGGCTAGTACCAGCCTCCTGTCCAGATCTACCATCTCAGAAGCAACTCCTCCCACCGAGGATTCCCCCAGCACAAGTGAAGGAGAGGGTTTAGAGTATGATCTTCCAGCCTTTGAGTAGGTCATATCTTTCACAGTCGATGAGTTGGTCTAGGTGAACCTCGGTAGCGAGGCAGACCGAGACCCACTTTTATCAGTGCTGCCATGCCCCTCGAGGAGAAACAGTAATACAAAGACTTTCAGAAAAAACGCCACGATGTATTCTCCTATATTTATGATGAGATTCCAGGACAAGATCCTTAGGTAGTCGTCCACCGCCTCAGTTTCCCAGAAAAACATCGCGGGTTCAAGAAGCCTCCTAGAATGATGCACCCTTTTCACGGTGCCATCATAGAGGTGGAAGCTGATAAGTTCATCGAAGCCAGGTTTGTTAAGGTGGTCCAGTAGCCCCAATGGCTGGACAATATTGTGCCAGTAAGGAAGATTAATTGAAAGATTAGGGTATGCATCGAATTCTGGGATCTCAACCATCATTGTCTGAAGGATAATTTTCCCCTTCCAAAGACAATGTTGTTTATTGACTCTAAATCTAGATTCCAAGACATCTCCTTCAGAGAAGGGTACTCCTGGTATAACCATATCTGAATGGCCCATAAGGACAAGGATTTCACAGCCTTCCGGGCACCACAAGGTACTTTCCGTTACCAAGTCTTGTCCTTCGTTTCAACGAATGCAGGTGCCACCTACCAGCATGCTATGTATCGCATATTTAAACTTATCCTTGGAACGTTGGTGGAATTCTATGTGTACAATATGGGGGTCAAATCTCACCAGCTTCAGAACCATCTCAAAGACCTTGAGTTAGTTTTTAGCTTACTCCATTCCCATCACCTGAAGATGAACCCATTGAAGTGTGCCTTCAGGGTCACCGGTGGAATGTTTCTTGGATTATTTGTCAAATACAGGGGAATTAAGATCGACCTTTAGAAGATAAAGTCCATTATCCAAATGTCTCCTCCGAGAAATATTCGGGTGCTTCATTGTTTCCATGGCCACTTAGCCTACAAACGCCGATTAATTGCGAATGTGGCCAGCAAGTGTAAGCCCTTTTCCCGGCTCATGAAGAAATAAAAACTCTATGAGTGGGGTGATGAATGTTAGACTACATTCGAGGAGATCAAGAAGTACCTTATCCAGCCTCTAGTATTAATGCTACCGATCTCCGAAAATCCATTGGTCCGTTATCCTGGAATGATCTCCTAGATCCCTTATCACCCAGAAGAACAGTGTGGGGATAGAGAACAACCTTTACTACCTCAGCCACAAGCTCCTCTATATGGAGACCCGATACTCCCCCATTGAAAAGAGTTTACTTTCCCTGGTATTCAAAGTACATAAATTGTGACATTAACTGTAGTACCACGAGGTGTTTCTATTTCCTGGGTAGATCCACTGAAGTACATTTCGAACCGTCCCACGTGGACATGCCATCTAGCTCAGTGGGTGGTAATTGTATAGAAGTTCGATATCAGGTATGTCCCTATGAAATATATTAAGTGGATAGAATTGGAAGATTTCCTTGTTTCCCATATGGCTTCTACAGAATAGTCCTTGAATCTCAATTTCCCTGATGAGGAGATCCTCTCAGTGGACCAAGACATGTCGTGCTGGCAGATGCATTTCGATGGTGCTTCCCGAAGCCCCACCTGCAGGAGGCTCAATGACGCCAGGCTCAACAGGGTATGCCTGGGTATCGTCATTATTAACCCGGACCAAGCCATCCTTCCATACACATTGTTGTTGTCAGAAGGCTACACCAATAATGAAACCATGTATCAGGATCTCATCACTGGCCTCAAGCTGGCTCTTGAGATTGAAGTGCCCCATTTTCATGTGAAAGGGGACTTCAAACTAGTCATCAAGAAAATCAATGGTGACTACATCGTCAGAAATCCAATGATCAAACAATTGTTAGAGTGAAATCTCTAGATAAAGGCATTTCTCCCATCTCGACTATAGGTTACCCATGTCCCTCGATCACAGAATGGTAGGGATGATGCCTTGGTAGGCCTAACTACGTCACTTGCAGAGCCCGAGAAGGATGATCTGATTATCCACGTGGCACACTAGAGATTCGCATCTCCTGTCGCTCCAAATAATGATGATAGCCCACATGTAAGCCACCTTACCACCGGCGCCTCCACGTTAAGACCCCTAGGTCCCACCGACATGGTAATTGGAGTAACTCCCGATTGGATGATACCCTTGGTTGAATATATCCATCACGGTAATCTCCTGGAAGAACGGGTCGAGCCCGAGCGAATCCGATGCCGCACCTTCTATTTTACACTCCAAAGAGGTCCCAACATTGAACAGATCCTCTACAAGTGCGAGTTTGGCGGTATTCTCCTTCATGGCGTCCTAGGAGTTGAGAATTCGTAGTTCATGTAGGAGGTTCATGCCGGTTTTTGTGGTGCCCACCAGACTAGGCCAATGTTGTCTCATCAAATCTAAAGACTGGGGTATTTCTGGCCCTCCATGATCCATGACTGCATCGATTTCACCAAAATATTCTATGCATTACAGATTCATGCTAAATTCTTGAATCAGCCTCCCGAACCTCTCCACTTCACCAAGTAATATTCTCCATTTGCTGTGTGGGGACTCGATGTTGTGGGACCATATACACCGGTGAAATCTCTCTAGTGCTGGTTCATCCTGACTACCACAGATTTCTTCTGCGTGTGGGCAGTGGCAGTTCCACTCAAAGAGGTCAAGGCCCATTCCTTCGATGACATTATGAGCTCCAACATCATCTACCAATTTGGGGGCCCTTATGTCGTCCACACCAATAACAGAATGAACTTTCGAGTGGCAGAGCTAGGGAAATTGTACGCTGTGTACAACACCTATTCTAACCAAACCTGTCGATATCATACACAAGAAAATGAACAGATCGAGGCATTCAAAAAGACCCTCTCTAACATTCTGCAGAAAATGGTTGGTCAAAATAATAAGAGTTGGCCAGACCAGATCCCCAATGCCCTCTGGGATAATAAGAGGATGACTCACAATTCCACCCAGGTGACCCCATATTCTCTAGTGTATGGGATGGAGCCCATCCTACCCATCAAGATTCAATTTACCTCATTGAACACAACTATCTATGATCAGAATGCCCCAGAAAAAGTAGCTGAAATCCGTCTGGCTGTGTTAGAAGTGCTCGACGAGAATAGACTTCGTGCCCTGCATAATTTGGAAAGTCATCTGAACAAGATACCTAGAGCATTCAATAAGAATGTTCGCCTCTATTACTTCTTGCATTTTGATTTGGTATTGTCCCTTAGTACCCCAATGATACCTGGTAGGAAGCCACCCATGTTCGAGCCCAAATGGGAAGGACATTTTGTTGTTCACGTGGTTTACCCCAATGGTGCGTACTCACTGGTAACCACATATATTGAGGGAATATCTCCTCCCACCATTTCCAAGATCCTCAAGAAATACTTTTCCTGAGCCAGTGGGTATGGCATGACCCTAAACTGTTTGGTCCCACATGACCCTAAATTGCCCGGTCCTACATGACCTTAAACTGTAAAAATGTCCCGCATGACATTAAACTATATTCCATCCTGCAAGACGTTAAACGGAACCATAGAAATATGTACAACTTGATTTCCATATGCATGGGATACTTAGGAACACTCAAACATTTCGTCTTGAGTCCAACCCCCAAACTCTATTCTTTTACTATTCCCCCTGGGGGTAGAACCCTCAGAGGATCCTTACACGGCGTAGGGATGGCTTCTTTGTCCCCGCTCATGTCAGGATTATGATGATCACACCCTAGGATCCCTCCTCATTCTTTTAGTCTCCCACATCATCACCGCACGATGTTGAACTACATGGTCTATAATAACTACGTACGGCTTGATTCTCATCCTCATGGGATACGTAGAAATGACCAAACATTTCGTCTTTTGGCCTAGCCCTAACATTAGAATCTCCCATCAGGTCGTGACACATGGTATGGTACATGATTTTTCCCCAATTCACGTCGAGCTCATCTCGATCCCTCCATACGTCCCAATACCTAGAAATGTCCATCACTTTCACCTACCTTCTTGATGTTAAAATTCTTGGGCACATCTATGCTTCACCAACTCCTTTGATTGGTACTCCATCATCTTTTACATCCAAAAGGACCCCTGATTGGCATGGATGCTTAGCCTAAGGGATCTCCTACCACTTTGGCCTAACTCCCTTGAGGATGTTGAGCATCAAATTGATAAAAGTCCTACATTGCGAATATGTCCAGCGTTCGATGATCATTTGTGCTCTATTTTCAGGTCACACTATAATGACGTTGTCTTTCAAACATGGCCAGTGGAAATTCTTTGTCGTTGTCACCACCCCTGTTGGTCCCAAACATTGAGTGTGGTGGTTCAACCTGCCCATTATATCATCGAATAGTGATTCCCTTCATGTGATGCTAGGTATCAGACCCTTAAATGATAGAGAAAGCCATATCCATCTCCTTTTTCCCACACCTCTCACTGCTCACGTGGGATCAGGAGCTGTGATGAGGTGGTAACTGCACAAGAGGTCATATGGATACAGTCGGCCGAGACCCCTGACCTCAGGTCCCTCGACCCTTTCGGCCCCTCGTCCCGAGTGCTCATTTGGGACTGAGAGTTATGGCATGAGATTATTTCCCCACTCAAGTTGAGCTTTTTTTCAATTCCCCACATATCACCATGAGACATTCATCCTTTTCATAGAGCACTTTCCACGAGCGCATGCCCCTCTAGGCTTTGAGAGCCCCATCATTCGGGTTCTCAGTGTTTTTCATATCCAAAAGGCCCCCCAAAAGGTATAGGATCTCGACTTAAGGTCCCTCCTAACTTTACGGGCCAACTTCCTCGAGGATTTCAAGAAAGGCATTGATACATGTCCCATGTTGCCAATACGATCAGCGGTTGACACTCAATAGTTTTCCCCGACCCCTGGTCATGCAAAGAGGGATGATGTGTTGCGAATATGGTCAATAGTTGTCCTTTGTAATCATAGCCATTTTGGAATCGAGGAATCTACGGTTTGAGCTCCATGACATTAAACTAAGATCAATATATTTCTCACTACAAGACTTTAAATTGAAATCAGTCTATGACATTATGTCTTTGTCCCAATATCAGGCCCCAGGACCAAGCTCTCACATAGGGTTGTATGGTGTGGTATAGGATTATGTCCTCACTCACGTTGGGTTACATGCCATGTCATACACTTCCCACGTTGGGGTATCACACCCTTATTTATGACCTCACCGCACGACGTTCTCGTCCAGGGCCTTTAAGAACTACGTACGGCTTGATTCCCATCTTCATGGGATACGTAGGAACGCCTGATAATTTTGTCTATAGACCCAACCCCATCTCTTAGTGATATCCCTATTATCTAGGCCCCTTGGCCTACATAATTCCTTGAGAGGGATATATGGTGTGGTATGAGATTATGTCCTCATTCACATCAGGTTTGTAACAACCATGCCATGTACCACTTTCTCCAAAGAGTTCTCTGTCTCTTTTTTCAATACTCGCATTTTCAAATTGGCTACTCTCAAGTTTAGCCCCTCTACCCTCTATGGTGATTCACCAATGTTCCCAAGAGTACTCTGGTTCAGTGCCTGGAGTGTGAGATTTTACTCGGACATGTTCCCACCTACCTTAAAGGCTTAGTGTTCCCCTTTATCAGGGCTTTCATCAACTTTCACATCTGAAGGGACCCCAAAATGGTATGGATGCTTGGCCTAAGGTCCCTACTACCATTACAGGCCAACGTCCATGAGCGTTTTGAATAAAAAATCGATATATGTCCCACGTTTCAAATACGATCACCAGTTGATGCTCATTTATTGTTCCCATTTATGGTCACACGATATGGATACTATGTTTCGAACATAGTCAACAGTTATCCACCATCATCACACCAACCGCATTAAGCACAAAATATTAGTCGCATGAATCACATCATTTTCCACCACATCATGTCTAAAGTGGAATTTTGACACTCTTGGTACTATCCCTTAGTGCACATTTGCACAGTAGGAGGACAAAACCGTGGTAAGGAATTATTTAGGGCTCTAAAAAAATTTTTCCTCTAAATACATTCTAGGTATTACCAAGACCTCATTAGACCTTTTTTCCCACACCGAGCCTAATTCACGTGGGCTTAGGGATTGCATCAAGGTCTGTACTTATTTGGAAGAGTTTCGCTTCTCTTTGGTATGAGCTCTAAGACTGTAAACTAATATCTCTTTCATAATTATGTATGACTAGATTCTTATTCCCATGGGATATGTAGGAACGCCTAGACATCTCATCTTTGGGTACATATCAATTTCCACTAATTTCTCACATCGGTTCTGCCATCTGGGCTCTATCTCTTATGGGACCGCGTGGCGTGGTATGGCATTATGACCTCATTCACGTCGGGTTTTCATTAACTGCACCACGTATGCCCCTTTTTAGGATTTATCCCCCCTACATCATGTCCAAAATGAAATTAAACTATATGTTATCCTGGAAGAAATTAAAAGGAACCTTCAAGAACAATGAGTGGCCTATTTCCCATCCTCATGGGATACGTAGGAACAACCAGACATCTCATCTTCGAGTCTAGAACAATTGGGAGCTAGTTTCTTCTACCCCTTATCCTCTAACCTTTACTGGCCCCTCGGCCTGAGGTTTCCTCCTCGGAATCACGCACGGTATGATGTGGACCTATTAATCTTTCATGTTGGGTATGCTTTATCATGTCATGCACATCCACTATGGAAACTCATCTCTCATGTATATGTCTGAGCCATATGACATTAAACAATGATGCCTAGTCCCACATGACTTCAAACTGTCATGTATATCCTGGACGATGATAAACGTTCATGGCCTGGTCCCATCACATGACCATAAACTATGACATTATTGTCCTGGTCGCACGATGAAAAATGGAACTACATCGTGATGTCCTCGCTCGAGGGGAAAACAGGTTTGGAATCAGTCATCTACCCTACCATTTTTCAATGGTGATATACGACTTGATTCTTGTGGTGATTCTTGGGCTTGCTACTATAGGTCCATCTCTTCACAAAAAAATATATCTATTAACCCTAAAAGATAAACATGACCCATCAAATGCCACTTCTTTTGGTGAAAGGGCTAGACCTGCACGACCATTTTATCTCTGGCACTGGTACCTTATCATTCCACTCCTTAGAACTGCGTGTGGCATTATTCTCATTCTCATGGGATAGGTAGGACCGCCCGTGAATTTTTCGTTGGGTCCAGCCTAACCTTTGTTTTCATTGGGTTTATAGCTACCACACCACATACTCCTCAAGTCGAGCCTCTTCCCTTTTCTCATGGGAATTCAGGTCATATATTCAAACCCAGGGATACCTGAAGCTTGGTTTACACTCCCATATTTTAATGGAGTAATATGGTGGTCATCCCTTATATCTCACATCGAGCCCAACTCACGTGATCTTAGGGAATTATTTCTAGATTCTCCATGAATGTCACTGGAATGAAATAAAACAATACAAATAATGGAACTCATGCATTCAGTTGGCTTAAAATATCCAAGAGTGAAAGTACATTCATAGATTACATGCATTACCACACCCTAAGATCAACCCCTACCATGGATGATTTGACCACATAAAAAGAGCAATGTAGCTCTGCCACCCTCTCGCTGGTGGCGTCCAGGATTTGTTGTCGCCTTTTCAGATCCCGCTCCTCCTCAGAAGCGATGGGGCACAACTCATCAGCCACAATCCGGGCCCACTCCATGAAATTCCTAGTGACAGTTATTTATTCGGAGGCTTGCTTCATGCCCTCTTTGGCCTCTTCCAGATAGGCCTTCAATCTCAATATAGGCTCATATTGTGTGTTGAGGGAGTTTGAGTGCTCGTCCACCCAACATTGTAGCCGCTGGACCACATTTTTATCCTCTTTAAGCCTCTTGATGTTCACTACATTCCTCCGCTACAATCCTACACCACGGTAACGGTCATACTCCCAAATCAACTCCTCCATAAGATCTCAGATGAGCATGGGGGGACGCCGTACACTACTCCACCAGCACACAGTTTACGTAGCCATGAGGAAAGTCTATCCATCTCATCCAACCATTGTATTTGGAGGGTGTCATCGATGACGTGCTTGATCATCTTCCATGATTGGTGACAGACTATTTTGCTATCCTCTACATCAGAGGTCTTATCATCCCAATCGATGCGATTGGCAGGCTCATATGTGGGGAACTCCCCCAAGAACTCATATGCAGGGTCCACATATGGAATTTCATAAGGTATGGTAGGACCCATACAGTCTGATCGTTCCTCATCATCGGACCCCACTAAATGATCTCAGGCTCAACCCGACTGATGGTCCCACCCGTGATTGGGATCCCCACAACTTGATCGGTCTGGATATCCACCTCAATGATCACCGGAATTCCTATAGGAAGGACACCATGAAAAGCCCCAAACATCCTCGCCATGTTGGCCCACATCATTTGAAGAACTGTGCGCTCCAAAAAGGGTCTTGGACGTCAATTGAAATAGTCAATTGGTGACAATAATGAATTTGGTATAGGATAATTGCAGTGATCGGATTCGTGGTCTAGTTCTTGTGTTGACGCTATTGGGACCCCGAGGCGTGGCCCCCCGTATATTTTCGGAAGGTTTGAAAGCTCCGAAGAAGCAACCTTTGGTGTCTCGGCCCCGCCAGATATACAAATCTCTATAGTGGAGGTCATGGATCTTGAGGGACCCGCATCTACATCCACTGAGGGATGAGGATGAGTTCTATATACAAGGTCCTCCTACACAGTTCCGTTTTTAGTATGGATTCCTAAATGACCTAGAATCATACCCTAATGAAGGGTTTTGGGATTTTACCTTTAGGGCCTCCTCGAAATCTTCATGATACGGGTCTTGATTTTCGACTTCGCCCTCCTCAAATGGGATCCCTCTACCAGCCTCGTCCCCCCAAGAGGACTCGTCTAGTTCTTCAGGCAGAGGGAAGTTCTCTCTCAGTTCAGTGGCCAGAAATTGCGGAGGGACTGTACAATCCAGCATCACCTTGACACGGTCTTTCATTGTACGTGGGGCACCCCGGGAATGCACAATGTCCTCCATATTTTACAGGTATTGCTCTGCCTCCGCCCGGGACACCGCAAAGCCAACCCTAATAGGGACTTTCCCCATCAAATCCATCCCAAGACGGTTCAAGTGTTTCCACATCTCAGACAGGCATAGGAATTCCCGGTTGACTTCCAGATGTCCCAGGCCTCTGGGAAGACAGTATTCTCCGGCATGTCTATATGGCGCAGAAAGTTCCCCAGAGCCTGGGTGGATATACTAAGGAATCCTCTCAGTGGCCTCCCCTCTAGATAACCCCATTCTTCTCGGACCACCAGGTCCGCTACCACTGCTGGATCTGCTTCTACTTCTTCCCCCTCAATCAGTGTGGGCCTCGCCGCCACATCAACCCCTACACCGTGAGATGCCCGTGCCACCTTTTGGCCCTAGCTCCGAGTTTGGGAAGGCTCACCATCACCGACCCGAATGGTTGGCTACTTATACATCTCCCCCAAGTAGGATTCCTCCCAGATTTGGGAATAATACTTTAACAATAGGAAGATAGTGGTAGGCGGAGGTAGGTCATTCCGCATCTTCCCATTATGTTGTGTGAACAAGAGCCACATCTACCTCATATCACAAGGATTCTCTTTATGGCGCACCCCTAGATAGACCAGTGGGGTCAGTCGCTGCAGACACTGAAATTTCCTGGCAAATTGGTGTGGGGTGTATGACTCGCATAGGGGCTCACGGTCCACCCTTACCGCCAGCACTCCTCCTTGAAAGGCCAGAAGATAGGACTTGTGCTCTTCCATTCCATGTCCATCATCGTGAAAAGCTCCCGCTGGCATCATAAATGGGTTAATGTTGAATTCCACCCCCCTTCTACACCCAGTTCAGAACCAATGGTGTGGTTGGCTTGGCTGGAAAACTTCCCGCAACATTTAGGATTGATGGGTGGATGTTTGATCATAGAGGCGAGATGGGGTTCAGGTATTCATAAACCCCCCTAACATGCGCCACCATCCACCCAAACAGGAGGTGGAATGTCCCACATATCTTATATGACTTCCTTCCCTCACTGATATTCCACAACATCTTGTATAGCTTGGCGATAATTGGGATCCCAAGGTTGACTTTCCCTCCTGTCGCCAACATGGACACCATGATGAATGTTCTTGGTCACATGCACATGTTTTTATCCCTCACTGGAAGGATACAACAACATATGAGAGTCGAGATGAATGCCGCCAGCCTAACTATCGACTGTTTCTCATTGCTGATGCTAAATCACCAGGTTTCCCATTGGTTGTTCTGCAAGAGCAGCTAGTACGAGTTCTCCATGCCCCATTGATCCCCCTTCGGGAATGTCTGAGGCCTCACCGGAAACTGCATCTTTTTCGAAAATTCAGAAACTATGTGAACCACTCATGTAAATTGATATCCCTCATTGCTTCATTTTCCTCTCCAGGCACATGCTATATCAACGCCATCGGCAAATGGCGACATCTACTCTGGATCCTCCCACATTCCCATAATGGGGTGGAATTCATCATACGTCTCCCCCAGTATTGGGACCCCTGAGATCTGGTGGACATCCCACAAGCTAATACCAACCTCCATGTGGTGCATGTGGAATGTATTGGTCCTCGATGACCACCAGCTCATTTATTCCATTATCAGCTACATCGGTTGGTAAATGTGGAATTGGAAGGCCCAAGTAGCCTCATACATACCCACTCTTCCCTGCTCCGCCCTGAACTCCTCACATGAGGCACCTACTCAGTAGTCCCAGGCCTAGTCATCTACGAAGTTTCCACCTAGGCACATGTCCCACTCCACAGACCATCCCTTCCTCGGGTTCCCTAAGGTTGCCTTCAAAATATTCTGGTAGATAGGGGGGACGTCTCCAACTGTAGTGCCTTCCCATCCACGTTGTTCAGGTGGTTATAAAAGTTGTCATCATTGAAGGGCATGATGTCTTCTCATGTATGGACGTCAACCGCCCTGAACCGTTGGCGCGGACATGGCGTACTCTTGAACCAATAAGCCGTCTCATCCCTACTAGTTTCCGGAATGAAGATTTCATCCCTCAGCCTGAATCCTTACAAAGCTAGCCTCTTGCATAATGGATAGTTCCTCTGGCTCTTCGATTTCAGATTCTCCAATTAACCATGGTCATAATGGCTCCATATAAACTCACATAGGCCCATGTTATTCTCCATATCCTCCCTTCCGGAAGCGTCTTCAAGGACCCCCATGGCAGCCTCTTGCAGAGCCTTTCAGTTTTGAGTTTGGGTGATTTTTGGGTTTGGTTTGCGATGATCGTTCGCGGACCATGTTCGTGAAGACTATTCACGGTACCCTACCCCCGCCTGCCAACGCTAAGACGAAATTTGCTCCGACGCGAAGTCAATGACTCGCTATGGCTGTGAATTAGATGACCCAATTCACGGAGAGCAATCATAGAGTATGTGGGAGATTCACGAATCGAGAGCACTAAAAGACAAATTCACAGAAGAAAGAAAGGAAAAAAGAGAGGTCAGCTCCACTATTTATAGGCGACGACCTTCGGAGGATCGTGGCTTGTCCACACCGTGCCAAGATTCATGGCTCGCTCAACCTGCACATCGCCTATCTGCCTCACGATCCCACTTCGTGAAATAGCATTGCTGACAGCCGATGGATTATGGAGATTGACCCTTAGAGTTCGACCCTTGATTTTTAATTGGCTCCAAGTCTGAGGGGGGGAATATTTTGGCGCCAAATGTTGGAAGAAAAAGAATAAGAGGGAAGTTGTTGGGGCTTCCTCGTGAAGACCTTTCGCAGATCCCCCTGGCCCTGCGCCCGCTGCGGAGCAAGGAGGTGGGATGCCTCAAAAACCACTTTGATGATTGCCACCTAGGCATGGATCAAGGACGTGGGATGCACTGAGAACCCCTTTGACGTTTGCAAGCCCACCATGGAGCAAGGAGGCGGGACACCCTATGAACCCCTTTGAAGTTCGTGACCCCACCATCGAGCAAGGAGGCGGGATGCCCTACGAACGAATTTGACATTCGCAACCCGCGGCGGAGAAAACTATATATTCACACCGAGCGAGATATGATTCACTTCACCTCTTGACTATAAATACAGGGCTCCCATCAAGCCCAAAGAATTGATCCACCATCCTTTCACCTTCTGAGCTCTCAAATCATGAATCACTTCTTGCACTGCGAACAATGAACTTCTCATGTTACTTTTGCATTGTGATGTGCCTCCCCCTTTGCTTTAATTCAACCCCTCTTACGAGAGGTATTCCATTCGTGAAGCCCACAGGCCATCGCGAAAGTAGGGGATCCCCATGGGGACTCGGGTCATCGCGAAGCGTTTATGCATCAAAAAACACCCTCCATACACACACAACCCACATGCTAAGGCAGGTTCACTATGCTTCGTGAAGCACATTTCTTCACGACACCTTTCTTCGCAAGGCACCCTTTCTTCGCGAGGAATTTCTTCAAGAATTCCATTCAACTTCATGAAGATCTTCCTATTATAAATTTCACCCTATGCCTAGGCTACACCACTTCTCTTCTCAAAGCATACTCCTTCATGAAGCCATTATACTACATGGTACACCAGATCTCAACAAGGATCCTACCTATGAACTCCATTGCCCTTCAACTAATTTTCCCTTACAACCCTCCAGGTTTGCATGACGTAACTTCAATGTCCCTTTGGAGGTGTCCCACATTTCATTGCTTCACCTCATGATACGTTGGATAGGAACGTTAAAAGCTATTTCTTCTTCGCATAGCCACGCTAACGTGGACCCCCAATGGCATCACCTCTCGACACCCCCAGTCATAGCATTGCTAATGCCTTCCTTCCCTCAAGGGTGGGCGAGTATCGATTATGTAAGCCCTAGGGGTGTGGAGTAAACCCTCCTCATCTGAGTTGTAGGTAGTTAAAATACCAAGCGTTATCGTTCTCAGCACGCGACGTTAAACTATGGCCTCACCATCTGTCATGCACTCAGGGTGCCCTGTCTCAGACATTCTCTACGCCCACTGGTCTCCACAGGAGTGAGATCATTCCCCACATGAAATTAAATCCTCTTTATCAGAGCATCATCCGTACATGGGGAAAGGGAAACCACCCTAGTGTAATCCACTAGCATTTTTTTGTAGGAGGCAACACCCCTGCTCCTACTCTCTTCCAGGGTGAAAAATCCTTCTCCTGCTGGGCTTTGTCACCACCCAAGACTCCATCTAGGAGTAAGACAATGTTTAATCTTTGGGTTTCAAACCACCTATTAGCCCTTGTTTCCTCTTTGGCCTGCTAACCACACACAAGCCCCTGTTAGCTATTGGGGCTACTAACCACGCATAATCCCTTGTTTCCTCTATGGGATGTTAACCATGCGTAAGCCTCTATTTCCCCTTTGGGCTGCCAACTACCTGTAGCCCCAGTCCACTTCCCATGGACGCACCTTTCACGATTTGATCATCATGCCTTTGATGCCTCTTGTTTCCCACACCGAGCATGAATCATGTGGGATTAGAGTAATCATCAACCATGACATCCTATCCGGGTATCCTAGAGTGTAATCCTGAAAACCAAACCTGAACTACAAGGTCATTCATCCTTGCCAAGGTGAGGTACATCGGAATCCTCTCTGAGGTTCAAGACCACCACCCATTGGTCCCAACCATCTTCATGTCGGTTCACCAACCCAGAACTTTGAGGTCTTTGATCTTTGCCAAGGTGAGGTACGTTAGAAGCCTCCTTGAGTTTCAAGCACACCACCTATTGGTCCAAACCATCTTCATGTCAGTTCACCAATCCCAACCAGAACTACAAGGTCTTTGATCCTTTCCAAGGCGAGGAATGTTGGAAGCCCCCCAGAGGTTCAATCCCACCACACATTGGACCAAAACATTTTCACATCAGTTCAGAAAACCATCATGAAATATGTGATATTTGATCTTTTTCATGGTGAGGTACATAGAAATCCTCCATGAGGTTAAAGCCCATCACTCGGTCTCTCCGACCATCTTCACGTCGGTTCACCAAACACCACCTGATCTACGAGTTCATTGATTCTTTCCAAGGGGAGGTACGCAGGAAGCCTCACTGAGGTTCAGAACCACCAACCATTTTTCCTGAACATCTTCACATTTGTTCACCAAAACAACCTAAATAATGAGGTATTTGATCCTTTCCAAGGTGAGGTACATAGGAATCCTCCCTAAGGTTCAAGCCCAGCACCCATTTTTCCCGACCATCTTCACATCGGTTCACCCAAACCATCATGAACTACATGGTATTTGATCCGTGATATGGTGAGGTATGTAGGAAGCCTCCCTGAGGTTCAAGCCTAACACCCATTGGTTCCGACCCCCTTTACCTCGGACAACCTTTTTCCCACAAGACATTAAAATGCATGCCCCCTTTTTGTCTTGCACGACGTTAAACTGCATTCACCATTCCCAAAATATGTGGGATTTGATCCTTGAATCCTAGATAAGGTATGTTGGAGGCCTCCCTGAGTTTCGACCCCCCATCCAGCGATAATTCATTGTGACCCCATCCCACGATAAGCCGTTGTGACCCCATGCAGCGGTAATCCGTTGTTAACCTCATTCGATGGTAATTTGTTGTCAGGGGTGAACTATGAGGAATTTGATTCCCTATGCAGGGATATGTAGGAGGTCTCTTCGAGACTCAATCCCAACATCACCGTCATCGTTGAGTTGACTCTATCTCATTCTCCGCCCACTTCACTTAACCATCCATCATCCATTTTGGTTCTTACCCTGTCCTCCACGTCCCGGTGGGATAATTCCACCTCATTCCCCATTCCCCTTAACAAAAATCAAGCACCTAACCACGCGTTAGACCCAACATTGGTGTTTCCTCCATGGGTCGCCTCAACTGATCTGCTCTAGTCAGTGTTCTGATCTGTCCGATCTATCTCCGCTAGACGTTAAACCTGCGACATGCCCTGTGTTAAACATATGAAGCTCACGAAAACCTCAGATGCATTCCAATGGCATGTGATTCCCCACATTCGATGTGGGATCCATTAGGATTATGCGCCCTAGAGAAGCACTATAATAAGGGGAAGAAACCCAGACACTCCAGTGTTCCAGCATCCAGACATGCCAGTGATGTCCAACATGACTACTCCCCCGACTGAAGTTTTCTTCCCTTATTGGAACCCTTGGAATGTCTTGATAGAAGTAGTGTAATTAACTAGTGTCCACGAAGATATGTCGGTGGGAAGAGATTCAAAAACCACGAAATAATCTTTAAGGGAGCTCCAGACTAGGTGACGAGTTTCGAGGTGGAATCCATGGAAGGATGAACAAACATCCCATTATCCCGTTTCAGTCAAGGAGAAAACATCCCCGAACAAGGAACAGATGACGCCCACCTTTGGAAAGAGGGAATGTTGGAAAAAAACAGCACTTCCGTCCTCCAACAAGATGGGAATGTGCACCCCAAAGAATGAATCAGAAAAAATACTTCTTCGCATCCGGGGAAAAATAAAACATATAAAGCGGTGAGGTCAAGTTCCCAGTAAGAATAACAATATAATGGAAACTTTCATAAATAAGCATAAACATTTAATGCAATGTATAAGACTAGAAAAAGCCTTTTAAACATAAACATTAGCATAATATGGAAATGATAAATCTAATAATTCCATTTACTTATTCAAATTGACATTCTACTACTCTAATAATCAAATGTAATATCAATAGCCAATTTTATAAAGATTGAATGCATTATTTCTAACGTCATAACCACATAGTCAAGGCCTCGTTCCAAGACGACAAATAAGATTTTTTATAGCCTTATGCCATGACACTAGTTTATATCATGATAACTACTGATGCATCTAAAATCTATAGCAGACTCCACCTGTCACAAACTATGTCCAATGCATTCCTCATATGAAAAGGATGGAACACAACATAAACATTTGTATTAAAAATTTCATGTGAAATTTTAATACATTAAACATAAACCATGAATGGTATAAAAATAACACATACACAATTAAACATATCACAAAACATTCAATACAATATGGAATATTGTATCACAATAAATCAACAGCAAACAAGTGTAAGATATATCAAAGGATGTTGACATAGGTGAAATCAAAACAATTTCAGAGGAATATCGTTTTGTATTTTGAAATCATTTAAAAGTCACATAATTATAAAAGAAAACCGTTATTTTGAAAATATTCTTGTAAACTTGTAAGGGAAACTTCGAATATGTTTTAACAGTGGAAAATAGCCGCACCCACCATATACATTAAAAAACATTCATTCCTTAATTTTGTTGAAAAGGTCGTAAAGCTCATTGTTTGGAAAACGATGGAATGATTCATTTATAAAAAATTTATAAAAAGTCAAACAAGGGTATAAATGACATTAACACATAGTCTATGAAATAGAAAAAATGTTTTGAAATACATTTTTAAGTAGCACAGATGTGGATGAGAAATAGGTCCCAGTAGATAGTCACGTATAAACAACCTCATATAATAATGAGATTTTAAAAGTATCCCTTGCCTTGTAGTTTTCATTGATCGAGTGTATGTTAACCTAATATATAATTGTTAAATAATTGTTATTAAATTATTCAATATCCAAATACATAAATGTGATATCATATATGATATTTTAATACTTATTTCTTAATAATATTTTAGAAGTATCATTGTTTCGGGTGTTAACTGATTCGTTTACCTTTATATGATTGGTTAAGTAAGACATGTTTGTCATTTATAGGATGTATTTCATCAATATACATAATGATATTAAGTTTTTAAACATTATTTTTAGTCATAAAATGAAATTTATTCTCGAATGATTATGATGGGGATTGAATTTCATCGCGCTCATGGAGATGGTAATCCGTACGTACGTACGAGCGACAATATCATTCCATTGATGGTGAAATAATTTGTAATTGGATGGAATATAAATGATACATAATCATTAACATGTAATAATTATTATTTACATTGGTTATATTCATTATAATACCATCCAAACAATGATGTGTTAGAATAACAAACTACACCACGACGTGGAGATGGTAAGTCATACGTACGCATTTATGGTGACTTGTCATTCACAAGATTGATAGAATAATGAATATGGTTGTACCATATTTATAATAACAAAACAGTATGTATAAGGTACTGGATATATTTTTTTATGTAAACAACAAATAAAGAGGAAGTGCAAGATGAAAAGAACTTTGAAAGAGGTGGTGAAATTATTACAACATCTTCAGGTGTATCCTTTTGAGTTCATCAAAAGGGATCTTTAGATAAGATTTATGATAAATTTAAGGCCTCTGGGTAGAATTTAGGGTAGTTTGGAGGTTATTTGAGTAGGTTTTGTTTGAGCCAAATTGATTTGGTGGTGTGATTATGAGAGAAGGGGAAGTACCCTTTTTTAACAAAGGTGAGGGTCACTTTAGGAAAAGCTTGAAATATTATTTTTTTATACAATAATATTGGGTTAATAATAGATCAAATATGAATTATTTCAAGTATAAGTTGTGTATGGGTCAAAAATATCTTAACCAATAGGTTTTAGACAGGTTTACATCTCCATATTAACCCAATATTTTAGATTTAAATCATAGTTAAATAGATTAACTTTTACCATGTATTCTGGTATTATTATAATAAATTGGTAATAAACATAGTATAAAAATCCAAGAGATCCCCAAGTGGTTCACTGTTAATATATCTAACCTTATATAAGTCGTTTGGCCGATCCAAATATTTTTAGAAATATTATATCAATCAATAATATAATATTTTTTTAAAATCACATTTATGTCTAATTTTACACTATTTTCAATTTTTTGTGATGTTCTTAACAACTTTATAACTTAGAAATAAATTTATTTAATCAACACTTACATGCATATTAACCTATAAAATTTGTTTAGTTCATCAAAATCATCAATTTATATTTATTTGGATATTTATAAAATCAATTATTTTAATCTAAAATTAATAAGGTAATTACTGCATCATCATTGTGTCATAAATATTTTTTATTATTTAATGTCTAAATATTATAAATAAAATACCATTATGTATTAAATATTTTTATATTTCTAATTAATATTTATAGTCGAATTTATCTTATGTTTAACCCTATATTAAAAAAAATTTATTTATTAAAATTTAATTTTAACACATTTATCCTTTTTTTAAATAAAATAATAATTATTGTCATCATCTAATCCAAGTGGAAAAGAAGGATCATATTTTATTCCTAGGGTTTATTTTTTTCAAAATCCACTTATCCAATAGAATTATGACATGTGTTAGGATAATTATAATATCATTTTTACCATTAATTACCATATTTAATTTTTAACCGTGGTAAATAAAGGTCAACAGTTACTATTCACAAAAAAATTATTTTCATATTATTAAACCACATTTTACTTTCTAATTTCAACCGTGTATTTTTTATTTTTGAAATTCAAATCACAGAAGTGCTAAAATTACATTTTTGTCAAATACACCAAGAAGGTGGGTAAAAGACGGTAAAAAGTTCAACAAATTTTATATATCTAATATTATTATAAAATGACTTCAATGAATTACATTGAAAATAAATAAGTAATATGTATCTATTTTTACATAATATAAATTTATATAAAATAAATAATTATTTAAATACAAATTTGGTTTTAAACAATAACGTAGTGTTTTTTTTACTATTCATCAATAATTGAATGTTTTCAGAAAAATGCCAAAAATTCACCCTAAGCCAATTCTGATACTCTAAATCCAAAACGGAAGCCCATATAGAAAAATAAAATTTATAAAATTTCGTAAAGTGAGTATTACTATTAATAACGGCTAGTTTGATTGGTCGTGGGGTGTTAAAACTACCGTGGGAGTACAACACAAGCTAATGCGTTATTCAAATGGAAACATACCATGGAAGCATGGGGTGTTATATTCTCCCCTACTTCAAATAATTTTATCCTCGAAATTCTATAATATTAATACATAAAATTATTTGAGAGGTTCTTCATCATAAGTTCTGCAGGTTCCCACATTGCCTCTTTCATCATATGATTTCTCCATTGAAGTTTCATCAGACGAGTCATTCGGTTTCTCAAAACTTGTTGTCAGGTATCAAAAATTATGATAGGCTCTTTGCAATAAGACTTGTCGGGTTCTAGTTCTATTTCATCATAGGTGAGTACATGCATTGGGTCAGGCATGTATTTTCTCAAAAGTGATACATGGAACACATCATGAACTTTGGAGAGACTTTCCATCATTACCAAATGATAAGCTACAACTCCAATTACATTGAGTATTTTGAATGGTCCGATATACTGGGACATAATTTACCCCTCTTACCAAAACATATAATACCCTCCCATGGAGATACCTTCATGAAAACATGATCTCCTACTTGAAATTATGAATCATTCCTTTGGTTATCGGCATAGATCTTTTGCATACTTTTAGATGCGCTGATGTGGGTTTGGATACCTTCATCATCTCCACTGTTTCCTCAATAAGTTTTGGGCCTATGAGTTTTATTTCACCAACATCATCACAACAAGTTGGTGTGTGACATCTCTTTCTATATAATACTTCATATGGTGGCATATAAATATTTTAATGGAAGCTATTTTTATAGGAAACTACTACCAGTGTTAAATATTGATCCCACATACCTTGAAATTCATATGAGCAAGATCTGAACATTTCTTCAAATGTTTAATTTTTATGTTCTTATTTCCATCATATTTATGGTTGTAGGTAATTCTCAAATAATGTTCAGTATCCAAGGCCTTCTGATGACCTTTCACAAATCATGATGTAAAATGGGGATCACGATCAGAAACAATCGATAGGGGTACTCCATGAAGTGTTAAAAATTCATTAATATATATTCCTACTAGACATTAAAGTGTTAAATATTCTCTTTTTAAAATGAAAATTTTCATACTTGATAAGATGATCACCAATGACCCATATTGCATTATTCCATCAAGGAGTATTTGGTTTTCCTAAGACAAAGTCCATCGTATTATCATACCATTTCCACTTAGGTATGAGAAGAGGTTTCATGACTTCTCTAGGATGTTGTCTTCCTGCTTTAACTTGTTGACAAACCATATATCCTGACACATAATTCACAATCTCTCTCTTCACGTTGTCCGACAAATTTTTTTCCACAATTCTCCATATATCATAGTGCTACTGGGGTGTATAGAGAAATTGGAACTATGAGCATCATCCAAGAATTCCCTTTTTATATCAGGTATGTTAGGAACATAATGTCTCTTTCAAAATTTCAAAATTCCATCTTCATATATGAAGTCGATCCATATCCCATCATTAACAGTTTTAATTTTCTTTTGAAACTCGTTATCATCAGTCAGAGAACTTTTTATCCTTTCTAGAGAAAGTTGATTAGCATCCATTTGAAAAAATATTGATGTTTCACCTTCCATGATTATTCCCATATCCATCTTTACTAGATCCATGAACATAGTATCTCTTTCAAATCCCATCTTGTTCAAAAATCCATGATCCTTTATGCTCAAAACATCTGCCACATTATTTGACATCCCTAGGTGGTAGTGTATAGTGAAATAATAATCCTTGAGTAGTTAAATCCATCACCTTTTCCTCATGTTGAGTTCTTTCTGTGAGAATATATAATTAAAGATATTGTGATCAGTATATATCTTACATTTTTTACCATAGAGATAGTGTCTCCATATTTTCAGAGAAAAGATTAAAACTGTTAAAAAACGATCATGTGTGGGATAGTTTTTCTAATGAATTTTTTTTGTCATGATACATAGGATATAACTCTATCATTCTACATAAGGACACAATAGAGTCATTTCATTGAAGAATCACTATAAATAACAAACCCATAATTCCTTAATGGTATATTTAATATATGAGCATTGACTAATCTTTGCTTCAATTATTCAAAACATTCTTTACAATCTGTTTTCCAAAAAAACTTAACCCCTTTACGTGTGAGCTTGGTTAGTGGGTTTTCCAATAGAGAAAAATTATGGAAGAAACACTGATAATAACCAGCTAAACCAACAAAACTGCGTACCTTATTTATACTCATCGGTGTTGTCCATTCATATATTTCTCTTGTCTAAGAAGAATCAACAAGGATTCCATCCATAGAGACAATATGGCCAAGAAATGATTCTCTTGAAGCTAGAATTCACACTTGCTAAACTCCCCATATAATTCATTTCTTCTAATAGTCTTTAGAATAGTGCACAAGTGATTTTAATGATCTTTATTACTTTTGCAGTACACCAACATATAATAAATAAATAACACTACAAAGTCATCTAGATATTCTTGAAAACTCTATTAATTAGATCCATGAAAACAAAGGGTGCATTAGTCAGTCCAAAAGGCATTACTATAAACTCGTAATACCCGTACCTGGTTCGAAATGTTGTTTTTGGAATGTCTTCCTTCTTCACACACAACTGATGTTATCCAGATCGAAGGTGAATCGTTGAAAAATATTGATCTCCTTGATGTTTCTCATATAAATCATCAATGTGAGGTAGGGGATAATTGTTCATTATGGTTATAACATTGATCTCCCTGTAGTAAATTCACAAACCCATATATCCATTATTCATCTTAACAAAAAGAATAGGGGATCCCCATGGAGAAACACTAGAGATAATAAATCCTTTATTACTAAATTATTCTATTTTTTATTTAGTTCCACTAATTCCATAGTGTCAATTCAATAAGGGGTCTTCGATATGGTCCTTGAACCCGAAATGAAATCAATGGAAAACTGAATTTATCGTTCGGTATGATGTCTAGGTATATCCAATGGAAACACATCAACATACTCTTGCACAATGGGTATATCCTCTATTTGAATTTTTTTTCCTCACCCATAGTTATTTCATTCTCTTCCTCCAAAATAATTGATTTTATTAGAGCTAATGGGGGTGGATATTTATAGGATTCATGGGGTAACATTTATACTCTAAAGATAAGTTACTCCATATCATCACCGAAAATTGTATCCTCCATTTGCCTCAGACTCAGAAATTGTCTTTCCATATCATCTTGATGGTCATGAAGAAAGTATTTTTCAATGAAAGGATCATTAATCTCCCTCTGTTCCATATTTGATACTTATTCATCCACTTTTGTGTTTCGAATTAATGACCACCATTGATTTGCATCTCCCCTGAGGTGATAAAATTTCATGACAACTTTTTCCCTTTCTATACTCTACAAAGAATGAAATATTTTCTCTATGGAACTTATCCATTGCTTAGATACAAATGTATTTTTATTCCCATTTAATGTTGGTGGATGTTTCCACATGGAGCGGTCAAACATTGATCTTTTACGTTGTGGATCAGGGGGCTCTATACGGGTAAGGTTATTATTCATATCCTAAGTGAGTTGTCCCAGTATGGTGATAAGTTGATCAACACCAGTTACATCACAAAATCTACTATAATAATCTTGAGTAGAAGTGAAATCCCTTCATGTATTACGTGAATTGATACGTTTTCCATTCCTTCCACTAGACACCATTTCTAAACAATGGCATACAATACATTAGTCTAATAATCACATTACATAATTCCATACATTTAAAACACTTAACATAAATTGAACAATTTATAGATATAATCCATATTCATAAAAAAAAATTTAGGAGGTATGTACTCATAAATCCTTCATGATGGTTTGTAATGAAAATGAGAATTATCCTAAGAATATACCCTAGGAGTGTCGTTACCAAGAGTTCATCATGCCCCGTTATCGTGTACTAGGTACCGACCAAAACTCCATGTTGGAGATTTCACTCCTAGGCACATCTGTGCCAGAGCCGTCTCTACCTACTCATATCCATACATGGATGTATTTCTTGGAAAATTCACAAAATATCTACAATACCAAAATTCAATGAAGTTCTTTTATTCTAATCCTCAAAGTCTATCTTAGGGTAATGTTCATTAATTAGAGTTTTTACAAATCTAGATTCAAAGGTTTGTACTAAACTTTATCTAATACCAACTGTAACACCCTAGCCCTAGTTAACCAGAGTTGGTGCATTATTACATATCATTAGCATGATATAAGGAATCATGTCCTGAAAGGCCGATTAGTTTAGTATCCTTGGAAATACGAGATACATACATAAGTTTTACATTACATTATAAAATGAAAAACATCAACGAAATTGTCTCCTTTGACCGCATTCATATCCATTAGACTATCCCTGTAGGTCTTTCATAATATACTACTTCACATCTTAGGAAAAATAAAACATAGAAGGGGGTGAGCTAATGTGCTCAATATGGATAACAATATTACAGAAACTTTCATAAATATGCATAAACTTTTAAGGAAATGTATAAGACTAAATCAAAAGCCTTTTAATCATTAACATCAACATAATATGGAAAATATAAATCAAATAATTCCATTTCCATATTCACAATGATATTATAATAGTCTAATAATCACATGTAATATCAATAGTAAATTTCATAATGATGGAATACATAATGCTAGACATCATAACCACATACTCAAGGCCCCATTCCAAGACTAAAAATAAGATTTTACCAAGGCCTTGTTTGTTATGGATAGGATTTATTTGATTCATATACCGAATTATATTAATTTTGTAAACATTATTTTCAATCATAATATAAAAATTATTCTTGAATGGTTATGATGGGGAATTAATTTCATCGGTCTTGTTTATATGATAATCCGTACATACGCACGAGCGACAATATCATTCCCTTGATGGTGAAATAGTATTTAATTTTATGGTATATCAAATATACATAATCA
This sequence comes from Viscum album, assembly GCA_963277665.1. Classification (NCBI taxonomy): domain Eukaryota; kingdom Viridiplantae; phylum Streptophyta; class Magnoliopsida; order Santalales; family Viscaceae; genus Viscum; species Viscum album. The sequence goes on from OY728121.1 coordinate 550,582,038, forward strand.
TTAACATGTTACATTTATTATTTAAATTAGTTATATTAATTATTATACCCATCCAAATAATTAAGTGTTTGGATAACTAACTACATCCCGACATGGAGATGGTAAGCTGTACCTATACATGTATGGTGACTTTTCATTCATAGGATGGATAGAATAATGAATATGATTGTACCATATTTATAATAACATCAAATTATGTACAAGGTAGTGGATTTATTATTCTAGTATGGAAACAACAAAGAAAGAGGTAGTGGAAGAAGAAAAGAACATTGAAAGAGGTGGTGAAATTATTACCTCTAATTTGGGTATTTTCATTTGATTTTATCAAAAGGACTCCATAGGATGTTTATATGATCAATGTAAGGCCTCTTGGTCGAATGGGGGGGTGTAGTTGGGAGGATATTTGTGTAGGGTTTCGCCGAGCCAAATGGCAATGGAGGTGTGATTTTCAGAGAAGGAGAAGTAGCCTTTTACAATCTAGGTGAAGGTATCTTTAGGAAAATATTGAAATATTATTTTATTATATATTTATATTTTGTTTATAATAGCTCCAAAATGATTTATTTCGAGGTCATGTTTTGGAGGGGTCTAAAACCTTTCATACAATAGGTTTTAGAGAGGTTTAGGTCACCATATTAACCTTATGTTTTAGATTTAACTCTTAGTTAAAAAGTTTAACTTTTACCATGTATTATTGTATTATTATAATAAATGGTTAATAAAAATAAAATAAAAATACAAAAAAACCATAAGTGGTTCATTATTAATATAAATAACCTTATATTAGTCCGTTGGACGATCCTTATATTTTTTTGGAATATTATATTAATATATAATATTGTATTTGTTTTAAAAACTCATTTATGTCATTTTTTGCATTATTTGGTATTTTTTTTGTGTGAATATCATAAAAACCTTATTACCTAGAACAAAATTTATTTATTCCACCCTAAAATGTCATATTTACCTCTAAAATTAGTTTAATTCATCAAAAGTCTCTATTTATATTTATCTAGATATTTATAATATCAATTATCTTAGTCATTCATTAATAAGGTAATTAATGCCTCATCATTGTGTCATAAATAAATATTATTATTTAATGTCTACAAATTATAAATAAAATACCCTTATGTAGTAAATCATTTTTTCTTTCTAAAAAATATTTATAGATGAATTTATCTTTTGTGTAACCCTATAATAAAAATGTTTTAGTTATGAAATTTAGATTTTAACACTTTTAACTCTTCTTTAAATAAAATAATAATAAATGTCCCAATCTAATCGAAGTGGACCAAAAGGATCATATTTTATTATTAAGGTTTATTTTTGACAAAAAACACTTATCCAATAGAAATATTACATGTGTTCGGGTAATTATAATATCATATTTACCTTTAATTACCGTATTAACTTTTAACCATGATAAATAAAAGTCAAATGTTACTATTCAACAAGAATGTTCACCTTATTCAACAACATTTTACATACTTATTTCAATTGTGTCTTTTAGGGTTTTGATCTTCAATTCACATAAATTTTAAAATTACGTCTTATGAAATTTTACAAATGCGCCTAGAAGGTGGGTAAAAGACAGTAAATAGTTTAATAAATTTTATATATCTAATATTATTAAAAAATGACTCCAATGAATTAAATTGAACATATATAGGTATTATGTATCAAGTTTTACCTAAAATAAATTTAAATAAAATAACTAATTATTTAAATAAAACGTCGGTTTCAAACAATAACACATTGTTTTTTACTATTCATCAAAAATTATAAGTCTTCAAAAAAATACAAAATATTCACCCTAAGATAATTTTGATATTCCAAATTCAAAAATGAAGTCCATTTTGAAAAATAAAATTTATAAAATTTCAAAAATTGGGTATTACTATTCATAACGGCTAGTTCGATTGGTTGTGGTGTGTTAAAACTCCATGTTGTGTACAACGCAAGCTATACATTATTTAAAGGGAAAAATACCATGTAATCATGGGGTGTTACATAAAATTAATATATAAAGGTAAAATTATTATCTATTGTGGATTTATAATTTTTCCTAAAATGATAATTTGGAATTATCTAGTATAGAGAATGTTTAATATCTTATGGTGTTTTAATTTCTTTTAGAAATAATTTAATAGATAAATTTCTATAAATTATTGGAGACTGGTTTGAGCCGATAAACACATGGATGTGTTTCAAGTTGTGATTCATTCTCGAACCATGTATACAACATCAAATATATTGAGGGTGTATGTTTCGTAACATTTTGGTCTCTTGATTACACATGTTTCTATGGTATACTTCTTGTATTGGATACCAAATTTAATGTTCATTATTGTGATCACATGTGGGTGGGTGTGTATTCTGTGAGACCCATTATTATACTAGATTTCATAATTATTTCAGGAGTAGCTTGTTATCTTTATTGATTATTATCAAATGTTGATACTAGAGTCTCATGATGATATGCTATTATTTCCATTTATTCCCCACCCCGTTATGTGTGTTACAATTCCTTTGTGGTTTTTATTTTTACTATAGGCATGTCAAACATATTTTTATGTCTATCCCATTGAGGGGGTGTGTTCCCAACGTGAAACAAAGATGAAGGTAGACATGATAATGGGGTAGGGTCATTTTGGTTTGGAGGCTTGAACCAAAAAATCATGTTTTGGGCAAGACATCTGGGAGTCCCGACCCAAGGAACAAATGTGTAATGATAATATGGAGGTTTAATCATTGATGAATCTAGGATATGATGTTCTGGCGGCCAAATCTGACTCGATGCGCTGAGACCACTTGGAGTTGTGTTACAAGCCTATTGGCTTATTCTTACTAACTTAAGAAGTCATATGGTTATCTTACATGCATGAGTCTAATGAATGCATGGTTACTGGTTTGTGGAATCTTGGTTGTCACACAAATTCTTAGTATGTGATTGTTTGATTCTATGATTTTTACACACTTATTCATATCTAGGAATAAAGCAGTTTTAGTTGAGAGAACTCGTCAAGGGTAAATCAGTGATTTTTTACAAGGTCTATTACTTAAACCATATAGATATATTTGTATCTACATGTGGACTTAGTGTATAATGTTATGAAAAAAGGAAAGGGGATTATGGTCAACAGCTATGTGGTGGATAATGGAGTGGGTTGTAGACTTGGATGGTCTTCACATGACCCCACTATTTTGTTTTTCTATTTATCTGATAATTTTAATACTAGGGTTTGGATTACATATTTGGTAGCCTGTTTCTTACCTGTATAAATTTTAATTTGTATTTTATTTTCCCCGTGATACTATTATTAATTTTTTATTTTTTATTATTTTTTTATGATATGATACAAAGAGTATAGTCTCCCTATTAATGGACTTAAACCCACATTTTTAGTTAGAAAACTACTATATATGGGGTGGCAGACATGATTCCATGTTGTACTCAAGTTTAAACAATATGGTTTAGGTCAGGGCATTAAAAAATAGAATCATAGCACAATTTTCTAAAATTATTTTTGGTCAAATAGGGGCATGATAGAAAGGAGATATTTTTGTGTGACTAAGGTAGGGGATTTTCTATGTTCATGACATCTCATAGGTAACATACCTATGAGTTTTGGTACATGGGGGTTCTATTATAGTTTTATGATATTTTGGGTGTGTTCAAGAATCCTGATTAGGCTCAAATGTTTATATTATATATATATATACCCATTGTTGTGTTCGGTATTGGTAATTTAATTTAATTCCTTGAATTATCCATTAATTTTTAGATAGACTAATAATAACTATTGTGTGATATATCTATTTCCAAACTAATATAATATATCTGTGACGGAATTAATAATTATAACATGAACATTTTATTGTTTTTGTGAATATACGACTATGAGTAATGTGCAGGGATGAAGATATTGGTTAGTGCATGAAGGGATATATCATTCCCTATGGGTGGACTCCTAGGAGAACCTTTTGTGATCACATAGAGTGATTAGTATATGTACTTATGGATTATGTTTTTTAAACTCATCCCTTCATGTTATTAAATATCTAACCTCACAGATGTCTTGTGGGACTACATACAAAGTGGGGATAGAATCCTCCTACCCGGTTCGAATTTCTTCCTCTTCGACCACATATATAAAATTATACAATTTATGTAGTAGGTCTACATCTTATATATGTATTTTGGTTAGTTCATATCCATTATATAGGATTTATAAAATATTATTGAATATTCAATGACTTTCGACTTCATTAATCTTTGTTATTCTAATGATCTTAAGGACCTCATGATATTGATCAATGTGATGAAATCAATATGGGAATATTTGACCTCTTAGACACTTTAATGTATCGAAATATTATGCTAGAAAATTTCATGCTAGCAATACTACCCATTCAATCATATTTTCACATGTAGTTTCATTAAATGACAATCCGATCATGTTATCCTCTGAGTCACTTTCCCTTAAAACATCACTGGGAAAAAAATTTGACCATATTTAGGGATGAATATAGTGTTCTATATTAATTAATGGTTATTTATATCAATAAGACTTCATGATAATGGAGATGATGATATTTGATGAGAATCATGGCATGGAATGAAAAACCAGGTTCGTAGCATAGATTGAATGATATAGGATATATGAATATAATACATTGATAAAGCAAAAGTGGTATGTGGTTACCAAATAATGGGAAGATAGTGAATTCTCGAATTGATTCAAGTTAGAATGATCATGATTCATATAGTGGGATTATATATTTTGATGAGATCTATGGAATACCCCCTCGACATTTAGACATGTCTTATATCTATATTCGGATATATATCTAGAGGAATTCATAGGAAATTTTCCTAATAGAAGATTATAATTTATAATTAAACATTTGTCTATTTTTTATCCCATTTTGATTCCCCATATCATATATAACTACCTAAGTTGAATGAGATCAAGGTGTAGCTCAAGAACTTGGAGAAGAAGAACATTATCAGGTCATGTACTTCATTATGGGGTGAACATATCTTGTTAGATAGAAAGGTGGATAATAGTCTTAAAATATGAATTTATTATTAGATGTTGAATCTGGTGATAGTGAAGAAGAAATAATCCTTTCATAGTGTAATATACAATTTCAATCAGTTATGAGGATCTTAATGGTTCTTTATTATTGGACTTTTATCAGGGTACCCTAAGATATGGGTTAGAGAGGAGGACATCTAGACGATGGATATGAATATTAGGTATGAGATATATTTTTATTTTTTGAAGCATTATGGTTTTAACAATGTGTTGGCAGTGTTCAAGGATTTCAAGAAAAAGATCCATCTTCGTTAAAACAATAATTGGTTGTGGTGTCCATATATCACATTTTTGTGTAATCACAAATACTTGAGTAGTATTCCATAAATTTAATGAAATTCTTAATTACACTTCCAGAACATCAGTGTTACGCAATGATATGGAATTGAATCTTTTGTATCCATGAGGTGATGTTCATTAGGAATGTCGCATCTAATATAGGTATATCAGTTGACCATTATAAAGGGGAACCATTTATTTCCAAGTAACATCCCATGAATGTGTTTGAGATTCAAATAGTTCTTGATATTACCAATGTTTTATCTTGAAAATATCTGAATTATCATCTCCTATGACTATAATAATAGAAAATGGAATAGTTTTACAATGGTTGGAATACTTTAAATAGGATTTTCTTTAGTAGAATATGATTGTTAAAACATCTCCCTAACTGATACATCCTTATCCTAGAATTAGATATGAAGTATACTAGGATGCGTCTCTCATTGTCTTGGGAGTGAAACTATGTAGATAGTGAATATAATAGCTTATGGGTCCTGAATGTTGTGACCCAATTAGAATAACTACATTACTCATGACATGAAGATCATATTTTTTCTTCACTCTCTAATGTATTGGTGATAATATCTATTCATCTATAGGATTTTTTTTAAAATAATAGCACAAAAGAATCCATCACATAATCACACAACAATACCTAAAAATGAGAAAAAGGTTATGGGTGGAGTATCTAAAGATGTTTTATATTAAGATGGTTTATACACCAAGAAAATGTATTTCCATTGTTTATTATATCATCTACAAGGTGTTGGTAGATAACGATCACATTAAAAGACAAATGGATGAGTAGTGGACCTTAATAAGCTTATTAGATTTCTATAGTATGGATGGATCTTTGGATCAGGGATCAATAAATTATTCTACATTTCAGGTCAAATCATCTTTATTAAACTTGGTAAATCCCAAATATAACATTGACTAGTATTTTTTAGTAATGTGGGAACAACTAGCTGGTTGGGACTCAATACCTATATGATCATTGGGTGTTGAGGATTTGATGTTTGTTCATATGGGAGAGTGGTTTTACCTCCTTCCATCAGAGGGAAGATGATAATGTACTTCAATACCTATATATGGGTGGTACATCATGGTGAGATAAAATTGTACAATGAAAAACATGGCTCATAATGTCTAGACATATATTTTGAAACAAATGGTATCTAGATCAAAAGGTAGAGGAATTAATGATAATGAACCTATTCAGTCCCCTATAAAGGACTTTTAGATAGTATAGGTCATAGTCATATTCCCACATATAAAGAAATTTACACCATCATAGGAGTCTTCCATGGAAAACACACCGGTGGAAGAAATGGATAGATTGAATCTCGAATAAAATATAAAGGAGAAAGGAAATAATGAAAATCATAAGACTGTGGATCCACTTGGACCCTTAGAAGAACCAATGACAGTCAAATAACCCACTACGATACTCCTTAGGCACTATATAGATAGAATGGTTTAAGGTGACATCAATATCAATGCATCCAAGGAATATAAATTTCTAATGAAGGATAGAGTTGTAAAGTTTGGCTCCAAGGAACAAATGAAATGGATAAATACCCATGACCACATTTTAGTTAGGATATTTTTTTTAAAAATAAGATTAGTATGGAGGATTTAATTAAGATCTTGGAAATGATGGACCCATTAGTTGAAGAGGTTTTATATGATAATACCAAGTGGAAAAAATTTCTTATAATCTAGAGTCCAAACTGGTTACAAGAGTCTATTATCTTAATCTTTCTTTGTGAGGATAACACATTTTATATTTTGGGATAATCATACACCCGAACACCAAATGTACATTGGGGTAGTGGAACCACCCTCACAGATGAAAAATTAAAAGGAAATACAAATCATTGTATATGTAAAAAGGATATATTGTTGGAGATGATTGTCTATGGTTTTTGTATGACTGATACTCATCTAATGTTTCACTTCTTATGAAAACATCCATTTTTTCGTAGGTGCATCATTGTTTCTCTGTTTCATTTTTGTGTTTTGGATCATGTTTTGCTTTTATGGGTCTAGATTTTTTATTTTTGTACTTTTTTGTTTCTAGTCTGAATTTGTATAATTATGACTCCACTATAAAGTTGTATTAATATGAAAAATAAAAATATAATGGTACGGTGTTTCCTGTTATAGGTTAAAGGTTGATCACTGTCATCTTGGAGGCTTACTGCATAAAATTTAGTACCCATTTGGATGTGGGAGGATGTAATAAAGCATAATAAATGGTAGTATCATAAAAGTGTCCACCAAAAAAAGGAAAAACATATATGGACATTAATAATGTAAAATAGACACATATCATGGCAAGGGATATCTAACATAAGTGATTACATGTAAATAGTAATTAATAAATTTTAGTATCAAAACCTTTTAGTGTTGTTTTAAGGAAAAAATTAAAGAGAATTTAAAATCGAAAAGGGAATAATATTTTATAAAAAACATAAGTAAAATTGGAAGGTTTTAATAATAAAAATAATGATTCTATAAAATAAATGGTTTCTTAAAATGGATGATATAGTACACTTGAAATTGGGTAAGAATTCGTGAAGTTCCCATAAAATGGACTCGCTTATCGAGAAGAATTGATAAGGGAACCACTAAAAAATATTTATATCACCAAAATAGAATGATTAATGTATATTGGTAAATGATTCTGGAACATATAAATATAATTTAGGATATGTACATAAAAATGAATGATATCATCATTTTGTTAAAAAAAGGACAGAGAAACCCGAAGGAATACTGGAGGTTAGGGTCGAATCCCATACCATAAATCTGAAGTTGTTCTTCAATTTATATTAATGTCTTAGATAATAAAATTATATTAATTAATTAATAATTACATAACCTCTTCTACATGTATTTTATTTGGAAATAATTTATTATGTTCATTTATGGCATATTTTATGGGTTAACATGTTCAATTTCATTGTTTGGGAAAGATTGTTTCCTTGGATTCCATGATCGGATTACGTATATACATGTATGGATATTCATGTAATATGAGAATGTCATTATAGAATTTGAGTTATATATCATTAGTTAACATTGATAAGACCACATGGTAATAAAATTTATTTGGTTATTTGGAGTGAGGATGTATCATTACATAAAACATTAGTGATAACTGTTTGGGTTAATTTGAAGTTTTTTTCACAATGAACTCATTTGGTTTTATAAATTAATTCGATTTGTAAAAAATGATTCCATTAAATTAAATAGCATATATTATGTACATAATAATCTTTTTCAACCATAAAAGTATTTTGATGACCCGAATTGAAGACGATAATAGAAATTGAAAACCCATCATCCTTAAAGGTGATAAATTAACACATCTTGGATGGAGTTTGAATTTATAGTATAAAATCTTGGGAAAGGAGAGATGATAATGAATTAATCCATTATCATATACAAATTCAAGTACATGTAAGGTACTGGAGTTATCACATATTTTGTATGAGGAGTGGTGAGGACATAAAATAATATAAAGGAACATGAAAATAAATTGAAATAAAATGGAAGAGGGTTTACCTCTTTATTCCTTCCTCTTGAGAACCTTTTTAAGGGAGAGGTTTTGGTATTTTTATGAGAACATGATCTCCTTGAAATGGGGATGATCGTTGGGGGGAGGATTGGGCAGAATTTATACAATGCTCAAAATATTGATAGGTGTGAAAGGATGAGACGGTGAGGGGTGGTATTTATATTTGAGGAGAGGAGGGTTTTATATTATTTTAATCATTATTTTTTTATTTTTCTCAAGAAAATAAAAAATGATGTTTATTGTGAAAAAAAAGTAATAATTTCAAGTGAGTTCAATCTAATTTCCATTTACAACATTGATGACCCTAGAATGAGTAAAAAATTCAGGTTTTATCATTTATCTTAAATTATCATATTTTACAATTCATAAAAAGTTCATGTATTTCTCAAGAAAAACAAAAAAAAATCACAATAATTTTATTTTTAATTTAATGAATCCAAAAAATGAACCCCATTTTATGAAAATAATTTTATAAATTTGAGTAATTTTTTTTAATTAAAATCATAACATATTCGAGAACTAAAAATTTTAACACTATAACTGATTTTATAAAACCATAAAAAAAGCATTGTCTCTTAAATTTTCTTATAACCATAAGAAAATAAATTAATAAATTAATATTATCTTTTATGAAAAATCATTTTAATTTATATTTGGAAATTAATCTTAAATTTTTATTTAAATATTCAAAAAAAGAATACTTTTAAAAATATTTATTTACTTATACTATGATTTTATTATCACTTATAAGATGCCAAAATTTAATTTACACCTTCACTGGCGAGGTTAATATTTATTTGGTCATGTGACTATTTATAAAGATCATATTACTATTCATAAGGGTAACATTACTATTAATAAGGGTATGTTACTATTACCCAAAAATTAATTTGGTCCTATCAGACTCCAAATAACATTTTCAACACATCCGTGTATATCCATTTTTCAAAATTCAATTAACATAAGTGGAAAAATTATGTTTAACAACATGTTTATTAATTTCACAAAGTGTTTAGTAGTTCATTTAAGCACATAAGGTTTCTGTTTTAATATCTCGGATGTTAAAATATCCCCCCATTAAATGAATTTCACCCTCACAATTTGTTCATTGAACTTATAATTCATAATTTTTATATCCATAATTATGAAAACTATTTTCTTCTATGTACTTAGTTAACTATATGTAAAAAAGTAAATATTATCGCAAAATTTTTTCTAAAAAAATGACAACGTCTATTCTCCAAAGTGGCCTAGACCATTCCTATGATACTAATTATAATGCCCTGGACCCACACATTCAAATTCTATACTAAAACATGTTCTATATTTTTATAAAGGATAAAAGAAAACTACACACTAAATTATACATCGAAGACAATTTTCGGTCAAGGTTTTGGAGGATTAGACAAACCATAAATTATATTAGAATTTACAAAAACAAATTACAAAAAAGATAATTGGATTCATCTGCACTAGCACCTTAACCGTCCTTTGAACATATAAGGAATCCTGTGAAAAACCTTCTAAAAACATGGGACGAGGATAAAAATAATTGTAAGGGAATAATCATAAGAATAAATATTAACTCATTGGTTAGAAGGCATGATATTATGATATAAAAAGGAATGAAACATGATTGAATATATAAAATCATATAAAACATGGGATAATATAAACATTGAATCATAGTAAAATTAAAAAAATATAAACCATGAATTTTGAATGAGTCAAGGGTCTTTTCACATAGGAAAGAAAGAGTCGAGGATAATAGCCAAGAATTTTTGACATGGAGGGTGAGTCAAGGCTAACCGCCAAGACCGTTGCGCATGGACCATGAGTCAAGTCTAACTGCCAATACCGTTGCACATAATGTCTCATAAGACTAAACATTACCCAATGAATTGGAGAACTATCTGGGTTCCCCCATAAAAAATGTACATGAATATGTTTTCCACATAAATAATCATATATAATCAATCATACATAAACATAAGGGTGCCCAAGGAAATAAATGGGTGTCATAATAATTTCCTAAAGCATAATTAACAGGCATATCATAAAAGTGTCCATGAATGAAATAGATAAAAACAAATATGGACATTTATAATGTAAAATAAGTTTATATCATTGTAAGTTATATCAAACAAAATTTATTACATCTAAAAAGATTATTTATGAAATTTTAGAATTAAAACATTTTTGTGTGGTTTTAAGGAAAATACTAAAATGCATTTAAATATAAAAGAGAACAATGTTTTATATAAACAAAAATTTAAAAATGATGTTTTTCATGGTAAAAAAATTATTTATTAAAATAAACGGTGGCTTAAAATAGATGATATAGTGAACTTGAAATTGGGAAAGAATTCAAGAAGTTCCCTTAAAATGGGTGTCTTATCTGGAACAATTGAGAAGGGAACAACTAAAAAATATGTATATCCCATAAATATATTGAGGAAGGAATCATGATACATGATATAAGAACATATAAACATAATTTAAAAGATTTATATAAATAATAAATGATAACATCATATTTGTATAAATAAGGATAGAGGAACCTGAAAGAATAATGGAGGTTCACGAAGACTACCTTTCCTTAAGTATGAAGGTATTCATAAGTAGATATTAATGTCTTGTATACTCAAATTAGATTCATTATTTAATAATTAAATATCATATTCTACATTTATGTGATTTATAAAATTTTTATTAGGTTCACTCATGGCCTATCTTATTAGTTAAGAGGTTCAATTTTTTTGTTTGGGAAAATTTGTTTCCTTGATTTCCATGATCGGTTTTCTTATATACATGTACAGATAAACATATAATATGAGAATGGTTGTGAAGAATTGAATTTATATGTTATTAGTTATTTAACATATTAATACATGGTAATAAAATTCATTTTGTTTTTTGGAGTGAGGATGATTCATTATATAAAACATTAATAATAACTATTTGGGTTAATTGGAGGTTTTTTGATGACAATGAACACATTTTCTTTATTAAATTAATACCATTTATAAAAAATGATTCCCAAAAATTACATAGGATATATTATGTGAATAATAATATATTTAAACTAAAAAATAGGTTTCATGACTATAATTGAAGATGGTGAAAGAAATTGAAAACCCGTAGTCGTTGAATGTGATAAATTAACACATCTCTGATGGTGTTTCCATTTCTAGAATAATATAAGGGGAAATAAGAGATGAAGACGAATTATTCGTTTATCATAACAATATTCTAGTAAATTTAGGGTTCTATAGTTATCACATCATTTGGATAAGGAGAGGTGCGGAATGAAAAGTATACAAAGGAACATGAAAAGAAATTGAAAGAAAATGGAAGAGAGTCTTATCTCTTTATTCCTACCTCTTGAGAACCTCTATAGGGTAGAAGTTTTGGAATTTTGATGAGACCAAGAGTTTCTGGATGTGGGGTAGATCCTTGTGAAGAGTATTGGGAAAATTTTTTACTATACTCAAATCTTGAAACATGTGGGAGGATGAGGGGGTGAGGTGTGGTATTAATACTGGAGGAGTGGAGGGCTTTTCAATTATTTTAATCATTATTTTATTATTACTTTGCAGAAAATAAGTAATGTTGGTTATTTTGACCAAATACAGTAATAAGTGCATGTGAGTTCGAACTCATTTCCATTTACGTAATCCATCACTAAAGCATGACTCAAAAAATTAGGTTTTACCATTTATTATAAATTATCATATTTTTTTATTCCTAAAAAATTCAAGTTTTCAAAAAAATAACAAATATACAACATAAACATTTTGAAATATTAAGAATCCTAAAATGAACCCTATTTTATGAAAATAATTTTCTTAATATGAGAAATTAATTTTTTTTAATTAAAATCACAATTTATTTAAAAATTATCAATTTTAAAACTATAACTGATTTTATAAAACCATAAAAATCAAGGTCTCATTAAATTATAATATAACCATAGGAAAATAATTTAATAAATTAATATTACATTTTATTAAAATACATTTTAATTTAAATTAAGAAATTAATCATAAAATTGTATTAACATATTCACAAAAATACTAACACTTTTTAAAATATTTATTTACTTTTACTATGATCATATTGTCACTTATAATGTTACCTAAATTTTATTGATACCTTCAATGTTGAGGTTACTATTTATTTGGTAATGTTCCTATTCATAACGATCATATTACTACTCATAAGAGTAACATTTCTATTCATAAGGGTATGTTACTACTCTTCAAAAATTAAGTTGGTCCTATCAGGCTCCAAATAACTTACTGATCGCAATGATGTATGTCCATTTTTCCAAATTCAATTCATAGAAGTGGAAATATTTTGATTAACTACAAGGATATAATGGTCACATATTGTTTAGAAGTTTATTTAAGCAAATAGTTTTTAATTATTAAAATTTTTGAATGTTACATTATCCACCACTTAAATAAATTTCCCCCTCGCAATTCATTCATTGTACTTATAATTCTGAATTTACATATTGATAATTATGAAAAACTATTATCTCATGTGTACATAATTAACAATAACTTCAAAAGTAAATGCTATCGCTAAAAATTTTCTAAAAAAATGACAAGGTATAATCTCCAAATATTTATAGACCCATCCTCTAATACAAACCGCAAAGTCATAAACCCACACTATTGGATTTAGTACTAAAACATGTTGTGTATTTTTATAAAGGATAAAAAAAATACCCACTAAATTATACATACAAATTTTTTTTTGTCTAGGTTATATATTATTGACAAACCATATATTAAATCAGAGTTTACCAAAATTTACAAAATAGAAAATGGGATTCATATGAACTAGAACTGTAACCATCCTTCTAAATTCTACAGAATCCTGTGAAAAACATTTTAAAACATGGGATAAGCATACAAATTTCAGTAAGGGAATAAACATAAAATTAAATCTCATAATATAGGTTATAAGGATAGCTATAAGGATATAAAATGGCATAGAACATTAATGGACTAATGGAATCATATAAAATATGGGATCATATAAACATGGAATCAAAGTAATGTGGATGCAACAAAAAACATAAATTTTGCATGAGTCAAGGAACATTGTACCTAGAGGATCACGATTCAAGGATAACTACCAAGAACATCGTGCATGTATCACAATTCAAAGCTAACTATCTAGACCGTTGCACAAGGAGAAAGCGTCAAGGAAACCACCAAGACATTTTCACATGGATCATGAGTCAAGGCTAACCACCATGACCGTTGCACATAACATCTCATAAGTCTAAAATTTCACCAATTAATTGGAGCACTGTCTTGGTGCACTCATCAAAACACGTATATGAATATGTTTTCCACAAAAAGAATCATACATAATCAATCATACATAAACATAGGGGTTCACATGGAAAGAAATGTGTGTCATATTCATGTCATAAAGAACAATAAATGTGTTTATCATACAAGTGTCCCTGAATAAAAGGAATTAAAATCTATATATACATTTATAATGGAAAATAGGCATATATCATGTAATGTAATGTCAAACAGAAGTGATAACATGTAAAAAGAGTAATTAATAAATTTTAGCATTAAAAAATATTATTGTGGTTTTATAGAAAATACTAAAGAGTATTTAAAATAGAAAAGGGAATAATATTTTATATAAAAACAGAAGTGAACCAAGAAGGGTTTCAAAATAAATATAATTATTTTATAAAAATATAGGTGGATTTAAACATATGATATAGTGCACTTGAAATTTGTTAAGAATTCGGGAAGGTCCCTTAAAATGGGATTGCTTATTTAGAAGAATTAAGAAGGGGAAACTTTAAAAAAATATTTCCCAAAAAGAAAATGATTAATGGATCTTAGTAAATGAGTTTTAAACATATACACAAAATTTTGTAGATTTTCCTAAAAATAAAATATAACTTGATTTGGGTAAAAAATAAATATAGAGAAACCTGAAGAAATAATTGTGGTTGGGGTAGAATCCCTTATCTTATGTCTGATGATAATTCTCACTTGATCTTAATATACCGGATAATAAAATTAGATTAATTTATTAATAATTAAAAAACCTCTTCTACATGTAATTGATTTATAATAATTTTATTAAGTTCATTCATGGCATTTTTTATGTGTTAATAGGTTTAATTAAATTGTTTAGGATACTTGGTTTCCTTTGTTTTCATGATCGGTTTACTTATATACATGTATGAATAAACATGTAATATTATAATGGTTGTATATAATCGTAGTTATATATTTTTATTGAATATCCATAATATTTTTTGGTAATAAAATAAATTTTGTTATTTTGAGTGGGGATTAATCATTATCTAAAACATTAGTGATAAATTCACATATCTCGAATAGTATATTAGATACATTATAATATGTTTAAACCATATAAATGAATTCATTACCATAATTTAATATGGTAATATAAACTAAAAACTCATTTTCCTTGAATGTGATAAATTCACATATCTCGAATAGTGTTTCCATTTCCAGTATAAAAGGAGCATAAAGGTGATATAATGATGAATTATTCCATTAGAATAAAAACATCACAGTACATTTGTGGTATTGGAGTTATCACACCATTTTTATGTGGAGTGGTGAGGATATAAAAGAATACAAAGGAACATGAAAGGAAATTGAAAGAAAAGTGAAGAGGGTTTTACATCATGATTCATTCCTCTCGAGAACGTCTATATGGGAGTGGTTTTGGTATTTTTATGAGACCAATGGCTCTCGGATGTGGGTATTATCCTTAGTAAGTGGAATGGGCATAATCTTGACAATTCACAAATCTTGATAGGTGACAGAGGAAGAGGGGGTGAGCGGTGTTATTTATAGTAGAGGAGAAGAGGGTTCTCAATTATTTTAATCATTTTTTTCCTGAAGACATGCAATAGTTTTGGTTCTTATGACCAAAAATCAAAATAATTTCACGTGATTTTGAACTAATTTCCATTTAAATCATATATGACACAAGAATGTCTCAAAAATTAATGTTTTAGCATTTATCAAATATTATCATATTTTACTATTCATCAGTAATTCATGTGTTCCAGAAAAATCCCAAAAATTCCCTTTATCAATTTTTTGACAATAATAATCCAAAAATAAACCCCATTTTTTGAAAACAATTTTCTAAATATGATAAATTTAATTTTTTAATTAAATTCATAATATATTAAGAAAATAAAAATTTTAAAACTATAACTGATTTTATAAAACATTAAAAAATAAAGGTCTCGCAAAATTATCTTATACCCATATGAAAATAAATTTCTAATTTAATATTACATGTTATGAAAAAAGATTTATATGAATTATGAAATTTATCATAATATTTTAATTAAATATTTAAAAAATACCAACACATTTAAAAATATTTATTTACCTATACTATTATCATATTGTAACTTATTTGATGCATTTATTTTATTTATAACTTCATTGGTGTGGTTACTATTCATCTGGGCATGTTACTATTCATAAGGGTCATATTACAATTCATAAGGGTAACATTACTATACATAAGGGTAATTTAGTATTCCCCAAAAATTTAGTTTTTCCTATCAGAGTCCAATTAATTTATTAATTGCAACCATGTATGTCCACTATTCACAATTCAATTCAATGAAGTGGAAAAATTATGTTTACAATACAAGGCTATAAAGGGAACATAATGTTTAATAGTTTATTTTAGTACACATTGTTTCCTTTTTAAAATCACAAAATGTTAGAGTTACCCATGACCCTGAGTAGTCATGATGTTGTCTAGTGGATTGTTTACTGGTTTAATAAAGTTTCTCATAGATTATCACTTCTAGAGACTCACTCAGTGGAAATGTTGGGAATGTTGTATGTCAATGTGATATTATTTCTACATGGAGTTCCCTTCTGTATTTTTTTATAGGGATGCACATTTCACATTTCAATTCTGGACAGGATTCTAGAAATCCCAAGGGAATATGTTGACATAAAAAAATTACGATCCTCAGATAGACGGAATGTCTGATAGAATGATTTTCATTTTGAAGAAAACATTATATGATTATTTCAACAAATTGTTGGAGATTGGTATGATCACCATTCTGTATTGGGGTTTTTCCTAAAATAAAAATTACTATGCATCAATTCAGATTGAACATTTTGAGGGTATTTATTTATTTTCATGATAATCACCATTACGTTGGCATGAGGTTGTTATGACTATTGTTGTTGGGCCTATTATTGTTCGGGATACCTAAGAGAGGGTTAAGTTGATCAGGAAGTGGTTTTAACATCTTAGATAAGGAAATGATCGTATACCGACTGTAAGAGGTTCACTTTGGACTTCTTTGAAGGTGATTAGTTTTTATGGAGAGTTACTCCCTGATTAGTCCACCGATATCTAAGTAAGCAAGGAAAGTATTCCCCATACTAGTTTAGACCCTTCTATATCAATTAATGAGTTTGGACAGTGGCTCACCATCTTTGTCTGCCTCCACATTACCGAGGAACACATGATGTGTTCAATGTATCATACCTTAAAATGTACAAGCTCTATCCCACACACGTTATAGACAATGAAGAAATTTAATTAGATAAAAATATATTATTTGAGGAGTTCTATGTATGACTTATTGATAGGATTGATAATTTTCTTTAAAGTATGATAATCACATCTATCTGGATCCTAATTTAGCATAGATGGATCTCGGAGGGTGTGTGGGAATATTAGTTACACATTGGATCCCATCAGACTAAATTGTTCAATCAAGATCACTATATAAACTTCTAGAGGATGATCTTTCATTACAGGGAGAAAATTATAACAACTTATGTTTTAAATCGTTTATATAAAAATAATTGGGAACATAATTTATTACATGGTTTTCTAAAATATACATAAGGGTAAACTATACACTATATAAGGGTAACAGTAAGATTATATAGGTTACATAAGGGTAACATATTCACAATTTATGGGTAAACTGGTGTATCTAATAGACATATAAGGGTAACTTATATGATGTGTAAAGGTATTTCAGAGTTTTAAATGTCTATGTAAGGGTAATCGTAGGCACTTCATAATGTTAAAGACCTTTTTTATGTGATGTGTACGGGTAACCTATTTCTATATAAGGGGTAAAGATATGATGTGGATAATGGTAAAGAAATTTTTGTATATGTTTTTAAGGGTAACCTACCACTTTGTAATGGTAACCTTAGAGTTGCATAAGGGTAGAAAAAAAATTTAATGGTTACATAATAGTAATATGGATACTATGTAAGTATAGTTTGTGAAATGTAAGAGTAAAACATACTTTTAAAAGGGTGATTAAGGGTAAATTGACAACCATACATGATTTATCAGAGATATAAAGTGTAAAACCATGTTACCCTTACACATCACTCTTTTTGGGAAAATATATTATTAAAACATGTTTTTAATTCATCTTCCCAAGATCAATTTTATTAACACATTATGTATTATTTTAAATGCCTAAAATTATGGGAATTAATTATATGAGTCCTTTTAAGATCATGCATCATGTTTTATATGAGATAAAAACATCATATTAACTATCATTTACAATGAGTAATTAAATAGTGAATAAATTTAGGGAATTTATGATGTTAATCTATACGTGAATTTATTTCTTAATAATATATAAACATTATTTCTATTAATTTTTTTTATTCTTTTGAGTCTGATCCACCTAGAAAATACCTTCATTATGTTTATTGAAACATTATTCAAATAATAAAAGTTATCCATTCATTTTATATTCATGGAAGGACCTCATCTACTCTCTTTGCTTCATGTGTGTGGTATTTTTATAAGATTAAACTCATGCAATATTTTCACAAAATATTTTTGTAGTTAGTTTCTAAAATTAGTTTTCCAAATCCTTATAAAAAATAAATAATGATTTTATAAAATGTTAATAACCCATAAAAATTGAATTGAAAAATGAAAATTATTATCCCGAACCAATCCCACCAAAGGTACACCTCCTATGTTGAGAGTAGAAAATGTGAGGTAATGACTGATGAGCACCTCCTTCAGTAGGCCCTAGGATGGAAAATTTCACCAAGGGTATAAGAAGGTCACACATATAGAAGCCATTACCCTTAACAGAATAAAAATTAGGATATGGATATATGATATCAACCACCAACCAACTCTATAACACATGAAAGGTAAAATCCACAATTTTTCCATTGCACGTAATGTTACATGATAAAAATAAACCATCAAGGTAAAACAACAAAGGAAATCTAATGGTTGAAATTTAAAAACACCTCCAACACCCAAGATTGTATTTTCTATCAGTGTCTCTAATGTCCACCTAGAAAAGTAAGAAAAATGTATATATATGTTTGGGGATCATAAATGTATACACATTATGATCATAACCAAAGTCTCTGGTAAACATTTGAAAAGAGAATACTAATACACCTGTGAGAAAATAGTATAACCAATAACACCTATATAGGTTAACTAACTATTCTGATCCTCACTATGGCACACTCACTAAAGAATGAGTCAAACATTAAAAACATAACAAGAAACATATCATTAAGATAGAAACCCACCATAGATCCCAAAAAGTGTGACTCTCTCACACCCCCACATAATACATCTTGGTGTTCTGATATGTTCCATATATTAATCCTTCCATAAGTAACTAGTCTATCAAATCAGATATCGTCAAAATAAAACATAGACATTTTATAATAGCTCCTATGATGAAACATGGTCTGTCACATCACATCTTTACCAAAGACACATGAAATTTCACATGACATATTACCCAAAGGCACATAGACAATCACATCACATCCCAACCACATCCATTAAAAAAATAATAGGGTATATTGAAGATGAAGGACATCAAGCAAGTTCCCTTCTCCTACCATGAACAACCCCTACTATTAAAAACATCATACTCTCATCAAAGACAACCACCTGGGTAAAAAAAATCCATAAATCATCATAGATTATGTGTAAGAACATCACCTAGAAGATATAGTCTTGAATGTAGGGTAGTCATTCATCCATCCTCACCAATGAGATGTTGGAAAAAACAACCCAAAATAATTTGGGTGTCATCACAAAGTTCTTGATTAAAGTTGGGTGGGTATAGAAATTACAGTGAAAATATAATATATGATATTCACACTCATAAGCCCAGCATATAGGTTTTCAATGACAATACCATCCCAACCAAAAAATTAACACAAATTCCTCACAACCTCTACAACATTCTCTATAACATCTAAATGTATAAAACCATAAGAGGAAGCCAAATTCCACCATTATTTTGAAGTTATTAATGTTTAATAATTTTCCCATTGTTAACCCCATTTATTTATGAAGCTTATTTATTTCAAATTAAACAATAATAACTCTAACCACACATATAATTTTAATTCCTGATTTCATTTTCTATTCCAACCCATGTTGTTACATTTAATATTGAAATTAACCATTCACTTATTTCCTACTATATAATGACAAAAAAATAACTCAAAAATTTCATAGTTATCAATTAACCATCAATTATAATAAAAATTCACATTAATTAATAATAATTCCATATTTAAGTTAAATATAATTATTTCTTTTACCATTCATCATTTATAGCACCAACTGATAATCTACCAACACATTATATTCCAATAAATCACCCCAATTTAATCTTCTCATTATAATGACCAAACATAACAACCATCACTCGTAATCCCATATCAAACAATATCAAAACTCTTTAGTTTTTACATCCATAATAATCCAAACTAAGATATTTAATAGCATAAAATCATCATTAAACTAGGATATTATTACATAATTCCATATTTACATGGATAAATAGTTCATTAATAATATTCATGTTATTATACATGTAAAACATAGTGATCTTAATAAAAAATAACATCAAGGGTCTAAATATTCATAAGAATCACTAAAAAATTGTTCCCAAAAAATTATTTCCAAAAAGTTAACAAACATGGATAATCCTCTAAAAAATATCCTAAAAACATAAAAATATCATGTGAGAACTTCCTTTTCATGGAAAAAAATAATAATTATCTACATGTAATTATCACTTTATCTTTTTGAGGTACTCATTCGATTATCTAAATTAACGCAACAAGTAATAATAATAATAATTCTCTATGCATGAAAAAATACATTATATGGAAACTATTATTTGTAACGAAAATAAACAAGGTAAATTATAATCAAAACTCAAAATTCAATTCTAATTCAATTAAAAAATTATTTAACACCATTAATATGGAGCATACCATCATCTCAAAGGATAAATAAAATAAAAATCCTTCTATCATTTTACAACTAGAATAATGTTGAAGGATCCCCTAATTGGTGGTCATACTAGACTCATGTATCACTTAAAATAGAGGGATTGGAAGATGATAGTATCCCCAAGAATCATAGAAGAATCCTCTAACAAATTTATTGTAGGATTAATGATCATGAAAGATGATGTTTAGACCACCCACACTCAAGAGGAATGAAGAGGGACTCAAATGGGAGAATGAAAATCATTTTTAATATTTAAAAATATCCCTCAATGGATAAATTGGAAATTTTTTCAAACAATCCATATTTTATTCCCCATTTAATTCATATTTTAATATAATCGTAATTATGATCCATTTAATACATTTTATGACATTAGATATTATTTTAATAACTAAAAATAAATAAAAAATGATTTTATGATTTGAAATAATTAAAAACATGTCACAATAGGTTTTGAGAAGGAAACCTGGGGCTTGATGACTTTTTCATTACCCACAAAGAACTCATATGTGCCATGTAAGGGTAAGAGGGATTTATCCTTATGTAGTTTCAACACTTACAAAGGTATCTATATTTAACTATTTCCATTTTGAAATAGTCAGATGACCCATATGCTTGATTTCTAATCATTTTATTACCTTTATGAAAGGTTTGGATTACCTTACTGGTGGTAAGGTAATTCAAGAATGACCCTTATTCATGCTGAGGAGGCTAAACATACCATTACACGGTGGGGAAGATACACATATGTAGCCATAATAAATTCACAACTTCACTTACCAAAGTTGATTCCTACCACTAATAATCCTTAAGAACATCACGACCACCCTTATGAAAATAGTAACATACCCATTTTAAAGAAGGAAATAATAACTTTTCTTTATACAGGTATGGACATACCTTTATGAATACTGAGGGAGTCCTACAATCATTTATACAATGGGGAAACTACACTTATACACCAAGATTAAATATTTTATTCCCCATACATGGTATTAAAACCAACCATACATAGTTAGGGGTTCCTTTACTAAGAAGAAATAAGGTCTAGGCTACACTTATGTTATTAGTAAAAATGATAATTTTCCATAACGTGACCCATAGAAAGACAATATTTCGATTATAAAAGGAATTATAAAGCAAAATTATCTTTAATGATCTCCAATTTCATGTAAAAAGTTAAATATTTCATTGAAAATATTAAATTTTCATTTAATTTGACTTATAAATAATTTTGAGATGTATTTATTTTCATTTCTATAAATTCCATAACACATTCAAAATTAGTTAAATCATTTCCAGAACTCCAAAAACACTTCTATAAATTTGAATCACATTAAAAAATATACAATTGATTTTTCAAATAAACATTTAATACACTAAAATTACTTCCATAATATTCAAAAACCATATCAAGCATCATTATTAATTAACAAATCATTTTAAAATAACCTCTAGAATTTATGAAATTTCTCCTGAACCACCAGAAACCATAGCTTATCGATGAAAGGACACTGAATATTCCAGACCATTACTTCAAATTCCTCTCAATCAATTATCAACTTTTATAATTATAACAAAATAATAAATTAATTGGTAATGGGTGTGGTTAAATCAACCACCATGAAATATACCTCTCAAGGAACTAACTGCATTTGGGTCAAAACAACAAGTCTAAAGACAAACTCTCAGTGGAGACACTTCTCAAACAAGGATAAATACACATAGATAGTCCAAATAAACCCAAAAAGATTTATATAACAATTAAAAACGAAAAATCACAACATAAAATATAAGAAAACATTTCAAAACAATCACAACACATAATTTAGAATACATGTCATAGAACTTCATGTAAGAGAAAACATAATTACATCTTTCACTAAAATAACATCACTTAGGGTACCCATCATATGAGTATTTATACACTATTTACCCATATTTATCATATTGGAAATTTAAATTCAATACATTCAAAACAAATTATTCTTTACATGCCTTGAAAAATGTTGAATAACATGCATTCATAAATATTTATAGGTAATATTAGATATCCCATCAACAATCCCTTAAAACTTGCTGACCAAGGAGTTCACAACCAACAATTGTTTACAATAATATATATTTTTTTATAAGGCATTTATCCAAATATGTCACATTAATTCCTATTAAATTTTAACACATTATGATATAAATTTGACCATGATACATGTGAAAACACACACAAAACATTTTTCAAAATTTATTTTAAGACAAATTAATGACTCATAGAAATATAAAATATCTTATTTAGGAAAAAATGTCCCCATAAAAAATAATTTTTCAGAATATATTTTATTACTAATTAAAATAATAAAAGTAGATAATAAATTATTTATTGAAATTTATTTTCAAAAAAAAATTTCAATTTATCCGCCCACCATAGCAATTTGAACCGACTAAAATCTATGAGAAAATTTAAACATGAATTCATCAAAAAACAATTTATTCAACTTACACAACATGACCATAATCTTTAGAAAATTAAAATTAAAATTAATAGGAAAAAATAAATTTTATCATGATACATTTATTAGAAACAAACCACGTGGTTTAAACAATCCACTATATCTGATATTAATATATTTTCCCTAGGTTTGTTAATAAATCCTTATTCACAAGGGTCACACTCATAATAAAAATAAAAAGTATATAATTTCCCATTCACCATAGGTGATATGTATTACATTCAAGAGTTTTAAAATCATATCAAATAGCACTACCACAAACATAAAAATCAATGTAACATATCCACTATACCACGATATTATCTTCTTTGGTAAACATGATCTCTCCTTCACAGTATTAAAATATGTGAAAATATATAACATCATACTTTATGAGGTGTTCCATAACCCTAAATTATCAAGGTCATAACATATAAAAACAATATTAGAGAAATACCTTTTAGCGATGTAGCCACACTAGGCCACAACTATTAAATAATAATATTCATTATCAATAAATCATTCCAAATTGAATCAAAATAATGGGGAATCCATCATTAAAAATACTATATCAATCACAGTGAAATACATGCATATAATTATAGATCCATCACCCCATTCAAACAACTTTACCTTAACCAGTTCCCCGAACAATGATCACATCCTTAAGAATCCCCACCCCTATCTTATCAACCAAAAATTATCTTAGCATCAAATCCCATCACATAACAAATATAAAATCTAGAGAAGACATCAAAGGAAGAAAAAAACAAATAGTGTCAATAGGTTAACTAGGACCTAAAATGAGGTATCACATTTTCACAAAAAAATAGGATTTCTAGTCCTCAAATATTTACATTTATCCAAAAACTGTTTCTATCACCATCATGGATAAACCAATTCATTTATCATAGGTAACATAAAATAGTAACCCCAAAAATAGTATATGTAAATCCATAAATTTTACAAACCTATTCTCAATCATGACTTCCTCTTTCATTGATCAATCATGAATGATATTCTCATTAACATTCATATTCTTTCTTTCAAACAATATGTATTTCCATACTCATGTTCTTTTTCTAATACCATTAACATATACATGAAAAATTCAATTTATACATTCATGATACCTCATTCGATTTCCATTATTTTATAATAATCAACCTATTCAATAATCACGTGTCATTAATTCATTTTTCCATCCAACATTACCAACTTTTTCTGAATATTCTCCCCACCTTTTTCAGAATGTGGGTGATTCCATCAATAAAACCATAAAACAACACAACATGTAGTCATATAAAAGGGTAAATTTACCCAACAAAAAGAAACAATATCTTATAGATCACACATCTTTCTATTTTAAGAAACATAAAGGGTCTAAAGCTTAATATTCATTACATAACATATTTTTTAACAAACTTTAAAATAACAATTTTTTAATCTATTAACATGTTTTATGAATGAAATATGAACAATAAAAATTATAAATAAATTAATAATAAAACCATATACAACAATAGATTTTTCTAAGACATATCTATGAAAACATCATGCCTTGTTTTTAAATGCATCCATCTTAAAGAAAGAAAATGCATATGTGTTATTTTATGGCTAATTATATTCATGATTAAATAATATATAATAGGATAATCTTTTCACTATGAAATTAAACATTCATAATCATTTTTAAATATATACAAGCTAGAATATTCTGCTGAATTCAAATACCACATTGTATATATTGAAATCTTTCATATTTCCCAAGATAAAACAATCTCTCAAATCAGAAAAAGTAAAATTTCACATGTTGTATTACTATGTTTTGTAACTTATCATGCATGAAGTAAACATTATTTAATCAATTTATTTCTAATGAAATGATTGTTATATATTAGAGTACGAGCATCAAAAATTTTAACCCATATTTAAATGAAACATGATTAATATATATGATTCTATCATATTCTCAATATGGAATATTTTACAAGATAATAATTAATATTCACATTATAGAATTTTTATATTTACTATAGAAATGTTTCTAATGTTTATAATTCTCCCCATAATAGTATAACCTTGAAATTACATGAAAGTTATAGGTATGTATTCCCGAAAAATTATTAACAATCATAAAAATAATATTTTTAATTATTTTAATAGTATAGTGTCTCATTAGTATACCAAAAATCATGCATATCATTTACCATGAATATTAAAACAGTATAATAATACATCGTTCCAAAAAATTCCTAAAACATGTATAAAACAAATGAATATATTTGTACAATAAACATATTATGATACCAAAAATATGGAAAAAGTTATTCTTATCAATTTGTGAAAATAATCATATAAATTATACATTATTATGATCATCATTTTTTCCAAAATTTCAAATTCTAAATTCCTAAAAATGATTCTAATAATTATTTATAGAAGTTTATGTTGAATTAAAAAAGGAATGAATTTCATGTCTAAATAAAAATTCATGGAAAATAAAGTATTCCTAATCATTGTTTTTAAAACATTTATTTTAGTATGGTAATAAAAAATATACACAATGTAACATGCTTTGAAATGATTTTAGATATTAAATAGCTATTGAAATTAAAATACACTAATCATGATTCTATATCCATTTCAAAAATTAGGAAACCAATTTTTCATGTATGGAATTTTAAAAATGGAAAACAATTTATTTCATGAATAATAATGTTATAACATGAAAGTAAATAACAAATCAATGTCCCAAAAATGTTTCCATCAAAACGATTGGGATTGTTAATAACCATTTTCAACATTCCTTTCATATTATATGATAAATTTAGTAAACTATCACATTTTATTAGTGAAAAAATCATAATAATAGTAAGATAAATACATTTAAAATTCCATGATTCTTTTAATTAAATATAATTACTTCCCAAAAAACCTCTTTAAATCACAACGGAAATAAATCTTGATAAATAAAGCTCTCATAGGGAACTAACCTACAAGCTACACCACCCCACATGGTCATTGAGTAAGATCATATTCCATAGATTGAATAATGGATGGCCCTAATATATAAATTTATAAATATTCTACCTAGCCTATATCATGCACAGTGGTTGATAGAAACTTTCTCCCTACCATTCCATGAAATCATTAAAATTTATAACTCTAATATCCATACTATCTACCAAAATAAGAATTTGACACTTATTTTTCAAGACCCCCACTCTCTAAAGGGTCCCCTCATGTTCTTGTAATGGTGAAAGGGATACAAAGACCCCAATTACAACCTATAGTAGGCCCAAAATTGCTGATAATAACCTAGTGTAGAAGAAGAACACATATATGGGTGTAAATAACCACAAAATAGTGAATAGTAGGTGTATGAGTGAGGATATCAACCAGAAAAACTCCATAACATATGAAAGGTAGAATAAAATATATATTCACAATGCATCTAATGTCATAGGAATACAATCGTTTTCTATAGGTAAAACATCAAATCCAATAGTATGGAAGCAACTCAACAATAAATCCAATGCCCAAGAAAATAATGTATATATTAGTCCATGAATTCCTCTTCGATAGTTGAAAAATATTTTATTAATATAGGGTGATAAAACATGTATATAGAGTAAGATCAAACACAAAGTATCTCATTCAAATATGAAATAATCATACTATTGAAATAGTGAGAAAATAATAGAACCAATAAAACATAAATAGGTCAACTAAATCATCTCATCCCCACCATGTCATTTCAAATAAATAAAAATTCAATTTTTAGTAACATAATATAAACTGTATAGATAAAATGGTAGAACACACCACTTCCCCAATGGTGTTCCCTCTGATTCCCAAACATTATACATCCTAGTACTCTCATTTCATTCATATAATAATTATACCGGATGATACCTGGTAAATCACATCACATGTCACCTGAATACACCCAGGCCATTACATCACAAATCACATCAGGACACATTATTTGTCACATAAAATCTCTCCTAATGAAACCTGGGTTATCACATCACATTTTAATGATTTTCCTAACATTAATAGTAAGGTATCAGAACCTGAATCATATAAATTCTTTCCATACTCTTACCATGCATGAACCCTACGTTGAATCACTTCACAATCTCATCAAACACACCCACCAGTGCCCAAAAATTCTCAAGCCATAAAATCCCATTAAAAAGAATCATTTTCTATAAGAGAGATTAGGTTTTAGGGGGAAGTAATTCACCCATTTTCTCCATCTAGATAATATGAAAACACCATCGAAACATTCAGGGTTGGAAAATAGTGATCATCATGGTTTTCATTGATATAGAAATCATAATCAATATATAATATATGATAGTAAAACACATAATCCTAGACTATGGGTTTTTAACAAGAATACAATCCCACTCAAAGCATCACCAAAATGTTCCCACAACCTCCACCACTTTTACTATCACATCATCATACCAAAAAAAACATGAGGAAAACACAATCCACAAGCCACATTCTACCTTTTTTTAAGTTATGGAAATATATATATCAACCCTTCCTCAACCCCATTAAAATAATTATACAATTAATTTATTATTAAAAAAATAATATTACCCATGCATTCCATTCTATTTCAATAATTCTTTAACAAATATATAGAATCTTGTGTTTTTTTATTGAAAGAAATTCTGAGGGAATTTGAATTTTGTAATTTGGTGGAATGATTGTTTTGTTAACCGAGCTTCAGAAATGAATTTTGGGAGTTTTTTCTCCTTAATGTGTTATTCTTTCATGAGTTTGGATTCTCAAGAGGTTTCTCTAGTGGTTTTTTGAGTTTAGGGAGTATTTCCCCTAAAAACCCATTTTTCGAGTGGACTAGTAAGGGCGAACAGTTTTTCTAAAATGGTGCATCCAACCAAAGAAAATTGTGCACCTACTATAGGTGAGGAGTAGTGAACAGCACGAGCTATGTCTCGTTTCCCATACTATGTTCCTTTCCCATAGGTCTAGTTTAATTTTGGATATGTGTGTTCACTGTTCATCACATGGTTGGGGCATGTTCGGTAAAACTATTTGAGACAACCATATAGGTTGTTGTTCATGGGTAGTATGAGCCGCACTGTTGGTGTACAGTTTCTCCAATTGTGCGGCCAAACCATGAATCCCCATTTTGATGGGTGAAATTACACTTTTTCTCTTAATGAGGTTTAATCACCCTTTCTTATTTCTTTTTTCTCCCTCTAGAAGAGTGAAGCTCTCCCTCCTCTCATATGGGTTCATACTCCTCCCAACATAGGGATTATGGTATCTCTACTGTCTGTTATTAGAATCGAGATATTTTGGACACAATAGATTACTCTCCATAATCACCTCCTTCCTCTTTTTTTCATTCGTCATTTATCATCCCTTTTTCTACGCTATTTAGGTGTGAGATAATTTTCCCTATTTTTAGGGTGAAGTTCTATTTATTATATTAATCTTGAACCAAACCAAGATAAACCTAAACATTGGTTTTGTGAGTATTGTTTGGTATAAGGTAGGTTTTCTAGTTATTGTATGCGATTTTAATTTATTTTCAAATGGTGGACCATTGTGCAGTGCACCAGACTCTTTTGGAGACACCTATCTTTTTTCATATAAATAAAATTGGATATGAAATCATATGTGGTATTAACCAAGAGAGTAAATAGTCACCTATTGGGGTGATCACCATGACTAGTTCAAATTTGATTGGAATGGTTCCTCATTTGGGAACCAAGGCCTTTGAGCCTTGTAATGATTAAAAACCCATGGGGTTTGTTTCAATCTTAATCAATGTCCTATACTAACAAATTATATCAATATGGATTGTTATCCATGTGTTAGGTACTCAGGATTAAATTCATATGGATCATGTAATGGTTGAAATCATCAAATGAAAAGATTTTTATTAGTTTTTTTGAATGTCACACATAAAGTGAATCACGATACATTTTGTATACCTTATTCATATGATTTGTGCTCACTCCCTTGATTATGTTTTTCCTTCCACCATTGATTAATGTTTTATGCTATATAGTTTATTATTTATGAAGAAATTGAATTACTTAAATTGAATGAAAGGAATTTTTGAATAAAAATGTCTTGTTTAATAATAAAACCCTTATTGAGGTGATCTATCTTAAATTAGAAAATGAAGTTTTTGAATGCCTGGTAGCAAAGTTATTATGATTATGCTAATGTATTATGCTTATTCCCATATACCACAGTGCTGGTTTCGAGTAAATTCTTGGGATATAATTATTATCTAGTTATATCAATATATGATATCCATTTTTGATGTGTGATATTGGTTTTTATGCCTTGAATTCTTGTAGGATGAGTGAAAACACAAGTCCTGACTTAAGGATACCATGGATAGAGTCACTATGCTTTTCTTGGTACAAATTGAAATTCTAGGAGCAATCCTTCGGCTTCCATTGGATGGTCTCTCCATGAAAATTATTTATACTCATGAGTGGCACTGATTCCATAAGGGAAGTCGTGGATCGAATAGTTTAAAAGATGTCTATAGAATGTCTTGGGTGATACGCAGCCCCCTATGTAAGATACTTGTTACAAACTCGGAGTTTACAATATCATGAGTGATGTCAGGGATGTTGTTACAGGTCACAATGGGAGGTATCAGTGGAATTGTTTATATCAAGGGTTCTTGTAGTGAACCAATGGATTCCATTATCGATCGACTTAGATGGGATCAGGTTTCCATTACTCTATTTGACAAATACATTGTGTGGATTACATGTGGTTCCTTATTCATTGTTATTGTTGTTTTGATTACAAAGTGTTATCAGAGTGCTTTAATGACGTTATAAGGGTGTGACTATCAAGATAAATTAAAAGACCAGGGTTTGACTACTTCTATGGCTTATGTATATGTTTCCATGCATATACCAAATTTTCTTCTAAAGGTTATTTCAGTTCAAACATTTGGATTAGGCTAATGCAAATAGTATCAGTCGGGTATCCATTTAGGTACCCAGACCGAAGGGTTATTTATTTATTTGACCATATGTATTCATCTAAATTGGATCACTATTCATTTTACAGCACACAAAATGGATTTATCTTGAAACTATTGTTGGTGGCGTACTAATATTATCTCTCACACCCTTCTCATGTCACAATTTTATTAGGGTACCAAAGAATATCTTATTGTTTATAGGTCTATGGATTTATTTATTGATCTATTCTATATAATTTAGAGATAGGGATTGTAGTAATTAGATAGTACTCATTATGATCTTGGATTTATCCATTGGGATCTCTTCATTTATTTATATTGTACTTCTTTTGTCATATCGCATCATCTGGACATGCATGCATCATCATATATATTGTTTTTGGCCATTTGAATTATTAATTATTATTTTATTCTTCCATTGTAGTTTATTTTTTTTATATTTCCACTATTGGCTATTATTTACTTTCTAATATTCCACATTGATACTCTAGTCATGGGGGTATAGTTTCCCCACAATACCATCATTAGACATTTTCTATTATTTGGAAGTCTCTAGCATACTAGGAGGAGATCATGAGGTCATGTGGGGACCAGTACGACTACCGATTTGGTGGTTAGTCAGGTGGGGATGTTATGAAGTGGTATCATAGGTATTTTTCATTTGTATTACTATTATGGATAAGATGAAAGGATAATAGGAGTGTGTCGGTGCTTAGAAAATATCCATCCCTAGGAGTGTTCAACCCACATATGGGTAAAAGTCCAAGTGGTCCGAGATGGGATCTTAGTTCATGGTGGTTGTTTTTTAAATTGAATCTAAATTCACCTTGAGGGATTGGTGTACATTCAATTTCTTACTAATTTATAATATTAAGCATTTACCCTTGGCCTGGTATATCACAGAGCAATAATTACATGCACCATTATCAGCATGTGAGGATTCACATCCCATGCATATTCCATTCAATGTAGATTGCATTGTTTGGTTGTTTGAAAATTTTTATGTACCTTGAGTGTTTTTTCCTACCTGTTATATGTCATCCTAGTTTACTTTAGTAACATGATTTGTTTTCACCTATTTACGAAATTTATTATCATGATTCTATAATTAAAATTATCATGTAATGCCATTATGCCATGATTGACTATGTCCAACTTGTGTGGTTGCTTACTATGCTTATTTTACATTATTTTGATAATTTATCATTCCTAATGATTAATTTATCTTGTATGATTGTTTTCCTTTTTATGTGAATAATTAACGATCCTTGTTTTCAATTTACATGCTTAAATTCTTTTTTATTGTGGGATGAAACATTTCTGGTTATGATTAAATGGGAGTGATTTTACAATTTTTATGGTGTATGAGAAATTTATGGATTGAAAATTGAAGATCCATGTAGTTGACCCACTATAGAATCACTTTATATAAAAAAATAATATTTTATTAATGTTAATGATTTTTAATTTATCTTTTATTCTAAAAAATTGGTTTCAGTTAAACAGGATCCAATTTCTAATTTGTAAATTGTATGGTCGCTTTATGAATTGGAACATGGTTGACCATATAAGATAACTATTATAGATACACCTTACACATTTAATTTATTTTTCATAAATGTTTAGTGAACAAAATTTTCTTTTAATCCTATATATAATTTTCGCATTCAGATACAAAAATTCTATAAATTATAATGTGTATGGGTTCTCTATAATTTGAGAGGTGGTAACCCATGAAACCAAACCATCTGGTATTAGATTTATAATTAGAAACTACAGTAAATATAGATTTTTTCTTCGAATTTGTACCTTTAATTAATTGTAATCCTTGTTAATGGTTTTAAACATTTTTTAAGGATTAATGACCTATATTTATAAATTTTGTAAAAGCCCCATGGGACCCAAGGAAGTTGATGGGGTGTGTCTATTACATAATGACCTATTAATGTTGATTTAAATAATTAATTCTCAAAATGTTCTGGTTGCTTTTAATTGAACCCATAATGTAATAATAAGACCCCCATACCTTCCCTTTAATTTTGGTTTGTCTTAGTACAAAACCCCATTGGGTGTGTTTATGTTGTTTGTTGAGGGACCTTTAAAATGCTCGTAGTCATGTATATGTGATTTCATGTATATGTAAATCAACATTCCTTATGACTATACATCTTTAATTAATAAGGGAATTTTTTTTTCTTGAGCTATAATGGTTTATGAAATTATAAGTAACATAATGGTGTTTAAAACGTGGTTATTTAATAAAATCGACAAATAATAACAAGATTTGAATAATTACATAATGTCAAAATGTATGTTTAATGTTACTACCATATGTTGCCTCTTGGATTAAACCAGGTTCTTTTTATTCATTAATGATATTAGTTTTCATTATAAATAATATTTTAAATCTTTGAATAATTAAATTTAAATTAGTATAATGATATAAAATGGAACCCTAATTTGAGTTTTTGGTCTACACCTTATGTAAGGGATGTTTAAATACTTTCTGCATGTTTCCCTAAGTGGTTTTGTTGAAATAGAGATGTGTGATTTATATGTAATCATTTTTTCCATTTATCATAGAAATAAATGATAGAATCTTATTCCCAATGACCTATCATCAGCATGACCTCATTTTGGGTCGATTATTTGAGTTTTGTAAAGGGGTTGGTCGGTTATATGTAGCACCCTTAGAACTCAGAACCCCTTGATAAAATCATTTATTTATTTTCAAGTGTGTTGTATTATTTGGGTGAAATAGTCTCATATAAGACACTTAGTTTCTAAAAATCCACAAATGTCTTCGATTGGTGGTCATGTGGTGTTTGACCAACATTTTGGGTGTGACCATCGTGTAATTCTTTGTTTAGAAAGTCAGATATTCCAAGGGAATTGTCCATGGCTAAAGTAGGTCATGTGACCCTTCCATTTTCCTCTTTATTATTGGATGAATTGATACGTCATCAGTCAGGTTAATAGTCATATGGGGTAATACGGATTTGCATTTGAAATATTTTTGGACATTCGATACTTGAATTCATATGGCCATGAAGGCTATGGATAGTATCACGAATGTGCTATTTTCTTAAGTAATCTCAATGTAGTATGAATGAACATATTCCATATGATCGAGTTGCTATAGTTTTCTATGAACTTTTTATGTACAATGATAACTATTTAATATTCGTATCTTGTACATGAATAACAGGTAATCTCTGTAGTATAGTGACCTGAGATTTTAATGAAATTAATATCATCCTAAGGCCCAAGATTTTGTTCTTAGGGGATGGGGTTTTTAAACACTCTTCTTCTCCTCTCTCTCTTTTATGCCTAATGTTATGGTGTACATGAACATAATTTAGTAGATATTAATTTTTATTTCTATGTGTGAATCTAATATATAACTCATCAGTGAGGTTTTATCAATATCTTTTAGGTTTAACACCTTCTAATATATGAGGGCCACCTCTAGGAACCACTATTTGTGATCAATAGAGCATATTCCCAAGGAGTGGATCCCTATATTGGTAAATCCAGTATTACAGAAACACTTAAAGTGGGGGGATTTTGATTCCTTTTAGATTAAAATCATACTTCTATTTAGAGGGGGGAGAACTGTGGAATGACAACTTGGAAATGGTTGGTTGTGCTTAGAATTCATTATGGTTGCAAACATTATCTTTTAAGTCAGTGATTGAAAGAAAGCATGATGATAAAGGGTTACATGAGTATGAAACCATTGTAAACACTATTTGTTATAGATAGACTTAGGTGGTTGTGTTTGAGTGACCATGGGATGCCTTGGGTGGTGAAGGTATCGTGGTCAGTTGTATGATGCATTGGAAGTTGAAGTTGGAATTTTTTTTATCAGAATAAATTATCCATTTATGTTTTAACTATTAATCTCTTAATGGTTGGGTATGTTTTGGTGGAAACCATATCTGTAATGTTGTTTTGGTGTAGTGAATGTTTCTTGGGTCTTCTTTAGAAAATATTTAAAACTTCTTAGTGTACTCTCGTATAAAAGGTGATAATGACCCCTATCACATTGTCTTCTAGGTGCACTAGGAGAGTGTCCGTTGTACAAAACACTATGTTATAAAATACATTAGGCTTGTTTATTATTCTATATAATAGTTATCTATAGAATCCTAGTTTTACTTATAAGCATGGTTACTTTTGAGTAATACCTGGGTTCCCATATAAGAGTACCATGGTTAGACACTTGGACACTAGATGTTCCCTTTGACCTGATCACCAGGCAGATGTTGCATTGAGATCAATTAGCATTCTTGGAATATTGATTTTCATCTTTTCACTAACGCCTCTCTTGTAACCCTTTTTATGGATTACCTTGGAATATCTCCTTGGTTCTTCTTTATTAATTCATTGGATATCCTAAACATGCAGTCAGCCCTGATGATTTGGTTAAAATTGTAATGATCCAAGTATGATGGATCATGTTTTCACACATATTTGTGATGGGGCACATCAAATAAATGTAGGTGTATCGGCTAGATACGACACTAGAATCTGGTTATAGGCTTCAGTGAGCATGATTTTCGAAATCATGGGGTGCCTCTATCAAAAGAAACCAGGTCTGGATTTTGATATGCACCAGCCATATAATTTGAGTGCTTTGATGGAAGTCGACCAAATATGGTTTTAATGGATATCCTTTCATCATTTATCATATGTGGTTGACGAGGAACCACATATTGAAATTTTGATGGGTTGATGCTGGTGGGGTGAATACAAACTGAGAATATTCATGAAAAATTGGCCCGACCAGGCCGCTGATGTCAGATGGGAGTCAACTAACCTTTGAAGTTGTGAATCCTTCCATGTGTACGGTTGGAGTGCTAAGGGAATTAGTAAATCGGAAGTCCAATATATGGAATACTATTACACATTTTGGGTATTCAAATTGATTGATCATGATGTTAATGAAGAGGACATGATGATCAAGTCTCTATTTTGATTGGATTGGATAATCTCTTTTCAATGCGTCAGCTCGAGAGCGATTGTTGCCTCGAGTTTTGACTAATTGTGCATCGAATGCTTAATGTGGAACTCATATTTACGTTGGAAACTTGAAAAAAATGTGACCATTTAAATAATAATTCAAAACCCAAGTAGGTTGAGTAATGTCCTCTTCATTTCCCCAAGGTTTATTGTTGAGGAGAAGTCCTAATATGGGGATGTTACAAAGTCATGTGTATTTGGAACTAACAAAATTCTGAGGTAATTTGAATTTTCTCATTTTTTGGATGGTCCATTTTGTAAACTGAGCATTACAATGGTATTATGAGAGTTTTAAACCTTTAATGTTTTGTTTTTGGATGTCGTTGGAATCCTATGAGGTGTATTAGGTGGTTTGATGATGTTCAGGAGAATCGATCCCTGAAGAATCATGTTTTGAGTGGACTTGTAATGGTTAACAGTTTGTCTGAAATAGTGTGGCCCACCAAGGAAAATCGTGCACCTAATGTAGGTGACAATCTATGAACCTCATTGGATACAAAATGTTTCCCAAACATTATTCTTGGTCTGCATGCATAGTTTTATTTAGGTAGTGTCGGTGAGTTTTTCATTGTATGGTTGGAACACGGTCGGTTAAACCCCGTGGGGGTGTGGTTCTTGAGAACCAAGATCCACATGGTTGGTCCAAGGATTGGCCAACCATTCATCCAAACCATGCATCCCAAATTTGAAGAGTGAAATTACACTTTTTCCCTTAATAAGGATAAATTATCTTTTCTTTTTTTTTCTTCTCCCTCAAATTATGTGAATCTCTCCCTCCTCTTCTATGGAATTTTCATCCTCTTTACCTAGGGATCAAGATATCACATCCATCCATTGTTGGAATCATGAAATTCAAATCCCTATTTAATCCTCTTGGTAAGAATCTTAATCATATAATTTTATTTCATTTTAATCATTTATCTAATTATGTTTTTTGAGGAAGATAATTTTACTTATTTTCAAGGTGGATTTAAATTTCATTAATTTCTCTCCAAACTGACCAAATAAAACCTCTATTATTATCACATGAGTTATCCTAAGTATTTGGTAGGTGGTCTGGTTCTTTCTAGAAAGTTTTGTTTCTTTTCACATGGTGCACTGTTGTTCCACGTGCCAGACACTTCCAATGAGGCCTCCCATTTTTTAAATAAATTAAATTGAATTTGTTATCATGTACGGTATGACCCTAGACTGTGAATAATCACTACATTGGATGATCACCCTATCTTATTGCTCTTTTATGGGCATGGTTTCTCATTTACGACACAATTCCTTTGATTCATGTATTGTTTGAACACTAATGTGGTGTGCTATACCCTTAATACATGCCTTATATAAACAAATTTAATCAATTTTGAATGTCTAACATGAGTTATGTCTTTAATCATAAATAAATATGCCAAATGTCATGGTTTAACTCTTTAAATGAAGGTATTTCTATTAATTTATTTGAACATTACACATATAGTGCCTCATGATTCATTCCTTGTACATTATGATTATGTGATGTGATCACTCTCTTGATTATTTTTTTCCTTAAACCTTTTCTTTGTGTTGCATGCTATATACTTTTTCCATTTTGATGAAATTGAATTAAATAAATTGAAAAAATGGTAATATTGATTAACAATTTCATGTTTTTAAATAAAACCCCTTGATGAGGTGTGATACATTGGAAAAGGCCATATATGTATGCCTTGTAGCCTAGTGCTTGTGTTTTTCCAAATTCCTTGTTCTTATTTCCAAATTCCATAGTTTAGAGATTGGAGTAAATGTTTTGTCTATCTTTATAATCTAGTTATATATATAAATATTTTATTCCTTGTTGATTTGTGATATTGGTTTCTATTCTTTGACTGCTTGAGGGATGAGAGATAACTTGGGTCTCGAAATAAGGACACCATGGATGGACTCACCATGCATGGAATGGTATTACATGATTCACTGGGAGCGATCCTACATCTTTCCTTGGAAGATATCTCTATGCGATTTATTTATACTCATGAGGGACACTTGTTACCTATGAGAGAAACAATGGACATACTCACTGAAAATATGGCTACACCATGCCATGGGTGATACGTGATCCAATATGTAAGATACATGGTACATACATATATTTTTACAAAACATGAATAATAAAAGGGACATCATTACCCATTTACTTAGATGTAATCAGTTGTATTGATTATATTGAGGGAATCCGTAGTGACTGAGAGGATTCCATTGCAGATTTCCTTTGACGGGATCAGGTTTTCATTATTGGATTTGATGGATAGCTTGTATGTTTTACTTGTGGTGTGTTATTCATTATTGTTTTTTTATTTTTAAAAGTGTTATTATAGACATATTATGAAATCATAAGGGTGTGACCTCAATGATAAATTACAAGCTCGGTGTCAGTATACTTATATTTTTTTGTATATGATATTATGCCTATACCATATTTCTCATATAGGTTCTCTTGGTTTAGACATCCGACTTAGGCCGAATCTACTAGAATCGATTGGGTGTGCATTTAGGTTCTTGGACTAAAGGGTTATTTATTTATTTATTTATTTATTTATCTTCATGTATTCACCAATGTTGGAACATTTTTCTTTTTATATCACATGAAATATACAGATCTAGAAAATGTTGGTGGTGGCCTACTATGATTATATCTCACACCCTACACGGGCCACCATTCCACCTGGGTACAGGAGTAGATCTTCTAATTCGTTGGTATATGGATTTATATCTTGAATTGTGTTGTATACTTGGGATATTGGGAGAACAAGACTGATCTAGTACTCGTGATCATTGTGGAGTTATCCATTGAGATCTGTTCATTTATTTGTATTTTACTATTTATACCTTTTCACATCATCTAGACATGCATGCACTATCAAATGTATTAGAATTTTCCATTTTCCTTTCTCAGTTATTATATGTATTATTATTCCATGGTTTATTTTTTATTTGTATTTTTTCTGTTGTCTATTATTTACTTTTTAATATTTCATTGTGTAACTCTAGTCACAAGGGTATAGTATCTCCGTGATACCATTATAGACCCTTACATTTAGTCATAAGCCATTGAAAAATAAGGAGGATCACTTGAGGTCATGTGATGACCGATACTGTTATCAGTTTTATGGTCATTCATTTCGGGATGTTACACATTCAAACCCACACCATTACATTTCATATTAACAAGACACATTTCATTATTATTCATTTCCATTTATCCAAAAAAACACAATACAATTTCATATTTGACAATTAACCACATAAATACCAACCATTTTCACCTTCATTAATTATATTTCTAAATTATAATGGAATAAAAATTTATTTTTTACAATTCATCATTTCCATTCCAACTAAAAATCATCAAAATACAACATAATCCGAGATATCGATACCGTTCAGCCATCTCACTACAATAACCACACATTCGAACAACTTCATATATTCTAATATTAATACATAATAGTGGATATTATATTACACATCTATCAAAATAATTTTTATGTTATTTAGTAACAATAAATCATCTTTATAATTGGGTAATATCAAAAAATTCTATATTTCCATGGGAAACCAATTAATTATCCATATAGAAGTGATAATCCTTTTATTTTATAATGAGTGTAATAAAAAATCACATAAAATATATCAAAATATTTAAAATTCACTTGGAAAAGAAGGTTCAAAAAAATTTAAATGTTCCACAAGGTCATAAAGAGGAAAAACCTATAAGAAATATCATAACACATGTAAAAAAATAGAATGTCTTCCTTTTCATGAAAAAATTATAGTTATCTTCATGTGATTATCAATATCTATTTCTATGATAATCATTCGATTATAAAAACTAACACAACGTGTGATAATAAGAACAGTACCTACGTTCACATTAAATAAAACATTCTATAGAAACAATTATCAAAAACATGAAGAAACCTGGTAAAATACTTGAAAACTCTCCATTCTATTCAATTTATGTTAACAAATAAATTATCGTCATCACACTAACACATAACATCATCCCAATGGATAGAAAATACCGATTACTCCCACATGTTACAACTATAATAAAAGAAAATTATCCCCTACCTAGTCATGGTAATGGATTCATAATGTATACAATATTAAAAATATATAAATTTGGTAGAAGCCCTAAACACCATAGTAGAATCCTCTGATGAATTTTCTATTAGATTATAAATCCAAATATATAATGTTTTGACCACACAACCTCTTGAGGAATCATTAAAGACTTAAAAGAGAGATAGAAGATCAGTTTTTTATGTTTTAAAAATATTTATCCATGGATAATTTAGATAATCTGTCAAAATTTGCGTATTATAATCCAAATTTTATTCATATTAAAAAAATCATAATTACTCTCCATTTAAAACCATAGAAAGTGTATGATATAATTTAAATGATTCAAATGAAATGAAAACCATAATTATAGGATTTTGAATAACTTAAACACAATACATGATGTTTTGGGAAGAAAAACTTGGGTTTAATTAATTTTATAATGAAGAAAATTATTTCCTAACCCTTATAAATATGACAAATTATTTGATCAAATATAATTAGTAGTTCTATTGTAATAATATTGCATATAAAACAAAATTTTTATTTATAATTGAAAATATGCATTTATAATATCCACATAATGATTACTCCAAATTATTAAATAATAGTTATATAATTTTCCTTATACAACAACTATAGTTATAATCATATTTAGGAAAAATAAAAAAAATTCAATGATTAAATGTGATGTGTTAATATGTTTAATGGTTATATTATCAAAGGTAAAACAATTGTTATTTAAAAATCACAACGATATATAGATCCCTTTATATCCTTCTCCCAATGTGTCCAATCACATTCAAAAATATTTATATATATAATTTATATTTATTCTAAAAAATTCCTAAATAATTAAAAACATGTTACTTTAAATATATAATGATTCTTTGAGCATTAAATTTTTAAGGGATAAAATTTTCTATGAAATTTTTAATTCAAATGAATGAAGTTTTTTAATTGTTACACATTTTTTATTTCTAGTTATGTTTAATATATAACATGTTTGCTTAATATTTATATTTATAAATAATAATATAAAGGACTATTTTGATTATTGGCTCGTGTTGTTATATAATATATTTTTCAAGTTGGATTAATCTTATTATGAGTTATAATAATATATTTTTTTATATAAAATATGTGGTCATTAAAAAAATGGGCAATTATTATGTATTATGAATATTTATGATTGATATAATATTTAATTAAAAGAATTATTTTTTTGTATGTTTATAATTAAACTCATAAAAATTATGTGATAGAATTAATTTTTATGAAATAAATAAACATTGGAATTTTAGAAATTCTCCTTAAATACCTAATTAAAATTAAAAATTAATTAATTTTACTTAAAATACTATATGAATTGTTTAAATTAGTTTTGTTATTTCAAAACTATCATTATAAATAACATTCATTGTTCATGGTCATCCTTGATACTCAACATGTGTAATTTGACCAAAGAAATAATGAAAAATAATAAAGGAATATCCAAATGAATTTATAATATATACAATATTCCAATATCAAGAAATAAAATTTTATACTTAACTAAAAAATTATAATATAATAAAATTATTCCATTAAAAATATAACATGAATATATTTTTTTCACATAAATTTCTCAACCATGAGAAACTTATATCGTTATATATCATTTTATTTAACAAGTTGGTAACTTTGGTCACTTTAGAGTACAGAAATTATATAATTTCCATGAATTATAGTTTTTATCATTCAAATTTTTATGAAAATATAAATTCTCCATATCATAAAAAAAAATTCATGAGTCTCTTATCCATATATTGACATCATATAGATTTCATATACAATCTTTCTGGATTTATCTAAAAAATGATTAATATACAAAAAATTCATTATAATCAACACATAATCTAAAGTACAACAAAAAAAATAAAAAAAAACCCAATGAAAAATAATATAAATAATATTTAGAAGGGATTTTCGATGTCGACAATGATATTCAGGTATGATAATAACATCCAATTATATACCTTATAACTAAACTATAATTAAACATTCATGATATAATTATTGTTATAAATTTGAGTTCACACATCATGCATATACTATAGATTTAAAACAATATGATTACCAATTAATATGAAAATATCTAGTAATAAATTGCCTGTATGTTATCCCAAATAAAAATAACTTCAGGTCTATATAAAAAGTATCTATATTAAATTGGAAATCATTCTACCTCCTTCTGGTCTTTTATCATAATCACAACACATGAAATATTAAAACATGACATAATTTACCAATTAAAATGAAAAAAATATATTATTGGTAATGATTCATTTTCAACCAAAAAACACAGGTATTACATCACCGTATCATATAAATGTCAATTCAAAACTACATTCGGTAATAAAATCTAATAAAATAAAAATAATTTAAAACATTATCCAAAATAATGTTTCATTAATACCTTAAGAAATATCGTCTACTAATATATATTGTGAGTTTTATGATTTGATTCATTATTCATCCAATGAGAAAATAACTATAGAAAAATAAATTGTAAACAAATCTCTTTTTCATATATTATTTTAAAAAAATTAAAGCTAGTTGTAAAAAATATGTACATTGACATTAAATTAATTAATCATATTCTATTCATAAGAAAATGATAATGGAATTATAAAAAAACACTAATAAAAACACAATGTACCTATAATTTTTATTATAAACTATTTACATGTAACCTTTACGTGAACACTACTACACATATTTCCTTTTAATTTCCCACAAAAAGGCTTTTAGAAAGAAATAAAAAAAGTTTTCTTAACTACAACACTAATAGGGGTTTCTCCTTTATCATTTCTAGTTTTTTTTTATAAATGTGTCTTTTATCCTTGCATAAATTTTTTTGATAAGGCCCCTTTCATCACTTCATATTGCACTAATAAAGGGGGTCCTTTTTTAGTGCACGAAATAGCACTGATAATGGCCTAACTCGTAGCAGTGTGCTATTTATATAAAAACACAGCCAGCCTAAACATGTAATTACAAATAATTATATGTAAATTAAATTGACATCATGAATACATAAATTTATGGCCATGGTATATACAAAAAACACTAATATATACATTTCAAACAATGATTTATATAATTACATTTAAAATTATCCAACAAATATTTAAAAACATTAATGTTTCATGTTCTGATTCCCTTGATCCCCTCTATAAATTGTCTTCCCATTGTATGAGTTTCAAAAAAATCAACTCAACTCAGAAAAAAGACACTTCCAATATAATAAAACAAGTATTAGTTTGTCATATGAGAAATAAATAAATTAAACATTAATATGGAAGAATACATTAATAAAATGAAATTTTTTAATAAAAATACAAATTATGAGTTGTACTGGTCACACTGTGGTCGTATTGATATGGGGTTTATTCCTACATTTCACAAATGAGTTATGGATTGTCTAGTATAATATCAAAATAATCTGAATGTGTTTTCTCATCTTTGAGTTTGTCACTTATTCT
Source organism: Viscum album (assembly GCA_963277665.1). Classification (NCBI taxonomy): domain Eukaryota; kingdom Viridiplantae; phylum Streptophyta; class Magnoliopsida; order Santalales; family Viscaceae; genus Viscum; species Viscum album. The sequence continues at coordinate 550,625,501 of OY728121.1, forward strand.
TTTACTAAAATTGAAGTCAATTTTATTTAACGATTCATTTTGAGTTATAACTGCCAAATATTCCATCATATTGTGGTGTGGTTGATTTTATCAGGTCAAAAATGACATATATATAATTTTGAGAAAGTATAAAAACAATCTGAATGAATTTTCTTGAACTTCAGTATGTCAGTTGTGTTTTATAAAAAAATGTCATTTTAAACTGGAAAGACACATTTGGTGTCACACCAGTCGCATCATGCATCAGGGTGACATGATAATAATTCACACACATCAAAAATGACTTATAATTTTTTTTTCTAAATTATGAATACAATCAAAGCTTGTTTTATTTGTTTTTAGTGAGTGACATGTTTTGAACAAAAATGTAACATTTAAACTCATAACAGATACTTTTAGTCATACCAGTCACACTGTGCATTGGATTAAAGTTTTGTTGATTCCTACACATCAAAAATCACTCTGGATATTTTTCCAAATGCATAAAAAAATTGAATGAGTTTGTTTAGTTATTAGTATGTCACATTCTCTTTTTTACTTATATTAATTTCATTTTTAAATAAAAAAGAAACACTTGGAGTAATACATGTCATAATGTGCATCATATTTAGGTACATTTGACTCATACACATCACAAATGACTCATGGGTCATTTTAAAAAATTATGAACACAATATGAATGTGTTTTCTGAGTATTCAGTATGTCACTTGTTCTTTTTTCTGAAATTAATATCAATTTTAAATAAAAATAGAAATTTTGAGTTATATCGGCCACACCATGGATCATATTTTGTTGCGGTTGATTTCTAAACATATGAAATTACTTATAGATAACTTTCATAAAGTATCAAAACAATATTTATGATTTTTGTCATTTTTTAGTATGAAAATTATGTTTTTTACTGAAAAGTCATTTCAAACTGGAAACACGTATTTTGAGTTAGACCAGTCACATCGTGTGTCAGTTTGATGTGAAACTACTTCATACACATCATAAATGAATTATGAATCACATTACTAAATTATCATGGTAATAAGACCATGTTTTCTTTGTTTTCATCGAGTGTCACTCTTTGAACTAATATGTAAATTTTTAATAGATAATGTACACTTTTAGTCATTCTAATTGCACTATGAGTTCGATTGAGGTGTGGCTGATTCCTACACATCAAAAATGACTCATTCATAGTTCTTTTAATGTATCAAAACAATTAGAATTCATTTTCATGGATTTCAGTATGTCACATGTTCTTTTGACTTTAATCAACATAAATTTTAATTAAAAAGACACACATTGAGCCATACCGGTCTCACCGTGCATCACATTGAGGTGAGTTTGACTCCCAAACATCAAAAATGAGTCATAGATCATTCTATGAAATTATAAAAACAATATGAATGTGTTTTCTTGATTTTCATTATGTCAGTTGTTCTGTTTTCTAAAATTAATGTAAATTTTAAATAAAAAGGACACATTGAGATATACAGCCACACCATGCATCATATTGAGGTGAGCTTTATTCTACATCTCAAGAATGATTTATAGATAAATTTCCTAAAGTATCAAAATAATATGAATTCATTTTCTTAGTTTTTATTATTCTAGTTGTGTCGGTTTACTAAAATTTCATTCCAAACCCAAAACACGCATTTTCAGTCATATAGTTCGCATCATGCATCTTTTTGACGTGATAATACTTCATATACATCACAAATAACTTAATAATTTTTTCCCTAAATTATTAGGATCATCAGCATATGCTTTCTTGGTTTTCAATGAGTAACACGTTTTTAACTAAAATGTCAATTTCAAACTGATAACAGACATTTTTAATCATAGTGGTCATACCATGCATCGAATTGAGGTTTCTTTTTTGATTTTAACACATTAAAACATTACTCATAGATCATTTTACTATAGTATCAAAATAAAAAAATGTTTTTCCTCAACTTTAAGAGTGTAAATTTTTCTATTTACTTAAACTAATGTCAATTTTAAATAAAAAGACACACTTGGAGTCATACCGATCACATTGTGCATCGTATTGATGTGTGGTTGACTCATACATGTCAAAAATTATTCATGGATCATTGAAATAATTATTCAAAACAATCCTAATGTGTTTTCCATGTTATCGGTATGTCACTTTTTCTTTTGACAAAAATTAATGTCAATTTTAAATCAAAAGAGACACTTTATGTTATATTGGCCACATCGTGCATCATATTGGGGTAAGGTTGATTCCTAGACGTAAAAAGACTCCAAAATCCTAATTTTCAATGTTTCCATGATTTCGATTTCATTTCATTGATAAACTGTAAACATTGCAGCATTAGTATTTATCACTTACTACTTGTTTCCTCCACTACCTCTGAAGGAAACTGATAAATATTGAAACTATAGGGGTGACAAGGTTTTGAGGGAGAAGAAAACTATGGAAGACATTATTTTCATGATTATTTAAACATTTAATTTAGATTATTTTAATGTATTAGAGAATATATAATATTATGTGAAAAAATATAGTATATTAAAAACACTCCTTTCTCATTGAATTCTGAGTTGGAGCCTTGAATTCATTTATCCTACAAGAATGAGTATCTTCGAACATACCACCCCAACTCAAACAAATGAATCCACCTATATAAGAAATAAATTCTTATGTGAGAAATAATAAAAAGAAGTAAATTAATCCAAAATATTAAATAGTCTATTACTTATATGGAAGTCACATCTTCATGCTATTTTTTACACTCTTTCAATAGTTATGATCCCATTTGTTTCTAAGAAAATCTATATATTCTTTTTAATATAAATTTTCGAGATAGACATAGTAGAACTAGAAGAATATAAATACAAAAATTATTAATAAATATTTTAGATGAAATAATAATTAACATTGAAAATACCTCTTTGAGGATGTTTTTTTCGATGGAATATGATCTCTATCATAAATTTACAAACATAATAACCACAATATTTCCCATTTTTTTGTTTTGGACACTACAAAAACATTGAGGAAAATAAATAAATTTTTTCCTATTTATTTGGATAGTGAAAGATTATTATTTATATATTGATACTTATCAAGTTGTAGAAGTTTTCGGGTCATTGGGATCAATGGTTATCCTTATTCCATGATTTAGGAGATATTAACACACCAACCAATAATAATATAATACTCATTGATACATAATATAAATTATATAACATGTATTTTAGTTCTATATTGTTTGAGGTAGTGTATTAAAAAGTAACACGTTCCATCAGGTGTGGTCATTTTGTTGTTAATCTATGTAGTGAATCTAGGAAATAAATATTTGGAATATCCAAATTGGTCGTCATGAGCATACAATGTTTCGTCAAAACAAAAAAAGGAATAATTAATGTAATATATGAAAATATATTTTATATGATTAAATTTTAGCATTTTACCCCTACAATTTTGGAATTAAGAATAGTAGGTCATCACCTATATTTCATTAAAATTAATTGCAAAGTGTGGCCACTATTTCAACCATTTTTTCATTATGTTTTAGTTTTTTCTATAGAGGTTAAATGAAGACTAATGAGTCCAAGGTTTTTTTCAAGGGGAAATAACGTCATGTGGTTTTTCTATACATGCCTACAGAAAATATGACATGTATATTTTCTTATTGAATATAGTATATTAGATTATGGAAATTTAAATCATGATATCATACCATATTTATACATTTAAAACCGAGGCTCCTTGCCATTCATAGGTAAGGATTTCATTTACATTATCATAACCTATGTAGTCAGTACCATTCTTTAGATTAATTTTTTATTCAAAATATACTACATGACTACTACAATGATTTATATTTGTATCTACATTAACCATCAATGTTAGTAAATGTGGATATTCAATGGGCTGGGTTGTCACGACCCCCTCCCACCAAAGATTCCCCTCATGAGATAGAAATGGTGAAAGGGAGATAATGACCCACGAGTCCCGCATTTAGTAGGCCCCAAGATGGCGACTAGCACCAAGGGTATGAGTTTTCAAAAATATGGGAGGCATTACATTTTTTATTATTATTTAGGATCAGGAAATAGGATAATTCAACCACCAAAATGGAAAAGAACAAGTGTGTAGAAATAAACCCAAACCAAGCCCACATGCATGATTAAAAAAATTTATAACAAGGTGAAAGTACAAGAAAGCTCCAAGTACAATACCAAAAAGAAACAAGTGTACATCAACTGCAACAAATCCAATTGTCCGACTAGTAGGGTCTCACATAGCCCTGGTTGTCCTCCTAGAAACCTAAGAGTAAACGTAGGGTGAGCATACAAGTATACTCAGTAGGGAAACCTAAAGCTCTTGTGCACAATTGGGGAGACATCCTAATGTCCCGTGAGAACAACAAAAGAAACCTATCAAGGAATTCTATCCACCCAACCTCACCAGCCACACTCACCAAAAACACAATCACAACAGGTATTAGTATATAAGAACAAGAGTATTGGGTACCCCGGATCATTTCCCTTTAGTTATCTGCTCTTCCTAACGACAAAAGTCCTGACACTGCCACACTCTCCCCACCCGCAAACACCTGGGCCTCACAACCCTATATCCCTCCCGCACACACCTGGGCCTCACAACCATGTATCCAAACCGCACACACCTGGGCCTCACAACCACGTATCCTTCCCGCACACACCTAGGACTCACAACCATGTATCCCTCCCGCACACACCTAGGCCCCATAGCCACGTATCCCGACCGCACACACCTGGGCCTCACAACCACATATCCCGCCCGCACACACCTAGGCCTCATCCCGAAGATTCTTAGGAAACAGTAGAACCTACCCGAAGAGTCTTGGGATAAAGCCACCCCAATCGAATCCTCCCTGAAGAGTCTTAGGTGTAATGTCACCTCAAGACATCAGAGCCTAGGGAATAAGGAGAAGGAAGGAGCTAGTAACTAATGGAAAAACACCCTCTCCCATGAAATGGGAGTGTTCAGCACTAACTGCTCAACATGGGTGGGGTGCGATAAAACACAAAAGATACAGATATATATAAACCAACCACACATCCTAACCTATATATTCTAAACAGAAAAATAGAGCACGTGCCTTGACACTGATACTACGAAGCATGCATAAAACAAACAACCCCAACCCCATTCAGGTTTTCACGTTTCATCTGAATTAGTTTATTTAGTTCCTTACTTATTGGGAAACTATCCAAAACCAACCACATTAATCGTTCGTAAAACATATCTCTGTCATCCACAAATCATGTTAGGAAAACACAAGCAACACAACCAAGTCCTTCTTATCATCCAACCAACCCATTGATTATTAATCCCGTTCCATTACCATGACCCACCAATAATTAACTCTTCCACTTTTTATTTATTATTCACAACCCACTATTCGTTCACAAACAAGTCCATCCCTACAGCCCCGTTGCCAAACACCATAACCATAACACACCAAAACTCATACATCAATATCCCTTTAATACCATTTCTCGCAGCCCTGCTGTCCATTACATACACATCATTCACACCAACCCACAACCAAGTCAACTGCAGCCCCACTGCTCACCCTATCCACAACAACCCACAAAACACTGCCATCACATGCCACATATCCAAGCCAACACCCACATGTTCATTATTCTATTTTGTTTAACCGGGGTGATCAAACAAGGGTTCCGGATTTTAAACAGCCAAATTTACGTGAATAACCAAATTCGACATTCCACAAAGTTTCCATCCATTAGAAAATCCAGAAGGAGAGGGAAACATTTAATTGTATAAGAAAAGGCCCCCAACGACCATGATTTTCAGTAGGCAGAAGCTCATTCAATTCACAACATAATACCACGGGATATAATCTAACAGTAATCACAAACATCCCTGCAACATTATATAAGTCAGTTATTATCTTTATTAAACCGGATCAAAAGTGTTTCATGTAAACAAGAGAACACCCACCCCGCATGATGCACAAATTAGAGAGACGAAGGTAAGATCCCTACCATAACAGGTTCTGATTGCAACGATCCCCCAGATCAACTTTACCAGACGTCTTTCGGCATCTGTCACTTCTGTAGGGTCCCGGAAAAACCTCCTTGGGTGGAAGTCGGAAATGAAAGGCCGAAGGAAAGACAACGGACCCAGGTTCGGAAGTTCCGCATCATCGTTACGATCCTGTGGCCACTAACGGATCGTAAATCGGAGCTCGGATGAAGAATTTATGGAAGAAAGAGCCTTCGAGTCTCTTCAGAGAACTCTTCTCATAGGAAAGGGGAGGAGAGGGGTGGGTTGAAAAGGAGGAGGGTACCCCTCATTTTATAGGCGAGAAAAGAAAAAGTACACGATGTGTACTCAGTTATTTCACACGGTCTCCACGCGGCTTCCAACACGGCTCTACGGCCGTTGACTTGTCAACACATGGTTTGAGGGTAATGCATACGCGGGGAGGGACTACATGGCGTGTAGTTTGGACGCACGGCATGTGCCCATTTATTTCACACGGCAAAGAGACGGCTCAAACACGACACATGACCGTTGACTGGTAATTCATACGCGGGGAAGGACTACACAGCGTGTAGTACAGGACACACGGCATGCACCCATTTCATTCACACGGTATGGACACGGTCTTCAACCCAAGGTATACCCAGCGAGGTGGTACACGATGTGTACATACACTACACGGCGTGTACTCATTTACTTCACATGGCGAGGACATGGCCTGTAACACTAGGTATACCCAGAAAGGGGGGTACACGGCGTGTACTCAAACTACACAGCGTGTAGTTTCAAAATTCTGGAAAGTGTGGGAAAAGTATATTTTACCCTTTAGAACACTTCGTGACCTTCATTTTGACAAAGAAATGGACCGGAGAGGTCCGGGCCATTACATTAGTTACCTCTTAAAACATTCTCATCCCGGATAATTCAAAAACCAACCCAGAGGAACCCAACAAGATACCTCTTAGGGTTCTCGTTATAACAGGAACCCAACCAAAACCCCTAATCATATGTGTTAGGAATTCCTTCTCCTATTTCAAGATATTATCCTATTTAGGTGGCACTGACTCACCTGCACGGGTTTAATCGCATCCACATTAATGCATCTCGATTAAGGATCAGGTTTTTCCCTTGCCCCACACATCCGGACATGCTACACACTTCCAGAGAACAAGGAAACAAAAGGTCTCACAACCGACAAGCCAAGCATTCCATAAATAACAAAGGTACAGAGTACAACATCCACACAAAGCTCAGATGAACAAGGGAAAACACAAGTCAAAAAAACTCTGGGTACTGAGCGTGCATCTCGGTCTCCCGCTCCCAAGTGCTCTCCTCAAGGCCACCATGCCTCCACAACACACGAACCAACGGAATGGTTCATCCACAGAGAACCTCGTCTTTACGATCCTCGATCTTGACTGGTCGTTCCTAGAAGTTCGCGTCGTCTCCCATATCTATCTCTCCCCAGTCGATAACGTGAGAGTCGTCGTGTAAGTACCGACGATTCTGGGAGACGCACAAGATGTCATGAACCATCTCCAACTGAGGTGGCAGGGCTAGCTGATATGCCACCTCGCCAACTCGCCTCAACACCTCAAAAGGTCTGATGAACCTAGGTGAGAGATTTCTCCCTTTCCCAAACCTCTACTACCACCATCGAAGGGAAACCTTCAAGAACACATGATCTCCCACCTCGAACTCCAAGGGCCTCCTCCGATGATCAGCATAAGACGTATGTCGGTCCTGAGCCACTTTCATCCTCTCACATACAAGCTGGACTTTTTCTGTGGTGCTCTACACTACCTCTGGACCAAGAGAACCTGTCTCACCAACCTCTTCCCAACAAATGGGTGAACGACATGGTCTTCCATACAAAGACTCAAATGGTGTCATGCCAATAGTAGAGTTAAAGTTGTTGTTGTAGGAAAAATCTACTAAAGGGAAGTTTCATACCCATGATCCTCTGAAATCCAGAAGGCATGCTCGTAGCATGTCCTCCAACTTCTGGATAGTCCACTCCGTCTGCCCATCGGTCTAGGGGTGGAAAGCAGTACTAAGGCATAGATGGGTTCCAAAATCATGTTGTAACCCCCTCCAGACTTGTGAGGTAAACCGAGTATCCCAATCTGAGATGATAATCTTTGGAACTCCATGAAAATGTACCACCTTGTCTACGTACCTCTGTGCTAAGGCACTCACCGGGCCTGACTCCATAATTTCTAATAAGTGTACTGATTTCGTTAGTTGATCCACCACCACCCAAATAGCATCATAACCACCCTGAGCTCTGGGTATTCCTATGACAAAGTCCATTGAGATGTCATCCCACTTCCACTCGGGTACATCTAAATGATGCAACAAACCACTGGGAACACGGTGCTCAGCCTTTACTTGCTGACACAATAGGAATTTAGCCACAAACTCTGCCACTACCCATTTCACACCGGGCCACCAAAACTGTTCCCTCAGGCATCGGTAAATTTTTGAAACTCCTGGATGTACCACCAAGGATGAGCTATGGAACTCACAGAGAACTCCCTCAAGCATTGTCTCTGGGACAAACAAACTTCCATGAAAAAACATCTGATGTCAGTTGTCCTCTGACCATCCTTCTGGAGCGTTCCCCTGATCGACATGATCACAAAGCACTTCCGCCTCAACATCCCCCCCACTGAGATTCTTCCACCTGCTGTAACAAATAGGACTGCACCGTCATCTGAAACAAACAGCCTCTAACACCTTCTACCCTGGCATCCAAGTGTAAGGCAGCCAACTCTCCCATCGCCTTCCAAGCATTTGTGGACTCCCAAACCACTTCCTTATGTGACTTCCTGCTCAGGGCATCTACCGCAACATTTCCCTTACCTTCAGTGTAAGAGATCTCGATGTCATAGTCTTGGAGAAACTCAAACCATCTCCGTTGCCGCAGGTTCAGGTCACGCTGAGAGAAGATATAACATAGGATCTTGTGATTTGAGAAGACCACAAAGCGCTCCCAAAATTGGTAATGTCACCACAACTTCAGTGCGAACATTGCTGCTGCAAGCTCTAGGTCATGGGTGGAATAGTTACACTCATGAGGGATTAACTGCCTAGACCTATAACAGATCACCCCCTTCTTCTGCATCAGTAAGCACCCTAGACCAAGTCCAGAAGCATCACAAAACTCATCATACAACAACCCTTCTTCTGGAAACCTGAGTATGGGAGCACTGAACAACTTCTCCTTCAGGTTGTTGAATGCTTTCTGACACTTCTCACTCCATTGGAAGACCTGGTTCTTCCTAGTCAATGATTTCAATGGAGCAGCAACTCGAGAGAAGTCCAAAACGAACCTCCGATAGTAACCTGCTAACCCCATAAAACTACGAACTTCTGCCACGCTCTTGGGTGCTGCCCAAGAAGCAACTGCCTCCACCTTCGACAGGTCCATTGACACACCATGCTGAGATACCATGTGCCCAAGGTAGTGTACTTATTTCGTCAGGAACATACACTTCGACAATTTCCCGTAATGCTGGTGGTGTCGAAGGACTTCTAAGACTGCCCTGAGATGGTCAACGTGCACCTCCTCTGATCTTGAGTAGATCAAGATGTAATCGATAAACACAATGACAAACTGATCCAGAAACTCTCAGAAGACAAAGTTCATAAGTCCCATGAACACAACCGGTGCATTCGTAACTCCAAACAGCATCACTACAAACTCAAAGTTCCCATACATGCACCAGAAATCCGTCTTCGAGATGTCATTGTCCTTTACCCTCAGCTGATGATATCCATATCGTAGATCAATCTTGGAAAACCAACATGCTCCCCTCAATTGGTCGAAGAGATCATCTATCCATGAAAGGGGGTAATGGTTCTTGACTGTTACCTGGTTCAACCTTCGGTAGTCTATTCATAGCCTAAGACCACCATATGCCTTTTTCACGAACAAAACTGGAGCACCCCATGGTGATACGCTGGGTCGAACAAAACCCTTCTCCATCAGATCATCAATCTGAATCTGCAACTCCCACAACTATGAAGGTTCCATCTGATAAGGGGCCATCGAAATCGGATGGGCACCATGCTGTAAGTCTATCCCGAACTCAACGTCACGTCAGGGGGGGGGGGGGTGGTAGAGTCACAATATCCTCATGAAAAACATCGAGGTACTACCCAACAACCTTCTGGACATCCATCATCTCTGTATTAGCTGGAACCACTGATAACCCGCCTAAAAAGGAGAGGAGAGTCTTCACACGCCAGCTTCCCACCTGATAGCTCCTCTCGCCAATAAATGATACGCGCTTCCCATCTATGTCAGAGAACACGACTCTTCTCCATAAGCAGTCGCTAACAGAACTAACAGAAAACAACCAGTTGATGCCTAGGATGACATCGAATGGCTGCACCTGTAACAGAAGAAGGTCCCCACTAGATCGATGTGGTCCCAACATTAGCCCACATCCCTAGAAACACAAGATACACTGGTCTGGCCTACAACTTGTGTACTCAGAACCAGTGGTATGGAATGTCTCTCTACGTATAGTCCCAAAGCATGGGCTAGACTAGGTGCATCAAAGGAGTGTGAGGCTCTTGAATCGAACAAAGCAGAAACAGTAGTGCTGAACAAACAAATCGTACCTCGCACAACCTATGGTCCTGCCGAAGCTGTCAAATCTACTGCATGCAACTGTCCACACCCAGCTCCTCTGCCTATCTGATGTCATCCACCTCCCCGACCATGCCCTAGTCGAGGCCCCTAAGGGGGACCCTGTGGTCGGCCTCCTCCCACAAAGTCTTCTCTTGGAGGAGCATGGTCCTGCTGCTGCTGGAAGGGCCTCGCTGGCAACTGGTGCTGTTGAGGTGGGCACTAAACCTGCCCACCTCCACCGTACTAAGCCTGAGTCGGGCACCGACTCTGAACGTGCCTAAAACCTCGACAAGAAAAACTCCTCGGTACGGGATTCGTGAAAAAGGGATGAGGACCCGAAGATCTGAACTGGAACTGCTGAGGCCTGCTCCCCACTGGCCTGAACCGGGAAGGTCCCGTCGTAGGAGACCTGCTGCTGACTGCCTTACCCTTCGACGAGCCTAACTGGTTCCCCTCTCGGGGTGCAACTCCTAGCGATTGCATCCTCTCTACAACCTTTTCCTTCTTCTGTACTACCAAGTATGTCGGAAGGGTGAAGGGGGTGACAACATACTGGAGCGAAGGATGAAGCTCCTCCTCCAAACATCTCGCCCGAGACTCCTCATCCAAAAAGAGATCTGGAGAAAAGCGCAGGAGATCCTTGAACTTGATCCCCATCTCTCGTACTGACATACTCCCCTGCTGAAGGGAGAGTAACTCATGTTGCTTCTCCGCCTTGATCATCGAAGAAAGTAATTCCTCTCGGAATTCCTTCTCAAAATCAGCCCATTGAACCTCTACCACTATCCTCTCTCCGAGGTAGAGTGTCCACTACTGTCGCGCTGCACCTCTCAGCTAACTGATTGCTAGGGGAACTCAGTACTCTCTTGGAGCACGGATCAAGGTAAAAGTGATCCCTAGCTCCTCAAGCCACCCCTCTGTCTCCGTATCCGAAGTACTACCCTCATAATTCTTGAGGGGCTGCCGCTGGAATGAATGGGGAGTCTTCTACCACTAGCTATCTTCCTCCTCTCGGTCAATCCTCAACTAATCGACCGCCTGAATCTGCTGGACCTCGGCCGTCTGAGCCACTCGAGGATGACGTCCAGGTGCTATAGTTGTATGGTAAACAAGGATCTCCTTAGCCCATGTAGTAAGGAAAACTCGTGGTTTTATTTTATCATTTTTTTCAATTTCGTTCCCATAACACACAAATCAAGTAAAACACAATCCTGATGATGCATGTACCTTCCCTAGGGTCTCTACCCTGCAATGAATGTAGTCTCACTTGGTCGTTTTGTAGGCTCAGAGTCCTTGTATCGGATCATGGGGCCCCTAAAATCTCGGGTCCTAGCCGGTCTTCCCTGGCCTATGTCACGCACCAAGATTAACTAACACTGTTGCCCTACCATCCCATGCAATCCTCACTGTGCCTAACTCCAGACTCCGTCCTATCTCTCAACCATCACCTCTGATATTATTCTGTCATGACCCCATCCCACCAATGATGCCCCTCCTGTGATGGAAATGGTGAAAGGGAGATAATGACCCCCGAGTCCCACCTCCAGTAGGCCCCGGGGTGGCGACTAGCACCAAGGGTATGAGTTTTAAAAAATATGGGAGGCATTACCCTTTTTATTATTATTTAGGATCGTGAAATAGTGCAAGTCAACCACCAAAAAGGAAAAGAACAAGTGTATAGAAATAAACCCAAACTAAGCCCACATGCATGTTTAAACAATTTTATAACAAGGTGCATGTACGAGAAATCTCAAAGTACAATACCAAAAAGAAACAAGTGTAAAACAACTGCTACAACTCCAACTGTACGATAGTAGGGTCCTGCACAACCCTAGTAGTCCTCCTGGAAACTGAATGTAAACGTAGGGTGAGCATAAAAGTGTACTCAGTAGTGAAACCTAAAGATCTCGTGCACAAGTAGGGAGACATCCTAATGTCCTGTGAGAACAATAGAAGAAACCTAGCAAGGAATTCTATCCACCCAACCTCACCAGCCACACTCACCAAAAACACAACCACAACAGGTAGTAGTATATATGAACAAGAGTATTGGGTTCCCCGTACCATTTCCCTTTAGTTAGATGCTCTTCCTAATGACAAAAGTACTGACGCTGCCACACTCTCCCCACCCGCAGACACCTGGGCCTCACAACCAGTTATCCTGCCCGCACACACCTGGGCCTCACAACCACGTATCCTACCCGCACACCCCTAGGACTCACAACCATGTATCCCGTCCGCACACACCTGGGCCTCACAACCACGTATCCCGCCCGCACACACCTGGGCCTCATCCTGATGATTCTTGGGAAACAGTAGAACCTTCCCAAAGAGTCTTGGGCTAAAGCAACCCCAATCGAAACCTACCCGAAGAGTCTTAGGTTTAAGGTCGCCTCTAGCCATCACAACCTAGGGAAGAAGGAGCAGGAAGGAGCTAGTAAATAAGGGAAAAACACCCTCTCCCATGAAATGGGAGTGTTCGGTACTAAGTGCTCAACATGGGCGAGGTGCGATAAAACACATAAGATACAGATATATATAAACCAACCACACAACCCAACCTATGGCTTCTAAAGAGAAAAACTGAGCACATGCCTTGACACTGCTACTACGAAGAATGAATACGACAAGCAACCCCAACCCCATTTAGGTTTTCACATTTCACAAGAATTAGTTTATTTTGTTCCTTAACTGCTGGGAAACTATCCACAACCAGCCACATCAATCATTCGTAAAACATATCCCTGCCACCCACAAATCAAGTTAGGAAAACACAAGTGACACAACCAAGTCCTTCTTATCAACAAACTAACCAATTGATTATTAATCCCATTCTGTTACCATGACCCACCATTTATTAGCTATTCCACTTTTTATTTATTATTCACAACCCACTGTTCGTTCACAAACAAGCCTATCCCTGCAGCCCCGCTACCAAACACCATATCCACAACACACTGAAACCCGTACATCAATATCCCCTTAATACCATTTCTCGCAGCCCCACTGTCCATTTCCAACACAACATTCACACCAACCCACAACCAAGTCAACCGCATGCCCACTGATCACCCTATCCACAACAACCCACAAAACACCCCCATCACATGCAACGTATCCAAGCCAACACCCACATGTTCATTATTCTATTTTGTTTAACTGGGGTGATCACACAAGGGTTCTAGATTTTAAACAACCAACTTTATGTGATTAAACAAATTCCACATTCCACAAAGATTCCATCCATAAGAAAATCTAGAAGGAGAGGGAAACATTTAATTGCATAAGAAAAGGCCCCCAATGACCATGATTTTCAGTAGGAAGAAGCTCATTCAATTCACAACATAATACTACACGATATAAAGTAACAAAAATCACAAACATTCCAACCCCATTATATAATTCGGTTATTATCTTTATTAAACTGGTTCAAAAGTGTTTCACGTAAATAAGAGAACACCCACCCCGCATGATGCACAAATTAAAGAGACGAAGTTAAGATCCCTACCTCAATAGGTTCTGATCGCAATTCTCCCCCGGATCAACTTTAGAAGACATCCGTCGGCATCCGTCACTTCTGTCGGGTCCTTGAAAAACCTCCTCGGGTGGAAGTCAGAAAGGAAAGGCCGACAGAAAGACAACGGAACCAGGGTCGGAAGTTCCGCCTTGTCCTTAAGATCCCGTGGCCGCTGACGGATAATAAATCGGAGCTCAGACAAAGAAGTTATGGAAGAAAGAGGCTTCGAGTCTCTTGGGAGAAATCTGCTCAGAGGAAAGGGGAGGAGAGGGGTCAGTTGAAAAGGAGGGGGGGACCCCTCCTTTTATAGGTAAGAAAAGAAAAAGTACACGGTGTGAACTTTATGGTACACGGCGTGTACTCAGTTATTTCACACGGTCTCCACGCGGATTCCAACATGGCTCCACGGCCGTTGACTGGTAAACACACGGTTTGAGGGTAACGCATACGCGGGGAGGGACTACCCGGTGTGTAGTTTGGACACATGGCGTGTACCCATTTATTTCACATGACAAAGACACGGCTCAAACATGGCACACGACCGTTGACTGGTAACGCGTACGTGGGGATGGACTACACGGCGTGTAGTATTGGACACACGACATGCACCCATTTCATTCACATGGCAAGGACATTGTCTTCAACCCGAGGTATACCCTGCGAGGTGGTACACGATGTGTACTTACACAACACGACATGTACTCATTTACTTCACACGGCGAGGACATGGCCTGCAACACGGGGTATACCCCGAAAGGGGGGTGCACGGCGTGTACTCAAACTACACAGCGTTTAGTTTCAAAATTCTGGAAAGTGTGGGAAAAGTCCATTTTACCCTCCAGAACACTTCATGACCTTCTTTTTGACAATGGAATGGGCCGAAGAGGTCCGGGCCATTACATGGGTAGAGGTACTTTCAGAAGAACTTTTCGATCGGTTGGATGATCCTTTAGACATGTTTGAGTCGATCTTTCATTCCACCCCTTCCCTCTATCCTTATATAATAAAATTCATAGGTTTAAACATTTTTTCATTAATTATTTATGTTTTAGAATGTAAAATAAATTGGAAATGAATACCACATTGTTGACATGTGTTTTTACAAGATCTGAATGATGTGTAATGAATGTTCTAACAACTTGGTCAACCATATGAATATCTCCTCATTAAGTTGAATATGTATCCAGGATATTGAATCATGAGCTAAGCTAATATCCACTCACACATGGCCTATTGGAACTGTTATGTTGTGTAGTCTGTCATCTTGGATATGGAACACCATATCTCAATCTATAAGGAAAAGGGTGGGTGTTGATAGATATAAATCACAATTATTTTCTCCCTTTATAATAGCACTGTAGGAAAGGTATCAGTTTTTGTATGATTCACATTTGAAAAAAAAATTATTAGAATATTTTTTACCACTACTAAGATAGTTATTTGAGGGTAATGGATCACCTCAAAGATGATGGGGGTCTTCATGCAGTGGCTGTTCATGAGTCACTTCTTTTCTTTTCTTCCTCCTTTACATATTCTAACAGCTCATACTACCAAAAAAAATTTATTCAAGGGTATCTATTATTTCTTTCATATATTCCATTTTTGTATCAAGATCCTCTTGTTGTTTATTTTTTCTCAGAATATGGTCGGGGTGTCACCCCACAACACACACCACTGAAGCAGCCATACTATTCTTGTTACTTCAAGGCCACTGATAGTAGGTGTTTTTCTAGTATAGGTTTTAATGATTCATATGAATATATCAGATAGAAAATATAGGAAAATGTGCAATCATTATTATTTAATTTCTATTTAATGAAAACCATATTTTTATTATGTCATACAGACACATGTTTCCCTCAATTTTTGTGTTTTATCGTCTATTAATATCCCATATTTATTTCCAGGTGCCTCTTTCCATAGAACATGGTGTGGGATAGAAGTGGATTGTGATTTGGATTCATCAATCTGCATATAAATAGAGGAACATAATTAGGTATTTATTTCATGTCACATAAAAGTATTACAATATATTTAATATCTGTACCAATTTTTAATTTAAATGAAGCATACATCATACATGCTTTATGGTAGGGGTACATTGGTTTTCTTCGAAATAATTATTTTTATAACTCAATTTATATTTCATAAATTAAGAAATTTCAATAAAATTGATGTATACATGTATCATCCAACAACGTATTACAAGACACAATGTACCAAAAAATACACATCTGCACGATGTCAAGTAAACACATCCCACTCTTCCTGGGATATTAGGAGCACATTGATAAGGGGTGGGTGAAGGTTTATTTTTCCTTCAATATCTTTATGATGTGGTCTCAGTAGAATTGTGAAAATTACTCTTTAAATCCTTCAAGTATGGTAGTTAAAAAAAATGATATATTTTTCCAATCACTTTTCATAAGGTTTTCTCAAAATGGTTTAGTAAAAAAAAAATCCACATATTTGAATTTATAAAATAGTTTATCACCTATTAGTAGAGATGGGTTAGAACATTCTTCTAAACATCCATCAATTAATGTCATCCAAGATTGGTAATTTTTTAATTAGGGTAAAAATCATTGATTTCATAGAAACAATGTTTTAAATGAATTTATCAATCTAACTAACTATGTACCTAGTTCCAAAATGGGATAACCTTATGCTCCTTTAATTATATATCTAGAAAATTTTCTATAAGAAGAAAATTTATTTATCATCTCATACTACATGGGTTTAAACATGATATTTTCATTTTTATAAGCATTATACAATGTAAAACCCGAATCCTAGAATAATTTTAAATCCTTGATCAATAGAGCCAAATAAACATAAATACTGTTACCCAATTGTTTTAGTCCTAATATAAACATAGTTAACATAATTTATTTTCATTTCATGCATAATAATGGTGGAAAGTTACAATTTACCAACATAATCATCCATGTACTATGAGTTATTATTTGAAAACAAAAAGGATTCACTCCATATGTACATAACACAATATGATTGTTTCTGGGAACATTTCTAAATTTAGGATACTCATGGTCAATTTTCATTCACATAGGAGTGTCTACTTGGTGAGGTGTTTTACAATTTTTATTTCATGTATCTTCATTCCACATTAATTTCCCTATAGTATCCTCAATATAATATAGTTTCTTAAACCTTGGAATGATTATAATGTACTATAAAACTGTTACATGAGTGAATTCATATTTCATTTATTGAGAATCACCACAAATTGGGAATTCTATAAGTGATTTTTTTCCCTTGGGAATCAATATATAGTCATTCAGGAAGACATGTATTCTCTCAGAGATCATACCCATTGATTGTAGCATTCGTTTACTGGCATATGTTCAGCTTGAGAGTGCACAATCTTCTAGGATCATGTCATTAAGGAGATCACATAGTCTTAAAAAAATAGTGTCTCCCCATTAATTTATTTCATTAAAATTATACATCTTCAGTACGACTGATGATACTGTATAACTATTACAACCATCATACAATGGCGTCTTTCCACAACTCCTTATCTTCTCCAACAATTTTAGAAAATCATGATGTTCACCTTCAACTGTCCTTGTCATTACCTCAATATGATCTTTATCATCATTCACACTAGAAATAAAATCCTCAATATGGTATTTTTTAATGCCCACACTTGATATCATATTATATTATCCATATAATATAGTGTTATCCCAATCACTAATTAAAATCACTTTTCCCCATATTTATTCCATCATTTATAACTTCAATATGTTATGTGATAGATCAAGTGTTATTCCAACTCTTCTGGAATAATTATTCCTAAATAACAATGACATAAACATTGAAAAAGGATTTGAGAAGGGTCATATTCCAGATCGTTTGAAAACATGATGAACTCTTTCACTCCACCATCAAACTATTTTGTTAAATGACTGTCATACATCCATTATTTATTCATATCCATCGTATTTTATATGGAATTATTAATATTTTAGAAAATAAATACACAAAATATGTTCAAATAGGGTCACCATCCAAACATATATCTTTCTCATAAGTTACAATGTAATGGAAACAATAGAGAACAAACCCAAACCTATAAATTATAAGCATGATCTAAATGTCCAGTAGGTCACCCCAACCTACCAAATCTATGAGATCACTTTTTAATTACATCCTAAAAAACTAGTTTGGAAGACATTAGAAAAATAAAAAATCTCTATAATGTTTTACCAAATTTGTAGTAACATATAAAATGTGTTAAAAATATTTTTCTAATATATTCTTTAAATTAAAACAATCACATGGAAAACATTTTTCGTTTGCCAATACATCTTTGTCAAATAACATTTTTAAAATATTAATGTAAACTATTTTATAAACACCCATTTTTTATATACACATTTCAAAACTCAGAGAGGTTTCCACCTATCATACAATTTTCTAAAAAAATTATGAAAACCAACTATTTACCCAAAACTAAGAATGGTGTCCTAAAACCCCAATTTTATAACTCACAAATTCATGGAAGATTAAATACAATTCATTCTATATTTTCTAATTTGGAAACACTTTTCAAAGGTGATTAATAGGGTATCTCACCTAATATGAAAACTCATTTTCTTATACAATTTCAAATGTTCCTTCTATTTTCAAAACATGCCCGGAATTCCAAGCCATTTTATCATTGATTAAAGTCATCCTTATCGACTCTTCAATAAAATTTTATCAAAAAACCATTGAAAATAAATTGGTAATACACACAACCCTTTAAACGGTCATTGAAAAACATTCAAATAAACAATATGTTTCAAAATATAATAGACATGGGAAAAACACCCTTTTTAAATGATCCATCTCATTTAGAAATCATAAAATTATAAAACAACCTAAGACAATGGTATAAAAATTATACAAGGCTTAAGAAGTGGGATTAAATAGAGATCACAATGGTTAAGTCACCCCTTAAAAATTAAAACAAAATTTTCCAACAATTTTAACACCTTAAAATCTCCTAAACTCTTGGTATGAAATCCAATTAACAAAATAATACTTTTTAAAACTTCATGTTAGTGATTAAAACTGATTTTAAAACAGAAATAATTCTTTCTAAGAATTCATCTAGGCATTTACCAAACACTTTGCATCGAATATCATTCCATAACAAGTGATAAAACCAGCTCAAAGCACACCATATACCCAAATCTCAATACAATAATTTTAAATCATTTATATTACATTTCTTAAAACATTACACTAATACCGACTTTTAAATAAATTTATAATTTCATCCACATTTATAAAATCACTTGATTAATTAAAATGTTTCCATAATTGTCTTATCTGATTCACTAAATAGGTTAATAAGAGTCACCAAATTTAACGAAACCATTTTTTTCATGTATATTATAATACCAAATATATATACAACCATTTGGAATATTTAGGGTGTGAAGAAATCCTAAAAGGATAACACATTTATTCTAAATAATTTTTTTTTTCACCCGGGTTAACATTACTTCTATTTTGGGAAAATGACATAAAAATCATTGATTATTTAAAATAAAATTCCCATAATAGAAAACATGAAAATGGTAAAATAAATTAAACCCATAGTTGGTTGAAATTGGAAATATCAAGATTATTTAATAAAGAGGGATGAAAAAATATCAGACGACATGTAGTCATTAATAATGCATCATATGACAAAACTTATGAGTCTGGGGATACTAAGACATTCACTAGGAACGTTAGATGTAATATATGATCCACGTTTTGTATATGAGGGAGCTCATCTATAACATTATGGTGTTAATAAATCTTTTTAAGACACTTAGTCTAACCAGGCCACTATCCCTTTCTACAGCATAATATGTACTGGTCATTGCATCTGTCCAGATTACCAAATTAGTTTTTTGAATCAAGGAATAGTGAAACCATATATTCATTCACAGTCTTCCCATAACATATAATGTAGTAGGCATGTCTTCTTATGAAATGTTCTCATGGGAATAAATACACCAACAAGTGAATTATATCAAAAAAGTGTCTCATGGCTATACATGAACCCATAGTTGGATATTGTCATGAAATTTTCATATCTACTACGCACACACAAACATGTAAATCACATAAAGGAATATAGATTTATATAAAGGCCCTTAAATGGTATGTACCTCCTACATCATTGCTATCATTCCAAATTCAAAGAAATTTTCTTCTATATCTTGAATGTGCACCAATGTCCCAGATAACCATAGAAAATTCATATGATAAGGGATTAAAGAATAAAAATATAAGAATAAAAAACATTTAAGGGATTTATTTGAAAGAGTAAACCATTGAGAACAATTATAATCAGTTGTTAATGACCCAATGTATTGACAGAAGGAATGATAGTCTTAACCGATGATTAAATTAGTATATATATCATATAATTCCGTTCCAAATTTTCTAATTTGTATGAACATCATGGGAAATGATGAAAATAAATAACATAACCCTAAATTAATCATTATATATATAATACTTCTAATGAGGAGTTTTCAAAATCAAATACATAAAAACATGTTTTTAATATCATACCTTTAGTTTTGAGGGTATTAATTCATCGGAAATGTGGCGGTTGTGGGGTTCTTCATGGAATTGAGACATGGGATGACAATGTGAAGGAGTGGTAGTGTGGTGGTAGTGTAGCTAGGGGAGAGCATCACGTGGTGGTAGTAGGGTTCAACAACAGTGGTGGTGATGCAAGGCTTCGACAGTGTGGTTGGGCGAGAGAAGAGGAGTAGCGATAGCGAGGTTCGACAAGAGCGGCGGTGCGACATGGCTCTGGCAATGCTGTTGGGTGAGAACGAAGGTGAGGTGAAAATAGGGTTCGACAAGAGCGGTGGCATGTCGATAATCAACTTCCAAGAGAGCTTGATGGTGTGAGAGAGAAGAAGCCGAATCATAGAGTTCATTTATAAAATCGGGTAACACTTTTATCAGTGCTACTTTATAAGCAATGATAAAGTTATGTTTTAGGAGTGATGAAATAGAAATCACTCATAAAACCTACATTTGTCATTATTTTTTTAGCACTAAAAAAGATATAAAGTTAATAATTTATTTATATTAATATATATATTAAAAAAATTATAATATATGTATATATATATATAATTATAACTACAAATACATATATATATATATATATTAAATATATTTATATAATTATATATATTTATAAAATTATAAATATTTGAAATAAATAAATATTTATTTGTAATTATAAAATGATAATAAATATACTTATTTTATTTGTAATTATATAAATTAAATAAATATTATAAATAAATATTATATATATATTATAAATAATTATAAATATATATTTACTTATACTTATAACTATAAATGAATATATATTTATTTTAACAATTATAAAATTATAATTACTGTTTTTCCTAAATTTATAATTTTATAATTATATATAATTAATATATAAATTGGATTTCCTTCCCACTGGGCCTACGAGCTATGTAATAGGCTTCATGCTCACTCGACCTATGGGTTATGTAATGAATAAATATGGATTGATGGGTGGGCTATCCCCAGGGTGGTATAACCTACATTTTTGGTTCATGTGTGAGGTTTGTGTGTGTGTTTAATTATAAATGTACCGCTGAACACCTAATGTATATATATATATATAATGTTACAAATATAATAATTATATTTATTACAATTTTATAATTATTTCAAAAAAATTTATTTATTTATAATTATAACTATAAATAAATAATCAGTTATTTAGTTATATGATTATAAACTAAAATAAAATTATTTATTAAAATTATAATTTTATAAATATATATATATAATATATTTATTATAATTTTATAATAATATAAATATATAAATATTTACTTACAATTATAATTATAAATATTTATAAATTTTTACAAGGGTCTTTAGGCCATGTAATGAGATGCATGCCCACAGGGCCTTCATGCCATGTAATGAATAAAACAAGGCTTGATGGGTGGGTTATTCCTTGGGGGGCTATGACCAGCCTTTCTGACCTATGTGTGTGGTGTGTGTGTTTAATATAATTATACCCCCAAGCACCTAATATACACATTTATAACATTATAAGTATAATAAATATATTTATTATAATTTTATAATTAATTAATTAATTATATATATATATTATAACTATTAAAAATATATATTTATTTACAATTAAAAAAGTATAATAAATAAATATATATTTATAGTTATAATTATAAATATATTTAACTATTTATCTAAATAAATATAATCTAATGAGAAATTTAATCGTCGTATTGATAATTTTATTTATATATATATTTAATATAGGAATTATAATTTTATAATTATTTAAATGAATCTATATTTATTTCTAATTATAATTATAATTTTTTTTATTTTTTATAATTATTTGAATATATTTATTAATATATTTATTTAATTATATATATTTATATCATTATAAGAATAATAAATATAATTTTTATTGTTTAAAAATTATTTAAAACATAATAATTTATTTATAATTATAACTATAAATAATTATATGTCTATTTTTAATTAATAAATTATAATAAATATATATTTATTTTTAAATATAAATATATATATTAAATTATATATTACAAAAAATTAATATATTTATAGTTTTATAATTTTTAATTATTAATATATTTATTATAATTTTACAGTTATTTTAATCTATCTATATTAATTTAGATTTATAATTATAAATATTTCTATTTATTTGTAAATACTTATATATATTTAAAAATAAATTTATTTAATTATATATATTTATAAATTTATAAGTATAATATATATATTTATTATAATCTTATAATTATTTACATATATATACATATATATTAATTTAATAGTTCCCCAACCACTTAATATATATATGTTTATAATTATAAGTAAAAATAGATATATTTATAAATATTTTTTTCTAATTGTAAATATATAAATATATATAATTATAATAGATGAATCGATTGTAATTTTATAATTATTTGAATACATATATATATATATATTGAGTTATAATTATAATTATAAATAAATATATTTAAAAAGCACATATATATAATTAGAAATTTATAATTGCAAATGTAATAAATATATTTACTATTTAAATATATTTATTATAATTTTATAAGTATTTATGAAACAATTATATATATATATATATATATATTAGGTGTTTGGGGGTACAATTAAAATTAAACACACACACACCTCACCCACAGGATGGAAAGAGAAGCCATATCCACCTAAGGGGATAGACCACCTATCAAACCTTATATATTCAATATATGACCTGTAGGCCTAGTGGGTAGGAAGCCCACTACATATCCCATAGGCCCAGTGGGCGTGAAATCCAATTTCATGGCATGTAGGCCCATAATTTTGACCTATAGGCCCATCGGTGAATTGTTCTTCAATAATAGTCAGGCTGCTATAGTACATTCAACAGTGATGTCACCGCTATAGTGCCCACCACTGCTACAGTGTCGTCATTGCTATAGTTCTACAACTACTATAGTGCTTCCACAATACTGTTACAATGCTGCTACAACACTTTCGCTCCCTCGGTTTTGAACTGCCACCCTCTATGTAGTATTACAGAGTTCTTAATACTAATCCAAACTGCAACTACATTTATGAGAACATTACAGATTCATGGTTATAACATGAAAGAATCATATACCTTGTAAAATGTAGATCATAAAAAAAGATTTATCACATATATGGAAAACCTTAATTGTAATAAGAGAGTAATGTATAAATGAACATTAATGATGAATAAATTACATATGAACGTCAATTATACTCATGCATCAATATATTTATGAAGAAAAATCATTGGAAACATATATTTAGTTAAATATATATATTTAAAAATTAATTATATACAATTATAAATATATAATTGTAAATATAATAAATATATTTAATTTTTATGAAAAATTATTATAATCTTATAATTATTTAAATATGAATTTAATTAATTATATACTAATCAATTCTTTTTTAATATATATATACATTTCAAATATCAAAAAAAATATTAGTTATACTTTTTTTAATGTATATAAATAAACATTATTTTTCAATATAAAAATAATAATTTTAAATAAATTAATATTATTTTTTATTGATATATTTTATCAGCACAAATAATAGCACTGATATATCTATCCTTTAACATCCCTTTTTTGCACTGATAAAGGGTAAATTTGTCAATGCTTTTAGGTAGTACTAATAAAACCCCCCTTTTATCGGCGTCTTTTATATAGCATTGATAAAAGGAAAGTTTTCCCTTATGCAGATATGTGGAAGTAGATATTCAGTAATAATATAACAATTTTATCTTATATACATTATCCTAAAAATGAATGAATGTTAATTTTTCATACATAGTTCTTAGAATAAATGGACATAAGATGTTAATATTTAATAACAAAAGACTAAAAGTGATAATAATATAAATCATAATGAAAACTATAAGGTATATATATTTTAATGTAAATGAATATATTAGAGTGGATTAAATTAAATCAACCTTTCCAACATACATAATTATCATATTAATGAAAATCTATTGTGCATCACCTAAAGTTTCAGACCTGACTTTTTTCATCCTTTCATGTCCTGGTTTTAATCTGGTTCATTGGAAATCCTGATCCTTTTCATTGGTTTTGGGTTATATTAATTTTGATTATCGACTACCATATATTTATAATCATCCTACTTTGGGTTCCACATTTCTTGTTTGGGATTTTTTGGAGAAAGGGTGGTTACTTCATGATTTGGGCCGACCATTAGCCCATTTCCAAATTTAAAAACAAAAATTATTTCTGTTAAAACTACCTTTTTTTAAAAAAATCACCCATTACACTTCCTAAATTTAATCACATAAAATATTCAAACCACTATACCCTTTTGGACCCATTAATAATACATAATAATGGTGAATTTGGGTTTCTCATTTAGGTATTGGTCCCACCCATGGGCCCATTTCCAATTTTTAACTAATTAATTTGTTTCTCTTATATCATTTTCATTTTTTAAATTTGGTGGTTATTCCACCTCACACTTGAATACGGAATCCCTATCCTCACCCCAATTATATACTTCTCCTCTTTGGAGCTCATTTTCATTGTATATTTTGGAGAACATTCACAGGGTTCCTCAAATCGTTTAGATTTGAGAAGTTAAATGTCTTCATACACAAATCATTCATTTCAAACTATTTACCTACCAAATGTATTTACCCTTGTTCTTCCACACCTAAGGAGACCCTACACTATGTTTTAAGAAAATATTTTTCCTCTATGGGTGCAGATATAAGGGAATAAGATGAGTTTTCTTGTGTCCGATGTGAGATTTGTTCACATTTCTCCTCCATCTTCTTCCTCCTTTCATTATTTCTTGCTTTTATATTCTCATCTAGTCATTATAGTGCTAGGGTTCTGTTATAACATGATTTTTGATAGGGGTTTTTTCTTTTGAGTATGGTCCTCATAGGTTTAGGGCTTATAATCCCTCGAATGATGATATCGAGTGTGCGTTTCCATTACCACAAGGATTTGAGGTAGGATATCCCTTGATTGTGACTTTTTCATTTATGTTTCATCATGTTATTATTTTTATCACCATATATAAATGTTTATTATTGTTTTTATGCCTTTTTATTATTTTCATGATTTTCACAATGGTTGATTAATCCATGTTTTGTGAAAGGTTGTGTTGTTTTATCATAAAAGTGCACACGAAGTGTTTGTTTAAATGTTCAACTATATTTCCCAACTATTTTGTGAGGTTTAGAACCTAGTTTATAATATTTGGAACATTTTATATTATATTGAATAAAATATGGCATGAATTTGTTGTTTTATTCCTTATCCAGTGCTGAAAATAATTTTTTTTGCTTAAAGGGGCATGTCATGTGTTTGTTAAATTGCCCAGTTGGATTTTATGTGATATGTTTGATTTAGAAATGATTTGTTTTGTTTATAAATAAATTGGAATAATGAAATTTTTTTTTGGGTCCTTATGAGGCATTCCAATTGGTATTTTGTTTTACAAAAAATGGGTTTTGGTTTACAACATGTTTTGGCCTAAGTTACCGGAAAATAGCCTGTTTCACATCCTTATGAAAATGGTTGTGTTTTGAATATGTAACCTAAGTGTTTTAATAGATTTATAAATTTGGTTTTATGATTTAAATGGTATGTATACACATCCTTAATAAATGTGAAATGCATACATTTGTCAAATGTTTGTTTTAAGAAAGGCTTAAAGGCCCGTTTGGCATTTTTTGTAAAAAATGGATTCCATGTGTATTTCATTTTCAATCTTCTAGGGTCATTCTATGGTCCATGAGATTGATTTATTAATTGGTTTTTGGATTTAAAAATATGGTTTTATATTTTCTTGATGGGTTTTCGGCCATAAAATATAATTTTTCAATGGATTTTATGTGCAAGGACTCATTATACTACTTGAAATTATTTAATAAATTTTTTTAGTGGTTTATTGATTCATGAAAGAAATGTAAAGCATGGTTGTGGGATGGTTGTGTGTGCATGGATTGGTAATGTAATTTATGATTTGTAAAGTGTATTTGTTAATATTTTTAACTTGATTGGGCACTAAATGGAATCTTGGGTATCTAGTTGTATGGAAGTGTACATGTATGTTAGTGATCCTATGGGGTTTGTCCCCTGTTTCACGCAACATGTTTGACGATGACAACACTAACAAAACTACGATGAGGATGTTTTTGGGGGACTAATATGTTATGGTAATTAACCATAATAGTGGTTTTTGTGCACAAGAATGAATATTTATTATGGTTACTTTCACTGAGATACGAGGTACCTAGGGCATACAACTAATTAGTTCCTAGTGGTGTGACTTGTGCTCATTGGATATTTTATATTCACCGTCAGCATATTCTATGTTTGGTTGGTAACATATATAGTGTGTGTGATTTATTTAAAAGTGTACATTCTTTAAATCAGCTCTCTTGAAAACTCTTTTCATTTTGAAGTTATAGCTCTTTGAAAATTGTTACTAGCATTCTTGTTTATAAAATATTCATGTTTTTTGTGTGGTTAAATTTTTATAGCATGGGGACTCATTTTGAAAACATAACTATATATCTTTTATTTAATACTTTTAATTGATGTTTCATTTATTTAAAGGATGTACATTGGGAATATAATATTGGGCTAACATAATGGGTTTGTATACTCACGCCTGTAGTCTTCTTCTGTTTTTATCCATTGTACTGGTTTCAACATGAGTTTAATCGCCTTGGGTGACATGTGATCATTTATTTGAAGAGTTGACAAAGGGGTCACATAGAGTTAGTCAGTTATCAGGTTTGGTCAGTTAATTTTTTGGTTTAGTTGTAATTTCAGTTTCTTGTACAAATAATGTTCAGTTCAATTTCTATGTAAATGGATTTTGGGCTATCCGTTTCTTTCTGTTGCTTGTTTGATTGTTTATTTTTGGGATAAATTTTTCCATTGTGTACTCTATTAATGAACTTGGTTATTTTCTCCATTCATGGAGGATCGGGAATACCTCTCGGGACATGTGGCAGGCTAGCCTTGGTGATCTTAATCATTATTGAGATTCATTTCAGGGAACAATACCAAATAACCTCAATGATTAAAATATTCATGAAAAAATGATTTGATTAATTATATTTTTTTTGAAAAGAATCCTGGATTCAGTAAGAATATTTTAATTTTTTATAAATCTTTTAATTTTATATCCATATATATAAGTGGAATTGATAATTGAAAAAAACGAATACATGTCTTCTATAATCTGCATTATACTATATATAGTCATTATGGTCCCATCTTTTCATAATATAATTACTTTGTTTTCATTTTTATATATTTTACATTTTCCCCATGTATCATCTATACAATATTAATGATGATATTGACTAAACTATATGTCATGTCATTTTATAACGCTATGGTCATTTGAGGGTAAGGAACCTAATGTGGAAAATTTTATATTATTATATGGAGAAATTAAAAATAAATTAATGGTTATTTAATTTTAGATGTTTTTCGGGTTTATAAGATAATTTAATTTCTTATTTTAAATTAAAATTCTTAAATATTAGGTGATTTTAATAGAAAAATAACTTTAAATTATTTATATTTTTTCATTAAAATTCATGAATGTTTTTGTTAAAATACATACCATAAATGATTATTTTTCATAATATATTTTAAATTTCGGAATCAATTAATCTCGAGTTTTTGATTATATAAAAAATTATTCCCATATATATCAATTATTTCTGTAACATTTCAAAAAAAATCTCCATGTTAAATAACTAGTTCAATTATGTAACTTTTATAAATAATAAAGTAACTATATGAAGTCTGAAAAAATTATTTCAGTTGTATAGGTTTTTATGAATAATCATCATTATTCCTATTTTTTATGAGAATTTAGCTTCTTTAAAGCTACAATGTCTCAGTGATTTCCTAAAAACTACTCACATGTGTGGTCCCAATTGGTGGAAATCCTGATATTATCATTACACTATTTTTTAGGAGAATTATATATAAAATGGTATACATTACAATGTTGAATAATTAATGTTAATTAAAAACAACTCTTATATCCCTTGGTTAATTAGTTTACACTATTGTTTTTAATATTTTATTTTTTATAAAATTATTTTCAACAATCTAATTTTAGTAAATACAATAAATACCGTTATTGATAAATTTATTTCTAATTATTATTTTATTTATGTTTTTTAAATGTACATTTTTTTCATAATGTATCTAAATGAGTTGCTTTTCCACTCATTCATGGACTCACTGATAATAAAAAATGTATATATAATAATATGAAACAAAAGGTGAGATAAACCTTCACGTAATGATTTTTTAAATGAAAAAAAACAATTATTCAAAGAATATTTAAGTATGTGTGAATATTAATAAACATTGAATCATTCCTAATTTTCTGTATAACTAATATAAATTATTTCAATATATATTTTACTTTTTATTTAGGTAATTATTACAAGTATTCATCATCGACCTAAAATTCATATATATTTTGAAAAAATTTGATTTATATAAAATGTCACAAACTATGGTGTATAGTTTAGTGGGATATAAAATATGTTACCCCAATAGAATATCATAAATATTTTAGATATATATAATTAATTAAAATTTTATTTTATATCTGAATATACTAATTAGTTGCATGAATTTATTTTTCCCTGTCATCATTGAGCTACTATATTATTGAAAAAATAAACAAATTTTCACTTCTTTTATAGATAAACCAATACATTGTAATCCTGGAATAATAATTCACTCCATTCCGGATAACTAAAATCCAAAACAAGATGAAATATATTCATTAATATTATAGAGAATTTATTTTCGAATGTGTAAAACATTTTAAGAAATATTTAATTATTTATACTTCCATTAATTAGAAACCTAATTCTGAATTCAAATTATTGATTCTTAGTTAGAAATAAATTAATAAATATTGATAGAGACTATAAAAAAATAAATAAATATGAAAAATATTTTAGGTGAAGCCTTTGGGATTAAATTAATCTGAAATATATTGAAACAATAATAATTCAAACCCTTAGTGAGAATCAATGAAATGAGTTCTAAATCATATATATTCTCTAAATTTTATCAAATAAACAATTGAAATTCTAGGAAATTTGGGGGGGCATAAACTCCTTTATTAAAAATAAAACCACAAAAACCCTTTTGTGTGGAAAAGGGGAAACCTAACAGAACCCGCCTTAAAGTACAATGACCCAAAAGCCATTATACTGGCCCAAAACCCTAGAGGTACAAGCCCAATACAAAAAAAGGTCAACCCAAATCATAGCAACCACCACCATTTGGATGATTCACACCACTGCCACCATGGACATCAGGGAACCCGCCGCCGATGCCACAAAGTTGCATAGCTAGTTCACTGCCCATCAAATTCAACTGCTGCTGAAAAAACACATGTTACCGATCTGGATCTGCCTGTTGCCGACATGGGCTATAACCAATGTAGCACTACCACACCGCTGTGAGCCCTCCGTGGATTTTTAAATGGGTTTTGAAAAAAAAATTTATAGAAAATGGATAGGGTTTCAACTATTTTTAAAAATGGGTTTGTAGATGAGTCAACTCCATTCACGCATCTTCGTCGTAGAGAGATGTGTGAACGGGGTTCATGAATCCTTCACAGACGTGAAAAAATATTCCTGAATCCCGTTCAAGCATCATTCCTTACCCGGAATGGTGAATGGGGTTTACACATCCTTTTAAACATTATGAAGTATTTTTGAACCCTGTTCACACATTCTATAGATAGATTAGAATTTTCTTATTGAATTTTTTGTATTTTTAAAATTTTTATTTTTAGTTTTTAGTTTTGTTTTGTTTACGTATATATATATATATATATATATTTGTTTCATGAGAATTTGTCTTCTATTTAATATCCAGCAGTACTGTAATTACAATAGTCTGGAATTTGATAGAAACCCTCACCCATGGGTCTATTTTATAAGGGGGATTGCGCTAGAAATCGTTCGGCATTTCCTATGTGGGATTCGGGTTCTCCCTTTCCGTTGCAAAACATTATACATTTCTGATGTGGGATTCAGTTTCAAGTACATGAATTTGAAAGACTATAAAATAAAAACTATAAAACCAATATAAATTAAACTTATAAAATGAATTAAACATACAATAAATAGTTGAAAATAAAAGCATTTATTTTAAAAATATTGATGAATAATAATTTATATGCTTTCAAAACCACCAACATGAAACTTAAAAATGTTTCGAGTACTTGTCTTTAAAATAATATAAAATACAAACTATAAGACGAATATAAATAAAAGATAAAATATGGATTAAAAATCCAAATAATAGTGGAAAATAAAAATAATTTCATAAAAAACTGTTGATGAATAATAATTTGTAATATTTCAAAACCACGAACATGAATCCTAAAAACATTTAATGTATGCCTCTTTGAAAGACTATACAATACAAACTATAACTAATAATTATAATGAATAATTATAATTAATTATTATATTACTAATTTACTAATTAACTAATTAATTATTATATAACTAATAATTATATTACTAATTAATTACTAAATTGTTATATAAATAATAATTATATTATCAATTAACTAATTAACTAATATATAATTAATAATCATTTTAATAATTAACTAATTAATTATTATATAATAATTAATTATATTATTAATTAGTTATTATATAATTATTAATTATATTACTAATTAATTATTATATAATTAATTTTGCTACTACTAATAAACTAATTAATTATTAACTATTTCTTATATGATTAATCTAGGTTTTAATTTTCATTTATATTGGTCTTATAGTTATTATTTTATAGGCATCCAAAGCCACGTACTTTAAACGTTTTTATGTTTCAAGCCAGTGGATTTGAAAGCTTATAAATTATTTTTCATCAATATTTTTTTAAAAAAAATTTATTTTCAAATATTTCTTAAAGTTTTAATCCATATTTTATGCTTCATTAATGTTGGTATTATATTTTTTATTTTATTTCCTTTCAAGGACAGGTACTTGAAACATTTTTAAGTTTCATGTTGGTGGTTTTAAAATATTATAAATTGTTATTCATCAACATTTTTATGAAATTATTTTTGTTTTCAACTATTTATTATATGATTAATATATATTTTATGTTTCATTTATATTGGTATTATAGTTTTT
Organism: Viscum album; assembly: GCA_963277665.1. Classification (NCBI taxonomy): domain Eukaryota; kingdom Viridiplantae; phylum Streptophyta; class Magnoliopsida; order Santalales; family Viscaceae; genus Viscum; species Viscum album. The sequence goes on from OY728121.1 coordinate 550,657,543, forward strand.
ATATTATAATCTTTCAAATACATGTACTTGAAATAGATTCCCACATTGGAAATGAAGAATGTTTAGTACAGGAAATAGAGAACCCGAATCCCACATCAGAAATGCAGAATGATTTCTTATGTTTTCTCTCTAATTAAAGGGTGCTTTGGGTGAGGGTTTCTATCAGAATCCATACTGCAGTAATGGCCATACAGATGGATATTAAATAGAAGATAAATTATTCTGAATTTTTTTTTGTTGTTTATATATATATATATATTACCAAAACAAAATAATAAAATAAAAATAAAAATATTTTTTAAAAAAATTAGTAAAAAAATTGTTTTTGTAGGATGCTTGAACCCTATTTACACATCCTTCATCAATTTCATGAGGATGTGTGAATGGGATTCATGCATCTTTTAGCACGACGATGATGCGTCAACCCCCTTCACGCGTCCTCCTAGGATTGGCGATGCGTGAATGGGGTTCACGCATCTCCAGACCCATTTTTAAAAATCCTTGTAACCCTATCCATTTGGGATTTTTTTTATGAAATCCATTTATAAAAAAACCCGCCCTTAGCTCCAACTGCATGTCTGGATTTCCCCCACCAACACATCCATCACATCTTTGTCAAACAGCCGAGACAAGAAGATTGTCACATCCCGACTGATCCACCACTATAGAGATATCATCCAGCCATCCCCCATTGAAACCTGCAATTCTCGTAGTAATAAAACATCAAGGAGGGTGAATCTGTCTAGATCTATTCATATACAGACTATCTGGAAATGCCAATTCCTTCTTCCTCGTTACAATCCTGGACCCTATAATAGATAAAGGCATCACCGCTGCAGTCGCTCGAACCCCACGATGAATCATCACTAATAAATCAGATCCACCATGACAAGATTTATACAAAAAACCACTATTTCTGATGATATCGTACACATGGCCACGTCGATGCACCCTCCCCATCCAAAGCAAGAAGTTTCGGGTTCAAACCATACCACCCGAGAGCTCTCTTCTGAAGTGGAGAGACATCTTCTATATCTAAACAATTGAAATAATTAACAAACAATATCACCATTCAAGGATCCTGATATAATTAAAATGTAGGCTATCTTATGTTTCCTTATTTTATGTGTGAACATTTTTAAGGATCCCACATGATAAAAAATATATGGGTAATGATAGAGTATCATATTAATAATAAAAAATATTTATCTTCAATATACCACCTAACTAAGGGAATAACCCATACAATTAAGGGACGTTTAACTCTCTATATAAATCAAGAAATAATTAGATAGTTATATCTAAAAACACTCAATAATAATATCTTCCAATATTCCAATAAAATGATTCTATTGTTTTCCAACCCTGATATTAATAAAACTAATATAATGAATTTAAATTCGCCAAAAAAATACAAAAAAAGTTGACATTTGGAGACTTCTTCACGAGATTGATGAAAACTAATGTGGACCACAAATAAAAATATTAAAAAATCAACATGTTAGATGATTTTTCTTTTAGAGGATTTATGTGAAAATTTGAGAACCATTCTAATAAAATAAATAAATAAATATTGACAATAGTGATTTACTATGTTTACATGAAAATGGAAAGATAGTTTCTAAGAAAATTAGTTATTTATAACAATGTAAATTCATCAGATGATTAAATACATTATTATTATTATTTATATAATTAATGATATTAATAAAATGAATATGTGATGTCATATTGTGTATGTTTAGCTGAAAACATCATAATGTACATATTTATAATGATATTCTATAAAAATATAACTCATTAACTAGAAAATAAATAATATGATGAAATTTTTCATGCAATGTGTCATAGCTGTTTGGACCACTAATGGTTTACATTTATAGGTACAACATCTTTTTTTATTTATATATGATCTATTTTTTAATTTTTTTAATAGGATATGGATTAAATTATGAACTATCTCATTTTATCCCCAAATAACTCTCATTAGGTCTTTGTTTGAAAAAAATATGGTATTAGATCCTAATGATTTTTAAAATAACATTAATAATAGAGATATCATGAATATCGTATATGATAACATTATATCTTTGTAAAAAATTATTTAGTTGATTCTTTTAAAATATTCAAATATATTGGGAAATATTAGATATAAAAATAACATTGGGGGGGAGTCATAAAACTATACATGGTTACTCTATATAAGAATTATTTCTAATAAAATGTCTCATTGGGAAGGATATATTTCTTATAACAATCATAATAATAATTTTTTCGATGAATTTTTTTATTTGTTTCTAAGAACAATAACTTATTGTTTCACCATTATAATACATTATTACTTAAGAACTAATGAATCTTATTGTCGAATATAATATTATAGGAATAAATTTTTTTATATTCTTAGTTTTTTATAGAAAAATTAATTTAAAACAATTGAAAAATGAATTGATTATTTTAAATATATATTAATTTTCATTAATTTTTTTTCATGGAACTATATAAATATATATGTCTATTAGGTGTCATGGACCTAATTTTTTGAAATAATGGTAACATTTATGAAATTAATAAGGGTATACTAGTGTTATATAAAAATTTTATTATACTATAACTATAGAAATATTATTATTCATTTAATGATATTGAAACTATTCTTCTGGTTCATAATGATAATAGTTTTTGAGATAATAATAATGTATTATATCATTAAATTCTTAACATTGTATGAAATATTACTATTTATTACATTGTTCTGGAGATGGGATAAAAAATTGAAAACCTTATCTAATTGCGCTTGGGGAGACTCGAAACCGAGACCACCCTAAACACCACCACAGGACGCAACCACTAGTCTATGCCCATGGGGTTTGTTAGAAATAATAATAATTGGGAATAATAAGATCTAAATTAAATGAAATTTTAATTTGATATTTTATTATTTCAATTCCATCCTTATATCAAATTCATGATTCCATAGTGTAACTTTCCATTAAACCATTGGAGAAATATTTAGTGATAATTTAAAAAAAAATCATGTTTTTTTTTCAATTTTTTTGGAAATTTTTATGTTTACATGAAAAAAACCATGTACCTATACTCTTATAAATATTAAAAAAGATATATGATTTAGTTATATATTTATATACAATAATATATTTATTTATTTTCTATATCATTATTGATCACCTTTAATGGGTTCAACTCGAATGCTAATTTTTCAAAATAAATAGAATCCAAAAATAGGTTCCTATTCTCAAGTTACATATTTTTCACAATATATAAATTATGGTTTGGTAATGCATAAAGGAAACAAAATTATATTAGTATATTATAGTTTATGTATAAGAAGTATTCATGTTACTAAAATTTTTCAATGATCTCAGTTGTTATTAAATCCATAGATTTTAATTTTTCACATGTTATAAATATTTCCAATAAACTTATGCACATTTCAAATTTTCTATGAAATTTATTTTTCTGCACTTTTCTTTTACAAATAAATTAAAACAAATTAGTTTTTTCATATGGGTCTACTTTGATAATAGATGTTATTATTTACTAAATTTATATGTGTGTTAGATCACTCGATCTTCAATATAGAAACTTCTTGTGAAGAAGATTTCATATACACTAATTCATATGTATTAAAATATTTAGAAACCCATGGAGAAGGATTCCCATTATATATTCCTATAATATAATTTTTCTAATATATCAAATAGTATATATTTATCATGTAAATATTTTTTGAACCTATTAACAATAAATATGTATAATGTTAGGACATCAATTTTAATTTGGTCAAAACATGAATATTTTGACCTTTATTTGGTTCTGAAAAGAATTTTAGGTGGCTAGGGAATTTTTCACCCACTCTCCCCCATACCATTATTGGGTTCTGAACCTTAGAACTCCCCTCATGTACCTGCACCTATTCCACTCACCTACATTTTTTTTCATTTCATGACATATCTATATATTATTATATAGTTTTAAGATTTTTTATTCACATATATATTTAAATACACATTTAAAATAAATTTTTGTGTCTTTGTGTTTATAGATACATAAATACATATATTTATATATATATGTGTGTGCATCTATGAATATAATTGTACATATTTATATTTATGTACATATATTATGTATTAATATATATATATATATATTTATTATAATATATAGATAAACTTATATATGTTTGTCAATGCACACACAAATATCTTTTTATATATAAGCATTGTATATACATTAATTATATATGTATATGTATATAAGGATTAATACATTTGTATTTAAATAAAATGGATATTATTTTATATTTAGAAAAGGTTTATATATTGAAAAATATATTTTTTATATAAATATGTTTGATTATTTATTCTTAAAATTAATTTTTATGGGTGAATATATAAAAAATATGTATATATTTCTATATATTTGATTATAAATTAAAATAAAATGTGAAGAAATGATAAAATATCAAAACCATAATATTAATATTAATATAGTCCCTATGAATAGATTTATTCCCCATATAAAATGGGTAAAATACCCCCTTAAACAAAAATGAAATTACATCGAATGGTAAAAAATTGGGGTACCCCGACTAAAAATGCAGTTTTTGAGGACTTTTGGGAATTTTTTGTTATTATAAAATGTGAAAGAGGGTTCCATTATGTCACCAGTGAATATAGAAAATTGTATTCTTTTTCATGATATGTGGTAGATCCCAAACAGCCACCAAAATCAAAAGTTATGGCCGTTTGAAGTTCGAGTTTTGTTTTCAACTTATTTCTGATCTATTATGAATTTATTGGTTTTTTTATTTTAAAATTATCATTAAGTGATTATTAATCGATAGAAATTAGAAAATTAATAATTATTATTTTTCAATTATTTTATAAGTCATTTTAAAGAATTATATTATATATTAAGTGTAAATTCCGATTTAGCTTTATCAAAAACATATTTTAAAAAGATATATTATATTTTCATCAATATACATATATTTATATATTAATATATATATTTTAATGGAAATTTTTTTAAAAAAGAATATATCCTTTATCAGCAACATTAAAAAATAACAGATAAAGGGCGATCTTTATTAGCACTTACCAAAAAGTGTTGATAAGAGGGTCCCTTTAACAACATTAAAAGAAGCACTGATAAAAGGGGAACATTTAGCAGTGCTAAAAAAGCACAGATAAAAGGGTACATTTAATAGTCATTTTTAGTGCTCATAAATGGTACACTTTATTAGTGATTTTTTAAAACTGAAAAAAATTCCCCCTTTATTAGCGCTTCTTTTGCCTTGCTAAAGGTTGGTGCTACTAAAATGGATTTGTGTGGTAGTGATTATATATTATTTATAGGTAATAATACTTTAAATATTTTTATGTTAGTTTTTTGTTAATTATGTATTTTTCTCTTTTTATTATTATTCTTATATTCATATTCATGTATGGAATCCCGACTTTTTATAACATAACTTTACATTTAATTTAACAAACATAGTAATTTTTAAAGATTAGTTTCATGGAAAAAACCAACATAATACATGAAAACATAAACAATTCTTGTAAAAAACATTAAATCATTCATAATTGGTTCATAATAATTTCTTTTAATATATTTCATAACCTGAGGACATACATCAATGGAGTGGGAGAGTATAATGCCTAGTAAGGAATAAAGGGAAAAAGATTACATGTGATCTTGGGGAATAACAATAATAACGCAAGGAAATACACAAATTATTGAGAAAGATACATATAACAATAATAATAACATGAATAAAGACATGTAAATATGGATAAAATTTTTAATTTAGCATTTCATGAGTATATCACCAAGGTCTATCACTGTGGTGTCATAAAAATTACTAAGGTTATTCACCAAGGTATTGTAAAACAAGTCATATCTAGAGATTAAAATCATTAACCAATACATTGGTGTGCTACCAGGGAGAACCTTTAATATTTATTAGTTAATATGAGACACATAGATCATATTAAAACAATTAAAAAATAACCCATGTATAATAAAAGAAACAGGTTCTATATAAAAATCATGGAATTAAAATAAGTTCATAAAGAAACGATATTTTGTCATTATTAACCCATGAAAAAGGAAGCGAGTTTTTAGCTGTGTTAATCCTATAATAAAATAGATCATTTTGAAATCCAGGTGAATACCCATATAAAAAAGTGGTTTGGGCATTCACAAAATAAAATAATACAATTTCTTGAGAAAAGATGGAATTTTTGAGAAAAAAATATGGTAGCATAATGGGTAAGAAACAAGGTTTTAGAAATCATTAAAAAGAGAGGTGACAAGAGTATCCTAATATTAAAAGACTATAAATATATTAAAGGGATATAATAAAATGTATAGAAAAATCTAGTATGTAAATTATAATGATATACCATAAAAAAGGGAACTTGAAAGGAAAATAGGAATTGAGATTTCCCTTACCTTGAAGAGTAACTCCTAAAACTAGATGATTGTGACCATGGGGGTTGAGAAAACCTTTGTATGAATCCTTGTGTGGTAAAAATATTATATATTAATGTCTAATTAAATTGTAATGAAATATAATAGTGAAATGGGAGTGTATTTATAGAAAATGTGAGAACTTTTTTATTGATTACCTTGGACACCTCAGACATGGAATTTGAAAAACCATGGTTCTTCCCATGGTATTAGCAACTTGGGAAAACTAATATGTTTTTTAATCAACTATATTTTACTAGAATTTTATATTACTAGTTACATTACATCATCATGATGTCATTAAACATACAGAAAACAGAAAAATTTTATTTTTTGTATTCACCGAAAAAAAGTATTTTTGAAAATTGTCATAAATTCACCCAAACATAATTTTAATGTTATGATTTAAAAAATGATCATCATGTTAACATAATAATTATCTATGTATTTTAAATTTAAAATTTAAATATAAAAATAATTATTTATTAAAAATAATACAGGATAAAAAAGGCATACTAAAATGCATATTAAAATTTTTGACTCTAGAAAAAATAAAATTATTTTATAATTTAAATTTAAATAAGAGTTACTTAATCACACAATATTATTAATATAATCATTACTCACAACTAAATAATTTATTATAACAATTATATCATTTCTAAAAAGTAACATTTCTATCTAAAAAATAAATTTATAAAATTCATAATATTTTAAATAGAAAAATTATTCAAAATAGAAATTCTTGAATTACAGTTTTATTTATAAAAAGATATTAAAAATTAATTAACTAGGACCTAGAAACATAACCACTCATAACACCTGCATACGAACTAAGGGTGAGGTGTGTGATAGTTATAGACTCATGGGGTGGCACAACTAACATTTCCAGAGTGGTAATCTCCACTAACTTTAACTTATACCGTAGGAAATTTAGTTTATGAATAACATGATAAAACTCATCTTGGTGTTGGTCAAGAGGGAAACCAAATGTTGCTACCTTCTTCTCATGTTCTGATAAATGGACTTCGTATGACATGACTCTACTAAATGACGCCATTAGATATACTTTTTTTTTCATTAATTTTCCATTATCATTTCTACATATAAATATAAATTAAAACATTAAAATTATTATTAAGTGTATAGTTTCAAAATATTATATTGACCAATGATAATAATTAAAAATTGTCATATAACGGTCGAAACCCAATGGTCACATTTCAAAATATACTCACTCTATTATTAGGGAGATATATATTTTTTGTTTATAACAAAATATAACGCACATTTATAGGAAATAATTATCAATCACAATTTTGATTCATTAGATACTTCCCCCTTAAGAAATTTCATCCCCAAAATTTCAACTCATTCCCTCAATTTAGATAAGGTGAGGGTATTTATACGTCATTGTTTCCTCTGGTTCTTCCATGAATTCTTCATATTTGTGGTTCCTCTCCAACACTTTAACGAGGTGGGTAGTCTTTTTTCCATATAACCTTGTATCTATGGTCTCAGATCTCCACCAAATTCTCCTTTTAAGAGAGGTCATGTTATACATGTACCACCTATTAATATAGTACATGTGAAGGGCTGGGTATGCAATTCCTTAAAAGAGATACGTGGAATAAATCATGAGCTTGTGCTAGATTTGGAGAAAGTGCAAGTTGATAGAGAACTGATCCTATGAGATCAAGAATTTCATAAGGTCCAATGTACCTGAGGATGAGATTCCCTTTCTTCCAAAACCACATGACTATCTTCCAAACTGAAATTTGAAGGAATACTTTGTCTCCAACATCAACCTCCAATTTCGTTGAATAGTTTTCATCCTAGATCTTCTGCTAACTCTGAGAAACATTTACATGGTGTTTGACGACATAAACCTTTTCTCTGATATCTTGCACAAGATCAGACCCAATAATATTTCCCTCAACATATTCATACCAACAAGTAGGAGTTCTACATCACTTCCCATATATAACTTTATTGGATGTCTTTTAAATACTCAAATGGAAGATGTTGTTACATGAGAACTCAACTAATGGGTGATTTGATCCCATACACCATTAAATTGCATCGAGAATGTTATCAACATGTCCTAGAGTGTTTGAATAGTCCTTTTATATTAGCCATCCATTTGAGGGTGATATGCCATACTGAAATTCAATTTGGTACTCTGATCATACTAAACACTTCAATATATTTTTCATGTGAACCATGGATCAAAATTAGAAATTATATAATTTGTAACTCTATGAAACCTCACCACTTCATTTACGTCAATCATGGATTGTTTTTCAACATATAAGTCTTCCCAAATAACGATAAAATGGGCAGTCTTGGTGAGACTTTCCACTATAACCCATATCACATTATTGTTTATGGATGTTTTCGGGAGACCAGTGAAAAAGTCCATACTGATATTTTCCCACTTCCATGATGGTTGGGGTAGTGGTTGTAATACCACATTCAGAAGTTTTCTCTCACCCTTCACTTTTTGACATACCAGAACCTTGTACATTAATTGGAATTCAACATTGTCATGTTATCCCAAAAATAATGATCACAAAGGTCCCAATAAAATTTAGTGGTTGCATGATGTATAAAAATTTAGATAAATGAGCTTAATACATCACTTCCTTATTTATTTCTATAATAGATCCAACACATAGCCTTGTACAAATTTTCAGCATACATTCTTGATCAAAATTGAACCCAGGAAGCTTCCCATTAATCATAGCCTCTAAAAAATTCTATAAAAATGGATATTCTCATTGATATTTCATGATCTTCTCTAGTAATGATGGTTGATAAATCGTTTGGGATAGGTTTTATGATCTCCCTTCCTTTACGATTCCCATGTCAAGTTTTACCAGGTATTTAATCAAAGGATCTCCTTAAATGTTCGTCATTTCTAGCACAACATGGTCTTTCCTACTTAATACATAAATGACTTTTTTTTTCACATCTAGGGTGATAGTGAATTGAAAAATCATAGTTGTTAAGAAGTTACAAAAATATCCTTTGGCTCATGTTCAATTCATTAATTGTGAAAATATACATCAAACTATGGTGATATATGTATATATCACATTTCTTCTCAAAAAAATATATTGCATCGTTATCTTCATAACATAAATAGAAAAAAAATCTCATGGTCATGTTTTGGATTGTTCTCCTCTTGAGGCTTCAACTGTAGAGATGAATAAACAATCACCTTTTCATTTTGCATGAGGACACACCCATGAAATTTTAGAGATGCATCACTAAAAATAATGAATCATTCTCTGATAGAGGGTAGATTTAACCTGGATGTAGTAGACAATCTTCTCTTTATCTCATGGAAACATTCATCAAACTCCTTTATACAGATGTATTTGACCCCTTTTCGTGTTAACATGGTTATTGGATTAGAAAGTGCTGATTTTTTTCACAAACCTCTAATAATATCCCTCTAATCCAAGGAAACTATAAATGTCTATTACTATTGTAGGATGAGGCCACACCTCTACAACATTTATCTTAGAAGGATCCACTGGGATTACATTATTGGTTTCAATGTGCTATATGAAATCAACCTGTTGTAACTAAAATTCACATTTTATGAACATTAAAAATATCCAATCCTTCCATAGATTTTTCAATATAACCCATATATGACCCTCATGAACATCAAAATTTTTGGAATATATCGGAAAACCATCAATAGAAATTGAAAATATGTTATCAAGGTAGTCCTTAAATACTCAATTCAACAAATTCATAAAAATAGAAAAGCTTGAGTTTAGAGGAAGGAAATAACAACAAACTCATAATTACCATATCTTGACTAGGAGTCATCCTTTAGAATATATTATTTCTTCACTCTCAATAGATGATTACCAAATCAAATAACAATATTGAATAATAATTAATCCCCATAAAGCTGGTCAAGTAAGTCATCAATTCACAGAAGATAGTAGTTTTTCCCCATTTAAATCATGTTATGTTCTATATAATCAATACGTAACTGCATTGATCTATACTTATTCTTTTCAAATAAAATAGGTTCTCCTCAAGGAGACACACTTGGTGGGATAATACCATTTTCCAAAAGATCTTATTGTTTTTATGTAATTCCTCAAGCTCCATATTTTCTATTCTATATGGGGTCTTTGATATTAGCTTGTATCAAGGCCCGATTTCAATAGAGAACTATACATCTCTTTCTAGGGTTGGTCCTAAAAACTCATCAGGAAAAATGATAATGTATCCCAAAATGATGGGTAAATTCACTATTCAAAGGATGTACATTGGGAATAGAATATTGGGATAACATAATGTGTTTGTACACTCATGCCTGTAGTCTTCTTCTGTTTTTATCCATTGTAATGGTTTCAACATGAGTTAAATCGCTTTGGTTGACATGTGATCATTTATTTGAAGAGTGTAAATAGGGGTCACATTGAGTTAGTCGGTTATCAGGTTTGGTCAGTTAATTTTTTGGTTTAGTTGTAATTTCAGTTTCTTGTACAAATAATGTTCAGTTCAATTTCTATGTAAATGGATTTTGGGCTATCTGTTTCTTTCTGTTGGATTTTTGATTGTTTATTTTTGGGATAAATTTTTCCATTGGGTACTCTATTAATGACCTTGGTTATTTTCTCCATTCATGGAGGATCGGGAATACCTCTCGGGACATGTGGCAGGCTGGCCTTGGTGATCTTAATCATTGTTGAGATTCATTTGAGTGAACAATACCAAATAACCTCAATGATTAAAATATTCATGAAAAAATGATTTGATTAATTGTATTTTTTTTGAAAAGAATCCTGGATTCAGTAATAATATTTTAATTTTGTATAAATATTTTAATTTTATATCCATATATATAAGAGGAATTGATAATTGAAAAAAAAATACATGTCTTCTACAATCTGCATTATACTATATATAGTCATTATGGTCCCATCTTTTTATAATATAATTACTTTGTTTTCATTTTTATATATTTTCCATTTTCCCCATGTATCATCTATACAATATTAATGATGATATTGACTAAACTATATGTCATATCATTTTATAACGCTATGGTCATTTGAGGGTAAAGAACCTAATGTGGAAAATTTTATATAATTATATGGAGAAATTAAAAATAAATTAATGGTTATTAAATTTTAGATGTTTTTGGGGTTTATAAGATTATTTAATTTCTTATTTTAAATTAAAATTCATAAATATTAGGTGATTTTAATAGACAAATAACTTTAAATTATTTATATTTTTTCATTAAAATTCATGAATGTTTTTGTTAAAATACATACCATAAATGATTATTTTTCATAATATATTTTAAATTTGGGAATCAATTAATATCGAGTTTTTGATTGTATAAAAAATTATTCCCATGTATATCAATTATTTCTGTAACATTTCAAAAAAATCTCCATGTTAAATAACTAGTTAAATTATGTAACTTTTATAAATAATAAAGTAACTATATAAAGTCTGAAAAAATTATTCTAGTTGTATAGGTTTTTATGAATAATCATCATTATACCTATTTTTTATGAGAAGTCAGCTTCTTTAAAGCTACAATGTCTCAGTGATTTCATAAAAACTACTCACACGTGTGTTCCCAATTGGTGGAAATCCCGATATTATCATTACACTATTTTTTAAAAGAATTATATATAAAATGGTATACATTACAATGTTGAATAATTCATGTTAATTAAAAACAACTCTTATATCCCTTGGTTAATTAGTTTACACTATTGTTTTGAATATTTTATTTTTTATAAAATTATTTTCAACAATCTAATTTTAGTAAATACAATAAATATCGTTATTGGAAAATTTATTTCTAATTATTATTTTATTTATGTTTTTTAAATGTACATTTTTTCATAATGTATCTAAATGAGTTGCTTTTCCACTCATTCATGGACTCATTGATAATAAAAAAATGTATATATACTAATATGAAACAAAAAGTGAGATAAACCTTCACATAATGATTTTTTAAATGACAAAAAACAATTATTCAAAGAATATTTAAGTATGTGTGAATATTAATAAACATTGAATCATTCCTAATGTTGTGTATAACTAATATAAATTATTTCAATATATGTTTGACTTTTTATTTAGGTAATTATTACAAGTATTCATCATCGACCTAAAATTCATATATATTTTGAAAAATTTTGATTTATATAAAATGTCACAAACTATGGTGTATAGTTTAGTGGGATATCAAATATGTTACCCAAATAGAATATCATTAATGTTTTAGATATATATAATTAATTAAAATTTTATTTTATATCTGAATATACTAATTAGTTGCATGAATTTATTTTTCCCTGTCATCATTGAGCTACTATATTATTGAAAAAATAAACAAATTTTCACTTCTTTTATAGATAAACCAATAAATTGTAATCCTGGAATAATAATTCACCCCTTTCTGGATAACTAAAATCCAAAACAAGATGAAATATATTCATTACTATTATAGAGAATTTATTTTCGAAAGTGTAAAACATTTTAAGAAATATTTAATTATTTATACTTCCATTAATTAGAAACCTATTTCTGAATTCAAATTATTCATTCTTAGTTAGCAATAAATTAATTAATATTGATAGAGATGATAAAAAAAGAAATAAATATGAAAAATATTTTAGGTGAAGCGTTTGGGATTAAATTAATCTAAAATATATTGAAACAATAATAATTCAAACCCTTAGTGAGAATCAATGAAATGAGTTCTAAATCATATATATTCTCTAAATGTTATCAAATAAACAATTGAAATTCTAGGAAATTTGGGGGGGGGGCATAAACTCCTTTATTAAAAATAAAACCACAAAAACCCTTTTGTGTGGAAAAGGGGAAACCTAAAAGAACCCGCCTTAATGTACAATGACCCAAAAGCCATTACAGTGGCCCAAAACCCTGGAGGTACAATCCTAGTACAAAAAAAAAAGTCATCCCAAATCATAGCAACCACCACCATTTGGCTGATTCACACCACTGCCACCATGGACATTGGGGAACCCGCCGCTGATGCCACAATGTTGCATATCTAGTTCACTGCCCATCAAATTCAACTGATGCTGAAAAAACACCTGTTAACGATCTGGATCCGCCTATTGCCGACATGGGCTACAACCAATGTAGCACTACCGCACCGCTGTGAGCCCTCCGTGGATTTTTAAATGGGTTTTGAAAAAAAAATTATAAAAAATGGATAGGGTTTCAACTATTTTTAAAAATGGGTTTGTAGATGAGTCAACTCTATTCACGCATCTTCGTCGTAGAGAGATGTGTGAACGGGGTTCATGAATCCTTCACAGACATGATACAATATTCATGAATCCCGTTCAAGCATCATTCCTTACCCGGAATGGTGAACGGGGTTTACACATCCTTTTAAACTTTATGAAGGATTTTTGAACCCTGTTCACACATCCTATAGATAGATTGAATTTTCTAATTGATTTTTTTGTATTTTAAAATTTTTATTTTTATTTATTTGTTTTGTTTTGATTCAGTATATATATAAATAAATATATATATATATATATATATTTGTTTCATGACAATTTTTCTGCTATTTAATATCCAGCAGTACTGTAATTACAATAGTCTGGATTCTGACAGAAACCCTCACCCATGGCTCTATTTTATAAGGGGGATTCCGCTAGAAATCGTTCGGTATTTCCTATGTGGGATTCGGGTTCTCCCTTTCTGTTGCAGAACATTATACATTTCTGATGTGGGATTCAGTTTCAAGTACATGAATTTGAAAGACTATAAAATGAAAACTATAAGACCAATATAAATTAAACTTATAAAATGAATTAAACATACAATAAATAGTTAAAAATAAAAGCATTTATTTTAAAAATATTGATGAATAATAATTTATAAGCTTTCAAAACCACCAACATGAAACATAAAAATGTTTCGAGTACGTGTCTTTAAAATAATATAAAATACAAACTATAAGACGAATATAAATAAAAGATAAAATATGGATTAAAAATCCAAATAATAGTGGAAAATAAAAAAAATTTCATAAAAAACTGTTGATGAATAATAATTTGTAATATTTTAAAACCACGAACATGAATCTTAAAAATATTTAATGTATGCGTCTTTGAAAGACTATACAATACAAACTATAACTAATAATTATAATGAATAATTATAATTATTTATTATATTACTAATTTACTAATTAACTAATGAATTATTATATAACTAATAATTATATTACTAATTAATTACTAAATTATTATATAAATAATAATTATATTATAAATTAACTAATTAACTAATATATAATTAATAATCATTTTAATAATCAACTAATTAATTATTATATAATAATTAATTATATTATTAATTAATTATTATATAATTATTAATTATATTACTAATTAATTATTATATAATTAATATTGGTACTACTAATAAACTATTTAATTATTAACTATTTCTTATATGATTAATCTAGGTTTTAATTTTCATTTATATTGGTCTTATAGTTATTATTTTATAGGCTTCCAAAGCCACGTACTTTAAACGTTTTTATGTTTCAAGTCGGTGGATTTGAAAGCTTATAAATTATTTTTCATCAATATTTTTTACAACTTTTTTTATTTTCAAATATTTATTATACGTTTAATCCATATTTTATGCTTCATTAATGTTGGTATTATAGTTTTTATTTTATTTCCTTTCAAAGACAGGTACTTGAAACATTTTTAAGTTTCATATTGGTGGTTTTAAAAGCTTATAAATTGTTATTCATCAACATTTTTTATGAAATTCTTTTTATTTTCAACTATTTATTATATGTTTAATCTATATTTTATGTTTCATTTATATTGGTCTTATAGTTTGTATATTCTAATCTTTCAAATACATGTAATTGAAATATATTCCCACATTGGAAATGAAGAATGTTCAGTACAGGAAATAGAGAACCTGAATCCCACATCAGAAATGCAGAATGATTTCTTATGCTTTCTTTCTAATTAAAGGGAGCTTTGGGTGAGGGTTTCTATCCGAATCCATACTGCAGTAATGGCCATACAGTCGGAAATTAAATAGAAGATAAATTCGGCTGAATTTTTTTGTGCTGTTTATATATATATATATTACCAAAAAAAAATTAAAAATAAAAATATTTTTTAAAAAAAATAGTAAAAAAATTGTTTTTGTAGGATGAGTGAACCCTATTTACACATCCTTCATCAATTTCATGAGGATGTGTGAATGGGATTCATGCATCTTTTAGCACGACTATGATGCTTCAACCCCCTTCACACGTCCTCCTAGGATTGGCGATGCGTGAATGGGGTTCACGCATCTCCAGACCCATTTTTAAAAATCCTTGCAACCCTATCCATTTGGGATATTTTTTTTATGAAATCCATTTATAAAAAAAACCGCCCTTAGCTCCAACTGCAAGTCTGCATTGCCCCCACCAACACATCCATCGCATCTTTGTCAAACAGCCGAGACAAGAAGATTGTCACATCCCGACAGATCCACCACTATAGAGATATCATCCAGCCATCCCCCATCGAAACCTGCAATTCTCGTAGTAATAAAACATCAAGGAGGGTGAATCTGTCTAGATCTATTCATATATAGACTATCTGGAAGTGCCAATTCCTTCTTGCTCGTTACAATCCTGGACCCTGTAATAGATAAAGCATCACCACTGCAGTCGCTCGAACCCCACGATGAATCGTCACTAATAAAACAGATCCACCAAGACAAGATTTATACAAAAAAACACTATTTCTGATGATATCCTACACATGGCCACGTCGATGCACCCTCCCCATCCATAGCAAGAAGTTTCGGGTTCAAACCATACCACCAGAGAGCTCTCTTCTGAAGTGGAGAGCCATCTTCTATATCTAAACAATTGAAATAATTAACAAACAATATCACCATTCAAGGATCCTGATATAATTAAAACGTAGGCTATCTTATGATTCCTTATTTTATGTGTGAACATTTTTAAGGATCCCACATGATAAAAAATATATGGGTAATGATAGAGTATCATATTAATAATAAAAAATATTTATCTTCAATATACCACCTAACTAAGGGAATAACTCATACAATTAAGGGACCTTGAACTATCTATATAAATGAAGAAATAATTAGATCGTTATATCTAAAAACACTCAATAATAATATCTTCCAATATTCCAATAAAATGATTCTATTGTTTTCCAACCCTGATATTAATAAAACTAATATAATGAATTTAAATTCGACAAACAAATACAAAAAAATTTGACAATTGGAGACTTCTTCACGAGATTGATGAAAATGTGGACCACAAATAAAAATATTAAAAAATCAACATGTTAGATGATTTTTCTTTTAGAGGATTTATGTGAAAATTTGAGAACCATTCTAATAAAATAAATAAATAATGAAAATAGTGATTTACTATGTATACATGAAAATGAAAAGATATTTTTAAGAAAATTAGTTATTTATAACAATGTAAATTAATCAGATGATTAAATACATTATTATTATTATTTATATAATAAATGATATTAAGAAAATGAATATGTGATGTCATATTATGTATGTTTAGCTGAAAATATCATAATTTACATCTTTATAATGATATTCTATAAAAATATAACTCATTAACTAGAAAATAAATAATATGATGAAATTTTTCATGCAATGTGTTATATCTGTTTGGACCGCTAATGGTTTACTTTTATAGGTACAACATCTTTTTTTATTTATATATGATATATTTTTAAATTTTTTTAATAGGATATGGATTAAATTATGAACTATCTCATTTTATCCCCAAATAAATCTCATTAGGTCTTTGTTTGAAAAAAAATATGGTATTAGATCCTAATGATTTTTAAAATAACATTAATAATAGAGATATCATGAATATCGTATATGATAACATTATATCTTTGTAAAAAATTATTTAGTTGATTCTTTTAAAATATTCAAATATATTGGGAAATATTAGATATAAAAATAACATTGGGGGGAGTCATAAAACTATACATGGTTACACTATATAAGAATTATTTCTAATAAAATGTCTCATTTGGAAGGATATATTTCTTATAACAATCATAATAATAATTTTTTCGATGAATTTTTTTTATTTGTTTCTAATAACAATAACTTATTGTTTCACCATTATAATACATTATTACTTAAGAACTAATGAATCTTATTGTTGAATATAATATTATAGGAATAAATTTATTTATATTGTTAGTTTTTTATAGAAAAATTAATTAAAAACAATTGAAAATTGAATTGATTATTTTAAATATATATTAATTTTCATTAATTTTTTCCATGGAACTATATAAATATATATGTCTATTAGGTGTTATGGACATAATTTTTTGAAATAATGGTAACATTTATGAAATTAATAAGGGTATACTAGTGTTATATACAAATTTAATTATACTATAACTATAGAAATAATATTATTCATTTAATGATATTGAAACTATTCTTCTGGTTCATAATGATAATAGTTTTTGAGATAATCATAATGTATTATATCATCAAATGCTTAACATTGTATGAAATATTAATATTTATTACATTGGTCTAGAGATGGGAAAAAGAATTGAAAACCTTATCTAATTCCGCATGGGGAGACTCAAAGCCGAGACCACCCTAAACACCACCACAGGACGCAACCACTAGTCTATGCCCATGGGGTTTGTTAGAAATATTAATAATTGGGAATAAGAAGATCTAAATTAAATGTAATTTTAATTTGATATTTTATTGTTTCAATTCCATCCTTATATCAAATTCATGATTCCATAGTGTAACTTTCCATTAAACCATTGGAGAAATATTTAGTGACAATTTTAAAAAAAGTCATGTTTTTTTCAATTTTTTTGGAAATTTTTATGTTTGCATGAAAAAAAACCATGTACCTATACTCTTATAAATATTAAAAAAGATATATGATTTAGTTATATATTTCTATACAACAATATATTTATTTATTTTCTATATCATTATTGATCAGCTTTAATGGGTTCAACTCGAATGCTAATTTTTCAAAATAAATTGAATCCAAAAATAGGTTCCTATTCTCAAGTTACATATTTTTCACAATATATAAATTATGGTTTGGTAATGCAAAAAGAAAATAAAATTATATTAGTATATTATAGTTTATGTATAAGAAGTATTCATGTTACTAAAATTTTTCAATGATCTCATTTGTTATTAAATCCATAGATTTTAATTTTTCACATGTTATAAATATTTCCAATAAACTTATGCGCATTTCAAATTTTCTATGAAATTTATTTATCTACACTTTTCTTTTACAAATAAATTAAATCAAATTAGTTTTTTCCTATGGGTCTACTTTGATAATAGATGTTATTATTTACTAAATTTATATGTGTGTTAGATCACTCGATCTTCAATATAAAAACTAGTTGTCTAGAAGATTTCATATACACTAATGCAAATGTGTTAAAATATTTAGAAACCCATGGAGAAGGATTCCCATTATATATTCCTATAATATAATTTTTCTAATATATCAAATAGTATATATTTATCATGTAAATATTTTTTGAACCTATTAACAATAAATATGTATAATGTTAGGACATCAATTTTAATTTGCTCAAAACATGAATATTTTGACCTTTATTTGGTTATGAAAAGAATTTTAGGTGGCTAGGGAATTTTTCACCCACTCTCCCCCATACCATTATTGGGTTGTGAACCTTAGAACTCCCCTCATGTACCTGCACCTATTCCACTCACCTACATTGTTTTTTTTTCATTTCATGACATATCTATATATTATTATATAGTTTTTATGATTTTTTATACACATATATATTTAAATACACATTTAAAATAAATTTTTGTGTCTTTGTGTTTATAGATACATAAATACATATATTTATATATATATGTGTGCATCTATGAATATAATTGTACATATTTATATTTATGTACATATATTATATATTAATATATAGATATATATATATATATTTATTATAATATATATATAAACTTATATATGTTTGTCAATGCACACACAAATATCTTTTTATATATAAGCATTGTATATACATTAATTATATATGTATATGTATATAAGGATTAATACATTTGTATTTAGATAAAATGGATATTATTTTATATTTAGAAAAAGGTTTATATATTGAAAAATATATTTTTTATATAAATATGTTTGATTATTTATTCTTAAAATTAATTTTTATGGGTGAATATATAAAAAATATGTATATATTTATATATATTTGATTATAAATTAAAATAAAATGTGAAAAAATGATAAAATATCAAAAACATAATATCAATATTAATAGAGTCCCTATGAATAGATTTATTCCCCATAGAAAATGGGTAAAATACCCCCTTAAACAAAAATGAAATTACATCGAATGGTAAAAAATTGGGGCACCCCGACTAAAAATGCAGTTTTTAAGGACTTTTGGGAATTTTTTGTTATTATAAAATGTGAAAGAGGGTTCCATTACGTCACTAGTGCATATAGAAAATTGTATTATTTTTCATGATATGTGGTAGATCCCAAACAGACACCCGAATCAAAAGTTATGGCTGTTTGATGTTCGAGTTTTGTTTTCAACTTATTTCCGATCTATTATGAATTTATTGGTTTTTTTTATTTTAAAATTATCATTAAGTGATTATTAATCGATAGAAATTATAAAATTAATAATTATTATTTTTCAATTATTTCATAAGACATTTTAAAGAATTATCTTATATATTAAGTGTAAATTCCTATTTAGCTTTATCAAGAACATATTTTAAAAATATATATTATATTTTCATCAATATACATATATTTACATATTAATATTTAAATTTTAATGAATTATTTTTTTTAAAAAAAATATATCCTTTATCAGCAACATTAAAAAATAACAGATAAAGGGCGGTCTTTATTATCACTTATCAAAAAGTGTTGATAAGAGGGTACCTTTAACAACACTAAAATAAGCACTGATAAAAGGGGTACATTTAGTAGTGCTAAAAAAGCACAGATAAAAGGGTACATTTAACAGTCATTTTTTAGTGCTCATAAATGGTACACTTTATTAGTGATTTTTTAAAACTGAAAAACATTCCCCCTTTATCAGCACTTTTTTTGCCTTGCTAGAGGGTGGCGCTACTAAAATGGATTTGTGTGGTAGTGATTATATATTATTTATTGGTAATAATACTTTAAATATTTTTATGTTAGTTTCTTTGTTAATTATGCATTTTTCGCTTTTTATTATTATGCTTATATTGATATTCATCTATGGAATCCTGACTTTTTATAACATAACTTTACATTTAATTTAACAAACATAGTAATTTTTAAAGATTAATTTCATGGAAAAAATAAAAATAATACATGAAAACATAAACAATTATTGTAAAAAACATTAAATCATTCATAATTGGTTCATAATAATTTCTTTTACTATATTTCATAACCTGGGGACATACATCAATGGAGTGGGTGAGTAGAATGCCTAGTAAGGAATAAAGGGAAAAAGATTACATGTGATCTTGGGGAATAACAATAATAACGCAAGGAAATACACAAATTATTGAGAAAGAGACATATAAAAATAATTATAACATGAATAAAGACATGTAAATATGGATAAAAATTTTAATTGAGCTTTTCATGAGTATATCACCAAGGTCTATCACTGTGGTGTCATAAAAATTACTAAGGTTATTCACGAAGGTATTGTAAAACATGTCATCTCTAGGGATTAAAATCATTAACCAATACATTGGTGTGCTACCAAGGAGAAAATTTAATATTTATTAGTTAATGTGAGAGACATAGATCATATTAAAACAATTAAAAAATAACCCATGTATAATAAAAGAAACAGGTTCCATATAAAAATCATGGAATTAAAATAAGTTCATAAAGAAATGATATTTTGTCATTATTAACCCATGAAAAAGGAAGCGAGTTTTTAACTGGGTTAATCCTAGAATAAAATAGATAATATTCAAATCCAGGTGAATACCCCTATAAAAAAAGTGGTTTGGGTATTCACAAAATAAAATAATACAATTTCTTGAGAAAAGATGGAATTTTTGAGAAAAAAATATGGTAGCATAATGGGTAAGAAACAAGGTTTGAGAAATCATTAAAAAGAGAGGGGAAAAGAGTATCCTAATATTAAAAGACTATAAATATATTAAAGGGATATAATAAAATGTATAGAAAAATCTAGTATGTAAATTAGAATGATATACCATAAAAAAGGGAACTTGAAAGGAAAAGAGGAATTGAGATTTCCCTTACCTTGAAGAGTAACTCCTAAACCTAGATGATTGTGACCATGGGGGTTGAGAAAACCTTTGTAGGAATCCTTGGGAGGTAAAAATATTATATATTAATGTCTAATTAAATTGTAATGAAATCTAATAGTGAAATGGGAGTGTATTTATAGAAAATGTGCGTACTTTTTTATTGATTACCTTGGACACCTCAGACATGGAATTTTAAAAACCATGGTTCTTCCCATGGTATTAGCAACTTGGGAAAACTAATATGTTTTTAATCAACTATATTTTACTAGAATTTTATATTACTAGTTACATTACATCATCATGATGTCATTGAACATACAGAAAACAGAAAAAGTTTATTTTTTGTATTCACCGAAAAAAAGTATTTTTGTAAATTTTCATAAATTCACCCAAACATAATTTTAATGTTATGATTTAAAAAATGATCATCATGTTAACATAATAATTATATATGTATTTGAAATTTGAAATTTAAATATAAAAATAATTATTTATTAAAAATAATAGAGGATAAAAAAGGCATACTAAAATGCATATTAAAAATTTTGACTCTAGAAAAAATAAAATTATTTTATAATTTAAATTTAAATAAGAGTTACTTAATCACACAATTTTATTAAAATAATCATTACTCACAACTAAATAATTTATTATAACAATTATATCATTTCTAAAAAGTAACATTTCTATCTAAAAAATAAATTTATAAAATTCATCATATTTTAAATAGAAAAATTATTCAAAACAGAAATTCTTGAATTACAGTTTTATTTATAAAAAGATATTAAAAATTAATTAACTAGGACCTAGAAATATAACCACTCATAACACCCGCATACAAACTAAGGGTGAGGTGTGTGATAGTTATAGACTCATGGGGTGGCACAACTAACATCTCCTGAGTGGTAATCTCCACTACCTTTAACTTATACCGTAGCAAATTTAGTTTATGCATAACATGATAAAACTCATCTTGGTGTTGCTCAAGAGGGAAACCAAATGTTTCTACCTACATCTCATGTTCTGATAAATGGACTTTGTATGACATGACTCTACTAAATGACGCCATTAGCTATACTTTTTTTCATTAATTTTCCATTATCATTTCTACATATAAATATTAATTAAAACATTAAAATTATTATTAAGAGTATAGTATCCAAATATTATATTGACCAATAATAATAATTGAAAATATTCATATAACGTTCGAAACCCAATGGTCACATTTCTAAATATACTCACTCTATTATTAGGGAAATATATATTTTTTGTTTATAACAAAATATAACGCACATTTTTAGGAAATAATTATCATTCACAAATTTTGATTCATTAGATACTTCCCCCTTAAGAAATTTCATCCCCAAAATTTCAACTCATTCCCTCAATTTAGATAAGGTGAGGGTATTTATACATCATTGTTTCCTCTGGTTCTTCCATGAATTCTTCATATTTGTGGTTCCTCTCCAACACTTTAACGAGGTGGGTAGTCTTTTTTCCATATAACCTTGTATCTATGGTCTCAGATCTCCACCAAATTCTCCTTATAAGAGAGGTAATGTTATAGATGTACCACCTATGAATATAGTACATGTGAAGGGCTGGGTATGCAATTCCTTAAAAGAGATACGTGGAATAAATCATGAGCTTGTGCTAGATTTGGAGAAAGTGCAAGTTGATAGGGAACTGATCCTATGAGATCAAGAATTTCATAAGGTCCAATGTACCTGAGGATGAGATTCCCTTTCTTCCAAAACCACATGACTATCTTCCAAGCTGAAATTTGAAGGAATACTTTGTCTCCAACATCAACCTCCAATTTCATTGAATAGTTTTCATCCTAGATCTTCTGCTAACTCTGAGAAACATTTACATGGTGTTGGATGACATAAACCTTTTCTCTGATATCTTGCACAAGATCAGACCCAATAATATTTCCCTCAACATATTCATACCAACATGTAGGAGTTCTACATCACTTCCCATATATAACTTTATAGGGTGTCTTTTAAATACTCAAATGGAAGATGTTGTTACATGAGAACTCAACTAATGGGTTAGTTTATCCCATACACCATTAAATTGCATCGAGAATGTTCTCAACATGTCCTCGAGTGTTTGAATAGTCCTTTTATATTATCCATCCATTTGAGGGTGATATGCCATACTGAAATTCAATTTGGTACTCTGATCATACTTAACACTTCAATATATTTTTCATGTGAACCATGGATCAAGATTAGAAATTATATAATTTGTAACTCTATGAAACCTCACCACTTCATTTACGTCAATCTTGGATGGTTTTTCAACATATAAGTTTTCCCAAATAACGATAAAATGGGCAGTCTTGGTGAGACTGTCCACTATAACCCATATCACATTATTATTTATGGATGTTTTCGGGAGACCAGTGAAAAAGTCCATATTGATATTTTCCCACTTCCATGATGGTTGGGGTAGTGGTTGTAATACCACATTCAGAAGTTTTCTCTCACCCTTCACTTTTTGACATACCAGAACCTTGTACATTAATTGGAATTCAACATTGTCATGTTATCCCAAAAATAATGATCACAAAGGTCCCAATACAATTTAGTGCTTGCATGATGTATAAAAATTTATATAAATGAGCTTAATACATCACTTCCTTATTTATTTCTATAATAGATCCAACACATAGCCTTGTACAAATTTTCAGCATATGTTCTTGGTCAAAATTGAACCCAGGAAGCTTCCGATTAATCATAGCCTCTAAAAAATTCTATAACAATGGATATTCTCATTGATATTTCATGATCTTCTCTAGTAATGATGGTTGATAAATCGTTTGGGATAGGTTTTATGATCTCCCTTCCTTTACGATTCCCATGTCAAGTTTTACCAGGTATTTGATCAAACGATCTCCTTAAATTTTCATCATTTCTAGCACAACATGGTCTTTCCTACTTCATGCATCAATGACTTTTTTTTCACATCCAGGGTAATAGTGAATTGAAAAATCATAGTTGTTAAGAAGTTACAAAAATATCCTTTGGCTCATGTTCAATTCATTTATTGTGAAAATATACATCAAACTTTGGTGTTATATGTATATATCACATTTCTTCTCAAAAAAGTATAGTGCATCGATATCTTCATAACATAAATAGAAAAAAAATCTCATGGTCATGTTTTGGATTGTTCTCCTCTTGAGGCTTCAACTGTAGAGATGAATAAACAATCACCTTTTCATTTTGCATGGGGATGCACCCATGAATTTTTAGAGATGCATCACTAAAAATAATGAATCCTTCTCAGATAGAAGGTAGATTTAACCTGGATGTAGTAGACAATCTCCTCTTTATCTCATGGAAACATTCATAAAACTCCTTTATACAGATGTATTTGACCCCTTTTCGTGTTAACATGGTTATTGGATTAGAAAGTCCTGATTTTTTTCACAAACCTCCAATAATATTCCTCTAATCCAAGGAAACTATAAATGTCTGTTACTATTGTAGGATAAGGCCACTCCTCTACAACATTTATCTTAGCAGGATCCACTGGGATTACTTTATTGGTTTCAATGTGCTATATGAAATCAACCTATTGTAACTGAAATTCACATTTTATGAACATTAAAAATATCCAATCCTTCCATATATTTTTCAATATAACCCTTATATGATCCTCATGAACATAAAAACTTTTGGAATATATCAGAAAACCATCAATAGAAATTGAAAATATGTTATCAAGGTAGTCCTTAAATACTCAATTCAACAAATTCATAAAAATTGAAAAGATTGAGTTTAGACAAAGGAAATAACAAAAAACTCATAATTACCATATCTTGACTAGGAGGCATCCTTTAGAATATATTATTTCTTCACTCTCAATAGATGATTACCAAATCAAATAAAAATATTGAATTATAATTAATCCCCATGAAGCTGGTCAAGTAAGTCATCAATTCACAAAAGATGGTAGTTTTTCCCCATTTAAATCATGTTATGTTCTATATAATCAATGTGTAACTGCATTGATCTATACTTATTCATCTCAAATAAAATAGGTTCTCCTCAAGGAGACACACTTTGTGGGATAAAACCATTTTCCATAAGATCTTATTGTTTTTATGTAATTCCTCCAGCTCCACATTTTCTATTCTATATGGGGTCTTTGATATTAACTTCGATTAAAGCCCGATTTCAATAGAGAACTACACATCTCTTTCTAGGGTTGGTCCTAAAAACTCATCAGGAAAAAATTCTAATGTATTCCAAAATGATGGGTAAATTCACTATTCATATACTTTCATTTCATTCTTCATATTCACTAATTATCTATTTAAAGAAGGCTATGGGTGGTTCTTCTAGGAAAATACTAGGTCAGGATATCTCTCTAATGAAAACTACTATCAATTTTTCATTCAAGACTACATATATTTCCTCGCTTCAATAGTTTATCTTAGTATGATACATTAAGAGGCATTCCATTCCTAATATAATGCAGAATTATATCATTTTAATGAATACTATATTTATGATGTGATTTTTCTCACAGAAGTAAATACTAGAGTTTCTATACCCTGTTTATGCCTGGATAATCCCTATAGGTGTATTGACTAATAACTATTCTTCTATCAGTTCAAGTATTGATTCTATATTTTTTGAAAACATGGAGGAAATAAAGAAATGCATAGAACCAGAATAAAAAAATTACTTGCAATCTTTGAGAGATCAAAAAGTGTACCTTCCACCCCATCATTTGGAGCTTCAACATTAGTCTTCATGATAGAAAAAGCTTGACATTGATCCCTTGGACTATTTTTAGGTAGATAGTGATTACCATCCTTTAACATTGGATTTAGGAAATTTTTGGAAAATTGACCAATCTATCTACACAAGAAGCATTAGACATAATGTAGGGGATGCACCATATTTCATTTTTAATTTTTGTTGAGAAGATGAGGCTTCACCTGAGTTTTCCAGTTTTGAGGAATATGGCCATCTCTTCCATACTTTTAAAATTTCCCACTGTCGAAAAAGCAGTTCCCTGAATACTTCTTCCCAAATTTATTTCACGTGGGAACATGCCCTGACTTTCATTCTCTTCATTGATCAATGATACTCCCCTTGTTTACCTCCAAATATATATACTTTTCATTAGATCTTTGGGACCACTTCATCTCTCTGAACTCCAACTCAACCATTAAATAACACCTCATAATCTTCCTATAGTTATCATAATATTGTATAAAAAGATTCTTCCATAGATGATGTCTTAGTACCCAAAATAATATATCAACCTTACCATTAGGATCCATGAAAAAACAAGTGGTATAATGGGAAATTATTGTGAAGTTCATCTCATAGATTCCAATATATTCATTTTCCTTCTACTTCAACTCTTGGAATTCCTTCTCCATTTTCATTCTCATTGAAATGGGGAAATATTTTTTGGAAAATGTTCCCCTAAACTCTTCCCACTCCATTTCATCAAAATCCACAATTGGATTTGTGTTTTTAAGATGTTTTCACCACAGAAAAGCTTCTCCCTCTAAGTAGTACAAAACCAATATGAATTTATCTTCTTTTGAATAAGTATGTACATAAATGATCATTTCTAGATAGATTTTACACTATTCTGATGTCAATGGGTTGGTAAATCCACTGAATGAAGGTGGTCGTTGAAACATAATTGACATAACAAAAAAAATTTTCCCATTGAGGTGAATATGATATATTTTCATGATAAATGTTTCTTCTCATAACTCAATTCAGTTGATTCATCATTCTCAATATTTTTCCATCCCGGCTTCCATAGGTAGACCGTTAGCGCATGGCCCTCTACACTCACCATTTACATTGTTTCTCTAATTTCCCCCCACTTTCTAAAAGAAGAAAAATTTATTGCAAATTGTGGTTCATTTAATAATATTATAATTCTAAATGAACTACATTTCTTAAAACATCATTCTAAAATATGTTACTATTTACCAAAAACTACATTTTCTATAAATCATTTATAATGGTTCCTAAAAGGATAGTTATTGTCCAAACATATCCCCTCGGAGAGTGTATCCAATGCTTTCGCTGAGGTGCACACATCCGTCTTTTTTAGAGGATAAGGACGTGATGACTGTTGACATGCATTCTCGGTTTCCAAAGTTGGGTGGAATCCGTAGCTTATTAAGGGACTTTTGATCCTTGATGGAAACAGGATGATGGGATGACAGTTCTTTTTTTCGTGGATTCCTCCTTAGAACTCATCACCTAGTCCGAGTCTCCCTCGTAGATTATGACATTGTTCGTGAAGCTCTTCCTAGTGCCATATATTCATGGACTCTGGTTAATTACACTACTTCTGACAGGACATTTTAGGGGGGTCCATTTAGGGTAGAAACCTTCAGTCGGGCGAGTAGTCATGTTGGACATAAGTAGCATGTTTGGGCACTCGAACACTGGTGTGACTGGGTTTATTACCCTTATTATAGGGCTTCTCGAGGGCACAGAAGCCTGAGGCATACCACATCGAATGTGGGAATTATATTCCATGGTAATGTATCTAAGGTTTTCCCCAACTTTCCATGTTTAACAGAGGGTATTCCTCAATTTTAACATCTAGAGGAGACAGATCATTCTGATCAGAACACTGACTAGAGTGGATCAGATAGGTGAAACCCATGGAGGGAACACTGTTGTTGGGGATAACACATGGTTAGTTACCCTATTACTGCTAGGGGAAATAGAGAGGTGAATGGCATGATATCACCAGGATGTCGCGGCCTAGGTAAGAGTCAGGATGGATACAGAGTGTTAAATGAAGTGGTGGGGGAAGAGATGGAACCATCATGAAGGTGTTGGTAGTACTAGGCTTGAACCTCGAAGATAATTCCTAAAAATCCCCGTGGTAGGAAATCAAAGTCCATGTAGTTCGGTGGGGTGATGGGACATTATAAGAGGAAGCCCACATGGATGGGGTCGACAACGGCTTACCGCTGGATATGGGACAATCTAGTTTCTTGCAGGACGAAAGGGTGTACACTTTAACGTCATGCGGGGTATGGGTGGATCGACAGGAAGGTGATAGGACCAATGGTAGTTGGGATTGAAACTTGGTGAGGCATCCTACATAACTTACCTTAGTAAGGATCAATGTCCACATAGTTCGGGTTGATTTTGGTGAACCGATGTGAAGGGGGGTCGGGGCCAATAGTTGTTGGGCTTGAACCTCGTGGAGGCTTCCTATATATCTCTCCTTGGCACGGATCAAAGTCCACATAGTTCAGGTTGGTGTTAGTGAACCAACATGAAGTGGTAGGGACGAATATGTGTTGGTATTGATCCTTGGGGAGGCTTCCTACACTTCTTTCCCTCGAAAGTATCCAATTCCACGTAGTTCAGGTTGGTGTTGTTGAACTGACATGAAGTGGTCAGTGCCAATAGGTGTTGGTCTTGAACATCGAGGTGGCTTCTAACTTACCTTGACATGGTAAGGATCAAAGTCCACAAATCCATGGATGGTGTTGGTGAACCGACATGAAGTTGTTGGGACCAATAGGTGTTGGGATTGAACCTCGGGGAGGTTTCCATCGTACCTTTCCTCAACAAGGATCAATGTCCACGTTGTTTGTCTTAGTGTTGGTAAACCAACGAGATGTTTTCGGGACCAATAAGGGTTGGGGTTGAACCTCGGGGAGGCTTGGAACATACCTTGACATGGAAAGGATCGATGTCCACATAGTTCAGGTTGAAAAGGGGGATTTCACTCTAGGATGCTCAGAGAGGATGTCATGGGCGATGCTTACTCGTAGCCAACGTGAGTCATGTTCGGTGTGAGAAACAAGAGGAATAAACTACCTGACGATCAAGTCGCGAAAGGTGCATCTGTGGGAAGTGTAGTGTGGCTGACATGTAGTTAGCAGCTCAAAATGGAAATAGGGTCTTACATGTGGTCCGCATCCCAAAGAGGAAACAGGGGATTACGCGTGGTTAGCAACCCAAAGAGGAAATATGGGCTTATGCGTGGTTAGCAGCCAAAAGAGGAAACATGGGTTTACGTGTGGTTAATTGCCCAATGGGGAAACATGGGCTTACACATTTTTAGTATTCCTAAGAGAAAATTATGGATTGTGAGTGGTTAGAATCCCCAGCAGATGGATATTGGGACTTACTCGAGGATAGAGGCCCGAGTAGAGACAAAGCCCAGCGGGAGAGGGATTTGGCACGAAATAGGAAAGGTTCTGGTGCCCATCCCCCCTCTCTGGTCTTTGGAACCAATTAATAAAGGAGGATGAGAGGTGATACCTCCTACAAGAAAGGCTAGGAACATACACCAAGGTGGATTCCCTTCACCCCGTGGACAGACGTCACTCTCGCAAAGAGGATCTCATTCCATGTGAGGAAGATCTTACTCCTGTGGAGACTTACGGATGTGGAGAATTTCTGAGGTGAGGAACACCGCGTATGATGGATGGGGTGAAGCCATAGTTTAACATCATATGCTGTGGATGATGGTTCTTGGCAGTTTAACGTCCTATAGCTCAGATGATCCGTGTTCACTATGAACCCCTAGGAATTACATAACTAGAACACTTTAACCATTGGTTAAGTGAAGGCACCGACAATGTCAGGTGATGGGGTGTCGTGGAGTGATCCATCAAGGGGCCTAGGTCAGCATTTCTATGCAAAGGAAACATAGACGTTAGCATGCATGGGTTCCATTAAGGAGCTTAAATTTTATATGGGGATTACACATGGATGTTGCTCGTGTGCCACTAAGGAGTGGCAAGGGTGGATGGGGCTTATGCAAGGAAGCTGTCCGTAATGTCTTCCTCATTTTTGGACATGAGGGAATCCCAACTCACTGGTGGGATGAGGTATATAATTGATTCCTACACCTATGTGCTAGTTCTCAAGCAGGATAACTCCAAGGGCATTGGAATCTGTCCAAACAACGGGAGATGAAAAGTATGAATCACATGCCCGACATTCGGAATGTGGTGAAGGTGGAATGACGATTGAGGATAATTATTGACCGTGTTAAAAACACATCATCCATATCACGTTACCCTGAAATAAGGACAAACAAGCGAGGGACGACTATTGACTGTGTTCGAAACAAAGGATCTGGCTCGAAGTGTCGTCCAAAGTCATTAAGAGCATTGGACCAGAATGGAAGGTGAGCCGAGGTAGCATGAGAATAGGCCATTAGGGGGTCCCATCAGACATGAAAGAGGATGAAGATTTGATTGTGGGACACACGAAACATGAGGGAGATTGATTAAATGTATGAACAGATCCTAGTGCTCTAAAAATTATGCCACTGTAATCATGGAATGAGGTTTCTTTTATTTGTCACAAAATCCATCTCTTATTTGGAAAAGCAGGAATCCTATTATTGAATGAGAGGGCATTCTATAGTTTATTGTCATGTATAGAGGACTGTTAACATCTTATGCGTGGAAAATAAGGCATCTCTTGTTTAGACAAAGAAGAATCATATGTTTGGCACATTGGTTGTACTATAGATTATAGTTATGTAGAGAGGACTATTAGCATCTTAGGCCTGTCTCATAAGGCAAATATTTATTGTAGAAATAGAAATCCTATGTTTTTAAAATAGGGATCACTACAGTTTATAGTCATATAGAGAGGACTATTTGGTAAATGGATCCTAGCAATGGTTGTTGTTGGGAATTATGCACGGGCGGCCCTATCTGGTTTGACATCAGATAAGAGTTAGGTGAAAGGGTTTAGAGGAGTTATTTTAGGAATGGTTCGACTCAAGGTACTCAGGTAATTGAGGATGAGTATCTCAACTCCCAACAAGGGAAACAAATAAAGTGGAATTTTTCGACTCAAGGTGTTTCATGGTGGGAGGAGGATTATCTCAAATAATGGTATTACAAAGGATGAAGGTGGATGCGCGTAAGGGCAGAATAGAAAATTCCAGTGTCCGGACCTGAAATCATCATGGTGCGACTCTCCATTTTTCAAGGGGGTCAATGAAGGTATGGAAGGGACTGGCCTATAGGGCCATAACCATAGCCCGACACAGATCCCGAGTGAGGGTGCGGGGGAACAATCCCCATGGTATGGACCAGAAGGTGCAAGCCTATATACTTTTTCATGACAAGTGATCCATTTGAAGGATGGATTGGGTGCAAAGAAATAAGGATTGCACACAATAGGTAAGGCCTACGTGCAATAGGGCAAGAGTGCACACAATATGGGAGATGTGCATGAAATAGGGGGATATGTGAGTGCAATAGGGAAGGAATTTCAAGCAATATGGGAGGCTTGCACATAATAGGGGATTAGTATAAATAATTGGATAGGTGCATCATTGGTACAAAAAATATTGGGCACCGTGGCACTGTTTCATGGAAAAAATAATTTTTTGAGCGCAAAATCGGGTATGTTGTCACTTTTTCATGAAAAAGTTATGTTTTGCGTGCAAGATAGGGGTTTTTTTCGCAGCGCGGAATATGTAGACTTACGTAGATTAGAGCGGTCGCTGACATCCCTGGGGCCCTCCTTGAAGAAGGAGGTGGACTTGTATTAATAGGTGAAATATTTATTGTCGGTGCGCGTAAAATTCTATTCCAATTTTCTACACAAAGCCATTTTCCACGCAATATTCCATTTTTACGTGCCAGATTCCATTTTTATGTACAAATACACACTTTTCCCCAAAACTGTCGTGGACTCCCATTTCTAGTAGGCTGAGTTCAAATGGCCATATCTTCTAATTTTTATCTCAATTCGGGCTCTACAACCATTGAAATCAAAGCCTGCGAAACGAGCTATGGTCTGGAATCATGTCTGGAAGCAATATGTGACTAACATGGACATGGTTTCTGGTGCCAACAAAGAGTCAATCCAAGAGTGCATGAATGCCCATTTTCATTAACTAATTATCGTTTGTGTATATTTAAAAGTGGTTTTTTTGATTTACCCCTAGATACATCTGTACCAAAGCCACATCCATTTGTTTATACCCAGAAAAGGATTTCATTGCATGAAAACCACTTACTTAATATTTCAAAAAAATACCACGATGATTTCGTATATTTTTACTTGTCCATAAGGTTTATCCAAATGTTTTTGAATCCTAATTTCCAGAAATAAATAAATGATTCTTTGATACCAACTATTCCATACCACATTTTTATTACATAACATTACATTACATTTCACAAATAGAGGATCATTTAATGTTTAGTTACATAGAAATAAGGTATATAATACATGTAAAAATAAAACATTCTTCTAAAAACATTAAATCCTTATTAATTGGTACATATTATTTACTTTTACTAAATTTCATAACATAGGGACATACATCAATGGAAAGGGTGTTCATAGAGCCCAATAAGGGAAAACAACAAAAATAGTTTACTTGTGATCTTGAGAAATATCAATAAGATCTTGAGGAAACACATACATTCATTAGAAAGAGGAATATAATAATAATAAAAATAATAAAATGAATCATATATTTTAAATGTGGCTATATCATTTAATTTAGTAATTCATAATCATTTTACAGTGGTTTATCACTGAAGTGTCATAAAAATTACCAAGTTTATTAACCAAGGTATTGTAAAACATGTCATCTATAGAGATTAAATATCTTACCCAATTCATTGGAGCGGTATTTAGGAAAACCCATAATATGTAATAATTAATGTTATTTATATATATCATAAAAAATTCAAAAATAACCCATGGAGAAAAAAATAAATGGGTTTCATATAGAAATCATAATGTTTAAAAAACGACGTGCTTAAAAAAATATCTTTTTGTCATTATTAATCTAAGAAAAAGGAAGATGGGTTTATTGTATTTTAATCACAGAATAAAATATACAATTCTAATATCTAGTTGAATACCTCTAGAAAATAAATTGTTTTTGTTATTCAGAAATGAAATTAAAAAAATTACTTGATAAAAAGAGCAAAATTTTGAGAAGAAAATTTGGTAGCACAATATGTATGAAACATGGCTTTAGAAAACATTAAATATAGAGGGGTAAAGGGTCTATGATTCATAAAATACTCATAATACAATGAATGGAAATAATAAAATTGACATAAAAACAACATTTGGAAATTTTAAGGGCATACCACATAAAAATTTAACTTAAAAGGAAAAGAGGATTTTAGATTTCCCTTACCATGAATATTAACTCCAAAAAATTGAGTATTGGGACCATGGGGGATTGAGGAAACATTTTTAGGACTCCATAGGAGGTAAAATTATAATATATTCTTGAAGCATGAAATTGAAATGAAATATAATGGAGAAATGGGTGTGTATTTATAGAAAAAGTGAGGGATTTTGTTATTGATTTCCCTAGACACCTCAGTAGTGGTATTTGCGAATTCATGGGATTTCCTTGGGTATTAGCCCATGGTATTGGCGAAATGGGACACCGAATATTATATTTCAATCCACAAGAGTAAAATAAAATTTTCTATTACTTATTACATCATTATGATGTCATTAAACATACAGAAAACTCAAAATCATTATTTTATCTATTTTTTGAAAAAAATGTAAATTAGAAAATTATAATAAATTATCCCTTACCTAATTTTTATGTTGTGATTTAAAAAATTATGTTTATTTTATCAAAATAATTCTTTTTTTGGGTGAAATTTAACTTTTAAATATAAAAATTCTTATATATTTGTTATAATAGTGGATAGAAAATGTATAGTAAAATGCACAGTAAACATTCTAACACTTGAAAAAAACAAATTGTTTCAAAATTAATATTTAAATAATAGTAATTTAATCATAATATTTTATTAAAATATTAATTATTCATAATATATTAATTTATTATAATAATTATAACATTTTTGAATCGTAGAATTTCTTTCCAATAAATAAATTTATCAAATTCATCATGTTTAAAAGAAAACATTTACTTAAAATAATTATGGAATACCAATTATATTTATAAAAAAGTGATAAAATAATAAGTAACTACGATATTTAGACATAAACCATTAAAACACCCACATACGACCTATGGTAGAGGTCTGTGATGGTGATAGACTCATGGGGCGGCTTAGCTAACATCACCGGGTGGTAATCTCCACTAACTTGAACTTCTCCCATAGGTGATTTCGTTCAAGCTTAACATGTTGAAACTAGGATTGGGATTTGTCAAGAGAGACACCCAAAGACACTACTCCCACCAATGTTCTAACAAATGTTATTTGTACGACATAACTCTACTAGATGAGGCCATCCAGTATTCTTTTTACATTAATTCTCCTTTTTTATTTATACTTATAAAAAGTAGTTATAACAATAAAATTATTATTAATAGTATAGTTTCCAATGGTAATATTGAACAATGGTCGTAATTGATGCAAAATCATATAAAGGTCAAAACATGATGGTCACATTTCAAAATATACTCACCTTATTGTTAGAGAGATATAGTTTTGTTGTGTATAAAAAATATATCACACATTTTCAAGAAACCATTATTGTTAAAGAATGTTTAGGTCATTACATACTGTCACATTGATTATTAATTTTTTTCATGGGAACCCCAGTCAACATTGAATTTTATTATTATATTTTGATAAACCATTAACCATTATTTATGTCTATGTATTGTTATACCTGATTCAAATATGTTCTTCCAATGGTAACAACAAATTTACTCAAATATATAATTATAGGTGTGAACGATGGTTATCCCAAAATCAATCATTATAAGCAATAATCAATTCCACCATTGATTCATGTTATATTGAAAATACGATCCTCATTATGTTATTATCAGGGACATTATATTCACCTTTTTCAATTTTTGGGTTGTTATGACCCATTCAACCACAACTCAAGTATTTAGTAATATCATATTCACTATTTTATTATTTGATGCATTGATAATTAATCACATTAATTTATAGTTACGGTTATAGAATAGTAACCATATAATTTATTACAGTGATAATTTATTTCATTATTCATATAATTATTTTGGACTAAACATTTACTATTACATATATATTTTGTAACTTTTCATTTATCTTTTTTGTTATGATTGTAGTGTGGAACTATTCCCTTATTCATATAAAATGAGTTTTGATAAATTATTCCCATGTAATCTATAAGTATTTAAGTTCCCTACTCACACATTATGTCATTGTTAGATTAAAAATCATATTCATAATGAATTAGTAATATAACTATATGAATACTCATTTAATTATTACTATACCAAGGATAGTTTCATCATTCATCAGGCCACTTATGTACCCCCAAGGTGTGTTAGATGATATATTTGTCAGTATAATATAATTATGTCATATTCATAATATAATATTATATTAATAGAGTGATTCAGGTCACTATTTATGGATGAATATCCGATATATATCTTAATTTATCCCCCTGATATAAACAAACCTTCGATTTGTCTAGGATTACTCTAGCATGAATGTCAGTGTGTTTGACGTCACATGGTGACCTCATTCAATTACTGCTTGGGTAGAATGAGATTAGGCTAAAATAAAATGGAAATTGATATATTATTACTTGATTTAGTATCTGGGATATGTTAGGTGGATATAAGGAACATTATGAATGTGTATAAAGAAAACCTATGTTGGAGAAGCCAATATTTTCAGGGAAAATATTTTTTATTTTTTATTTTTAGATGAGGTAATTTTGAATTTAAAAAAAATTATGATGTGGAATTTTAAAATTTTAACTGCACTCAATTAATAATTTAAAATTAAGTTCTAAATGTATAAATTTTATTTAACACGTTGGATCTACATGGCATTCATATTTTTGTATTTAATTGATTAGATGGTCACAACAAATGGATTCTTTTTAGTGTTATGTAATATTCAATATAATGAAATTCTATAATTGTTATATGAGAAACTATAATTGACTATACCATGAGTGTGGGTTCTATTTTAATTGTTATTATATGAATTATTATGTGAATCTCATTGAAATTGTTTGCAAGGATTATGAATGGGTATGTTATGAATGACTCAATCCTATGTAAAATGGGACTCATATGACTTAGGGAATGTATAAAGTGTTTTGGTGAATTTAATATTACTATTTTACTAAAAAATTATATCAAGATCAATGTAAGACATGATCGTTGCATTTTAATTTTAGTATCATAACACCTTAATGAGCTCTAGTATAGTTATAAAAGGCACAGAAATTTCATATCCCACTTTCTGTGGGATTAAAACCTATTTTTTCAGTATATTCAAATAATTAGAAACTCATGTTATGAATTGGAATAGTAAACTTGGATTCAAATTAGGGGAATTTAATACTGGGGGTATCTATCATATATTTCCTAAAAGAGTTCCAGATAATGATTCTACCTATCATTAAGAGTTATTATGGATCATATGAAAATAAGTATTATATAATTCCACTTTGGTTATTTTTTAATCATATTTAGACACTCATTGATGAAAGGGTTATTTTTTTGTTTATGTGATATGAGGACTAGTGATGAACTAGTGAGACATACTTGTCAAGGTAGAAAAATAGTTGGACATATCATAAAAATATTTTCTTGATTTATTCTTTTAGAATACTTTATTTAAGACATTCATATAGGGAATATCTTGATAGGTTTTGTATTTTTTCAATGAATTAATATATATGTTTTATTTTGATCAATTATTTATAAACCAAAAATAGTAATTAACCATATTGTTTGGTGATGATACATTAAGGGCCTAGATTTTTAAGGAAATAATGTAGATTTAAATATATTATCATGTGGATATGAACAACATTGTATAATTATTAGTAATTTTAAAACATAGAATTATATGTGGGAGGAACCATGTTGAAGGAACATATTTTTGGAAGCATTCTTTTTTTGATGCTACATAGAGTGGGTTATAATTTATTCGAAAGTTGAGGATGACTAATTTCATCTATTTTAGTGTAATATAAATTAGTTAGGGAATGTGTAAATATCCTCATCTATAAGGGAGAACATGTTTTCAGTGTTATTTATGTGGCATGGTAGGGTATATATGATAAATATTTTATAGGCCACCAATGTAATAAGCCATAGACAATTTTTTTGTAGTTATATTTAGACTGTAGGATCTAGATCGTGGGAGAGTGTAATTTTTCGATGTGCTATTTATAGATTGTCTCTTTGATTAGGGAATGGATAAAAATATGATTCATATAGGAAGGGGATGTAGTTTTATCATAGTAATACATTGATTAATTACAAAATTATTGGGGCCATGATAGGAACATAGCCTCAAAAAATCTGTGATTAATTATTGACTATTTGATAGTGAATATAGATATTTGATAGATAATGGAAAAAAATATTATGGTTTATACCTCAGAATCTACATTATTTGAGAAATATACCTTACATTCTTTCCTTAATACTCATTTTTTGTGAATTTGGTTTTCTGGGGGATTCTACTTCATTAACACACCAACATAGATGAAATATAAGGATATTGAATGTTTCCATAGATGAACTGTTGTGATTTATTTAAAAGCATGCATGATATTTCAATTTTTAAAGATAAGAATTTTTTTCCGTTCCTTAGGATATATTATCTTACTCACTATTGAGAACACATAAACTTCTATAATTGTTTAGTTCATTTTAGATCATATATTGGTGATTTTTATATCGTTTTTGGATAATGAGATATGTAATCATTCAAATATGGACATGTCAATCAATAACTGTTGATTATTGCAAAATTTATATTGATTTTTTATTTTAGTGATTTTGAGAAAAGGAGACAACTATAATTTATTATTATTATGGTATTTCTTTACTAATATATTTTATTAGGAGTTTTCAGGGATACTGATCGAGAGAGGTATGTTTATTTTACCATCAAGCTGATTTAATCTTTACAGCCCAAATCCAATCCTCTATAAAATATTGTTCAAATGGATCATAGAGAGAATATTTTCCAACATGATAGATTTAAGGAGAATGGAATGATATATCTAAGAAATTTCAAATATATGACTCAAATTATTATTTATTGGAATGGTAGAGAATAATTTCAATTGTGGGTGAATATTCTGTGTTTGAACAATGTAGTAGTATAAAAATAGTATCATGTTCCTTATATAAATGATCTATTTCATTTTTTTAAGAGTCGGTGGTTCTCATATAATGATCATAGGTCTACATATCATGAGTTATAGATATGGACATTAACATTAAATGAATATCTTTAAGCCCAAAGTATAGTATGTATGACTTTCATGTGATGTTGTTTAGCTTTATAGATTTACCACAAGTATTTAAGGTTTTGATTAATAGGAAATTACATCATTATTTCATCTCTATTGTGGTTTTTTTCATTTATGATATTCTAGTGTACTACAACACATGAGAGAATAATTAATGAACCAAAGATATCATATTTTAAAAAATGAGACTGAATTATCATTGTGAAAAATTATCAATGTTTTATTTTTGGATAAGAGTGATACACATTCTGGGGAATGAGATATATGTCAAAGTAATATCCATAATCTCAGATAATTTCAATTGTGTAGTTTAATGTTAGTATTCCAATAATATGTTTCATATTTACACCATCATCAAATTTTTATGTAACTCAAATATATTTATTAGAAAAGTTTTTATATTGGTAGTTCTGATGATAATCTTGAACAATATGTGTGAGAATTTTGAGTGGTTCAATTCATGTGAGAGGGGAAATAAATGACTCAGAGAAAGTTATATATAATAATTACTAATGATATTTAGGGTGTGTATATTATATTTTGATGAATTCGGATTTATGTCGAGTGATGTCATGATTTTGGTTGGTTTGGTTAATCACGGGTCTCAGAATATTAGAAAACATGAGAAGAACAACATGACACATGTATTGGATTTAGTTTTTCATTTGTATGTGTGGAGTTGTTTGTGTGACTAACTTTTCAGCTAGAGGTTTATGTTTTACAAAGATATATTCCATGGTACATCATATCACAATGTTACAAAAACCTTTGGAATATAATGTTGTATATGTACCTATAATTCCAAAGCATTGTGACAATGTACAAACATCTTATAAGGAATGAAATATCTGACCTACCGAGTATGAAATATTTTATGTAATCTATTTTATATGCCAATCAAATATATAATATTACATGCCTTTTAATGTTGTTATATTTTTCTTCTAAAGATATTCATGTATGTACTACCTTCACATCCCTGAGAATCACCTCATTACTATATAATTTATTGGAGGATATATATTTTTCTATGTGTGATTTATAAGATATAAAGATTTGCGCATATAGTATGGGGACACCATTTTATTTCACATATTATAATGAATGGAACATGTATAATTTTTGTTTTCTTTTAGTACTTATTGTAATGTGTGAGTAGATGAAGCTGGAATCACACAGATCGAGATTTAAAATTCCCACAACATTGACCAATATCTAATGTGACATCCATATGATTAATTTTTTCCCATGAAAAAGATATCTCTAAGGGGGTTCATATTATTATGTATCCCCTGTAATTATATGAATAAAAAATACTAGGGATACAATGGTGTTATTTTTTTGTTACTAATTCAATTATAAATATGATAATTGGTGAAAATGAATTTTATGAAGCATTTGTTTAGCCTAACACAATGTATGAATACGAAATGGTTAATCATAGAAAAACTAATAATGGATTAAAATTTCTTATAAATATATGTTACCCATGTTGTTTGTAATTTATATTAGATGGTTGAAAGATATATTTTTTTATGGGGACCTAATGGGAATAATATAATATAGAGATGGCCAGTTGATGAATTGTTTATGATTGGAAATAAAATAAGCTTTGGGAACTCATGTAAATCTTTGTAAAATATAAAATCCTTTCACTATTGATGGTATGAGAAAATAAAACGAGAATTAGTCATATATTTTTGGAAATATTACTATATCCATAATTTATTATCGAGGTTCACCAATAATACTACACTATAGAGATTTTCCACTATTGGTACATTTGCCTTTTGGAGGTAGATAATATTGGCATTGAGGTTACTGGGGTAATTCAAGGTTCCTGATAGGATCGATACTATGTTATACTTTTTATAGCATCATTATAGAATCAGAACCATCATTGATGTATTCCCCATATCTCAGTATTTGATATATCATATGGACCATAATCATGTGTCCATCATTAATGAAGTAGAACTAGAGGATGATGCATCAATATAGAAATGACATATATATATATAGTTTATTAGATTTATTTTATACATCAATGGAATGTAATACATATTATAAATGTATGGTGGTAGAGTAGATGTATCCAAGAGGACATATTGGAGTGGGAGGCATATATATGTGTGTGTTGTAGCCTCTTCTTCATGTCTGTTATAGTATATGATGTATGATTAGCATGATATACTATATTGTGGGGAGTTTACAATGACCCATATATATAAGTTATAGATTTATGTAATTTTATTCAAATTAGGTTAATTTTAAATAAATTAGACATATAAGGTCTCTGAGTAGGTTCTAGATAAAATTTCAGGGATATAGGTTTATTTGTGGGAATCGTCTTGGATGTATAATTCCTTGTAAAACACATGTGGTTGACCATTTAATTTGTTATCATCATAGAAGGGTCTATAATTCCATCCAGGGTTGGTACCTATGGGGTAATCTAGAACCTCATCAGTCTACAAAATTTTCATTATCAATCTACAACTGTTCCAATGGAACCTTGCCCCTCATATTATTAATATGGGAATTTTATTCCTATTCCATTTTTACCTTTATTAGTACCTTCATTAAGATCCCCAACCCCCCCCCCCATTCAATATAGAAATGGCATCTCATTTCTAATACTTTTCTTTATCTCCCCTGTCACAAATTCATTTTTGATTTAGGCACTATTAGTTCTATCCAATTAATATTCATAATACTAATCTTTATTAATTATTTATTTACATTATATCATTAAATTTCATTATTCATGAGTAGAAATATCTAAAATAGGATATTCTAATCAAAATTGAATAATTTCTTTTATTTTTATCGTATCAAACTATGATACTCATCAAATGGTTTCCTAAGACTATAGGGTGTCTCACTAAATTCTCCCCCATATTATATGAATTAAATATCTCCTATAATATGATGTCATTGGTCTTTTTTTTGGGAATTACATAGGATGGAACAGAATTTGGATTCCATGCTTCATGAAGGATTACTATAAAATCAATAAAACATTCTGAATAAAAAAACCACATTTCTTTGTTTCTATAGTCATCATTGTTCTCGATTCGCCAAAAATATGGAAATTAACATTGGAAATTGAGTCATAGTGAGTCATTATTGTAAATTATTTAATAATGAAGCCCTGTATGACATCATTAATTATCCCAAAAGATTAGACGTGTGTCTATGGGATATGTTAATTGTTTTTTATCCTTATCACATGGAATTTTTATGGAATCCTACAACACAACTAAAACCCTTACTAGATTTTTTTTGTTGAGGATTCTATGTGATGTAATTGGAAGACTGGAAATGATACATGTATCATATGTGTGCAACATGTTGGGTTTGGATAACATTTAGAGTAATTTAAATTTGGGATATAAATTAGACTGGTCATTATCCATTAACCCATGGTAATTTTATTTTTATTGGTTGCATATCATTTAAATACAATTATATTATATTTACTTTTGACTATCCATCAAATCATTATTATGTTATGTTTATTAGTTATTGACCATTAACAGTGGTTTTTAATTTTTCATATTATTATATTGCATTCAATGTGATTATGTGTATATTTTCAATTAATAACCATATACAGTGGTTGTTGATTACATTTTACTGATATCTCATTTACCTATATTATTCATATGGTGATAACTCAATTACTGATAGTTTTTTGGGTGTGGTGATATGCTATTAAACTTCTCTTAGTTATTAGTTGTGATAAACCATCCACTAATATTATATTATAATAGTTTATATTTGTTTCCTATTAATAATATTATTATTTTTGTGATTTCCTATTCAAATATTCTTCATATGCATGATGATGACCTATTAACACATATACTGGTATTTGGTGACTACATATTTAGCCTGAATATTTTTTTTATATTATTGATCCCTTGTATATTAAAGTACTACGATTGGTGATGAATAATTAATCGAGAAATGATACTGATGGGGATAAAAATTTAACAGGTTATATTTTAGATCGATATGATATAACACTTATTCTCTAATTTTTATCATACAAAAATATCACCCAACTCATAATAGCATTGGAAAATCATGGTTAGATCATGGAAATATGGGATTTTCTTATATCTTATAGTGTTATTGTTCATATAAATATGATTTATTTATCATATCATATCATTCTTATATTCATATATTATTTGTTTTATTTAGGGGCACCAATGGTGGAGGATTAATGATTTTATTTCTTATACCCATTAGATGAACCATTATATGTTTTCATTCCCCTTTATTGGGGATATAGGCAAGAAAAAAATTATAATTTATTTTTAAGCAATTATGCATGGATGGACAAATATATGATACTGTAAAGAGTCTTATAAAAGGATTTTTTTACCTTATATATTATTTTTAATAACATGGTACTTATTTATTTCAATTATTTACCCATAATGTGATCTTACTCCAAATTCATAACTTATAAGACATCATTACTTGAACATATTGAGTTAAACAATGGATGTTTCTTTATTATAGAGAGTTTTTTACTATAATTTCCATATTATGCTATTAATTTTTAATAATTTTTTTTGTTTCATAAAATATTGTTTATAGTTATAAAGTAGATGTTATAGTCTCAGTATTGGATCAAAAAAAGACTTATTCTATGTTCAGTGAATCTGGCATATGAGGAGGTTTAAGGAATTTCATGTGGTTACTTGTTAAGTTTTTTATTTAGATATAATCTTCTATAGTAAATAGAAATTATAGCACAT
Source organism: Viscum album (assembly GCA_963277665.1). Taxonomy (NCBI): domain Eukaryota; kingdom Viridiplantae; phylum Streptophyta; class Magnoliopsida; order Santalales; family Viscaceae; genus Viscum; species Viscum album. The sequence continues at coordinate 550,701,482 of OY728121.1, forward strand.
ATAATTTTTATTAAATGTTCTAGATATTATTCAAAATTTCCTATATAATTTATTCATTTAGATGTTTTGAGGCTCACTATATAACAATATTGTGGTTTCATTATTAATATATTTACCTTTCTATCGATTTGATATGACATTTTTATTTTTCATTTTTAAGATTTTTCATTCCCATTTAATAAATAAAATCAAAATGTTGACTTGTAGTTTCAATGAATAAACAAACATTATTAGTCATATATTGAGGGTAAATAAATTATTCATTATAAATTATAAATAATCCAATCATTATTTGTCAATTTATTTTACTAATTCTATAATGACACAAATTGGGATTAGAAGAAGAATGATTAGATTAACTATATTTATTTAAATTTGTAATTTTTATAATATATTTTCTTCAATCATTGGTGTTTTAATTTTATGAAATCTGAGTTATTGGTTGATTTTTTTTTATAATTTAGTATTGATCAGGTATTCTGGTTGATATATCATTAAAATAAGAAATTTTGTGTATAAAAATTTGTTTTAAAATCATGTAATCTCTTCCGAAATCCATAAAAATACTCATGAATGAATCTTCCATGACATTGTGTTCTTTTATTAGCTAGTCAAATAGAAACATGGCAATTAAGTGTAATGATAAAAATGTAAGTACTGGTAATTCTTATCATTTTATTTTTTATGAAATCATAATTCAATTATAAAACTAGATTTTCAAATCCAAATATATAGTATGAATATATAGTTACTTAGATGTTCTTGTTCACCCTTTACTCATGTTGTCATTGGGATCATATTATTTGAATAACACTAAAGTATATTAACATGGAAATCCTGTGCATTATTTGGAACATTATTCCCAATATCTATATCTTATAATGTGAACAATTATTCATTTTCTATCTAGTAGTAAGTGAAATATCAATACATATCAGTTTTTCACAGGGGGATTACTACTGTTCACTTGTTTCACCTCATGAGAATCCAAGTAATTTTATCCCAAGAGTGTATAGTATTTATATTGTTCTGTAAATTTTTAAATATTTAATTTCTCCATAATAGTGTAATTGGGTAATGAATATGGATTTTGAGTGTCTAATTAAAAATACTCTATCAAATATTATTCACATAGTAACTAGATGAAGAAATATTTGTTGTAGATTTGTATTCAAATTGAAAGAAAATGTGTTTTATTATATTGAGATAAAAAAATTTGGTAACTAAAAGATTTCATTATAAATCAAGGTTTGACGTTATTATATGATTATTAAAAATTTATCCTGTTAATATTCATGTTTTTGAATCTAATTAATTCTCCTATAAATTATTAGTTATCAAGTTTTTTTAAAAAGTCTATTCAAAATATTTTTCATAATAAGTATATGAATATACAAAAATAACATTTAATTTAATCATTAACTAATTATCAAGTAAAAATTATGATATTTTCTTATATCCTATGAATATTTTAACATAAAATCTATGGTTTTTCTTCGGATTTAACATTAAATAACATTTTTTTAGGATCCTAATATAGATATATTAAAAGTATTAAATATATTCAAACACATGACACATTTTTTTGAGATTATTTGAATTCTCATTGATTAGGATCCCATGTTGAAGTATATGGCCTCTTTTGGGTTCAAAATTTAGGGTCTACCCTTTCAAAAACATATGTTGTGTATGAATTGGTTGTCAACTCAATGTGCAATATGAAGAATAGAGTTATATGAATTAAATAAATTAGTTTGATTAATTTACTAACATTGTGATTCCTTTCAATTTAATCCTAATTATATTCATTCTCTAGTTTCAACCACAAAACTCTACGACATTTAAGGAGGAGATCATCACTAGGTGCAAAAAAATTTGATGTCAAATTAATGGATGATTGAGAAAATGAAATCAAACTTATCGCATATCAATGTCAACGATAGAATTCATGGATTTCCACAAAGTTAATGATGAAAAAATACTCATTCATTAATAGTTGTTCCAATAATCATACATATATTTTTTATTTATACATTATGACCCTATTATTCATGGATTATAGGATGGATTATATATTCTTTGTATTCGCTTGATTCTTCTTATTATTCACATGAATATTTAAATTTAGTTATTTATTTGGATATAGTTTGATTAAGTACACTAAAATCCATTATGTTTCCATTTTTACTTAATTTAAATTGTTTTTTGAATATCTAATAACATTGATGGACTTAAATTATTTTTTGTGCCTTTCCACCCCAATTATTCTCTTTCAAATACCATCCTACCGTAAACCAGTGATTTGAAAATGTATCTAGTTTGAATCATCAATGAATCCATGATTTATGATGAATTGTTTGAGTTATGGTGATGACGATGCCAGGTGAAGTATTTGACAATAAATGATGAGATAGAGGAAAATAAACAACGTTTGGTGTACCACAAGGGACGACGTGCATGGCCGAAAATGTATAGAAATTTTATAACTCTATTTTCTTCCATCAAGGGATGGAAATTGATGACTAGAGAGGATTCCATTGAGATTAGTGTGTTGAATTCTATATATGGAAATATGTTTTACCAATATTAGTGGACACATGATGAACCATGAAGGAGACATAAAACTATAATAATTTACCAAACATGTGTCATGTGTCTCAGAATAACACAAGTTTTGTAGTCCTATTCTATGGTGGATATCATTTACGGAAAATGTTAATATCACATACCATATAGACAGACTCATGTTCATTATTTCCTTACCCATGTATCTGAAAAATATTTTAGGAGTGTGTTCCTATGACCCAATGTGTTCCCACAAAACATATCACTAAATTTAATTTTCATATTATGTTACATAGAAAAAACCCCATATTCCAGTAATACAGACCTAGGAACATAATCCTTTGATTTCACACTGTATTGATAAACGAAAAACAATGTACATTCTTGTATACTAATTTAGTGGTATAATAAGACACATTTATTCATGGACTTCGGACTACACCCTATGTACTCCAAGGGAAATACCATGAACATTTCATTGAAGAATATACCTATCATATCTCTTTTAGTGATCATAATTGAATAAAGAATAGTACATCCAGATTATATTTGAACATTATATGGTATGGTGGATATTATTTGGACATCAATGATATGACATAGGATAGTGTGAGTGAGTAATTATTACTTAAATTATAATGTCCCAAAATCCAGTATCCCAGAGACGCTTCCTTACATTATTAAATTGGAACAAGATACATGAAATGACATCCCAAAGGACTGAATAGTTTAGTATTCTTGGTAAAAAACATATATTAAATTCAAATTAAAATTTGGAAATAAAACTAAAAAATTATTCTCATCGAGAACACCATTACTACCCTTCACGTAACCCTATATATCAATCATAATAAATATCGTGGAAACATGGGAAAAAATAAATCCTAATAAAGGGGTGAGATAAAAATACTATTAATTGTTATGTATAGTGGAAGAAATAAGGAATCAATTAGCATAGTTAACATGGAAAGGTAAATATCTTGGCACATAGTTCATTTAATCAAAAAATTGACAATAAAATGCATCCATTTATTTTTTCACAGTGAAAATTCTCTATAAAATAACAAATGATTTAATAATGAAATTATTAATAATATGATTTCATGTATTTGGGACATGAACCACTACTATCATGACCTTTCACAGGATAATTTAATCCTTATGGGTAAAAAAATTATTTTGATCACATTATTCATCTCATGAGACTACCGATGCATCGATTTGATTTTATATAAATAGACCCCACCCATTCTATCATATCCAATGCAGTAATTATAAATTTAATTAATTATTTAAAAGTTTTTTTTAAATCAAAGTGTCCTATACCACTTTGGAAAATTTTAATCATAAGCCCCATGAAGGAATAACATTTTGAAAAAATTAAATAACATGAGAATAAAAAAATACAATATATGGTATGTAAAAGAGGATTTATATTTACCACATAAAAGAATGTGGGTTTATACCATCAAAATATTCCCTAATTAAATGATATGTAGATGTAGTCCCTTACAAAAATCATATCACTAATCAAATGAATCGATTATATGTATCCACTATAAATCCATATAAAATAGGTGGAGATACAAAATAAGATAATAAAAAGTCATTTCACACACAAACGTATCATTACATAATATATAAAATAGAATTATAACCTAAGAAATGTCAATTGTGTTAATAAATTGCGAACAACTTGTAATCTGTAGAATCCTATGCCCAATAAAAGTAATAATTATAAAATAAATCATAAAATACAATGAAGATAATGATATTCATGATATGATATTTAAAATATATGTAAATATTTAATCACACAATAAATAAGTTATTATTATGTTATATATCTCATATAAGTAAAAGTGAGACAATAAAATCCTTACCTCACACTTCCCTTCAATATAGTTTCTGTTAACCTCTTCTTGAATATCACCACCTTGGAGATCCCATTGAGGACATTTGATTTGGTCTCTTGGTTAGTACAAACACACTTGGATGTGGGGAGAGTGAGGAGGAGAGGGTTTTGTAGATATTTTAGGAGCTTTAAGGATTTTAGGTCTAAATGGGTTGGTGAGGGGCGGTATGTATACTGAGGAGGGGTGGGTTTAAGTGATTAAAATAATGCTTATTTTATTTTTAAATACCACCACATTAAGGTGGAATTTATTTATATGAATTATTATGGACAAAAATATTTTATAAATGGATAGGTTTTATAAATACCTCAAAAAACCATAATTTTATTTGTTATTAGTCATTTTAAGCCTTTACCTTCTTAACATTAACATGTTTCATTTCTTACCTATTCCTTGGTAAATAATTTTTCTTCCATTGGATCTTTTTTTTATCCCTAAAAATGAAATTAACCTAAAATCCTATTTTTACCTCATGATTATAGATGTGGAATCCATTTTAGCAAATCCAATTGAAAAAAATTAAAAAAATTATATTTAAAATTAATCCCACAGGCCCAACCAAAAATAATGTTTTTAAAGTGAAAATTTCCATAGTTTGAAATGTTTTTATATCCAATTTCATTTAGAAATTGATTATAGTGAACTAAAATGGATTTATTGAATTATAATTGAACTAATTATTATTTTAAACTAATTTAATATATAATTCAATGATATTAATAAATTACAATAAATTTAATTTTTCAATTAAAATTCAAGAGATTTTGTTATTCATAAACAAATGAAACATATCATAGAAATACAAAATATTCAACCTAAGAAAATTGTGACATCCAAATTTCATAAATGATATTTATTTTTTTCCAATAAAACTTATAAAATTAGGCGTAACAAATTCTAAAATTGGTGTTCTATAAAAAGATGACAAAATTACATTTTAGAAAAATATTGCTTTGTGTGCTTAAAAATTTAATTTATTCTTATCTTAAGGTGATAAAACATATTTAATAAATTAAAAACATACTAATAAATATATTACGATAAAATATCATTAATATCTATGACTAATAGTGATTAATTTAATTTATTAATGTAAAATTCCTTCAAGGGTATAAAAATATTTTATAAAAAAAATATTATATTTTTCTTATATTACCTTTTTTTACATTTATTTTTAATAAGTAATCACTAAATTCATTTAATAGACCTCTATAAACAATATATTCATAATTTAGTTAGTATCATTCATTATATCTATTAAAACATATATGTGATAACAATCATAATTAAATAATATTACTTTAATAGAGTATTTAAGCTCAGTTTTCAATGTATTGTATGATGTTAAACATAGTATTCTTTTAAAAAGTTGGGTTTTCATAAATTATAATTTTTTAAAGTTATAAAAATTATTTTTAAAATTAAATACTATAAAATATTGGGGTGTTACATTCTACCCTCCTTCAACAATTTGTTTCCACATAATTTGTATGTGCACATCGAAAATCCAAGGATGATACTAGAAGATTAATTTATGGGAAAAATTTGTAAATAGGATTAATAAAAAATCCCCTTCATAAGAGGTAAATGAAAATGTAAAGGTTAACATAAAATTTGACTTTTGAATAGGATAAATTTAGGGAAATGTGAAATGTAGGACATATAAGAGAAATAAAACTATCATGTTTTGATGGAAATGGATAGAGAATATTGTGATCTGAATGTCTACCCCCAAAAAACCATAAATATATGATGGGTTAAAGAGGGCATTGATTTCATAGTGATAAAATAAAATAAGTAACATTTTTATTTCAAAATCTTTTTCTGAGTGTTGAGAGATTATTTTAATATCTTGTTAAATACTTGAGAAAATAATTTAACATTATTATTTTCTTGTTATAATCATTACTTCATCCATTAGTTCTTCTTAGATCTATACCAACATTATTTCTTACCATATGAGGAAAATATTTATGATGAGTTTGTTTTTCTTGAATCACTTTTATGAATCATAAGATCCATTAGGCATTTCTAAAGTCAATAAATATTTTCATAAAACAAACATGTTTAGAACATGATACCCAATAAATAAAAATATCCAAATTTCAACATAATCCCTTCCATAACTAGTTATTCTTTTCACTCATCTAAAATAAATCTCTCCAAATTTACAGTGTAAAAAGGTCACTAAATCAAATTTAAATTTTATTTCTAAAGAAAATAATATATCTCATGATGTCACTTTAAAAATAAATGAGTACCTTGATCACCATAAAAACATAATGAAAACATGTATTTATCCCAAAAAATATCAGGTTATTGAATATATTCCTTAAATCGAAACATGTAGCTAACCTAAAAAGACAAATAGACCATTAAATCACTAAATATATTAATGGAACCCAATAAATTCACATAAACATCCCTATGTCATTATTATCTCAACACAATGCCTGTATTTATGGACATCATTCCAAAATAAAGTATTTTTTAATAGATAAAATTACAACAAAATCACTTCTCTAGGTTATTGATATTATTCATCGCATGATTTAAAATCCTTGTAAGTTACCAGATATGATAGTTATATCCCAAAGAGAGGGATGAGGTGAATTAGCGATATCTTTTTCATTTAAGTTTCTTTCTTAAGAGACAACATTCACCTCTTGCTAAGGATTTAATTCCCTGCTAAAAAAACATACATCAATAAGAACACAAGTATTTACAAGGTTCATTATTCAACAAGAATATCTACCATTTGGTATGGTATGGAAATTATCAAATACCACGAAATACACTAGAGAACAATACTTTGTATGAAATATAACTGGTAGGAAATACGCTTACACCCATGTTGAAATACGTATACAATCTAATAGTGTGTGTGCTCCTTATAGCCCAAATGATGTATAACAATGTTTTTTAACAAAAAAAGTTATGTGGAATTTTTATCATCTTTCACAAATATAAAATTTCAAATAAATTCTTCATTTTCTTACCCAAAATCTGGTAATAACATCCTAGAATTTTTAGTGAAACTCAGTCCAACATCCCAACATGATTTTCCCAATAAAATTGCTCAATACCAAAAATATACCTCATTAAGAATATGATTTAGAAATTTCTAAACACTTTATTATTCAGTCTAGAAATCCCAATTTGGTAATCCTTCCCAATAAAATACCTATATGAATATGATAATAATCTAAATATGATGATGAAATAAATATGTTTCAGTCCTGTCCCTTTTCCATTATCCTTTTTCTAACATGATGTCTTCAGGAAAAACAATCTAAAAATCACTTCTTCTCACTATAATTTTTCAGCACTCTTCCTTTTCTCAACATGTCATGAATAATACTTGGGTAAAAAAAGTATAATTTACTGTTTTCCTTTTATACTTTTCCAAAATGTGGTTTGTGGGGGGTTTTTGAAAACATTCCCACTCAACCAAATTACCAAAATTTGCATGTTTTATTGTATTTTAGGTGCATCTTGATAATTTCAATGTTTCTAAAATCTTCTCATATATTTTTTATCCTTCTCAAGTCATATAAACAGTTCATCTCTCTTATAATACTTTTTTAGAGACATCGAACTGATTCCAATTTTCAAAGTATGATTTATTTTATTATGATACTCTATACCAATTTCACATCTGAAGAAATAGATAGCTTTTATATTCATAGATGACTCCATTATGATTATTTATTTTGATTTTTTTATTCTAATTTCCGGATACGTTTTCTTCATTACTTTTATCTGTAATAAAATGATAGAAAAAAACTATTTCAAAATTTAAGATTCCCCTCAACATCACTTTGGTATCTCCTTCAATCTCTCTGAATTCGAATTCCAATAATAATTATGATTTTTCTCATTACAATGAAGACAAATTTAAATCAATAAACACTTATTAATCACATATTTTGACTAATTTTAATTTTGAAAAAGGAAATCCATCCTTTGGAAAATGTTTTAATACATTGTTGAGTAAGATCTGAATATCTTTATCATATTGGCCACCGCATAATTTTCATTTTCATAGAATTCATCAACAAAAATCAATGATTACATAAATGATTATGATGATATATTGATTCTAATGGACTGGAGTAAGCAGCTTCATCTTCAGCAACATATTTCTCTTCTGAATACGATACCAATGAGTTTTTTTTCACAAACAATTTTGCCTTGGATGAATATGATCATATACCAAATAATACTGATCGATATTCGAAAACATTGACATCAAAAACTTCCTTTATTCAAAAAATTATTCTAGTATCATGACATGATTCATGACTTTGAATATGTTGAAGATCATATATACCATCATTTGAGATACCAAGGAAGGTATTACAACTCCCATACCCTTCATCAATAACATTATTTACTTCTCAGCATAAAATTAAATTCCATGATTGCAATAATACTTTATAGGTTTGGAGATGTCTCTTTCACTCCCCCTTTCATTAATCAAGATATCGTCATATGTTTTATAGAATAATTATGATATATTATAACTCCAATATCAACTATGAATCATCACATTATAATTGAAAGTATTCGAACTTCCCATTCCTCTATCATATTTATTTCTTTCCATCCATACCAACCATGTCACAATTTCTGAATAAAATTTTTGAGTCAAAAATACTGAATACAATTTTTGAGTTAGAATTCCCAAATACGATTTTTGAGTCAATATTTGTGAATACGATTTATGAGTTAAAATTTATGAATACGATTTTTTTTCTGAATATGTTGAATCATTTTTCATTCTCTCTAGGGTTTGGAACTATTCTTATCCTAATATTTATCCTTTTCCTCAATGTAGGAAACACATGATTTCCTTATTAAAAAACTATTAAGCAAAAAATACTTAGTCAATGTGGGGGAACCCATTGTAGAAAACAAGAGCGAATAATCAAGGTTGTGAATGTATTCAATTTCATAACTTTCATGTAGTTCCTTTTTCATGTTTATTTCAACATTATCATGATTGGGGGAATCCTTGAATGAATTTTTTAATAATAAATGCACCCTGCACCCATCTCAAGAAACATTTCAGAATTTTTAGGTGAATAATTTATAACCAAAATCTCATATTTTTAATAACCTCATTACATTCTTTTGAAATAATATTAAGAGAATCATCAATTATAGCTTCTTTATTTTGAATCCTATGAAGCATAAAATTTTATTACAAATATAAAAAATTTTGGGAAAAAGGAGGAACCTCGATTGTTATATAGAAAAAAATAAAACTGAAATTCCTCTATCAGTCTTGACTTTTTCTTATTTTTCAGGGATTCAGCATTGGATGTGAGATCTTCTTTCTATTAATCCTTCTCAGGTTCTATAACAACTTTCTTATAATATATCGAATTTTCTGATGAGGATTTCATCTTTTTTTCATCATTAATAAAATCATTATTACATTCATTTTTAAACATTTCGTCCATACCTGTCTTTGGTTCATGAAATATTTTTTAATAATTTTAATATATTTCCCTTATTTCTTATATCCACAATCAATTGATACATTTTTTCTAATTTTATTATATAATCAGAAGCATATTTCTTCCCCTTTCTTTTTCTGATTTTTCTGCTTCCACTAACTTCATAGAAAAATCAATGTGTTCGGGCTAGATAACCAAGGAATGTGTTTTTTATTTAGCCCATATATTTTCCTTAACATAGAAAGCATCATTGTTATGAAAGTTGTTTAGAAAATTTTGTCTTGGAGATATCAAAATAATACATTCTATAGAAATATTTCACGGTTGTTCATAGCTTTGAAAAAAAATGTAGAGGTTGGAACCTATTTTCAATTTTAACACCAACATTCTTAGGTTTCTTCGACACATCCTTCTCATGATTCTTCTTTTAAGAGGACTAACTCCCCATCAAACATTTCCTTCTATATCTTGTGGAATATTTGTAATATATTTGGTTGAACCAATACATATTATATGTGTTCCCAAATCCACCACAACCGTAGTAGTATTCATAGAAAGTGTATTTTATTTTGTAACAACCACACTAACATGAGTTATGATTATGTTTCTCTGAATCTATATTAATATAACATTCCTGGTCACCAACATTTATATTTTCAATTGGATCCTTATTATTCATCTTGATTTTATTTTTATCCTTATTGGAATCAGATATAACAGAAATGTTTTCAGGCTCAAAATAATTTTCAACATCTAACTTCCCAATTTATTTGTCATAGGTACATACATTACATTTCCAATTTTCCTTTTTTAGAGATAATTCATGATTTCTTCTTAACCTCTGATGTTATCCTTTGTTGATCCTTCTTAGGTTTCTCCTTACAATAAATTTCAACAAATTTAGAGATTGATTTTTTTTAAACTTGTGCCTTTTAGAGCATATTTAGAATGTTTTTGTTGGAAAAGTTCAAACCCATATTATTTTTCCTTCAACATAACTTCCAGATGTTCATTTTGATTCTTTTAATAATCCAGAGATTTAATCAAATCATCAATCTCTTCCATAATCATTAAATTCTCATCAGGGACAAATACATGATTTTTGGTTGAATATTTTTCACTTTTCAACTCCCTCATCTCCTTTTCAAGTCTCCCAATATTCCCCACAAATGATTTCCATTTTCCTTTCAGTTGATATTAAAATTGAGTTTATTATTCTTGAGAACTTCTGATTTCAAATTTTTTCTTGTATATTTGTTGAATAAAATTATTCTCTCCATCAAAATAAATAGAATTTTCAGATTCAGATTGACTTTCTTCTTCTTCAGAACACCTATATTGACTACTAGAAATATATCCCTAATTAATTATTACAATAAACACAGTCTCTTCAAAACTATTTGTAAACTCAATACTATCATCATCCTAGAACAAATAGATTCTCCTTCTAGAAATAAAGAACATCTTATCTTCTCTATTATAATAAAAATTTTCATTATCACCCTTCTTTTCCATGATCTTTTGGAACATTATTCTTCTTCTTCACATTATTATTCCTCACATTATTCTTTATAATCTCTTCCAGATCCATTGTAAAATAAATTCCAAACAACTCCACATCCAATAAAAATTAGGGATGTTTCCCTTTATACGTTCTTGTACCTCTTTTCACATTTTCAGAAAACATGTATAAAATTTCATCAAGAATTTTACATACACCATTTTCAAATTCAGTGTCTTCAAAATCATATGCCTTAACAAACTTCTTAACATTTTCTTTCATGGTGGATTTGAAACATATTTGTCCATATGTTTTTCCATCCATAACAATTTCCTTTATCATATAATATATGATGAGATTACTATGTAAATCATCCAAAGATAATGTATTGATATCTTTTTCATTAATGAAGAAACTTAGGAATAAAAATTTTAGGAAGATTTCTCAAGATCATTTCAACAATAGTATAATCTTATAATATTTCACAAAGTCCTATGATAGTGAGAAATTTTTTTTCACCCTAGTAATGAAGTCACCAACAGATTCATACTCACCTATATTTATATCTTCATTCATCAATATCATGATTTGTAACATAGCTATTTTTACTTTTGTATTTCCTACATAAATGTTGTTTAGCTTATCCCAGACACCATTGGTAGTGGAAACTCCTTTTACTCCCAGAAACTCACTTAATTAAAGTGATGAGAGTAAATTATTCTTTGGTCTTTGATCATTATCATGGTTTTCCTTATCAAAATTTGTGAGAGGATCATTATCAATATGAGGAGGTAAACCATCGATAATAGTTATTGAATCATCGTACCTTATAGAAATAATATATAGAAGCATTATTCCTTTACATATATTCAATTTTGTATCATTTATGATCAAAATCCCTTTACAATTCACATTGATCAAATTATTCATCAAAAATTATTCTTTAAATCTTCAGAAAAATAATAAATGATGGGAACCTTCACCTATAATACCACTCATATGTGCCTAGATAGGATAGGTATATCACTGAGAAGTGGAGGGATGAATTATAGATATCATTTTATTTTGAGATTTTTTTTATGAAATATCTTTCACCACATAATAAGGATTTCTCTCCATACAAAAAACAAATCAAACACAAATCAATAGGAACACGAGTATTTACACAGTTCACTACTAAAAAAGAATATCCAAATATTTAGTATGTTATAGAAATAATCCAAAACTACAAAATCAATTAAAAAAATCCTTTTGTGAAATAAAATGAGTAATAAATAACCATACACTTGTGTAACACTATGTTAACAATCCTATAGTACATGTTCTCCTTCTAGAAAAAAAAATATGTAATGAAATTTTGTTTAAAAAAAAATTTATGATTCATATTTATCAACTATCAAAAACATAAACATTCAAATAAATTCTTCATTTTCATACCCAGAATCTGGTAAAAACATCTTGGACTTTGTAATAAAACTCATTTCAATTTCTTCGTCTAGTGTTCCTAGTCTAATTGCTTAATATGAAAAATATACCTCTATAATAATATGATTGAGAAAATTTTGAACACGTTCTTCTTCAATCCAAAAATCCCTATACAATAATCCTACCAAATATGATAACTAGATGAATATGATAAATAGATAATTAATATGATTAGCTGAATACATTTGAATATTATATATTGTTCTTTCTCTTATGTCTGAAATTATTTCTTCAAGAACAAAATATGGAAACCTCTCCTTCTCTCTATAATTTCCTCACTGCCCCTCCTTCTATCTACATATTAAAAACAACACTTCTATTAGAAATGTAAAATGTAATTTTCTCCATTCATACTCACCCCAAATATGTTTTAGGATGGATTCCTAAAAACATTCCTGCACAAAAAAATTTCCATAATTTGGATGTTTTCTTTATTTTTGGGTGCATCTTGACTTCATCAACATTTCTCAACTCTTATCGTTTCTTCTCGATCCTTCTCGTATCCTCTAAAAAACCACATATCTTATAACTTCTTTTAGAAATAGTTGTCTGATTCTGATTTTCTCAGTACTAACTTTTCATTACGATACTCAATACCAATTAACAAATGAAGAAATAATAGCCTTTTTGTTCTTATATGACTATATTCTGATTATTAATTTTTATTATTCATTTTTATTTCTAGATATATTTTCTTCATTTCTTTTCTTTTCAAAAAAATGATGTAAAGAAAACATAATATTTTAAATTCAATCTTCCTGTTTCCAACACCTTTGTATCTCCTTCAACTTCTATGAAAACTGATTTCAATTCTGATTATTATTTGTCTCATTATGATGAAGAGAAATGTAAATAAATAGAATATTCTTCATCTAGTGTCTTGAAGCATTTGAACTATGAAAATAATAATTCAACATTTTGAAAATGGTTGAATAAATTTTTGATTATACTCTGAATTTCTTCTTTATATTGGCCCCCACATACTTTTCTTTTTCCTTGCATTCTTCGGTCCCAATTTTTTTTCCTTAGATGATTATGATGATATACTATGTATGATGGATAGGTATCAACACCTTCATCTTAAGCAACTTCTTTCTCTTCTAAATATGATTGAAATGAATTTTCTATACAAACAATTTGTCCTCTGATGAATATGATGGTATACTGAATATGATGGATCTGTATTCAAGAACTTAATCTTTAGAATCATCCTTCATTCAAAAAATTATTTTTTTATCATGACTTCCTTCATGACTTTGAATATGTTGAAAATTTTCATTAGAATTGTATTACATACCAAGGAAAGTATTGTAACATCGATAACTTTCATTAAAAATATTTCATTCCTTTTCAACCAGAATATTATTTAAATTATTATGATTAGACTAGATACGATTGGAAGAATCTCTTTCACCCCCTTTATTTCATCAATCTTAAATAACTATTTCTATAGAAAACTAATTATTTATGAGAACTCCAAGATCAGCGATGCATCTTCACATTTGTAATGGAATGTTACTTTCTATTCCTCCGACATCATTCTTTCATTCCATCCATACCAACCATGTATAAATTTATGAATATGATTTTTGAGTTAGAATTCCTGAATATGATTTTTGATTTAGAATTCCTGAAAAGGATTTGTATATCAGAATTTGGGAATATGATTTCTACATCAGAATTTATGAATTTGTTATTTCTTAATCTATTGACTCATGCCGATGTCCTGGATCTGATGCTAAATATGATTCTCATCCTTACTATTTTTTATTAAATAGACAACATCACACACTATTCTTAAATATGAATTTAAATTACATTTTCAATATTCTTTCATACTTCCACATTATCAGTAGATTGACCTATTGACAACAAATAAAATAAAAACACAACTTGGGACTAAAAATCCATAAATAATAAGTATTGTAGCAAAATCATTATATATATATATAGAACAGAATTATTGAATCCAAATACACAAGAACATAATTACTCAACATTGGTTGTATCAATGATATATTCTTGAACTTGATCCATTTTCTTCTACAGAGGTATATTTCTTTGATTTGTTGGGAATTGTTTTGTGTAGTGTCCCATCTCCATGCAGTTGTAAAATGAAATATCATACCTTTTTTCCTTAGAATTGAATTATTTTTTATGGTTACCCTTATCTACACACTTATAACAAAATCTCAATCATTTTAAGCATTTCTCATGGTCATTACTTCCACAGTTATCACATGTTGGAAAATCCTTCAATCTCTTATTCCTACTATTCACCTTTTTTCAAGATTTTCTCTTATTCCTTTCCTACCCTCCAAATATATAATATATATATAAATCTTTCACCAAATGTGTAAAATAAGATAAATTGCCCTCGTATGATGCAATAATTTGGATTCTAGTTCCCTATGAAAGATTAGATTGTGATCATAAAAATGAAAACATTCTTACTCTTCTGATAATGTACATTAGTGAGGTTCACATTCCATTTGTTAGTATTTATTTCTGAATAAAAAAGTACACTATATTAGATCTTATTATTATGTAACAAAATGTATTATCCAAAAACTATTTAAATACATAACTTAAATTGAAACATTAAAGTGTATATAATTTCATAATCATAGACATTGTTTCTTTGGAATATTACACTATACGGATCTTCAACATCTATCATAGGTTCATATTATATAATCTATATTTACTTAAATCATATTCCCAAGGTTTCTACTAAAATTACTATGATACCAAATTTAATGACCCAAACACATGTAACTCGGATCTTGTGCCTTAATTTATATCATTAGAATATGATACATAAAATAACATCCTAATGGGCCAAATAGTTTAATAATCTTAGTAAAATAGATATATATTTTCAAATTACAATTTGGACCTAAAAATCAGAAAGTATTTTTTTAGAACACTATTTTTCCCCTAAGATTAACCTTGCTTATGAATCATAATAAACTTCTTGGTAACCAGTGGAAAATAAAACGTAAGTAAGGGATGAGCTCAATTACTTATTCAGGGTTAGGTACAGCAAAAGAATTTTGAATCAAGGAGCATAATTAACATGGAATGGAAATTAACAGGTCACAAATTCAATTTTTTCAATAAACGAAGAATAAAATTATTCCATCGACTTTATCAAAGTGAAAATACTCTTGACAATAATAAATAAATTATTAATTAAATGATTAATTATTATACATAATGTTTGTGGCACATGAACCACTACTGTTAAGACCATTCACAATAAAGTTTAATATTTATTGATAAAAACTAATTTAATTTGTCCATTTTATTGATCTCTTGGGACAACTGATTAATGAAGGGGATTTTATATACCCAGTCTCCACCTATTCATTCATGTCCAAATAATTAATTATATATTTAATAAAAAATTTAAATATATATTTTTAAATAAATGTATCCCATAACACTTTGAAAAATTTGAATCATAATCCCCATGAAGGAATAACATTTAAAAAACATATAATAACATTAGAATAAATAAATTCATGATATGATATGTCCATATAAGTTTATATAAATCTCATAAAAAAATGTTGTTGTGTAACATCAAAATATGCCTCAAGGAAAGGATATTGAGATGAAGTCCCTTACTAAGATCATATCGTTCATCAAATTAATCGATTATTTGTATTCAATATAAATCCACATAAAAAAAGTGGAAATAAAACATAACATAATAAAAATTAATTTCACACACAACCATAGAATGAAAAAGTAAATAAAATCAAATTTTAACCCAATAAATGAAAATTGATTTATGAAATATCTTACCACTTGTAATCAGTCGATTCATATTCCCCTTAAAAGTAATAATTATCTAATGAAACATCTAATACCATAAATATAATGATATTAAGGATATGATATATAAATGGGAAGTAAACATACACCAGACACAAGAAATAAGTGGTGAATAAGTCAATATCTCTCAAAATTAAATGTGATACAAGAAAATCCTTACCACGCACTTCCCATTAGTGTAGTGTCATTTAACATCATCTTGAATATAACCTCCTTGGAGAACCCCTTGAGGACATTTTATTTGTTATTTTGGAGAGACCATAAGAACATTGACATGGGGAGGGTGAGGATGAGAGGATTGGGTGGATATTTGAGTAGCTTCAGGGCTTTTGGGAAGAAATGGGGTGGTATTAATACATGAGGAGAGGTGGGTTAAAGTTATTAAAATAATGACTATTTTATATTTTCAGCCAACCACATAGAGGGGGAATTAATTTCCATGATTTTGGATGATAATTAATAATGTATAGGACTTTTAGGATCAATAAATATGATTAAAAACCATTAATGTTTATAATGATTAGTATTTTAATCCCTTACCTTCATAACATTAAAATGATTCATTTTTTACCAATACCGTGTTAAGTAATTTTTTTACCATGGTAACTATTTTTTATGCCTAAAAATAAAACTGGACATAAATAATAATTTGGTTCTTATATCTCCAAAAATGGAATCCATGTTACAAAATTAATTTTTCATAATGGGGAAATTATATTTAACATCAATCCCATAGAAACAATGAAAATGTGTGGTTATAATGTGAAAAGTTCTAATGTATGAAATGTTATTATATACCAATTCAATGTGAAATTGATTATAACGACAAAAATTATATTTATTGAGGTATAAATGATTAAATTCTACTATAAATAAACTTTTTAGAATAAATTAACTATACAATTAAATTATTATAAAAATCAGTAGTTAATTAAAATTCGATAGTTTTCACTTTTGTTTTTCAAAAAAATGAAACTTATCAAAAAAAAAATCCACCCAATGATAATTTTGATATCAATATTTCAAAAAAGAAATTTATCTTCAAAAATAAAACTTAATTTTTTTTCCAAAATTAGATTTAAAAATGGCGCGCCATTAAAAGGAGGTAATATTACCTGTTACAAAAATATAGCTTTTTATTCATAAAATTTTATTTATTATAATTTTATGCCTTTAAATCATATTGAATGAATTTTAAAAATATTGAGTAAATATATAACATAAAAAGTTCATTATTATATGTCACTAATGTTGATTAATTTAATTTAATAATATAAAATTACATTGTGGGTATAAAAATAGTTTTTTAAAACACTTGTTTTATGTTCAATTGGATTGTATTTTCATTTATAATTAATTGGAAATCAATGAATTCATTTTATAAACATGTGTAAACTATATTTTCAAAATTTAGTTAATATCCTTCATTCTTACAATTACAATTATTATTTGATAACTGTCCTAAATAATAACAATTTTTTATTTGTTTATTTCAGATCGGAGTTTTTTGTAATGTGAGGTATTGAACATAGTGTTCTTTTTAAATCATGGGGTTTCACGCATCATTGTTTTCAAAATTAGTTAAATTTATTTAAAAAATACATACCATAAAATATTTTGATGGTACATAAATGATGGTTAACTGATTTTATGTTATGGACATGATCGTCAGAGTTGATGCTGAGATCAGTGCTCCCACGATAGAGGAACATTCTCTCATGGTGTGGGTCTCCCATATCCTATATGCAGGTTGGTTAGGTACTCAAAATACATGTCAAGGAATAATAAATATATCCATAGAGTTGGCACTCTTCCATTATTTATCTCTTCGTGATGTATGCCCACCAGTTGAGTCGATAATTCATTGATTTAGTAATCATCTATTGAGGAATGGGTACGGTATTATATTCTAGTGAGGTTAGCATTGTGATAATATCATGAAGTTAATACTAGGAGTAGGAGATGTATAGAAACTCATCTTACTTATCTAGATATGAATATTGAGATCTACCCCACTCACTTCGTTCAGTTTCTTGTAGTAGAATACTCATTATTGGGTCTCTTCCCCAACTTGAAAGGTAGGGTGGGATGTATGTTTATTTCCATAATTTCCCTTTTGGTTTTTGGGGAATCCTAAGAGGTGTGTATACTCAAAAAAAACATTTTATTTTCCTACACATGTTGTATCTTATATTGATTTCAAATAGTTAGAAAATGACTTTTTCTAGCCAGATATTTTTGGAGAATAACAGTACTCAGTGACATTGATAATAGGAGTTAGTTGGTATTAGAGTGTGTTAATAGAACCCTCCTCTTTATCAGTTATTTGGCTGAGTCTGCAACTATTTTCATTTTAGTCATGTGTTTTTACACTATGATATTTTTAATTATTTTTTATTATTTCACTCTAGTTATTCATAGAGGATGGTAAATGAATTTATTCGTTTTGGTTTTTGAATAATTTTTCTTATCCTTTATGGATGCGACATACTTAGATGGGAGAGTCTATAAATATTCATTAGTGTAAGAAATCCTTATGGATGATATTCATAAATGACTATAGTGTCTAGGTCCTTACCCATTAGAGTTGGACATGGGGATTCACTCTTGTCTTAAAATATTCGTGAGAAGGGTCCTGATAGGTATGGTCATGATTTAGTAGTATTAGATAATTCTAGACACGGGATAGTGTTTGGAGTTAGATGTGTTTTGGGGACACATTTGGGATGATATAACAATGATTTTAAGGAAAATTCAATTTGTCATTCATGATAGGGATCCCAATGATGGCGTTGTGGCTTTATCCATGACATAGGACTACAAAAAACTTTTTTCATCTAAGAATATTGAAGCATCATCTTCTGAGAAACCAATGATAAATGAATCATATAGTAATGGGATATTGACTTACATTTCTATTTTTAGTTAGCTCCCTAGATAAGCTCTTATGATAATGGTATGTTTATTTATTTTCCAAGAAGCATCCATGCTGATATCCAAGTAGGATACTAAGACTGGTTCATGATGATGAAATGTTGATAGATAATGCTTCAATTCAGGGTCATTTCCATGTTGTAATCCATCCGACAGTGTATATTGAAATGCTACCACCTGATGAAAATCATATGGACCCACCTCCAACAGTTCTTATTTGTGTTTTTCATATTATTTACCATCAAATGCATCTTTTTTATTAGTAAAATTATGCACATAGGATATATTTATGTTATAAATTTCAATGAAATAGATCAATTATGTTTCATATCAATACAAAACTCGAAGAAGATGAGGAATGACTTGATTATGTTCTTTATTATCTAACTCAATTAGAAACTATCATATTATATGATTGTCGTGACAACTAGTGTTTCTCATGGTGAACTAGGGTGTTGGTGGGGTATGGTCCCCTAGACTCAAGAAGATAAGATGTTTTAAGGGATGAAACATCACAAAATATGTTGGTTAATGATAATGTATCTCCTAGAGGCAGTCCAGGAAGGCCCTTGGGATGTGGTACTAGAATGTGTTGGTGGTTCTAATGGAGGACGAGTTGGTGGTGGATGATTATGTTATAATGTAATTCCACTACAACCCCTAGGTGAACAATTCCAGGATGAGAGGGATGGTTTCTATGTATCTATAGAGGGAATATGATCAAGCTACACAAGATATGATTTGAAGTATGATATATGTATTCTCTAAAAATAAACACTACATATAGATATAATCTCGATACATTATTTCATTAACTTATCCATTGTTCAATAGTATGAGATTTTTATGGGGATTTTTGCCCACATGCTATGAATATAAATTCAATTGGTATGTGATTCCACTAATTAACACATATTCTTATAGTGTGGGAATAGGTACTTCAGAGAGAGCTTCATGTGTAACATATTTTTAGTTTTAATAATGTTTTTAACATAATTTTGGGAAGGATTAGCTATCCATTGAAAATTCCAAGATAGAAAGGAACAAAAATAGAGTTGGGTTCTCATTTAAGTATGGGATGGGTTTCCCCCTTATTGGAGTGAAATAATATCTCATGGAATGGGTGGGACTCAGAAGCAGTAAATAGAAACATATCTCCAATTACATATCCAGTTTGGTCCTTCATGTATAGCTCTCCTCAAATAATTGACATCCAATGGTAGTGGATGAGTACATATATGTCTTACCTGAGGTTGTCTTGAGGTTACCTCCATATAGAGGGATTTAATTTTGTTTTTTATGTTCCCAAAATGATAATTAATATTTATTTTATCATATCATATTTCACATGACGAGGTCTATAATCCTAGGGTGTAGTTAGAGGAACATTAGGATAAGTGCTTCATTTGACCTCGCATGTCCACATATCTGGTTTTAGTATTGTTCTATATGCAGGAATATGGATGATTGAAGCTATGTGTTGAGTATCATCACCAAAATAATTTAAATATTGAAAACTATTACCCCTTTCTCTTGAGAAATATCCTCTTCATCCATCTAAAATGCATGAGATGGTTCTTCAATATTAACCTTAGGTCTGATAACCACCAACCATGGGTTCCCTAGGATGGAATTATGGGGGTGGAATTATAATTTTTATATAGTAATTGAGTTCCAAGTGATTCCATTTGGTGATAATAATACATACATTGTCATCATGGGACTTATAAGCTAAATCATACTAGCTTTGCAAAATTATTTCAAGGTTTTCATTAATGATGACATTCTCATTTACCCACTATGAAAGGAGCACAAAGAGCACACAAGGATAGTCTTGGAATATTTTTTGGAGACAAATTTACATGGAAATCACTCTTTGTTCCATTTTTCAATTAGAAAGGTTCATTTTTCAAGGAATTTCATATCTAAAAATGGCTTAAATGCAGACCCAAAAACTATATAGTATGTTCTAGATTCGTACCCAATGTAGGAAATCTATAAAGTGTGTTTTTTGTGTTTGGATTGGTGGAAAGTGAGGGTTTTTGTATGGTTTTCAAGTATTTCATCCCCTTTTACATCATTTTAATGAAATGGTTAGTCGTTCTATAAGAGTAAGCATTTTTTGAAAGCCTTGGATGAGATAACGAAAAGGTTTTATATTGATCATATTTCGAGACTTCCAAAGGAAGGTGTTTAGTATATAGTGTTCTAATATGACTCTAGAGTTGGGATTATGTGTTTTTTTGAAATACATTCTATTTGTGATATATTATGGGTCTTGGTAGTTGAGACCCCGTGTGTTGAACTATTAAAACTATGACACTGAGGTGAAAGTGGTGGTATCTAACCCAAACATGTGGATTCATTATTTTAGTAACAAATAGTTTTTCGTTTACTTAGACAAAATGTTCCTTGGGCATGTCTTCCAAGTCATATAACTCAACCAATGAAAGGTTAATTTTACGGTTCTCTTGAAGGACTATAAAATCCAGATAACATATACTCAGGGAAAGGGAAATTTGAGTTCATATTCCCCTAGTAGGAAATTACATTCTCTCTTAGTGGAAGTGGTTTTGTAGAAGTTTGCAACATTACAACTAGACCTGGTAGAGTAGAGAGGCTCAGATAACCTTTAATCAATAGATGTGACATCACTAGTTCTCCCGTTTGTGATAGTGTAATAGTTTTAACACATATATTTGGAAGTTATATGAGATTATATATACTCAAGAGTTTAACCAGATAAATTTTATGATGGTGGGGATCATGTCATCCTTTAGAAATTATGGATAGTGGTTCTAGTGAAATTACAAATAGATCAATGGAGGGTGTTTTATTCCCAACTTGGTAGTACATTTTAGAGGGTGAATATGTACAAATACCATTAATAAATGTTATTTTGGGAAGGTATGTGAAATAGTGTTGTTATTTTTATTTATTTGAGCCTCACTTATTAATTGGTGAAGGTATAAAATTTGGTTCCCCGGGGTTTGAATATACCTCCAGATATTGTAATGTTTAAGTGGATTTCATATCATTGGATATTGTGATGGGAAATCCACAAAATGTGTGATCCCAGGACATAATATGGATGATTTTTTATTATCTTATTGTGATCTATCACATCCATTAAATCTAGGATGAATTGTAAAATGTAGATTTTGGGTTTCTTGTACATTTAAAAGATCAACTGGAATATTCTGAGAGCTATCTTGTTGGCCTTTGGATAGATTTGTTAGGTTCACCTATCTTTAGTTGGGTTCACATATAACAATATTTTTCACTCTAATCTAAGAATTATAACATTTAAATATCATTATAGAAGACCATTTCGGTAACCCATACATAGAATAAAAATAAGAGAGTCATAACCTATGGGGTCAGTGCTAATGCATGCAATGATAGAGAAATTTTAGGTTACCCATGAGTGGATGAATAATTCTTAGAGTAGACCAAAATATTCTATAGTCTAGTAACATAGGAAGTAGGTTATTGATTTGGGAGGCTGTGTTTCTTGATTATATCTCTTTGATGAGTTTTGATGTGGTTTTATCGAGGTAGAAATATATCTCAAAGGTTGATCGGGCCATTATAGACACTATGCGGGGTTGGAAAAGTTTTATAGTGCTTTAAATTACCCCATAGTTGAATATAATACATGATGTCATCAAGGATAATACTCTCACATTTTTAAGTAGGGGTTTTTTTAGGGGGGAAACCCTAAATGTTGGGAGAATATAAAAATTATAATTTTCATTACTATAATCACTGAATTTTTTATATAATATTATATATTTTTATGGATATATCCTCGTATTAAGGGTTCCCCTGGACCCTTGTATTGATATAATAAAATTACGACATTTATTAAACTACACATGAATATCTTTTTGGGATTATTGGAATTCCCACAGATCATGGTCCTAGATGGAAAAATATAAGACCCCCATTCAGTTTCAAATGTGGTTACTAACATGCACATGATATTAGTTGTGTACACAGTAGGATTTAGGATGATGTAGAATCTGGGTTGGTTAATTATATAAATTAAATTAATTAAATTATACAATTGGTTTAATTTCCTAACATATAGATTTATTCATATTTAATATATTTTATAACTAATATATAGTGTTAGCAACATGACCCTGAGATATTTATAGGTGTATATCATTATCACAAGGAAATAACCTTCAATATCTAATCCAAATAGTATCCTGTTTCAGAAATTGGATTCCATAGATCATGCCATTTATGACAGGATTCTCTGATTTTACTAATTGAAATGAAACACAATCATTTTCATTTAAAAAATGTTCCAATTTTTAGGTTTAGATTTCCCATTTCTTGATTTACACCCAATTATTATAGCGAACTATGATTCTCAAACATATAAATTACATAAGTTTTTTAAAATATTTAATACATTACATAAACACATAACAGAATACTGTATTAGTTTAGTGTATTTAGAAACATGGAAACATAAAAAATAGTACATAAGTGAGATTAATTATATAACACTTGGTTCTCTATGAGTAGGACCCTTCTTAGAAACATCATATATAATACATATCTTTATAACCTGAGGAAATGAATCTTTGGAAAGAGTGAGCTCAGATGCTGAGTAAGGGTAGACACAGAAGGTTTGTAATAATAATGATGATCATAAGGATTTGTATAACATTATGATAACATTATAAGATATTACCCTACATATCAAATATCATAATCAAGATTCATGTCTTATATATTAATAGTTTATAATACATTAATAAAAATGGAATCATGGGAATAATCAATGAAACAAGAACATAACAATAAAACATGGAATTGTGGATGATAAATAAACATATAAAATTATTTACATAGTAGTCAAGGATTAATTTTAATGCTATATTAGTTAAATTATATCACTCCATAAACTATATTAGTATTCATGGTTCACTCCCATGACCATATTTGTGAACAAAATCATTTATTGAACCGGGTTCATTCCCTGTTCTAGCCATTACTATCCCATGAGATATAAAACATTACCCAATGAATTTCATGTAGATATAGATCTCACCCATCACATAATGAAGTCATATATACATGTTCCATAGTATAATAAAACATTCATCACGTCATTACCCATAAAAAGTGACGAGTTTCATTATTATCATATCATAAACCATGAAATTAAATGGGTATCATAAACATTTCATAACATCAATACCTAGGGAAAAGATACAAGATTCATAATAATTTCATCGTAGAAAATCCGTTGAATGTAAGAGGTTTTGTGTAATCATTTTATCATTTTATATCCCTTTTAAGAGAATGTGTTTCCAAAACGTCATGCCACCAAAACATAAATCATTCAAGAGAGAATATGAATGGTATTCCTAGATTATTTCCCCAGTAAGTAATAGATAACACCCAATGATGTCAGATTTTATGTTAAATAATTTTAATGGTATTTTAAAAACATTTCTCATGGAAATTATCGATTTCACTATGTAAAACACTTTTTAAATCATTAAACATTTTGAAAAATAGTTTATTTGAAAATAACCATGATAATATAAAAAGAATTATTTAAAAAAAATTCTAAACACTTTTTAAAACATAATTTTTTTAAAAATACTTTTCCTTGAATAATGTGTTAATATATTGTTTAATTTTTTTTGAAAACATTTTCAGAAGACATGGTTTTTGAATAAAATAGATTTTCAACTAAAAAGTGAAATATTGTCAGATTTTCTGAAAAACATATTCAGAATTATATTTTTTAACAAAGAGTGGGAAAATGGTACCATTATATGAAGATATCATAAATAAAAATAATATAATAAAATTAATTATAATTATTAATAAGTGGATCATAATATTTCATAAATTCATGTATAATCATAATATATCTAATTAACAATGATATTGTAGTAATAAAGTCTCACCAATTTGGTAACATTGAATCATAACACCCATGAATGAAAAAAGAAAAATTTGGCTAAGAATGTAAATAAAATAAGTATATTTATGATATAACATGTCAAAGGGGTAGTATATACCACTCATAAAATAATATAGGTTAATAAAAAATCATACATATCAATGAAGGAAAATTGAGACAAAAATCCCCTTACTGCTATGGTAAAAATTTTGCCATAATTCCATGAAAGATAAATCCTAAAATGTATAACTAAATAAAAAATATTTTATGTAGGATAATAATAAATTATATTCATGGTCATTATATATACATATACCCCTCATAGAATAAATAGGTGTTGAATATAATATGTGTCTCACAAAAGTAAAAAGTGGGATGTAAATCCCTTTCCTTAAGTCGTGACTATATTCGTACTCATTAAAACATCATTTATAATAAATATAAGTTTATTATACATCAATAAATGATCTATGTTAATATATATATCAACATCTATTATTTTGTTATTACATTTTCTTTCTCGTTTATTAACGATTCCATGTTAATGTTACATTTCTTGTAATAACTACTTGGTTTTTTCAAAGATGTTTTAATTTGTCACATTTTTGGTCCCTATACATTAATAATTATTTCATTATATCCAAAATTATATATATGACATAACTATAATACAGTTTTAGTATATATTTTATTATAATAATCTATAAATGATAGATGTAAGAAAATAAATGCATTGTTCATAGAGATGGTAGACCATACATACACATGAACATTGTTTTTATTTTTTAGTAGGATTAAAATAAATAAAGTTATATGAAATATTATAAATATAGAATAATTATTATATCATATATATTAAATATTTTTATTAAAATTATCTTCAATACATTCCATGTAAATTATGAATGAATCACATTGCTTTGCGAGACGCTACTCCACCATACACACAAACAACGTTATCTTATACACATAAAAATGGAAATAATTAAGGAATGTATGATATAAAAGCTATAAAATCATAATAAACTCATAAATATAAAAAATATCATGTATAAACTATAAAAAATCATTATTACCAACCATTAAATGTGGTTATGGATAGAAAAATGACATTACTCTGCAAGACAGTAGTCCATCGTATAGACAAACGAACATTGTGTATCCCATTAGATGTAAGTCTGTAAAAGATTAGTTATTACCATTAATATAATAAAATATTATTATATTGGAGACACATATGTTATTATATAATCATTATATAATAATAATTTAAGGGGTGTATAAGGATATAAAACAAAAATGTGTGTTGATGAGCATTACTTCTTCTTTGGGTAAATCCATTCAGTTTTCACCAAAGGACGTCCCTTGTATGAATTAGTACTAATGTGTGGAATACATGTAGAGAGGATGGATGTTAGGTTTTGATTTGGGTAGGTTTTTTAAGAGAAAAATGGTATATTTTGTGGTATTCTAAAAAGGAGGTGAGTGGAAAACTAGTAACTTCCAAAAAGGTAAACACTATAGGGAGTTATACATTACATCATGTTATTCCAATAAAATAATAATTTTTTGAACATATTTAAAAATATATAAATATTTCCTTCCAATTATTTTTTGTACAAGTGTAGTTTCATTTTTAGACATTATGTTTTTGTTTCACCACAAAGTATTCTTGTTTTCACATTATCGTTATAATTAATATTGATTGATTTAACAAATAACATTTGTAAAGAAATTAATTTTAACTTATTATAAATTATTTTTATTATAAATTATGGAATCCATTTCTTCAAAATATAATAAAAAAATTGGGATTAATTAATTTTAAATTAATCTCATAGACGGGATGGAACAATAGGGTTTTAATGTGAAGATTTTTAAGACTATGCATTATGTTCATATCCAATTTCAATGTGAAACTGATTCTAATGACTTAAATTGGATTTATTATTGTATTATTTAACATTGTATAATTTAAAATGAGTTTAAAATATTATGTAAATATGAAAATAAATTTTAGAAAAAGTTTTTTTCAATTAAAATTCAGTATTTTTCACTATTTATCAAAAAATAAAGTATTGTAGAAAAATACAAAACATTCACCCTAAGATAATTTTGAAATTATGAATTCAGAAATAATGATTACATTATAAAAATAAATTTATAATTTATTCAAAAATTAATTTTATTATTTTTCAAAAAAAGGAATAAAAACATTTATGAGAAAATAGTATTTTTAAAACATAGAATGACTTTACCGAATATTATGAATTTTATTATATATATGTTTTATTTTTATAAAAACATTATAAATGATATTTTAAATGTATTTATTACTATTAATATTACAATATATAGTGGCTAGGTTATAACTATCTTGTTTAAATAATTATAATAATAAATTTTTTCTTTGTATAAACATTGTTTTGCGTGTAACACAAGCTATGCCAGGGTTGCATGTATTGAAATATTAACATGGTGGGGAACATGTCATCCTATAGAAATTATGGATAGTGGTTCTAGTGAAATTACAAATAGATCAATGCAGGGTGTTTTATTCCCAACTTGGTAGTACATTTTAGAGGGTGAATACGTACAAATACCATTAATAAATGTTATTTTGGGAAGGTATGTGACATAGTGTTGTTATATTTATTTACTTGATCCGCACTTATTAATTGGTGAAGGTATAAAATTTGGTTCCCCGGGGTTTGAATATACCTCCAGATATTGTAAAGTTTAAGTGGATTTCATATCATTGGATATTGTGATGGGAAATCCACAAAATGTGTGAGCCCATGACATAATATGGATGATTTTTTATTATCTTATTGTGATCTATCACATCCATTCAATCTAGGATGAATTGTAAAATGTAGATTTTGGGATGCTTGTACATTTAAAATATCAACTAGAATATTCTAAGAGCTATCTTGTTGGCCTTTGGATAGATTCGGTAGGTTCACCTATCTTTAGTTGGGTTCACATATAATAATATTTGTCACTCTAATCTAAGAATTCTACCATTTAAATATCTTTATATAAGACCATTCAGGTAAACCAAACATAGAATAAAAATAAGAGAGTCATAACCTATGGGGTCAGAGCTAGTGCATTCAATGATAGAGAAATTTTAGGTTACCCATGAGTGGATGAATATTTCTTAGAGTAGACCAAAATATTCTATAGTCTAGTAACATAGGAAGTAGGTTATTGATTTGGGACGCTGTGTTTCTTGATTCTATCTCTTTGATGAGTTTTGATGAGGTTTTATAGAGGTAGAAATATATCTCAAAGGTTGATCGGGCCATTATATAAACTATGCGGGGTTGGAAAATTTTTAGAGTGCTTTAAATTACCCCCATAGTTGAATATAATACACGACGTCATCAAGGATAATACTCTCACCTTTTTAAGTAGGGGTTTTTTTAGGGGGAAAACCCTAAATGTAGGGAGAATTTAAAAATTATAATTTTCATTACTATAATCACTGAATTTTTAACATAATATTATAGATTTTTATGGATATATCCTTGTATTAAGGGTTTCCCAGGACCCTTCTATTCATATAATAAAATTATGACATTTATTAAACTACACATGAATATATTTTTGGGATTATTGGAATTCCCACAGATCATGGTCCTGGATGGAAAAATCTAATACCCCCATTCAGTTTCAAATGTGGTTACTAACATGCACATGATATTAGATTTTTACATAGTAGGTTTTAGGTTGATGTAGAATCTGGGTTGGTTAATTATATAAATTAAATTAATTAAGTTATATAATTGTTTTAATTTCCTAACATATAGATTTATTCATATTTAATATATTTTATAACTAATATATACTTTTATCAATATGACCCTGAGATATTTATAGGTATATATCATCATCACAAGGAAATAACCTTCAATATCTAATCGAAATAGTATCATGTTTCAGAAATTGGATTCCATTGATCATGCCATTGATGACAGGATTCTCTGATTTCACTAATTGAAATGAAACACAAAAATTTTTATTTAAAAAATGATCCAATTTTTAGGTTTAGATTTCCCATTTATTGATTTACACCCAATTATTAGAGCGAACTATGATTCTCAAACATATAAATTACATAAGTTTTTTAAAATATTTAATACATTACATAAACACATAATAGAATACTGTATTAGTTTAGTGTATTTAGAAACATGGAAACATAAAAAATAGTACATAAGTGAGCTTAATTATATAACACTAAGTTTTCTATGAGTAGAACCCTTCTTAGAAACATCATATATAATACATATCTTTATAACCTGAGGAAATGAATCTTCAGAAAGAGTGAGCTCAGATGTTGAGTAAGGGTAGACACAGAAGGTTTGTAATAATAATCATGATCATAAGGATTTTTATAACATTATAATAACATTATAAGATCATACCCTACATATCAAATATCATAATCAAGATTAATGTCTTATATATTAATAGTTTATAATACATTAATAGAAATGGAATCATGGGAATAATCAATGAAACAAGAACATAATAATAAAACATGGAATTGTGGATGATAAATAAACATATAAAATTATTTACATAGTAGTCAAGGCTTAATTTTAATGCTATTTTAGTAAAATTGTTTCACTCCATAAACTATATTAGTATTCATGGTTCACTCGCAAGACCGTATTTGTGAACAAAATCATTTATTGAACCGGGTTCATTCCCTGTTCTAGCCATTACTATCCCATGAGATATAAATCTTTACCCAATGAATTTCATGTAGATATAGATCTCACCCATCACATAATGAAATCATATATACATGTTCCATAGTATAATAAAACATTCATCACATCATTACCCATAAAAAGTGACGTGTTTCATTATTATCATATCATAACCCATGAAATGAAATGGGTATCATAAACCTTTCATAACATCAATACCTATGGAAAAGATACAAGATTCATAATAATTTCATCGTAGAATATCCGTTGAATGTAAGAGGTTTTGTGTAATCATTTTATCATTTTATATCCCTTTTAGGAGAATGAGTTTCCAAAACGTCATGCCACCAAAACATAAATCATTCAAGAGAGAATATGAATGGTATTCCTAGATTATTTCCCCAGTAAGTAATAGATAACACCCAATGATGTAAAATTTTCTGTTAAATAATTGTAATTGTATTTTAAAAACATTTCTCATGGAAATTATCGATTTCACTATGTAAAACACTTTTTAAATCATTAAACATTTTGAAAAACAGTTTATTTGGAAATAACCCTGAAAATTTGAAAAGAATTATTTGAAAACCATTCTAAACACTTTTTAAAACATAATTTTTTAAA
This sequence comes from Viscum album, assembly GCA_963277665.1. Classification (NCBI taxonomy): domain Eukaryota; kingdom Viridiplantae; phylum Streptophyta; class Magnoliopsida; order Santalales; family Viscaceae; genus Viscum; species Viscum album. The sequence continues at coordinate 550,732,477 of OY728121.1, forward strand.
AAATTATTTTCCTTGAATAATGTGTTAATATATTGTTTAATTTTTTTTGAAAAAATTTTCAGAAGACATGGTTTTTTAATAAAATAGATTTTCAACTAAAAGGAGAAATATTGTCAGATTTTATGAAAAACATATTCAGAATTATATTTTGTAACAAAGAGTTGGAAAATGGTACCATTATATGAAGATATCATAAATAAAATTAATATAATAAAATTAATTATAATTATTAATAGTTGGATCATAATATTTCATAAATTGATGTATAATCATAATATATCTAATTAATAATGATATTGTAGTAATAAAGTCTCACCAATTTGGTAACATAGAATCATAACACCCATGAATGAAAAAAGATAAATTTGGCTCAAAATATAAATAAAATAAGTATATTTATGATATAACATGTCAAAGGGGTAGTATATACCACACATAAAATAATATAGGTTAATAACATATCATACGTATCAAAGAAGGAAAATTGAGACAAATATCCCCTTACTGCTATGGTAAATTTTTTTCCATAATTCCATGAAAGATAAATCCTAAAATGTATAAGAAAATAAAAAATATTTTATGTAGGATAATAATAAATTATATTCATGGTCATTATATACCCATGTACCCCTCATAGAATAAATAGGTGGTGAATATAATACGTTTCTCACAAAAGTAAAAAGTGGGATGTAAATCCCTTTCCTTAAGTCGTGACTATCGTCGTACTCATTAAAACATCATTTATAATAAATATAAGTTTATTATACAGCTATAAATGAACTATGTTATTATATATATCAACATCTATTATTTTATTATTACATTTTCTTTCCCGTTTATTAACGATTCCATGTTAATGTTACATTTCTTGTAATAACTTCTTTGTTTTTTCATAGATGTTTTAATTTGTCATATTTTTGGTCCCTATACATTAATAACTATTTCATTATATCCAAAATTATATATATGACATAACTATAATACGGTTTTAGTATATATTTTATTATAATAATCTATAAATGATAGATGTAAGAAAATAAATGCATTGTTCATAGAGATGGTAGACCATACATACACATGAACATTGTTTTCATTTTTTAGTAGGATTAAAATAAATAAAGTTATATGAAATATTATAAATATAGAATAATTATTATATCATATATATTAAATATTTTTATTAAAATTATCTTCAATACATTCCATGTAAATCATGAATGAATCACATTGCTTTGCGAGACGCTACTCCACTATACACACAAACAACGTTATCTTATACCCAAAAAAATGGAAATAATGAAGGAATGTGTGATATAAAAACTATAAAATCATAATAAACTCATAAATATAATAAATATCATGTATAAACTATAAAAATTCATTATTACCAACCATTAAAGGTGGTTATGGATAGAAAAAGTATATCAGTCTGCAAGACAGTAGTCCACCGTATAGACAAATGAACTTTGTGTATCACATTAGATGGAAGTATGTTAAAGATTAGTTATTACCATTAATATAATAAAATATAATTATATTGGAGACACATATGTTATTATATAATCATTATATAATAATAATTAAATGGGTGTATAAGGAAATAAAACAAAAATGTGTGTTGATGAACATTACTTCTTCTTTGGGTAAAACCATTTAGTTTTCACCAAAGGACATCCCATGTATGAATTAGTACTAATGTGAGGAATAAAAGTAGAGAGGATGGATGTTAGGTTTTGATTTGGGTAGGTTTTTTAAGAGAAAAATGGTATATTTTTTGGTATTTTAAAAAGGAGGTGAGTGGAAAACTAGTAACTTCCAAAAAGGTAAACACTATTGGGAGTTACACCTTACATCATGTTATTCCAAAAAAATAATATTTTTTTGAACATATTTAAAAATGTATAAATATTTCCATCCAATTATTTTTTGTACATGTGTAGTTTCATTTTTGGACATTATGTTTTTGTTTCACCACCAAGTAATCTTGTTTTCACATTATCGTTATAATTAATATTGATTGATTTAACCAATAATATTTGTAAAGAAATTAATTTTAACTTATTATAAATTATTTTTATAGTAAAATATGGAATCCATTTCTTCAAAATATAATAAAAAAATTGGGAGTAATTAATTTTAAATTAATCTCATAGACGGGATGGAACAATAGGGTTTTAATGTGAAGATTTTTAAGACTATGCATTATGTTCATATCCAATTTCAATGTGAAACTGATTCTAACGACATAAATTGGATTTATTGTTGTATTATTTAACATAGTATAATTTAAAATGAGTTTAAAATATTATTTAAATATGAAAATAAATTTTACAAAAACATTTTTTTCAATTAAAATTCAGTATTTTTCACTATTTATCAAAAAATGATGTACTCTAGAAAATACAAAACATTCACCCTAAGATAATTTTGAAATTATGAATTCAGAAATAATGATTACATTATAAAAATAAATTTATAATTTATTCAAAAATTAATTTTATTATTTTTTTAAAAAAGGCATAAAAACATTTATGAGAAAATAGTATTTTTAAAACATAGAAATACTTTACCGAATATTATGAATTTTAGTATATATATGTTTTATTATTATAAAACCATTATAAATGATATTTTAAATATATTTATTACTATTAATATTATAATCTATAGTGGCTAGGTTATAACTATCTTGTTTAAATAACAATAATAATAAATTTTTTCTTTGTATAAACATTGTGTTGCGTGTAACACAAGCTATGCCAGGGTTGCATGTATTGAAATATTAACATGGTGATTCAATTAATGAAATATTAATTTTCTGTTGAATGAAATTAATGACATCAATTAAAAATAATATATTTGAAAAAATTGTGTTCATAAAAACTCATATCGTCATAATTACTCATGCATTTGAGCATGGATTTTATATTTTTTTCTTCCCATAATTAGTCTTCTTATTCCAATTTCTATAAAAATTAAATTACAACAATTTTACAATTAATTATTCATTTATTTATAATACATTTTTCCCTTTTTTTACAATTTCAAGTAGTTTTTGGATTCTCCATAAACACCAATACACTTACTATTCAAATATTTCATTCCATTTACAATTATTCAAGTTCATCACTGCCTTATAGAAGGTTATCTATTTTCTTGTAGATCTCTATTTAATTTCTATAAAACCATAGAATAATGATTATTTTTTAATAATGTAAATGAAAACAATTAAATATATATTAATGAAAAAAAATTAATGATGAAGATGAATATGTTGGCGGTCACTCAAAAAGCATCAAATTCATGATGGAAGATAAGGGGGTCCACAACAATCATTTTTTATAACTAGAGTAGTACAGATAATACATAATTAGAGAATATTTATTCAATATATGGGACATGAATAAAGAATAAAATCATACATGTAGTGTGGTCAACAGATGCATGGTGATCTAGGAAGAAGAAATCATTATCTGTGTAATTTCAGACTGCTTCATTTGTGTTTTAGACAAGAAAAAAACATGTAGTCTTCATATGATATAGCTAAGGATGCATGGAAGTGTAACATATCACACGAAATGTCTTCATTAACAAATTCAAGGTTGACATATTGGGTAATCCATTCCATGTACATTTTGTACACCCCTAAGAACCTGAGTGTTCATTCATTATTTATCCGTGAATGGTCACACCATGTAATAAGATGTACATATCTTGTTATGATACCCCAAAAATCAAGCAATATATTTATTTTTTCAATTTAATAATTTTAAATATATATAATACTATTTTTGGATCTAGGAACTGATACAAAATCTGATTATGAGGATTGGAAAGCTTAGAAATTATTTATTAAAAATATTAAACATTTTATAATCATGCATGCACAGTTTTCAGGAAATAGTGTAATAACCCAAAAAGAGGAATAATAAGTGAAATAAGAGACCAAAATTAAGTCAATAATGTGGGTTTTACCATATTTTCAACATAATATTTATCGGTATCAAAAGTTTTGTTGAAGTGATGTTTCAGGTGAAAATAAAAAATTATAAAAAATTGTTTATTTAGTTTATTATATTTTTACGCAATAACCTAATTAAAATATATAAATAATTTTTTATGGTAAATTCCCATTGAAATATTGATAATCTAATAAATTGACAGAGTACTTTGGAGGATGGATTCATGAATGAAAATGATATATTGAGGATTAATCTCTCCAATGGAAATCGAGGACCTCACCAACAATGATGATGAATATTCATTCTTCCTTAGTGATCGATCCAAATCATGGATGATCATTGTTTTCTAGGGTTAATTTCCCTATTTTATTATCCAATAAAAAATGTGAATCGAATTAACTAAAAATCAATTCATGGGTCGATTGTGTTGTAGGTATTTTTTAATTTAACATGGCTTGGGGGAATCATTATTTATTAATTATTTTGGATATTGATTCAGTCTTATAATTTCAAAAAATTGAGTCCAGCCCAAAAAATGACTAAGGGTCATTCCACATTTTTTATGGGTTCTTTTCTTCTATGTTTCTTCACACTTTCAAGACTCTTATTTTTAACAGATAATGGTTAGGGAAATACCCATTAATATATAGTTTCATGACTATACTTATGTGAAATGTATTGATATCTTGGATATGGTTCATGATTGAGGGTGTGATCAAGATGTAATGATGGATGATTATTGGAAGTGTATTAGTTTGGAAAAATTATTTTCATTCATCCCAGTTTGACACACAGGACAAAGGTGTAGTGTGACGGTGGTGATTTATGATAGGATTCAATGGATAAATTTCGCAATGCGGTGAAAGAAAGACTAGTTAACCACAACTACATATAATTAGGGCTTAATTCATGATAAAAAATCATAAGGTGCGTAGAAGAATTGTGGGATTTTGCAAAAATCCTAATTTACACAGTGGGTACCCTAAAGAACACATGTTGTGTGGGGACTTGGCTATTACACTAGGGTTTACATATGAAGAAAACAATCACACACCATGTGATACATGTTACCTGACTATAATCCTATTCTTGAGGATTAATGAGTATCCTGAAGGATAAATGTGCATTGACACTTCCTGGAACATGTGCATGGGTTGAGTATCCAAGAAAAAACAAGTTCTCGGTCATGAACTAATACATGGGAATGTCCATAGTACACTATCATGGACCGAAGTGCACATACACGACCATATGTACATGGGACAGGGTTTGTCGTATGCTGAGTTTCCTCCTTGAATCGACATACTATGTAGTCTTCAAATAAAAACCTTGTTAATGGAGGTTTATATATTGTGTGATGTAGTTAGACATGGGAAGACCCCCCCAGGTTGGTGAGACACACCGTGTAACCCATGTACATGTCATTTATTTCTTATAATGATGTGTGAGGACCTCCATATATTTATTATCATACATTTTCTATTTAAGGTTATCCCGTGGTCTATCCCTACAATGTTATAACGGGGGATTTAATTCTTGGCATAAAAGTGTTATACCCTATATGATTCTATTTTATATAGAGTTTGATATATCCCTCCGTGATTCCTTGGGTGGGATCCTATATCATATCCATCCTTTGTGGATTTCATGGTATCTTTATAACCACAATGAATATGGAATTGATCCACTATCTAGAAAATTTATCGAGTAGTGTTGGTGGAATTCCCCAGTTGAACATGGTGTTATCCCCTCTCTAAATATTGTGTTCTTTAAATATCCAAAAAGAACATATTGGTGTGGCTAGAAGATCACATCATCTTGGAAGATTATAATTAGTGAAATAATTTCTCATGGATATATTACTCCTAAATAATCATTTCCTCGAATACTCAAGAATAATCCTATGGCTATATGTATTTGTTGAGACATATTGATGTTGTTTGACTGTTCAAATTAAATCTAGATGTTTTTTATTATCCTTTTTGTCTCAAATATTGATTTAGAAATCTATTTATTGATGATGTGACTACTCTTAATTCTTTATCTTTGGATTTTATGGTGGTTCCTACAAGGTATTGTTATACTCGCCCATTTATGTGATCCATACACACATGTCATGTCTTATTCCGACAACATGTCATTTGTTGATATCCTAGGATAACTCAGAGCATTCTATGATTGGTTTTTTTCTACATATACCGAGGATAATATTAGTGATTTATTTTATATTATTCCAATCATTATATGTTGGTTAAAACTATTTTTGTTTTTTGGGGAGTTGTATTTGGTCACTTTATCTCTTTTAGTTCATTTTTTGTATGCTGGTTATGGGATATAGTTATATTAATTCATAGTTATCAGTTGTAATTAACATTCAACATTGTATGGGCTTGTAGATGTGTGTTTTCATATAGGTACATGGTATAATTAGTCACATTTGTGGGATATTACTACTCAGAACTAGTCACCTATCCCCGACCAATTATAGGCTGGCATAGGGATGTTACTACCACCGTATCACCATCCATATGGTCCCTAGTGGGCCAGGTCATGATAGAGTGTTCTTATAGAATGGTTCTACATTAGGATCTGATTATAGATATTTTATAGTCATTTGATTGGTTTTTTATGTATATAAATTTTAATAAAGAGTATTGAGTTCAGTTTTTAGGCCTAGGACTATAGTGTTAATGCAACAACTGATGTATCCATTCACCAGGATTTAAAAAACAAATATGTTAACTTTGTAAATATAGACACTAGTAGAAGGTAAAAACAATAGTCCATATATCATATAAGACTTTTTGTGGTTTCTATGTCCTTCAGGGTTTGTATTTATAGATATAATCAATGAATGTGGGGAATATTTTTTACTTTAGGATGTTTCCATGAAGAAAGATATCTAGGATTCTGTAGTGTGATCATGAAGATAATATAATACTGGATGAGGCATCACTACAAGGGCCTTTACAAGAGGTATTGTCTCTGAGTTGGTATCTAGTTATACAACAAACAGTTGAGCTGTGGATTGAGAGGGAATCACCAATTGATTATGTGTGTAGGTTGAGCACACTCTAATAGTTTTATAGGTTACCAACTCTAAGGTTTCTATGTCAGATAGAGCCCAAGGAATCTCAGGACTATCTATAGGAAGTCACCCATGTTTTCTTCCTTTTAAGGACACCATCAGATTTGATCGTAGTCCCTATATGATTTTTCTTTAGTGATTCATTGGGATATGGTGGGGTCTAGTGTCTTAGTCCAATGATAATAAAGATATATATTACTCGTATTTCATGAATTTATTAAAGGAATAGTTATATCTAGTCACATTAAAATAAATGTAAATTTAGGAATTCTCTAGTTTGATTAGGGATGGATTACCATTCCAGAGTATTCAATGAGGCTTACTAAACTTTATCGATACTCAATGGATATGGTGAAAGATCCTTTATTCTATGTATGTTCTTTTTAGTGGGGATTATACCTAGATATACATGTTGTATTATATATATTTTCATTCCAACCTATACTATAGTTCTAGAGAGGCCCTTATTAGTAGAGGGGTTACTAAGAAATTAGATTCAGACAGTGTGTGCTGGTAGTGGACACACAGGTGTTGAGTCCTTGGTATATGGTAAATTATTGTGTTCCCATGGATTAAGAAATAATATAAATTTCAGGGGACGATCCTAGTATATCTTATCCAGGTTTTAGGGATCCCATTATTGATATAATTATCCTAGATAGAGGTGGTTCTTATCTTGAGATGTCTTGAGACATCTTCCTCAATATTTTTTGACCCACAGGGAGAAGTTTCATGGACCTTCCAGATAGAGGTAGTGGAAGGAACAAGTTGGTACACAGGGCGATGGATGTGGAATAGGGGAAGGTAGAGTAGTGTATGGGTGAAGGAAAATTGGATTATTACCACCACAACCCCCATATTTTTCATACCATACTTCAAGTGATGATGTTCAGGGGAGAGGAAATATATGGGTAGTGGAGGAATGTGACCTTGAGGCTCCCAGGATGATTAGTGGTTTGATTTTTTCCTTCACTACACTAGTAGAAGTACTGGTATACATATGAGTGATAAAAACTTTTCATTATACTTATCTATTTTGATACATATATATTTTGGTAAATCCATTGGGTCTAACCTTATTCTTAGAGACTCCTACCATAGGTGACACAGTGATCACAAACATATTCTGACTGTTTGACAAGACGCTTTGATGTAAGAGGTTCTTTTAGGATATCATTTTAGTATTTATGAGTCCTTATTAAATCATCATAGGTATGGACTACTAGTACATTTTTATTAACATATTGATGGTTTCAGTTGGATTATGTTTTTGTCGGAAGTTACGGATTGAGGTTTTACTTCTTGGGTGAGAAAGAATACTAGGAAGAATTGGATGGGCTTAATAATATGATGATACAACTGATTACTCACCAGTTGGATATTATTACAATTTTGGTGTTGTATTCTATAGTATTTTAGTTTTCGGTGGTGGTGGGGGTGTATGAGGATTTCATTCTTAAAGAAGTACCAGGATAACCTCCCCACTGAGAGATAAATTTCTACATTTACATGAATGAAGGGAAAAACCCAATATCTATTCCATCATATTGGATTGGTAGCAATGTTATTCAAGAGTTGAGGGTGTAGTTGGATTGATTGATGTGGAAGAGATTCAGGAGACCCATTGTTTCCCCTTTGGTATTCCCAGTGTTTTATATAAAAAATATAGATGGGAGCATGAGTTTATGTATGGATTATCAGCTCCAAACCCATGTGACAATGAATAATATGTATCCAGTATTGAGTATCTATTAACTCTTTGATTTGTTCAGAGGGGTGTGATGTTTTTAAAATATTGACCATAGATCAATCTACCACCCATTTAAAGTATATGATGAGGATATAACAAATATGGCATTCTGATGATGATGTGGTTATTATGAGTACATGTGGATGCCTTTTGGCGTGATGAATTCCCAAATTGTGTTCATGGAACTCCTAAAAAAGATCATTCAACCTATCTTAGAACATATTGTTGTGGTCTCAATTGATTATATCACATTTTAATGGACATCTAAGGAGGTGCACATGAGACGCTTGAGGATAGTCCTAGAAAAAATATGAGAGGATAAGATTCATGGGAAAATCTTGAAGGGTCAGTTCTAAATTTATGAGTCCCACATTTTATGACTTTTCTTATCATATGATAGTGTATAAGTGGTCTCAGAACTGGTTGGGGTAGTTTTATATTGATATCCCCCCTAGAGTGTGACAGATGTGTGAATCTTACTAGGGTTTGATGGATACTATAGGATATTTGTGTGCAATATATCGAAGATATTTTCCATTCTAACTACTTGTATATTGAAAGGGAATCAATTCCTGTGGATGGGGAGGTTCAAAAAGACCTTTCAGAATTTTTGGTAAATACTGAAGAGAAAAAACATCTTCATTTTGATATAAGAGTGTGCAGAGTATGTGGTGTTCTTAGATTCCATGGGGACATGAATTGTTTATTTTCTGATGTAGAGGAATGTTAATATCACCTATGGGTATCATAAGTTGACACCACATGAGTAGAATTGCATAAACCATGATTATGATTTTTTGGAGGTATTATTCAATTTAAATTCATGGAGAAACTAGCATATGGGTGAGAAGATTATCATTTACTATAACAGTAAGAGTCTCAATTATATCTTATCTTTTATGGATCTTAACATGAGGTAGAGTCAATGGATAGTGTTCATATAGGAATATTACTTAGTGATAGTCTTTGCTCCCAATATGGGAAATATAATGGTTGAATGACCATGTATGATATCATGTTGATATTTTTTGAATGATACTTTAGGGTATTTAGCCTTAGTTTAGTTGTCCTTAGTGGACATAGATGGTGAAACATATCTATAGTTAACGAATATTCGCTAATTTCCTCTATAGTGTGTCATAGTGTCTCTACAAAGGGATTCTAACAGTGAGACCTTACATGATCTAATATCTAGAGAGCTTTCTATTTATGGATTTTATGATAGTGGGGAGACTGTTGTCCTTTTGATAGGATAGATGATGGTACTATTGGATTTACATGAGGTGTATTTAAGGGAGATTCATACATTGCCTTTATCAAAACATCAAGTGTGAAAATGAGGTACTATGACCTCTGAACATAGTTCTAGTGGCTAGGAATAAAGAATCTCGTAGAAAGTTTTTCTACAGAGGCCTCAATTTTCAGTAGGTGAGGACTGAACAACATGTTCTAGAGGGTTTAGCTCAACCCTATGAGGTTCTATGGTATAAAAGGGATTTGAAATATATGAAATTAATGATATTAATACCATATATTTTTATAGGACACAATTCCATCTAGTTGATTGTAGATCCACTCACCATGTCATCACACAACCTAACTATCCAAGACTGGAGTTCAGCCGAGAGATCCAGATTCCATTACATACCGAAGATAGTCTGGCTCCACGATGTTCTGTCGAAAATCATTTTAGCCTATGAATCATGATTCATGTCATGATTATACCGAGGATTATAATACTCCATTGTGACTAATTTTTATTTTAACTATGATATTGACCCCTATATTGATGGCCAGATTAAATAAACCACTCCTGTTCTGGAGGACATGTTAAAGGATTTCATGTTGGATATTAGTTGCAACTCGGTGGATCAACTACAATTATTTTATTTTCATATAAAATAATATTATTTGAGTTTCATTGTCCATTTCCAGATTCTATGTAGGGTTGGTGTGTTGGTGTACCACATGACCCTACTTATTTAGTTAGACTTGGTACACTATGACTTCCACATGGTTCATTTGAGAAGGTATGTGTACAAAACATGATATCATATTGAATGGGATGAGAAAAACATTGAGGATGTATCTAAGTTTGAAGATTAGCTGATGAATTTCTATGATCTACCTGAGATGATCATCCATGAGTGATTGATTCCCTTAGTGCATGTTTTATGTTTGTTATAGAATCTTTTAGAGAGCACCTAGGAGCTGGAGACCCAGTTTTCAGACAAATATAAAAATATTTTGAATAGTATTTTCTCTCTTATAGGGATGAAAATACCTAAGGTAGAGAAAAATAAATGTCTCTATTTATCCCATGAATTTCTTTAGAATATATATAATAATATTATCAGATCAAGTCAGTAAGGTAGTTTATGATTATGAGACCTAGTGAGCATGAAAATTATTTAATAAATATATTATTATCACACACAAACAAACACTATTTTTTCCGGAAATATTTTAACAACTACAAAAAGGGACTATAAACCAAAATAAGAGACTTCTATTGAGTCTGGAATTTGGGTTTAACCATAGGTGTGACATAATATTTTTAATAATTAGGGGTTTTGTTAAAGTGTTTCAATGAGTGAAAATAATAAAAAAATTAAAATACTCATTTGTTTTATTATTATTTGACAAAGTTAACTAATTAACTTAGATAATTATGCTATTATGTAACATTAAAATGGTTATGCACAAAAATTTGAAAAATGATACAGAACATTAGAGGAAGGCTTGACGAATGAAGACGACAAATTCAATGATCATTCCCACCAACAATATTCGTGGATTTTACCCCCAATGAAGATAAAAATTATTTCTTCATTAATGATCGATCCAACTAATTATAAGGAATTGTTTTTTGTGATTTATTTCCTCGTTTTTTATCCCATGATTTACATGAATCAAATCAACTAAATGATTGATTCATGAGTCATTCATGTTGTGTGTGAGAGTTATTTTACATGGTATTCATGGAATCATCATTTATTATTTCTTATAGGATGTTCAATAATTGTTCAAATGAAAATGAATCGAGTCCAACAAAAATAATGATCGAGGGTTGTTCCTTATTTGTGATTTTTTTTATTTCTCCCATGTTTCATTGCATGTTCATCACTAACATTTTATTTGGATGGAGATTGATGAATAATAATTAATCAATCACTATGTAACTATTATTTCTCACAATGGATTGATACTATAGGATAAGTTCATTATTGAGTGTGTGATCGAGTTGTGATGTCAATGGAAAATAATAGGTGGATCAGATCAAAACCTTGATTCTTGTTCTTCTGAGTTTGTTGTGCACGATGATGTTGTAGTGTGATGGTGGTGACTTATGAGTGGATTTGATAGCTATATTATAAAGAGTGGTGATGATAGGGAATTTCATGCATGTATCCACATTTTTAGTTTATGATTCACAACGTCGGAGGTGGAATCAGTTGATGTATAGAAGGACCATGGGATTATAGAAAGTCCTTCATTACATGGTGTGTACCCCAAAGAAAACATGATGTGTGGAGCCCTGGATGTGTTGTTAGGCTTTATGTGTAATAAAAAAATATCACAGTCATGTGACACATTTTTGGTATCTCAATGTGTATCCTAGGGGATACTAAGGCATGGACATGGCCAAACACATGCGTATGAGTAGAATACACTGGCACGACCTAGTTCTTAGACAAAAAATAGTACATGAACATGACCATAGTACATGGGCACAACCCAAAGTCTACGTGCACTTCAATATATATAGGGGAAAAAGATGGTGTCATGTTATGTGCTAGACCAAACTCAATGTTCCATGTTCCCCCTCAATGAAATTTCATGTATATGGATGTTTACATGATGTGTGATATTGTGAGAAACTAAAAAACCCCCAGTAAGGTTAGACATGCCATGTACCCATAGTACACACCATTTACTTCTTATAGGTTAGTGTGAGACCCTATTTCACTTCATATTAGACCAGGTATAGTTAATTATGACCCCATAGAGAACTATATGAGGGAACATTTTGGAATTATGTTCTCGAAATAGGATTCTAATCACTTCTACATTACCTATCGCAAATACAGTTCGGAATATCCCTTTATGTGGCCTAAGGTGGGATCTTGTAACTTTTACTTTCTAGGTAGGATTTTTTGTATCGATGTGACCACCATGTATTGGGAATCAGCCCCCTATCAAGATGATTTATCTTGTAGGGTTGGTGGAGTCCCCCAACAGACCTAGGTGTGATCTGTTATATGGAAAGCATGATCATTGGATACCCAGTGAGCACATATTGGAAAGACTATATGAGCATGACATATACAACAAGCTCCATTAGTGAGAGAATGTATAAAGGATGGATCCTTCTTAGATTAGAATTACATTTAATCCTCACGTAGAATCCCATGGTTGGACGTATAGGTTGAAAACTCTTGAGGCTAGTTATTCGCTATGAGTATACCTAGTTATTTTTTATTATCGTTAAGTTTCAAATCTTGATTTAAATAACTATGTATTGATTATATGACTAATCATTACGCTTTATGTTTGGTATTTTTGGGGTGTCTAATCAGGTATTATGATACTTATCCCTATGTGGTATCTTCCCAATGATTTCATTTCATATGAAGATAACATGCCATTTGACGGTGCCCTAATAGGACTAGGAGTAAGAGATGCTTATTGATGGGAAATAAATAATGAGGTTCATACCAATGTTTCATTTGATAGAATTCCCCTCCTTTTGAATATGTTTGACTCTTTTGTAGTTTTGGGGGGACTTGTATTTGGCCACTTTATGACTTTTTGTACTTTTATTATAGTCAATTTGTGGGATATAGATATATTCAGTCATTTATATCATTTTTTACTATACATTTAGCACTTTTTGGGCTTGGAGATGTTTGTGTCCATATAGGTACATAAGATAATTCCTCTAATGTGTGGGATACTGAAATACCCCAGGTTTAAATGTAAATTTCATGTTGTGTCAATGTTCCAAAATGTAATAAAATACATACACTTCTAAACATAGAGATATATGTAGTAAGAACTTTATTTATACAAAGACCATAATAACTCCTTGAATCCCAAAAACTAACCCATTAAACCCACTGCTATCGATAATAAAACAATTGGAATTCCTCGGAGAAACACAATGATGTCGATTGGGTGGTTCTTATCTTTTGTATGTGAAAGAAACACAAATGTTATAACAAGAACTATCGCAATGAAACTAAGAATAAGTGGAACATATAAAAAAATTTCTGAAAAGCTATGGTGTGAGTGTCATGGTATTATTTTTCTATGTATTTGAACAGCCCTTAGACAATGATATTTATAATGTTTTTATGTGACCGTTATAAAAGAAAAAAATATGTTTGAAATTTTAAATTAAAAGTTAAAAACGATATTTAATATATAAATAATTAAATAATTAAATATGCATATATAGAAACATTGTCAAATTTAATATTATTATGCAATAAACAATGTTTTAATAATTTATTAAAACAAATTAATTTTTGGAATTTATGAAAATATTACTATTACAAAATAATCTATTAAAATTAATATATTATGATGAGAATTATTTAAAAATATGATTGTTACGATCTAACTTTTCTATTGAATGTAAATAGGAATACAATATATGAAATAATTGAGAGTTAAAATAAAAAATTGGAAACCAATTAATGAGGGTTACGACTTCCAAAATAGACCACATCGTCCGTCTTGTTCGGTGTATCCTCATATCCATATCCCACCAAACATTTCATTCCTCCTTCAAGACGTCGGTATCGTTTGGGGATCTTCTTTATACCATGAACCGTTGATATCATTAACAAACCATATTTCCCACTCTGGTCAGATTAGATCTCAACCGTGGATTTCCATTCCTTTAAAAACCTTTTCACCATCTTCTACCAGATCGAAACTAGGACAACTCTTTGACACTAGATTTCTTCTAGGGTGAATGTGGTGGTGTCTCACTCACCCATGGTGCATTCCCTTAAATTATTGGGTTGAATAAAATGGTTTGAATGATAAAAAACATTAAAACACTAACAAAATTAGCAATGACGTGATCTTACTGATTAATGAAACTTATCTCAAAAACCCATTTTCCAGCATTAATTTTTAACAATACCTACTTTTTGTATATAAATGTCTTATACCTAAAAAAAGAGAGAACTCCTTTCATAAAAACACAAACCTTGCCAGCACCATTGAGATCCTTGTCATTCGATAAACAAAATTTTAAGGGAAATTACTATATTTTTATTTGATATTTCAGCTTACCTTTTAATCAAATGTTATTGGTTTTTTTCCATTTTAAATTATAATTTTATTTTCACGATCAAACAAAATTTTTGATATACCTTTTTCTATTTATTTTCATGTAATAATATTTACTGTTTGATACATGATTTTATTACGGTTATTCGTATATTTATATCGATAAATAAGAAAAGGCTTTTTCATTTTTAATTTTCATTGGTGTAACAAATTTTTAAATAAATTTCAATCATTTACTTAAAAAAAATATGGGTTTGAAATACGACAATCATAAGATTATAAAATTTTGATCTTATGTAGAACACTATTATTTTATATAGTTTTTATTAAGTCATTGTTATCATTTTATATGCATCAGTTTCATTTGCACACATGTATGTTAGTATCATTATGAGTTATGGCCATATCTTATAACATGTGAAAAATCACGCACGTGTTACTATTTATATGAATGTAAAATGCTTAAACGTTCTTCTTTTAAATCCGTTGGAAAGAATTATGAATGAAAATTAGCTTTCATATTAGGCAAAGACATGACGACGTGGGGTTTTGATTATATGAAAATGGTGTATTTCTTTGTGCAAGTATATATATATATATATATATATATATGTAATAGAATATTTTCATATCTTTGAAGAAAGTACACCCCAGTAAAATGTATATGTATATAAGGAATGCTAATACAAAAATGTATTATAAAAACCGGTACTCGAACTTGGTAAATATGATAGGGAAGTAGATAGTGAATCCATCCCTCAACTGGGTAGGCCCAAGACAACCTTCAAAGTTACGAGGGACCTTATTTGTTTTGTTTTAAGGGATTTATTAATAACATTAACCGAATCAATTGATTATTTTAAAAGCGTTTTCAAAATATAATTAATTTTCAAAGCATTATAGTATTTTTGTAATGGTTGTTTTACAAATGTAATTCTAATTGAAAATTCCAAATGGATTTTCAAAGGGATATTTCTGTTGATATTTATTAATGGCTTTCATAACTCCTTACTGGGTGATTGAACACTCACCCTTGTATTTTAAAAAGATTTTTCACCGGTATCTTTGGATATTATCATAGATGTCGTCGCTTTTAAAGTTAAATGTGCACAGATGCGTAGAGTACAATTTTAATTTTTTATCTCTTATATATGTAAGGTTTTTTCTAATCCTCCAAAACCTAGACTGGTAAAAGGTTATCCTTTTTTTAAATTGTTGTGAAATCATTCAGTTTTTTTAACAAAACAAACATTATTACATAACATTTTCAAGAACAATGTCCGAAAGATCAGGCTCGGGGAGTTATATTTGGTATTAGAGGCATGTTCTAGATAACTCTGGATAGTTAGAACCCTTATATAGATTTAGTATCCTTTCTAAGTCAACATTCTTCATTTTAATTTTCAGATAGAAGGAAGGAAACCCCAAACAAGCCTCTTAGGCCTTTCGGATTAATTACATGCTATGATCATGGAAAAATCATGAAAAGAAGAATATCATCCTTACGAAGCCATTAAGATTTCTTCTAAAAGATATTACAAAGTGTCAAGTATGCCTGATGTACTTCATTTTCATCACAGTTTGGGTTTTATCTACGAAGACATCAAACAGATTCAACGTCACTTCTATAGACGCCAAGGGGCATATTCCAAAGGACTTTTTTGGTTTTTTACCCTGTTTGAGCAGCTAAAATCAATCATAGTTTTTTATAGCACAGTAGAAGAAGGAAATATTCCCGTAGCATATATGTGTCATCTTTTAAGATTTTTCTCTACTGGAATAATTTATGATGACTTTGAAACATTCGAATACGAATCCCTAATACATTCTTATAGGAATAAAATTCAAGATGAACTTCTCAAATACTATATTGATTATCAGTCCATGAGTATTTTCATATGATGCCTATATCCATACAACCATTTTTTCCCAATTTGTGTTTGGGAAAAGAAGGTGGAAGATTTTGAAGCCACTTTGAACATTAATCTCATATGAAGAAATGGTAATCATGGAGGAAAACTATATAGACCATGGGGACACCATGTGAGAATCAGAATAGATGGAAATTAGAAGTAATAAGTGTAAATTAATAGAGAGGGTGCAATTAAATTAGGTGGGGGAGAATGTAACACCCCAGGATTAAAAGTAAATTTTATGTTTTGCCAATGTTCCAAAATGTAATAAAACACATAATCTTATGAACACATAGATATTTGTAGTAAGAAATTTTTTTATACATAGACCATAATAAATCCTTGAAACCCAAAAACTAATCCATTAAACCCACTACTATCGATAATAAAACAATTTGAATTCCTTGGAGACACACAATGATGTCGATCATGTAGTTCTTATCTTTTGGATCTGATATTAACACAAAAGTTCTAGCATTTACTATAACAATGAAACTAAGAATAAGAGGAACATATAAAACCATTTATGAATTTATGTGGCATGAGTGTTGTGGTATTATTTTTCTGTGTGTTTGAACGGCCCTTAGAAAATTATATTTATAAAGTTTTTATCTCACCGTTATAAGAGAAAACTATCCATTAGAACTTTTAAATTAAAATTTTAAAATGAATGTTGATATATAAATAAATAATTAATTAAATATACATATATAGAAAGATTATTAATTTGAATATTATTTTGAAATAAACAAAGTTTTAATAAATTATTAAAACAAATATATTTTTAGAATTTATGTAAATATTACTATTATGATCTATTCTATTAAAATTAAGATATTATGATGGGAATTATATAAAAATATGATTGTTTCCATCTAACGTTCCTATTAAATGAAAATAGGAATAAAATATATCAAATAATTTAGATTTAAATAAAATATTGGAAACCAATCAATGAGGGTTGCGACTTCCAATATAGACCATGCCGTCCGTCTTTCTTAGTGCATCCACATTTCTATATCCCGCCGAACATGACACTCCTCCTTCAAGCCATCGATCTAATTTTGGGATCTTCCATATACCATGAATCGTTGATATCATTATCGGACTAGATTTCCCACTCCAGTCAGATTGAATCTCAACTATGGATTTCCATTCCATCTAAAACCTTTTCACCATCTTCTACTTGGTCGAAACGAAGACAACTATTTGACAAAAACTTTCTTCTATGGTGAAGGTGGGGGTGTCTCACTCACCCATAGACCATTCCCTTAAATTCGTAGCTTGAAAAAACCTTTTTTAATGGTAAAAAACTTTTAAATACCAACAAAACCTACAATGATGTGATCTTAGAGATTAAAGAAACTTATCTCAAAAACCCATCATCCGGAATTAATTTTTAACAATACCTCCTTTGCGTATGTAAAGGTATTATACCTATAAAAATATAGATCTCCTTTCATAAACACACAAACCATTCCAGCACCGTTGAGAGACTTTCTGTTTGACAAAACAAATTTCAATGGAAATTACTTTATTATTATATGATATTCCACCTTACCTTTTAATGAAATGATATTTGTGTTTTTTAAACCATTTAAAATTATAATTTTCTTTTCTCGATCAAACTTAGTTTCTGAGAGACCATTTCCTATATACTTTCAAGTAATAATATTTACTATTTGATGTATGATTTTATTATGGTTATTGTTATATTTATATCGATAAATAACAACTGGATATTTTAATTTTTTTATTTGCAATGGATTAATAAATTTTTAATGAAATTGAATTCATTTACTTAAAAAATTATGGGTTTGAAACCCTTCAATCATATGATTATAAATTTTTTCTCTAACATAGAACACCATTATTTTATGTAGTTTTAATTATGTCATTGTCATCATTTTATGTGCATCAGTTTTATTTACACGCATGTATGTCAGTATCATTATGAGTTATGGCCATATCTTATAAGATGTTACAAATAATGCACGTGTTACTATTTAAATGAATGTTAAATTCTTAAACGCTCTCCCTATAAATCCAATGGAAATGATTATGAATGACAATTGGCTTTCATATTAGGAAAAAAATGACGACGTGGGATTTTGATTATATCAAAATGGTGTATTTATTTGTGCAAGTATATATATATATATTTGTATTTGAATATTTTCATCTTTTTGAAGAAATAAGACCCCAGTAAAATATATATGTATATAAGGCATGCTAATACAAAAATGTAATATAAAAACCGGAACTCGAACTTTGTAAATACGATAGGGATGTGGATAGTGAATTCATCCCTCAAGGGGGTAGGCCCAAGACATCCTTAAAAGTTAAGAGTGACCTTAGTTGTTTTTATTTAAGTGCTTTCTTAATATATTCAACCGAATAATTGGATTATTTTACTAGCATTTTGGAAAAAAAATTAATTTTCAAAGAATTATAGTATTTTGTAAAACTTGTTTTACCAATGTAATTCTAACGGAATTTTGAAAATTCATTTTCAAATGGATATTTTTAATGATATTTATCAATGGGTTTCAAAACACCATACTGGGTGATTAAATGCTCACCCTTTTATATTAAAATTATTTTTCACAGGTATCTTAGGAGTTTATCATTGATGTCATCGCTTTTGTAGTTAAACGTGTGTGGAAGCATAGTGGATAGTTTTAATTTTTTAAATCTGAGATATGTAAGGTTTTGTATAGTCCTCCAAAACCTAGACCGGTAAAAGGTCCTCTTTTTTTTCAATGTATTGTGTAATCATCCAATTTATTTTATAAAAAATTCATTATTACACAGAATTTTCCAGCACCATGTCCGGAAGATCGGGCTCAGGGCGTTATAGATACGCCTACTCGGTGTTGGTCTCCACCCACTTGCCTATTGGAGGCAGGTGTGGGTTCATCATACTCATCTTATCACCTTCTAGGTGGGCCTTTGTGGGTCCAGTCGTGATAATAAAATCATTTTTTAAGAGCAACACACATGAGACCATAATCTTGGGACATCATGCCATGTGGATTTTACTAGATTCTATGTATATTATTTTTCATGAACCAATGGTAATAATGGTAATTTTGTAACATTGACATCACAATACACCCCATATACTCTAGGAAAAACACCATATTACATTCTTCAAAAGGTATATCACCCATATAACCTTTTTAGGGTCTCAAAATTAGTCTAATGAGTTATCCTTCTATTATATATTTTAGTATTAGATGTGATAGTGTCCATTGTTTCAACAATATAGATATAGATGATGATAACATGAGTGAGTTGTTATTACGTCCATTATGAATAGTCAATGTCAAGGATCGGATGTGATCAACTGAGTTGATATATGATGGTAGATCATTATCTCATGAAACATGTCTCTCAAATAATATGTGCATGTACCGTATCTACATGCAATATAGATCTGGGTGGGGGTCCTCTATCTATAATGTTGGTTCACCCCCATCATTGAGCTCTCGTAGGGAGTAGGGCTTCCACTATAGTCGATACTCTCTAGAATATTGCACCTTATAGTAAGGTAAAGGTCCTCTATAATATTATTTTGAGGTTAATGTTGTGCTACTATATTTTAAATGGAATTTAAACATGGATATATAAATATACTCATCATCATTATCGTTCTATGATGACCATGAACATATTCTATATATATATATACTTTTATAATCATATGAATTTGGGGGTTTATTTCCCCCTTTTTTGTATCAAGGATGAGAAGAAGTTTTATTACATTTTATTTCTTTTTTTTTGTTTTTAGTTATCATATCTGGGTTGTATATACTCACCCCTTCATTAATAATTCCCACACATGTCGCATCACATAAATATCATTGAAAATTAAAATATGACTGGTATATGATTATTATTATCATAATTTATTTATACAATTGGAAAATTATCCTAGGAGGTGATCAATATTAGAATTCATGAGTAGGACCTCCCTCTTAAACAATTTTTATGTTGGTACTACCTTTGATTCTGGTTGGTTTCGTAGTTTTTCCATTTCATAAATCGGATGTATTTGTATTGTTCCACTTTGGTTATTCTTATCGGATGTTACATTTATTATTTCCACACATATTATTATAATTATATTTCTCATGCATGGTTATAAGGTTAAAATTTGTGTGTGTGCATGTTCATTAGAAAAAACCTCCAATAAGAGTATTATGTTTATTTGGTTCTATTTTTTATCCACTAGCCTAATAGAAGTGGGATTTTGGTGTTACTCCCTGTTTATCACTGGACTGGTCAGGGCACCGGATGGTTAAGTAATGAAATATCTTATATAATTGAATCAAACAATTAAGGGTGTTATAAAAACCCTTCATACCTATATTAAATTAAATAATTCTATTATACCTAGGATTCCTTTCATGTAAATGATGATTTGCAATTTTATTTTCATTTATCATTTTCAAAATATTTTTTTGGTACCGATTTATAATGATTACATTATTTTTTGAAAATGCAATTCATAGAGTTTTTTTCATTTAGTTGTGAAGGATAGTTAAATTCCACTGCAAAAGGATATAATAAGGAAATTTCGTATTTAGAATATTCTGTTTAATTCCAAAAAATTTGGAAATATATAATGTTGTCAAATTAATTATGTACTTAACATTATCTAGAAAAATAATATTCAAAATTTATCATTTTGTCCTACTCTTATTGTCTGTGATGTATAATTTATAATAACTTACTTCACTCTGCGACATATTCCATATAATATCATTAAACAATTTAAATATTTTAATACATGTCTATTATAATGATTTTAATTATTACCTTATTATTTTGGTTATCAAATTTATATAATGACCCATAATGGTTAATTTAACGATTTTGGAATTCATTTTCTGACAGAATCAAGAAATAATGATCTTTTATCTTTTTCTATAACAATTTTCATAGTAATTGTTAATAGAAATGTAATTTTCATACAATGAATATAAAAGATATGGTCATCATCTAACTTTTTAAAATTTATTTTCTAGAAAAAATATTTTTTCATGATTAGTAACAAATAATATTATTCTATCTCACTTATCAACTGTGAAAAATATTTTCTTTAAAATATTTTATTACAAAATGATCTTAGTTAGAAGTTATAGACATTTTTTCCATATTGTTTTGTATATTATAGAGAATAAGTTCAATAATGAAAATAATTATGTTGTTCAACTTTTCTCAGATCTTCTATTTCTTTCTGAAACCAATAACCAATAGAACAATCATGAATTCTTCTGTGATAATATCATATATTGAAATACTCATTCTAATTAAATTAGTCATATTAAAAACATTATCATTATTTTAAAAAACTAGTTTACCATGGTAAATATCATACTTTTCACCCCAATCATAGAGTGGAGTAACAAATCAGTATTCTATAAGGGGGGATGTTGAGTCCATTTAAATTAAATTAGATGTGGTTCAGCATCATCTATAAATATACTATTTTAACTATTTATGTATAATTACAAAAAAAAATTAATTTATTTTGGAAATAATTCAATCACTTTATGAAAATATATATTTCCATTATTTTTGTGAAAACATCCCAATAGGATCCTTTATTGTAGAAAACTCCATATGTCACAATTGGAATGTTGTAATGTTTTTTATGTATAAATTTTCCAAAAACGGGGATAAACACCAAAAAGTATGGAAGATAGAAATTAGAACTGGATAACAAAACAGTTTTGGATCAACATGGTGTATGGAAAGATGTGATTATTCGTGTTGTATATTCCACACACCTTAATGAATTCAGAGTAGTTAATATGGATAAATATTAAACAAATATTCTTATTATTATAGGAATACTGTTACTAACATCCTAACATAAAATTATTAATTTCATAGATTATATAACTATTTTATTAGATTACAATTAAATAGAAATGATTAATATGAAGTCCGAAATTAAGGACATGAAAAAATATATTTAATGTAGATGATGTATTTCACTTTTCATCATTGTTTTTGGAAATTATATATCATTTTGATTAATCATGTAACATATATCAAATTATATACATTCTAAAATTATTTTTAATGAATAATTTAAATTACTAATGTTATAGAGTAATCAATCAAACTTTGTTGTAAAATTTAGATTTGTAGTAGGGGATATGTATAAGATGGTTTTTAATGATATTTTTAGATTAATAATAGTGAATACCAAATAGATAGGATCATAAATTTGTGTGATAATATTTACTCCTAATAAAAGGAATTATTTTCTAAAAGCCTTTACATGAATGGTATAATTACTATTTTATTTCAAGCTTATTATTTTAGTGTAGTAATTATGGAAAAGGAAAATAATTTTCTTAATTAATATAAATATTTATTGTGATGTTTTTCATTACATTAATAATTATTATTAAAAACAAATGAAAGGAAAAAAATTGATCACAAATAAATTTAAAATCAGAACCCTGAAATTTAGTGTTAATTGATAGAAATTAATGCTTCATGGTTTTGAGTATTGTTAGTGGATCAAACAACTAAATGTAAATTTCAAATTAATTTTTTAATTAACAATCTATTAATTTTTCTAAAAATTTATTTTCAACATAATGAAATTAAAACAATTTCTCATTTAAATAATGTTTTTGATGTGGAATATATTGAATAACCTAATTTGGAAGTAAATTTTTTTTGACATATATTTTAGTGTTATCCCCAACACCCACCCTTAATAGACCATGTATTAGAGACCAAAACTGAGTGTTTGAAAATGAATATATAGGATGTGTTAAACTCATAATCTCAAGAATAAATAGAAAAAATCACCAATAAACTATATAGTGGATGTGATAACTAATAAAAAAATCATGTGAATATCATAACTAAAAATGTCCTCTAAAATGATATCTATACAATGATCAACTAATATGATGTTGACTCTATGAATGAAAATCATGATATCTACATGCTAGTAATTTATTACCTAATGAAATACAAGATCATATATATATCTAATAAATATTAAAAGTTATTAAAATACATGTATTTATAGAAGTATCCTTCCAAACGCTTCTTAGGAAAATGTGAAATATTATTAATAATTACATTATGAATAAATAGAATATTCATTTCATCTCTATTCCTTCAAAACTAATAACCTTTCTACAAAATGATCAACCACCAAGTATATAATCCATGTGTAATAACATTATATCTTTGATCATATATTTCAAGGGAATATCACAACCACTTCCACATTATTGTAGTCACCATATCACATAATGGAAATATTTCATTGATATCTCATCCCCTCCAGATCAATTTAACCAATTATACCACAAGCAATCATATTCCACCACATACCATATTCCAAAACCATATTATCGAAAAAACAACACAATGATATTACACCACATCAAATCCTCATCATAATATAATGTCATAAACATCAATTACCACAACATCATTCTATCCACATTACACACATTCCCCCACCACATGTCCACATTACAATCGCATCATGGTAAATCTATCCTCAATACAGTATTATATTTGATTTCAAATAAATTTAATCTAAACAATGTAATAATGATATAAAATAGTATTTATTAGTTTCCTGGTAATTTATATGATAAATATAATTTAAAACACTCCATACACAAGACCTTATAAGGTCATCATTGGGGTTACCCGAATTAAGTGGTGACACTTAATAAATAACACAGAAAAGAAAATAATCAAAAAATTAAGGAGAATCCCTATATATTTTTTGAATTTCAATTTCAATTTATTAATACTGATAAATTGTTAATGATATACAAACCAATCAAAATTTCACCTAAAACCATAGAAATAACTACCACAATAGAAATTAATGATGTAAAAATCCCATTATAGTAATAAAATTATCATAAATTAATTTTTTATAACATTAAAATAAAATCACATATGTACCATTATAAGATAAATCATATTAATTTAATTTAATACATTTTTCCACTAAAAATATTTAACAACTTTAACATATTCATTTATAACCCCATTTCCTATTTTTTAACTAATCACTACTTTATTTATAAATTTCAAGCCCTCTATTAATTTCTTCAAATCAAAAAATTGTTTTATAATTCATTTGATTAAACAATATTAAATTATATTGTGAAATTAAAATACACCATGTAATTAACACTCCCTCTACCATGTCAATCATGATAATATTCATTTATAAAAACAAAAATATTTAATTCCAATACTTCCACATAATTATCCTCTTCTCACAGCAACTAGACATACCACCACCACAACTATAAAACACATGAGTCCCCCCAAAACCATAAACAAACACAATTCCTTACATTAGGACAATGCCCATTTAATTAATAACCATTTTAATGTATAAAATAACAGAAAATTACTTATAATTTTATAAAAAACCCTCTATTAAACATATATCCAAATTTATTCCACAATTTATGAATAACCAATATTAATATATATTTAATATTTAAATTTTACCATTTTCATTATCATATTTATGTATTTTAACATATCATGAGGGAGATGAAGAGAAAAAAATATCAAAAATCATTCATTTATTTATAACAAATAACACATTATTAAAAAGTGATCCATTGAAAATATCATGTAAATCACATAAATCAAATGAAAATCACATTTTAAAATTTGATTTTTCTTTATAAAATTATTTTGTAGTTATGAGAAATTATAAAAATATGATCATTGAGAAAATAGTCTTGATAATTTGAAACACACACACACACACAGATATATATATATTACTATAGATATTTTTTTAATACCAAAACATATCCAATGATTCATGGAATTGAATTAATGAATAAAGTTGAAATGATGATCATGTTCGAACTACTCACAGTGAAAACCCAAAAAACCAAACTAGATCAAACCCTCATAAAAAACTCATGTATGAAGTTACTAAAATCAATAATCCATACATTATGAAATTCATGAAGATATTATATTAAAAGAAATTATTAAATTGTGGGTATAATCTCAAACTGAATTTTATAATTTCAATTTCACCATGTTAAGGATCAAAAATCACAAAAGAATAACTAATAAGGTATCAAGATAATCCAAATGATGTATACACTTCAATGAAGATAAATGGAAGGGAATAAAATATGATAAATAAATTATATTTAAATTTATACTAAAAAATATTATGTTTTATTATAACCACAATGATCAAAACACAATGGTGGCACGTTTTAAAATCCATGTTTGAACATGACCAAATGGTTGTTTGGAATATTGTTTAATATTGATACATATAATTAATTTCGTTATAAAATAACATGATTCAATGTATAATTATTATACCCTCAATAATAATTTGAAATATAGTATAACTAGATAAAAACACAAAAACTCTCCTAAAATGACTACCGTGTAGCACAATCCCTACAACACAATGATCCCAAAAAAAGGATGAACCCTTGAATTTGAAAACCGCATTCGAAAAAATTATTATTATCACAATCGTACATTGTAAATTTTATTTTTCTAAAAATTTATAACATTAATTTTATCCATTTTGTAAATCATATAATTATGATGTAATATATATGTCCCTTCTATCCTGAATCATAAAAACACAACTGCTATTCCCCAACAATAATTCTCAATCCATAAAAAATTCACTACCCAAAACTATATACACCAAAAAATAAAAAACTAGTTTTTCATGAAAAGCAATATGGGAGTAGACCTTATTTATATCTCATAGTAAATGTTTCTAACTGATATGTTGGTTCTTAAATATACTCCTCCATTACCAATCACATCAAAACATTCCTGTCATACTCTAAATACCATGAAAAAGAAATTATTGTTCCTTTAATGTTTGGAACATTTGATTACATGCCTCTTAATATATTCGTGTCCTCAAGATTTAAATGTCACCATCATTTAAAAAACAACTACAAAATTTAAAAATTTATTAGATATAACTTAAATAGAAACCCCTCCATTATAAAGTGTTCAACATAACACATGCATAAAATAAAATAAATCATACCAACACTAATAATGTATATCATTATCATTGTACAATTTTTTTCAAACATCTATTAATATTATGCACATATCTTTGATTCACATCCCTTTTACACTAATCCAAGATGTGATGCCTCTATAATACAAAATATTAAGTAATAGTTCACCGACAAAATAAACTTTAATAGAAAGAACAAATATCAACATTAAATTATTGGAATGTTTCATCTTCCTCAATATCTATCTCACCCTAAAAACTATAATCAGAGTTATCATGATGGTACAAAAGATGCTATGACAGTACGAAAATTGGCATAGAGCCAATATATCTATGGAAGAAGATCAAACTAATATTTCATCTCAACAACATGATCCAATATCTCAAAAGGTTAGAGGAATGATGTTAAAAATTAATTTACCTG
The DNA here is from genome assembly GCA_963277665.1 of Viscum album. Taxonomy (NCBI): domain Eukaryota; kingdom Viridiplantae; phylum Streptophyta; class Magnoliopsida; order Santalales; family Viscaceae; genus Viscum; species Viscum album. The sequence goes on from OY728121.1 coordinate 550,759,971, forward strand.
AACAAACATTTTCTAAATACATTGTTGAATAATTATAATGAACATATGATGTACAGATAAAAACGGTATAAGTATCCACCTATGAACATATAATACATTTGATGATCATTAGAAGATAATATCCTATCATAAATCACCAGATCCTTATTGATCATACTCTTTACTAAATCTTCTCTTATAATATCATACTCTCCATCCATAATAATTCAATGTAGATATCTATATGTTCGACCATGAACCTCTTATGATATAGTAATTCCAATGGATAAATGATAGATGTTATTATACTAAAATACCCCCATGAGAAATTGATTGTTCGATGAGATTCCAAATTAAAGAAAAAATACAGACAACATGTCTCCAAGTGATTTTATTATATACTCCATCATAACATTTATTATGGGACGAAAAGTTATGTCATTCCCTAGCTAAGAGGAGATAGAATAAAAAATTAATTCCAACACATATGATGTATAAAGAATATCACATCCATTGAAAATAATCATTGGTACTCCATCAAGTCAAACAATAACATTCATATTTAGTTTAACGAAATACTATAGTATGTTGAACTCGTTATCATCAAGGTTTTCATACAATTTTATAAACAAATACATTAATCCCAATATAAAATCATATATGCTCTATTATAAAAGTGAATTATGAAATGAATCCAATAAAATCTCATCCCACTACAACATAGGGACATCTAAAAACAATAGAAATACAATGACAGTAAATTTTATAAAGAAATTACCATTAGAATGAATAAAATTACTTATTAGTTAATATAGTCAAAGAAAACAAATGTTTAAATTTGGTTACTTTTCATCATTGTAAAACATATAATTTATTATTTAGAAGACCATAAAAATCATAATTATTTATAATATAGCCAGTGAATAGTTACCATTAAGATTATTTTATATTAAGTGCTATGATAATGTCTAATTGATGCAGATAGAGTGATGTCCTTGACCACACTGATCATAACCTATGAAGCCAATTTATCAGGGTTTTTGGGAGAGATGGAATTACTAGGATTGTCCCTTAACAACTCCATAACTGAGATTTAGCGAGTGAATCTTATGTGAAACTATTTATGGGACAAGTTCAAGTTATGAAGACCATAACCCAAACCATCATTACCAAACCTCCTAAAAAATCAATAGAATTTCACACCTTACACTAATGGAATATATTTGTGTAATAAGGGGTTATGTATCTAAAACATACTAATATGATTTTTTAATTTTATTTTTAATTAATTAAATATTATATTTATCCATTTTTATTATTAATCAAAAATTATTATATAATGAGTACGTTAACAATTATATTTTTTTATAATGAAATCAAAATTAAATTTTTTAAAAATATAGAGTATAAATTAAAACACATTTTCTCATAAATATATAATTTTTTGAAGTAAATATTGTTTTCAAAAAACTATTCCCATAAAATAGAATTCATTAAGATAGAAATGATTTAATAATTTAATGAAGTCTAATGTAATTTTAGAAGGTTCATATAGATGATAGTATCATAAAAAAGTATTTTCTAGTAAATATGGACTTTTATTTAATGTTATGAATTATAATATTTAGATAAATTAGTACGTCAAAATTATTCAATGGTAATTTTCCCATAATTTTTTAAGAATGACATATTTTTGTGTAAAAATTATATATATTATTAATATACATTATCTAATATTACATCATTATATACCAAATATGACTTAATAAATAATATAAATGGAATTAATGACCCCAAATAAATTTACAATTTATAATAACGTGATTTTGTAATTATTTGATTATATACCGTCAAAAAACATTGTATAGAAATTAATTAATAATTTACATCTATTTTTTCTATAATAACCCAACCAAACATCAACAATTATTCACAAAAACCCCAGGGAGAAAGATGTTCCTCTACTCAACCCTATCTATATCACCCCCAATGTGTTCCCAAACTCTTAAGAAGCTTCTGATAAGCCATTAAAAGATCCCTATCATGGAAAAAAGTTCTCCTCTACTATGTTATCCATGTATATTTTTTCTACTGTAACTTTTTAATTCCAATTGTCCATTTTACCATGTATTTCTACACATTAGATTAAAGTCAATATATCTCATAGGTATTGAGAGACGACCTTTATCTCTCATTGAACCCCTCTATGATCCTTTATATAGACCTGTCATGCTATGAAAATTATCATAATATTTTCCATGAAAATAGTTTGGTGGGAATACCCATACCAATTTACACTCAATGGTGTTCACTTAGATACACATATACTTCATTGAGTGGGGAATTCCAATTAAGTAACTCATAGGCCTTAGCCATGAGATAAAATTCAATATCCCATATTTTCCTAGTACGCATGTTATTATGTTTTAGTAATCCTTTTGGGTTAGGAGGTATTTTCTTTGAGCCTTTTTCTTGAATGATTATGTGTTATAAAGGTAAAAAAGGGAGTGGGAGATTCTTTGGTTTCATAATTAATATATGTTGTAAATTCCAAATTTACAAACTAAATTAATTGAGTAGACCCAGTAAAAAAATACTTATTTTGAATTCTTCAGTATGACTATAAAAGAATAATTTACGAGGTTTATGAAAAATGTAATTATTGTATTTTTAATACTAGGAAATAGAATTTTTAATATATATGGGAATGAAGTGTTTTATGACATAAAATCCCAATTTACACCATAAATGTGTTTTGACAAGAATTTAAATCGTTTGTGTCATGTGTTCTGATAATGTCTCCCGTTTCTATTGATTACAAACCATCAAGTGAAAACTCACAAGAATACTCTCTAATCATGAAGAAAATTTTTTATTGGATCATATGGTTTCAGAAAAAGAGTTGATAGTTAGCCTTTTTTACATTATTCTTGTTTTAATGTTGTTTGTATTTACCAGGTGGTGAATCCTAGGTTATACTTCCGAAACTGGATTGGGGATGTGATATTCTTTTGAGTCTTTTATAGTTCATTATGAGATAAAGGAGGATCCTAGTCTCACCTTGTATTTTTTGATTTTCCTATGTCTACTCCACTTTCATGGTAGAGGGTCTAGAATAAATAATGGAAATATGTTTCAAATTACCTAAGTATGCCCAATAATTATGATCACACTGACATGAAATGAGTTTGACCTAAATATTTGGTTAATTTCATGTTTGATGAAATTTGTACATGAAGACCTCTAATGGATCAAATAAGATCCATTGGCATTGAGACTTGATTTATGGCCATCAAATCGGTGAGCCTACCATTGAATTTGTGATGAATAGGATGCCTTGTTTAATTTGAATTTTTCGTAACAAGGAAATTTTGGTCATTGGTAAATTTGAAGACATGTTTTGAAATGATTTGTGTGTGCCCATGTGCTTCACTAGAATAGAGTACTTTTCAACTAATTTTTAAATGGGTTTATAACTTTTTTTAATAAAAATAATAGGGTTCCAAATATTTTTTAAAAAGCATATAGAGATGTGTGAACCACGTTTATGCATTATCCCTCAAGAGGAAGTGTGAACAGGGTTCACACTTCTTGTGTAAATTTTCTAACTGAATCGTGAACCCCGTTCATACTTCCCCTAGAATTTTTATTTAAAAAATCATTATTTAGAAATGCTAATAAAATATAAATAATTATTAATTAAAACACCAAAATATTTATAAAATATCAATATATTTAAATAAATATTAATACATATTAATTAAATAATCCAAAAAATTAATAAAATATAGTCAAATAATAATAAATACCAAGAAAACATTTTTCCACGTTTATTAATATTAATTAAAAATCAATAAACCTTAAGTAAAAATTAATAAAAAAATTTATCAATATTGATAAATATCAATTAAATAATAATAAGTACTAAATTAATATTCATAAATTTTAATATTTTTTAACGGGATGAGGGTGAAACCCGCTAATTGAGAATATTAGTAATAATTAAATAGTAACGTATATAAGAAATTATTTATTAAATATTAGTTAATGTTAAATAATTATTCATAAATGTTAATAGTTATTAATAAATATTCACTAATAATAGATATCCTTTAAATAAAAATTCATAATTGTTAATAAATATTATTAAATATAAGAAAATATAAATATTTATTAATATTTATAACATTTAATAATATATAGAATTTTTTTGATATTTATGAAGATTTATTAATATTTAATTAATATTTATTCTTAAATAATGATATTACTACTATTTAATAATTAATTTAAGAATATTATTTATTATATTAATACATATTATTATAATCAATATTATTTCTAATAAATAAGAATCATAAATTAATTATTAAATTGTAATAATATTTATTCAATTCAAAATAATTAATGAAATTAATATTGAATAATGAATTTAATAATATTATTTTCTATATGGATATAGATAACAATACTTAGTATTAAAATGAATATAAAATATTAATTATTATTATTACCAATGCAATTATTAATATTAATGTTTCGTAGTTGTTGAATATTATTTGTATGAATTTCCAATTATATTAATTATTTGATTTATGAAACGTTATGTAATATATTAGAATCTTTTTAAATAATGATTTAAAAAACATACATCATTTATCCTTAATCTAATGTCAATGCAATCTATACATGTGGGATGAATGCTCCTCTGTCCCACGGTCATGCGTATATAAGATGTTTCCACACCGTGATTGTCTACATCTCCACTCTAGAATATGTTTCTCATGTATATCATTTTTGGCACCCCCATCCACATCATCTTGTGTGAATATTAGTGGATGTACAGTCTCCCCACATGTACCTTGCCCTGCCTCTAAGGATATTTGATGTTGGCTGAAACACATTCCATTTTATGAAGAATATGGCTATTGTGTTATAGATGTATGCAATGTAGGGTCTAATAAATCATCCAGCTCAGACTCGTTAATGATTATATTTTCCTCTAGATCTCACTGAGAAAATTATGGAGCATCTAGAGGATCATAATGAACATCCTCCTACTTTGTAATATCAGCATCCATAATAGGGTCTCCACCACTGTAAAATCTATATCCATCTCAGCAGCCACACTAGTGTGTGGATGATCCAACAAAATCCCATGATAATTCTCATCCATGGAAGGAACCAACTCTTTCATAGCTCTATGAAAGTTTATCTATTCAAATGTGCCTCCTTCTATAGGATCATAATAGTGCATTAAATGAGTTATATGAGAAATATAAGTATGAAAATTATATTATTATTTAATGTAACAAAATCAATAGTGTGAAGAAGAATGATTACCAACACATGAAATCCCCATATATGTCATGTAAGATATCTGACTGAGGACTTGCAGTACCAGGAAGAATAATCCAACTAATCCAATCAATGAATATGTACTATCCCAGGCCCTCATAATTGGAACTCAAGTCATTTATCCCATAGATCAATATATCATGAATGGTACCTCCTTTAGTCAGAGAATATCTTCCCAGACATATTCACGGAGTGTTGTGATGGTTACTGACTAGGAGGGTCAGGAACATGCTGAAGCAATCTAAAATATCTCATAACTCTATGAGTCTCATGCCACTCGATAATATTAAAATGAATCAATGGAACAATTTAGGATCCGGTAGGAAGCATTGACGTATAATACCATGGAAAACTCTAGATGATATCCTCAATATATGGAATACATCTAATCTGAAATAGAAAATTAAAAAAATAAAAAATTAATAGATTTATTGTAATGACTAATTATTTAACAATATAAATAATAACCAGGTGCATCCTTTGGCAACAGGCTATCTAGAATTTATCTCTAGGAATGTACATTATATCTGGCTATATCTAAATGTCGATGTGCCTAAATATACTTATAGATTACATTATTATACTTACAATTCATAATAAATAGGTGTGTAGTTAAGTTATACATTATAAGGAAGGAATAACATACCATCCACTATGTTGTAACTGTGCGACAATATCTACCGACAATGGTGCAAGACCATGTGGAGCAATGCGAGGGATGTGATCCCATATCCACGTCTGTGTAAGAATATTTCATCTTATGACCAGTATCTTATCTTTGTGGAATGCACTAAATAACTCCCTTTATATATAAGTAAGATAAGTAGACCCATAACTATACCATCCTACCTAGTTCAAATCCTACATTAAACATAAATACATCAGATATACAAATATACTGGATTGATCAACGGAAATAGTTCCACAAAATAGCCTCAAAATGCAATCACATGCAAGGCCAAGCATGAGGATCTCGTCGACAACTTATACTAGATGCGTGAAGTGATGGTCTAACTTGGTCATGTATAATCTACTATCAATGATGTACTTTACATCATCATGGGAAAAAATTCCCAATTATCTATGAACAAGGTCAGACTAATCTACGCTGACTCGGCCTATCACAATTGCATTGTCTATGGGGAGTCCCGATATAATGGACAAATCTTGTCATGTAATAGTCATCCCTCCATCTGTAAAATGAAAGGTATGTTACTCTGGCCTCCATCTCTCTATGATATCAGAAATTAACTAATGGTTAAAAAAGATGAATTTCTACATCACTACACCATAGAACCCACCACGATGAAGATGGGGGGATGATAGCAAGGGGTGGTGCGACATGATGGAAATGATGAGATCTTCGTGCACTAAAAGGAGGCACTAGACATCCCTCTTAAACTAACTGTAAAACATGACTATCATCATATGTGAGAAATGGAGGAACTTATATCTAAAAAAATGATTTCATAGTTACCTATGAGAAATAGAGGACCTGCCATATGTAAATATTATTTACTCGTTATTTTTTTATATTAAATTCAATAAAAATTTTAAATGTATTTTTAATTTAAACTCATTATTTATATAAATCAGAAGTGATGAAAAACCTAAATAGAACATGTGGCTGTATGATATATTCATTTTCATTATCTATTTATGTTTTAAATAATTATAGTATCACAAAATTATTTTACATAGAATCAAGAAATGAATCAAACTAATGTTGAAACAGATCATAAATCGGGAAAGTCGGAACTAAAAGGATTCATTAGTGAAATGAATGCATACGAAAAAAATATACACATTCATGATAAAATACATAGAGTCCATCATGGATGATGATAAGTGGATATATGTCCTACAATTTTGGTAAATCTCTAATTAGTATGTCCTTCTACGTGAAAAATTATCTGGCATAGCCCCCTCTCTGTTGCTGAGTCCAGTCCATCTCATTTTTGATTGGAGAAGACTATTGTTTTCCTTAGGGGTAAAACTGGTAATATCTATCCTATAATTTAAAAAATCATAGAAATTGAAAAAAAAAATAAATGAAAACATAACCAAATTAGAAAACCTATAATTATCGGGGATGAAATTCAGCTGATCATATGGAAAAGGGATATAATGAAAGTCACCAACCGGAATTTAGAATGCACTATAACTATTAAGAAAAGTGCTCATGTGATACAGTAGGTAATCATAGTGTTCCCATGTTATGTTTAACAAATCACAAGCTATAACAACATGTGAATACAAATATATCAATCCCTAGAAGTTTCAAAAATCCTAGTTCCTATTATCCATGATGACCACAAGCACTCGACCACTCGTGCATGTAGACCGGTTGTTGCAATCTCTTACCTAAAATCTAATCGTTTCATAGTCAAAGGTTAGAACACTCCATCTTGATACCTCATGTCGTATCTGGTAAAGGTAAATTTGGAAATGATGAGTAAAACCCAATCCATTTTCCATCCTCTAATAAGCCTTTTCTGACTATTCAACAAAGTAGGGAACACATCTATAATTTTTTTTCACTAAACTTGTGATTAGAAGTTTGCACACACCCTTGAGGGCCAAATTTATGAAATCCACTGTATTAGTGGTCATATGGGCATATCTCATTCCACTATCAAATGATAATTATAAATTTTCCTTTCAAATTTACATCATATATTCGTTCACATCTTCATTAGCCCTTCAAAATTCTTCAAGAAATCGATCAATCCTTTCTTGTTGGGGTTCATATGTTGAAACCACCAGTAAAAATTCTAGATTGTTAACATTATTGTTTGACATATTTATTATGTTACAAATCATGTCACCTCAGGTACAATATTTAATAAATAAGATATATAAATAAACTCACTTTTAAATTATATTGATGTTGATATTATTTTCCAAAGAAATTAATAATATGTTTTATATTTTTATACCACATCATCAATGTTTCAAAAATTTAATTTTCTTGGGAATAAATAACAATGAATTGATATTGGTACTTAGTAGGTATTAGTTTATCATTATTTGATAAACTAACCTAAACCTACGGGTAAAATTACAAAGTCTATATTATCAAATCTTTTAGCAACCTCTGGCCTCCTTGAAAAAAAAATTCCTCTTTTCAAATGCCTCTAGTTGAATGTAAGTTCTCGAATGCCTCTCCTGGAACATCTCTTGTCACATTCATTTTTAGTATAAAGTTACTCACATTCAGGTGACATGGTACAAGGGTATGAAATACTTAATAGTTTTTAGTTATACATGCAGGTCCTTACATACATAGTGCGGGATGAAGCGCATGTCATAAATGTTGAAAATAAAATGAATCTATTACAAATTATATAACCAAATACACAAAAAAAGTAATGCAATTTCAATTATGCATTGGTCAGTCATCTCAAGATCATTCATGACACTATAGTCTTAACATGTCTTTAAGTATACTTATTATGTTCTATATAATATAAAACATTGCATATTACTATATTCCAAATATATTTAATATATTCACTTATTTTCCAAAATTTTCACTTTTCAATGTGTCTGTATATATATATATATATATAAGAAAAATATTTAATAAATTTAATTAAATGTAATATAATTTATACTTACATAACAACCATTAAAATACATAGATTTATGTTATTTTCTACTTAACAAAATTACATATATATATATATAAATAATATTTTTTGTCATTATTATACTTTCTAAAATATTTGTAATAATATTTTATACTTCATTAATTGTAATAATAATTATTTATACTTAATATAATTAAAATTTATTGATTAAAATTATTATTAGTATTAAATATAATAATATAATTTACACCTACATAAAAACCATTAAAGTAATATAAAACAATTTTATTTTCAATTTAATGAAATTACATATGTATGTATAATTTTTTTCATATTTCAAATTTCTAAAATATATTTAATTATATTTCGTACTTTATGACATAAAATAATAACTATTTACGCTTAATATAATTTTTAAAAATTATTTATAGGAAACTATTTTTATACCATTAATAAAAATTATATATTTTTATATTTTTAAATATATTTTAATATGATACTTAATATAAAGAAATTAATTTTAATAAATTATATAGATATTATATAGAATATTATAATTTAAATTTTTATTACATTAAAAATAAAATATTTTATATTCATATAAATCTATTCAACATTATTTTTAATTTTAAAATATAATAAATTATAAAAAACCAATATTATTTCCATAAATATAAATTAAATTTTATATAAACCATATTTATATTTCCTAAACATTCAATATTAATTATATCATACACCAAACAATAACTCATTTAGAGATTAAATCATACAAAAGAAACTAATTTATACATTTATACCTTCATGATTACTTCATCCATATAGTTATGCATTACATATTAAATAAATAAAACATTTAATAAAAATAAGTAAAAACTATAAAAAATATAACATTTTAAATTTTAACTTTACCTACTGAGAAGCTACATATATTTGTTGAGAAATGTTGTCTATAGGGCTTCACAACAAAATCCAGAGGAGATAAAAATGATTTGGGGGGTGGCCCTTCTATAATAATTTTTGGCATGGAAGAGGTGTGACCCCCATTCATTCCTCCTTCATAAATTATGAGAAGGAAGTGTGAATGGGGTTCATACTTCTTTGGTAGGAGATTAAGTTGCATTAACATCCTTCCTACTTCTTGGATCCCATTTTGTAAAATATGCAGACCCCTATCCCTTTAATGTAAAAACTAATTAGAAACCCATTTTAAAAACCCACTGTAATTCTTAGAGATATCTTCTCATATATATTTTAATACATAGAAGACTCTACCTAGTTTTTTCATAATACTTTGATTGATCATCATAGATGATTTTTAATGCTTTAATGGATTTCCTTAGAGTTACTATAATTCTTAATGGTAAATGGATATTCATGATGAAATTATTATAGGGATCTTCCTTGCTCTTCATTGTGATGTATATGATATACCATTATATTGTATTGTATTTAGTTTGTAGTGTGTTGTGAAATTATTTAATATATTTGGCATCAGGAAGAAGTGAATTTGGCTGAGGGTCTTCCCACAACATGATGACCAGTGGTTTTTTATAAGAGGTATTGATTAATTAGATTAATAACTATGATAATCCATATATTGCATGAAATATACATATTTAGACTATAATTTTACACATCTTGGGTATCATGCCTATTTATTTTAACTCACACCATATTTGGGGGATTTTTTGGTAACTAGGAAAAAATTTTAGATGCAGGTTTGGATAAGGGAAATAGACCCTACATTGATCGAATGTTTTTTGGGGGTTTGACATTGGAGATGAGACAAACATGGTGTTTAATATTTTGTTTTTGAAAAAATTTATTTATTTTCATATTTTATTAGTATTACATACAAAACATCATTAAGTTATATTCCTATTTACAATAAATGGATGTTATTATTTGGTTTATTTTACTTTTAATTTATTCAACAATGGTCGTTTGGTTGAGTATTTAAATTGTTTATTCAATACTATTATTAATCCCACTATTTTTTATACTATTTACTAGAAGGTTTATTCCCTCCACTATACTTATTACATGCTCATTTATAGTCAGTAGATTCTTGAATGTGAGGATGAACACCTGAGGTGACATAGGCTATCTATCTCAAACAAATTAGGGTTTATTTTGTAGGGGACATTACACTAAAAGTGATGAATTTTGTTCTTATGTTTTTTGATCTATAGGGAACATAAATTCATGTACATTATTTTAATATGATTTGTTGGACCATAATTATTTATATTTACAATTAATTGGAACTTTTTCCAATGATTTGTAAGGGTTTGAATCTATCTAGTCCAATGCCATGCATATTGTTGAAGACTGTGGTGCATGGAAGTGGCCTAAAGCTGGTCTAGATGTGTTCAGATTCTAAAATATGGAAGCAGGTAGAAATAAAAATTTATAAGGGTTTCAAGACATGAATGTGAGGTTCACATCTTGTGTAAGGATACTTAATGGGGTTCTTCATGAAGTGAGTTAAATTGGGGTTATATGGTTCAAGGTGATTCATTTTTCGATGGAAATTAAAAACTCAATACATTCATGATGTTGAAAGGGATCACACCATGAATACCTATTATGCACTATAGTGTTATAATTTAGAACACCTCATGTTTTCTCAAACCCTATGTTTTTTCCCAAACACCAAGTGGCATGTGGCTCCCTCTTTAGGAATTCTTGAATTCCTTCGATTAGGATTTATTCTCAGCATTCAATATTCAATCCCTAGAAATCCAATCTACATTCTACCTTTATCTATCATAGTTATTTTATTAATATCCCATCGGTTCTTCTTTTAATTTGTTTTAAGTTTCTATCCATTTTTATTATAGTTTTTTCTTGGATGATTTTTGGTGAGGTTATGGTGTGGCATCCTTGGAAAGATAAAGCTATTATGGCAGGGTTAATAGGGATCTACGATGATGGTCCATTATGATACAAAGAGAATTGATTCCTTTGGGGTAGGGGCTTCATTTATTATCCAATTAATTTTTTAACAAATAATTTTATCATGGTTTATCCATTTTAATGTCAATTTAATTGTCATAATAATTTCTGAATGACATTTATAAAGAATTGGTTGTAGGAATTTGATGATTTTTCTTTATATTGTGATAGATTATTTCCTATTTACTTTCATGATTTTGTGTTTTCAATTTTATGATTTTTATCATATTTTATGAGAATTTTTAATATCATGTTTCTATTTTTGGAAAATGGAAAAGAATATAAGTCCTAAATTAATTGATTAATTTGATAATATTTAAATAAGTGGCATGTTTGAATCGCGCAATCCTTGTAAATTGATGATATTCACATTGTTACAATGATCATGGTTAATTAAACATGTTCTTATATGGTAATGGAATTGATAATTAACAAGTAGCATGTTTTTTCTTGTTTTGGATAACAATTTAAAATTCATGTCAATGAGAAGGGTACTTGTTTAATTTGTTTGAAGCATTTTTTAAATCTGACATCTTGTTTAACTTTTGATATCCTATTATTTCTTGATTCCTTAGGTTTACCACTGTTTGAACCTTAGAACATTGTACTAATAAATTTAATATAGATCAAGAAATGTTTGTATGATAATGATAAGTTCTAGGGCCAAAGTCTCCAATTTTCATGAGATGGCAGAGTGGATTGAGTTTGTATTAGTGAGATCTTGTTTATGTGTGAAGTGAATATGCCTTGTCTTAGGGGATATATTTCCATGTAGATAATTATATTTTGATTCCTTCTTATTTTTATCATTTTATCTGGGTCTCATATTCACTATGCGATGTGATATATTGAAATTAGTCCTATATGTGATTTGGGCATATGTTGGTTGAGTTTGGGATGGTTGATGTGATGTGGGAATGGAGTCCTAGATGACATGGTAGTAGTTGACGCCTGTTTTGATTAGGTACATCCTAATATTAAGGTGGGTGTTAGGGATGGATCTAGAGATGATGGAATAGGTTGATGTTGGGCTTACCCATTAATTTGATTCATAGAGATGGTATGCTCATTTTGAACCTATCAAATCGATGATGGATGTGTTTCTTATTTTATCTTCATTACTTTCCTCACTACTTAAGGAAGTTAGATGTTCTTGGTTGAGTTTATTCTCTTGGTGGTGGGTTAAGATTGAATTTTTAGAGCACCTATTATATAAAATTATGATAATATTAAATAAATAATACTTAACCAATAGGGTTGGTGTTGATGGATTCCACATGATGAAAATATTTTAATATTGATAAAATATGGACTTAGTATGGATTATCCCTAGGAGAATGAACATCACACTGGTTGTCAATAAATGTATCTAGAAATGATGTTAATGTTAAATATAATGAATAAAAAATTAATTAAAAAAATACTGATGATATTAAAATATTTAATAAATTTATCTCTATAAATTCTTGTGTTCTTATTGTATAACTGGTCTTAGAATTGGTAGTTCGGATTCCAAGTGATGTTATCTAAATTTCAGTCTCGTACTGGGTTATTAACATTGTGTGGTTGTGATCTATATTATTGCAGGTATATTATATGACATTATATGCAACCCCAAACATGTTGGTTAGGGAGACTGAAACACAGTGGACTCTGGGAGGTTGTTTTCCCCAACATCATGATGGGGGGATGGATGGATGACTACCCCCTATGGTTGTGTTCACTTCTATTAGTAGTTAGTTAGGATGGTATGCACAATGATTACTTTCCCCAAATATTTTTTCGGGGAATAATGTGTCTTGTGGTTATTCACACACATATATCCCTTTATATAGAATCCAAAGTATTATTATAGGTATTACATGTATAGTTTTTCATGGATTGTGGTACTTATTTGGTGTATGGGTCATGATGGATCGAGGTATAATACCCAATATATTATGCACATCATATGTGTTGTGGTGCTTCCTGAGAACTACTCAGTTTCTGTATATGGATTTGTGTATGGGTTTATATAAACAGATGACACATGAGGTGTATGTTGTGATTCCTTTCCCATGTGTCTATGGGTTGGCTAATTTTGGAAAGAGACGGCTTAGGACAAGAGATGTTACTGAAGAGTGAAAAACTAGTGGGGAAGTGAGTGTGGGGTACCCTCGATGTTTAATTATTAAATTATATTATCTATTGTATGTGATATATTGTGAGATTTAGACATGGTGTGGCTATGAACATAGTATACCTATTTACGTGACGAGTATGTTTCATTATTGTACACTCTGATTTAGTGTGGTTTCTTTATCTTTTGAAAGAGTGGCTTCATGGAGTATCATTCTAAATATACAATTAGTCTCACCCAATGTATATATAAAAATTATTTAGGACAGCTAAATCATACTGGAGAGTGGGAGATATATTTCTAGATTTTGGTCTCTTAGGATATGTTTTCACTTCATGGACATTTTAGTCTTTTACATTTTTGTATTTTTAGTTTCTATTTAGTTTTCAGAGTAGTATATTATATTTCATGTATGAGCTTGGGATTATTTATATGTATGAGAATGTGTTGATTGGTGAATCTTTCAAATCTTTCTCTTCTTTATGATCTCTTAGAGGGTAACGCCTCTCATTTGTATGTTTATTATACCTTTAATTTTATTAACCACCCCATGGACCACTAGAGGTGGGACTCAGACAGTCACTATCTCTCTTGTCTCAATACATGCCCAAGAGGGGATGCCTTCGGGGGCGTTGGTAGTGCAGAGAGGTATCATAAGATCCGGTTGAGGGATACGATGTAGTTTTTAATTAGTCACAAGTTATATTTCATGGGGTTGTAGGTAAATAATGTTAGCTAATTTTATTAATAAATTTAAACATGGGAGACCTTCTAACAAACTATTATTTAAGTACCCACATATCATGATGCACATAACTTTATATTTAATGATTCCAGTAAATAATGTGATGCTAGAAATAGGGTAAAGACCTTGGAAGGGATCTTGAATCATTATTATTTTCATTTGTGTTTGAAATGGGTATTCCATGGGATAGGTTATAATAATTACAAGATAACAGTTAATTAATAAATTATTTTTGAATATTATATATTACAAGTTTATGAGGTTTAATAAAATTATTATTTTGAATGCATGGCTACATATCAATATCCTCATCATGTTTCCACCAATGATGTTCAAAAGAATATGCAAGTATATCAACACATATTAGAGGTCAGCGATGAAAAAACATAGAGGAGGAGACTCTAAGAGTTTCAATGATAGTTTATATTGAAGTATGGGGGATTTATTTCAGATTCAATAAAAGATGAATGGTTGGAGGAGGTGGAGGAGGTGGAGATACCTTTTAGTTCTATCTTTTCTGGGAAAGATAACTCAATTTCATTGGATATGATGATTCTCTATGGATTTGAAAGGTAGTTCTAGTTATCATTACTTAGGGGTTTTGAGGAGTTGGCACTCCCTTGGGGGACATTCGATGACTGGTTCTGAGAAGAGTTACTTTCAATGATAGTGAAGGTGGCTAGTTTCTAGGAACAACATACCCATTAACAAGGGATTTATACTGTATGATAGTTAGATATCTATTTCAGGCCCCTTATGTGACTTTATTCAGACCTATTTCTGGATGAGAAGGATAGGGAAATGAATTTCAAGTAGGCTTTGGATCTTGGGATCTAGTGCCAGGTCACTCCATATTTAGTTAAAACATACCATGAGGTGCTAGTGAGAGAATAGGTTATTGAGAAGATGTTGGGTAGATCTATATCATCTTGAGAGGGGAGTCCATAGGATTATTCACTAAGTAGATCTCTGGTCTAGGGTTCATAGTTTCCTAAAGAGAAGAATTTTCATTCAATCAGGGGTAGTTCATGTCCCTAATAATCTATTTATTTTGGGGTGGTATCTTCTATACCTATTAGACGAGATCATACACATATTAATCTTATGGATACTATGGTTAGTAATAGTGAGAGAATCCAATCATTAGGTGTAGTCAATGTGCGCAAGGTGTTCTGCTTTAGGTGGCTTCATTGAGGCAGTTTCATCTGAGAAACTAGTACCTGGGTGGTCCATTTTGGGATCAGTAGAGAGGAGATGGAGAATAAAGATTAGATCTCTGAGATGATCTTCATACTTTGAGAGAATATCATGGCCATGTTTTAGTCATTAGTAGGACATGAGAGGCATTGTATATAGATGTAGATAACTTCATTTTTAGTGTTGTTAGCACTGGGTGAGTCAAACATCATTTGAGGTAACCTTATCTTATTTTCTACCAGGGTCATTACTTTTTTTGATCTAGGAGGGACGTATTCCTTTATATCACATAAACTATTCCATTATTTAAGACAGAAGGTGGAGAGGATTTCAGTTCTCTTCTAATTGACTATACATTTTGGATGTCAAGATAAATCTTATGATGTATGTGAAGATTTTGAGAAAGAGTTAGGGTAACACTATTCTTGGGATGATTTCTTTTGATTAGGGATAAAACAAAATTAGGTCATCCTCATCATTTTTTATATGTATTTTTCAAATGATATTGATGAATTATTTATAAGGAATGTAGTTTTTAATGATGGTGATGAATATCCAATGAATTTTTCTGGTGAGAGAGACCCTTGAATGGGTTAGAGACATGTTCCATATTTATCTTCATTTATGAATGAGTAGATGTTGATCTCATTAGAGGATTATCGATTGTGGTTTCCCAATGTCATATAATAGTACATTGATGTCTTCCTAGATATGGTTGTATCGTTACCCCCTTAATGAGAGATTTATTTTGGGATTGAAATACAAAAAAGTGTGTCTCCTATATCGTTGTATTCATATAGTGTATAACCCTTTCGAGTCATGATCCTATGAGTACATCTTGATGATCTATTTTGGTGAGGTTTTTCGGATTATTGTGTCACCTTGGGGTGTATGGGATATTTTTATGAAGAAGGTTGACGGTGGTTGGAATCATAGTTTCAATTATAATTTCTTGAAGTTGGGGAAGATGATGACCCACAATCCTCTTATGTGTAATGATTATTTTTTAATCAGCTAAATAGATAATGTTGGTTCTTAAATATTTATTTCTGGACCCTATATTATTAAATGATTTTAAATAATGAGGATATTAATAAGACTACATTCCAATGTCATCATGGTAATTAAAAGTTATTTGTGATGTTATTCAGGGTGAGGAATGATGTAGATATGTTCAAGGGGATGATGAAATATGTTTTTAGAGAGTTCCTATATAAGTTCATAGTGGTCTTAATCCTCCACATCCCTATGTACTGGACATATGACGAGGGGAATATAGAGAATCTTCATTCCTTTATGGCTGTTTTTTCACAAAAATCTATTTTTTCAAATTTTAGAAGTGTGAGTTCTAGTATAATAAAGTCCATTTACTAGGGAATTTCATACACCAATAATAAGTAGTTGTGGACCCTTTGAGGATAAAGGAATTTTTTCACGGGTTTCCTGTAAGTAAGTGGAAAATGTGTGATGTTTACTTGGTTTCGGTAGCTATTACATGAGGATACTATCCAATTTATCTCATGTTGAGACTCCTCTAATAGCCTTAACCCATAAGGATTAATATTTCTAATGTATTGACCAATTTTGGGATGATTTAGAGGACTTGAATGATATTTTGGTTAGTAACGACCCGATCATTTATAAATAAAATTACCCTTATAATTGAATTATATATGTTTTTATATAATATGGTTATGGAAAACACATGGAATTATTTTTTTATTATATCCTAATGGATTTAAATGACCATTATGTATCATTACCATTAATAATATAGATTTTGAATAGTTATCATATGATCAGTATAAAGATAGGGTTATTTGAAATTCAATTGACATAGATAAAGGAAGTGATAACCTCAAAAAGTAGGATCATGCCCTATAAAGACCATTTATCAAGGATTTCAAGGGAGATAACATCATTGGGATTTTACCTTGACCAAACCCATGATGAGATCAAATAACTTTGGCAATAGTGAAATAGTTTAAGAGATAATTTTAAGCTCAGTGAGATCACAACCCAAACCATGTACACTGAACTACCCCTTGAAATTCTTATCATCACTCACCTTACCCTTAAGAAATTTTCTGGTGTATTAAAGAGATATGTATCAAGACCCTAATAGTATGAATATGTATAATATTTTCTTTATAATAATTTTTATAATTACTTCTACTTGAAATTTGTATTTTATTTTTA
Source organism: Viscum album (assembly GCA_963277665.1). Taxonomy (NCBI): domain Eukaryota; kingdom Viridiplantae; phylum Streptophyta; class Magnoliopsida; order Santalales; family Viscaceae; genus Viscum; species Viscum album. Next base: position 550,778,122 of record OY728121.1, read on the forward strand.
TACAATAAAATAGAAATTTTATTGTTAATATTCATTTAAAATTAAGATGATTATTTTAATGAAATAATTAATTTCTGGAATAGAAATTTTTTTAAAAAAATATTTTTATTAAATATTTTTAATTAAATATAAATGATCATATAATTTTTAGGAAGAAAAATGTTTTTTGTAAGGGTTTGGAAACAATTATTGTAAAAAATCACTTCATTTATCAATAAATGTCGATTATTATTTTAATTATGAAAATTATGATATTTAAAATATTATTTGTATAGAATGAATATTATTTTTGTAATTATAAAATCAAAATTATTCAATTACTAATTTTTCCTAATATTATGAGCTAATCGAATTTTTCCGGAAAGAATGAAATAGGGTATAAATTTATAATGTGTATTATTACATCATAATGACTAAATATGATATAATAAATAATATAATTGGTTTCCACAACAAAATATATGTTTTATATTTAAAATAATTTAATATTATAATTATATTATTAATATTATAAATCCTTATTTAATTCTCCAAAACCTATAATATATTTTAATGATCTAAATTCATCTCTTTAAGAGTATGAATCACTTCCCCAACAAGAAGGGTGATATTTTAATATTTTCTGAACCTGTAATTATAATTTAATTAGATATTCTCCCTTTTTTCTAAAACCATGAGAAATTTTGTGGGTTTGTTTATTATATAATATAAAGTCCAAAACCTTGTTTGAGAAATGATAAATAATTTTCTACTTATTTCCATATAAACTCACTGATAATTCTTTTTCATTTCACAAAAATTACTTGGATGAAATCATTAATCATCCCCTCAATCTCTAGATCCCCGCCCTCCAGGATTTGACGATGATCTAAAGACCCTCCTTTCAATCATTTGGTGTCACACTCTCAAGGTATGGGTTCTTTTCATTCTCCTCTTTATCCAATTATCTTCATTATCTTATACCATTTTATCCAATTAATTATGTTGGGAAATGATCATCTACATCCCCATTACATAACTTGTGATTAATAAATGTTGAGAGTCACCTTCCACTCTCATTATTCCCTTCCAGGAACATTTAAATGCCCTCGTTATTCTGCAGACATTTTACTGTGATTCCACATTCCAAACAAATGTGTAGTGAATACCCATACCCAATTCATATAAAGGATGTTCATATTTATGTTGTTATACTTATTTTATGTTGGAAATACTTGTATTTATTCCACAATCTTTTATAGTGAAAAAAAGTGATGAAAAATGTTTCATTGTTTTACGATCTATGTGTTATACATAATCATGAGAATGAAATGAAAGTGATGGGTGTGACCGAAATTGTATAGCACTCTAGTGCATTGGTTAATGTTTTAGCCTCATAGGAATCATTAAAGGAATTATTTAGTGAACCTAATCCACCACATGACTATATAAATCATTAATTCTTGTCCATTATCCTTGAAATAGGTTTTTGATGATGTGTTTTATGTCGTTGTCACATTTATCATGTGGCCTTTATTTTAATCATGTTATATCATGAATGATTGATCATATTTATGATTATCACGCTTTTCATATCTCATTTATATTCCTATTATATTACATGTATATATTTCTTCATTTTATGACATGATTAATCCCTTATCAGGCTTTATAGCTCACCCCTTTCTTATGTACATCCCCAAGTAATCCCAAAGATTTATAAATAAAATTCCCACTATGATTTAATTAAATGAATTTTTATTAGACATTGTTATCAGAAAAACAAGCACTTATTTGGTATTACTATATACTACCAGATATAAAATAATGTTAAGTATAATTACTGTTGATAATATATCCATTTAACAGTGATCATATGATTAGTATAAATATAGGGTTTTGAGAAATACAACTGACATAGACAAAGTAAGTGATGGACTCAACTAGTAGGATCATCCAATATGAAGCCCATTTATAAAAGAGTTAAAGATAGATAGAATCACTAGGATTTTCCCCAGACCAAACCAATGCCAATATTCAATAACTTATGCATGGGTGAAACCGTTTTAATTAGAAGTTCAAGCTCATCGAGATAACAACCAAAACCATGTACACCCAACCACCCCATGAAGGTATCACCATTTCACACCATAACCTTAATGATATTGATGCTTTATTTAAGGGATATATATCATGTCCCTAAAATATATATATATATATATATATATATATTATTCAATGGAATAATGCTTATATTTACTTCTACTCGTTTAATGATTTTAGGGGTTATACAAAAAATCACAAATTGTATATTTAATATTCAACATTAATTATGAAAATTATTTTAACGAATTAATTTATTTTTGGAATAGATTATGGTTTAGTAAAATATTATTATTGTATAATTTTTATTAAATATAAATGATCATATAATCTTTTTGAAGTCATTTGTAATTATTATAAGTGATATAAAACTGTTATTGTAATAAAATACAACATTTGTCAATAAATGAATAGTTTTATTTTCAAATTAAAAATTTACCTATTTATAAAATTACTTGGATAAAATAAATATTATTTTAGTATTATTAATGAAAATAATCACATGGTATTTTTTTCATAATTTTCTAAGAGGGTGAAATTTTGGGGTAAAAAATTAATACGGAATAAATATACGGTTTTTATTATGACATCATAATGACCCAAAAATGAGTTAATACATACAATTATGGGTATCCGAAAGCAAATATTAAATTTCAATTTAAAATTATTTAATATTATGTTCATTTTATTAAATTTATAAATTCATTACGAATCCTTCAAAACCTATCATATATTTTAATGTATTAAAATCTATTCAGTATGAGTATGAATAAGTTCCACATCACGAATGGTAATATTTTAATAATTTTCTCCATTATACATATAAAATAATGAATAAAATTTCCATATGGAATTTACCATGGAAAAAACATTGGAATGTTTTTGGTTTTTCTTTTTTTATTATAGAGTCCAAAAACAAATTTGGAGAAATTATAATGAATTCCCCATTCATTTCTTTTATAAACCAACCATGATCTCATTTTTCTTCACTAAATATCCATATAGAACGTCCATACTATTCTATCTCCTCTATATAGACCATTTATGGTCCCGATAAGCTCTCAATAATCTCCTCCTAATTATTTGGTGTCACACTCTCAAGGTAAGGGTTCTTTTATTTCACCTCTTTTATTCATGTATCATCAATATCATCAACTATTTTTCTCAAATTCCTATTGTTGGGATATGATCTTAAATAAACCCTTTACTTTTTGTTTTATTTCATAATGATGAGATAACCATTTAAAACTCATTAATCTCTTCCATGAACATTTATACACCCCTATTATGCTGCCAAAATATTACCATGATTTTCCATGACAAAGAAATGAGCAACAAATACCCATACATAACTTCTATCAAGGGTATTCACCTTTTTTCACTTATAGTTATTTTATTTAGGAGTTAAATGTATTCATTCCCCAATAATGACATTGTGTAATAAAAATTAATGAAAATTGATTTCATTGTTTATAATATATTTTCCACACTTAAGATTATGAATGAAATGAAAATGAAGGACGCGCCTGAAATTATATGGCACTCCAATGCAATGGGTAACGCTTTATCACCATGACACATAATTCAAGGTTTTAGGGAGTGAACATAATCCACCATTTGAATTTTTAAATTATGATTTCTTTATATTTATCTTTGATCTATGTTTGTGATGTAGTGTTTTAAGGTGTTTCCAAATTTCCTATGTTGCGTTTATGATTATCATGCTATATCATGGATCATTGTTCATGTTTATGATTGTCACTCATTTTATGTATCATCGACATGAATATGTTTTAGAATTTATCAATTTATTCATGTCATAACATGTTTAACCCCTTAATGGGATTCATATCTCTTCCCTTTTCTTATATATGTCCCCAGGTTATCACATGAAGTTTTAAGTATGAGCATGTTATGAAAGTTTTTAATAAATATAATGTATTTTCTATTTTTAAATGTTATGTAATGTACCTAATTCCAAAAGAAAAATAAATTATCTATCATATGTTATGTTTTTTGTGTGATCTTATGTAATAAATAATGATTTAATTTTAAATAAAGAAATGGGATTTCATAGTTAGTATCATTGGAATATTTAGTTATTTTAGTGATTTATATTACAAAACTCTAGAGAAAAAAATAGGGATAAGTCTTAGCATAAGAAAAAACTATAAAATTTAGTATGTTTAGAGTAATTGCTTTATCAGTAAAATAAATTCTTTTCTGGATACTACAAGTGGATGTGGCCATGACACTGATGTACATAGGGGTAAAACGCAAAAACACTGTGTTGATCTTGAATTGATCTGGAAATAGGGAAAATAAAAACTGTACTTGTTGCACACCTAGTTTGACACTCCCTGGGGATATTATTTGATAAATACAAGATCTCATTATAAACCATTAATAATGAAAACAAATTCCAATAAGAGTATATGTTAGAAAATAGATCATAGAGAACATATATTTAATCCATTAAATTCATATGTTAATAAATATATTTATTTTAGAATTCATGACATTAATGTAATTATATTCTCATTTATGTGTTTTGTAGTTTAAAAATATTCATCCCTAATTTTTCCTGTTATTCCAACCAGTGGACATAAATAAGAGGAATTGGATAAACAACCAATGTAATGGGCCTTTTGATGGCTTTCCCAATGAGATTCCCAACCCAGTGGGAGAGAGAATCATCGACTTTATGAGGACACTCTATCATATGAATATGGTTTTGAATATAATTCTTGACCATGAGGAGTTATGAAAACTCCCTAATAAATAACAAGATGAAATTGAGAAATTTTTGCGAAAAAAGCCTCTAGCATATGGTAGATCATCTGATCCATTAATCATAAAACAATGGATAAAATCTGTTGAGAGGAAATTCTCCATCATTTAATGTTATGAGAAAGAGATGGTTATAATATACTTTTTTCATATGGATGGAGATGCTTGATATTTGTGGACATTGATCAAGAATACGAAGCATGAGGAAGAGATCTATGTGATAGGGGTGCAAGTAATTCTAGAATTTTTTTTTGAAAAATATTTTTCTCATACTCTATGAGTAAAAATAGATAAGGATTTCCATTTTCTCATGAAAAAATCTAAATAATCTATATTGGCATAAAATCCAAACATCTCATGAATTTCATGATACGCCACTAAATATTTCATCACCCCTAAATGAAAATATGTTCACTTCTTTGTTGGAATAAAAATCATTCTATGAAATACCAAGTGACCCAATACATGCACTACTATATAGAAATTGTACGATATGACATCACCATAAAAACAAATATTATAAAATATTAAGGTTAATATGGAGATAATTAGTGGTATTTATAGTTTTATTATTGTGTTAAAATGGGGAAATATAATGGTTCTAGGAAATTTATACATATCTCTTTTCAAATGTGAAAAAAGAAGCTCCCAAGAAATCGCCTAAGGGGGAGATGAAATACTTTTGGTGTGTGAATGACAAAGCCCTGGGTGATGATTTAAAATGGGAGAAAACCCCTAATGAAATGGAGGAAAGAAAGTCTCCATTAATACACGTAAAATTTTATCATTATATTAAATACAAGAAACCATGAAAATTTTCAATCCAATGAACTAAACCAAGGTTTTATGAGATAAACATCAACCGCAATGGAATACAACCGATGAGTTAAATCTTGACAATGAAGTTGTGACATGTATGCTAGTTATTCATTAAAATATAGAGAAAATTATTTTCTATTCTAGTTAAACCTATTTCTTCTTCTAAAAAATTTTTAGTACGAGTATTCAAACCCCGCTACAAAGAATGGAAGTAGAGTTGTCGGTGAAAATGAAAGATGTTGAAATTATTGAATCTCGAGTATATAAATCCCCCCATATAGAATTTTGTGGGATGAATTTTTATTATAACCCTCTAATCCTACCATTAATTTAATTTTATTTCATTCAAGTTATAAATTTTTTTCCCCTGTATAGATCCAATATAAAATTTTCAGAGAATGAAATCACTATCTGTATCGCTAATAGTCCTTGGATTCTATACAAATTCAAAGATATAGATGAATATCCTTTCAAAAAAACATCTGAATAATGGATATTATTTCCCTAAGAGAATGAATATCTACTCCAAATGATTGAGTCTATGGAAAATATAATCCTTGAATACATGCCCAATGTGAGTGAATACACTGATTTGTTTCCTGAAGAATTTAATAGACTTCCTCCTAACTGAGCGGTTGAATTTTCAATCGAGATTATTCATGGGAAATTAAAATTATCCAAGAATACATATAAAATGGATGCTTCAGATATTTATGTGGTGAAGAATAATCTATATGATAATCTAGAGAGAGGGTTTATACACCCAAGTGCTTCACCATGGGGTGCACCAGTCCTCTTTATCAAGAAGATGGATGGTTCACTGCACCTTTGAATTGATTACCTTAGACTCACATAGACTATGATAAAGAACCAGTATCCTCTAACATAGATTTGATGACTATTTTCATAATCTACATGTATCCAAATACTTATCAATGGTGGATCTTCGGTTAGGGTTTTACCAATATAGGGTGAAGAAGGAGTATATCCCTAAGAGTACTTTTCATTCAATGTAGAGGCACTATGATTTCATAGTAATTCCATTCAGACTCCGTAATGCTGTAGATTTTTTTTATATTTAATTAATAGATTATATAGGGAATAACTCCAAAAAAATTCCCTTATATGATATTGTAATGTAATACATAATCACGGATGATCATGAAGACAATTTGAGCACTCCGCTAAAGATCGTACAAAAGGAGAATGATTTTGGAAAGTACACCAAATGTGAGTTAAACTTGTATTATGTCTCATTACTGGGGAATATTATCCCACGAAATGGGATATCTAGTGACCCTTGAAATACAAAAGCAATAAAGGTTGTGTGAGGCCAACATCCATGATTGATATATATAGTTTACTTGGATTATCTGGGTACTATCATTGCTTTGTGAGATATTTCTCAGGATTTTCAAAACCATTAACCACAATTACTCGAAAGGGAGTATGGTTTTATAAGAATGATAAATGTGAAGAGCGATTCAATGAGTTAAAAAAAGTCATATCACTACACCTATAATCACACTACCCACAAGTGGATAAATTTTCATGGTATTCAGGTATGCTTTAAATAGGGGACTGGAATCTGTATTAATGAAAAATGAAAAACTGATAGCATATTCCTCATTGAAATTGAATGTTCATGAATAGAAATACCCAATGCATGATATAGATTTGGATGCAGTGATATTCTCATTGAAAATATGGAAGCATTATATCTTTGGGGAGAAGTATGAAATATATAAATATCACAAAATAATAAATTATATATTCACCGAAAAATAGATGAATAAAATCCAAGAAATATTTTTATATTTGATCAATTATAATTAATTATTAATCTAATATAATCTTGGAAAATTAAATAAAGTGTTAGATGATCTATGTAGACATGATCTAGAAATTTTATCATTGATCAAAATTGAGATGGAGCAATTCTTCTTATACTTAAATAGGATGGACATCAAAATAATAAAGAACATAATATTATCAATAATTTCACAAATGATTTCCCAATCATCCCTTCTAGAGAATATAAAGGATTCCCAAATGGAATATGGGGAATTAAATAGAAATTAAAAGATATTAGAAATAGTTAAATCCTTATAGTTCAGTTTTAATGAAGAATGAGTTGTATGATTTGTGTCCTGACTATGAGTAAAATCAAATCATATGTTAAAGAAAGAGTTTTCAGATGATGCACATAGACTGACCTTATATCTCTATCTATGATGAATGGATATGTATCAAGATATCTGAGAGCACAATTGGTGGGACATCATGAAGAAGGATATCACAAAACATACATAAATATGGATTGTATGATAGTAATTGAAGGTTTAAAGGTAAAAATACAAGGGGATGATAAAAACAACAACCCATACTAACATGGAAATTGGAATAAAACACCATGGACATGGTCACTGGTCTTCCAAAGACACGAATTGGAACTAATTCAATACGGATTGTGGTTGATCATCTTATAAAATCTTCTCACATTATTTTAATTTTAGAGGAATTATCAATCAATAAACTTATAAGGATACACAATATAGAAGTGGCGAGGGTGAATCACACACCATATCGATTTTATTCGATCGAGATATATGATTTACCTTTATGTTTTTTAAGAGTCTCAAACATTCTCTAAGTACTGAGTTGGACATCATCATGACTATTGCCCCTCAAAATAATGGCCAATATTAGAGTACTATTTAGGCACTCGAGGATATGTTGAGAGAATTCTCAATTGAATATATATGAGGATGTGATCAACATTTTTCTATGGATGATTTTTCAAACTATAACAATTTGATGTCATGAATAAAAATGAATACTTATGAATCCATTTATGAGAAGAGGTTCATAACGCAAACATGTTAGGATGAAGTTTGTGGATGAAATATTCTTGGTCCTAAAGTGGTCAAGGAAATGGCTAAAAATGATAAGAACATTCATAAAGATATAATGAATGATCATAGTTGAAAAAAGAGTTACAATTACAATTGTCTAAAAGACCTAAATATTGAAGTTAGAGATATGGTATTCCTATGAATATATCTATGGAATAATTTCATAATATTTTGGATAAAGGGAATGATAAATATATGATACATTAGTCCCTTTTATATCCTAGATCATATTAGAGAGGTGGAGTATCGACTTGAACTCTAACATAACCAATCTCAAGTACATTATGTATTCTATGTATCACTATTGTGGAAGTACAAATCAAACCCCTAACATGTACTCAATATAGAAATTTTCCCATTTTAAAATGATCTTTCTTATAAGGAGAAGTTTGTGAAGATCATAGATTATAGAAAAAAAAATTATAAGGTATAAGATGATGAACCTAGTAAAAGTATTGTGGAGAAACCAAAATTTTGAATAAGAAACATGGGAATCAAAGGAGGCAATGAAACAAAATTACCCTCATTTTTTAGTGTATGAAATGAAAATTTCGTCTGAGAAATTTTATAATTGGGTATTATTTTACCAACACGAACATTTACAAATTAAATTACCCATATGATTTAATTAAATATATTATTATGTGATATGGTTATAGATACACATGAAATTATTTGGTTATATTATATCATATTTGATTTAAAATACTGTTATGTATCATTAAAAATGATAATACATCCACTGAACAATGGTAATATGATTAGTATAAATAGACAGGATTCACAAATCTAGTGGACACAAACTAAGGAAGTTATGTCTAAAGCTATTAGGATCATACCCTATGATACACATTTATTGAATCTTCCAAGGGAGATAAAATCACGGGGATTTTACTTTGACTAATCCCAAGGAGATATCCAATAACTGAAGAACTATAAAAAAATTAATCTAGAATTTCTACCTCATCGAGATCACATCCCAAACTATATATACCAAACCACCAAATCAAAGTCTCACTATTTCACACCTTACCATTAGGGAGTTTTATAGTGTATTAAATGGATATGTATTAATAAACTAATAGTATTAATTTGTATATTATTTTAAATAGAATAATTCTTATATTTACATCTACTAGATAAATGATTTTGATTTTTATAAAATAAAGAAAAAAATGTATTTTTAATATTCAACAAAAATTTAGTCATTTAGTTTAAATAATAAATTTTATTTTTCATTAGATAATTTTTTAATAAAATATTATTATTAAAAAATATTTCTTAAATATAAATTATCATTTAATTTAGATGATTTTCAATGTAATTTTTATATGTTTTGGAAAATTGTTATTGTCAAAAAAACACGACATATCTCAATAAATATTGATTATTTTGTAAAAGAGAAAATGAAAATTTGTATACAACTATTAGGATAAAATAAATATTAATTTTAGAAATATAATTTATGTTATATTCAATGGAAAATTTTTCATAAGTTTCTAGGATATTTGAATTTTTTGGTAGAAATTAAATACGATATACATATACACTACATATTATGACATCATAATGACCCAAAAATGATATAAGAACACTATAATGATTATTTAAGGACAAATATGTGTTTTCTTATTAATATAATATAATATTTATTTTATTTTATTAATTTTATAAAGCCTTTATGAATCCTCAAAAACCTATAATATATTTCAATGTTTAAAAATCAATAAATTAATAATTTGACTCACTTACACATCTCCAAGGGTCATTTTTTAAAAACATCAGACCTCGGAATTATAAAATTATTAAAAAATACCCCTTTTAGAAAAAATTGTAAAAATCCATGTAACAGACATTGGTTTTGGTTATTTTATTATATAGAGTCCAAAATCTATGTTTGAGAAATGATAATGAATTACCAACTCATTGCCTATATAAAACCAGAGAAGAACTCATTTCCCTTGAATAAAAATATTTGGATCACATAACTACGCTTACCTACCTTTAATAGAGTCCTGAAAAGGTCCCCAAAGTTGTCAAGAAGCTCCTCCCAAGCATTAGGAATCACACTCTCAGGGTAAGGGTTCATTTATTTCTCCTCTTTATTTGAGTATCTTCATTTTCTTATGTGATTTTTATCTAATAAATAATATTGGTATGCACTCTTCCATATCCATTTTAATGAAACTATTAAATTTTAAATGAATAAAAACCCCTTATACTCTCATTAATTTCTTCCATGAGTATGTATTCACCCCTTTCATACTAGAAAAATTTCATCGTGATTTGTTTGCTAAATAAATGTGTAGTGAATAGACGTGCCCAATTACTATAAATGATATCAACCATTTTGCACTTATACAGGTTTTATTAGGTACAAAATTAATTTATTCATCACTCCTTGATAATATAAAAAAATAGATGATAAATGATTCTAGGTTTTACGATCTATTTGGAACACATAAGCATGAGAATAAAATAAAAGTGACGAGTGCGCCTAGAATTATAAAGAACTCCAATGCATTGGGTAATGTTTTTGTATAATGAGATGTCATTCAAGGAATTATTTAGTGAAACTAATCCACGAGATTTATTTTTTCCATCATGATTTGTTGTATGTTAGCATTGACAAATGTATATGATGTAGTGTTTTAAGTAGCTGCCACATTTTACATGATCCCTTTATGATTAAATTGTTATATCTTGCCTCATTGTTCATGTTTGAAGCACTCACCAATTATATGTATCATTGATATTCACATTGTCTAAAATATATCAATTTCATCATTTTCTGAAATGTTTAATCTATTACTGGTATTTACTGCTCACCCCTTTCTTTTATATGTCCACTAGTTATCCAATGCAGTTTTAAGTATGAGCATGTCAAAAAAGATCTCAATAAAGAAGATGTGTTTCATATTTTAATTTGGTATGTAATGAAAAAAATTACAAATGAATCTATAATTCTATATATTATGGGTTTTATTATGTGTAAAAATATTTAAAAAATAATGAATTAATGGGAAATAAAGACTAGGGTAGTCATATGGGAAGTTCTACAATCCTTTTTTTTCCAGCAAAAGGAGTTCAGTTTGAGGTTCTCTGTGAATCTTCATGTCTTGGAATGGGTTGTGTTATGATATAATAGATATTAGTTTTTTACTTATGTAACTTTTAGTTATATCCCCACAAGCATAACTATTCGAACACTGATCTTGAGTTGGATTCAATTGTGTTTTTGTTGAAGTTGTTAAAACAGTACCTCATCAGTGAGTGAATTTTGGTTTTAATTAGCCATCAGTGCCTAAGGTATGTATTATCCCAATATTACATGAAGTTGACAAAAAAGTTATGGATTTAATGATTATATTATTATGAATTTTAGATTTCATATTTTTTAGGAATGTAAAATGTTATACATGATGTTCTTATCAAGAATTCATGTAGTGATGTTGTGCATGGATCTTTATATTCTTAGAGAGTGATGGATGTACTCTCAATAATGAATCTATATACGGGAGAGGTTATATGTCGAGGTTTTATTTTACATATTATTGTGTAGTCATATTTGTTATATAATGTTGAAGATTCTAATCTTGGGTATATGTGAGGTAGATGTCTTGATAGACCAAGTGTTTTTTTGATTCCCATGATGGTTGTTCTAAGGATATAAATCACCATGTGTTGTTCACAAGAAGGCATTTCATTCCATTAGTGGTCTGTGAGTTTTTTCTCTATGAGTTCCATATATTATATTTGGTGGAAAATCATAACATGAAAAAATGTGTTTTGATCTTTGAGAAGTATGTATTGGTGGACTATGATAAAGAATGTTGTTGCAATGGTTTTTTATGGATTTTTCATCTTCCAGAAGGTGGTAGTTGAGAATTTTGTTCTTGAGGGATTTTTATAGACATTATACATTCTACAATGGAAGTTGGTGGAAATCTCAATTTAATAAATTACTGATTTACCTCTAGATCAAAAAGGTAATGAAGGAAAATGGGTTATATTATATTGGTTGATTAAATCATCCTACTTTATAGTGATCATGGAGTAAATATCAGTAGATGTTTTGTTGAGTGGGTATTTGGGGGAGGAGGTGTGATTCCATAGATTACCAAGGATTATCATATCAGATCCTGATCCTTTTTTTACCTCTCGTATGTGGGGAGATCTCCATTTTTTATTTTTTCCCAATTATTCCCTAGTACTACTTTTCATATGTAGATGGATGGTCAGATAGAGTGGACTATCCAAAATATTGAATACATGTTCCTCCCATGTGTCCATGATTTTGGAGGATCATGGATGATTAAAATTTACATTAATTAGTTTTCACACAATAATAGTTTCAACTCCACCATTGGTATGTTGCCATTTGATGCTTTGTATGGATGAGATTTCTGTTCAATATTTTATTGGACCGGGTTCATAGAGGTAGAAATATTTAGGAAAATTTAGTTCAGAATATGACAGATATGGTATGGTTAGTTTTTGATAGGAGTGATGTAGTTGTAGATATTCAAAAATAATATATATATCATTGGAGTAGACTAATGTTGTTCGGTGTTATAGATCACATATTCTTAAAGGTGAATCCTGGTTATGTGAAGTGATGCTTTTGTGGTGGGAGTAGGAATTCTCCCCTGTTTTTTGGGCCTTCCAAGTTACTGAATCATGTTGGAATAATGACAAATCTGATATAACATAACAAATGAATGATAAAAATATAAGATTTTTTTATATGTCACATATCAATAGTTATCTTTATAACGAATCTCATTTTAGGGATTGGGGATAGACCTATATTCACATTGATGTGACCTCTGAGGATCATCCTATAGATATCCATGATCCTGAGAAAATGTTGTTACATATGTGATCTATTATATTGGTTAATTTTTTTTCTATGATGGTGGTATTTAAGAGAGTACAATGGAACATGAGTCCCATATGGGAACATATTACACTAATATTTTTAATATTTAGATATTCTCTTGTAATGTTGTTCAGTATGTGGAAGATGATTTTTTTGGGTTAGGAAATGTTTTCCTCTAGTTTGTATAGGTATCCTTACTCTTTTTTGAGATGTATCTCTCCAAGGAGAGTTTTCAAGATCATATTATCACTATTTAATGGTTCTATTATATTCCAATGATGAGTTTGTTGAGCTTCTCTATTGGAATGATCCTATTAAGATATCTCTTAGTGGTTTTTTGGATGAACCCCTTTTCATTTTCACTCTTTATATTTTTTTGATTCGTGAGAGTTATAATGGTTTGACAGGTATCTAATGTAAGGACCCATATCCATCTAGTCTAACCCTTTTCATGTTTTCTAATTTTGGGGTGCTTGGGAGAGGCCTAGAGTAGGACTGGAGGTGTTAAGTTGTTAAAAGATAGAATAAATAATGATTCACGGCATGTAAGAGTTTCATATTGTCAATGTGAGGTTCACGTCTTGTGTAAGGATGGTTCATGGGGTGTTTCAGGGTGTGAATTTAATCATGGTTAAATGGTTCCAGGGGGAGTTGTTTTTTAGAAAAGTTTAAGAACTCTATACTTTCACAATCATAAAACTATTCCCACCATAAAAATATATTGTACAATGCACCATTATAAGATATATTGTCTTGGTATTTCTCTAACTTTAGGGATTTTCTCTCAAACCCTAGCTGGATATTATCTCTCTCAACAGTTTTTTAATCAATTCAATGGGAATCGTTTCTAATCATTTCATCCTTTATCCATGGGGATCCGAGGTTTGTGCTACTTATTTCTCACACGGTTAATAAAATTGTATCCTCTCAGTTATTCTATCAATATGATGTATGTTTATGTCTTCCATTCAAATGGAGTTCTCTAGGTTGTTTTTTGGTTATTTAATGGCATTGTTTCCTTGGAGGGATGCATCTATGGGAGGGGTGATCAGGATCTACATTATTGGTATGTTCTCATCCAAAGAATATTTATTCCATTGAGGAAAAGGATTTGTTTCTTATCCTATTTATCTAAGAGAAATCAAAAAATTGTCATGGTTATTCCATTTCAATAGAAATGGAATTAACTTAATAATTATTGAACCAGATTAACATATATTTGGTTGTACTGATCACATTATTTTGGTGAGATAACTATTTTCCTCTTGAAATGCATGTTTCACTGATATCGTTGTTATACAAATTACATTGTCTTATTATCCTATGGATTGAGATGTTGTTTTTAATAAAAAATGGAGACTAATTTTAATCTAGAAATAATTGATTAATTGGACTAATATTTAAAAAATCTACATGTTTTAATCTTGTGTTTCTAATGAATTTATGTTAATCAACATGTTTCAATGAAAATGATTGATTAAATTTGTTCTTCCATGTTTTGTAAATTGATAAATAATTTGAAGAATTTTTTTTATTGTTGCTGATAATAAATTAAAATCCATGTTAATGAAAAAGGTACTTACCTATGATTTTGAAACATTATTTTAATGATAAGATCACATTTAACGTTTTATTTCTTATTATATCTTGGTGAATTAAGATCCCATAGTTGGAAGAATTAAATAAAAAATCGGCTAATTTAAGATTGAATAAAAACTAATAGTTTGATAAAGCTAATTTCTTCGTAATTATCTACTTATCTTCTTGATATGGTTTAGTGCTTTGAGTTTGGATCAATGGGATATTATTATTGTTTGAAGGATAGAGGCCTTATTTTAATTCCCAAATTTCCCTATTGGATATTCTTGTTTTTTTAATGATGATTTTGTGATGTGCTTTGGGTGTGAGCTTCCATATGCGATGTGATATAGGGTCTCTAGGCCTGGATATGATATGATCATGGGATAGATGATTCATGAAGGGATGATGCTATGTAGTAGGGGTGGGTCAGAAAATGTGGTAATAGTTGACGCTTGTGTTGGAGAGAGCATCATGATATGCATGAGGGTTTTAGGGATGGAATTAGAGACGATGGAACTGGTTAAAGCTATGATTAACTATTGATTCAATAATGAGATCAGGGATGGTTTTTAATGAATTTTTTAATGGTCGATGGTCAGGTTTTTTGTTTTATCTATAGTTTCCCCCGAGGAGTAAGACATGTGGATGTGCTTGGATTCGTGTTTCCTCTTTCTAGAATCTAAGGATAATTTTCTTAGAGTACATATTTTATTTAATGATTCTAATAATTAATAAAAAGTTCATAACCATTGTGGTTGTTTTTGATGTAATGATAATATATAAAAAATTTTAATTGTGATAACTAATGGACTGAGTTTGGATTATACCCAGAGGAGATCGACTTTATGCTAGTGATTGATGAATGTGTCTTGAAATAATTATAATGGTTAATTTAAAGACTACGAAATTAATTAATATATTTAAGTGATTAAAAGAAAATAATTATTTAATTTATCTCTATAAATGGATGTTTTTTATAGGATATCTGATATAAAAATTTGTAGTTTGGATTCTGAGTAACATTACCTGTAGTTATGTTGATTACATGGTTATTCCCATAATGTTTTTGTGAGATATATTATATCATTTATATTTTTGGTATTTCATATGATACCCCACCCATATCGATTAGGGTGACTAAAACCTAGTGTACTCTATGAGGGTGATTTCCCCAACATCCTGATATGAGGGCGGATTGATGACAAATCTCTATGGTGATACTCTCTTCTATTGGTAGTCACATGTGCTAGTAATCATGGTGGGTTGTTTTAGAATATTTATTTGTAGTGGTCTATAATTATTTATGCTTATTCACAAACATTTATACCCATATATAGTATCCAATATATTTTTATAGGTATGATGTGTATAGGATATGATTTCTTTAGGTATTTACTCAGTTTCAGGGATGTGATGGCTTGAGGTATAATTATTTATGTATGATGAAAATCATTTTGGATATAGTGGATCCTAACAAATAATTGGTAACTATATACAGATATGATTATTAGATTATGTGATGATGTGATTCATGTGGTGCTTATTGGGATTCTTTTCACAGGTGTTCATGGGATGTATTATTTTGAAGAGAGACCGATCAGGACAAGTGATGTTGTGGTAGAGACGAAAAACTTTGGAGAAGTGGGAGTGGGGTACCCTTGATGTTTCATTGTTAAATTATATGCAATATTGTACACGATACATGGTTAGAGTTATCCATGGTGAGGATGGGAACATAAAATACCTCGACTTTATAGCTATTTTTATGAGTATAATGATAAATAATTAGTGATATCCTTAGGTATGAAGCTAAACAAATCAAAACATCCATAAATTTCATTAATGTACTTGGTAAGTTTTTTACATTCATAAAAATACCCATCTAGATACTACATGTGGATGTAGACATGGAAAAATTGTACATAGGTGAAAAAAATCTAAAAGGGTTCATTTTGTATTAATTGATCCTCACCATGTTCAAGAAAAAGTGGCCTTTCATCACAC
The DNA here is from genome assembly GCA_963277665.1 of Viscum album. Lineage (NCBI taxonomy): Eukaryota > Viridiplantae > Streptophyta > Magnoliopsida > Santalales > Viscaceae > Viscum > Viscum album. The sequence continues at coordinate 550,795,195 of OY728121.1, forward strand.
TTGGTTTAACACTCCCTAGTGATATGCTTGGGTAAATTCATAAGATTTTATGAACCATTATGAAGGGAAACAAATAATATATAAGATTTTATGTTATGAAATAGACAATGTATAAAATAAATTTAAATTTATAAATTGATATTTTTAGTAATTTAGGTCTTTTTTGAATTATCCCATCAATATTCATAAGTTTCCCATTTATATAGTTAATAGTTTGAAAATAATCATCACCGATTTATACATTATTCTTTTGAAATTCTATAAATTGGAGGAATAAGCCAACAAATATTTTGAAGGTATGTATAATGACTTCCAAATGAGGTGGATTACATTGTCAGATGTAATGTATTACATCTTGTGATTAGTATAAAAGTTTTATCCCATGCTATGATTAACAACATCTCATAGTTGAATTTCCAAACATTTCAAATAAGAGGAGTTCATCATCCTAAGGATTTTATTGTGATAAAGGAGGAAAGGGAAAGAAGATTCAGCTTACAACATGTTAAAATTCCTAAGGAGGTACTATGGTAAATGTCAAAAATGCATGAGATGAGGTTTTAATTGTGAAAAAAGTAGGGTATAAAGTATCTAATTTACATTCAACAAAGAAAAATTAAGTTAACATGATGCACATAAATAATGTAATAAATAAGGTACCATTAATTGTTGTATGTCATAAATATTATAAAATTTGGAATTATCTATGAGAATGCATAATTATAAGGTCTAAAAACGTAGATGATCACTAAAAACCTCCATGGATTAGGAGGAGAGGAAGGTATTAAGCTTTTTAAATCTCCAAGAGGGATCATGAAGAGTAAAGTACTCTTAAAAACAAAACTGTTTTAATTTTATTGATGTTGCCACAATATCAAAACCAGTATGTTTTCTATGACCATTTAGACACCACCCCAAATGATTTTATATCATCAGGGAAATCATCTATGGTTATTGTATCATAATTTTATGTTTTTGGGAATATACTTGTTGAAATTATTATCCTTCTCACATTAGGGGATTTTATTTTTTCCTATGTATGGTTTGGTTTTCCTTATATATCCAATATAAATTATTTTTTAATGGAATTCACCCTTCATAAAATGAATCACTCTCTGATTAAATAAAATTACAAATAGAAAGATGGATCTCATTTTAATCATTATCTCAATCCTCAGAATTATTATGTTATGGGAAATAATATTTATATTAAATTATTCATACTAGGAAAATATCATCCTTTATGAAATTCCATTTATGAGTGAATATGTTCCTCACATAATGGCCTAGTATTCCTCGTAAAATATTGGTTTATTTTTTAATCACAATTATGTTGAGATTAAAAATAATGGGGAATGTTATCAAATGCAATGGGATATCTGTGGATTCTTTGAAAATATATGCAATTGTTGGATGACCCAGTCCATATTTTGTGAAAAAGATTTATAGTTTCCTTTTATTTATTGAGTATTTTCATTGATTTTTGAGAAACTTATAATGATTTTCAATACCAGAAACCAAACTATCATAGATGGGAGTAAATTATTTATGGACTGAGGAATGTTAGTGTTAAAGAAGAATATAATCAATGCACTGGTCCTCACATTACGCTCCAGTGGGGAATGATTTTTGTTTTAAAAATTTTATTTTTAAAATGGATTAGTTTGTGAACTCATTTAATATGCCATCTCGAAAGACTATTCGGCCCAAAAATTAATGATCCAAGTAGATAAATACCAAACCCATGACCTATAATCAATTTCTGTGATCTTTACATTGTTTTTTTGGTGACATTATCAACAAAAGGATATGTGTGACATATATACAGATCCTAAAATCCTCTTGTATATACTCACCCAATATTTTATCAATATGTACATATGAGGTTGGTTTGAGATGATCAATTTTTATGATTTTTCAATCCATTATCATTCGTGGAAGATTGATAGAGTGGTAGATGCTCTGATTTGAAAGGATCCCTCAACCCTATCCACGATGAGGATTAAAAGTGATCCAATCTTCTAATATATGAAATTTATGGGAATGGTAATCATAAATGATACTTCATCCCAACTTTCCAAAATATATTCTCATCCATCCATTCTTGAAAGAATCATGAATGATCATATATTTGATATGGAGCTACAAAAAAATGTAATAAATATTTAGGAGTACAAATTTTTTAAAATAGAGTAATTTTTTTTGGAACCCTGAAATGAGTGCCATTAAAATTAGAGTTGAAGAGGAATATTTTGGATGATATGCATAACACATTATTCTCTATTCTCCCAGGAATAATTAAGTTGTGTAGAGATATAAATAAAAACATCCTGTGGGATAACGTAAATAGGAATATTTTTTATTTTTTTTCCTAATTCCTTAATATGCCAACTATTAAATGATAAATGATATAAGTCTATGGGTATTATTCAACCATTTCCCATACCTGAATAGAAATGGGAAATAATGACCATGGATTTGGTTGTAGTACTCCCCAAGAAATATAATTGTAATAACACCATCTATGTGGTATTCGGTCTCCATACAATGTCATCATATTTTATTACAATCGATGGAAACTTCACCCTTGAAAAAGTCCCCAAGATATACATAATATAATTGGTAATACTACAAAGATTTCAAATATAAATTATATTTTATTGAGGTAAAAGCCTTACATTGAGGTCCTTATGAAGCCTTTGTTGAGTGTTGGATATATATATGAGTTTCATGACTTCTAAACACCCATAGAAAACTTTATAATCAAATATAACCATTCAATATTTAGAGGATATGTTAAGATCATGTTCAATGTATTTACAATGATTTTGAGATGAACACATTCCCCTAGTGGAGTTCTCATAAAAGGATATTTTGAATTCATGCATTGAAATGACACCTTATGAGGCTCTGTATGGGAATAGTTATCAGACCTCAACAATGGTGGGATGATGTTAGATTGAATAAGATAAAGAAAAATTATCTTATCCATCCTATGATAAATAAAGTTTAAATAAATCTATTTAATATTTAATCCAAGAAAAATTGATAGAAAATATAAGTAGACAATCATCGATGAGACCAAGAGACTGAGGTCAGAGATAAATTTTTCCTTCATATATCACAATTGAAGAATGTGATGAGGTTTAAGAATTATGGGAATATTATTCCTTGATATTTTAAATCCTTTGAGATCATTGATCACATTATATTTGTATCCAATTGACTATAACTCCCACAAAACCTATCATAAGTATGTTATATTTTGATGAATTCATCTTGAGGAAATACACATAGAACCCCTCACATGTAATGAATCCAACGGTGGAATATTTGGGGAATGATCTATCCTATTGTGTGTATATGGTGAAGATCCACGATTTTAGATACAAAGGTCAACAAAACAAGACAACTCAACTAGTCAAAGTATTCTGGTGAATCCACATGCTTGACAATGAAAATTGGGAACCAGAATATTTAATGAAAGTAAAGTACCCTCATCATTTTTAGTGTATGGAATGAAATTTATTTAGAGAAATTTTTTATGGGTGGAGGAATGAAACGCCATGAAATTTTATATTTAATATTCAATTGATTGAATTTATTAATTTTTAAGTTATGTAGAGATTGAAAACACATGTGTCACTTTGGTAAATATGGTCCATTATGAAATATAAACTATCGTATTAAAAATACCATTATGCATCACAACCACTAATAATTTTATTTTTGTATATTTACCATTATTATTAGTACATATTACGGGTTATGATAAATTCAATGTTAAAAAGATGAAAAATGTGACATCCTTTACCAGCAGGATCTAACCCTATGAAGCCCATTTATTATAGCCTATGAATAAGATGGCCTTAATTGTATTTTCCATTGTCCAAGACTAATTAAATATCAAATATTTTATACATAAGACAAACCATTTGTAATTGAATTTCAAGCTTATTGAGATCATTGACCAAACCATGTTCATGGAACAATCCGAAGAAAGAACCACCATTTCACACCATAACCTTAGGGAATACATGGGTGTAATGATGTGTCATGTATCTAAAGCATATTAATATGAATTATTAAATTTTATTTTTTAAAACATAATGATTATATTTATACCTTTTACTAATACTTTATAAATGATTACATAATGCGTTTGGTAGAAAATTTATTTTTTTATGAAAAATAAAAAATAAATTTTCGGTAAATAAATAATTTAAATTATTTTGTATTGATAAATTTATTTTTTTAATGAATTATTATTGTTATACAATATTTATCTACATATAAATGATAAAACAATTTAATGATGCCTATGTTTATTTTAATAACGGATAAAAAGATTTGGTATTGTAAAAACAAGTATTTTCTATTAAATAAAGATTATTAATTAAAATTGTATTTTCAGATATTTATAGAATTATTTTTCAAATAATTATTTTTTAAATAAACATGCTGAAATTATAAAACATGATGTTTTTTATTAATTTTATGATAGTTTCTTTTTTTTATAAAAAACAATTTCAGTATAAATATTAAGAATCTATTATGGAATCCCAATATCCTAATTGTGATATAATAAATAATATATAGCGAATCAATGAACAACCATAGATTTACATTTTAAAATAATGTTTCTTGGTTTTGTATTTTTAATTTTATAAACATTTATTGAATCGTCTAAAACCAATATTTTATTTCATAGTTTCAAAATCAGTTTTTTATGAACATGACTCAATTCCACATCACCAATGGTATCATATTAAGTAGTCTTGTTTTTTCAATTTTAAAAAATTTAAAACCACTCCACTATTTTAAAAATCATGGGAAATAACCATGGGAAGGTTTTTTGAATAGATTATTTTATTATACAGATTTCATACGCTATGTTTTTAAATTAATAATGAATTGACCTTTATTTTTTCTATAAATAACACCAGACCTCCAGATCCTCTTCCCTAAAACCCATTGATAATTAATTTTCTCTCCCACCTTGATAAATATCTCCCATAGTGTTCCCATTCTCTTTAGAAACTCCTCCAAATATTTTAGATGTAACTTTCATGGTAAAATATTTTCTTCTTCCTCATCCTATTTGTTCATGTAATTTTTTTTACCAAGCCTTTTGATTTCATATTTTTCACATTTAAATATAATGTTATAGATACATTTAATATCCTAATGATGAACTTTTAACGAGAGAGGGCCTTTCAATCACGTTTAACCCTTCTATGAACATTTATCTACACCTACTATGCTCGAAATATTAACCTAATATTTTACATGAAAAACATTGTGTTGTGAATATGCATCCCCATTTACACTCAAGGGTATTAACCTAGATGTACCTATAATTCATTTATTGGGTAATTCCATGTATTAAACTCTCAATATATAAAATTTTTCTTAAAATTACTGAAAGGTGTTCTTATGTTGCATGATCTATATGGAACACAAATACATGAACATGATATGAATGTGACGGGTTCTCCCAGAATTATATAGGCTTCCAGTGAATTGGGTAATGTTTTTATCTCATGAGAAAAAATTTATTCTTAATGTGATGTTATCCTATGAATTCATTTTTATAATGTCCATATGGTTTTCCTTAACTTATTATTATGCTATCACATAATATGTTGTTTCCACATTTGTATGATTCCTTGATATTATTATCTTATATCATGATTCGATTTCTATATTTATGAATCTCATTCAGTAATGTGACATTGGTATTCTCTTTTAACTGACATATATTTCATTTTTTATGTTATAATTTTATTATTAACTTACTTGGATTTATATCTCAACCATTTCTTATATGTATCCTCAGGTTATCTCGTGTAATATTAGAAGATGATGGAATTTTAATTGCATGTTTTTTAGTTTTAAATAATGTATTTATATCTGTGTTTCATATTTTGGATCTATGTATCAAACTTTCAAAAGAAACTAGGCCTATTAATCTTATGGGTTTTTATTATGTGTAACTTTATATAATAAATCATAAAATATATTATATACAAAATTTTGGTTTTCAATAGATATCGTAGAGTAACATGATACACAACCACAATTGGATGAGACAATAAAAAATGGGACACAAACTCCATCCCATACCACTTCCTTACTAGCCACCATACCTAAGTCATTAAATCATAAAAATTGTTTTTATACTATAATAAAAATACTAGAGGACATAATATTACTCATAAAGGGAAAATTAACACATAAATAATAGAATAAAGTGCTTCCAAAGGAATTACACATTATGTTTATCATCCACTATCCAACTATCCCGAACAACACAATAGATGATAAAATAATTATGAAAAGTCCTTTCAAGACCACCTAATTAATACCCCATGATATGAAACAGAAAAAATTAATTTTCTATTATATAGAATCATAAATCATTATTTCCAACATCTTTTACATCAATATGCACAGATATGAGATCCTCAATCAACGTTAATAAATCTCTAGAAACTAAATCAAATCCACATCAAGAATTAATTCTCAGTAAATATTCTTCTTATAAAATGTTTAAAAGTGATCTCTAGTTCTTAGACAAAAAATAAATCTATAAACCACTCCTAGAATGGAGTTTATCCTCACTTGGAGAAGACAAAAATTGATATTTTTTTAATTTTTAAAACCATATTGTGCTCTATGATGTGATATTATCTCAATTTATTCTAGAAAAACACAAAGTCTGAACAACTGAGATCATTGGCTAAACAATTATTCTTATGAAAAAATATCATATGGGACCTATAAGTAATCATTACTATCTAATGTTTCATAATGAAACAAAAAATGTGGATAGAAAAGGCACACATGACCTTAAATATGTCTCCTTTTTCATGTATGAGGAAAATTAAATAACACATCAGCTTACCCTTAAGGTATATATACCCTTTTATACAAGAATATATCAATATTAAGTCTTGATAATTCTTGGGCAATTTGTCATCAGGTTTCATTAATTTATATAAATTGAACATGAACCCCCAATAATATTAAGTATGACAGAGGAAACTATAATCTAATATATAATTTTTATGATATTTCCACAAAACGACCAGAAAACATTAAAATATAATACTACCATGATCTACGGATATATTATATACCTTAAAAAATAGACTTTACATTTTTTTTAAATGATATTAAAAAACATCTATATAGCTGATATCATCATAGAAACTAAAAAATTTCTAGTAGATGATCAATATGATCCTACATACACATAAAATCATCTAGATATTATTGATGAACTTGAAAAAAAATAATTTATGAACATATAGAATACTAATTTAATCCATCCCATAAAAATATATGATAATTTAAGACACCGAATAGCTCTAAAATGAATACAATGTTCTCATAACGAAACATAAAAGTATTCTTCAGGATATTAACATCCTTATACCTCACCAAATGAAATTAAAACCAAATAAAAATAATGAAAAAAACATTCTACCTTAATCTAAGATAATTATTTTTTAATCAATTATATGGGACATCAGTTCATAACCATCCCACAATCCTATCAATGAAAATTCATTCACAACCTAAAACAACAAACAATATTATTTTCAATCTACACTATGTCACCCTAGGTGATACAAAAGGATATATAAAACCCTAGTAGAATAGATAATAGTTATGATTTCAAAAATACTAAAATATAAATGATTTTGAATAATTCAAAGATATCATTATCATGGATAATTTTCAAGAAACCCTATCTCAAACTAGATATCATATAATGGGGTATTGTCATAACCTTTTCTTCATGGAAATTAATAAAATCAACTAATACTCTCATAAAAACTATTTCCTAGTATTAAAATGATCTTAAATCAATCTCTTTTATATGATAATAAAATTTATTTACACACCTATAATCCATGTGATGGTCCTAACCTCAAACACACATGATATCATTATATAAATCCTCAATAAACTAAACCATCATTAAGATAAAATAAATTAAATAATTCATAGAATAAAATAAATCCATATTGATAATATATCTGTATATTTATATGTAGAAGAAAAATTATTCTATGATAGATTGATGTGTACTACCATCTTATCAAAACCAATTCAGGCTTCAAGAAATCTTGAATAACCTCTAAATTGAATCAAGAACATCTAAGGCCCTAGAAGCCTCTATAAAGTATGTTCAATAGATCATATCATGGAATGTGTATTCTAGTATTTAAATATTTTGAATCAAAAAAATTTATAAGTTAATATAGAATATATATATATATAAATGCTACATTGAAAAATTAGAGTCTCTCTTTGGGATCGAAAGTATATGGCGTAATACTAGTCATTCCTAGATCCTCCATCTTCATAACCTTGATAAAGAATACATCCTCAATAATTCATAACCTAATGTACCTAAGGAAGACAGATCTAAGGGTTCCTCATCTACCAACACTCTATACACATTAATGTACAAAAATCCATGTACCGTTATGAGACTAATAATGACTCAGGGAAAAAAATTGAGGCCACCCAACAATCTAACCATAAGATTCATGAAATCCACCATTGAGGGTAAGGCACAAAAAATGTTACTATCGGGGAACACTAGATTAAAAATATATCAGTATAGTATATAAAATCATGAGAATAACAAGATTTCATGATGTCAGATGCATAAAACATTAAATAACCCTTACCGATCCAAACAGTTACTACCATGATAATTGATACCTCTAACTGACTAGTATAATATTTAAGGTGATCAGTTTAATTACATCATGAGATGAACTAGCAAACAAAAGGCTATTTTCCACCACCTATACATTTTACCACAATATAAGAAGTGCATGAAACATAAATATGTAGAATTGATAGTATATTGAAATGTGAATAGCCTCAAATAAAAATCTATTTACCCTAAACATAAGGAAAAATATAAACATTAAAATGAAGGGGATTCAAAAAATATACACTTATATAAGTTAGTTGATAAGATGACTGGTAATTTAACGCTGTAATCATGCATAAATCATGGATTCAAAATCATGTTCTATAGAATTTCAGTTGGAACTATAGTAGTATGGTTGCAATAAATAGTAGTATTACAACACAATCTTTTGAACATTAATAGTGTTTTTATTATCATGGATACTATAGTGTGGTACTATAGAAATTGGAATATTTAAATTGAAAGAGATTTTAGACCAAAAATGCAGCCTTTAGTCCACAGAGCCTCCAATCCATTAATGGCATCAAACCACTTGGAATCTAGGATAGAGAGAATCTTATTTAGAGTGAGTCCACTAGAGCTCTATAATGGATAAAAGTGGGGATTACATTGAGTATGTAGTGGTGATGATAGAAATCAATTTATTTTAAAAAAATACTTTATAGATACCATAAATACTACGTAGGACTTGATGGGGATGTGGATATTTATATAAATGGATGGACTGAATACATGAGCAGCTTCTTCAATTTAGGTAATGTTACACTAGTCCCTTGGGACATGTAATGATAAGGCCATTATATAGTTGAGACTTTAGGTCATGTATAGGGTCCCTCTCAATCTAGTTAGATATATGTATTGTCCATAAATAAAAAAAGAAATGGAACAAAATTTTTTGAGATATAGTATGTTTCAGGTATACTACAATGGGATAGTGAATCATGTCTTATGATTCATTTTACAAATGTGGAATGGAGATACTCATGTATCTACATATATATATCATCACATGAGACTTTAAATTCAATATTCTCACTAGAGTCATCTTTAACCACTAATCAGAAGCTCCCCATAATAAAATTAAGGCCAACAAGAATAATTTACGATTATGAATACGTTTGACTAAAATAAATATATAGATCCTTTAACCACTCCCTAAAAAGTATTATTCAGGTGAAAAAATAATACATAACCATGATCTGATCCTAAAATTACAGAAATTTCATCCTCTTAGAGACATTTTCCACTTCTTCATCAGTACACCTATGATTAGTTAAGGAATTCATGTAATATGGCTTGTCTTTTTTACATATGTTGTGACTAAAATTTATTTTTTATTACCACTAGCACACATCCCCATACCTATGATGAGTGATAGAAGTGGTGTGTAACACCCCATTATTCCACAGTTTACTTCACATTGAATAATACAATAGTGTGTGTTGTACGCAACTTCGAATTATAATACACCACAACCAATCAAACTAGCGGTTATGAATAGTAATACCCACGTTTTGAAATTTTATAAATTTTATCATTCAAAATGGACTTGATTTTTGGATTCTTAATATCGAAATTAGCATAGGGTGAAATTTTGGTGCTTCTCAGATAACTTTCATATTTTGATGAATAGACAAAATTACTAAATTTTAATTAAAAACAACATTTTTAATCGAATTAATTAATAGTGATAAATTATGAATTAGAATGGTTTTAAATTTTATTTAGAATATATTTTTACCATTTAATATAATGTTGGTCATTGGACGTAATTTGACATTTAAACCAGACATAAACAAGTGTCAATCTTTTGATAGTTATTATATCTTAAAAACACGCTATTTGTTTTGACAATGGGAGTAAATTTTTAAATTAATTAATGAAACTTATGTGTTTTGAATTTGGTATAATAGAAATAATTTTTGAATTCATAATATCAAATATATCTTAGGATGAATTTTTGGTATTTTTCTGAAAACATTACATTTTTGATGAATAGTCAAAAATACTAAGATATAGTTTAAAACCGAATTTTTATTTAAATAATTATTTATTTTATTTAAATTTAATTAAGGTCAAAATAGATACATAATACCTATATATGGTTAATGTAATTCATTAATGTTAGTTTAGAATAATTTTAGATATATAAAAATTTTATTGAACTTTTCACCTTGTTTTACCCACCTCCTAGGAGAATTTAGAAATTTACATAAAACATAATTTTACCACATCTGTGAGTGGAATTTTGTAAATCCTAGAGATACAATTAATATGAAGGAGTTAAATGTGGTTCAATAAGATAAATATTTTTTGGTGAATAGTAACTTTTTACTTTTATTTACCATGGTTAAAAGTAAATAGGGAAATTAAGGGTAAAAATGATATTAATATTACCCTAAAGCAAGTCCTAATTCTATTGGACAAGTGTATCTCGACCAAAAACAACCTTATGAATAAAATATTATCATTTGGGTCCACATGTATTAGATTATGACATTTATTATTATTTAATTCAAAGAAGAGTTAAAAGAGTTAAAATCAAAGTGTAACAACTAAAACATTTTTAATATAGGGTTTTACATAAAATAATTCGATAATAAATATTAATTAGAAATCTAAAAATATTTCCTACATCATGGTATTTTATTTATAATTTTTAGAAATTAAATAAATAAATTTATTTATGACATAATGATGATTCAATAATTACCTTACTCATGAAATAATCAAATAAATGGTATTATTAATATTAAAATAAATATAATTTCTATTTTTTTATGACATATACGAATTTTCTAGGTGAATATGACATGATAGGATTGATTAAATATGTTTTGTTTGAAGTAATCATGTTGTTATTATTTTTACAATAAAAAAATACCAAATAGTGTCAAAATTGACATAAAATAGTTATTAAAAAAATATTGTAACACCCCAAGCTTCCATGGTATGTTTCCCTTTGAATAATGAAGTGGCGTGTGTTTTACGCAACATCGTGTTCTAACATACACCACAACTGATCAAACTAGTCGTTATGAAAAGTAATACCTACTTTCTGAAATTTTATACATTTTATCTTAAAAAATGGACTTTGTTTTAGGATTATTAATATCGAAATTATCTTAGGGTGAAATGTTGGTACTTTTTGGATGACTTTCATATTTTGATGAATAGTGAAAATTACTAAATTTTAATTAAAAACATCTTTTTTAATCATAATAATTAATAATGATAAATTATGAATTCGAGTGGTTTTAAAGTATATTTTGAATATATTTTTACCATTTAATACAATTTTTTTCATTGGACATAATTTTACAATTAAACTGAACAAAAACAAGTATCAATCTTTTGATAGTTATTATATCTTAAAAACACGCTTTTTGTTTTGCCAGCGGAAATTAATTTTAAATTAATTTCTTCCACTTCTATGTTTTGAATTTGGGAAAATGGATTACATATTTGGAATCAGGATGTCCAAATTTTTTAAATAGATAACTTTTATTTTTACACATTTTGAATAATTACTTCGGTAAATATTTTATTTACCATGGTCTATGGGTAAATCCGGTAAATAAGGGTTAAAAAATAATATTATAATAATTCTAAATTACCCTAAAACGCGTCCTAACCTTATTTGTGGATACATGTCCGACCATGGGCATCATTGAATCTATTTTGGAACCCCATGGAGCCACTTGTAGGTGATAGGGACACTTTATTTTAATTAAGTTAAAACAAATACAAAAATAACATAATCATATATCTTTTATCAAAACAATTTTTACAAAGGCTTATATATGTTGGATTTTCGACTATAAATATTCATTATAAAGATAAATAGCTTTCCTATATAAAGGTAGATTATTTATAATTTTTAGAAATTAAATAATTTAATTTATTTATGACCCAATGATGATGTAGTAATTACCATAAAAGTGAAAAATTAAAATAATTGATATTATAAATATCCAAATAAATATAATTTGAGACTTTTTATGAATTAAACTAATATTATAGGTTAATATGACATGTTAGAATTTATTTAATTTACTTTTTTTGAAGTAATAATTCTGTTATGATTTTCACAAAAATCAATTTTCCAAATAGTGTCAAAATTGACATAAAAGTGTTTTTAAAACAAATATTATATTATTAATTGATATTAAATTCCTAAAAATGTATGGATCTGAAAATGGACTTATATAATGATATTTGTATCATTAATGGACCACTTGGGGGTCTCTTGGATGTATATAGTAAGTTTATTAACCATATAATATAAAAATACAAAAAGACATTGTAAAGGTGAAACTAAGTAACTAAGAGTTAATACTTAATGATAAGGTTAATATAGTAACCTTAACCTGTCTAAATACTATTTTATGAGTTTTTTTAGACCTATACCCACCTTAAAATTTAAATAATACACTTTGGATCCATTATAAAACGAATATGAATTTATTATAAAATAATATTTCTAGCTTTTCCAAAGTTTCCCCTCACCCCTCTTATAAAAGGGCACTCCTCCTTCTCATTACTTCACATCTTCAAAGCCTTTTTGTTCGGCAAACCCCTGCCCAAATACTCTCTAAACATCCCTCACTCTATCTTAGAGGCCTTTTTCTAGTTATAAATCCAACCTAAGGAGCCCTTTTGATCAAATCAAAAGGAAGAACCTGAAGAAGAGGTAATGATTTCACCACCATTTTTCAAGTTCCTTTCTTCTTCCACTTCTTCATTCATTGTTATTACCATAATAAAATAATAAATAGACTATATAATATATAATATGATGTTATTATAAACATGTTACAACCTTATTTCAGTATTATATCCATCCTTTTAATGACATGTCACCATACGTGCGTATGTACGGATTACCGTCTCCACGTCGTGGTGTAATTGTTATTGAAAACATTATTATTTGGATGTGTATAATAATGATGTGTAATTCATGTAAATATTAAATATAACATGATAAATATTCTTTATATATTATATAACATCCAATTAAATATTATTTTAATATCAAAAGAATGATATTGTCGCTCATGCTTACATACGGACTACCGTCTCCACGAACATGATGAGATTCATTCTCCATCGTATCCATTCAAGACTAATTCTCATATAATGATTAAAAATAATGTTTAAAGATTTTAAATCATTATGTATATGAATGATATACATCCCATTAGTAAAAAATATGGCTCAAATAACAAAGAATATAAAGGAAAATGAACCCGTTAACACCTGAAACGACGATAATTCTAAGATATTATTAACAAATAAATGTTAAAAGATCATATATGATATCATATTAATACATATGATTCATTTAAAATTCAATAAGAATTATTTCACCATTATACAGGAGGTTAACCTACCCTCGACCAAGGAAAAATTACCAAGTAAGCGGTTTCTTATCTCACTTGTAATTCTGTGAGAATTCCATTGTTCAGCACTTATTTATTACATGTGATGTGTTTACTGTCCATGTTTGTATTAATTGTGTAACATAATTAATTCATGTATATTTACATCATCAATGTATGATCATTCTTTCATGGGTGTATGTTATTTATGTTACAAAATCAATAAGGGAATTTGACATTTCAATTTCCACTCATTTGGCTTTACACATACTTCATTGATTATTTTACTCCAAGATTGTGTGTGGAATCACTATTAATTTGATTATTTCATAATTTCCACTCCCCTTTCTGTGGAAATACTTTTTATACACATAATCACTCCATTGATAAATTCTCATGTCATCAGTAGGAACCTGATCAGAGTAATTTTTACTCAATGTCGATTTGTTGATATAAACATCCAATTCATTGGTGTTGTTTTTAGAAGAATATGTGTGAATGTCTTTTGATGTTTTTACACTAAATGTTCAATCATATTTAGTGTATTTATATTTTTTCACACATAATTATGTCGTTGATTTATCCTTAACCTAAGGATATGTCTTTTATGAGAGATTTCATCTCAATTTACATTCCATTGAGACTTCTTTGTTGTTATACACCAAATAACTTTTATGTGGTGTACATAATGTACTTTGACATAGTATATCATGAATCCCTTTATTTTCATGATATTAAATAAATTTGATTACCTCAATTATTTGTATTTATGTGTCTCTCTTTTGGTTAGAAACTCTAACTAAAATACCATTTTTAAATGTTTTAAAGACTTAATCTTCTGAATCTTTCCCATTAATGTCCATGTTTAAAAAAAATGGTTTTAAGGATTTATTTATATGGACATTAATGTTTTAAAATTAAAACTCCTTTTAAAAGTTTCAAAGTGGTATGGGATTATTTGATTCAAAAATCTATTTTAAATGGCTTCTTGACAAATAGTGTGACTTTAAAATGATTTCAAGAAAAAGGGGGATATTTCTCTCTAATAGTTTTGATGATTATTTTAATCTATGTCATTATCCTTCATTATTCTCGATTGAGGTTAATCTGATACAATACAATCTTCCATATTGTATCGAATGAGTTCTGTTTGACTGTGAATGTGATATTTTTATACCATTCATGGTTTGTGGATCAAGTATTGACATTTTGTATTCTAGTTTCAATACGAATGTTTATGTTATGTTTAAACCTGTTCATATGAGGAATGCATTGGACTTAATAAGTGACGGGTGGAGCCCGATATAGCTCCTCGATGCATCGGTAGGTCTCATGAGACAAACTAGTGTCTTGGCACAAGGCCTTGGAAAAATATTATTTGTAGTCTTGGCACGAGGCCTTGGCTATGTGGTTATCATAGTCTGTCATTATGCATTCCATAATTATGAAAGTGGTTATTGATATTTCATGTGATTGTTTTACTAGTAGAATATCCATGTGAATTAGTAAATGGAATTATATAATTTCATATTTTCCATTTTATGCTTAAGTTCAAGATTAAAAGGCTTTTGTTTTAGTTATAAATTGCTTTAACTGTTTATTTTATCTATGAAAGCTTCTGCTATATTGTTATCCTTACTGAGCATCTAAGATCACACCTTTAAATGTTTTATTTTTTCCAGGATGTGAAGAAGTAATTTATGAATGACCTGCAGGGATAGTATGAGGGGATATAAAGACAAGATGTTGTTGTAGTTTTTTTACCTTATGATGTAATGTAAGACTTATTAATATATCTAGTGTTTCCAAGAATAATAAACTAATCGGTCTTTCGAGACGTGATCCTTTGTGATCATGCCAATGTTATGTAATAATTCACCGACTCTGGGTAACTGGGGTCGGGGCGTTACAGTTGGTATTAGAGGAAGTTTAGTACAAAACATAGATGCTAGATTTAGATAAACTCTGATTAGAGCACATAGAACTAACATGAACTTTGAGGACTAGTATAGAAGAACTTCATAGAATTTTGGTATTGTAGAGATTTTGTGAGTTTTCCGAGCAATACATCCCTGTCTGGATACGAGTAGGTAGAGGAGGCTCTGGCACAGATGTACCTAGAGGTAAAACCTGAAAACACCACCTTTAGCTAGTCTCGAACAGGAACCGGTGCACGACAACGGGCCTTGCTGCACTCTTGGTTACGACACTCCCGGGGGATATGCCTAGGATAATTTACATTTTCTTTACAAACCGATTTGAAGTATTATATATATATGATGAGAGTAAATTACCTTGGTTAATCCTAATGTGTTTCAAATTGAGAATATGGTGACATGTTAATCTCTAAATGATCTTTTTGACTACTGTTACTCACACAATGCTTTCTGGTTTTAGTCAATGGCTGGATTCCATGGAAGTCATAGTGATGTCGAGAATGATGTACAAGGTGGGAACGATGGTGGCAATGAGAAACAAAATGGAATGTGGATATGCGTACAAGATATCATCTTTCTGCCAAATCAATTTTCCAAAAATATGATCAACAATGTATGTAACACCCCGATCTTCCGTGGTACGCTTGTCTTTGAATAATACAGTTGCGTGTGTTGTACGCAACTTCGAGTTCTAACACACACCACGACAAATCAAAGTAGCCATTATGAATAGTAATACCTCCTTTTTAAAATTTTATAGGTTTTATCTCTAAAAATTTACTTCATTTTTGGATTCGGAGTATCGAATTTAGCCTAAGGTGAAATTTTGGTACTTTTTGGATAACTTTAATATTTTGATGAATAGTGAAAATTACTAAATTTTAATTAAAAACAAATTTTTTAATCAGAATAATTAATAGTGATAAATTATGAATTTGATTAGTTTTAAAGTATATTTAGAATATATTTTTACCATTTAATACAATTTTGGTCATTGGACATAATTTCACAATAAAACCGGACATAAACAAGTATCAATCTTTTGATAGTTATTATATCAGAAAAACACGCTTTTTGTTTTGACAGCGGGAATTAATTTTAAAATAATTTCTGCCACTTGTCTATTTTGAATTTGGAAAAATGGATTCTATATTTGGAATCAGGATGTCCAAATTGTGTAAATAGGTAACTTTTATTTTTAGACATTTTGAATAATTACTTCGGTAAATGTTTTATTTACCATGGTTAAAGGGTAAATCTGGTAAATAAGGGTTAAAAAATAATATTATAATAATACTAAATTACCCTAAAACATGTCCTAACCTTATTGGTGGATACATTTCTGACCATTGGGATCTTTGTTTCGATTTTGGGTCCCCATGGATCCACTTGTAGGTGATAGGGACACTTTATTTTAATTAAGTTAAAATAAATACAAAAATGACATAAGCATATATCTTTTAGAAAAACAATTTTTACATAGTGTTATATATGTTGGATTTTAGACTATAAATATTCATTATAAAGATAAAAATATTTCTACATAATATTATTTTATTTATAATTTTTAGACATTAAAAAATTTAATTTATTTATGACACAATGATTATGTAGTAATTACCATAATACTGAAAAATTAAAATAATTAGTATTATAAATACCCAGAAAAATATAATTTTAGACTTTTAATGAATTAAACTAATTTTGTAGGATCATATGACAGATTAGTATTGATTTAATTAACTTTGTTCGAATTAATCATTCTATTATGATTTTTACAAAAGTCAATTATTGAATAGTGTCAGAATTGACATAAAAGAGTTTTTAAAAAAAATATTATATTATTAATAGATATTAAATTCCTAAAAATCTAAGGATAGTCCAAGAGACTTATATCATGATATTTTTATGATTAATGGATCACTTGGGGGTCTCTTGGATGTATATAGTAAGTTTATTAACTATATAATATAAAAATAGAAAGTGACATGGTAAGTGTCAAACTAATTAACTGAGAGTTAAAACTAAAAGATAAGGTTAATATAAAGACCCAAACCTGTCTAAATTATATTGGTTGAGTGGTTTTCGACCCATCCCCACATTAACCTTTAAATAATCCACTTTGGAGCCCTTATAAACCGAATATGAATTTATTATAAAATAATATTTCTAGCTTTTCCGAAGGTGCCCCTCACCCCTCTTATAAAAGGACACTCCCCCATATCATTAATTCACACCTTGAAAGCCTTTTGTATCAGCCAAACCCTTCCCAAATACTCTCTCAACTTCCCTCAATTCATCCTAGAGTCCTTCCTTTAGTCAGAAATCCATCCTATGTAGCCCTTTTGATCAAATCAAAAGGAAGATCCCGAAGAAGAGGTAATGATTTCACCATCCTTTTTCAAGTTCCTTTTTTATTCCACTTATTATTTATTTATTATTACCATTATAAAATAATGAATCCAATATCTACTATATAGTTTAATATTATTATAAAAATGGTACAACCATATTCAGTATTCTACCCATCCTTTTAATGACATGTCACCATACGTGCGTACGTACGGCTTACCGTCTCCACGTCGTGGTGTAATTGTTATTCAATATATTATTATTTGGATGGGTATAATAATGATTTTTAATTCATGTAAATAATAAATATAACATGATAATGATTCATTATATATGATATAACATCCAATTATATATTATTTTAATATCAAAAGAATGATATTTTCTTTCGTGCATACGTACGGATTACCATCTCCACGATGCGATGAGATTCATTTCCAAGTTCACCATTCATGGACGATTATAAAAATATATATTACTAATAAGTATGTAATATATGAAATAATAATTCTACTGGAGATATATATATATATATATATATATAAGTATTTATGTACTTACATATATCTTATTCACTTACTTCCGTTCAATACTATATGAAAACCGAAACAACGTTTATGCGTACGTACGGACTACCGTCTCCATAAATGGTGTTTTCCATTTAATATATATGTCTATTATACATATTTATATTCTAAATATATAAGATATAATTATCATGTTTTATATTCTGGAAGTATTTAAATCATGATCTAAGTGATATAACCAAGAGTGACAAGTTAAAACACGTACGATAAAGAAAGTGATTATTACCTGAAATTTTAACTTAACTTGGAAATTATTATTAAATGGGTAATATAAAGTCATAAATGAATCATGTATGATATAATAAATATTAATATGGTTATGTTATAATTTAATAACATACTAAGATCTTCGTACAGGAGGATAAATGTACCCTCGACTTAAGGAAAGTGCAAGGTAAGAGGTTATCATCACACTCCTTATTCCCGTGAGATTTATGCCATATTTCCACTATTACCTTTTGTGTGGTGTATGTACTACCCATAATTGTATTCGTTGTGTAATACACTTTAATTTATGTGTATTAACATATTCATTGTATGATACCTCTTTCATGGGTTGTATGTTTCGTAAGTTACCAAATTGGTAAGGGTTTATTTCACAATCTCTTCATTATCCGAGATTGTTTATATGTAATAATCTACTGGGATCTCTTTATCATCCACATCCATGTTTCTTAAAAATGTATTTCAAATTTTTTTTACTATTTACAAGAATATGGGTTAGAGTTATTTATACTCTTGTTTGACTTTTTATAAGAGGTTTATAAAGGAATATTTCTATCGTTTTCCAAACATGGTGCTTTTTAACCTTTTCGATAGAATTAAGTTAAGAATGTTTTTTTAACTTATACGGCAGGTACGGCTATTTTCCATCATTATAAAATCATCAAAGCTTCCCTTAAAATCTTATAAGAATATTTTCAAAGAAAATGTTTTATTTTATAAGTATATGACTCTCAAATTATTTCAAAATACAAAGAGATATTTTTCTAAAAAGAGTTTTGATTTCATCTATGTCAACATTATTTGATGGATTTTAAGATTATTTGATGTTTATTTATTATGATACAAAACTTCCATATTGTATTGAAGGTTTTGTGATATGTTTGACTGTGGATGTGTTATTTTTATACCATTCATGGTTTATGGATAATGTATTAACATTTCGTATGCCATTTTTAATATGAATGTTTATGTTATGTTTAAACATGTTCATATGTGGAATGCATTGGACTTAATAAGTGACGGGTGGAGCTCTATATAGCTCCTCGATGCATCGGTAGGTCTCATGAGACAATCTAGTGTCTTGGCACAAGGCCTTGATAGAATCTTATTTGTAGTCTTGGCACGAGGCCTTGGCTATGTGGTTATGATAGTCTGGCATTATGCATTCCATCATTATGAAAGTGGTTAGTGATATTGAATGTGATTATTCGATTAGTAGAATATCCATATGAATAAGTAAATGACATTATTTCATTTTATTTGTGCCATATTATGCTGACGTTCATGTTTAAAAGGATTATTTTTAGTTTTATACATTGCCTTAAATGATTATGATTGTTTTTGAAAGATTTCGCTGTATTGCTTACCCTTACTGAGCATTTGAGCTCACCCCTTTCAATGTTTTATTTTTCCCAGGATTTGATGAAGTGTAGTGTGATTGATATGAAGGGTTAAGCCAAGGAAATAATGGCATTCATAAAGATTATTTATTTTGTTTTGTACGTCTTAAAGTGCAAATGTAACATTCATGTATGTGATCTATTTTTCCAAGACTGCTAAACATATCGGTCCTTCGGGAGATGATTCCTTGTAATCATGCCAATGTATTGAAATAATGCACCGACTCTAGGTAACTGGGGTCGGGCCGTTACAGTTGGTATCATAGGAAGTTTAGCAATAACCTTGGAAACTAGATTTAGATAAACTCAGTTTAGAGCACACAACCCTAAGCTATACTTTAAGGATTTGTATAGAAGAACTTCCTAGAATTTTGTTATTGTAGAGATTTTGCGAGTTTTCCGAGCAATACATCCATGTCTAGATATGAGCAGGTAGAGGCGGCTATAGCACAAATGTACCTAGGGGTAAAACTAGAAAACACCGCTTTAAGCAGGACTCGAACGGGAACTGGTGCATGAAAACGGGCCTTGCTTCACTCTTGGTTACGACACTCCTGGGGGATATGCTTAGGATAATTCTCATTTTCTTTACAAACCATTTTTAAGGTCCTATGAGTATATACTTACTCAAAGAAAACATTTTTATGATTATGTATTATATCCATAAACTGTTAAATTTGGGTTAAGTATTTTACATGTTTGGTAATTATTCATTGCAATTCATAAAATAAACTATTTCATGCTATTGTATAGAAATGGCGCCTAGTAGAAGGAATGTGAACTCCCGTAATACGTATGATCCAAAGAGTAAGAAGGATAATATCTTTCGTGGCCCTAAGCCAGAATTTAGAAGGGAAATAGTTTCCCACATATTATCATCATATGAAGAAATATTATCATGTGTTGATAAGATTAGTAAAGAATTCTCGGAGTCCTATGTATTTGATTGGAAGAAAGAGAAGAAAAGGATGGAAGAGAGAAAGATTAATAAAGGGGAGAGGGAAGAGAAGAATTTTCCCATATGTGATAACTGTGGGAAGAAACACCCTGGAACTTTCCTGAAAGGAATAGGAGTTTGTTATAAGTGTGGAGAAAAAGGGCACAAAGTAAGTGACTGCAAGGGTATGAAAATGGTTTCAAATGTACAATGCTTCATTTGCAAGGAGTTTGGACACTACGCGAACCAATGTCCTAGTCATCAGACTATCCCGCTATCACGACCCGTCCTCAAGGCCCGTGTCGTGACTACCCCAAGCCCGCCTTCCAAAGGCAAGGGGCTGTCGACTAGCACTAAGGCGTAAATCTCAACAAAAGGTAAGGCATTGCCTTTGAAAAGTAAACAAGCACCACAAAGTAAGCAAGCGTAAAAGTAAACACTAAGTAAAAACTGTAACAAGCTGTGCTGAAAGTAAAAGGGGCCGGAAATATAAGCCCAACTATAAAGTACAACTGAAGGGAAAAACAACAACTGAAAAGAAAAGCCACTGCATCGAGCCGTCCTCTGGATGTCCCACCTGAAGGGTGGGTACAGTTAGCCTCCACTGCTCCTCGGGTCCACCTGACCACTCCGAGTACATCCCGCCTAGTGGTCCACCTCCAGGTATCGTCCTGCTCCGCAAGCCTCCACCTCGATCAGCGCTGTTCGTCGTCTGCAACCAACACAATGTAGTGTGGGCATAGACCGTGCAGGGGTGAGTATAAGCTACTCAGTAGGGACCCCGAGACCCCCGAAGGTCTCCCGAAATCCACAAACGATAAACCACAAAGGAAAGATACATTCACGAAGTAACATCTGACACGGCTTAGGTATATTCCCATACATATACCTAAGTCATCAATTCCCATTCGGCTCAAACGTCCGAGCCCAAGCACAACCCATTCCACACAAGAAAGAAAACGTATACCCACACAGGATAGCTCAACACAATCCACAAAGGAGAGTAAAGAGTAAATCCACACAGGATAGCTAATCACAATCCAAAAAGGAGAGTAAACAGTAAATCCACACCGGATAGCTCAACACAATCCACAAAGGAGAGTAACTCAAAATTCAGCTCACACAGGTATACTTCTTGTATGACGATAAAGATGATCACTGATCCATCTAAGTCGTCGGACCCACAAAGGATCGATAGGTAACTAACCCCCGAAATGACCCACACAGGATTGGGCCCACACAGGACCTGTAGGCGCTGGCTCACACAGAACCGCTGAGCGCTGACCCACACAGGATCGGACCCACATAGGGTCGGGCCCACACAGGACCTGTAGCACTGATCTACGTAGGATCTCTGAGTGCTGTAGTCGTCGCAGTCCACTGAGGATCTCTGCACAGTCGTCGACGCAGTCCACTGAGGATCTCTGCACAGCCGTCGCCACAGTCCACTGAGGATCTCTGCACGGTCGTCGTCGCAGTAGCAGTCGCAGCCAGCTCTAGGGTTCCCACACACAGCAAGCTCGTTCGGGAGGGTCCGCTCCACGAGCCGAGAGGCTGATACATCAACTGTCACAATGTCCGAAGTTCATGTATCCAAAAGTTCTGTATCATCAACAGGAAGTCAACGTCATAGACGGCGCGTCAATCAGACGCCCGATCTGAGAGTTATTGGCATTTTCGTCCCAGGGGCCCGGTTGGTTTTTAAGGCAAAACCAACCCGACCATACTCCACCTGCGTCCAAACCTTGGGCGGAGTGAGCCAAAAGATCCATCTCACTTAGAGGAATCCACCAAAGATGACGGCACGTCAATTAGACGTCCGTAGCTCAAGATATTAGTGTTTCCGCTCTGACTGCCCGGTTGGTTTTGTGTATGAACCAACCCGGCCGAACTCAAAGTATTCCGAAACCTTGAGTGCGATATACCAAAACGACCGTCTCGACCCAAGGATCATGTTTCCACTGGCGGCGCCTCGTTCGGAGGCCCGTAGCTTATGTTAAGGGTAATTGATCGAAAATGGTCTGAAGACGGGGGTCCGGGCCCGGGCCGACCCCCCCCCCCCCCCCCCGGGGTCGGCCGAACTGGGTCGACCCGACCCGGTCCGGTCCGTCCGGGGCGCGGCCTGGCCGGTCGGACCGGCCCAGCTTGGTCCGGCCGAGCGGCCGAACGGCCGGGGTGCCGCGGAACGCTGCCCCCCCCCCCCCCCCCCCGTGCGGTCTGGAGTTGTCGCGGCCCCGCGTGGGCCGTGCTGAATCAAGGACGCGGCTTTGCCACGTCCGAGTGCACCAGACCCGCGCGGCCGCGGGTCCGCGGGTGCCGCCGCCTCGGCTTCAGCCGCGGCAGCCTTGTCCGGCGGCGCGCCGGGGCGCCGCCTCTCCCGGCTGCCGGCGCCGCCGCACCGGCGACCTGCGCCGCCGGTGGCTTCTGCGGGCCACCGGAGTCGCTCCGGTGGTCCGATTCTGTTCCCGTCTGCGCCGCTACTCCTCCCGGGACCCATTCTTCACTACGGAACCATCAAATTTCAGTTGCGGCACGTTTCGTCGTCGCCCGTCAAATCCACACAATAATGAAGAATGGCGGAGGGTTGTCGGGCCGTGTTCGTTTGGCCCGCACCCTCCGCGATAGTTAAAAAAAATAGAGGATTTATTCAACACATGAATAAATATCCGAAAACAATTTTAATGAAATAAAATTGTTTTATGAATTGGGTTCTTCGTTTTGAACGGAAACAACATGGGAAAAAGGAATTATTCACAACAACCCCTACCTCGTAGTCGTCGTCGTACGCACGTTCTTCATGGATTTGTTCGTCGCAGAAGGAGGGGATCGTCGCGTCGTCGCGGAAGGGCGTCGCGTCGTCGCGGAATCCAGTGTTGAGTCGGTGAACTCAAACAGCTAATCGAAGATTAGTTGTAGAGGAAGAGACGTCGCAGAAGAACGTTGCAGGAAGGGAACGTCGGCGTCGCGGAACACGGCCTCGCGTCGTCAATTTCCGCAGGTTCGGCGTTCTTCGTCGGAGGTCGGCGTTCTTCGCGTTCTTCGCGTTCTTCGTGAAGGAGGATGAAGGCTCAAGGATTCTGTCAAGCCTCTCAACGTGTAATCCCCAAAAAGACTTGTTGGTCTTATTTTATTATTACGCCAACAAACGAAAAAGGTAAGTAACGACCCATCAATTCGTTGAATTAATTCAACGAAAGAAACCGCCCATTTAATTCACGAAATAAACCGCCCAATTAAATGGTGCGTTAAGGATTTAAGAAAACACATCATTTGACATTCATAATGACGGGTTTTCGCGGGTGCGTTACTTAGCGGAAAGAAACGGTGGGGCTCATGCGGGCCCCACCTCACAAATATTCTACCAAGGGCGTAGGATATTTTTGGATAGCATCCTATCCGGATCAACTCAGCTTAAGCCGTCTTTAAGTGGCTTCAAGTGGCTTCCAAGTGTCTTAAGTGAAATAAAATAATGTTTGTCAAACAATTTATTTTATTTCTTAACTTTAAGCCCGAAAATTAAAAACCACACCCGAGAAAACACATCTCCGGAAGAGGCGTTTCTAAGAAAATACTGGCGCTGCGATTTCATCGGTGCCCTCAGAATTCGATTCCGGGCACCGGTTCAAGAGTTAGTAAAACCCGCTCGTCCGTTCACTGAACGTACCCGAGCCAAACTTCGGAAAATGATTCCGGGCACACCGGGCCTCAGAATCAGGTGTCGTCAAAAACTGTGTTCTTGTAAAATTCCAAAGAAAAAAAATTTCTTTGAAATTTATAGGTCTTTACATTACTCCCACCTCAGGGCTTTATGTCCCCGTAAAGATACATCATAAACTAGGGAAACAAATGTGGGTACTGAGCACGCATCTGAGCCTCCCTCTCCCAAGTGCTCTCCTGGAGGTTCCTGTGCTGCCATATAATTCGCACAAGAGGAATCAATCACCCACGTAGGACCCGCTCCTGTCGATCCTCTATCTCCACCGGGACCTCCGCAAAAGTCGCCCCATCATCCACGTCTAGCTCCCCATAGTCAATGATGTGCGTCGGGTCATCCACATATCTCCTCAGCTGAGATACGTGGAAGACGTCGTGCACCCGGTGCAACTGAGGTGGTAGGGCCAGGCGGTAAGCCACATCGCCAACCCTGCTGAGGACCTGGAATGGTCCAATGAAGCGTGGAGACAACTTTCCGCCTCGAACAAATCTCCGCAAACCACGTCGTGGTGAGACACGCAAGAAGACGTGGTTGCCATCCTCGAACTCTAATGGCCTCCGCCTCCTGTCAGCATAAGACTTATGCCAGCTCTGAGCTGTCCTCATCCACTCCTAGATGACCTGGACCTTCCCTATCATGGCCCGGACCATCTCTGGTCCCACAAGTGCTGACTCCCCAGGGTCTGTCCAGCACAAAGGAGATCTGCAAGGCCTGCCATACAATGCCTCATATGGTGCCATCCTGATGGTGGAGTGGTAGCTGTTGTTGTACGCGAACTCCACCATGGGTAGGCGGTCCTCCCAGCTGCGACCAAAGTCGAGGACACATGCGCGGAGCATGTCTTGAGAGTCTGAATGGTCCTCTCCGTCTGACCATACGTCTGCGGTTGAAAGGCGGTGCTCAGACGTAGCCGCGTCCCGAGTGCCTCATGCAACCCATTCCAAAGCTGGGAAGTAAAGAGAGTGTCCCGATCGGAGACGATAGTCGATGGAACACCGTGAAGCCATACAATCTCCTGAACGTAGAGACGCCCCGAGTTCTCCACTGAGCCCTGCTCTATGATGGTTAAGAAGTGTGCCGACTTGGTGAGTCAGTCAACAATCACCCAAATGGAGTC
This sequence comes from Viscum album, assembly GCA_963277665.1. Lineage (NCBI taxonomy): Eukaryota > Viridiplantae > Streptophyta > Magnoliopsida > Santalales > Viscaceae > Viscum > Viscum album. Next base: position 550,821,586 of record OY728121.1, read on the forward strand.
GTGACCTCTAGAAGTGCGTGGAAGTCCAGTCACGAATCCATAGATATCCCATCCCACTTCCACTCCGGGACCTCCAAGGGTTGTACCGTGCCTGCTGGTACCTGATTCTCTGCCTTCACCTGCTGGCAGGTGAGTCACCGTGAAATGAACTCTGCCACAGCCTTCTTCATGCCCGACCACCAGTGCTGTCGTCTGAGGTCCTGGTACATCTTCGCCACTCTAGGATGTACCTCCAAAGGAGAAGTGTGAAACTCTCTCAGCACCTCCTCTCGTAAAGCGACTGGTACCAAGGTACGTCCTCTGAAAAAGACGTCGTGAACTTCTCCAAGGGAGAAACCATCAGGTGCTTGTCCTGAGGATATCTGTGCACGCCGTGTCTCACAGTCAGCGTCCCCACGATGAGCCTCTCTGAACTGCTGTATAAGTGGAGGAGAGACGGTGAGAGACTAACGGATGGCTGCTCCGTCTCTATCCACGAAGGATATCTGCAAAGCGGCTAGCTGATCTGTCGCCTCCTCAAGTACCTGGATGCCCGTCCTCTTGCTAAGGGCATCGTCTACCACATTCCCCTTCCCAGGAGTATAGACTATCTCAAAGTCAGATTCCTGGAGGAACTCGAGCCATCGCCGCTGTCTCAGGTTCAGGTCCTTCTGAGAGAAGATGTTCCTGAGACTCTGGTGGTCAGAAAAGACTGTAAAGCGCTCGCCCATCAGATAGTGTCGCCATGTCTTCAGAGCGAAGACTATTGCTACTAACTCCAGGTCATGGGTAGCGTAGTTCTACTCATGCGGCCTCAACTGACGTGATCCATAGGCAATCACGTCCCGCTCCTGCATCAGGACACACCCGAGTCCGGTCCCTGATGCATTGCAGTAGACTACATAACCAACTCCCTCATCAGGAAACCTCAAGATAGGTGCGCTGATCAATCTCTGTCTTAGCTACCGAAAGCTCTGCTGACATCTGTCTGACCACACGAAGGGTTTCCCCCTTCTTCGTCAAAGATGAGAGTGGTGCCGCAACTTTGGAGAAGTCCGGCACAAATCTCCAATAGTATCCGGCTAAACCCATGAAACTCCGCACCTCTTTCACGCTCCTGGGAGGCTCCCAAGCTAGCACTGCCTAGATCTTCGAAGGATCCACAGCATCTCCCACCTCAGAAATAACGTGCCCCAAGAAGTGGACCTCACTTAAACATAACTAGCACTTTGAGAGCTTTCTATAAAGCTGGTGCTCTCGGAGTGTGTCTAGTACAACACGCAAGTGGTAGGCGTGGCCCTCCTCCGTGGTCGAGTACACCAAAATGTCGTCGATGAAGACCATGACTAATCGATCGAGGTATGGCTGGAAGATCCTGTTCATGAGGCTCATGAACACTGCTTGAGCATTGGTTATGCCGATAGGCATAAACAAGAACTCATAGTGGCCATACCGACACCTAAAGTCCGTCTTCTGCACGTCCTCATCTCGAACTCTGAGCTGATGATAGCCTGACCTGAGGTCTATCTTCGAGAACCATCGTGCTCCCTTGAGCTGATCGAAGAGGTCATCAATCCTCGGTAGCGGATAATTGTTCCTCACTGTCACCTGTTTCATGCGACAATAGTCGACACACAGTCGCAAGCTCCCGTCCGCCTTCTTGGCGAACAATATCGGCAAAGCCCAGGGTGAAACACTGGGTCGGATGAACCCCTTGCCCTACAAGTCCTCTAACTATACCCGCAGCTCTCGAAGCTCAGTGGGGGCCATCCGATATGTTGGACTGGATATCGGGACTATCCCGGGGTACATGTAAATATAAAAGTCTACCTCTCTGCGAGGAGGTAGCCCTGGAACGTCATCGGGGAAGATGTCCACGTACTGATCCACCACTGTAGGAAAACCAGGACTCTGCACGTCAACTGCTCTAAGGATGAGGCTAGCCAACTGATAAGTGATGGGCTGCCATCTCCACTGCGGGAGTCCATCCTATTCTGCTAAGGCTCCCTTCTCGCCAGTGAAGGTGAACCTGGTCCCATCGGTGCGCACACATCGCACCTTGCACCTAAAACAGTCAATCTGAGCATGGACTGTAGATAACCAATCCATGCCCAAGATGACGTCGTAAGGCCACAAAGCCGCTACAAGAAGATCCCAACCGAATCTCTCTCCTCATAGAGTAAGCTCACACTTCCGGCACCAGTGCGTAATCATCGAGTCTTTTCCCGTAGGGGTCTCTAGCAGTAAGGATCGAGCCAACGGCTCTGTCGGAATCTCCGAGTTCCGAACAAGGGCAGTGGCTATGAAAGAGTGACTCGCTCCTGTGTCTATAAGAACTGCAGCAAGGGTGGAATAGACACAGATCGTACCTCGAATCATCTTTGGCGCGCTGTGGTCATAGGCCTCCGATGCCTGGAGCTGTGCCTGTCTCTGCCTGCCAGCTCCCTGTGGTCGGGGCGGACCTCCTGGTGGTGGTGGTGGCAGAGCCTTAAAGCGTCGCCCACCACCTGCTGCTTGCACAGCTCCTCTGCCTCATCTACCTCCTCCCTGTGGAATGCCATTGTCGACCCTCTGCCTCTGCCTGGGTGGTCCCTCCACCGTCTGCTGATCCTCGGTAAGGCGGGTCGGGCAGTCACGAGCCATGTGACCCTGCCCGCCATAGGCGTAGCACTGCCTGCCTCTCGGAAGACTGGCTCCGTGCTGTGTGCCCCGCACTGTTGAGCCAGTGTCCCGAGGTTGTCTGCTGGAAGGTCTGTTCTTCCTGGAACCCTGAGTCATCCGTCAACTACCTGCTGCCGAAGACTCCGCTACCTGCCACCCTGTGGTAGGTCTCGCTGTGGACTCAGCCATAAATCTCTCGATCAGAAGGGCTCGCTCCAGCACTCCTGCCTGGGTCGGGATGCTGAGGGAGATTAGTGATGCCCTGATCTCGTGTCTCAAACCCTGCTCAAAGGTCCGGGCCCAGAAGAAGGGGTCACGTACCATGTCTTTCGAGTAGCAAGAATGGTCGGTAAACCTCGTCGCGTACTGGGCTACCGTCAAGCTGCCCTGCCGCAGCTGAAGAAGCTCCTGAATGCGCACCGCACGGAGGGTGTACGGGGAGAACTCTGAGTGGAAGAGGCTCTCGAAGTCTGTCCAGATGAGAGAGGCCTCATCGTGCACCTAGAGCATCAAGCTCCACCATCGTCGCGCTGCTGCGTGCAGTAGGCTCGCCGCAAGGATCACCATGAGGTCTGCTGGTGTCCTCACTAGCCTGAAAACTCGGACAACCGCCTCCAGCCAGTCCTCGTCTGCCTGGGGGTCCGTCTCCCCACGAAACCTGCGTGGTCGCTGGCGCTGGAACTCGTGCAGAGCTCCGAGGCAACGTGCATCGTCAGCGGTAGGCGCTGGAAGCATCGGGGGCTCGATGGGTAAAGGTACCGCCGGTGCCTCTACTGTCAACGGGCCCTGCACCGAGGCCTCGTCGCTCGGCGGGTTGTCGTCGCGCTCTACTCTCGGAACCCTAGCTGGCTGCCGTTGTGGGGCCATCCTGAAAAGGAAACAAGTTCGCCATGGTCAAAATAGTATACCTGGTGAGCTGACATAAGTAATCACAAAGAAAACTTGAAACACAGATGCAATCCATGTTTTCATGCATTAAGTCGGAAATCAGAAGTCAGGGTCCTGGTGTACAGATACGTCGGCCGCCGCACCAACACTGGAATCCCTGGACTGATAACCACACTCAATACGCTAAACACTGTTGCATCACATAGAAGAAAGATCAGAGTCTGTGGTAGAACCAACCTGGCTCTGATACCAATTTGTCACGACCCGTCCTCGGGGCCCGTGTTGTGACTACCCTAAGCCCGCCTTCCAAAGGCTAGGGGCTGGAGACTAGCACCAAGGCGTAAATCCCAACAAAAGGGAAGGCATTTCCTTTGAAAAGTAAACAAGCACCACAAAGTAAACAAGCGGAAAAGTAAACACTAAGTAAAAACTGTAACAAGCTGTGCTGAAAGTAAAAGGGGCCGGAAATACAAGCCCAACTATAAAGTCCAACTGAAGGGAAAAACAACAACTGAAAAGAAAAGCCGTAGCGTCGAGACGTCCTATGGAAGTCCCACCTGAAAGGTGGATACAGTTAGCCTCCACTGCTCCTCGGGTCCACCTGACCGCTCCGAGTATGTCCCGCCCAGTGGTCCACCTCCAGGTACCGTCTTGCTCCGCAAGCCTCCACCACGATCAGCGATGTCCGTCGTCTGCAACCAACACAACGTAGTGCGGGCATAGCCCGTGCATGGGTGAGTATAAGCTACTCAGTATGGACCCCGAGACCCCCGAAGGTCTCCCAAAATCCACAAAGGATAAACCAAAAAGGAAATATACAATCACGAAGTAACATCTGACACGGCTTAGGTATATGCCCATACATATACCTAAGTCATCAATTCTCGTTCGGCTCCAACATCTGAGCCCAAACACAACCCAGTCCACACATGAAAGCAAACATATACCCACACAGGATAGTTCAACACAATCCACAAAGGAGAGTAAACAGTAAATCCACACAGGATAGATCAACACAATCCACAAAGGAGAGTAAACAGTAAATCCACACAGGATAGCTCAACACAATCCACAAAGGAGAGTAACTCAAGATTCATCTCACACAAGTATACATCTTGTATGATGATAAAGATGATCACTGATCCATCTAATTCATCGGAACCACAAAGGATCGATAGGTAACTAACCCCCGCAATGACCCACACAGGATCAGGCCCACACAGGACCTACATGCGCTGGCTCACACAGAACCGCTGAGCGCTGACCCACACATGATCAGACCCACACAGGGTCGGGCCCACACAGGACCTGTAGCACTGATCCACGTAGGATCGCTGAGTGCTGTAGTCGTCGCAGTCCAATGAGGATCTCTACACAGGTGTCGACGGAGTCCACTGAGTATCTCTGCACAGCCGTCGACGCAGTCCACGGAGGATCTCTACATAGCCGTCGCCGCAATCCACTGAGGATCTCTGCACGGTCGTCGTCGCAGTAGCAGTCGCAGCCAGCTCTTGGGTTCCCGCACACAGCAAGCTCGTTCGGGAGGGTCTGCTCCACGAGCCGAGAGGCTGATACATCAACTGTCACAAAGTCCAAAGTTGTTGTATACAAAAGTTCTGTATCGTCAACGGGAACTCAACGTCGCAGACGGCACGTCAATCGGACGCCCGGTCTGAGAGTTATTGGCTTTTTCGTCCCAGGGTCCGGTTGGTTTTTAAGGAAAAACCAACCCGACCGTACTCCACCTGCATCCAAACCTCGGGCGGAGTGAGCCAGAAGATCCGTCTCACTTAGAGGAATCCACCAAAGCTGACGGCACGTCAATCAAACGTCCGTAGCTCAAGATATGAGTGTTTCCGCTCCGAGGGCCCGGTTGGTTTCATGTACGAACCAACCCGGCCGAACTCAAAGTATTCCGAAACCTTGAGTACGATATAACAAAATGACCGTCTCGACCCAAGGATCGCGTTGCCGCTGACGGCACGTCGTTCGGAGGCCCGTAGCTCAAGTTACGGGCATTTGACCGAAAACAGTCCGAAGACGGGGGGGTCCGGGCCAGGGCCGACCCCCCCCCCCCCCCCCGGGGTCGGCCGAACCGGGTCGACCCGACCCGGTCCGGCCAGGGCGCGGCTCGGCCAGTCGGACCGGCCTGGCTCGGTTCGGCTGAGCGGTCGGGTTGCCGCGGGGCGCTGCCCCCCCCCCCCCCCCCCCCCCGGCGGTCTGGCGTTGCCGCGGCCCTGCGCTGAATCAAGGACGCGGCTTTGCCGCATCCGAGTGCACTGGACCCGTGTGTCCGCGGGTCTGTGGGTGCTGCCGCCGCGGCTTCAGCCACGGCGGCCTTTTCCGGCGGCGCGCCTGGGCGCTGCCGCTGGCTTCCGTGGGCCCCCGGAGTCGCTCCGGTGGTCCGATTCTGTTCCCGTCTACGCCGCTGCTCCTCCCGGGACCCATTCATCAATGCGGAACAATCAAATTTCCGTTGCGGCATGTTCCGTCGTCGCTCGTCAAATCCACACAACAACGAAGAACGGCGGAGGGTTTTCGGGCCGTGTTCGTTTCGCCCGCACCCTCCGCGTTAGTTAAAAAAACAACGAATGATTTATTCAACACATGAATACATATCCGAAAACAATTTTAATGAAATAAATTTTTTTTATGAATCGGGTTCTTCGTTTTGAATGGAAACAACACGGGAAAAATGAATTATTCACTACAACCCCTACCTCGTAGTCGTCGTCGTACACACGTTCTTCGCGGATTTGTTCGTCGCGGAAGGAGGGGATCGTCGCGTCGTTGCGGAAGGGCATCGCGTTGTAGCAGAATCCGGTGTTGAGTCGGCGAACTCAAATAGCTGATCAAAGATTCTTTGTGGAGGAAGAGACGTCACAGAAGAACGTTGCAGGAAGGTAACGTCGGCATCGCGGAACACGGCGTCGCGTCGTTGATTTCCACAGGTTCGGCGTTTTTCGTCAGAGGTCGGCGTTCTTCGCGTTCATCGCGTTCTTCGCGAAGGAGGATGAAGGCTCAAGGATTCTGTCAAGCCTCTCAATGTGTAATCCCAATAAAACTTGTTTGTCTTATTTTATTATTACGCCAACAAACGAAAAAGGTAAGTAATGACCCATCAATTCGTTGAATTAATTCAACGAAAGAAACCGCCCATTTAATTCACAAAATAAACCGCCCAATTAAATGGTGCGTTAAGGATTTAGGAAAACGCGTCAGTTGACATTCATAATGACGGGTTTTCGCGGGTGCATTACTTAGCGGAAAGAAATGGTGGGGCTCGTGCGGGACCCACCTCACAAATATCCTACCAAGGGGGTAGGATATTTCTAGATAGCATCCTATCCAGATCAACTCAGCTTAAGATGTCTTTAAGTGGCTTCAAGTGGCTTCCAAGTGGCTAAGTAAAATAAAATAAAGTTTGTCGAACTATTTATTTTATTTCTTAACTTTAAGCCCGAAAATTAAAAACCACACCCAAGAAAACACAACTCCAGAAGAGGCGTTTCTAAGAAAATACCGGCATTGTGATTTCATCGGTGCCCTCAGAATTCGATTCCGGGCACCGGTTCAAAAGTTAGAAAAACCCGCTGGTCAGTTCACTGAACGTACCCGAGCCAAACTTCGGAAAATTATTCCAAGCACACCGGACCTTGGAATCAGGTGCTGTCAGAAACTGCGTTCTTGTAAAATTACAAAGAAAAAAAAATTCCTTGAAATATACGGGTCATTACACCCGCAAATGATGCTATTGAATAATAATCAAGTAAGGATACTACCACAGATGAAGAGGAATGACTAGTGTTCTTATGTTGTTATTTTAGAATTATTTCTTTTAAGTGTTGTATCAATGATGTTCTGGAAATAAATAAGGATTCTACTGTGGTATTATTTAATTAAAGAATTGAGATTTTATGGTACTAACAAATGTGACTCTATAGCGTGTTAATTTTTTTCGTAAATTACATCGTTGAAGGAAAGATAAACCATAATATGGTCCTAATTTTGAGGTAGTGATTTTGTAATAAGAGATGGTTGATTTTGGTAATTCAGGATGTTGCGGTGTTGTAAAAGAATATATGAGGAAGGTGTTCACATATTATTACCTGGAAAAAAGGATCCTCATTATGCTTAACTTCCTTGTAAATTTTGGACTGTGAGTTTGGATAATAGTATTTCGGATAAGTCTAATGGTCGGAATGGATTAAGTTTGAAAGGTTAATTTTTTTGGATTTTTATAAAAGGACAACACGCAGACCATGTGACGACCCGTCATTTCAGATAAATCTGCGGGAATCGAACCCAAAACCATAGTGCAATTGGGATTTATCTCCTACCATTGTGCTACATGAAGTTCCTTGATGGTATAATGTAGTTTCTTTACATAAAGGGTCTGATATGTGAATTATAAATCCATTATATTTGGAATCCTATAAGATTAGGATAAATAGAGTATTTTTGAGTTGTATTATGTTTTGGGGTGAAAGATGAGTTTGTGGTAGAAATTTATTAATGGATAAAACTCTAATTATAAAGTAAGTATATCTCCTTATGATCTTAGCCAATCTAATAAATAAATTCCTCAACATTATGAAAAGGAACTTAGAAAAAAAAGGTTTTCCTAGATGGTACCTTAGATCATCAATAATTTATGGCTTTGGGATTGTTGGCCTTTTCATAGCCATGTTCTATACCTCTCCCCAGCAGATAATTAATGGTTCGATTTCTCTTCCATATCCATATTTTCCTACATGGAACCCTAGTATGTGTTATTTTCGGTAATCTTCATACTTTACACTCATAAGTTTAAAAAGAGGTCTCAGTAATTCATTTTTCGATGTGGTATTTCAACTAAGATATTTTGAAACATCAAAAATGTGTTATCCTAATACCTTATGTTTTGTTGAACCGATGGTATTTTAAATCATCATAGATTGATGAATTTAAGGACCACAATTTTAAACTTGTTTGTGATTGATGACCTCAATCACTACCTATAAATATTTACGTTTTCCTCCAATTATATGTCTATAATTGCCACCAATGTCCTCCTAATCAAGATCATAATTTTTTGGTGACCCTTTCATTTCTCTTTTCATCTTGTTAAGACTAAATTTTATGAACCAAATTTCCGATGTGGGTTTTTCCAAAAATATATTTTCTATTTTCAACCTTTATTTTCAAATAACAATATAAAATTGTGTGGACGCAATTTATTGAAGGAGTGGAGAATGTAACACCCCTAGATTCCACGGTACGCTTCTCATTGAATAATACATTAGCGTGTGTTGTACGCAACTTCGAGTTCTAACACACACCACAAACAATCAAAGTAGCCGTTATGAATAGTAATACCTACTTTTTAAAATTTTAGATATTTTATCACTCAAAATGGAATTCATTTTTGGATTCGGAGTATCGAATTTAGCCAAATGTGAAATTTTGGTACTTTTAGGATAACTTTAATATTTTGATGAATAGTAAATATTACTAAATTTTAATTAAAAACAACTTTTTAATCAAAATAATTAATAGTGATAAATTATGAATTTGAGTGGTTTTAAAGTATATTTCGAATATATTTTTACCATTTAATACAATTTTGGTCATTGGAGATAATTTTACAATTAAACCGAACATAAACAAGTATTAATCATTTGATAGTTATTATATCTTAAAAACACGCTTTTTTGTTTTGACAGCGGGAATTAATTTTAAATTAATTTCTGCCACTTCTATGCTTCGAATTTGGAAAAATGGATTCCATTTTTCGAATCAGGATGTCCAAATTGTGTAAATAGGTATCTTTTATTTTTAGATATTTTGAATAATTACTTCGGTAAATATTTTATTTACCATGGTTAAAGGATAAATCTGGTAAATATGGGTTAAAAATAATATTATAATAATACTACATTACACTAAAACATGTCCTAAAGTTATTGGTGGATACATGTCTGACCATTGGCATCTTTGGGTCGATTTAGGGACCCCATGGAGCCACTTGTAGGTGATAGAGACACTTTATTTTCATTAAGTTAAAATAAATACAAAAATTACATAAGCATACATCTTTTAGAAAAACATTTTTTACATAGGGTTATATATGTTGTAATTTCGACTATAAATATTAATTAGAAAGATAAAAACATTTCTTACATAATGATATTTTATTTATAATTTTTAGACATTAAATAATTTAATTTATTTAGACACAATTATGATGTCGTAATTACCATAATAGTGAACAATTTAAATAATTAATATTATAAATACTCAAATAAATATAATTTGAGACTTTTAATGAATTAAACTAATTTTCTAGGATAATATGACATATTAGGATTGATTTAATTAACTTTTTTTGACATAATCATTCTGTTATAATTTTTACAAAATTCAATTATTGAATAGTGTCAAAATTGACATAAAAGTGTTTTTAAAACAAATATTATATTATTAATTGATATTAAATTCCTAAAAAACTAATGTTCGGCCAAGAGACTTATCTCATGATAGATGTATCATTAATGGACCACTTGGGGGTCTATTGGATGTATATAGTATGTTTATTAACTATATAATATAAAAATACAAAGTGACATGGTAAGTGTCAATCTAATTAACTAAGAGTTAAAACTAAAAGATAAGGTTAATATAATGACCCAAACCTATATAAATTATATTGGTTGAGTGGTTTGCGACCCATACCCACCATAACCATTAAATAATCCACTTTTTAGCCATTATAAACCGAATAGGAATTTATTATAAAATAATATTTCGAGCTTTTCCAAAGGTTCCCATCACCCCTCTTATAAAAGGACACTCCCCCTTCTCATTAATTCACACCATCAAAGCCTTTTGGATCATCCAAAACCTGACCAAATACTCTCTAAACTTCCCTAACTTCATCCTAGACTCCATACTTTAGTCAGAAATCTATCCTAAGGATCCCTTTTGATCAAATCAAAAGGATGAACCCGAAGAAGAGATAATGATTTCACCATCCTTTTTCAAGTTCCTTTCTTTTTCCACTTCTTCTTTATTTGGTATTACCATTCTAAAATAATGAATCCAGTATCTCCTATATACTTTAATATTGTTATAAAAATGGTCCACCATATTTAGTATTCTATCCATCCTTTGAATGACATGTCACCATACGTGCTTACATACGACTTACCATCTCCACGTCATGGTATAATTGTTATTCAATATATTATTATTTGGATGGGTATATTAATGATTTTCAATTCGTGTAAATAATAAATATAACATGATAATGATTCTTTATATATGATATACCGTCCAATTATATATTATTTTAATATCAAAAGAATGATATTTTCTCTCGTGTGTACGTACGGATTACCGTCTCCACGACGCGATGAGATTAATTTCCAAGTTCACCTTTCATCGACGATTATAAAAATATATATTACTAATAAGTATGTAATATATGACATAATAATGCTACTAGATATATATATATATATATACATATTTATATATATAAGGATTTAGGTACTTACATATATCTTATTCACTTACTTCCGTTCAATACTATATGAAAACCGAAACAACGTTTATGCGTACGTACGGACTACCATCTCCATAAATTGTGTTTTCCATTTCATATATATGTCTATTATACATATTTATATTCTAAATATATATGAAATATTTATCATGTTTTATATTCTGGAAGTATTTAAATCCTGATCTATGTGATACCACCAAAAGTGACAAGTTAAAACATGTATGATAAAGAAAGTGATTATTACCAGAAATGTTAACTTATCATGGAAATTATTATTAAATGGGAAATATAAAGTCAAAAATGAATCATGTATGATATCATAAATATTAATATGGTTATTTTATAATTTAATAACATACTATGTTCTTCTTATAGGAGGTTAAACGTACCCTCGACTAAAGGAAAGTGCAAGGTAAGGGGTTTTCATCTCACTCCTTATTCCCGTGAGATTCATGCCATATTGCCACTATTACCTTTTGTGTGGTGTATGTAATGCCCATAATTGTATTCTTTGTGTAATACAATTTAATTTAGGTATATTTATATATTCATTGTATGATACCTCTTTCATGGGTTGTATGTTTCGTAAGTTACAAAATTGGTAAGGGTTTATTTCACAATCTTTTCATTATCCGAGGTTGTTTATATGTAATAATCTACTGGGATCTCTTTATCATCCACATCCATGTTTCATAAAAATGTATTTCAAAACATTTTTACTATTTACAAGAATATGGGCTAAAGTCATTTATACCCTTGTTTGACTTTTTATAAGAGGTTTGTAAAGGAATCTTTCAGTCGTTTTCCAGTAAAGGTGCTTTTTAACCTTTTCGACAGAATTAAGGTCAGATTTTTTTTAACTTATACGGAAGGTGCGGCTATTTTCCGTCATTATAAAATCATCGAGACGTTCCTTACAAGCTTATAAGAATATTATCAAAGAAAATGTTTTATTTTATAAATACAATGCTCTTAAATGATTTCAAAATAGAAAGAGATATTTCTCTAAAATGATTTTTGATTTCATCTATGTCAACATCCTTTGATGGATTTTAAGCTTATTTGAAGATTATTTATTATGATAAAAAACTTCCATATTGTATTGAAGGTTTTGTGATATGTTTGACTATGGATGTGTTATTTTTATACCATTCATATTTTATGGAGAATTTATTGACATTTCGTATGCTAGTTTTAATACGAATGTTTATGTTATGTTTAAACATGTTCATATGAGGAATACATTGGACTTAATAAGTGACGTGTGGAGCCTGCTATAGCTCCTCGATGCATCGATAGGTCTCATGAGACAAGCTAGTGTCTTGGCACAAGGCCTTGAAAAAATCTTATTTGTAGTCTTGGCATGAGGCCTTGGCTATGTGGTCATGATAGTCTGGCATTATGCATTCCATCATTATGAATGTTGTTAGTGATATTGCATGTGATTATTATATTGGTAGAATATCCATGTGAATAAGTAAATGGAATTATTTCATTTTATTTCTGCCATATTATGTTGAAGTTCAATTTTAAAAGGATTTTGTTTTTGTTTTATACATTTCCTTAAATGTTTATGCTTATTTTTAAAAGTTTCTACTGTATTTCTTACCCTTACTAAGCATTTGATCTCACCCCTTTCTATGTTTTATTTTTCCCAGGATTCCAAGAAGTGTAATGTGATTGATATGAAGGGTTAATCCAAGGCAATAATGGCGTTCATAAAGATTATTTATGTTGTTTTGTACGTCTTAATGTGTAAATGTAACATTCATGTATTTGATCTATTTTTCCAAGACTGCTAAACTTATCGGTCCTTCGGGACATGATTCCATGTAATCATGCCAATGTATTAAAATAACGAACCGACTCTGGGTAACTGGGGTCGAGGCGTTACAATATATATATTGACCAATTTCCAGACTCAACAAAGAAGAGAAAGGTGATGAATGAAAAGAGCTCCAATAGTGGAGACCATGGAGAAAGGAATCCTCAATTTCCATCTTGTAGTAAATGTGGAAGGAGACACCCAGGAAAGTGTCTCATTGGGACAAAGAAATGCTTTACGTGTGGGAAGGAAGGAGATAAAGTGAAGAATTGCCAATGAAAAATGAAGAGTACTATGGAAGAAAATAAAAATGGTCCCAAGAGTCCATTTATAGTCATTTTCTATAAATGTAGGCGACCTGGCCATTACCCGAGTGAATTACCTATTCTATAGGATATTTTCTTGGACAAAGAAGAAGATATGTGGAAATAAATTGTTGGAGAAATTTTTAAAAAGTATTAGTGCTCTTTTTGATGGGTTTACTTTGGAATAATTTTCTCTTGTATTTTTAACCCTGCAGTTTTCCATGTGAGAATGATATTTGGGGAAGAATTATCTTTTCTCTTGTGGATATAGTTATAAATAACCATTTTGTTTCATATGATCGTTGGGTTTGAAGAAATTATACGTTATTATAATTTGGGATGAAAATTAAAGGTATGAGATAAGATTTGTGGTTAAATTATGTTATGGTTATTTTCAGGAATTTATCTCATTTTGGTAATGTTATAAAATATAGTTTTTGAAAAAGGACAACACGCAGACCGTGTGACAACCCATCGCGTCGGACAAAGCTGTGGGAATCGAACCAACAACCAAAGTGCGATTGGGATTTATCGCCTACCACTGGACTACATGAATTCCCTGGTTAGTGTGACTATTATTTTTAGTTAAATGATTTTATTGATCAATTATAATTTTATTTGGGATCTTATGTCTTATCAAATGAATACCCTTAGTATAGGAAAATGATTTGGCGATTAAGTGATAAATTTTATTTTGGAAGTTGTTCTCTTTGTTGTGAACACTATATGCCCAAGGAAAATAGAATAGTATGGGATTTCATTTGAGGAGTAATGGTGGGTTTTTATCTATGTTTTTATTTTGTATTTATAGTGATTTGGGTAATTTATGGAAATGATTAGGTTTATTACTTTTAAGTATGTGACTTTATGAGTAATTAATGTCATTTGGAGATACAATTTAACGTGGAAGACTACATTCTTATATGTTTTGGGTTTCAATACTAGTTTGGATTATATTGAAGGATTTTAAGGACAATTTATTTTTTAATGGTATTTATTTAAATTTTGGGTATAGATGTTTTAATTTTAGAAATTATGATTAGTGTTTTTTTTCTCTCTAATGGAATATCCATTTGGGGGATCATCAGATATTATACTAACCATTTTTGTTTTGATTAATCTCTAAAGACAAGGTAAATATATAGTTTATCCTACGTGGATCATGTATTTCTATAGAAGTTTATTCTAGCTCTTCCATTGTGATCAAGTCTTCTTAAATACTCATTGTTCAAAAAAATGAGTTAGTGGTAAAAATTTATTAAAGAATGAAACTCTACTTAAAAATTAAGTATATCTCTTTATGTTCTTTTTCAATAACATAAATGAATTCCTCGTCCTTATGTAATTTAACTTAAAACAAAAAAATGTTGTCTGTTTACTTTTCCTACTGGGAGATTAATGACTGTTTGTCCCAATACAAGTATGTGATTTTCTTATTGTTAACTTTATCCTGATCAAGTTTTCTATACCACTCCATTAGATCATAACACTTAGTTTATCGTCCATATCCATGTTTTCCTACATGGAATCCTAGTATGGGTTATCTTGGGTGACTTTTATACCTCTCTTCCTTTCTATTAAAGTGATAGTTTTATTGACTCTTTTTTCGATGTGGAACATTCCACTAAATTTTCAAGCCCAATTTTAAAAAAAAATTATGAGGATGCAATTTATTTAAGGAGGGTAGAATGTAACACCCCAAGCTTCCACGGTAAGTTTCCCTTTGAATAATGCAAGGGCTGGTGTTGTACGCAACATCGAGTTCTAACACACACCACAACCGATCAAACTAACCGTTATGAATAGTAATACCTACTTTTTGAAATTTTATACATTTTATCTTAAAAAATGGACTTTATTTTTGGATTCGTGATATCAAAATTAGATTAGGGTGAAATTTTGGTACTTTTCAGATAACATTCATATTTTGATGAATAGTGAAAATTACTAAATTTTAATTAAAAATAACTTTTTTAATCAAAATAATTATAAATTATAAATTATGAATTTGAGTGGTTTTAAAGTATATTTAGAATATATTTTTACCATTTAATATAATGTTGGTCATTGGACATAATTTGACAATTAAACCGAACATAAACAAGTATCAATCTTTTGATAGTTATTATATCTTAGAAACGCGCTTTTTGTTTTGCCAGCGGGAATTAATTTTAAATTAATTTCTGCCACTTGTATGCTTTGCATTTGGAAAAATGGATTCCATATTTGGAATCAGGATGTCAAAATTGTGTAAATAGGTAACATTTATTTTTAGACAATTTGAATAATTATTTCGGTAAATATTTTATTACCATGGTTAATTGGTAAATCCGGTAAATAAGGGATAAAAAATAATATTATAATAATACTAAGTTACCATAAAACGTGTCCTACCTTTATTAGTGGATACATTTCCGACCATTGGCATCTTTGGGTCAATTTTGGGACCCCATGGAGCCACTTGTAGGTGATAGGGACAATTTATTTTAATTAAGTTAAAACAAATACAAAAATGACAGAAGCATATATCTTTTAAAAAAAAATATACAAAGGGTTATATATGATTTATTTTCGACTATAATTATTATTTAGAAAGATAAAAATATTTCCTACATAAATGTATCTAATTTATAATTTTTAGACATTAAATAATATAATTTATTGATGAGCTAATTATGATGTAGTAATTAACAAAAAAGTGAAAACTTAAAAGAATTGATATTATAAATACCCAATTAAATATAATTTGAGACTTTTTATGAATTAAAATAATTTTATAGGTTAATATGACATGTTATAAATGATTGAATTTACGTTTTTTGAAGCAATAATTTTGTTATGATTTTCACAAAAATCAATTTTCCAAATAGTGTCAAAATTGACATAAAAGAGTTTGTAAAACAAATATTATATTATTAATTGATATTAAATTCATAAAAATATATGGTTCAGCCAAAATACTTATATCATGATAGATGTATCATTAATGTACCACTTGGGGGTTTCCTGGATGTATATAGTAAGTTTATTAACCATATAATATAAAAATACAAAGAGAAATTGTAAAAGTGAAACTAATTAACTAAGAGTTAATACTTAAAGATAAGGTTAATATAGTAACCCAAACATGTCTAAATACTATTGGTTGAGTGGTTTTAGACCTATAACCGCCTTAAACTTTAAATAATTTACTTTGGAGCCATTATAAACCAAATATGGATTTATTATAAAATAATATTTCTAGCTTTTCCAAAGGTGCCCTCTCCCCTCTTATAAAAGGGCACTCCCCCTTATCATTAATTCACATCATCAAAGCCTTTTGTTTCTACCAACCCCTGCCCAAATACTCTCTCAACTTCCCTCACTTCATCTAAGAGGCCTTCCTTTAGTCAGAAAGCCAACCTATGGAGCCATTTTGATAAAATCAAAACTAAGAACCAGAAGAAGAGGTAATGATTTCACCACCCTTTTTCAAGTTCCATTATTCTTCCACTTCTTCTTTCTTTGTTATTTCCATTATAAAATAATAGAACCAGTATATTATATATAATATGATGTTATTTTAAACTTGGTACAACCATATTTCAGTATTCTATCCATCCTTTGAATGACATTTCACCATACGTGCGTACGTACGGATTACCGTCTCCACGTCGTGGTGTAATTGTTATTCAAAACATTATTATTTGGATGGGTATAATAATGTTGTCTAATTCATGTAAATAATAAATATAACATGATAATGATTCTGTATATATGATATACCATCCAAATTAAAAATTATTTTAATATCAAAAGAATGATATTGTCGCTCGTGCGTACGTAAGGACTACCGTCTCCACAAACGCGATGAGATTCATTCTCCATCATATCCATTCAAGACTAATTCTCATTTAATTATTACGAATAATGTTGAAAGATTTCACATCATTATGGAAATGAATAAAATATATCCCATAAGTAACAAATATGGCTCAAATAACAAATAATATAAATGAAAATGAACCTGTTAACACCCAAAACGACGATAATTCTAAGATATTATTAACAAATAAATGTTAACATATCATATATGATATCATATTAATGAATATGATTCATTTATAATTAAATAAAAATTATTTAACCATTATACATGAGGTTAACCTACCCTCGACCAAGGAAAAAGTACAAAGTAAGGGGTTTCTTATCTCACTTTTAATTTCGTGAGAATTCAATTGTTCACTACTTATTTATTACATGTGGTGTGTGCACTACCCATGTTTGTATTAATTGTGTAATATAATTTAATTCATGTATATTTACATCATCATTTTATGATCCTTCATTCATGGGTGTATGTTTTTTATGTTACCAAATCAATAAGGGAATTTGAAATTTCAATTTCCACTCATTCGGCTTTACACATACTTCATTGATTATTTTACTCCAAGATTATGTGTATAATAACTATTCATTTGATTATGTCATGATTTACACTCCCCTTTCCATGGATATAATTTTTATACACATAATAACTCCATTTATAAATTCTCATGTCATCGGTATGAACTTGATCATAGTAATTTTTACTCAATGTTGATTTGTTGATATAAACATCCAATTCGTTGGTGTTGTTTTTACAAGAATATGTGTGAATGTATTTTGATTGTTTTACACTGAATATAAAATAATATTTAGTGTATTTATATTTTTCACACATAATTATGTAGTTGATTTATCCTTAACCTAAGGATACGACCATTATGAGAGATTTCATCTCAATTTGCATTCCACTAATACTTATTTGTTGTTATACACCAAATGACTTTTATGTGGTGTATATATTGTACATTGACATAGTATATCATGAATCCCTTTATTCTCATGATATTACAATGTTTTGATTACCTCAATTATTTGTATTCAAGTGTCTCTCTTTTGGTTAGAAACTCTAACTAAAATACCATTTTAAAGGTTTTAAAGACTTACTCTTCTCAATCATGCCCATTAATGTCCATGTTTAAAAAAATGGTTTTAAGGATTTATTTATATGGACATTAATGTTTTAAAATTAAAACTCCTTTTAAAAGTTTCAATGTGGTATGGGACACTTTGATTCAAAAATCTATTTTAAATGGATTCTTGAAAAATAGCGTGACTTTTAAATGATTTCAAGAAAAAGGGGATATTTCTCTCTAATAGTTTTGATGATTATTTTCATCTATGTCATTATCCTTCATTATTATCGATTGAGGTTAATATGATACAATACAATCTTCCATATTGTATTGAATGAGTTATGTTTCACTGTGGATGTGATATTTTTATACCATTTAGGGTTTGTGGATCAAGTATTGACATTTCATATGCTAGTTTTAATACGAATTTTTATGTTATTTTTAAGCCTATTCATATGAGGAATGCATTGGACTTAATAAGTGACGGGTGGAGCCCGCTATAGCTCATCGATGCATCGGTAGGTCTCATGAGACAAACTAGTGTCTTGGCACAAGGACTTGGAAAAATCTTATTTGTATTCTTGGCACGAGTCCTTGGCTATGTGGTTATGATAGTCTGGCATTATGTGTTCCATCATTATGAAAGTGGTTATTGATATTGCATGTGATTGTTTGACTAGTAGAATATCCATGTGAATAAGTAAATGGAATTATTTCATTTTATATTTTCCATTTATACTAAAGTTAATGTTTAAAAGGCTTTTGTTTTAGTTATAAATTTCTTTAAGTGTTTATGCTTATCTATGAAAGCTTATGCTATATTGTTATCCTTACTGAGCATCTGAGCTCACACCTTTCAATGTTTTATTTTTCCCAGGATGTGAAGAAGTAAATTATGAATAACCTGCAGGGATAGTATGAGGGGATATGAAGACAAGATGTTGTGGTAGTTTTTTTACCTTATGATGTATTATAAGTCCTATGAATATATCTAGTGTTTCCAAGACTACTAAACTAATCGGTCTTTCGAGACTTGATCCTTTGTGATCATGCCAATGTTATTTAATAATGCACCAACTTTGGGTATCTAGGGTAGGGGAATTACAAATATTATATTATTAATTGATATAATGGTCCAAAAATATAAGGTTCGGCCAAAAGACTTATATAATAATATATATGACATTAATGAACCAATTGGGGATCTATTGGCAGTATATAGTATGTTTATTAACCATATAGTGTAAAAATACATGAAGACATGGTAAATGTTAAATTATTTAACTTAGAGTTAAATCTAAATTATTAGTTAAAATGGTAACATAAAATTGTCTAAAACCTATTGGTAGAGTTGTTTTTCACCTATCCCAACCTTATACATTAAATAATAAACTAAAGAGCCATTATAAACCGAATATGAATCTGTTATAAAATAATATTTTATGTTTTTCCTAAGGTCCCCCTCACCCCTCTTATAAAAGGGAACGCCCCCTTCTCTCTAATTAACACCTTCTAAGCCATTTGGCTCGGAAAAACCCTGCCCAAATACCCTCTCAACTATCCTAACTTCATCCTAGATGACTTATTTTGATCATAAATCCAACCTAAGGATCCATTTTGATCAAATCAAAAGGAAGAACCCGAAGAAGAGGTAATGATTTCACCACACTCTTTCAAGTTCCTTTCTTCTTCCACTTCCTTTTTCATTGTTGTTTCCATTATAAAATTATAAATCCAGCATATTATATATACTTTGATGTTATTATAATTTATGTACAACCAAATTCATTATTCTATCCACCCTTTTAATGACATGTCACCATACATGCGTACGTATGGCTTACCGTCTCCACATTATGGTGTAATTGTTATTCAATACATTATTATTTGGATGGGTATAATAATGATGTGTATTTGATTAAAATAATAATTATAACATGATAAGGATTCTGAATATATTATATACCATCCAATTATATATTACATTAATATCAAAAGAATGATATTTTTTCTTGTGCGTACGTACGGATTACCATCTCCACAACGCGATGAGATTCATTTCCAAGTTCACCAATCATCGATGATTATAAAAAATATATATTACTAATAAGTATGTAATATATGAAATAATAATGATACTAGAGATATATATATTTATATATATAATTATTTATTTAATTACATATATCTTATTCACTTACTTCCGTTCGATACTATATGAAAACGGAAACAACGTTTATGCGTACGTACGGACAACCGTCTCCATAATCAGTGTTTTCCATTTCATATATATGTCTATTATAAATTTTTATATTATAAATATATATTATAAATAAATGAAGTTTTATATTCTTTAATTATTTAAATCATGATCTAAGTGATACAATAAATAGTAACAAGTTTAAACACGAACGATGAAGAAAGCGATTATTACCAGAATTATTAATATACCATGGAAATTATTATTAAATGGATTGTATAAAGTCATAAATGAATAATTTATTATATCATAAATATTAATATGGTTCTGGTATAATTTAATAACATACTATAGTCTTCATACAGGAGGCTAAACGTACCCTCGACTAAAGGAAAGTGCAAGGTAAGGGGTTTTCAACTCACTCCTTATTCCAATGAGATTCATGACATATTGCCACTATTCCCTTTTGTGTGGTGTATGTACTGCCCATAATTGTAGTCGTTGTATAATACACTTTAAATTATGTGTATTTACATATTCATTTTATGATACCACTTTCATGGAGTGTATGTTTCGTAAGTTACCAAATGGGTAAGTGTTAATTTCATAATCTCTTTATTATCCGAGGTTATTTTTATGTAAGTATCTACTGGGACATATTTATTATCCATGTCCATGTTTTATGAAAGTTTTTTCAAAGGGATTATTTTAAGATAATTTTTACTAAATCATCATTTCAAATTTTTTAAATATTTATTCTTATAAATCGTTCTCATATATGTCAAAGTCTTCAAAATGGGTTTTAAGGATTTATTTATATGGACATGAATGTTTTTAAAATGTTAATTACTTTCAAAAGTTTCAAAGTGGTATGGGACTATTTGATTCAAAAATTTAATTAAATCAGTTCTTCTCCATATTGTTTGACTTTCAAATGTTTTCATGAAAAGGGGTATTTCACTCAAAGAGTTTTACAAATCATTTTCATCAACGTAAATATACTTTAATGGATTTTAAATTTTTTTTAAAGTTGATTTATCATGATACAAATCTTCCATATTGTGTTGAAGGTTTTGTGATATGTTTGACTATGGATGTGTTATTTTTATACCATTCATGGTTTATGGGTAGTGTATTGACATTTCGTATGCTAGTTTTAATACGAATGTTTATGTTATGTTTAGACCTTTTCATATGAGGAATGCATTGGACTTAGTAAGTGACGGGTGGAGCCCGCTATAGCTCCTCGATGCATCAGTAGATCTCATGAGACAAACTAGTGTCTTGGCATTAGGCCTTGAAAAAAATGTTATTTTTAGTCTTGGCGCAAGGCCTTGGCTACGTGGTTATGAAAGTATGGCATTATGCATTACATCATTATGAAAGTGGTAATTGAAATTGAATGTGACTATTCGATTAGTAGAATATCCATGTGAATAAGTAAATGGTATTGTTTCATTTTTTTATTCCATATTATACTGAATATCATGTTTAAAAGGCTTTTGTTTTAGTTTTATACATTGCCTTAAATGTTTATGCTTATTTTTGAAAGTTTCCGCTGTATTGCTTACCCTTACGGGGCGTTTGAGCTCACCCCATTCTATGTTTTATTTTCCCATGATTCCAAGAAGTGTATTTTGATTTATATGCAAGGTTAAGCCAAGGGAATAATGGTCTTCATAAAGTATTATTTTTGCTATTTTGTAAGTTATAAAGTGTAATGTAACATTCATGTATGTAATCTATTTTCCAAGACTGCTAAACTGATTGGTCCTTCGGGACTTTATTCCTTGTAAACCTGCCAATGTATTAAAATATTATAGAAGAACTTCCTCGAATTTTGTTATTTTAATGATTTTGTGAGTTTTCTGAGCAATACATCCATGTATGGATATGAGTAGGAAGAGGCGGCTCTGGCACAGATATACCTAGGGGTAAAACCCGAAAACACCGCTTTGAGCTAGACTCGAACGGGAAGGGGTGCACAACAACGGGCCTCGTTGCACTCTTGGTTACGAAACTCCCTGGGGATATGCTTAGGATAATTCTCATTTTCTTTACAAACCATTATGAAGGGCTTATGAGTATATACATACTCAAAGAAAACTTTTTTATGAAATGGAACACAACAGAAGGAATGAGAACACCAGGAATACGCATGATACAAAGAGTAAGAAATATCATATCTTTCATGGTCTTAAGCTAGAGTTTAGAAGGGAAATAATATCCCACGTATTATCATCATATGAAGAAATAGTATCACGTGTTGATAAGATAAGTAACGAATTCCCTGAGTCCTATGGATTTGAAGGGATGTCAGAGAAGGAAATGATGGTAGAGAGGACAGATAAATGGAAAAGGTAAAGAAGGATTTTCTCATATGTGATAACTGTGGAAATAATCACCTTGGAAAACACTTGAAGGGAATGAGATTATGTTATTAGTGTGGATAAAAAGGACACCAAGTACGTGACTGCAAGGGTAAGATAAAGGTTTCAAAATACAATGATTTGTCTACAAGGAGTGGGGACACTACACGAATCAAATTTCTAGTCATCAGACTATGCCGTAAATGATGCTATTGGATAATAATCAAGTTATGATACTATCGAAGATGAATTGGAATTACTAGTGTTCTTATGTTATTATTTTATAATTATTTCATTTCAGTGTTGTATCAATGATGTTCTGATAATAAATAAGGATTGCACTGCAGTACAATTTCATTTAGGATTTGAGATATTATTGTACTTTTAAAAGTTACTCAACAACAAGTTAATTTTTTTTAAAATACATGGGTTATGGAAAAAAATTCCTTAATATGCTCTTGATACTAAGGTAGTATTTTTGGAATAAGATATGGTTGATTTGGATGAATTATATTGGATATTATTTACTACCTTGGCACTGATTAATGGTTTTTTTATTTCATCATTGTTGTAATATTCATTGTTTTTTGATATAAGTAATATATCTAATATTCTATAAAGAACAAGGGAGCATTAATGTAATAAATAATGTTTTTTGGTAATTCAGGGTGTTACCATATTTTAAAAGAATACATTATGAAGGTGTTCACATGATATTACGTGAAAAAAGATCTTCATTGTGTTTACCTACCTTATAAATTTTGGACTGTGAGTTTGGGAAGAAGTATTTTGGATAAGTCTAGTTTGAGATTATTTTTGGAGTTCCATAAAAAGCACAACCCGGAGGTTGGGCGGCAACCCATCGTGTCTGGAAAGGCTGCAAGACTTGAACCCACAACCGATGGGTGACAAGGGTGTATCACCTACCACTAGCCCACGTGATGTCCTGGATTGAATAATGTAGATATTTTTAGGGTCTGATATGTGAATTATAAATTCATTATTTTTGGAACCCTATACGATTAGGATAAATAGAATATATGTATATATATATATATATTAAATCTTTTAGAGTGAAAGATGAGTTTTTAGTAGGAATTAGTTGAAGGATGAAACTCTACATGTCAAGTATATATAAATACATACATATATTTATATATATTTCATCTTATTTTATGGATAAATTAATTATTAAACTTTAGGGAAGGGATCCTAAATCAAAAAAATGTGTTATCCTACGACCTTACGTTTTGTTGAACCGGTGGTATTTTAAGTCATCATAAATTGGTGGCTTTGAGGCACACAATTCTACAATTGTTTGTGATTGATGACCTCATTCACTCCCTATAAATATTTACATTTTTCCTCCAATTACGTGTCTCTAATTTCCACCAATTTTCTCCACATATATATCGTAATTTGTTGGTGACCCTTTCATTTCACTTTTCCTCTTATTAAGTCTAAATTTTATTAACCAAATTTCCGATGTGGGTTTTCCCACAAAGATATTTTCTATTTTGAACCTTTTAATTTTGAAGAACAATTTCAAATTTTTAGGACACAATTTATTGAATGAGGGGATAATGTAACTCGCCAAGATTCCAAGGTATGCTTCACTTTGAATAATACAGTAGCGTATGTTGTATGCAACTTCGAGTTATAACACACCACAACCAATCAAACTAGCCGTTATGAATAGTAATACCCACTTTTTGAAATTTTATAAATTTTATCTTTCAAAATGGACTTAATTTTTGGATTCTTAATATCTAAATTAGCATAGGGTGAAATTTTGGTGCTTTTCGGATAACATTCATATTTTTAGGAATAGTGAAAATTACTAAATTTTAATTAAAAACAACTTTTTTAATCGAAATAATTAATAGTGAAAAATTATGAATTTGAGTGGTTCTAAAGTATATTCAGAATATATTTTTACCATTTAATTCAATTTTGGTCATTGAACGTAATTTCACATTTAAACCAGACATAAACAAGTGTCAATCTTTTGATAGTTATTATTTCGTAAAAACACGCTATTTGTTTTGACAATGGAAATTAATTTTTAAATTAATTAATGAAAAATATATGTTTTGAATGTGGAAAAATATGCATCATTTTTGAATTCATAATATTAAATATATCTGAGGCTGAATTTTTGGTATTTTTCAAAAAACATTCAATTTTTTATGAATAGTGAAAAATAGTGAGTTATAGTTTAAAACCGAATTTTTATTTAAATAAGTATTTATATTATTTAAATTTAATTAAGTTAAAAATAGATACATAATACCTATATAAGTTCAATGTAATTCATTGATGTTAGTTTTGAATAATTTTAGATATATAAATATTTTATTGAACTTTTCACCGGCTTTTAACCACCTCCTAGGAGAAATTTGAAATTTACATAAAACATAATTTTACAACTTCTGTGACTGGAATTTCGAAAATCCTAGAGACACGGTTAATATCAAGGAGTAAAATTAGGTTCAATAAGTTAAAAATAATGTTTTGTGAATAGTAACTTTTTACTTTTATTTACCACGGTTAAAAGTAAATAGGTCAATTAAGGGTAAATATGATATTAATATTACCTTAAAACATGTCCTAATTCTATTAGACAAGTGTATCTCGACCAAAAACAACCTTAGGAATAAAATATTATCATTTAGGTGCACTTGTATTTGATTAGGACATTTATTATTATTTAATTCAAATAAGAGTTAAAAGAGTTAAAATAAATGTTTAACAACTAAAACATTTTTAATATAGGGTTTTACATAAGATAAATTCTATTATAAATATTCATTAGAAAGATAAAAATATTTCATACATCATGGAATTTTATTTATAATTTTTATACGTTAAATAAATTTATTCATTTATGACACAATGATGATGCAGTAATAACCTTATTCATGAAAGAATCTAATAAATACTATTATAAATATTAAAATAAATATATTTTAAAAGTTTTGATGACATACAAGAATTTTATAGGTGAATATGACATGTTAGGATTGATTCAATGTATTTTTTTGATGTAATCATGTTGTTATTATTTTAACAAAAAACAAACACCAAATAGTTTCAAAATTGACATAAAATAGTTTCTAAAACAAATATTATATTATTAATTGATATAATGATCCTAAAATTCTAAGGTTCGTCCAAAAGACTTATATAATAATATATAGTACATTAATTAACCAATTTGGGTTCTATTGGTAGTATATAGTATGTTTATTAACCATATAGGGTAAGAATACAAGAAGACACGGTAAAAGTTAAATAATTTAATTTTCAGTTAAATCTAAATGATATGGTTAAAATGGTAACCTAAACTTGTTTAAAACCTATTGGTTGAGTTTTTTTCGTCCTATCCCCACCTCAGACATTAAGTTATCAGCTTTGGAGCCATTAGAAACTGAATATGAATTTATTATAAAATAATATTTTATGTTTTCCATAAGGTTCCCCTCACCCCTCTTATAAAAGGGCACTCCCCCTTCACTCTAATTGACACCTTATAAGCCATTTGGCTCAGAAAACCCCGGCCCAAATACCCTCTCAACTATCCTCCCTTAAACCTAGAGTCCTTAGTTAGATCAGAAAGCCAACATAAGAATCCCTTTTGATCAAATCAAAAGGAAGAACCCGAAGAAGAGGTAATGATTTCACCACCCTCCTTCAAGTTCCGTTCTTCTTCCACTTTCTTTTTCTTTGTTGTTTTTATTATAAAATAATAACTCCAGTATATTATATATAATGTGATGATATTATAATTATGGTACCACCAAATTCATTATTCTATCCACCCTTTGAATGACATGTCACCATACGTGCATACGCACGACTTACTGTCTCCACGTCGTGGTGTAATTGTTATTCAATACATTATTATTTGTATGGGT
Source organism: Viscum album (assembly GCA_963277665.1). Classification (NCBI taxonomy): domain Eukaryota; kingdom Viridiplantae; phylum Streptophyta; class Magnoliopsida; order Santalales; family Viscaceae; genus Viscum; species Viscum album. The sequence goes on from OY728121.1 coordinate 550,848,216, forward strand.
ATAATAATGATGTCTATTTGATGTAAATAATAAATATAACATGATAAGGATTATGTATATATTATATACCATCCAATTATATATTATATTAATATCAAAAGCATGATATTTTCACTCGTACGTACGTATGGATTATCGTCTCCACGACGCGATGAGATTCATTTCCAAGTTCACCATTCATCGACGATTATAAAAAAAATATATTACTAATAAGTATGTAATATATGACATAATAATTCTACCAGAGATATATATATTTATATATATATGTATTTATATACTTACATATATCTTATTCACTTACATCCGTTCAATACTATATGAAAACGGAAACATCGTTTATGTGTACGTACGAACTACCGTCTCCATAAATGGTGTTTTCCATTTAATATATACGTTTATTATAAACTTTTATATTATAAATATATATGATAAATAAATCTTTTTTATATTCTGGAAGTATTTAAATCATGATCTATGTGATATAATCAAGAGTAACAAGTTAAAACACGCACGATAAAGGAAGTGATTATTACTCGAATTATTAATATAAAATGGAAATTATTATTAAATGGGTAGTATAAAGTCATAAATGAATAATGTATGATATCAAAAATATTAATATGGTTCTGTTATGATTTAATAACATAGTATAGTCTTCATAAATGAGGCTAAATGTACCCTCGACTAAAGGAAAGTGCAAGGTAAGGGGTTTTCATCTCACTCCTTATTCCAATGAGATTCATGACATATTGCCACTATTACCTTTTGTGTGGTGTATGTACTTCCCATAGTTGTATTATTTGTGTAATAAACTTTAATATATGTGTATTTACATATTCATTATACGATACCTCTTTCATGGGGTGTATGTTTCGTAAGATACCAAATTGGTAAGTGTTACTTTCACAATCTCTTTATTATCCGAGGTTATTTTTACGTAAGTATCTACTGGGACATATTTTTTATCCATGGCCATGTTTTATGAAAGAGTTTTCAAAGGGGTCCTTTTAAGGGACTTTTTACTAAAACATAATTTCCAAAGATTTAAATTTTTATTCTTTTTAATCTTTCTCATTTATGTTCATGCCTTCAAAATGGTTTTTAAGGATTTATTTATATGGACATGAATGTTTATAAAATGTTAATTACTTTCAAATGATTCAAAGTGGTATGGGACTCTTTGATTCAAAAAATGTATTTAAATGAATTATTTCCCAAATTGTGTATCTTTTGAATGTTTTCATGAAAAAGGGGTATTTCTCTCATAGAGTTTTACAAATCATTTTTATAAACGTGAAAATCCTTTAATGGATATTAAACTTTATTTGAAGTTGATTTATCATGATACAAATCTTCCATATTGTGTTGAAGGTTTTGTGATATGCATGACTATGGATGTGTTGTTTTTATACAATTCATGGTTTATGGGTAATGTATTGACATTTCATATGTCAGTTTTAATACGAATGTTGATGTTATGTTTAGACCTTTTCATATGATGAATGCATTGGATTTAGTAAGTGACGGGTGGCGCCCGCTATATCTCCTCGATGCATCAGTAGGTCTCATGAGAGAAACTAGTGTCTTGGCACAAGGGCTTGACAAAGTCTTATTTTTAGTCTTGGCATTAGGCTTTGTCTATGTTGTTATGATAGTCTTGCATTATGCATTCCATCGTTATGAAAGTGGTTATTGAAATTGAATGTGATTATTCAATTAGTAGAATATCCATGTGAATAATTAAATGTAATTGTGTCATTTTATTTTTTCCATATTATAGAGAAGTTCAAGTTTAAAAGGCTTTTGTTTTAGTTTTATACATTTCCTTAAATGTTTCTGCTTATTTTTGAATGTTTCTGTTGTATTGCTTACCCTTACTGAGCATTTATGCTCACCCCTTTCTATGTTTTATTTTCCCAGGATTCCAAGAAGTGTATTGTGATTGATATGCAGGGTTAAGCCAAGGGAATAATGGTGTTCATAAAGGATTATTTTTGATGTTCTGTATGTTATAAAGATTAATGTAACATTCATGTATGTAATCCATTTTCCAAGACTTCTAAACCGATTGGCCCTTCGGGACTTGTTTCCTTGTAATCATGCCAATGTATTAAAATAATGCACTGACTATGGGTAACTTGGGTCGGGGCGTTACATGGTAGGTATTTTATAATAATATATTGGAAGACCATACCATACGGATAAGGTAACTATGAAAATATGAAAATCATCATCAATAAACCATAAAAAAATATAGAAAACACATATGTATAAAAATAAAGATCCATTAAGAAAATAACCTATCATATTTTTATAAAACATTTACTAATTTAGTGATTAAATAATTATAAAATGATAAACATGACCCTTTGTGGGCATCTCATATATAAAAATTTCAAGAAATAAATTAAATTTATAGATAACCAAAAAACTAGTTATGGGAATGGGCTGAGTATCATCACTAACTCTATCATACCCCCTCCATTTTTCCCACAAATAGAAGATGGTATAGAAAAAATAAATGGGTATTATTAATTTATTCCTAATTGAGTATCATCGTATTTAAGAAGGGTGAGAGTACATAAAACTAGTAAAGAAATACTTGTGTCCCTATAAAAATATCATAAACAAAACATTCTACTTTTAAACTGAATAATATAAATAAAAAACATCAATATAAAAACATGTTGTATCCTCAAGATAGATCATTATAACAATGATTGACCATTCATACATAAGTTATTATTGGTTTCATGTCTAGAAATGTATGTTTAAATACCAGAGGTTGTTGGATATACACAATTAAAACCATATCAGATGCTCAAATTTACTATTTTTTGTATAACTAACAATAAAAAAATCATGTATTTGATTAGAATACAACCAATATATCCATCTAAAGAACTCAATTTTGGAATAAAAACCAAAAAAAATCTATCAATCTATTACTATCATTACACACAACCTATATTAAATTATTATCTATAATTTTGATTATTACTAACTCATACCCTCCAATATTTATGTGGTTGGAATTAAATATTACCCGAATCACATAACCCATTAATAATTATCATTATACCCAACCCATATAAAATAACCAAGGTTTATATCAGGTTTCACAAAACCCATATCATAGGTGTTTGAATGATTATCCTTAAATCCATACCACAATAAAAAAAATATTCATTGTGAACATATTACCCTAGCCATGATGTTTATCCCTGTATCTCTAGCTTTACACACTACAAGTAGTACATAATCACTCTAATTTAGAACTACACCTATACTTTTAATAACTAAAAAAAGGATGGAATTACACAAAACTCATTTCTATGTTCATAAAAAAATTTCACGATAATAATAATGTAAAAACATATTCTTTTATAAATGGAATTAACTTTTGAATATATAATTTCCTTACTAAGTAATATTTTTTATAGAAAACATATACAATATGTTTCATTTTTTATTTTAGACCATTATAAAATATGGAAATGAATTTTCTGTACGGATTAAATATCCACTATGAATCATAACAATTATTAAAGTATCCATTTTATTGGGATAATTAAAACTAGCATATATTACGGGTTATAATAAATACTAAATAAAACTGAATAGAGATGTGATGACCTTGACCAATTGAATCATTCCCTATTATGCTAATTTATTGGTGATTATAAGGGATATGGATTCATTGGGAAATTCAATTGACCAATACCATGTTGATATTACACATTTGAAACTTGACAATAACCTTTTTGTGAAATTTTGAAGCTTATATAGATCACCAAAGAAACCATGCTCATTGTACCACTCCATCAAAGTACCACCAAAGTACACCTCACCTTTAGTTAATACACTAGTTTAAAAATTGATTTTGTATCTAGACCCTAGTTCAAACATTTTTTACATTTTATTTTTATTAATAATGATTATTTTAACTGCATTTCATTATTAATTTTTATATATTAATATTCATTAAATGAAATATGATAAAATTTTATTTTGATATTTATAATATAATATATGGTTTGGGAAAAAATTATTTTCAAATAAAAAACATTTTGATGTATTTTAAAATTTTTAATGAAATTTTATTTTCATTTAATAATAATATTAAATAATATTTATTCTAATATAAATGATTATATAATTTGATGATGTCCAAATTAATTTTTATGTGGTTCAAAAATATGTATTTGTCATGAACACATATATATCACAATAAATAATTTTTTTTATTTTAAGTAAATATTCTTATATTTAGAAAATTATTTTTCTAAAATAAATAATATTTGTGAAATAATCACATTGAAATTATCAAATTTTTAAATTTTCACAATTTTTTAAGGTAGTCAAATTATTGGGTAAAAATTAACTAGAATATATATATATATGTAATGTATTATCAAATCATAATATCATAATAGTGCTTTAATAAATTCAATTAAATTCACCCATGATGGAAAATAGATCTCCACTTCAAAATAACGTGTTTTTAACATTACATGATTAATTTTACAAACATATAATGAGTCGTCCAAAACCTATATTATATATTATGGTTTTTAAAACAATTCATTATGAACATGACTCACTTCTTTATAATATGTGGTATTATTTTAAGGATTTCATTTCTAAAGATAGAAAAATATTCAAAACAACACAACATTGGTAGATGCAATTGGTAAAAAACCAATGTATTTTTTTTTGTATTTGATTATTTTGTTACATAGAGTCTAAAACCTATGTTTAGAAATTATTAATAAATTCCCCTCATTTTGGATATAAATAACTCCCCATAATCTCATTTCACATCCCTCAAAAAACCAATAGGTATGAATTTTCTCTCCCCATCCATCTCTAAATCCCTCCCATGTTTTTCCCACGATATGAAGAAGCTCCTCCAAGCCTTTAGAAACACCCTCTCATGATAATGCATTCTCTTAATCTTCAACATTATTCATGTACAATCATTTTACTATGTGTTTTTATTTTCAAAATTTCATGTTGAAATTTATTTACACATCTAATCAGTATCCTTACAACTTCCACATAATTAGATTCCAAATTTATCTCTCACTAATCACTTATATTAACCTTTATGTACACCAATTATGCTGTTAAAATTATTATGTTATTTTTAATGATAAACATTTCAATTGTAAATAATCGTCCACATTTTCACTAAATAGTTTTCACCTTGTTGAACATATAAATAATATATTGGGATCTTCCATGTATAAAACCCAAAAATAATTTAATAGTGGTATAAAATCTTATAAGGGATGTTCTTATGTTCTATGATCTATGTGGCACAAAAACACATTTACATGATATAAAAGTAACAGGAATGTATGAAATTATATTTCCTTTTAATGTAATGGGTAATATTTTAACAGATGATATACATGCTATCCTATGAACAACATATAATTATTTCTTAGTGTATAGCATAGAATTATTCTTATGATTTCTTTTTTCATGTTGTTTCAAAAAAATTATGATTCCTTGATGTTATCAACTTATACTATTCTTTGAAGATCGTGATTATTATTCTGAAACTTCTATGTCATCATGTTTTTCCTCTTAACTCAAATATACATCATTAATTTATTATATCCCTTGATTATTCCCACACTTGGATTTATAGATAACCCATTTCTTATGTTTTTCCAAAGGTTATCCCATGAAGTATTAGAATATAATTGAAATTTATCTTTATTTGATGGAAATTTTAAATAATGTAATTTAATCCCTATTTTAGATTTTTTTAATTTATCAAATTACCAATAGCTTCTACAAAAATCAATATTTTATGACTATTTTGTCTATATATTAATGTAATAGATCATGAAATAATGTGTATAATAATACGTGTAGTCATAGTTGGCATTAGAGGATGCTCTACCCTTTTTTTGGATTAAGATTAGAAATCCACAGTTAAATCCATATGGATTGGAAAAAACATTCCAAAATATCAGTACATTTTGGTAAATTATTGATCTAGTGGTTTCCAATAAACAAAATCCATGTCTAGTTATCTCAATTGGATGTGTATCTGACGTAGATGTACCTAGGGGTAATAGAACCAAATTGGAACACTGGGTATTGACATGACATGTAGCTAATTTATGATAAAGAGGCCTTATTACACACTAAATTTGAGTCCATCATGTGATATTGTTTGGTTAATCATGTTTTTTAAAAACATTCATGATGGGATCACAAATTCATATAAAATTTGATTCATGGAAGTAGTTCACAGTTAACAAATACTGAAACCTAATAATTAATAGGTTTAGGAATAAATCTAATTTATGTGTTATACCTAATATGTTCATAATTTCAATTTTATATGTTTATCTATTTAAAAATTCTCTTCCCTAATATTTATTTTTTTTGTAAATGGATTAAAATAGATGAAATAATTAAAATAAGGAGTTTGATGGGAAATGTGATGACAATAAAAATGAGATGCCTATCATGATTAAAGATAAAGTATGAATTTTTGTAATTATTCCAAACCAGTGATGAAAAAATATGATTAATTGGTAGTCCATAATTGAAATTCCAAACTAGTTAAACAATAGGTGGATTCCATATCAGGTATGTTGATGTTATTATAGAGATAAAAGATATATTATTCAATTTCCTACATGTCCAAAAATGAAGAAAGAGGCACAAAGGGATATGTTATGAAGGAATTGGATGATGTTTTAATTTTGGATAAAAGTGAAAAAAATATCAAATTTCATTAGAAATGTATACAAATAAATTAACATAATGGAGGTAAATAATGTTTAGTATAAGGTACCATTTATAGTTATTTGTGGTAAATATGAGGAACATGGGAATTATCTATGATAATACTACAGTATATGGTTTAACAAAGATGACGACGACCATAATTCTCTAAGACTAAGGGACGAAGGATGGTTATATTCTATGATAATCACTGTGATATATCATGATGATTTAGGAACACTTAAACTCTATTCCAGAGTTGTGCATGTCTTGCTGTATTTAAATTCACAACATACTATCATTTCTAGTATGTAATCGAAGAACATTTTGTCCCAAAAATTGAATGATTTTATATTATCGGGGAAAACATCTAGAATTTTTGTATTATAAGTTTATGTTTTTGGAATATTTCATCCTTAATATTTTATAATTATACCATTATCAGAATTTTATTTTATCCATGGTATAGATTTGATTTTATTGAATAAAGGAAAAAAAATTCTAGGTGATGAAAATCACCCTCTTTATTGAAAATCTCCCTATTACTATATACTTGTGTATAAGGTGGACATACCCCTTTTCAAACCATCATTTCATGCCTGATTATTATCTTCTTGTGAGAAAGAATATCTCAGTCAAATAATTGAGACTCAGGAAAACATCATCCTCGATGGCATTCCTATTTTAAGATAACACATTGAGATGTTCATTGAAAAAATTTCTAGTCTTTCTCCTAAGACCTTTTCAGTTATTTTTTGAAATTTTACGTGGTGTAAAAAACATTCATATAGAATTTTATCACCTATATGGGAAATATATGGATCCATAGATGATAGATAAAATGAAAAGATAGACCATACCAATATCTGTAGATGATATCCATGGATTCCTTGGATTATCTAGATAAATTGATGATTTTTAAAACCATTATCATGATATTTGTAATATCTTGACTCAGGAACTAGTAAATGGTGCTATGATCTAGTGGGTCATAAAGCCTGATGTTTCCCTACCCAAATGCAAGTGGCCACTGACATGCAATTAGGACCTTGGGTGTGTATATGAGGAGACTATTCCCTCATGTCAAATTGTAACAAAATGGTGTAAACATATCAACCAATTTTAGAAACATATAAAAAAATAAATGGTATAAGATAAAAATATAGAAGTCTATAATAATAAATAAGGAAAATTAGTGCCTGGTAAAATATAGTTAACATGTCGGGTATCTAAATAGAATTGAAGGAATACATGGAAACATGATTCTAGTACAAAACATGTATAAAAAGTAAAAAAATGAATAAAATGAACTGTCTCTATCATACATAAAAAGAATAGATCAATCATGTACTCCCCTACTCTTATTCAATGTTCATATAAAGAATCATAAAGTGGATTCCTTCCTTCATCCCTATTTGTTTCCATAAACTATGTCCACATACCCAATGAACACCAGAACAAGGTGTGAGACAACACTCATTATGTCACCACCAACATCATTTATAACATGTCTAGTATATGTATAAACAATAAAGCACTGTGTAGTATATCATAGGAATAATAGTAATTAATGTAAATTGAAACAATGATAAGTGATCTTGTCCAGTCAAAAATGGATCCATGTGAACATTAACCAAGAACCCATAAAAAGGTTCTAATTATAAGCATAAATAAACAGGTGTTAATATTTTCAATCTAATAATAGTAATCACATAACCAAAGGAGATATATATGTAAGGAATGATAAATAGTACACAATTTCCTAGGTCTTGAGCTTAAATTTCAATCCTGAATGGGATGCATCCAAGATATAAATGACCAATTTATCCTCTTTAATTCCATGGTTCATCCCGATGGAAAATCTATAATAACGTGGAAGTAATTTAAGGGTCATGTCCACAGAGTTTCAAACATACCAGATCCAAGGGGTATAAAAATCCATTGAATCCTATGGAATCTGAATACAAGGAGTAGAAATTTCTACCAAATCCACTAACATAATCAGCACGGATCCATGGAATATAAATACCCATGGAATCCAATGGAATATGGATCCTGGGAGTGGAAATGTCCAAGGAACCCACTACCATTAGAAATGTCCTTGGGGTAGAAAATTCCATGGAATCTTATAGAATTAGGATCCAAGGAGTATACATGTCCATGAAATCCACTACCATATTCAAGTCATTCATCCATTTATATCACATTTAACAGACAAAAATAATCCATGATCTAGTCCAACTCAATCAATAATTTCCATTTAATACCATTATCCAATTCATTCCACATTTACCCATCATGTAACCATATTTTAAAGAGGTATAACCGAATCCAAATCATTATTTTAATTCTCATTTAATTGATTAAGGCTCCAAAAAAAATTATTATGAGCTAACACGTACGCAACATGGTGGTTTACCATGGGGAAGATACATAAAATAAATGTTAATGGTTGAATGGGTTGAGGTGAACGACTTCCAACTATATAATGGTACTAGTGGGAATACTAAATAGTTTCCACACAATTTAAAATGGGCATTCATTTAATTTCATGGGTAACACTTCCAATTTTGATTTGTGTCATAATGACAAAAGGGTATATATAAATCCAAACATTAAGGGAAATGTATAAACCACCTATCACATAACTTTGATAGAACAATTGTGTTGTATCAACCTCTAATTTGGTCAAGATAAGGAGAAAGATAAATAATGGTTGAAAAACAAATAAATAGGTATTATTATCTCGCACCAAAATAAATCCATTGATATGAAGATAGAAAAATAATAGATCAAGAATGAATTAGTCACTAGTGTAGATTCAACATGATGAACCGTGTTTGAATCGGATTCCGAACAGAGAATCAGTAAAAAATCCTAGATTTTGAGCATAAAAGTGTACTCCCAAATTTCAAGGCTATTCATTGGAATGAGGATGGAAAAATATTTTAGGTTAGAAGAAATTTTTGACTTAATTTGGTCATTTTACCCAAATATACTTGGTTGCATTGTTTGGCTGCATGGTTGTACAAACTATGCACAAACCATGCACCCTTCTCTTCCCAAGAACCACTTTCACACAATCCTAACATATTGATAGAAAAAATATGAAAATACCATGTGGTTTTTGTATACTAAAAATTGTAGGATCCTCTCACTGGCATTCTCCCATTGTTGTATTGTTTCTGTAAACCATGTGGCCTTGATCGAGCCTCTAAAACACACCACATGGTTTACTCAAACTGTCTAGCCTATGTGTATAGTTTCTAATAACAAAGAAGTGAATCTTCCTATTCAAAAAACCTAGGATTCTAACAAGACCAGATACCCTTGAAACTCTCGTGACCTCATTATGAATTTACACAATGTCAAATCAATGAAACTAAACGATAATTAAAATTATCTATACCACATAAGAAAACCATGGATAAATGAATCATTAACCATTAGTGAACTTTTTCCTAAAATTTCTCTTTCCAAGGGTGGTCAATAATCACTTTGAATAACTCCAACCACATGACACATACTTAATCCTCTTTCTCTAAAGTCTCATCTTGTACATGTTCATTCTACAATAGAACATGTACTAGAGGAAATGATTGGCCTTATTGAACCTTCGCACTCCTATCAATAATAAAAATAAGATGCTTCTCGAAGGACACATCATCCTGTAGCTCAACATCATATGGGTGTAGAGTAAGATATATGTTTGAGATGTTATATCGTATTTGAGATACATAGAAGATGTCGTGCATAGATCGGTACCTCTAAGGTAACAACAACTGATTGGATACCATAAAAACTCTCCATAGAATCATGAATAGCCCAATAATCATGTTAAATCCATTCTCTGTCTCATAATCTGTCTATTTCCCAAACATAGTGAGATACATATAAAATATATGTTCCCTAATATCAAACTATATATGTAATCAATGAAAACTGGCATAAAATTTCTATCCAGACTGTGTAGTAACCATCTTCTTTCTAATCAACTAGACCTACTCCAAAGTCTCTAGAAGAAGAAAAGATTTGAGTAAATCTATCTCCCCAACCTCTAGCCAGAAAATGGGTGAACAAAATGGCCTATCATACAAGACTTATAAGGGTCCATATGTATAATCCTTCGAAATAAATTGTTGTTGGAGAACTCAACCAAGGGTATATGCCACTCCCAAGACACCGTGAAATCATGGATGCATAATCTAAGCATGTCCTCTAGAACTAGTATGGTGCACTCAGACATGAAATATGTCTGTGGGTGGTATACCATGCTCAGAAGTACCTATGTAGCCAATTCCCTCTACAGGATCTATCAAAACCATGATGTAAATCGGGTGTCCCTATTCAATACCATGGAAAGAGGATTTAAGTGAAGGAGTACAATATCATGTTATAAAGTATCCAAAGATCATATACTAAGAAGATATACTTGATTAATAAGAAATGGATGACCATTTTGAGCATGTCCACAACAACCCACAAGACATCACTACCTCAAGGATACGACAATATCCCAGTCCTGAAATCCATGGAAACATTATCCCATTTCCACTCAAGAATATACAAATATTACAAAATACCTATAACTCCCTACTGTTCAACGTTAAAATACTAATAAGTGGAGAGACTAGTGAAAACCTAGATACCTCTCATTTCTTCCTAGTCCACCAATACCGGTGAATCAAATCACGGTACATAGTGGTGATGATGGTATATAATTCCCAATATAAGGCCTAAAACTCTAGAATCATCTCCTAGAATTTTTCTAGTAGAACCCAAATACGACCATGAATGCATAGAATGTCATCCTCACTAATAGTCTAACAAAGAGGTGAGTCCTCACCTTCAATACTGCAATATTGTAATAGGCTCTCAATAGCTGAAAGTTTCCTTATCCTCACTCAATCCATAAGAGTGGAAGTCACTACTAAGGATGATAGAAATTTCTGGCCAAGATCATTTGGTACCTCTTAATGTGTCTCTTAAAACAAGTCCATAAGTTTCCACTCACTACTATCCTCATGGAATATATATAATTGATTCTCATGTGCAGTACATTTGAATCAAAATTTCCCATACTAGTCATATAATCATGTTGAATTCAAAGGACTGATGGTTTTCAATATAGCTTTATTTCCTCAAATTCAAGTATAACTATGTAGATATGTAATGTAGTCATTTATATTTTGTGTATACCAAAAAGTTCTATCCTAGTAAATAATACCTCCAACAATGATAGGCTTGTACAATAGTGACTAATTACCTATCATTCATCTTGTACTACCTCTTATGTGGTTTCAAATGATGAAACTCATCTAGCACAAATCACTACGGCATCAGAACAAATCATATCCCAATACATGATACCTCACAAGATACCATATATCTCCTACCCACCTCTAGAATAATTTTGACTGACACTGAATTCAGCATCCCTTTCAGCTATTGAAAATTTTTCTCATAGTTATCTAACCATAAAAACATCACACCCTTCTTAGACAATATTGTATGAGATGTTTCTAAGAATGATAAGTCCTATTTGAAATACATGTTATATCTATTTGGCCCCATGAAAATTTTCATATAAAAGATGATCTTGGGATACTCTTAGAAAATTTTATATCTCACCTTCTCTGAATCAACTTATATACATGTCTCTGAGATAATATGACACATGTAATAATTAGAACCCAAAAGCTCAGAGAAGATACATTATTTTAATAAATTGAAATTATTACAATGAATCAAATATATAAGGAAAATTTAGTTTAGTTTTCTTGAAGAAACTAGATACATACAAAGGACCCATTTTACTTTTTAAAGGGAAACAAAAATGATACATAACAAAAGCAAATAAACTACATCCTTGAAAACTACATAAATAATCTATTCTTCATAAACTGTGGAAGGAAAAAAATGAAAGGGGTGAGTAAAAATTCTCATTGAGGGTTAATACATAAACTGGAATTTAACATAAACATAAAAATTAGGCATGGTCAATTACTAAAACTAATGTCTTTAAAAATAAACATGAACTCATTAAGGTATGAATAAAAATTTAATAAATAATTCCCGAATAAAACATAATCAGGGATATTCTACTGGTGGAATTACCACACGAACTATCAATAATATTTTCATAGTGAGGGAAATTCATATACTGGACATCATCATAATTCCTTCAAGGCCTCATTCCAAGCCCCTAAAAACCATTTTTTCATGGCCTCGTGCCATGACCTAGTTTGTCTCATGAGACCTACCAATGCATCGAAGGGATATAGTGGGACCCTCCCATCAAATAATAAGTCCAATTAATTCTTAATATGTCTATTATGTCTTTTATTCAATGTTTCAAATACCACATTTAATAATTAAATTGTTTCTTTTATTCAAAGTGTCTCATACCACTTTGAATATTTAAATGTCTCTTATTCAAAGTGTCCCATACAACATTGAATATTTGAATTCCTAATCCAAAATATATGAAACTAATAATAAACAATTAAATAAATCATGGTGGAGGATATCATAGGTTATAAACCTTATTGAAGTGAAAGATTAAATAATGGATGTTCTATAAATGAGGATACTTTTAAATGAGACCATTGAAAAAATCTTGATGAAGGAATCCTTATAAATTCCAAAGTATCCAATACCACCTTGAAACATTCAAATAATAATCCCATAGAATATTATAAGAATAAAGAGACTCAATATATGTTATAACAAAGTACATTTCATACACCACCGGAAATAAATATGTGATGAACAAGGCAGATAACTCATAAAAGTTAATGTGAAATAACAATAATCCTTTTTTACTGTGGAAATAAGAGTAATTTTGGAAAATCATTTGTAAATTTCATGAAATAAGATTGCAATCGTTTATATCCAAGAAAATGAAAGGTAATATCTTTGAAAAATATTTGAGTCTTAAATAAAATCTTATTGGGGTGAAATAATTTAAAAAGAGTTTTTAAATATAATTTAGAAATTGAACATTTTAGTGATGTCTAAGGAATTATTTAAAGGAAATTTAAAGTGAAAATCCATGTTTTCAATCATAAAACAAGAAATGAGAAATATATAATTTTCAATTTAAAATGTGTGATTTTTTAAATATAAATATTTCTTAAAATAGATTATATAGTGAATGTCCAAATAGGTAAGAATTTTGGATGTTCTTTGAAATTTTCTTGTATTTTGGAAGATTTTTTGAATGATTATATTAAAACATGTAACTCCCCATAAAATAATGAATTATTTTTTCTGGTAAAAATAAATATAAAATCCACACATATTTTATGAATAGTACATAAGAATAAATAATAATTTCATTCAGGGGGGTAGGGAAAAGGAGAAATCTGAATGAAAATAGAGGTTTGAGTAGAAAATACATACAATGTCATAATCAATTGAATCGTATTCCCCAAAATTAAAAATAATTAAATGATTAATTTAATATCATGAAAATAAATATATTAATTATTTGAAACATAAATGGTCAGTATACATACACCATTCACAAGTAGTAGTAGTGAATACAAAATATCTCACAAAAATGGATGTCATATGAAGAAACCCCTTACCTTAAGTATGATAACGTTCTTAAATTGATCTTGGATTTTTGGATAACCAAATTAAATTAACTAATAAATATTTATTGGACCTATTATACATTTAATTTTTTTATTATGACCTTATTATTTTTATTCATGGCCATTTTGATGGGTAAAAAGGTTCAATTTCATTGTTCGGGTCCGTTTGTTTCACGATCGATATAGTAATATACATGAACAGAGAATCATGTAAAACGAGGTTTGTAGTCTCGAATTGAAGATATATGTTATTAGTTATCATCTTCATGTTTACATGGTTGTAAATTTAATTTGGTTACTTAGAGTGAAGATGAATCATTATATAAATTATTTAATGATAACTATTTGGGTTAATTGGCGGTTTTTGGACACCACAAACCCATTTTTCTATAAATAAAAACCATATGTAAAAAAAGATTACAAAACCATAGATGAGAATTAATACATATATTTTAGTCATGTTCAACTATAAAAATGGTTTCATGGCCAGAATTGAAGATAGTAATAGAAATTGAAAACCCATCGACCAGAATGTGGTAAATTAGAACATCTCGGATGGTGTTTTCATTTTTCAGTATAAAAGAATGGGAAAAGAGAGATGATGATGAAATATTCCATTATCATAATAAAATTACAGTTAATTTATGGTACAAGAATTATAATATCATTTTGATGATGGTGATTAGAAATGAAAAAGAAAAGAAAGGAACTCAAAATAAAAGAAATGTTGAGAAATCCCCCACGAAAATTTGGCAACCTAACGATGTCGTTAAAATATAATAAAATATTTTTATTTGAGAAAAACGATATCTCATAATTAATAAATAATATGGAATGTATTGGGGATATATAATTTCAAATCCTAGAATAAACTA
Source organism: Viscum album (assembly GCA_963277665.1). Classification (NCBI taxonomy): domain Eukaryota; kingdom Viridiplantae; phylum Streptophyta; class Magnoliopsida; order Santalales; family Viscaceae; genus Viscum; species Viscum album. Next base: position 550,863,448 of record OY728121.1, read on the forward strand.
ATTTAAATTAAATAATAATAACATAATACGAGTGCTTGAAAAAAATGTAGGTTTTGAGACAAATATTATGCAGCATATCCGCTATGAAACATGGTTTTAGAAAACATTAAAAGGATAGGAAAAAGGGATCAAAAATTCATAAAAGATTGATATTATAGTAGGGTGACATGATAATATAGAAATAAGAACATGGTATGAAAACATAGAATACATACCACATAGAAGAGAACATGGATGGAAAATAGAAGTTGAGAATTCTATTACCTTGTAGTGTACCTCCTAATTATTGAAGGTTGGGACCTTGGGGGATACAGGACATCTTAGGAGGACTACATGGGAGGTAAATCTACCAAAAATTTGATGATGATTAATTTTTTATGAATGAAACAAAGGGATGATTGGGTATTTATAGTAAATGAGAGAGAGTTTTTTATTAATTTAAAGGGACACCTAATGAGTGGTTTTATCAAAACCATGGGATTTCCCATGGTATAATCCACTTGAGACACCTCACATCACATTTAACTATACAAAAGTCTACCAGAATTTTATAATAATTAATATGTCATTAAACATACTGAAAACTCAGAAGTGTATTTTTTTTACTATTCATGAAATATTCATGTATTTTTTAAAATCTCAATAATTAAACCTTTCTATTTTTCGATGTGCGGAATTTAAAAATGAACTTAATTTTTTGGAAATAATTTTCTAAATATTTTTAATTTTTTTTAAAATAAAAACATAATTTATTCCAAAAAAACATTAAAATTATAACTCGTTCTATAACACTTGGAGCAATTAATCAAGGTCCCATAAAATTATCTTATAACCATTAGAAAATAAAGTGACAATTTATGATTAAATTTTATGAGAATATATTACCATTTTAAATTATAAAATTAATCCTAACATTTAATAAAAATATTTCTAACATATATAAATACCAATACATATACTATGATCATTTTTTCACTTATAAGATGGATAAATTGTTTTTATACAATCATGGGTGAAGATTCAATTTTTTTGGGAAATATAATATTCATTATTAATCATAAGGGTATGTTACTATTCATAAGGGTATGTTACTATTCATAAAAAAATTGGTTTTTTATCAGACTCTAAATAACTTACTGAACGCAATCGTGTATGTCAGTTTTTTTGAAATTCAAATCATTGATGTGAAAAAATATGTTTATTGATTAGGTTATAATAAAGTGTTGTTTTTCTGAGAATAAGTGTTTCGTTAATTCTATATTAAATATATTTTTAAATTCTTTGGGTGTTATATTATTCCCCTCTCAATAGAATTGTGTCCTCGCAATTTAAAATTTAAATTCAAATGTTATATGTTGATGCTTGGAAATTTTATTTTGGGAAACCAACATCATAAATATAGCTAATAATATATCCTCCTAAAAGAGGTTAAGGGAAATTAGGTGATCACCAAAAAAAATTCTCTTTTGAATGGGGTGAAATTAGTTGAAAGTAAAACCATAGACATGGAAGAAAAATATAACTAAGCTATTATGATTTAATGTGATATAGAACATCATTAGTTGAATGTTGATTTCTACAAAACTATAAACTTCTGAAAAAAATATCAACGATATTATCAAATATTATGATAATAGGAAACCATTTGAGGTATTATTCCACATTATATGAGTATAAATATACATTTCTCTTTACAAACTCATCCTTTTATTACACCATGAACTATCTATAATTTATCACTTATCACAGGTTAAACCATAATGTGAAGTAAAAAAAATTACCTCAAAAAACATATACAATGATCAACCATTTAATATATATTTAAAAATTCCAAAATATAATGATTCAACACTTTAGAAAGAAGGTATCAGAATTTCCAAGATGAACATCCCATTAACCCTTAATCAACCAGAAGAAGTTATAAATTTTCACATTCTAAACATGGGAATTACTTCATCTTGTATCCTCTTGAAATATGGTAATAACATTAATTTCCAAAAATAACCATATTAGAAACATTCATTATTAGGTATTCCTTAAGTAATATACATGTTATTGGGTATATTCTGTAAATCTAATAGTGTTGTAAAATCCAACGATGATAGCATTGACCACTTCTGGATAAGTCAATAATTAGTTCCAAGGTAGTTAGTACTTATCTGAATCCATCATTTATTCATCATTATCTCAACATTAGATATATATTAAGGGTTTTATTTCCCTAAACCATATTCTTTTCCAAGATATTAACATTTTAATGAGTCACTTATCCTTGGTATTATTTATCATATGACCTCAAATACATAATGAAATAGTATTGTAGTACAATCCTTATATATTCTATAATTCTTATAACCATTACATTTCAGATAAAATATTAAAATGGCATGATTCTTAATAAGGAATATTAATCCTTACTCTTCATCTACAGTAGTATCAATACTTGATCATTATCCAGTATCAACATTTGGGGTATATTCCTTTGATGCATGGAAAAGTGATTTGCATAGTGTCCCATATCTTTGCAGTTGAATCATTATACATCCAAAACCATTTTCTTACCATTTCAATCAAGAAATTGGTGTCCTTTTTCTCCATAATTATAACAGTCTTTCATCCCCTTCAAAAATTTACCAAGATGATTCTTTCCACAGTTATCACATGTGGGAAAACCCTTCTTTCCCTTATTTCTGTTATCCTTATTTTTCTCTGTGGTCCTATTCTTATTTTTCCTCCCTTAAAATCCTATGGACTCAGAGATTTCATTACATACATTGATAGCACATTACACTATTTCCTCATATGATGAGGACACATGTGATATTATCTTACTTTGAAATGATTGATTAAGAGAATATGATATGTGATCCTTCATACTATTTGCATCATATGCATTTGTGAAGTTCTCATTCCTTCGGCATGTAGGTTTCTTGGGTGGCACATCCTCAGTCAGATTACAGGATTTGAGGGATTCTGTGTTATAATGGTTGAACTGATGTTGGAAATAGGTGATGGCATGGTGTATGATTTGATTCCTTTTTGTAACCTTGAACTATGTAATGTTTGGTTAGTTTGGGTGTGCCTTATTGATGGAGGATGTTTCTTAGGTTCACACGGACCCTTAAAGTTTCTCATTTCAATAAAATAAAAAAATGGTTTTTGGAATCATGATGTATAATCTCAACTTAGAAAAATACATAGCCTAAATTTAAATCCTATCCATAACTAATCTCATAATCATAAACATTGTTTATTTGAGGGGAAAAGTAAATTTAATTCCATTATAATGGTTTGTAAATAAAATGTGAATTATCATAAGCATGTCCCTTAGGATTGTTAAACCAGGTTCACAGTAAGTCATGTTGTTGTGTACCAGGATAACCTCAGGTCAATCCCGTAACTACTTGTTGGGGTTGTTACTCCTAGGTATATCTGTGCCAAAACCACGTCCACTTGTAGTGTCCAGACATGGATGTATTTTCTGAAAATATCCACACAATATATTCATTACAAAAATTATAGGATGTTCTTGTATATTTATCCTTAATGTATATCTTAAGGTTTTTTCCCTATTCTATGTTATCTAAACCCAATTTCTATGTTTTCTACTAAAGTTCATCTGATATAAATTGTAGTGCCCCAATCCAAGAAGCTCAGAGCTGGTGCATTATTTTAATACATTTTCATGATTACATGGAATCATTTACTGAATGAAGCATAAGTTTAGTAGTCTTAAGGAAACAATATACATACATGGAACCCATTTTAATGTTTGAAAGGAAACATTATATGATACATAACAAAAGATAATAAACTGCATCCTTGAAAACCCAATAAATGATCTCCCCTACATAAAATGGGGAAGGAAAAAAATGAAAGGGGTGAGCTCAAATGCTTAGTAAGGGTTATAAAATATAGTGGAAGATAACATAAAAATAAACATTAGGCATGGTGAATAACTAAAACACTTTTCTATATAAACAAACATGAACATGTTATGAAAGTAATATGATATCAATAAATACTACCTTAATAAAACATAATCATGGGTATTCTACTAGTCGAATAACCACATGAACTATTAATACTATTTTCATAATGAAGGAAATTCATATGATGGACATCATAACCATACCTTAAAGGCCTCATGCAAAGACCATTAATAACTATTTTTTTGGGGACTTCTGCCATAACCTAATTTGTCTCATTAGACCTACCGATGCATCTAAGGGCTATAGCGGGCACCTCCCGTCACTTAATACGTCTATTTCATTCCCCATATGTCTAGTAAGTTTCTTTTATCAAGGTTTTCCATACCAGTTGGAATAATTAAATTGAGTATTTTATTCAAATTTTCCCATACCACTTTGAATATTTAAATGTCACTTATTCAAAGTGTCACATACCATGATGTATAATTAGTTTCTTAATCCACAAGTTATCAAAATAATCATAAAAACCTAAATAAAACAAGTTGGATGATATCATATATGATAAAACTCAATGAATTATAAGATTCAACAATGTATGTTTCAATAGATGGGTATACTATTAAATGAGACCATTGAAAAATTCTTGAGGAAACAATCCTTAAACATTACAAACTGTCCCATACCACCTTGAAACATTAAAATAATAATATCATATAATATTATAAAAATATATAGACTATTTATATGATATAAAAAATGACAGTACATACACCACAAGAAATAAATAATTGGTAAACACGTAATATATCTCATAAATGTTAATGCGGGGTAAGAAAAATCCTTTTTACATTAGAAAGAAGAGTACTTTTGAAAAATAATTTGTAATTTTGATGAAATCATATTGTAAACATTTATATTTGTGAAAATTAAAGGTATTTTTTTTGAAATTATATTTTAGGATTAAATAAAATCTTATTGATGTGAAATAATTTAAAAATATTTTTTAAAGAAGCTTTGGAAATATAACATTTTAGCGGGGTTTAAAGAAATCATTAAAGATATTTTAAAGCGCAAAGGCATGTTTTCATTAATAAAACAATAAATGAACCAAAATAAAAATTTCTATTAAAAAATAGTGATATTTTCAATATAAATATGGCTTTAAATAGATTATAGAGTTAACCTAAAAATATATAATAATTCAAGAAGTTCCTTCAATTGGGCTTGCATTTCGGATGAATTTTTGAATGATTCTTATAAAAAATGTAACTCCCCATAAAATGAAGAAGTATTTAAAAAAAACATATATAGGACATTAATAAGGAATATATGACTAGTAAATAATAATAAAAAATAATTTCATTGAGGTGGGTATAAAAAAGAGAAATCTGAATGAAAATAGCGGTTCAGGATGGAAATACTTACATTGTCATAATCAATTGAATCATATCCCCCAAAATTAATCATCATTAAATGATACATTTAATATCATGAAAATAAAGAGATTATTTATTTGAAACAATAATGGGTAGTATACATACACAATACACAAGTAGTAGAAGTGAATATAGAATATCTCACAAAAAATGGATGTGTGATGAAGAAACCCCTGACCTAATGTTTGATGGTGTTCTTCAATTGATCTTGGTGTCATAGATAACAAAATTAAATTCATTAATTAAGATTCTCAGAACCTATTAACCATGTAATTTAATTATTTTGACCTTATTACGTTCATTCATGGCCTTTTCGATGGGTCAAGAGATTCATTTTCATTGTTTGGGTATGTTTGTTTCAGGATCGATATACTTATATACATGAACAGAGATTCATGTAAAGTGAGGATTGATGTCTATAATTGATGTTATATTTAATTTTTCAACATAATAAAGGTTACATGGTGGTAAATTTATTTTCGTTACTTAGACTGAAGATGAATTATTATATAAATTATTTAATGGTAACTGTTTCGGTAAATTGGCAGTTTTTGGACACCACGAACTCATTTTCCTTATAAATCAAAACCATATGTACAAAAATATTCCAGAACCATATATGAGTCATAATAAATATACTATACTCTATTTCAACCATAATAATTGTTTCGTGGCCATAGTTGAAGATGATAATATAGATTGAAAACGAATCGTCCATGAATGTGGTAAATTAGCACATCTCAGATGGTGTTTTCATTTTTTAGTATAAATGAATAGGAAAGGAGAGATGATGAAGAAACATTCAATTATAATAATACAAATATAGTTCATGTAAGTTACTAGAATTATCCTCTCATTTGGATGATTGTAATGAGGAAAGAAAAGGAATATAATGAAACTCAAAATAAAATAAAAGTTAAGAAATCCCTCATGAAAATTCAGTAGCCTAACGACATCACTTAAAATTTCATAAAATATTTTTATGGGTGAAAAAGAGTATCTAATAATTTATATATAATATGGAAAGTAGTGGAGATATATAATGTCATATACCAACATAAACCAATTTAATCTAAAAATATAATCACATAATAAGAGTACTTGAAAAAGAGAGAGATTTTGAGACGAAAATTCAGCAGCATAACAGATATGAAACATAGTGTTAATAAACATTAAATTGAGAGGGGAAACTCATAAACCATTCATAAAATAATCATAAAATAGTATTGTAATAGAATAATATTGAAATAAGAATACGGTGTGAAAATATGAAATATATTCCACATAAAAGAGAACTTGGATGGAAAAGAGAAGTTGAGAATTATCATACCTTGAAGAGTAACTCCATAGACATGATGGTTGGGACCTTAGGGCTATATGAAAACATGCTAGGAATAATAGGGAGGAAAAATTTTAGAGCTTCGTGTCTGATGAATTTGGAATGAAAGAAAATGAAGGAATGAGTGGGAATTTATAGTAAATGAGGGGGGGTTTTATTGATTTAAAGGAACATCTCGTTAGTGATTTTATAAAAAACCATGGGCATGCCGATGGTATTTCCCATGGTATTAGCCAAATGGTACACCTCAAATCACATTTTAATATACACAAGTCTACCAGAATTTTATACTAATTAATATGTCACTATGATGTTATTAAACATATCGAAAACTCAAAACTGTATTTTTACTATTCGCAAAATATTCATGTACTTTAGAAAAATGCCAAAAATTCACCCTAAAAATTTTCTGATGTTTAGAATTCAAAAATGAACTCCATTTTTTGTAAATAGTTGTTTTTAATTTTTTTAAATTTTATTTTTAAATAAAAACGTAATTTATTCTAAAAAACAACTTTAAAACTATAACTCATTTTATAAAACTTTAATAAATTCATCAATGTCCCATAAAATTATCTTATAACCATAAAAAATAAAGAGAAAATTAATTATTACTTTTTATGAAAATATATTTCCATTGTATATTATTAAATTAATCATAAAATTGTAATTAAAATATTTAAAACATACAAAAATATCAATACTTATACTATGATCATTTTTGCACTTATAAGATGTCTAAATTGTATTTATACACTCATGGGTGAAGTTTCTATTTTTTGGCCAATTTAATATTCATTACTATTCATAATGATGTGTTACTATTCATAGATGTATGTTACTATTCATCAAAAATTATGTTTGTTTTATCAGACTCTAAATATCTTACTGAAGGCAACCGTGTATGTCTGTTTTTCAAAATTCAAATTATAGAAGTGAAATTTTTTTATTTATTGGTTATATTTTAATAACATTTTGTTTTATAGAGAATAGGTGATTCATGCATTCTATATTAAATCTATTTGTAAATTCATTGGGTGTTATAACCACAGATATGAATCTTATCTATCCAGTAGTGGAACTTTGTGAGATTGGAATATAACTGTTCCTCTCTTATTATTGCCATAACGACATCAGGATGTTTGAATTGGTCATGTTGATTGTTAGAATACACCAACATATCTTCAACGAATACAACCAAAATGAATCCAAATAAGGATGGAAAAATTAGTTCATTAGTTCCATGAAAACTACTGGAACATTTTTGAGGCTGAAAAACATAAATAGATAAATCATTGACCATACATACTATTAAAATTTATACATTGTTTGTCTATTTGTAGAGCATGAAACAGATGATAACCTGGCATGAAATAATTTTTTTAGAAATCCAAAGCACCATGGAGTCGGTCAAATAGTCCATCAATATGAAGTATGGTTTACCTATTCGTTTCTATAAACTAGTTTTATTTCTAGTAATCCCAACATATCATGAGGTTTCTATCCTTATTTTTCTAATTATGGATTAGAAAAACCCACAAAACTATATTAGGCCATATAAACCCTTTTTCTTAAAATTCTGATTGCTAACTCTTGATCTCCTACAAAACATGTTGACCTATGATTTAATGGTATTCTTGATATATTCCATAAAGAATATCTATCTCATTGGGTCATTAGCATTATAAATCGTTGAAAATCACTAAATCAATTTAAATAATGTTGAATACTCCATAACTGTCATAAAACCATGATTCAGAATCATAAAATCGCTATCCCTTTCAACTCTATGGGTTTTGGGAAAGAACAAATCATAAAATTTGTTTATAATTCCCTAAAAACCTTATGTTGAAGCATAACAGTATATTTCAAAACATCCTACTTGAGATTAAATGCTACCCAAATAATATATGTTGTGAGTTTCACACTCCTCTTATGAGGTGTCTCAAAAAGCTCAAATATTGAAGGAATAGTCGCATGCCATAGATCAGAATCCCATGGGAATCCATACACCAAATATTTTAGAGGATTTTATTATTATAACACATGTGTTTTCTCTTTCATTGTCATGGTATGATTCGGGGCACCTAGAAAGGTATTCAAAAAATGTATGAAACCCTCACGGAATGGGAATCGATAATCGTATATGGTACAACCATGGGTACCTCAACTAGAACTAAATGAGGTCACCCAAGTATCTCATGCCCCCACCTCTAGAGCATGGTCATCTCTAGAAACACCCAAATATTTTATTTTATTTATATTTTTTAACAAATTTAACTACTTTGACAGTATATATTTCAAGGAATGTCGATCTTAATCAAACTCCAAAATATTATTATTTTAAAATTACTGTTATTAACTAGCTATTAAATTGGAGGGTGAAAATAAGATTAATTATGTTATGAAATAAATATTAATGTCATGATTAATGAAAATTTATTTATTGTTAGAAAATAAACACGTAATTTTTAGTAAAGTCTTTTTTTCTTTAAATATATATTTTCAGAAAACAATTTGTATATATTTCTATGAGAAAATAAATATAAATAATTTTAGATAATATTTGAAAATTTATTTCATAAAATGAAGATATGTTTTATCTTAATTTTCAAAATTATAATAGAAATAATTTTTTATTATTTTTTGAAATGTTTATATTTTCAGAGAATAGTAAAAACCCGATTTTTATAAAACTCCCATTTTCATTATATATAAATGTAATTTTTTATTTTAAACGGATATAAAAGTAACATATGAAATTTTTAGTTATATATTTTCTAATTAATTACATTTTGAAAATATTTATACCTTATTTCGGTATTGGTACATTTACAGGCTTAAAAACACATTCTTCCAAAATATAATTTTTCGTTGCATATAGACAGTTTAATATTAAATGTAATTTTGAAACATCTACTTTTAAAATTTTAAAAAGGGATTATATATTTTAAATCAATATGTCAAAAATAGTTTATATGGTCATTATAATTTTTTGTGAAAATAATTTACCGTTGTAAAAAATATTACAACAGTATAGGAAATATAATTTAGTAGGTTAAAGTTAGAATGTAAAAGCATAAAATACGTAAAAAATAAAAAATCAAATCAATGGTTGATGTGTTAATAAACATCTAAAATCCTTTCACACCTTAATTATAAACCAAAATCCTTGGAATTAAGTATACTCAAATGTTTTCAGATTTAAATATTTAATAATCATTTTTTAATCACTTAAAACCAACCCTCCTCAAGTAAAAATGCCATTACTCACCACCCCCTTTCTCTTAAAAAAATAAAAATTTTCAACTCTCTAAAAAACCCTCCCCTCCCTAATATCTCTTTGAAAATTACTTCTAGTATCACTAAAATACAAAATCCAAGTTCTTTAATGGGTCCTATAAGGAGGTGATATTTGAGAGGCACCTTTATCAAACTACCTCTCCCAATTTATTATATATTTATACTATCTCTTTAACTAATTAGCACATAAATAAAAATAGTAAATCCATTATAATTTATAATCCATAATTTCATCATTCTAATAAAATATGCTTTATTCAGACTTTTTCTTATCTCCTCTAATTCAATGAAAAGAAACCAATTTCCAAATTAAGATGGTTAACCATATCTCTGGATAATAATTTTTCATTTTCCATTACTTCCTTCATGGTTATTCTTAAAAGTATTATTCTAGATAAATAATATTTTAATAGTTATATAATGACCTATTTCATGTTTTTTAATTAATATATATTAAATATTAAATAAAATGAAACTACTTCACGGTGGTTGGAAAAACAACCGAAAAAATTCCTTTATCATTAACATGTTATCAAATGAAGCAACCTCATGTCCTAAATCAGATTGAGATATTTGAAAAATTAAACATCTATAAGTGAAGGAATACCATTTAATTTCACTTATCATGTTTTATATCCATTTGACAAGAAAATACATAATTACACACAAATGCACCATCCATGAAACCATAAAACAAATACCCAAAAATAATGAAAATAATGGGAAATTATTAATGAAAATGTGGTAATATGTTAGAAAAGGATTAGATAAGGTATTATAAATAAGAATATATTTTTTGACTTAATTTTTAACATTATTTAAACCATTATAAAAGTGTTTAATGTAACAAAAACATAAGGTAAGTGTGAGTTAAGGGTTTCTCATCTCACTTTTACTTCATTGATATATACATCAAATCCACTACTAGTTTATTTTGTGTTTTGCATGTAATTCCCTTTGATATATCATATTATGCGTATAATTTTCTTCATGTTATTTAATTTCTAATTTTATAAAAATTTATTTTATAGGAAACACAATTTGACTGATTAAAATATAGTAAGGGATTTCATTACTCAATCTCCATTCATTGGGTTAAACATATATTTCATTGATTATTCCATATTGAGATTATTAGGGAAATGACTTTTGATTATTTTATATTTCAATTTGGCATGTTATATGTGGATTTATAATTGATACACCTAAATGATTCAGTTGACTAATTATAACTTCAAGGATATGATATTTATAAGGGGATTAATTTTAAAAATTATGTTTTTATAGTTTCACTTAGTAATCTCTTTTTATTCCATGTTAATGTTTTCTAAAGATATTTATAAAAATGTTTTTAATATTATCTTATGGTTTTTTAAAGTCATTTTTATTCATGTTTTATGTTTTGTAAATCTTTTTGAAAGGATTATTTTTTTTCATTTTCTTGATGATGTTTTTTTTACTTTTTCAACAAATACAAAAGGAATGTTTTTTAATATTATACTACATGAATGGAATTCTTGACTATTATGATGTATTAATTCATTGATGTTTCCATTAAAATTGTAAATTATTAATTCCAATGAAATTTTTTTCCTTTTGTAATTGTAGAACACTTTTATAATATATGATTTGAAAATGGAAATGTTATTTTTCATTAATTACTTAATTTGATCTCTCAAAATTATTTTCCTTATAAAATAACATTATTAGATATTATTTATTCATTACTTGAGATATTATTCAAGGATTTTTTCTTTATTGTTGCTATGGTTCTCTTATATTTATAACGGAAAGATGTTTATGAAACCAGTTTCTTTTCCATGAGATATGATATGATGAAATTTTTATTAAAATACATATATTTACATGGGTTATGATATGATGAATTACTATTTCTCTTTCCATCCAAATCCATTTATTTCAATTTTTCTAAATATCCGGTTCAAGGATTACTGGTAACTATACAAACAAAATATCAAAAATTCAGACATAGTAGATCCACAGTAGCATTACCCATACAGTCCATAATTAAATAAAATTTTAATATATAAAATATCGAGAAGAATCATGTCCAAGACTTAGTCCAAAATTTGCAACACACTAAGCATACACCTTGTGTCACACAACCCCAACGTGCTGTGAACCCATCATCACGTGTCACCAATTGGAGAAGGTCTTCGCGGGCCCATCATCATCACATCGATACTCACGCCTATCATCATCATCATTAGATAGATACACCACCATCAACATCATATAAACCCTTTTTCATCATCACATCACCAGAAATCAGATCCACCAGAATAGAAGTCATTTTCATAATGAAAACTGAATGCCTTTGAAATTGCAGTGGCCTATCTCAGAGGAGCTTCAAACCACTACCACTAGAGACACCATAAACCTCACTAATTACATACACCAATTTCACTTTTGAATCAAACAAAAATAAATAACTAGAACCCCCTCATAGAATCGTAGAACAACATCAGCTTCAACAAGGATGAAAACCAGACTACCTTCCACACCACAAACCTAAAACACTAAACAAAGGAGAACCTCAGGACTGAAGCACCATTAGAAATCCAAAAAGCTACAGATGAGGGAGGTGACCCATGGATGTCATAAACCTTATGAACAAAACCTCCCAAAGCCTTCAACAAGACCATCATTGCAAACCTAACAGATATGGGGAGATGGAAAAGGATTCCAAAGTAGAGTTTGAGGTGGGTTAAGGACCCAACATTGAACTAAAACCTAAACCAGGAACTAGAATCACCATGAGAGAGAACCGCTAAAACGACGAAGGAGACAACCACTTGTTTCACTCCTAGGAAACAAACTCATTATCAACTAGAACAACCCAATACACAAAAAAGGAACCAATGTACCAAACCAAGATGGGGTTGGAAATGTGGTAATCAGGATATAAGAGAAGAGGAAGAACCAAATGGGTATTAATAGTGAGCAGTAACCATAGAATAAATCCAAAATCAAGACTCTTGTAAACTAAGGAAAATAAAGGGATTCAACAAGGGAAGTACATTATAAGGGAGGAACAGGGAGGGGAGAGGGAGGAAAGGGGGAGGTAGCACCAAGGACAATGCACAGACCTGCCCCCTTCGATTCACCCCTGGAGAAGAAACCATATCCCAAGTAGGGTAACGAGAGGCGATATTGATAGTCACATAGGGATGCCTAAAGTATCAAAAAATTTAGTAAATTATGTTCTTATGTTATGTATATGCATGTTTTTTAATATGTGATAGTTGTTATGTTATAACCAAGGATGATGGATATGTTATAATAAATAGTGGTGGATATGTTATAACTAATGATGGGTGGGACTGATATCTCCCTATACTGAATTGAGTAATGATTTATATTTTATGAGATAGATAGGAAAAAATGTGAAGTTAAATAAAATTAATAACACTAGATTAGATAGTGAAATGAACCCAATTCGGCAAAACATGAATATAAGGGGAAGTAAACCCAATTCATTAAGGGACTTTGCCCGCTATGATGATATTGGGAGTGAAACTTGACAACCATGATGGTTTGGGGAGTGAAACCATTCCACTATGATTAAGGGGATACCACTGGGAAAGGTGGTGTGTCCCACTCGAGAGGTTTATCCACCCGTAGAGTGCATATATATGTTTTCAAAATGATTATTGACTCCCAAAGGAATGATTTTCTATGCTTAATTTTTCCCAATTCTATGTTTTATATGAATATTATTCTCCCCTGGATGTTGTTATCTTATTATTCATGTATTATGAAATTATATGATTAATTACATGACTCAAGATTATCATCTTCAATATGGAGGTTATAGTTTTTCAAATGTTATTTTCATGATCTCAGGCCCTTATGGTTATGTTATGACTGATATAACATTTTTACCCATATTGATCAACTCTGATCACCCTTTTCTTATGAATTTTATAGGATATAAAGTAATATTTTAATTATGATATGTCAAAAAGGGTTTACTTATAAAGGATTAGGTAGGAGATTATGTAGATTTGGAATGAATTAGTTTTTCATATTTCTATTTTTCCAAACACACTAAACCTATACAATCTTGGCCTGATTTTTAAGGTTATGTAACATATATTAATCTACATAGATGTAATATTAATGTATTAAAAGTATGGGTTAATTCATTTGTTATAAGAGTAATGTCTAGTTAATCATTTTAAACATGGATGAGAAAACCATATGTAATATCCCTAAGAATAAGTCTAATTATAAGTTACAATCCTATAATTATGGTAAGGATCATGAATAAGCTTGAATAAATCCAAAGGATTAATATATTAATTTGTTATAAGAAATTTATCTTTATTATTTGGTTTCCCACTATGATTATTATTTCACACTCTATTATTTTTATTTTTTAGAAAATGGATAGAGCCAGGAGGATTCATGTCAATGGTGAACGTGGTGGATAATGAAATGGACTTCCTTTTGAGAATCCAAATAAATCAAGAGTTTGATGGAAAAAAAAAATTTATGCATAATCAACAATTTCATAGTATGTTCAATAATATCAACATTTGTGAGTTTCATGAAATATATAATAAGGGAATGATGGAGCTTTATAGTTACCACATAGGAATGAATGTTCAATTTTACTCATGTAAAGAATTTTGGAAGATGAATAAAGTATAATGTTTTAATATAACAAAAATATGATTTAGGTGTGGAAAATAACGGAACAAATCATGTAATTAAAGAGGAAAAGTTAATGGATTAGTTAACACAATAGATAAGAATAATGTTATTCCTATGGACTCACAGACAGCTAAAATTTAAAATGTGGAATATTTGAGAATTATGCAAACTAGTTACCTAGGGGTAATCCACATGAAGAGAATTGAAAAGTTTGTATGAGTAAGGGTTATATTACCGATTATTAAGACACTTCTAGTGAAATATGTTATGGAATAAGTGTCATGGAATTACATGATGAAGTGTGGTTAATTCATTATGAATGAAGAAGAATTATTGAGTGTTTATGTATTTTAATTCAAGAATAATGTTGTGGAAGTACTTTTATGGTATTATAAAATAATGAAAAATATAAGGATTGTTCCACTATAGTTTTTCATTAAGTATTTGAATTATATATTGAATGGTACTTGTGACCAAGAAATGTGACTGAGGTTTTGAGGTGATACTTTTAATAAAAAAATAGGGGAAATATAATCCTTAAAATGTGCATGATTTTGGGATAATATTGAGATAAATAGATTCTTTATTATGATAAATTAAATATTATATTATTAATTATGACCATTTTACTTATTTCTAATATGATTATAAGGTTTTTTGTGGATTGATTGTGTAGAATGTTTGGATTTATGGTATGAGGAATGAATTAATCTTTGAAAGAATTCATGTTTTAACTAATGTTTTGTGGTCATGAAGGTTATTTCCTTGTTTCAAGAGAATAAAAGATAATGATCTTCACATGTTTTTTTTGTAACAATTAAGAGATATATCATATTTTTTTACATTATTGATACGTTGATTTAGTAAATTTAGTGACCTTCATTTGAAAGTTTTGGATTTTAATTTTTTTGAGAGGTTTATAAGGGTAACCATTTTTTTAATTTTTTATATTGATCTTTGGATGAGATTTTAATGATTAATGTATTACATACCCATATGAATATTTAATCATATCAGATAACCTATGCTAACCATTTTTTATGATGATAACTAGAGAGAAAATGAATAACATTTCAGCCCATTATGGATCTTAGGATATAGTAGTTCTTTAGCCATTATAATTACAACATGATTTCTTGGATTATCAAATGAAGTGGAAATTGTTCAGGTCCTAAAAAAAGGGTGAGATTTTAATTATGAAATAAAATCAAGTAATTATATCATCTCAATGGATTTTTAATGAAATTTTTTTTTATTATCATCATTTCTGTTGATATCAATGTACTTTTATACATATTTGGTCTATGTATTTGTGGCCATTAAACTAATATTACCCATATTATATATAATATCCATTAGATCATGGTAGTTATAATTAATTTATATTTCTATATTTTATCTTTTTAATAATGTTCTCCAAATTTAAATCCTAGTTTTGTGGTGATGTTTTCTGTTTACATTTCTTATTTTTAGAAAAAGTTTTATTGAACATATTTTAGGATATCTGTTTCCCAAAAGGGAATCTTAAAATATCCACCTTTGATTTTTTAAGTTTAATTTCAAATTATTAGGATGAAATTTTATGAAATTATTGATCACGTTGGGATGGTGAATTATCAATTTGTTCTTCCGCCAAACCACTCTCAAGTCCATGATGTGTTTCATGCATCTATCCTGAGGAAGTACATAAACGATCCTTCACATTTACTAAAACCTGTGATCATAATATTGGAGAATGATATTTCTTATATGGAAAAACTAATAGATATTTGAGATTGAATATAGAAATTTCTATGAAACCTGACTACTCCCCCGGTCAATGCTTTGTGGTGAATCCTCTAGCATGAGTAAGCTACGTGGACACCTGAGGATGTGATAAGGAGGAGGTCTCATAACATATTATTATATGTGTGATGAATTTTGAGGAATAAAATTATTCAAATGGGGTAGTAAATAATTCCCAATGATTTTTTGGTATATAAATTTATTAATAAGTTTAATTTCATTGATAGTGAACCTTGCACGGAACACCAAGCATAATAATACTGGAAAATATTATTATTTTAGAATTACCATTATAAACTATTTTTTAACCATTAAGATGTATATAAGATTCAAAATATTATGAAATATATATTAATTTCATGTTCAATAGGAATTTTTGTATACTTAGGAGATAAACACAAATTTTTAAGTAATTTCATTTTTTTCTGTTGATATATATTTTATTCCAAATGTTATTTTATTGATTTTTATGGGAAAATGAAAATAATTAATTTTTTAATCATTAGAAAATTTATTTGATAAAAATAAAATAATTTTTGGATTTATCATGTTATAATTATCTTATGTTTAATTTGTGATAATTTTATGAAATATTTAGTTTTTCAGTGAATAGTAAAAATTAGCGATTTTTATAAAACTATCATTTTCACTATTTTTAAAGTAATTTTATACTTTTAAAATGATATAAATGAATTTTAAGTAATTTTAAGTTATATAAAATATACTTAATTACATTTAAATAGTTTTTATATCTTATTTGGGTATAAGTACATTTTTTAGCTGAAAAACACATTTTCCTGGAAAACAACTATTTTTCATTGACTCTTTCCGGTTTAATTTTAAATGTAATTTTGAAAATTATATTTTTAAGCTTTTTAAAACGGGATGTATTATTTTTAATAAAAAGACACAAGTTATGTTATAAGGAAATTTTTACATTTATGCATAATAAAATATATGTGGTAAAAAAAATTACCATAGTATATGAAAAAATGTAGTGAGTTTTAGTTAAAAGGTAAAAGAAAAAAATACCAACATACTACAAAATTAAATTGGTGTATGAGGTTTTCAAAAAACAATTAACAAAAAATTATACCAATAATTATTAACTATATTATTTGGAATTAATTCCACCCATATATGGATGGATTTAAATGTAAAATAATCATTTCTAATCACTTTAAACCACACCTCCTCGATTAGAAATACAACTCATCCCCACCATCGTTATTCTAAAATCCTCTAATAATTTTATATATTTTCAAATAACTCTTCTACCACTCTCCCCATGTTCATGTGATTCTGGTCACACCTAAATACCAATTCCACGTTCCTTAAGGGATCCATCAAGGAGGTTATATTCAAGAGGTAACATTCTCAACCCACCCCTATTATTTTCTTTTATTTTTATACCTTATCTTAACCACCCTCAACCATAAAATAATAATAACACGATTATCATTTATATACTTGATTATTATCTTTATGATCTAATATCTTCTATCATACCGTTTTCTAATCTCATCTTATTCAAAGAAATGAAACCATTGTCCAAATTATGATGGTTAACCATCTTCGGAGATAATGATTTTTCATTCTACATGAACACCTTCAAGGTGTGTTATAAAATTATTATTAATTTTAAATAAACCATTAAATTTTATTTTATTACCAATTTCATATTCTTGTATTAATATATAGATCTGATATTAAATAAAATGAAACTAGTTTGTGATGGTCTGGAAAGACGCCAAAATAATCTAAACATTTTTCATTAACATTCTATCAAATGTATCCTCCTAATTTAAAAAATTAAAATGATATATGGGATCATTTAGTCTTCTATATTATCATGAATACTATTTTATTTTACATCTATAGTTTTATTTCCATTTTTTCATAAAATCCATAATTAAACACAAATAAAACGACAATGAAACCATGATATTAACTCATCTAAAACCGTGAAATTATTGAACATTTATTAATTAATGGGAGGTTATATTCTATAAAAGGATCATATAAGGTATTATAAATATTAATATATTTTATTAACTAATTAATAATAGTCTTTAAAACATTATATAAGAGGTCAATGTATGAACAACTATTTGGATCATGAGGTAAGGGTTTCTTGTCTCACATTTACTTGTGTGAGATATATGCCTTATTCACCACTTATTTCAATTATGTGGTTTATATTATTACTTTCAATATTTCATGTCACTAATCTCATTATCTTCACTGTATTTAATATTTCATTTTTTAATTATTAACTTTATGTGGGAATACGATTTGACTGATCATGAATTGGTAGGGGATTTCTTAAATCAATTTTTATTCATTGGGTTAATGTTATACTTCATTCATTATTAAATGTTATGATTATTTGTGAGATGAATTCTGAGTATATTATGTTTTATTTCATTTTGTTTTATGTGTATTTACAACTGATATACATAATCAATTAATTTTATGAATTCTCACTTCCATGATATCATATTATAAGGGATTTTTTTAAAAATTAATCTTTTTAAAGGTTCCCATAAAACTATATTTTTATTCATTTTTTCGGTTTTATAAAACTATTTTTGAAAAAATTATTAATATTCTCTTATAATTGTTTAATATCATTTTTTCTCATTTTTGACATTTTACAAAACATATTGAAAGGATTGTTTTTTTTCATTTACTACATTTTGTTTTTTTTATTTTACGAAAAAATGGGGAAGGAATATTATTAACTATATAAGTAATATGAAGAATTTAACACCATAATGATTCTTTAATTAATATATGTCTCCTTTAAAATATTATTATATTCTTTTAACATAAAAATTGTTCATTTATAATTGTGTGGAACTATAAAAAAGATGATTTTAAAATTGAAATGTTATTTTTCAAGAACTAATTCAAGTTATCATTCAAAATTATTTTAAATCAAATAATGCATTATTTTATGTTACATATACTTTACTTGTAATATTTTTCAAGAATAATATCCTTATTGGTTTTATGATTGGTTTATATATATGATGGAATGATAGTTATGAATCCCATTTATTTTCCATGGGATATATTTTGATGAAATTTTTATGAAACTCATTTATTTACATGGTATCTAATATGATGAATGAATTATGTTCTTGGGGTATACTTATGTATGGTTTTCATTATGTTATCATGGATACATTATAACAAGGGGTAATGGTTACATTATAACCGTGGTTTGTCGTTATGTTATGACCAACGATGGGGGCGGCCTATATCTCCCAAAAATGGATTGGGTAATTATTTATATCTCATAAGATATACATTAATGAAAATGGAAGTGAACTCGTTTCAGTATGATAGGAATGAAGTAGGTGGTGAACCTAGTTCAGAAACACTAGACTATAATAGGATGTTAAATCAGTGTAATATTGGATGTTTAACACTATGATGGTCTTGGGAGTGATCCTTGATTACTATAATGGATTGAGGAGTGAACCCATTCTACAATCAGGAATGGGAACCCCCTTGGGATGGTGGTGTGTGTGTCTCAGAATGTGTATTCAACCAAAGAGTGTCCTTATGTTTTTTTAATGAGTCTTGACTACTATGGGATTAATTTTTTTCATATTTGTATGATACAATTCCATGTATCATGAAAATTCTATTCTATCATATCTCATGTTATTTTAAGATTTAGGTCTTATAAACTTATATGATTTTTACATGACTCAAGACTATGATTTTATATATGCATGGTATAATTTTCAAATGATATATTCATGTTTTTATTCCCTTATGCTTATGTTATGATTTAAATAACCCTTGTTTAACCTTACTAAGAATTTGAGACAACTCTTTTATTATTTGTTTTTCAGGATATGAATGGTGGTTTTATCTCTGATAGCTAAAAATGGTTCTAGCTATGAAGTAATAAGAAAGAGATGATGTATGTGTTTTATGAACTATTATTTTATGTTTCTACGTTTCTAACAACATTAAAACCATATGATTATGGTGAAGTTTTATTATTTAATGAAATTAATTGTAATCTATTTAGTTGTAATATATATGTATGAAAGTATGGTTCATTATATCACCACCCTGCTGGAACATGAATGAAGGTTGTCATGGTGGCATATCTCTGCAATTCCAAGGAAACCCTACATAAAATATCGATAACATGTATATCATAGAAAATATATTAGGAAATAAAATCCTTCCCATAAAACATGTCAAACCCCTCTTCCTGCTACGAAATACTAGAATGGGTAAAAGAAATACCTAAAAAATCACCATAGACACTTCTTATTTCTGTAAAGACCCGTAAAATTAAAGGGAAATTTTTTCTTAATTTTCTTTGGAATTTTACAAGAGCGCGGTTTCTGACGGAACCTGATTTCGAGGCCCGGTGTGCCCAGAATCAATTTCCGAAGTTTGTCTTGGGTACGTTCAGTGAACGAACGAGCGGGAATTCCTAACTTTTGATCCAGTGCTCGGAATTGAAATCTGAGGGAACCGATGAACTCGCAGCGCCGATATTCGCTTAAGGAGACCTTTTCTGAGGTTGCGTTTATTTCGGGTTGAGAGTTAGTTTTTGGGAGTTTAGAATAAGTTAAATAAAAATTTTGGATTACAAATTTTTATTTAAACTTGTTGGTTAACTTCTCTCAAAGGAAGTTAGGGGTGGGACCCACACCCACTTAACCTCCCATGAGAGGATTAAGTGTGGTGGGGCCCACACGAACCCTAAACTTTTCATATTCTCTCAAACTCCCCTAACCCCTCTTTAAATGACATGACAAATTGTTATTTAATTTTGGAGTTATCTTATTTGAATTTCAAACCATTGAAATTCAATTTGTTAAGTTTGTGAATAAAATAAGTCTCTATCTTATTTTATTTGGTTCGAGTTGTTTAGCCATCTTGAGAGATTTTGGGTTCTTCTCCTTCTTCTTCAACTTTGAAGAAGAACGCTCAAGCTTTGACGAAAAACGCTCAAGCTCCGACGAAGAACGCCGCTCCTCTCTTCTTCGTCTTCTGTGTCAACGAAAGGGAACGTCGCTTCCTCCTCGGACTTCCTTCGTCGGCATACGAAGATTCGCCAACGACGTACCTCTTCGGACGTACCTCTTCGTCATCGGATTTGACGAACGACTACCGCGACGCCCGACCTCCGCGACGTTGTCTTCCACGGGTTGTTGAAAATCTTCGAACTTGAACCCAAGGTAGGGGTTGTTGTTAATTGTTTATTTATTTATCCTTGTTCGTGGTTCTAGCATGACTAACGTGAGGATTTTTAATTATGTGTTATTGTTTAACGTGAGGGGGTCGGACCGCATGAACACGGCCGAACCTCCTCCTTCGTTCTTGATGTTTTATATTGCAGATAAAACAAGGTGGCGTGGTGCCGTCGCACCACGCGGTTATTCACCCGATTTTATTGCGGGGCGCCGTCGCGCCGCGCCATGGAAGAATCATCAAGAACGCGACGCCGTCGCGCCGCGTCGAGGGGAATCAAAGGTGCGGCGGAGGGGCGCGGTGCCGTCGCACCGTGCCGGATGACGAACACCGCGGCCGGTTCCGGGCCGTGGCGGGACGAGAAGACCGGCGGCCGGGCCGCCGGCGTCGGAAGCCGGAAAGGGGACCTGTATTCCGGTCCCGTTGAAGAAAAATCGGCCAGCAGATGGCCGACCGGAAGGTCAAAGGCCAGGGGAATTTAATTCCCCAGGCCAGCTATAAAACCCCCCCATTTAATTGAGGGGGCGGGGGGAGGTTTCCTTTAGGGGGGGAAGGCGGCCCCCCGGTTCCTCCTCAAAGCGGGCCCCCAGGAGGGGGGCCGTTGATTGGCAAAAAGGCGCGGCTAAGCCGCGCCGCCAATTTGAAGAAGCGGGGGGCATTGCCCCCCCGCGCGCTGCCTCCGTGCGGCGCCAGGCTGCCGTGCCGCTAGGCCGCCACGCCGCCAGGCCGCCGCGCCGACGCGCCGCCGCACCGCCGGCCGGCCGGGCCGGGTCGGCCCGGATCCGGACCCCCCATCTTCGAGACGGATTCGGTCTTTTGGCCATAACTTGAGCCACGGAACTCCGATTGACGAACCGTCTGCGGAAACGCGATCCTTGGATAGAGACGGTCGTTTCGGTATATCTCACTCAAAGTTTCGGAATACTTTGAGTTCGTCCGGGTTGGTTCGTT
Source organism: Viscum album (assembly GCA_963277665.1). Lineage (NCBI taxonomy): Eukaryota > Viridiplantae > Streptophyta > Magnoliopsida > Santalales > Viscaceae > Viscum > Viscum album. The sequence goes on from OY728121.1 coordinate 550,886,106, forward strand.
CACGAAACCAACCGGGCCTTCGGAGCGGAAACACTCATATCTTGAGCTATGGAAGTCCGATTGACGTGTCGTCAGCTTTGTTGTGTTCCTCATAGTGAGACGGATCTTTTGGCATACTCCGTCCAAGGTTTGGACGCAGGTGGAGTACGGCCGGGTTGGTTTTTCCTTAAAAACCAACAGGGCCCCGGGGACGAAAATGTCAATAACTCTCAGACCGGGCGTCCGATCGACGCGCCGTCTGTTGCGTTGAGTTCCTGTTGACGATACAGATATTTTGGATACATCAACTCTGGTCTTTGTGACAGTTGATGTATCAGCCTCTCGGTTCATGGAGCGGACCCTCCTGTATGAGCTTGCTGTCTGCGGGAACCCTAGTGCTGGCTGCGACTGTTACTGTGACTACTACTGCTACTGCTACTGTGACTGCAACGACGACAGTACAGAGATCCTGTGTGGATTCGACGACGATGACTTCAGCACTCAGCGATCCTACGTGGATCAGTGCTACAGGTCCTGTGTGGGCCCGATCCTATGTGGGTCCGATCCTGTGTGGGTCTTTGCGCTCAGCGGTCCTGTGTGAACCAGCGCCTACAGGTCCTACGTAGGCCCGATCCTGTGTGGGTCTTTTGCGGGGGTTAGTTACCTATCGATCCTTCGTGGGTCCGACGACTTAGATGGATCAGAGATCATCTTTATTTTCTTTCGACGAAGTATACCTGTGTGAGCTGAATCCTGTTGTTTTCCTGTGTGGATTGTGTTGTGCTATCCTGTGTGGATTACGTTTTTCTTTCCTGTGTGGAATACGTTTACTTTCCTGTGTGGACTAAGTTGTACTTGGACTCGGAGGTTGGAGCGTATTTTAAATTGATGACTTAGGTATATGTATGGGCATATACCTAAGCAGTGTCGGTTGTTACTTTGTGATTGTTCCTTTCATCGTGGTTTATCCTTTGTGGATTTGAGAGACCTTCAGGGGTCTCGGGGTCCCTACTGAGTAGCTTATACTCACCCCTGCACGGTCTTTTCCCGCACTACGTTGTGTTGGTTGCAGACGACGGACAACGTTGACCTTAGCTGAGGCTTGTAGAGCAGGACGGTACCTGGAGGTGGACCACTGGGCGGGACGTGCTCAGAGCGGACGGCGGGACCCGTGGAGCAGTGGAGCTATCTGTACCCACCCTTCAGGTGAGATTTCCAGTGGACAGCTCGGTGTAGCGGATTTTACTTTTCAGTTGTTGTTTTCCCTTTTGATTTGTACTTTACTTTCAGTTTGGGTTTGTATACTGGCCCATTTACTTTTCCGCACTTTCAGTTGTACTCTACTTTTACTTAGTGTTTACTTCTGCTTTCTTACTCTGTGGTGTTTGTTTACTTTACAAAGGCAATGCCTTCCCTTTTTTACCGGGATTTACGCCTTGGTGCTAGTCACCAGCCCCTGGCCTATGGAAGGCGGGCTTGGGGTAGTCACGGCACGGACCCCGAGGGCGGGTCGTGACAATTTCCAACACTAAAGCTGGGTCTAGGTCATGTTCTCTATTTCACAATTTTAACTCATTTTAAACTCATATTTATCTGCAATTCTATTTAAATGGACAAACCAATTGGGTCACCACTACTGATACATAAGGTCTGATATACATTATAATATGAAGTGTGTCATCCAATTGATCAAAAAAATAACACATTCATGTCCATGTAACCAATGGCCCATGTCTCAATGTGAAATAATAGACTATATAGGGTGTATATTTTATCCTATACAAGAATAGACTATTTTGGTGTGGTAGGAACTCTAAGTACCAACTAATTTTTCATTAATTACCTATAAAATAATTTTAACCATGTATCATTTATATCATGAAAGGCACACAAAATAAGTGTCACATAGTCAAGTAATGCATCCTAAATGGCATCGCATATGCCTTGCATGGTAATAATGTATAGTGCCTAAAATGATTCATGAGATGGAATTCCATCATCTCATGAAGAAATGGTAATATTAATAACTATAAAAAAATTAAACATCATGTGCATCACCCATCAATGGAATCAAGTCAACTAAAAAGGAAAATTATCTGAAAAAATTACACATTTTTTGTAATTTTCCTTCTTCCTGTATAGGGTTAACTACTCATAGTAATATATCATTACCAAATTCTTCTTCATTCATAATCTCATATATATTTTCTCTATCTAGTAAATTAAGAAAAGAAGATCTCGGGTCCTACTTTTTGACCTTCTGACCCAGGATCCACTGAATGGTGCCTCGAGCCGATGGGTCACCTGGTCTCAAGCACGCCTCCTTTTATTCCAGAGGTTTTCAAATGGAATTGGAAGCCTAATGTGTGTCCATATAGAGACAATTCCATCCTTTTATAGTTTAATGTAGTGGATTGAACATATTGATAAATATTGGAAACATATTAACAACTCAATGATATTTGATAAATATCCATAAGGATTTAGTAAAAAATATACTAAAAGATGTTCCATGTAAAATATGATTATCATGCCATGTATTTATTTAGAATGGTAGGAAATACATGGAAACAATAATGCAGTATAGTACACGTATCTATTGTATAAAAACATAAAAGGAACCAACTCTAGCTAGAATATCATTTATAGCTTGGTCATTTGTTTCCATAATCTTGTGCATTGATCATATTGAGCATAAAAGTGATCACTTTATCCTATCCCAACCTTCATCCATGAATTCTATCCAGGTACTCAATGGTGGATCAAAAATAGTGTGAGATGATACTCAGTAGCCCAACACCAACGGTGTCTATAACAGGTCTAGTCTGTGTATAAACTATGAAGTAGTTTTCATTATAAAAAATTTATAATAGTAATAAAAGTAAATTATAATGACCTTCTATTTTAATAGATGGATATTAATCTTTTTTAGATTTATATTCGTTACATTACTCAGTCACATTACTAGGGACTATAATAGTTTAGTGAATTTGTTAACATTGAACAAAAACATCTTATCTAGAGAAAGATCTTAAATTTTTCTCACACTGATCTTCCCCATTAGTAACCCTGCATAAAACCGTTCTTTATAACATGGGTAACAAAAACATAACAAAAGGATAACTTATATGCTCGATAAAGGTAAACATAAGAGAGATATATAAGTAAAACATGAATATAGGGGTATGATAACATGGAAATGACAATTGAAAATCATAACCTGCATATCAAATATCATAATCATGAATCATGGAATAAATATCAGCATTTAATAATACATGAATCATCTATTAATAAAATTACAGGAGGCATGAGAGTATAATAATTTCATAAGGCATGGGATTTTTGGCATACAAATACATTTATAAAATATTAGGTCAATGATACCTAAAAAGACATCCATAGCATGTTAGGCTTCATATAACCACCTGTGTACCTGCTTTGGTCTTGGGATGACCCCCAATGAACCCTTTACATTCGGGATTAGTATGACCTCTTGTCTACCCTCTTGCTATGGAATTGGGATGACCTCTACTATTACCTCTTTTTTTGGGCTTGGGATGACCACTAATGCATTCATTGTGCCCATATAACCTTTATCATCACCCAATTCATTGTAGGAAGATATTGTTCTAAACCATAAAATAAATAAGAAACAAAAATGATTTCTACAAGAATAGAAATCATTCATCATATAGTAACTCATAAATTAAATGAGATTCATAATAATTTTATCATAACATTACTCATGGAAAAGAAACCAAATTCCTAAACCCCATGCTATCTTAAAAATAATGAATTCAGAGAAATAATATGTCTTGAATACTTGTATCATACCATCGTAAAACATATGTAACATCATATAATTTTTTCATTGATGAAAAATTATTTTTAAATAACACCTAGAATAATTCATGAATAAGATATCCTTTTCATTTATAATTTTTTTCTTAAAATCAATATAATTATAAAATAAAAAATTATCTTAGGAAAGAAACTTGAAATCTTATAAAGTATGCTTTGAGACAATATGGAATTCAAAAATAAGTAAATTCTTCTCATGTTTTATATGTTAAAAAAAATTCTTTTTTTAGTTTTTTCATAAAAATAAAAATGATCATTGTTTAGAAAATGAAAAATATATTCATGTCAAACAATTTAGTAAAAATTCCAAAAGTGGGGAAATGACATCATATAATTTTAAGATGATATTAAAAACATTCAAAAATAATTTATGAAACAATTAGATGGATGAGAAATATTCCCTTGTGTGGTTCTAAGTATAAAAAATACCACATAATGATGATATTTTTAAATAAACCCTTACCACATTGTATTCAATTGTATCATATTCTCAATTAAAAAAAGGAAAATTAGTTTAATATATAAATAAAATAATAATAAATATATTACTCATAATATATAATCATGAGTAGTATATACAACACCAAAAATAAACAACTATTGTATACGACATGTGTCCCATAGAAATAAAAGTGACAAAAATCCCTTACAACTATCATATCATGGATGTTAGAATTAATCAAATGAATTGATTTTTTCAATAAATGAAGATGAAAATAAAAAATTTGTAATAAAAAATAATATAACAAAAATAAATTTCACTCATAATAATAAAATTATATAATCGATTAAATTTTAGTTTAACCCAATGAATGAAAATTCAGTTAATAATTCCCTTACCCCAAGTCATGACTTCCTTCATACACATTCAAAACTTCTATATTATAAATATATATTTTTAACATATCTACCATAGAACCATATTCATATATATCATATCATATCTAATTTAATTATGATTTTATAATAGTGACATATTAAAAATTCCATGTTAATTTTATTCTTCCAGTAATAAGAGATTTGCTTTTCGTACGCATCTTGAATTTTAATTCTTGGTCCTCTTAGTTGGATATTGATTTAATAATATTATGAATGATAAAAATGACATAATTATAATTTATATTCATTAGATATATATTCATGTTGAATCATAAAAGTTATAGGTAGTGAATAAAATACCCCATTAATTGAGATGATAGGTTATACGTATGGATGAACCTTGTTTTCGTTTTGACTGAAATTTGTATTTTTATTTGATTTTCTGAAAGTCCAATGTAAGGTAAAGAGAGAAGTGTGTACATGAGGAAGGATCCAAGACACAAAACCATATATGAAATTTGAATTTAAAAAGACAGACGCCAACCCAATGTGGCCTTGAACCATGAGGTACCCCCGTGTCAGCTGGTCACATCATCATCCATCCACTATCATCATTAGGTAAACAACTATGTTGTCATCGTCATCCATCCCTGACCGAACCACACATCCAGAGGTCATCCCAACATGCCATAATCGCTTCAACCTCATCAATCATCGATGCCGACCTCCGTCACCACCCCAGAAAAAACATTGAGTTCAGAAAAATAAAATGAAAGTATCGTCTTCACAAGAAAAACCACAGTCGAGATCGTCGTCCAAGAACCTTCTTTGTCATTACCATCTGAAACCCACACCAGTAACCATACACCGTCAATGATAAATGATGCCATCAAATAAACATGTCCACTGCCGTAGAAGTAACAGACCTTCAGCAAAAATAAGAGGAAGGGATTCGAAAATCCAAAGCAGTAATGAATCAATCCAAGAAAAGGCGCACAAGGAGAACCATCGGCAACCAAACCAACCTCCCAAATCCTCTTGAACCACCTCTCCGGATCCAACTCAGAGAGGATCATAGGAACATGAGGTCAGGGTAGTGATTGAAATGGCTGATGGCTCTGGAGGACAACACCATAGAGAGAATTAAACCAAATCCAAATACAAGAGAAAGTCGACATAAAGGTGCCTAAAAATCACTTTAACACCGAACCATATCCCAAAACCACATCATACCATTTCTCCAGATCCAAACTAGAGAGGAGCGATAGAAAACTCATTCTGAGCTGGTCAGAAGAGGATGGGGCTTCAACAGTGACACCTTTATCGGACCAACAAAATCATTTGAGATACGTAAACCAACAGAGACACACCACCACAATGATCATGAAGCAGGAAGAAGGTTTTATATAATATAATAAAATAATAATTTCTATGGAATATATTTCACATAATTTATTATGAAAATCCTTAACTTATTCAAGGTAATGATTGAACGAACCACATCGCTTCGTGAGGTGGTAGCCCGCCATACACACAAATGACATTACCATAATCCAAGAAATGGTATGTATGAAGGTAACTTTGATATAACAATTAATGAAACATAATAAAATACTAAAAATAATATATAAAATATTTAATCAATAAAACCATCATTATTCCTAACCATGAATGGTTGTAATGGAAGAACAAATGAAACTCATTCGTGAGGTAGTAGTCCGCTATACACATGAACGATTATTGAGAATCCCAATTCATGGAAGTGTGAAATGTTTCTAGTCATACCCTTAAAATATTTTTTTAGAATATTTTAGATATTGATATTATTATATAAACATGATATAAACATAATTTAATAGTTTTAAGGAATAAATAAAACAAAAACATTAATTGACGAACATTAACTCTTCGTTGAGTATCACGTTTTGGTTTTCACCAAAGGAATTCCTTGGTTTAATTTATTCCAAAAGGATGGATTTTAGTATGAATGGATGGATGTTGTGAAGATATTCAGATATCGTTGTTTTGATCATAATAGGTTTTGAAGTGTGAATAAAATAGAAGAATGTGTACCCTTTTATAATAGAGGGGAACAACAACTATAGGATTTTCTGAAAATATTAAATTAATTTAAGTTAATAATTAATATAAAAAGGATTAAAAGTTACTTATTTATAATCTAATATGATTATGGGTCTAAATTACTTCGTAACATAAAATATAGATATTTTTTTCTAAATTTGCGCATGTATCATTTGGTTTTAACAATTATTTAAACAATTTAACTCTTACTATGACTACATGTATTTTTACACTTTGAGGGTTAATATAGTCACAATAAAATTATAAACTACTGATATATGGATCATAGATTAAATATAAACCATATCCTAATCATTTTGAATAATGTTATATTTTTAATATTTCTATATCATATAATAAATTATTATTTATTTTAAAATGTCATTAATGTCAATTTTTACAATATTCATTACATTAACTTTTAAAAAATATCAAAACTACTAGATAATTTCAAAAAAAGTATAACACATCTATAAAATGGATAAATAATATAAAAAATTAGTGTAGAACTGTAATTGTTTTAAATTATATTTATTATATTATTTTTAATATCATTTATTTGATTGTTTCATTAATTGAATAATTAATGCATCATTGTTGTTTAAGAATTTAGGGTAATTATTTCACCACTAAAAATAAAATACTAATTATGATGATAAAGATAAATATTTAATTTTTCAAAATATTATTTATCTTTTTAGATATCTTAGGGATGATCACATATTAAAAATTTCATAGTTCTTAAAAACATTACTATGACAAGGTTGTCATTTCTTAAAATAAAGTGCTATAAGGGGATTAAATTCAACCATGTGGCTAAAAGTGGTCATAAATTCGGACTAAGGATTATTATGGCCGTTAGTACCTCATTCATAAAAATTAGGGCATATTTTATGATAATTTTATAATATTTAAAATATTATATTTACCCTTAATTACTCGATGTACACTTAGCTATGATAATTAAATTACAAATATTACTATTCATATTGTCTAAAATAGATGGGAAATATTTAATAAAATTGAAAAATATGATTCCAAATATAAAATCCATTTTAAAAAAATTCATAACACAAAATTGGATCAAATTAATTTAATATGAACTTCATAAATGTAGAGAGAAATCTGCTTATAAATGTGAAAATGTTCAAAAGTTTGAATAGATTTTTATATAAAAATTTAAAATGAAAAAAATCCCAATGAAAAAAATTTCATTAATATTTTTATAACTGATATAATTTAACTTAATGATATCTAAAATATAATTTAACATTATAAATTATTTTGATGAAAATTCACCATTCAATTTAAATATAGTATTTTTCAGTATTCCTCAAAAAATTAATCATATCAAAATATAAAAAAATTCAAGTAAATAAATTTTGAAATGAAGATATAAAAAAAGAGGTTTATTTTTTGAAATAATATTTTATAAATGTTTCAATTTTTTTAAAAATAAGTGTGGCATCAAAAACAGGAAAAACTACCTTTAGAAAAATATAGCTTTTTTATGCATAAATTGGGTTAATTTCTATATCAGGTTTGAAAAAAACATTTGAATAATTTTAAAAATTATATTGAATAAATTATATATTTTCCATTAATATAATAATAAACTAGTTATTATTTTTATTGTTATAAAAAAATTTGTTCATTTAAATATTTTTTGAGAAAATTATTTCCTTTTATTTTTAAAAGGCATTTATTTTCTTTTTTAATTGATTGGTCAACAAAGGATTATACATAAATTTTTGAAACCTATTTTAAAATTCATTTCTTGTTTTTTATATGATATATTCTAATGGCTAAGTTACCATTTTTTAAATAATTATACTAATAAAATGATGTTTCATAGATATATGGTTTTGCATGTAAGACAAGCTATGCCAGTGCTTTACGTAGAACAATGATAACGAGGTTTATCAGGAAACGATATAAATAAAATAAATCATATTATTTAAAGTTATACTTCATAATGTTTTGTGGTTTTATATTGTACCAACATTAAAATGAATTTTTCCATCAAAATTCGTCTCAGTTATCAAAGGTTTAATATTTTATAATTCATTTATATAAACCCTCATCATAAAAAATGAATAATAAAAAATTCATTCGAATAAAACGTTTAAAAAATAAATGTTATATAATATAACACGTAACTAGGTTTCCATGAAAGAAAAACATTAAAATATGGATTTGGAAGGGGAAACTAAACCCTATGAACTAATAGAGAGTGATACAGAACATAGTCTATTTTTCACTTATTTAAGTGGTTTTCTTAAGAGAAATAGAACCGACACATTTTTTTGAGTTCCAATCACAATCTAAATGTATCGATAAGGGGATAGAGAACATGGTCAAGATAAGGTTAATGAAAATAATAACATAGACCAGATAGGTCTAAAAACATCATTGATATATAAAAAATAATGAAAATATGTTAACATTTTATTTTAAAATAAATATGGAAGATATACTTACATGACTGAATTTCTTAAGTACAATACCACATTATATTTATTCCGTGATCAATTTCTATATCATTCTATTCTATAATAAATTAAGCTAAAATTATAATTCCAATTGAACCAATGGATCATAAATCCATAATGGGATGACATTCCAATCCTTCAATATATAGTTATCAATATACTTAAATGGTCATCACATGTTATCCAATAAACATATATAATCACATGGTGAATTAATACAACAATATATAAAACCTCACTTGATGTTCATCATAAAAAATATCATAAATAGAAAATATTATTAACCTTCCAAATGATTAAAATCTAAAACATTCAAAATAATATTTATAAATTTTGAAAATAAAATTGTCATTAATCCTTAAAACTATGACGTAGCTCTGAATTATCACATAAAAAACATGTGAAGATCATTATCATGTATTCTCTTAAAATATGGAGATAAAAAGACTTATTTTAAGAAAATATTATTTACACACATTCTAATTCATTCCTCTTATAATATATATTCCTATATGAAAATAATTTTGTTTGATGCTTGAGATCATCCTTAAACAGAGATAATATTTTATTTCATCATTATAGAATCCATGAAAATAGTTACATGAAATTTCACTGATGGATGAACAATAAGATTTTTATAGGGATCATTCATTCAAAATAAAAAAATGAAATTACCTAAAAATAAGGGGAGGATAAGTATTCCTGAATTATCATGGTTCACTTCATCCATTATGGTCGAATAATATTTTTATTTTTCCTTTATCCTCAAAGGTATTTGTGGATTACCATCCAATTTAGTCCTTGGATTCGAGTAATTGTTAGCATAAATCCAAAACTCCATGAACATGAAACAATAAGGTGTGGTAGGTGTTTTTGGGGAGATTTCACATTATTCACATCATTAACTAACTTATTCCCATTAATTTTTTATCTAATCACTCGATGGAATTATTTTCCATATATTAACACCCTCTTTTCCCTTTCAGAAATTAACATGAGTTGTTCCTCCCACATTTATGGCATACAGATACTTGTAATATCATTCCACAATTTATGGTTTCATGAGACATTATATTCCTTTTATAATCAAAACCCTATGAATGATGGGAATATCCAATTTCAATTTCTACCTTTAGGGGACCACAAATTACTTCTTTGTTTCTATTAAAGTGTATATATCCTGGGCTATTCGAAGAGCTTTTTTCATTCCACCCAACAACAGATTGATTTTTATTTTCGGTCTAATGATTAACCATGAATTGTACCTTTCAAGTATTGTAAAATTAGCTTCATAGGAACAAATATATTCATCAAAATTTTGATTAAGATCAAGGAATTCCTTCTTCATGTTTTTTAAATAATATGATGGAAGTTCTTACTAAATCATTTCCCCAGAGACTAATCCCATTCCATAGATTCAATTTATTCTCTATCCCTTGAGTTCGTAATAATATAAAACCACTAATATGCATCACCTTCCAAATGATAGACCAATAAAATGAATTTTTAATGATCAAAAAATGAAGAATATAAAATATCTTTTCAGTGGTATTTATCCATTGTTGAACAACTAGTGGATAATTTGAACCACTAACAGAAGGTGAAAATTACCTAATGAATGTATTAATATAACATTGTTTCATAATTTTATTGTTTGTATATTCAACAAGATTCATATCATGAGAATGTTTTCAAAGAATGTCTATAATATTTTTCCTTCCTTATCCCATGAACTTTTTTCTCCCAGGAGGACAATCATTTTATCGCTCATCACATTTAGGACTAACACAGATCCTTTAAGTTCCATAAACTATCTAAAACCTAAATTATAGTGTGAAGAACACTAATCATAGTTAGAAAAACACATAATAAAAAGAAATTAATATCAATTGGTAAAATATTAGGTTTAATCATAAGTTATTCATGATCGTTACAAAATTTACAGGATTGTAAACAATACATATACATATCATATGGATCATACTAAGGTATTTAAATCCTAGATTCAAAAGTTTGAATAATCTATTTCATCGATCCAAATATTATGACCTTATATTTTTATGAATTCATATTATGTCTTTCTTAGACGAATATTCATTACATTACACAATCACATACCTGAGGACCATAATAGTATAGTGCCTTTGGAAACATGGACGACAAACTTCTATTCTGGTGAATGATCTTAAATGTTTCCCCAAAATATATTACACCTTAGTATCCCTAATAAAAATATTTCATCATAACTCTAGGAATGGAAACATAAGATATATTTATCTCAAATACCAATTAAGGTAAACAAAAGAGATATATAAGAATAAAAGGAACACAGGGGTATGGGAACACTAGAATAATATTTGAAATGTATTCCACGCGTATCAAATATTATAATCATGAATCATGGAATGAATATTGGTATTTCATAAGATATGAATCATAATATAATAAATTAAAATGATTCATGAGAGTATACTATGGAATAACACAATGAATTTATGAAATACACATATGTTTTGAAAATATCTTGTCAATGATACCTATAAAAACGTTCAGAGCATGTTAGGATTGGGATAATCATCCCTATACCTACCTCATGTATTGGATGGCCTCTTGTATACCCTTTAATTTTGGGATTAGGATGAACTTTTATGTACCAACATTTTTTGGGCTTGTAATGACCTCTCATTTAAACTCTTATTGCGGGAATAAGATGAAAACCATTGTACACTTTATTCCAATAGAACATTTATCATTTCCATATTCATTGGAGAGACATATAGTTCACAAACATCACATAATGAAAACAATACATATATGTTCCATAAGAATATAAATAATGCATCATATCATAACCCTTAAAAAGAAATGGGTTTTATAAAGAATTCATCATAACATAACTCATGGAAAAGAAAGAGAATTAAAAAAATCATGTTATCATAAACATAAACCATTTAGAAAAATAATAATAATGGTATTATTGGATAATAAACTAGTAAACCCTTATTAAAAACACATGATGTTTTCATATTTGGAAAATCATTTTTAAAGATCACATGAAATAATTGTTGATGAAAATATCCTTTCCATTTTAGAAATATTTTTTAAAAGTTGTGTAATTAAATAGAAAAACATTTTCCTTGAAAATAACCATGTAATATTGTAAATTAATCATTAAGAAAATAATTTATCAGGAAAACATGTCATTAGACTAATGTTGTATATTTTTAAAAAAACATTCCGTTAGATATTTTTCAGAAATGTCACGAATAGACATTTTTAGAAAATAACAAAAATATTCTTTCCAACCCCTTTTTTAGAAACAAAAAATTGGTAAAAATAAATTTAAATAATTTTAGGATAATATTAAAAAAATTCAGAAAAATTTTGAAAATATGGACATGGAAGAGAAATATTCCCTAGTGTATAGTTAAACATAAACAATCCTGATAAATGATGATATTGTGAAATGAACCCATACCACTTTGTAATCAGTCAAATCATATTCTCTATGAAAAAATAAAAGTTATATATATATATTATACCATATTAATTTAGATAATACTCTTAAAAAGAATTACCATGTACCAGATACACCACACGAAAGAAACAAGTACTGTATAAGGCTTGTGTCCCACAAAATTAAATGTGAGACAAAAATCCCTTACAAATATCATATCATTGATGTGTGAATTAATAGAATGAATTGTTTTTTTAATAGTTATAATTAAACATAACAAAAGTGAATATACAATATAATATTACCCAAATTCATTTCAAACATAATCCTAGAATGATATAATCAATGAAATAATATTTTAACCTAATGAACAGAAATTCCACAAAGATTTCCCTTACCTTTTGTCCTCACTTCCATTGTACACATTAAAATATCATCTATAATAAGTATAATTTCTTTATAAATCTTCCATTTAACCACATTAATATATATAATATCATATATTATTTACATATGAATTTATATTACTCACTTATTAATAATTTCATGTTAAAGCTATATTTCTGATAATAACCGCTTTTTATTTTGTACATATTTTGACTTATAATTATTGGTCATATTACTTAGATGATTATTTAATCAAATAAATAATGATAAAAATTATATAAATATCATGTAAATTTATTTAATATTTATTTATGTAGATTAATAAATGTTATAGGTTGAAAATATAATACACCGTTCATAGAGACATTAGGATGTATGTATACATGAACACTTTTTTAATTTTCTTTTTTAAATAAATAAATAAAATTATATGATATATTTTACTTTAAGATTCATTTTTTATGTCATATATATCCCATAATTATAATAAAAAATCCCTTAATATATCCCACATAATGGGTGAATGAATCACTTCTCTTTTTTTAGGTGATAGTCAGCCTCACACACAAATGGCATTACTATAATCCCACAAAATGGTAATAATGATGGTATGTATCATATAAAAATTATAGAATAATAATAACATCATAAAAGTAATATATATCATATATATATTATAATTCAATCATTATTACCAACCTCGAATATTGTTAATGGAACAATGAAGGACATCAGTTTATGAGGTGGTGGTCCACTGTACACATGAAAGATGATTGTGTATCCCATATAATGGAAGTGTGTGAAGTTATATTTCTTACTCATAACATAAAAATATCTAATTATACTGGAGAATATGTAGTTATTAAATAATAATGAAATAAAAATAATTTAATTAGTTTAAGGATGAAATAAAAAAAAGTTCGTTACTGAATGTTGCCTCTTCATTGTGTATCTCATTCTGGATTGCACCAAAGTACTTCCATGGTTTTCATTATGGAAAAAGTAAGGGTTCTAGGATGATGGTAGGTAAGTTTGAATTATATTTGTATAGGTTCTGATGGAACCAAATACGTTTCGAAGTATGAAAAAAATAGAAGTGGAGTTTCCCTTTTATAAGAGATTGTAGGGGAATGCTTGTATTTTGTTGAAAATATTAAATTAATGTAAATAAATTTTCAAATAAAAAGATCTCAAAATTGATTTATTTTCAATTTAATTTAATTATGGGTAAAAATACTCTCATATTAATAATTCATAATATTTTGAAAAATATTCTACCCTTATATTTTGGGTTTTAACATTATTTAACCTCTTAAACTATTACAATAAAAACATGTATTTTCACTCATTGAGCATTAATATAGTTACAATAAAATTTTAAAGGTCCAATATATGGATAATGTTTGAAATTTTTTAACATTATACTAATCGATTGACTGAATTTTTTATTTTTAAGAATTTTATATCATTTCATAATATATTTTTTTTAATTTATCATTACTTCTTATTTTAACACTATTCATTACATTGAATTTTTAAAAATATCAACACAACTACATAAATTCTAAAAAACCTCTATTAGTTCACTATCATTTCATAATAGTCTATAAAATTTGTGGAAAACCTAAATTAGTTAATTTTATATTTATTTTAATATTTTTCATATAATCTATTTTATTGTTTCATTAATTGAATAATTACTGCATCACTATTGTTAAATTATTTAGGGTAATTATTTATTAAATAAATATTTAATAAAAATAAACAATGAATATGAATATTTTAGATTTCCCCAGACTATTTATGGTAGAAGAAATATTCTAGATGACCACATCATAAAAATGATAGATATATTAAAAATATTAAAGTGACAAGTTTAAATTTTCATAAAATAAAATACAATAAGGTTCTTAAATTCATACATGTATCTTCAAGATGTAATAAATTTTGCATAATGATGATTCTGGTCGACAATAATTATTTTTACCCATAATTACCCTATTTAACCTTAATCGTGAAAATAAAATTACTAATTTTATTATTCGTATTATCCAAAACTAAAAGAGAATTACTTATTAAATATTTACCTTCTAATTCCTAATATATAATACAATTTTAAAAATTAAAAATCTATAACTCTATGAAATTAGTTTAAATTTAATCCAGTATATGGGTCAAGAATGTGGTTTTTCAAAGTGTGAATGTTAAGAAGTATAATATGGTTTTATATCCAAATTCAATATAAATAATACACCAATGAACTAAATTAAATGAATAGATGTATAATGGATATAATTTTACTATGAAACAATTTAAATTATAATTTATGATTATGAATTATTTTGATGATAATTCAATTTTCATTTAAAATGTGGTATTTTTCACCATTCCTCAAAAAATAAACCTTATCAGAAATTTTACAAAAATGAAAACAATCAAATTTTTCATGTTTTCATTAAAAATTAAATATTATTTTGTTATATATAATTTATAAATTTTTTTAAAATTTATTTTTAATATTAGATATCCATCAAAAAGAAGAAAAGCTATCATTAGAAAAATAGAATCTTTCATGTGCAAAATTGAATTTATTTTTATATTAGGTATAGAAAACAGATAGGATGAGTTTTAAAAATTATGTTTAATATATATATAAATATATATCATTAATATAATCCAAAAGGATTAATATTTTTAATATATTGGAATAAAACACATTTTTTTCATCTAATTTTTTTTTTCCAAAATCAATTTCTTTTATTTTCAAAATGGTTTTATGTTCATTAATAGTTAATTAGTACCCAAATAATTATATAAAATTTTGAAACCGTAATTTCTTAATTATGTTATTAATGATCATAATGTCTATTATAAAAGTTGGGTTATGATTATCCGTTTTAAATAATTGTAATAATAAAATGTTGTTTTATTAAAAGCCATAGTTGATAGTAACACAAGGTAAGTTAGTGTTTTGTGTCGCACAAGATTAAATTGGTGTAGCTTATAACTCAATACATCAAATAAATCAATTTATTTAAAATACATTTCATAAATATCTTGCGGTGTCTCTTAAAGTGTCAAAATAGAAAATGATCTTGTCCATCCAAACATTGATCCCTATGAAAAATAACCAAGAACCCATAAAAAGGGGCTGACCAAAATACAAAATAAGAATGTGTGCATCTATCCCATCTAAAAAATATAATCAAGACTTATACCAGGGATATATGTAAAGAATAATAAATCATCTAGAACAAATTATTCCATAAACTCAAATTTTAGGTCTAAAAGGGCTGGATCTAAGGTATAAATGACCGAGAATTACTCATTGAGTCCACAGAACATATTGTCAGGAAATTTGTAATGACATGGAAGGAATCCAAGGAGAAATTACAAGTAATTCCTTTAAAATTTTGTTTAAAGGGGTAGAAAATTTCTTATCATCCAATGGAATAATGATCCATGGAGTAGAAATGTACAAGCCATCAACTACCAGAATCAATACAGATCCATGGAGTTTAAATGTTAATCAAATTTAATGGAATAGGGATTTGAGGAGTATAAATTTCCTAGGAATCCACTAAAATTATAAAGATCCATGGATTATAAATGTCCTAATTATCTTGTGGAATTATGATCTGAGGAGTAGAAATGTCCATGACATCTACTACTACAATCAGGTCATTCATCCATTTACATCACTTTTATTAATCATGAATAATCCATTTGTTCATCCAACTCATTCCGTAATTTATATTTGAACCCATTAACCAATTCACATCACATTTAATATTCATGTAATCACATTGAAATGAGGCATACCATTCCTCTATACATTAATTCCATTATCATTAAATTTTTTAATGCTCGTTGCATTGCTACCAAGATCACATGAACCATGCAGTGTGGTATATCATAGTCTAGATACATAAAATACACCTAAAAGGTGGAACAAGTTAAGGTGAACTACCTCCAACTATTTAAGGGTACTATTGTGATTCCTAAATAGGTCCTAAAAATTTTAAATGATATATTCATTTAATTTTAGGGGAAAATCCAAAAATTATGGTGTGAAAAATAATAGAAACAAGGTAAATAATGCACTAAACATTAATAGGAACGTACATAACACCCACTTTGTACTATTGGTAGAACATTAATGTAGTATTGACCTCTGATTCTGTTGATACAATGAGAGAATTGATGAATATATAAAAATCAGTAAAATAGGTCAAATTACCATTCACTAAAATAACCCCATAAATACAAAAAAAAATAAATTAAGGAAAAATATGGATTAAGAACTCCTCGAATTAGATCCAAAGAGACTAATTTTATTTGAATCAGAGTTTAAATGGGCAACTTGGAATAAATATTTTCTTTTGAGAATCAAAGGGATCACTAAAATGTCAAAGATGCCTACTAGAATGATGAGTGTAATATATTTTAGGTTATCCTTCATTTTAAAAGAAATTTGGCCATTTTACCAAAAACATGATGTCATAGGGTTTGGCTACATGGTTGGCCAAGATGTGTTCTAACCGTGCACCCTTCTATACCTAACAACCAACCTAATATAATTATCGAAAACAATGAGAAAAAAATGCACCGATCATGCATTTAGACTCTTCTAAAAATTATAGGTTTCTCACACATGCGTAAACTGTTAGTGGAACAGTTTCCATAATCATTGTGACGCTAATCTGGGATTAGAAATTCCCCCCATGGTTCACTCAAACCATGAAACCTTGTTTTCACAATTTCTACTAACCGTATGGCCCAAAATCCTTTACAAAAATATGTTCTTTTTTGCTCCAAACAAGCCCCAGACACCATAGTACCTCTTGTGACCTATTTATGTATTCAAACTAGGTTAGAACCAATCAACAATACTAAAATTAATAATATTTGTGCATCATATAAAAACCAATGATCTTATAGTGTATGAACCCCAAAAAAAATTTTACATGGAGGGGATAATGTTTATCTAGATAGATGAATGCAATCATAGATTTAAAGTGTTAATGAAGATCCATGTAATAGCACCGGTGATCACATTATACACCAATGGGTAAAGATATCTTATCTCAAAAAATGTATCCAAATATTCATGTGTTTTATACTCATGTAAAATGAAAAATTGTTAACTTATTACTCTATCCAATTAAAGATCCCTTGAATAAATACCATATAGATGAATGGGAATTTGTTGCATTGATCATCACATTGAATATTCATTGATATTATCTCTATATATTAATATGTGACATATATACAGATCACAAGAGCCTATATTAAATATTCAGACATAGTTAGTTAAATATGTTCCAATAAATGTGGTTATATCTGATCAAGGGTTATGACTATTAAATCTATTATTATATCGGAAATAGAATAAAGTTTTAGATGCTCTGATTATAGTGTATACCACAATATTATCCATAATGATGACCAAAAGGGATCAAATATTCGTGGAAATTCAATGGATAGAAATGGAAATCATAAAATGAATATAATCCCACACTACTGATATAACTACTCAACAATCCATTCATGAGTGGATCGGGGAGGCCAAAAAATTATACAATGCTAGAGTGAATGCAAGGAAATATTCTAGAGTTAAACATTTTTTATGATGTATTTATAATTATTTTATCTCAGATATATTTCCCATAAAAATTAGTATAGTAGAGTGATCATTATGATTATTTTCATATATCATGCATCTTTATTCATCCATGAATCCCAATGATGTATAAAGATATTATAAATATTCTATTGTATGATTACATGAATTATGATATTAAATAATTTGTATGATGATTTTTGGTATTCCAACACATGAAGGGCAGGGAATATATTTCTAATGGTATAATTAAATAATTTATCATAAATGTATTTAAATGGATATTCATTACCATTGATTTCATTTTAATAATCCCCATGACATCTAAAGAAAATTACTCACTTTGGGTGGTGGTTAGTTTCATTTTAATGTCAGAAACTTCATTGCTATGTAGAATTACTTATCTATTGAACAACACACTAAAATATAAATAAAATAAGTGGTTAGTATATAGTGACCCTCAATATAGTATCCCAAACATGTAGGATCCTTTTTTAGAGAAGGCAATAACACACATTCTAATAATAGAACAATTTAAATATAATAAAATCATTTTCTTGTTCAAGTAAAACTATGTGGAATGAATTTACAAGATAAGATAGCATATAGTTTAATTATATTAATACAATAATATTTGGTTAGTAATTTATGGTATTTCAAACATTATCATTGGTTTATCAACATCATTAAAAAATATTAACCATAACACTTATAATATATTTTTCATTCATAATGGTTTAGAATTTAACGTCTAAGTTAAAAATTTCACTATAAATTAGAAAGTGAGGAAATTTTACAGAAAATATTATCCTACGTGATCTAGTCCATGAATTGTGTGATTTTAAATTATGTTTTAAAAAAATTATTTCACATAAAATAATATTGAATAAATTTTAACTGGTCACATAATATGACATTAAAAGTTCAGAAATTGTTTGTACCTAGAGTTTCTGCTGTAACATAAATCATGTTTTCCTGACAAGGTTGTAGCGGACACCCAAAATGCTCATTTATGGAACATTGATTCATGGAACATTGGTCGCATGGACTGAAACATGTTATAATGAGGATTAGGTGGACTCCATATTTTTTCCATTAGGAGTATGATACTTTATGGATTACAAGTGGGTCCTATTTTTTCAACGATTAAAAATTGAATTATGAAATGAATATGAATTAAAATTGAAATTGAGATTACGGAAGAGAGAAATTGACCATGACTTGGATTAGAGAGGGAGGTGGGTAGTGTCTCTAGTGATTTTATTACTCTTCCTTTTCACCCAGTCATATATTTAGTAGAATGCAGAAGGGTATGGATTGTTATGGGAATTTTTTGACTTGTCCTACATTTTCAACATTGATCATTATTATTGATCTTTTATGATGTGTCTATTTGGAATTGTAGATACGATCCTTCATGATTACATACATTCTTATTCCAATAGGGATTTTATGACCTTGATCTGTAGGTTTTGGGCCATGGCATAATAGTAGAACATCTATAGTGCTAGCTGTGGAATACTTCATTTTACGGGAAAATTTGTTGAGGCACAGTTATGTGATGGTTTTCGACATTATATGTAGAGTTACAAAGGAGCATAAGACCCTACCCCATATATGGTAGAGATAATGTGTCTCCTACGGTAGCAGAATATTCACATGTTTTTAGGTTATGGTGGTCCACATTCTACTAAGTTGTGTCTTGAGTCTATATGGTCGATATACGAGCATATGATGGATCCTCAATAGATTAGATTCATGGTCATTACATATATGAATTGGGGGAATATAAATGATTTGTTAGGATTTCTAGAATGAGGAGAAAAGGTTGCAAGATTTGGTTTGGTTTAATTTCCAAACTAAATGCTATGAATAATTTTTTCCTCAGTCCCGAAGAGAAGAGAGTTCCCGTGATTTCATGCATTTCGGGTAGGGTGGGATGATGGTTATGATGTATTAATCATGATTTAATAAGCTGAAGTATTTTTAATCAATATAAATTTATGAATAGGAAATAATTGTGAGACAAATTAAGAAAGATCTCATACAAGTTGTTCGATATTAGGTCAACGTGATCAGGTTTATGAGTACTAAAGAGATAGTGAATCTGAACCTAATTACAGAGCAGATATTGAGGGATGATGGGGGTCAAGAGCACAGTAGTATAGTATCTCAACCTAGTGGTTCAACTTCCAGGGGTAGGAAGTGAAATTTTGTGGAATTCCATGAAATGAGTTCCATTAATTTTTAGAGTGATAGTAACTCTATTTTATTTTATTAGTGTGGAAGATGGTGAAATGTGAGGAATCAGTGTCACCGAGACCCAATCGAGTGCTGAAATTGCAACAGAATGGGCTACTTACAACGTTTCTTATTGACCTTCCATCTAGTAGTGATTGGTTCGGAGTATGTACTAACTCTGTGGTCATTATTGGGGTCCACAAATCCACATCATTCTAGGATCAGGTATAGTACCGATCATTCAAGCTCAGGTGGTGGTCATGGATTACACATACAAGCACCAGTTGTACATAAAAAGTAGATTTGACATACTCGAGGTAGTGATGTTGTGTCATAAGGATTTGATTCATAAAAGATATATGTTTTTCATAAAAACCATAAGGATTAGAGTGTCAGGATGTCTACAATGAGAGGTACAATTTTAGTAGCCTCTTCTCTTGTATATGTTATTTTTTATATAGTTGCATCACAAAGTATCATATATGTACACGTGGTGGAAATTCTCGTTCTTGATGTTTAGTTTTTAAGGTCATTATGACACTTGATACTCTGTTGGGAATAATAATGGATTGTATACACCGGTAAGGTAGTTACCCATTAAGATTTTTGGTTTTCACTTCATATGGGATCTTTGTTTTCCTCTAGATAAAAGGTTTTTAAGTTAAACATTGGATGGAATGGAAAATTTCTTATCGATCATAGGTTTATTTCTATAACTGAAGTGTGACCTTCACATCACTATAGGGAATAGTTTTTATTCACAAGGTTGAGTGGGATGTGTAGGGGAGATGAACTAGACCATAGCATCGTATACTTGGTGAGATGATAGTATACATTTATATTTTGTATCTAGGTGACCAGGGATCACATAAGGGAAATATACCTCTAGTTGTAGACTATTTAAATAACGCATTCCTAGATGAATTTTCTAGTTTACCTCCTAAGAGAGTTTTTGTGTTCTCCATCGAGAAACTTCAAGGAGCATCAATGGTATCTATTTCTACTTAAATGATGAAAAATATGGAGTTGAATGAGCTAAGGTTGTAGCTAAAGGATTTGGAGGAAAAGGTGTTCATATGACCATGTAATTCTTTATGGGGTTCACTAGACCTTTTTTCAAAAAAAAATAAAGATGTTACCCTCAGGCTATGTGTGGATTATCGGAAATCGAACTCGTTGACAGTTATGTAACGAATTCCCCTTCCACATATAGATGACCTTTTTGTGAAGCTCTAAGGAGCTCGTCATTCTCAAAAAAAAATTGAGGTTAGGATATCATCATGTACGTTTTCATCATTCTACCATACCTCATACAGATTTTCATAGTAGGCATATTCTATAAGGGTATATGATTATTTAATTCTATCTCAAAAATGTATTAGCAGTTTTCATGGTGCTGATGAACTGAGTTCTCTACCCTTATCTTGATTCATTTGTAGGGGTTTTAGGGTTGATATCATAGGGTATTCCCAAAATTGACACGATCATGCCAAACATATTGAGATACTATTAGATACAATGAGAAATAATTAGTTATATGATAATATAATAATGTTCCACTTCTGGGTGGATATGATTCACTTCTTGAGGCATATTATCTCATAGGTAAGAGTATGAGTTGACCAAGATAAGTTGAGATATGTAGTTTCCCAGGATCATACCAGAATGTGCTTTGACATTTGGGGTTTCTTGGTGTTAGTTGGATATTAAAAGAGTCTCAAATAGGGCTTCTCTTGCCTATAAATGCCTTTTAAAGACTGACTATGAATGGTGTGTTGTTTGTATGGTCAGATACCTCTGAGAAAACATTTTAGTAGTTCAAAGGGAGATTGAATTCAACACCGATCCTAGTTTTTGGAGACCATAGTTTCACCATGTATTGTAACAAATCTAGTATGGGGATAATTTTTTTTCTAATATAGGTCTATAGAGTCATAGTGTTCGAGCCTCATTAGTTGAGGCCACACGAGAAGATTTACCCAACACATGATCTTGAGTTAGTAATAGTTGTTCATGATTTACAGTATTGGATATATTACTAACATGGAGAGAATTTTGTAGAGTACAAAAACCATAAAATCATTATATAAATATTTACATAGTGTGATCTGAATATGAGGCAGTGAATGTGGGTTGATTACTTACAATGTTTTGACATCGAGGATTCTTATATTCATGGTAACACTAGTACAAAATTTATTTACCACGCCGGAATATTTTACGTCGGTTATAAATAAATTACGTGCAAAGAAGAAAAAATTATTTATCACATCGGTTATACTATAGCCGATGTAAAAAATGATTTTTTTTATTTATCACATTAGTTATTTTATAACTGATATGATAAAGCTAATTCATGTCGTTGGATAAATAATAACCGACATGATAAATCACTTTATCACATCAGTTATAAAATTACTAATGTTATAAATCATTTTATCACTTTGGTTATATAATAATTGGTGTGATAAATGTAAAAAATTATCACGTTGGTTATTATATAACCAATGTGATAAATCTTTGAAAATTTTTATAAATTCCTCTTTCGTGTTATTCAACTACTTTTTTTTAAGCGACGGTGACTCGATATCTCTGATATAGAGAACTCACATTCGAATCGTCGATCCCTTGTCCTCTAAATTAATTTTGAAATCATCATTCATCTTATTTTCAACAACGCCTCTATCTTATAGACTTGAAACTCTCAAGCTAATTATCAATGACAATATGATTTTTATTATTTTTAATCATCTATAATCTTCCATACACCAATTCATTCGTGGTATTTCTATCCCTATAAAGCACAGTGGATATGTGAATAAGAATAGGGTTTAGGTATATTTTTATTTGGTTTTTTGTAGGTGTTTTTGAATTATAGAGAGCTATTATTAGATTTATTAAGCATTATCATTGTAGGAGACTTTCTATAAATTTATATCTACTTGATATTTGTAGTGGTTTTTCTATAATTCCTTTAATATACTTGTCCTTTAATTATATATTTTTTATAATTAATTTTTTTTATATTAAATCTAAATGTGATAGTCCAAATTGATTTCATCATATTTTTACTCTTTCTATCACTTTGTATAATTATATTTTAATTATTTTCTAGTTTATAAATAGATTTTTCAAAATCCAAGAGTTTTTAAAAATGATGAAAGTGTTTTTTTCTAAATTAGATTTATATTTTCAATAGTTTAAACTCATATTGGAAATTGGAATAAAAAAGGTTCGGTTTTCCATGATTTTTTGAAAAGATGAAAACGGTGGGATTTTAAAAATGATTTATAATTAATATGGTTTACACTTTAAATAGTTTCATATATGGTTTACCATGGCTTTGTATTATTTTAAAATTTAATATTGGGATCTTAAATGTTGGGAATGAATTGAAATTCATAGTTCATTTTTATAAAGGCCCTTTTCAAACTTTATAAGAGAGTTTTCATATTGAAGATGTGGCCCTTTGCTGGACCTCTTAATTTATTTTTACTTGATATGAATTGTGGTCCATATGGGGGATATAGTTTATTATAAATTACGATGTGGTTGATTTGAAAAGGAGTTAACATGGGAATTAGTGGTGATATGATAATTATGTATATGAAATTATTTTTAGTTGATATAATAATATAATGATTCATTATTTGCACATATCCACTTAGTTTAAATTAATATGAACACAAGGACCTAAGATAGTTGTCAAGATATATTATATAGTTGTTTAGTGTAGAAAAGTTCTTATTCCCCAAGTTTAGTGATACCAGGGATGGGGGCCCGATTATGCTAGTGTGGACTAAATGGATAGTTTGTGTTTCATCTCAGATATAAAATAGCCAAAAATTTGTCTATTGTTTTTTTACATTCTAGTAAAATCATAGCATAGTTTATTTTTAGTTTCCCCTAACACATTATGATAGTTGATGAAATTATAGGGGATTACTATAATTTATTTTGTCAAATTTCTTAATTTAATTGGCTTGTGTGGAACCATGGTATATTGTATATTTCCTTTATTACATTGATTCTATGGTGAGTTGTTTTGTTTAATTTTTATTCTATTATTTTGATTTCATATTTCATAAGGAAAATTAATGGTGTATTTGTAATAAGTATGTTTTCAAAAAGGAAATGATAGGTTTTTTCTATTTTTTTTTTTAAAGGGTTAGTGTTAAGAATGATATTTATTTTTAAAAAATAATCAAACATTTTCTCAATTGTTTTCAATATGTGGTTCTATTAGAGTAAAGATCCTAAAAATGGATTATGGAATGATGTTTTTATTAACCCCATATTGGTTCCATGTTGAAGATCAAACCCATCCATCATGTTTTAAATGATTAGTCTTTCGCGGGTGCCCAAATACAATGTTTTGAGCTTTTTTCCATCTTGTCTTTCACTGTTAATTGTTGAAGGTGATTTGGTATCCTGATATTTTTTAATAATTCGTTTCATGTAATTTTTATTCAATGATTTTTTCCCATTAGTTACATACCATATTTCTTATGAGTATTTTAGGGAGATAAAATTAAATATGGACTTACATGTAGATATGCATACCATGTCACCCAATATACATTTTGGATGTATCCTGCTGTGTTATAAATGGATGAGACAATCATTGAGATACTAGAATACACTATTACATCACGATAATGAATTTATTAGAACTTCTTATGCTTAAGGGGTATTTTCACCAACTTTCCAAGATAGTTGAGGCTCCTTTCAAGGAATATACACAAGACCTTTTTCCACAATACTATTGTCCATAAGACCTTTCTCGAAATGAAATATTTCTACAATACCTTTTTCCACAATTCAATTTTCCATAATAAACTCAATAAGAATGTTAAATACCAAAAATGTGACCATAAAAATTACATGAAATAATGAAAATATTTTAGTTCAATACAATCTTAAGAACAGGTGGGTTAATATTGTAGAAAAGTAGGATAAACAATTAAGAAAAAACTCATTATATGATGGGTTAATAATATATCATAGTAGTGGATGGTGTTTTTTTAATTTAGTGGTTTTCTAACTTATTGATAAAAAACAATATCATTATAATTTTCAAGGAAGAATATATCTGTTTTATATTTCAAAATTGTTTTAGTTTCAAATTATTGTATATTTCATATAAATATAAAATCGAACATTATTTTATTTTTCAAATTATATTCATTTATATATTTTTATAATTTATCATTTATATTTAAAATTATCTTCCATTATTGTCAATAAATTGTAATTATATTTTAGAAATACATTGAAATTTATTTCTTTTTCAAAATTATGATACATTAAAAATTATGAAACATTTTTTATAAATATAAAATTGGATTATCTTAACAAGTTGTATAATTTTGATATTTTTTATATGTAATAATCAGTATAAGTTGGATTATGGTACATCGAATGAGTGATCAATATGAGGAAGGTGTTGCTGATTTTATGAAATATTCTAAACGAAATGTCCCAAATAAAAACAAATTTTGCTTTCATTACATGAAATTTTAAAATATGAATAAGTTGAAAAGAATATAGGTCAAATATTATTTAATTTTTTATGGTTTTAATTGAATTTATAGTCCTTGAATTTATCATGGTTAAACTGGGAAAAATATCAGATCTATTGATGATGATGCTTTGCAAAATGGTATCTTTGATAGAAATGAAGAAATGATTCGTGATATTAAATAAAAAAATGACAAAGAATAGAAAATTGAGCATCTATATGTTCATACTAAAAACCCACTATATCCTGGTTATATAGATATTATGGTTTTATCATTTGTTTTAATATTGATTAACCTGGAGGTGAAGCATGGATTGAGTGAAAAAAGTTTTACATAGCTGCTACTATTGTTGAAAGACATTCTTCTTGAGGAAAATGATCCTCCAGATTCACATTATAAGTCCAAGAAACTATGACGCCTGATGGGATTGTGATATAATAAAATAAATTCCTATCTCAATGACTGTGGGATATTATGGAAAGAATATGTATTTCTATTAGAGTGTCCTATATTAGGGAGATAAAGGTATATGTTGAAAGAAAAATCATATGATAATTTAGATATTACAGAGATTCCCACAATGTTATCTTGGTATTTTCCAATAATTACTCATTTAAAATTTTTATTTTCTAATAAAAATGATGAAAAATGGTTAATACGACAGGTTGATGGGTAGATATGTGATTGAAACATACATCATCCAACAGATTGTCTACTATGGAATAAAAATGATGAGAAGTTTCCTACATTTGAAAATGAAGTTTGAAATCTCAGACATGGTTTGTGAACGAATTGAATGAATCAATATTGAATCCTCAATATCACACATAGTTCATGGCCTATTTTATTAGTAATTTAGAACCTATCTCCTAAATTTTTTTATGAAGCATAAATATGTTAAGTATAGTTTAATGATATATTGACCAAAGCAACCTAGAAATGATATTGATGTTTTCTTGTAAAAATTAATTGATGATTTGAAACACTTATTGGAGGATGATATTAGGCTGTATGATTCTTATAAATTGGAATATTTTCAACAAAATGCAGTGATAATGTTCACTAAAAATGACTTCCTAGTCTATGAAATTTTTCCTGGATATTGTGTTACGGGGCTTAAAGCATGTCCAATTTGCAAAAAACAGACTTCATATTATCAGTTGAATCATGGGAGAAAACAGTATACATGGGTCCTTGAATGTTTTTTTCCTATGGATGAATCTTATAGAATATGAAATAAAGAATTCAATGGCTCCTAATAATTTTATATTGCTCCAAAACCTTTATCCACTGATGAGTATTTTGATAGGGTTGAAAATCTAGATATGACATTGGAAAAGACACATAAATTTGGTAATGATAGACATATTTGGATGAAACGATAACTTTTTTTGGGCTACCATATTGTAGATATCATAATGTGAAACATAACATTGATGTAATTGACATGGAGAAGAATAAATGTGATATTTGTATTGGAACATTTTTAGATATTACAGGAAAGGCTAAATATGGTTTAAATGGATGATTATACTTACTATCAATGGGAATAAATTTGGAGTTAGCTATCACACTAGATGGAAGATGAAGATTTCACCATGTGACCTATCATACATTATCCAAGTGGGAGAAAATTAACCGTTGTCATTTTATTGATGATATCAATGTGTTGCAGGGTTATTATTCAAATGTAAAAATTTCTGTTTCTTTTAAGGATTTTATGTTGACATGTATGAACTCTCATGATTTTAACTTCATGATTCAACAACTTCTACCAGTTTTATTGCATGGAATATTTCCCATCCATATCTAAGAGACTATCATGAAGGTGTGTTATTTTTTCAATTAAATTTGTAATAAGGTGGTTTATAGGGATGCTTTGAAAATTTTGAAAAACAAATCAATTTCTATACTTTGTAAATTAGAAATTTATTTCCTCCATCATTTTTCATAAAATGGTTCATTTAATGGTTCACTTGGTTTCGGGAAAAAATATTGGTCGACATATTTATCTACTTTGGATGTATACTTTTGAATGTTATATGAAGATATTGAAGGGGTTCGTTGAGAATCTATATCGACTAGAAGCCTCCAATGTTGAAAAGTACATTTCTGAGGAGCTTGCAGAGTTTTGTACAAGCTACATGTTTGCGAAATAGAACATTGGTTTACCTCCATCCCGCCAAGAATGTGTTAATAATGAGGTAAATTAGATTTGGGGCTTCAATGTCAAGTCATTGTTAGGTTAATAGAAAAATAAGGTAAATTTTTACATCTTGAATAAAATGGATACTGCTCAACAATATATAACTTTTCATATTAATGAGTTAAAACAATGTCATCCAAAGTCGAATAAAATGTGGACTTTGAATGAGCATAACAAAACTTTTTTTCCATAGTTTAATTGATAATGTATGGTAGTTTAGATGCATCAGAGACATTAATATGGTTAGTGGGTGGTCCACGTTATAATGTGATAACATGGTCTAGCTATGACACTAATGGCTATAAATTTTATATGAAATCTCATGATAATAGAACTGTAGTAAAAAATAGAGGTGTATTGGTGTTTGTAGTAGAAATTAATTTTTTGAGTTCTGAAGGGAAAACACCCAATTTCTTCATTAAGTGAATATTATGGAGTCCTTGATGGAATATGGGAGGTTGATTGCATTAAAATTAAAGTTCCTATGTTTAAATGTAAATGGTTTATCGGTAAAAAGTGTCAAACATGTTGAATTTGGAATGAAACTTGTTAATTTGAATAGTCTTGAAGATACAACTGAATATTTTATAATGTAATCATAGGAAAAACAAAATTTCATTATTCTTAATCAATCTGAAATAGACTGCTCTATTAATTTATAAGAAATAACAATATATTGGTGATGATCAACTTGATAAAAATGTGGATTTATGTGAGATCCCTACTTCCATGGAAATATTAATATATAATAATGATGATCATGTTGTCGACATGGTATGTTCTATAAGGAACAATCGTGATAACGAAATTTGGGAAAATAATCCATTGGTACATTCATAATATTAAAGGAAAAATATGTTTATTTCTCATTTAATTTTATTAATTTCATAAATTGTTATATTATATTTTTTTTATTAAAACACGTATTAAAATGAATCAGTGAAAACGTTATTTTATTTTTTTTCAATATTGTTTAGTTTTCCATGGTTACTATTACGTAACTTATATATATATTGATATTGTTGAATGAAAATTATTTTAAATATATATGTTAAAAAATATTATTTTTTTAGTAAAAAACTAATTTATTATGTTTGACCATTTTTAATATTCCAATACCAATTTTGGATTTGTTTTTATTAATTTATATGAAACTCCAAATATCATTACCATTTGTTGCATTTTAATTACATATAGAAAATATGAATAATAATGTGTAAAGTTTTAGTTTACTTTGGTGTTTTATAATATTTATTTTTTTATTAATATTAGTATTATAATCTACGAATTTTTATATATTGTGTAATAATGTTTATTTCAATGACTGGAAGTAAAATGTAAGATCAGTCAGATAGTCAACCATAAACTTATAGAGATGAGAGTCATGACCATACCTCTTGGAAGGAACATCCACATTCTTCTCATATTGTTCCTCAATCTTCTTTATATGCTCTCATAATAGCAAAGAAGAGTGCAAGGGTTGGTAAACGCGACGACACACATTTACCAAAATTATCACTTGCTCATAGCCAGGACCAGAGGATAGTTATAGACGTTGATGAGTATGATGTTCCAAGAGGTCCTAATGGAAAACTATTTACTTTTTTTATATCAAATCAGGGTAAAATCAAAGTCAATTTTTTTTATTAAATGGATATGTTTGGAAAAAATAACACAATCTTAGTTGTAGGAGACCATTTTGGTATTCTCTTTTTCTATTGTTTGTCTAATCTTGAAATTCTTACATATAATATGTTTTCCCTTTTCTTTCTCATATGAAATTTGATATACATGACACTTTAGGTGTTAGGAGGAAATGTGTATCGATGGATACTAGGAGATGGAGGGATTTCAAATAAATACTCAAATCTGATTTTATTTTTGGGGATAGGTAACATGAGAGTACATTTCATATATATCCTGTTATAGATGAAGAAACATGGAAATAATTTCTTGAAAGTAGAAGACAAGAAGCATTTTTTGTAATTGAAATGTAAACTTTTAGAATTTTTCTTATATTAATGATATTATTAATGAATTCCTAATGATTTTTTATTGATAATTTATAGGAATAAAGGAGGGATCATCAAGAGATCCAATCCAGAAACGTATACCCTCATAGTTTATCTCAAGGAGGGTATACTTTTTTAGAAGAACAAATTATAGCTGAAAATTTTAAAAAAATAGAACTGAGACTTCCAACTCTAGAGAGTTTTCCCCTCCATCCACTCCGTATAGACATGAAATATGGAATATGTTGGATGAGTAAAAATGGTAAATATCTTATAGAAGCATCAAGGGTCATCTCCGAGAGGATTTTAAGTTTTTTATTTTTATTTATTTAAATAAACTCAATTTTTTAAATAATTTGAATCATTAAATATTTTTAAAATAATTCATACAAGAATATATTGGAGATTACAGCAGACACAAATTATTTAAAGCTAATGGGAGGCATGATATTTTATTTTCTGCATTGGAAAAGCCCAATCACCCAGGTCGTGTACGAGTGTATCTAGTGGGTGTATCAATAAGAATGGTGTTAGCACATTATTATGCTTCTTCCATAGAGGGTATATATAAAAATAGAATATTTGGAGGATAAAGATCCCCATATTAATGGGACAATGGAAAAAATGATAAGAGAATTGGTACATTCTATGTTTGCAGACATGCAACAAACATTTCAAAATGTAGCTCCTGCTCCACCTCTACAAGTAGCTCCCACTTCCCCACCTCCACCTATAAACCCCATTATTTATCCGTCACCTCCACCTAATGACCCCATTATTTATTCTCCACCTTCGCCTTCATACCGCACTTTTTATCCTACTCCCACACCCCCTCCTCCACAACGTCCTAGATATTATGAGTTGTATGTTGATGATCCCCACGACCATGTAGTTTCATATGCGCTAATATATTATATTGGAGATAGAATTATTCATCAACAGTTAGAGTTAGAGTAGTATAGGGTTACTACATAGAATATTACAGATATATCATTTGGAGTACCATTACCTATAGATGAGGTGATGGTACTTCGACAAAGTATCGAACACTTCTTAGTTTGGCCATATAGACATCAGTGACCCATTACCATAGTGGAGTGTGTATGTTATATATTTTATTTTATATTTCTATTAAATTTTTTTAATGGTTCAAAGATAATATAATTTTCTATTTATTTACAAGAATACATTAAAAGTAAAGAAATACAATATTGCCAAAAAATATTAAGGCTTATGACATCAGATTTACATTATAGAAGTCTTTAATTTTTTTCAAAATATTAAAATTTAATGGTAGGTCATTAAATTTTTCTAATGGATTCTCATTTATGTGGACGTGAAATAGATGTGGAGATTCTAAAAAAATTATTCATGGATCTTATTACTGGAGTTACGCCTGGGATCAATGTGGTGAATTTTTTTCCATGTATGTCTTAACATAAATCTTTCCCTACATTAAATTTATTGAAAATTGATACTTATATGTTTTTTATTAGGTATATTTATAAAATGAGTGAGACGAACAAGAAGACAGATCTATATG
The DNA here is from genome assembly GCA_963277665.1 of Viscum album. Classification (NCBI taxonomy): domain Eukaryota; kingdom Viridiplantae; phylum Streptophyta; class Magnoliopsida; order Santalales; family Viscaceae; genus Viscum; species Viscum album. The sequence continues at coordinate 550,918,336 of OY728121.1, forward strand.
GGTTGATGGGCCGTCAGTTGATTTCACTAGAATGGCATTAATTGGATGATGAACAAAAAGCAGTTTATATTACCAGAATATTTCAACAGAATATAATTACCCAGTGTTCGATGTTTCTTTTTGTTGAGAAGAATGAAACATATTTCAAAAAAGAATTTATTTTTATTTTAACATTTAAACCACAAACATTAAATTTTCATTTATATCAATGACTATTGAATGTTAGTAGTTTTTTTTCAAGGGAGAATACACTTTATTGGGTACAATCTGTCTATGGTGATATGCGAGGAAATTTAAAGATCATGTTGTAGAAGTATGATTTAATTTCATAATATGTATTTATATTAAAATTATTTTTAAATTTATCTCATTAATATTACTCTATAATTGGATATGGGATTTATTTCGAAGATCCACAATGAAAAAGAGTGCCAATATCAAATATATAAAAGTAAATGTGAATATACATTAATAATTAGTACATGTTGGATTACCGAAAAATGATATTTTGAATTAAAAAACAAATTTAAATTGATATCTTATAAATAACAAGGCATCATAAAATTTGGATATTATATGTTAATATTTATTTATGAAATAATTACATGTTTAATAGTTATGATGTTCTACCAGGTAAAATTTCCTTATAAATTATTCATTAATATTAAATTTTTTATTCATTATACATATTAAATACTTTATTTTTTAATTTGTAGATATTTGATCTCCCTCGACATTATAGTTCACAATAGGTCGACCACTTACAAGTGGAATGGTAAAATTATTTTATAGGTTATATTGTATTTTTGTACATTTTTAGTGAATATTTTAATTATGAATGTTATAATTATAAATGTGTATTTGGTAGTTTTTTGGATGGTTTCAGTATTTTTTTTACTTAATATTATAAATATTGAATGTTGAAAATGTGAATGTGTAATTTTGCAGTTGGTTTTTCTTGTTTTTGGATTTCTTTTTATTGTTTTTGGTCTGGTTTATGTTATTGTTTCAGTTGTTTTAGGTATGGTTCTACAGTAGTGAGGAAGGGTTTCATAAAATATTTAAAAAAATATTTTTTACATCAGTAATTTATTAATAAATATTAAATTGTAAAAAATCATTTTTCAATGTTGGGTTTTTATAACCAACATGGTATTTAGTTTTTTTTAAACCGATTATTTAATAACCGATGTGAAAACCATATTTTTGACGTTGGTTATTTACTAACTAATGTGAAAAATGTGTCAGGATTGGGGTTTTCTACGTATTGTTTTTATATAACTGGTGTGGTATGATTTTTCTATGTCATTTATTTAAGTATCCAACATGAAAAACCATTACTGCATAATCTTTCACTTTAGTTATTAAATAACTAATGTGAAAAATGTCCAAAATAATATTTTTTAACGTCGATTAATATAAACGACTTAAAAAATATGATTTTTTAATTCACCAACATCAATATCTCTCTAAAACAGAATGAAAACACTAATAACCTATCATAATAAACTTTACATGCTCTAGTGTAAAGGAAATATTCTTCCTGATGCACAAAGAAGGATGTCTCTGATATCGGCTCTTCAGTAGGCCAGTAGTGGGTGGAAGATGATGGATTTGTTTTCAGAGATTAAATTGGAGGTCTAGGATGGTTGTGGTAAGACCATTCGTTCATCCTTATATGTTACCTATTCCCTTCTGGATATAGTAAGGGTGATTTAGGTACTATACTCTGAGGGCCTAGTCCTATGGGAGAAGGAAGCAAGTTATGACCCACCTCCTAGATAGACCATGAATGAGGATGACATCCTATGTATACACAGTCATGTATGGGTTCTAATGGATTAACATGAGAATCTTATGTAGGAGTTTCTCACCTTGTTTTGGGAGGTTCATCCAATAATTAAAAAGTTTTATCTTAATATATATCACCTGTATTGTTGGTCAGGGAAGAAGCATGAATTAGTTGGTTTTGTTATGAGGTGCTCCACCTATCAACCTATGAATGTGGGACATCATTAACAAGCAGAACATTTATAAGAGTTACCCATTCATGATTGAAAATTGGATGTTGTTCTGATGGATTTCATGATGAGGTTTGGAAGGTCGCTTCCAGGTTGTTATGCCATTTGGGTTATTGTTGACATGATCAAGGTTTCTCATTTCTAGATGATCAGGGAGAATTTAATTGTAGATGGCGTTAGGTGGTTGTATATCTATGAGATAGTATGCCTTCATGAGGTACCATGTAATATATTTTAAGATTGGGATGACTGGATTTCATCTCATTTTTTGGATGATTTTGTAGAGTGTTTTGGTTCAATATGTTACTCTGAGCACAACATACTGCCCTCAGACTGATTTCCAGTTAGAGTATATTATTTTGGTGCGTGGGGAATAGCTACGAGCATTAATTTTATATTTTGGGGGATCATAGAAGAGATATATCCCCCTTTTTGATTTCTGCAACAAAAATAGTTATCAAGAAAAGATACAGATGAAACCTTATTAGGATTTTTTGGTAGGCCATTCTGATCTCCCTGATGTTGATTATTAGTATGTGAGACTACTTTACTGGGACCACATATCATACAGGAGAATTTTGAGCTGGTCCAGTTGATGAATAAGTGGTTGGATACTACACATTCTCGAACAAAATATTATGTTGATCACCAAAGAAAATCTCTAGTGTTCGTATCTCAACAAGGATGGTACATAGATGTATTATAAGATAGGGTGTTCTTTCACTATGATATGTCATGATGATCAAGATTCTGGAGGGATCCAGGTCAATTTTATATTATTTGTATTAACCTTAGTGGTTTCGGTAAATGAATGACACATTCTATGTATCCCATTTGTATCATTATAACTCATATCTATATGAAACTCTTCAACTGTGTGATGTGGAGTTATAGTTGGATTCTTCATTTGACTATAATCCTATTCATATAGTTGATAGGATCATGAAGGCTCTCTATGGTCAGTCAGTTCCAATAGTACTAGTGCTATGGAGGAAAACCTATTTACAGTATGAGACCTAGGAGATGTAGGCCAACATATGTGCTTAGAGGCCTGATTTATTCTCATATGATTCTTGATCACCCTTGAGAGGGAAATTTGGAGATGAATTACTTTAAAGAGGGATGATTGTGGCATCCTAGATTTTTATATGAGGTATGTAACATTTTTTTCTGGTTAAATTCGTATTTAAAGGATAATGTGATTACCTAATGTGGTAAGGGGTGTTTTTGAGGTTTCTATAGCTTGTTCCGATCTTATAGACTGCCTTTTTGAAAAAAAAGATTTTTCGCATGGTTAGGAGAAATCATGTTGGAATGGGAACATGGTTACCCATAATCATGTGGGTAATGATAGTGGGGTGCTGGAGTCCACATGGTTTCTCAGAAATTATGAATCCTCAGACAGACACTAGTGTGTCTTTATACAGATCTTGGATAGTGGGGTGAGACATGGTGTGTGAAATGATTTAACTTTTTAAATTGAATTAGTTATATGAGTTTGAAGAACTTATGGATTTTTATTATTATGAAATGATAATTTAATTGAATGATGAATGTTTCCATAGGATACCATGGATGCGATAAACTCTAGGTCATGATAGCGGTAGTGGATTCCTTGGATGAGTTTGTTCCCTAGGTTTTGATTCGATGGGAGGCCTTGGTCTTTTCTACCCCTTAGATCTAGCATGCTTGGACTCTCCTGGGAGATGATCGATTGACATGCTCCAAGGACTCCACCCATTGTCTAACATAGTTTCCACCAAGATTCTCCTAGAAATCGATGAGAATTCCATGTTCTTATATACCATGTATCTAGCCTTATGGTGTATGAAAATTTATGTTTTACAATACATATATGGTAATTTTAACACTCCTTTTTATATGAATTGGTCATGGTAGTTAATTATGTATTTTCTTCAAAAACAATTTTATCAGATCTTGAATATTGTTTGCTATATAGAATTTATTAGCTAGACAGATTTACCTTTGTTTTTCACATATTTTAGGGGAACTTATTTTACTTCTGCAATGCATAAGTTATAGTTTTCACAATACATAACATGTATTTAAAAACCTAGATTTGTTATAGGCACTGTTGTTAATTTCCTAGAGAGTTATATCTCACGCATTTTCTCATGCCACCATTAGTTACTCAGAAAGACTATATGAATGCATGTAGGAACAAGGGTAAGAAACCACCATATGATGAATGATTCTCGACATGCTTAGCATTATGGGAGCACAAGACTGAGCTAAGGATTTTGATTCTATTTGGTGTATATCTTTTGGTATTTTGGGTATTTTAAAACATGTATTGTACATATTATCTATTTACATATTTTTTATTCTTTTTAGAGACATAACATAATCATAACATATATATGATATTAATTATGGAATTATTTTTTCGTTAATTACATGGATTTTTAAATTCTTTTTGGTCAATTATTCTTCTTCTACTGTTTACTGTTATTACTATTTCGATGTGATACACTCTAAAATGATCTTATAATCTACCCAAAAACACACCTTAGGACCTCTCTACTAATCAGTAGCCTATATAGTTTGGGTAGATGCACTTGGGTTCATGTGTCCCACTAACTTGGGGCACCGTTTAGTATCACGTTGGCTGGGACATCACAATCAATACCTCTTCATGTTATTTCCAGATCAATTAATTAGGATAAGTGTTCATTAGTCTGGAAAAAAGTCCCATATTAAATTATATCTAGGAGAGGAATTTAGTGGCCACTTTTATAAAAATAAAAACACAATAATGGTTTTCCAAGGTGATTTTTTTACAGACATAAATAAGTATTTCTATGTTTTTTTCAAAGTTGTATGGACCTGGGTATAAACATTGCATACTACATATTTTAAAATAGAATTCACATTATTACCTTCAAAAGAATATTTATGGTTTATAGTTTTATATAAATATGAAAAACTATTATAGAGTAATACCAAACAATAAAAGTGGATACATATACTCACTATCCATTTTTCAACCAAAGTAAACCTTTTTAAAAATTAAACTCCATTTTCTCTCATGACGTATCTTAATAAATTTGATCTTGACCTCATACATTTCTCTATTTTCCATTTAATATATTGATATTTTATTAAAAATTTGGTAGAGAATAAAATCTCAGTAGGTGACATAAAATAATATAAACTATTAGTCTATTGGAAACCCCATTAAAACATTTTCATGAAAACATACATTTTCACCATAAAAAAGATTCATCTTTTCAAAAAGATTAGTATTTTAAATATTGAAAAAAATAGATTTTCAGAAAGCCTCATTGGAGGGAATATAAAATATAAGAAGGTAACATGGGACATCATTTTATATATCACTATTAAAAATGGACTAACTAATATGGACAACCTCTAACTCCATAGTACCTAATGCATTTGAGGTTATAAAGTAACCACTCGTACATGGTTTATCACAGAACCACCCATCATTAATTATTCATGTAACCACCCATCGTTGGTTTATCACAGAACCTCCAATAGTTTCTATACAAAATAACCACCCATAATCATAGAAACATTCCATGAACTATAACCTAAACATAAATCCAGAAATATTTCATCGTAAAAACACTTCATTATGACAGTGAAATTTTCATTTTGAAATCCCTCATTCTGAAAAACTACACACATAAAATGGGAAACATTTTCCTTTAAAGTAACCATATAAAATATCAAATTATCCTTAATAATATTAAGGTGACATTAAATAGGGTAATTATGTTCATTCCATACACTTAAAATACTACCATATGATTTTTGGTAAAAAAATATGTAAAAATATGCTTTTTTGAAAGAAAGTCCCTTACAAAAAACCTAAAAAAGATCCATATTTGGAAACATATGAGGGAAAATATAAAATGAATTTTTTTAATAAATTCAAATCCTTATAAAAAATAATTAATTTTTTTACAAATCAAGGACATTAATGTGAAATATTTCCCAAATAAACATTTAAATAATTTAAATTGATGTTTTTTAGTTATAGTGTCCCTTATATTGAGTCTGAATCGTCATGTAAATTATTTATCTTCATATATAATAAACATATTTTAATTTATAAGATATTTAAAAATTATTTAATGTTTATTTTTTCATTAATATCTACCATATCTAGGTTATATAGAATTAAATAATCATTTAATTTTAGGTCGGATATGTTGACGATATTTGGTATGTGATTAAAAATTGACTTTGGTATGATATCTATAGTAAAAGTTAACCTATGTACATCATATAAAAAATTATATTCACGAAATATAAATACTTTTTATAGATCAATTATAATTTTAAATCAATATATTTAATATAGATATGAAAAATGAACTATGTTACGATAATGGGGATGGTGAGCTGTATGTACGCATGAGTAACGTTTGAATTTTTCAATGATAAATATGGAAATATGGAAATTATCATTTTATAATTACATAATAATAATAAAATCATACATATAAATTCAATTCTCTAAATACAGTTATATATATCATTCATATAATGTGGTGATGAAAAACAAATCACATCGCTTCACGGAGGTGATAATTTACACATATGCACAAACGATGTTATCATTTTTATGTGCATAGAAGGTCAAGAATTTTAATGATATATTATATTTTAAAAATGATAAATATTTAGTAAATATCATATATAAACCCAAATTCCATAATAATGAGCATTCTGGATAGATGGTTAAGGAAAACGAATTATATCGGTTCGTGATGCGGTAGTTCAATGTACACATGAACAAGAAATTATTTTCCCATTTGTCGAAAGATGATATGGATATTGGTAATGAAACCAAAATTAAAACATTTAGTTACATATAGTTTACTATATTAATTATTTTATAATGTTTTAATAAAATTATAAGGTTTTGGATGAATAAATTGAACAAAAAAACATGTTTAAAATGATACCTCTTATTCAGTCGATCTCCATTTCTCAAAACCTTAAGACCAACAAGGTGAGTTTTATGCCTAAAATAAAGCGTAGATAATTTGGATACAAGTTATGGGGAAATTTGTTTTCAAATTATTGATTAAAATAGGTTTTGATGTGTGATCAAAGGAGAATGAGGGATACCCTTTTATAAGAGATGGGAGGGGCACTCTTGGAATTTCTTAAAATATTAAATAATTATAAATTATTTTTCTATTAAAAGAGTCAAAAAAAACTTATTTTTTATATTATATGATGATTATGGGACTAAATAATCTCATATATTAGTTTTTAGACATGTTCACATCACAATACTACACATATCATTTAGTTTTAACCCTTATTGAACTCTTTTAATTCTTACCATGACAACATGGATGTTTACTCATTCATGGATAATGTAATTAATATAAAATGTAAAAAATAACCACATTGGATCATTTATGATAATTATAATCTTTTTAAAATATTTTGGATTAATTTAATATTTTTATAAATTTTATATCATTTACTAAAATATTATTTATTTTAAAATATCAATAATGTTAATTTTGATACTCTTCAATACATTGGTTATAAAAATACTAAAAACAAAACAAGATAAATTTGAAAAAAATAATTTAATAAAAAAAATAATTTCAAGGTAATATATAAAATTATTTTACTAAATTAATTATTTCAAATTATATTTATTTTTATAATTTTAATAACATTTATTTGATTTTTCCACTAATAAAATAATCACTTCAGCGTTGTTGATTATGAATTTAAGGCAAATATTTCTTCCATAAAAATTATAAATAAATTTACATGGTGAATATAAATCCTTTATATTTGAAAATAATATTTATTGTAGAAAATTTCCTTTTTATAACCTCTTATTAAAAATATTTTGTTTTTTTAAATATTATTGTCACGTCTTTGTCTTTTCATTAAATAAAGTATTATAAATCTCCTAATCAACAATAAGTGGAAAAAAAGGCAAAATATTAAAAACATGACTTCTTATATACAAATTTTCTTGTACAATAATAATGGAGTTTGATTAAGGGTAATTTTAGAGTCCTTTTCAAATTTTCTGAATCTATAATTACTCAATTTTTACTCGATTTACCCTTTACTTTGGAAATAAAAATTTTCAAATATATTATTCTTATTGTCCAAAAATGAAATAGATCGTTTTAATAAAATTTGATAACCTAGTTCAAAATATGTAATAAAAATTTCTAAATCCACTACATATAAGTTAAAGAGATTAATTTAAAATTAATCCCATAGACGTGACGAAGCAATGGGTTTTAAAAATGATGTTTTTTAATGGTTTGAAATTTTTTAAAACCAAATTCCATTGTAAAATTGATTCCAATGACCCAAATTAGATTTAATTATTTATTACATAAATATTTTAACATAAAAATAAATTAAAATATAAATTAACTAAAAAAATAAATAATATGAAAATCTGGTGTTCAATTAAAATTTAGTCTTTTCAATATTAATCAAAAAATTAAACATCCCATTAAAATTGGAAAACATAACCCAAGGTAAATTTTTATATTATGATTTCAAAAATGAATTTTATTTTTTAGAATAATATAAGAAATTTATTTAAAATTTCCTTCTAAAATAAATGCACCATCAAAAGGCAGCCAAACATCATTTAGAAAAATATAGCTTTTATGTTTTAAATTGTATTTTTTTATATCTTTCTTAGAAAACACATATGATGAATATTATAAATTATATAGAAATTATTATATATATATATATATCATTATTATAATCCAATAAAGGTTATTTATTATTTCATAGGTATAAAAGACACATGTGCGAATTTAAATGTTTTTTTATTAAATTTTTTCCATTTATTTGTGTTTTATTTAAATTTATAATTAATTAGTAACAAAATAATTAATTAGATATACATGTGTAAACCATATTATAGTAATTTTATTTATCCATTTCATACACACCATTATAATAGCTAGGTTATAATGGTAACATAATAACAATATTTAGCTGTTTGGTTAAGCTCAATGTTGTTTACATTGTAAACTATCGAAAAAACTATTTCCTTTTAAAAACTCAAGATTTTACATTTTCCCCATATTTTGTAAATTTTTTCATTGGAATTTTTCAATCGATCTTGGTAACTATGGATTCAATTGTCAAAATAACGTTTTTAAAATCCCACATCACATGAAGGATTAATAAAAAAATAATATAAAAAGATTGAAAAGAAAGTAACAAGGTCATCAAATATAACACATAATATTATTCCATATTATAAAACCTAGATGTTGAAGATAAATGATAACACCCAAGTACATATAGAGACTGATAGAGAACATGGTCATAAGAAGGTAAATCAATACAAAACCATAAATATATGATTGTTTAAAAGGTCATTGATTTCCCAATAAGAGAAGTAAACCTATGATTTTTTTTTTCACGATTCTCCTTGTAATGTTGATTATTACATTATTTAACTAAATAAGAATAGAACTAATCATTCTTACATGAAATTTAGTGTTTCATCCTTTAATCCATTTATAAAACAATATCATCTTTTTTCCCAAATGATGAGTATTTGAGGATAATTTTTCATTCCAAAAGAATTTGAATCATGTAATATGGATACAAATATACACAAGATTATTACTATTTCTTCCTAAATTATTTAAAAATTACCCGGAAAAATTGATCAGAAAATATTATATAGTACCCCAAAAAAAATAAATTCATATATGATGTAAATATAATTTAATTTTGAAAATTCAACAGCAATAACCAATGTTCAATAAATATAATTTTACAAGTAACTTACCTTAAAATTACTCAAAATATTATAGAAAAAAATTAAACCCAAAAATTATAATGATTTCATCAAATAGTATTCGAGGATAAATTTTATGTGTTTTCTTCAAATAATGTTAATTACTCTTGAATCCTTGTGCAAAAAATGTAATTTTCCTAATAATCTTCAACATACAGTAAACATTTCCATAAATATCCTAATTCAAAATATAAAAAGATTGAAATTATCTTTTCTTCCATTATAAAATTCCACTTTTTTTCATCTAATAAAAACCCATAATATTCTATTTACCATAATCTTATTAGATTCCTGAATTATTGAACGCCTTCTAAAATAACATTAATCACTTAATTGTTAATAATTTTCTATCCCATAGTTAATATATTAGATAAAACATATTTTATAAATATAAAATTATTCTTATTATTTTAAAATGTTTTATTATAATGAAAAAGTCATTCTAATTTGGACTTCATGTAGGATAATGGTTGGAAATTCACACTATTCTCTCTTCAGTTGTGTGTTCAATCTCGATAACCTTGTAAGATGTGACGGGTTGTCACACATCCTGCATGTTGTACTTTTTCAAAAACAATATTATTTTAATCATTATAAAAATACCGAAATGTGGGAAAAAACCTAAAAAATATACCTAATATGTTTTTTACTCAATATTTATCTCATAACATTCATTTTTAATCCTAAATTCTATATCCCATATTTACCTAAAAATGAATGTCTCCAAACATTCAATTAGTCACCTTAGAATTTTATAAATTAAATCCTCAAAAGAGATATTTGAAGACATTTAACTTATGATAGATGTTAAAATCATAAACACATGATGATATACCTAATAGATATGAAAATATAATAATCTTCAATGTTGTCTATAACCATCTCTAATAATAACTGTAAGGAACCAACCATAAACATTACACATTCTAGGGAATTTAAAATAGAATCCACATTATTAAATTCTAAATAATATTTTTGGTTTAGAGTTTTATAGAATTATTAAATACTCTAAAAATGTAAAATCATACATTACAAGTGGATAATTATATTCACTATCCATATTTTTCCACCAAAGGAAGCCCTTTTAAAAATAAAAATACATTTCTTTGTGTGACATATATTCAAAAATTTGATCATCACCTCATCCCAATCTCAATTCCACCATAATTATTATGGAAAAAATACTAAAACATGGGATGAGAAAAAACTCTTAGAAGTGGAAATAATAGAAACAAAACTATTATTCCAGTGGAAAATCCATAAAAACATTTTCATGAAAACATTCATTTTCACCCTAAAAAATAATCATCTTATAAAAAATGTGATTATTCTACATTTTTTAAAATTAATCAATTTTTATGAATCCTTTTTAGAATGGATATAAAATATAAGTTGGTAACATGGAACATAATTATCCATACCACTCTTACAAATGGAGAAACTATTAGGTTCAACCTCTAACATCAGAGTAACCAATTCATTAGAGGTTATAACATAACCACATGTCCTTAGTTTATCACAAAACCACTAGTCATTTGTCTACCATGTAACCAACATTAATTGGTATATCACATAACAAAATTTAATCGGTTTGTCAAGTAACCAACCTTTATTATAATAAAATTCCCATGAACTATATCATAGACAAAGATCTTGAAATATTGCATCATAAACAGCACTTTAATGAAAATAAACCTTTTATTTTGAAATCACTCATTTTGAAAAATTATTTCCAAAAAATGGTAAAACATTTCTTCAAATTTATCCATATAAAAATGTAAAATAAGATTAAAAATTGTTATGTTGACATGAATGTGTGACGTAATGTTCATTCCATAAATTTAAAAAACATTCATTTTTTACTTTGGAAAAAAGTAATTATAAAATAACTTTTTAAAAATAAATTCCCTTACGTAAAACCACAACGACCTCATTTTTGAAAACATAAGATATAAATTAGAAAATTAAACTTTTAAAACATTAATCTCCACATAAATTTTTTTTAGAGTCATTTTCATAATCATCATCGTGAAAGAGAATGATTTGTAGAATAAATCATTAAAACATTTAAAACGAGGTTTTTTAGTTCATGATTCCCTTACCTTGAGTCTGAATCGACACATACATTATTTATCTTCCAGAATTATAATATTAGGTCAATTTATAATTTATTTAGAAACATTTAAATTTTTCTATTCATTTTATATCACTCATAGCTTTTTCATATACAGTTACATAATTATCTAAGATCAAGTCTGAAATTTTGACGATATTCGGTAGTTGACTCCAAAATTACTTTGGAATGATGTCTAAAGTCAATTTTATCAGTAGTGCGTCTTCTTTAAAAAAATTATATTGAAAAAATTATAATTTTATGAATATTTTAATATTTTAAATCTATCCATTAAATATGGATCTGATAAATGAACTACATTACAACCATAGAGATAATAAACTATACGTACACATGAGTAACGATTACTATTTTCAATTCTTATTACAGAAAGAGGGTATGTATAATTATATATTTATATAATAATAATAATATAATAAATATAATATTAGTACCCTAAATTATCTTATATTTATCATTCATATGATGTGGTAATGAAAAATGAAATGCATCGCTTCATAGAGGTGATAATTCACACGTATGCTCGAACAACGTTATCATTTTCCTATTCATGGGTAGGTAAGAATGAAAATGATATATTATTTTATAATACTGATAAATATTTCATGATTATCATATTTAAAACTTAATTCCATCATTATAAATATTCTTGATAGACATTGATTGAAAATTAATTATATCGGTTCGTAAGGTAGTAGTCTTCCATACACATGAATGGTAAATTATTTTCTAATTTGATCGAAGTGGAGATAGATATTGTTCATTGAAAATAAAAATAAAATATTAGTAAATATATAATAATTGATTTATTATTTTATAAATGTTTAATAATTTTTTAAGGAGGTGGGAAAATAAAATAAATGAAATAGTCGATTAAAAATGATACCTCTTCGTAGGACGATCTCTTTTTATTAACACCATAAGACATTAATGGTGAGTTTTTTACATAAAATAAGTACTATATAGTGTGTTTATGGATTATAGGATGTTATGTTAGTAGATATTTTCAAAACCAAATAATATTTTAATTTGCGAATAAAATATAAGGATGAGTACCCTTTTATAGGAGACGTGAGGGGAACTCTTGGAATTTCTCAAAATACTAAATTAATATAAATTAAATATATATTAGAAAAGATGATAAATGATATATTTAGAAAATAATATGTTTATGGATCTAAATAATCTAGAAAAATAATTTCTATAAATTTGTAGTTCACTTTATTAAACTTATCATTTGGTTTTAACCCTTGTTTAACCCCATTAATTCTTATTTAGACAACATGGATTTTTATATTTTGAGGGATAATATATTACTATAAAATTTCAAACAAACCCTAAATGGATCATGGATGAAGTTTTTAATCTTATAACATTTATATTTCATAATTTAATGTTATTAGTAATTTTATATCGTTTAATAAAATATTGTTTATTTTTAAAATATCATTAATGAGAATTTTGAGACTTTTCATTACGTTGACATTAACAAATATCAAGACAACAATATAACATCAATAAAAATCTTATAGTACACCAAAATCATGTAAATTAAATATATAAAATTCTTTTATTACATTAAATGTATAAAAGTAAATTTATTTTAATATGTTTAATAAAATTAATTTGATATTTTCATTAATGAAATAATTAGTCTATTAGTGTTGTGTATGAATTTAAGGTAATTATTTCATCACTAAAAAATAAAAAAATCCCATGATAAAGATAAAAAAATTTAATTTAAAATTAAAATTTATATTTGAACATATCTTTTATGTATCCACTTATTAGAAATATTTAAATCATTAAGTATATCATTGGGACATCATTTCCTTATATTAAAATAAAATATTATAAATCTAATCATCCCATATAAATGGAAAAGACCATATGTTATACCACTAAGTTATTATGGACTAAAATATCTCATAAAATAAAATTTGGGTAACTTTAAGGGTCATTTTATTATCCTTATCATATTATTTTTACCCTTAATTACTCGATTTTAACCAGATTTACCATTTATCATCTTAACAAAATTTACCAAAGTTACTATTCATACTGTTAAAAAATAAAAGGACCAAATTTAATAAATTTGGACCTTATAATTAAAAATATTGAATCCATGTTTAAATAAATAATTCACATAATTTTTAGGAATTAATTTAAAATAAATCCCATAGATGGGACAAACAACATGTTTTAAACGCTAAAATGGTCAAAAGATTAAATTATTTACATATCCAATTTCATGTAAACATTGATTACAATTACCCCAATTAGATTTATTTATGAATATTTGAACAATTTTTTGCTTTAAAAAAAATTAAATATGTTTTAACTATATAAATAAATTGGTGAAAAATGTAGTTTTCATTTAAAATTTAGGGTTTTTCACTATTCATTAAAACAATGAAACATCTCAGAAAAATTTCAAAAATTTACCCATGGTAAAATGTGAAATTATTAATTAAAAAATGATGTTTCTTTTATGAAAAACATTTATTACATTTTCAAATTTTATTTTTAAAACAATTGAACCATTAAAACGCGGCAAAATTGCCTTTAGAAAATATATTTTTTTATTTATAAAACTGAATTTATTTTTATATAATATATAGAAAATAAATAGGATGGGTTTTAATAATTATATTTAAAATTTAATATATATTTATATAATTAATAAAATCCAAAACGTGTGATTTTTTATTTTATGGGTATGAAACACACTTGTGTGAAATTAAAAAGTTTTATAGAAAAATATGTACATTTATTTTTAAAAAGGGTTCTATTTTTATTTAAAATTATTTGGTAATAAAAAATCATTATATATATTTGTGTAATAAATATTTTTTAATTTAGTTTATCTTGTTCGTACCCGCAGTTTTAACAGCATGGTTTTGAGGGAAACATAATAACAATATTTAGTTTCTCCATTATGCACAATTTTGTCTACTATGTATGATATAGAAAAAAGTATTTAATTTTAAAAATAGGATTTATAATAATAATTTATTTAAAAAACATGGATTCATAACTAAAAGGAATCAAATTCCCTATAATCCCATTCTAGAAATAAAAATCATTGATTGTTGGGAAATTTATTTCATGGAACGTCTCTTCCCACACTCTTGGGGATATCTCAACTTCCAATTTGATATTGATTATGGCTCAAAATAGGTAGAGGAAACTACCACAAAGTAAAATGACCATCAATTTTATATCTAATTTTTGAATGAATGCATATTTTCTAGATATGGAATTTCTAGGTCTATCATTAATGCTCATGGAACTATTTTAGAAAACCATACCTTCTTGGAACTCATGTCTAATTATGGGATTTATTTCAATGCTTCCATGTCCTACCATCCTCAAAAAAAAATTTATGATGAGTTGGGAAACATGAAATTTAAAAAAATTAATTAAATAAATTTCAATCCCTTTAGGAATTTTTGGTCTGGGTATCTCTTAGATACACTACATGCATATCGTACTACACTGAAAACCATCCAATAAATGACACCATATAGGTCTGTTTATGGAAAATATTTCAATTGATGTGTGGAAATTGAACATAAGGCCTTTTTATAAATAAGAATAATAATACTTTTAATTTCATTGGCTAGAGAAAAGAGGAAATTAGGCCTTAATGAACATGAGTAACTTAGGGTGGATGCTAATGAAAATTCTTGGATTATGAAAGCTAGAGTTCATGACTATTAATTAATGAATATCAAAGTTAAACACTTTGAAATAGTAAAATTTTTTCTCTTGTGTAAATCCAAACATCAATTACAACCAAGAATATTATGGAATAGATGGGTAAGGATATACAAAGTTCATCATGTGTAACCCATGGGGTAATAGGGATTTAGGATCCCACTAGTTGTAATATACTCAAATTCAATAGAAATAAGTTAAAACAATTCCTTGAATAATTCAATAAACATGAAACCAATGAAGATTTAATTGACCCAAACTATAATCGATAAAAAATTGAATATATTTAAGGTCCATATTAGAATAATTACATTAAATAAAGTACTTACCGGGTGTAATATTAAATTATGCTTATACCATAACTCCTTGTTCGGTGTTACAAAATAGTTAGATTCATTTTTTACCTTGCATTTGTTCTTTGTTTGGTTTTAGTAAATGGATCCTCATGAGGTTTTCATTGTTCTCTAAATATATTGATGTGTAAGATTCAGGGGTTGCAGAGATTGATGTATTTTTAGGAACCTGAAATTTCATCCAGGTGTACAAAAAAAATTTCATAACTACTGTGGATTATGTGTCTAACACAAAGATCAAATAATTAAATGGGCATAGTATGAACTTCAACATTGACCACTAGTTGACTTCATTCCATGATCCAATGTTTTCATGAATTTTTTGGAATCCCTCTCCTATACCACTACCCTTTGCAAATTTTCATTACATTAAACATTGATGAAATTTTTTTCTCTATTAGGGGAGTTGAAAATAATTTTTTTGTATGTATAATAACACAACTAAAATTTGAAAAAATTGAAATGATTGGAATCCATGTTAATGTAGAATAAAATTTCATTAACCACTTACGTGATAATATATTTCAAAAAAATAAAACAATATATCAATTAATTTTATATTCCACTATTCTAATTTTAATAAAATTATATTTTTACAAGAATATATTTTGGAGATTTAGGTGGTCTGATGAGATTTTTCACCATGAAAATTTTCTTCATTTTTAATAAAAATATCACTTTTCACGTCTTTTGGATAATGGGGTATTAGTTTGACTTCACAGGTTCCCTAAATAAATAGTATTTGTTTTGGAGATGATTTTAATTTTAAAATTATAATTTAATTACCAAAAAACAAATAAATCATATAAATAATGTTAATAAAAAACAAGAATAAATTTTCTTATAGTGAAATGGATTGACCAAATGCATGAATTTCAACACTTGGGGATTGTGGCCCAATAGTTTTACAGCTGGTTTGTTGTACTTATGTATCTATATCTATTTTTTATACATTGATTTAACTCGTGAAAATGTTTGAGTATGTGAGATTCACTTTGTTACCTAATTTATTTACACATGGGAGTCTTTGAAAAAATCATATTATTGGGGTTGTCTCGATTGGGTGGAAATTCAGCTACCAGGGAAATAATATTATTGAAAAATAGAAGCACAAAAATTAATAGTCATCTTAATATTAAACTTTTATTCCAACTACAGCCTCCAAATTTCCACCTAGAATAAAAATAAACCCAATGTATTTTGTGATGAACGACACATCATTTTTCTAAATTGAAATTTTATGAAATGTGATGATTAATTATAATAAAGGGATGGTATTGAGGCTTTGATATTATTTTCAATGTATTTTTAATTTATTTTAATAGGTCTAATGATTTTTTATATGAAATTTAAATGGTAATCATTTTATGTTAAAATTTACATTGAAAATAGAGTTTAATTTTCAATTTTTTTAGATAAATTTTCCTCAATACTAAAAAATCACATTGGAGGTAGAGGGGGCATGTTGTTATTCAATTAATGAGGCTAATATTAAAAATATATATTCTTATATTCATGTTCTTTTTTATTCATTGAAAATATTTTATATGAATTTTAATATTTGAGCATTATATTAAAACATGATTTCAAGTCTTTCATCAAGTGCACAATCACCTGTTATGTTTTCAGACATTTTAAATACCCCACTGCTCTTGATTTGAATTTTATAATTTAATTTAGTATTTACCATCGAATTTTTAATATTTAACCTTTCTGGATCACTTGAAAGATCACATTTTTTGACCACTAAAATGGGCCTTCGTGGGAATAAATTTTGGGTGAAGGAAAATCAACCATATCATAATTATTTTCATGATTATTTAATGATACAAGTCTAATAAATCCAAAATTTCAACTAAATATTGAATATATAAATATTAATATTTAATTAAATGGATGTGATACAAAATTATAATGTTTTAAGGGTGATCTAGGTGACCGAAGATTAAAATGAAGTTCTACGCCAGATTCTAGGGCCCAAACTGACATTCCAGTAGTTTCATGATATCTTTATTTCCATAAGATCAATTGGTTTAAAAGAATAAAAATTTTAGACTAAATCTGGGGATTAAATTTATTCTTCTATGGAAAAATCAAATTCTACCACGTAGAATATCAATTGGGAACATCCCTCCAAGGGAGACAAGTTGGATCCCATTTTGGGTCAAGGGTTGAAAATTACACATTCCACAAAAATTACACCACCCTAGGCCTACCATAATCAGATGGTAATAATTGAAAAACATGGGGATCTACCTATGACTCTTGATGTTAGTTTTTAGAGAAATGGTGATTTAGAATATAGGAGAGGGTTTTATTTATTTCATTTTAATGTTATGCAACCAATCTGATGTTGTAATCGAATTTAATCAATTGTATGTTTCTCAAATAACTGTAATTTCTTAATAATACATCTTCTTACTCTTATTTATTGTTATTATTATTAATAAATTAATATAATTTAACTATTGAGTGAATTTATTGACAAGTAGAATAGATAAATACATCACACAATAGTGGAGTGTTCCTTATATCATTATATTCTCGTATTCAATTTAGATCATATGAGTTTACTTCTATATTCTATTGAGATCATAGAATAAATGGAAGACTAACCCTCTTATGGGTTGATCTAAGGGAGTATCATTGGGGGGGATTGGTTTTTATATTTTTCTTTATAAATATTTATTTATTTCTTTTATTTTTGATTTTTATTTAATGATTTTCTTTCTTCCTCATCCTTAATGAATTTTATCACCACAATTTTTATGTTCTAATAAGATCATTTTCTTTAGAATTCCCATGAAAATGTTACACCAAGATTACATGATATTAGAATGTTTTTATGGTGTTAAACTAGTATGTGATCTTGTTAGTGAGAATTAATTGAATAAATATTTATCGAGTAAATGAAATTTATATAATTTATAATAGAATTCATCCATACATCAATTATAATAACATATGATCAAAAATTTCTCATAATTAAAATTCACTTAGGTATCCTAGTTTTCATGTAAACCACATCATAATAAAACAATGTTTTCCAATTCATATCCAAAGCTTCCCCCATATAGTTTATGTTTCTTTTTGTACATTCTTAGATTTATGAGGATTCTAAATCCTATTCTACGCTGCAGGAGACATATTTTACATTAGTATAAATTTGGGTCTGACCAACCATTATAGTAAGTCTTATGGTTCTCGAGCCAGGGCCATCTAGCATTCTCAAACATTGATTTGAAAAGAAAAACTAACTTCATGTGCACAAACATCTCAAAAACTGAGGATTAGGGAAAAGATATCACCATATGGTTTATTATTTCAATACAATTTTTTATTTAGTGTTATCGTGTATATATAATTTTAGGGAGGATAACCATTCTCATCCATGTTATTCAAAGAATACACAAAAAATACCCAGGGTCCCATGGGAAATCCTCCTATCTGGGAGGAAAATTTTTCACACTTAGAAATATGTAAAAGGGGTGTCTCATCAACACAATTCCAACACTATTAGAAAAATACACACAACCATAAAACAAACAATAAACATACATATATGTTACTTTAATTATCAATTTATTTTCCACATTCAAAATATATTTTTGAAATTCAAAACCATGCATTAAATAATGTAAACCTTATTTAAAAACTAGAAATAAAAAATCGATTAATATAAAAAAAACATTTTTTATAAAACCACATACATCAACCACATTAAATAGACAACTACTTAATGGGATACGCAAACATGATATATAAGAGAAACCAAAAAAGCATGATCAAAACTATAAAATAAAAAATGTCATCGTCAATTCTGGATCGAACAGACCTCCAGATTTCTATAGCGTTATAGTAAATTGGAAAAATAGTAGGGATGGGAAAATATTAGTTGAATATTATATAAACAAGATAACGTAATGTCCCATGAATATATAAGGATAATTTCAACAAAAATATCACCACGAGTGAAAGAGAGTGGAGGGAAGTATGGGAGAGGCACTATAATGATTGAGAATAGGAAAAGGGCATTGGAATAGGTTTAAATCACCTTAATGAAAAATGGATAAAACCATACTCTAAATTCATGGATGATGGGTTCATGGTGTGAAAGATGAATTCATTCCATGAATAATTTCTTTAAAATATGTTCAGATCCTAAAATATGTCTTCAGGACCATATCTAATGTTTTTTAATTCTAGGCCAATCACATCTATTCATTTGGGACATTAATATTGTATTAACTTCATATATCATTAAAAAATATGTGTTGTATATATTTTGATAATAAAAATTCTCAAAAACTATATTCACGGAATGAAGAAAGATAATAAATTTTAAATGAAATAATAAACCATTCCATACGTGACATCTAAAATATGATGTGACAATTCTCCATGACATTGACATTTTTTTCAATAATATTATATAGATAATGGTTGATCAAAAATATAAATATTACACTTCTCCCATAAATATGATTATTTCAAAAATATTTTATGAGATTATTTCATCTATTACTATAATTCGTGGAAAAACATAATTGATTTCCCATTTAAAATCTAATATTTGGAATCAAAAAATTTGAATTGTTTGCTTGAACACCAAAATAGATTTTTATATGTCGATCACCTCAGAATATGTAATGCGGGAAGGGATAGGATCATTTTTATTAACATATGATACATGAAACAAATCATTAATCATGGTCAAACAAGGATTTAATTCCAAACTATATTCAAAATTTTTGATCATATTGATGAACTAAAAGGGCTCATATATCTTGGTCCTACGTCCTCTTTTTCCCATGACTCATTTAACAAAAAAGAATAGAATCATTAAATAAAACCATTCCACCAACTACAAACTCCACATGATGGAACCAATTCCCCATAAAATATTTATATTAAATCTAATATTTCATCCTGAAATGAATAATATTCGAAATCATAGACATTTTATATTAAATAATACTCATCTTTACCAAAACTAATTCATCAAAATTGAACAAAAAATATGGGAATATATAAGGCTGATCATACCTGGCTTTAAAAGGTGACATTATAATAGATGAAAGGAAATAATTTTTTAATGGAAATTCATCTATTTTAGAATAAAGATCCAAAAAAAATTTATTGGATGAAAAAAATGTGAGTTTCCTCTGTAATCTAAATTTTGATATCTATTTGACTTTATGTCTATGGATGGTAGGATTTAATCTTTCTAACAGGATAAAGTATTTTACAATGGATGAGTTTTCAACCACATGGCATAAAATGAGGATCTATATGTAAAATAGTTGCTGATAGAACTACGTGAAACCTAAAAATATCTAAAATATATCGATTTCCCATTTCCAAAACCATAGTGGTTCATAAAATGAAATAAAATGAGATGATATAAATATATATTCAATCAATATAAAAATAAAATTCTTCCCTCCTGTAGTCCATGGTAATCTAATAATGAAATACATGGACAACTCATCTTGTATCCCCACCTACCAAAGGGAGAAGATGGATTAAAATTGATGTATTTTTATGCTCATCCTTTAACTGTTGTAATGTATGAAAATGGGATATTAATATCTAATATATCCCATTATTTATTGATCCAAATTTTAGACACATCATTTAATAATTCATACTATTAGAAAATGGGTGAATTACCCACTGGGATCAAAGAAAATATTCCAACACAACCTTCCATGAGGTTGAAAAAACAAAAAAAATGATATAAAAAAGAATGAAAATCCTCTCGGGATAGAGACAACTCATCAATGGTATTCCCATCATAAAAAGAAACTCTGGTAGTCTGGAATTTTACATCCCATAGTTTCTCTTGAAAACCCAACTATATAAGAGATCATTTCAAATGTATTCTCTTCTGGGAAACAAATTTCCCTTCTTACATTAATTACGGTTCATTATAAGAAAGTTTACCATATTATACAATTCATCATTACACACGATGAGTTTATTATGGGGGAACCTTCCTATTGAGTGTGTGTATATAAACATTCCCCTTTCTCAAGGTGTTGGTGTTTTCAATGTCCAATAATAAAAGGAACCCTACCTACCACCCCTTACTATATTTCTTGTCCTTTATAATAATATATATCTAAATTTATAGTGGTTACAATAAATGGTTACCATATCCCCAACATTTTAATGTATTTAACCTATAAGGTTGTATTTGACTACAATGAAATCTGTATGATAAGTGAGGTTTCTATTATCATGTTGTCAATTATGATGATATAAATACCCCACCAATTTAACACCCATCATTAAAATTAAACCCCATACTTCACCCAAAGAATCATAAAGCACCAAGTTTCCCTATATGTCTTGTAGAAATATACTGATAGAATCATAGGTATGCCAATTTTTTAATTCATTAAAGGAATTGTACTATATCAAATCCCTATATAATTTTACTCACATCATTGTGGGACATATCAATGGTGATTCCATCTTTGAAAAATCCATTAAAAATACTAGTAATACCCATTTAGGCATAAGAAGCAGCAAATATCAAAACAATTTCTATGATCTTATAGTATAATTATATCATTAAAATATATAGGGACAACTATGATGGAATGTTCTAACACCACCTTTCCTATGAATTAAACATATCATATCTGTATGCGATACATAGTTGTAATGATATTACGTAATTTATTAATCATCAATACAAAAATATTTATCATTTTAATCTCATTATCATCCTTTTTTTGAGTAATCCATGATGTCCTACAAAAACATCATGATGAAGGAATCTTGGTATTCGAGAAATATTTGGCTCATCAATGCTATAAAGAAAAATGATTAATTAGTCTAGCCAAATTACATCATGAGATACATAATGTGACTATACTTATTCCTAAAGGAGTTATTTGGAGCATTCTACTCCTTAATACAAGTTTTTTGGTTTCTTGAATGATGAACAATCATAGAGAACCACATAGACCCTAGTAATTGATAAAAAAAATTACATATAGTGAAGGGATATTTATTATTAATTATCATGATAATGACTCAAAAATTAATTATTTAAATTTTATGTCTGATTATATATTGGAATATAAACTATTAGTGATAATATCATATTATTATTAATTGTGAACATCATAGGTTTATATATATATATATTTCAAGATTTAAATTTTATTTTCAAAAATATCTTTTTATTGTGTTTTGAGCACATATATATACAATTAATTTTTACTAGATATATCATTTAAATAATAAAATATATGCTATAGTTTCATATTCATCATGTTAAAATTATATTAGAATTATTTCATGATTATTTTCAAAATAAATTTATTTTTAGATAAATAGAAACAATTGTAGTTATTGCCAAAAATGCTTATTTTTTTTAATCTAGACATAGATTTTTATAAAAAAAATTAATTGTTGAAATAAAAATGTCATGAATATTTTATACATTCTATTTATATTGTTTAAAATTTGTCATTTCAAATATTATATTATAAAATAAAAAATAATAACATTTCCATTCAAAAAAATATTTTTTTTCTTTTCATTTATTTAAAAATTATTCTTGTTAAAATTGATATCTCCATGATGTTAAATCCAAATAAAATTTAATTTTATATAATAAAGAAATATATTTCCTGAGAATAAAAACATTGATAATATTACCATAAAATAAACATTTATACTTAAACTAAACATTTTCAATGAAGTGGTTCATATGTGTTATCTATGATGATACAAAAATTGATTTCGATGAATCATAGAAGAAATGTATAAAAATATTTCAATATTTAAAATCATAATATTAAAATTTGTAAATATTATAAATTGTAATATATTCCATTAAAATTAGTTATCATGTGTGAAGGTTGAGTTACCACAGTAAGGGTAAATTATGGTATAAGTAATTTCAATTGGGGAAAACGTTTGAAACATGTGAAAACATGAATGGTTTTAGACAGTAGAGGTATTATCAACTATATTTATTTCATCACAACACTAATTTCATATTTTTATCATTTTTCATTGAATTATTGTGTAAAATTATTTAAATGTTACTAGTTTTTCAAAAATGTGACTTTTCATATATATAAAAGAACTTGCATGTTATAAAAAATTTCACCAATTTTAAATCCAGGTATCAAAAAAATAACATACCTAGCACTCCTTTACACCATACCCATATTATTTAAGACATTTTATCACCAAAATTACATTATAAGTACACTTATGGAGTTACACTTATGGATAACA
Organism: Viscum album; assembly: GCA_963277665.1. Classification (NCBI taxonomy): domain Eukaryota; kingdom Viridiplantae; phylum Streptophyta; class Magnoliopsida; order Santalales; family Viscaceae; genus Viscum; species Viscum album. The sequence goes on from OY728121.1 coordinate 550,942,645, forward strand.
TCTAAGAGAGATGTAACACAATTATCCAAAATTTCTTTTTCTTTTCATATTCTAAACATATATGGTACCCCTATCCATGATGGTTTGATAACACATGTAATTTTGAAATGATTATGTGTTATTATACTTATGTAATATAAATTTTATACCTTCCTCAAAAATCAATATGAAAAATGAGAACACCGTATTGTGTGTGTGTGCACTACCACCTTGACGAGAAATGTCGTGATTTTTTATTCACCAACATAACCAGAAGTTAAAAAAAGAAATTTAAATAAATTATAAGATATTTATAAAATTAATATCATTAATAAATTATATTATTTAATTTCAATTTCCCAATCATGTTCCATGGAAATGAAATTATCATTCGTGTGTGTGTGTAGACTACCTCCTCTACAAAATGAAATGTTTTGTTTTCCATGACCTCCAAACATGGATGAAAATTAAAATTAATTTTTAGTTTATAAATTATATTTGTGAAATTATTAATATTATTTGTAAAATAATTTTTAATTCTGAATTTATTATTATTAATAAATGATTTTAATATCTTTAACCACCTAAAATGGGATTATCGAGTAACATTACTTAATTTGGGTCTATTTTTTATTATCCATTCAAACTTTTTATTTAATATTCTATTTTGATACGAATTTATACGAACATCCAAAATTATGGTGATCTTGATGTCAATTTAAAAAAACCATTATCCATGTTCAAAATACTTAATATTTTATGAAGAAATTAATTGAATATCCCTGAGTTACCAAAATTAGTGAAAATTATATAAAAGATAAAATAAAAATAGATGTTAAATGAATCTTATAAAATAACATATTTATGAAAAAGGTTATTGTTTGGATATTTTAAAAACATAATTAAAGTTATATGGATGTTTAGGATAAGATAATAGATAATAGGGACACATGGTTGGGGACTTTCTGTACCACCCTTGTTACATATTGGTTAAATATTCTATTTCATTTTTTCCATTTTCACAATATTCATATCATGAAAATATTCTTGTTTTTTATATATGTACCTTATATAAACAATTATTTATATATCCTACTAATTTCTAGGTTTTTACATGTTTTTATTTTACCTTGTAATTTCCACTATAAAGTAATCCTGATTAAGGGAATACTCATATATCATCTCTCTAGTAAAGAATCACGCACATAAAATATTTAAAAACTATGAATTTATTCAAAAAAACAATTATTTTATCAATAATGGTCACTATTAAATTCTTGTTTTATGTAAAAGAATATTCATTATCATTATTTAAAGAGATCATTAAGTTATTTCATAAATTTTCAACCAAGTTGTTCATTTTTTTCTTAATTATCCTATATCATTATGAATAATTTTATACATTATAAATCTGTCTTAACAACCTATGTACCATCTCAATTATAAAATTATAAAATAATTTAATTTTATATTCTATTGGGAATTTATAATTTATCCTTCAATTATTCTTTGAATTTGATTTATTTATTCCACATATTCTCAAGGGTTTGTTAACACTTCTGATTTATTTATAGTTTTTTTATTCTTGTGGAATGTATATGTATGGTTTATATTTTTTAACCAATGTACCAGGTATTATATTGAACTCAAATTCATTTTTTAGATATTTATATCTCTGGATATTTTATTTTAATGATTAGGGTAGGATCATAATACCCCAATGTAATTTTTTGACTATGTTTATGGAAAGTGTGAGAGAACCTACCCCACTATGGGATGATGTCAGGTTTAAAAAGATGGAATTTGGAGTAACTGTTGACTTTTTATTATGATTCCATTCCATATATTGTATTCATATATTCCATCATTCCAGGATCTAATGATTTAATTACCTTTTTTATGTTTCCATTCATATTATCATTCTCTTTTAGATATCATTTTATACACATTGACTTTTGTAATGCAATTTGTTTCCATGTTTATTCCATAACTATGCATTCCAGACCCCCCATCTCCTTATATATTTTCAGCAAGATATTTTATATATTTTATTAAGAACTATGGTTTTTTATCACTATGTGGAGTTTTAAATAATGATTATGTATTTATGTGACTAATATTTCCCTAACACAAGTCTATTTGGTTCACTATAGTTGGTATCAATTGGATGATGTAACCATTTCCCATACCTAAATGGAAATGGTAGAACATCACAATGGATTTTTTCACTATTATTAAAATTAAATCAAAATAGAATAATTCTATATGGGGTTTTGGTGTAAATTATTACAAGGAAACTCACTTCATTTCTGTTCAAGTGGACATCATAATAGATCACCTTACAAAGGAATACATCAGGGATGTTTTTAGGAGCCATGGAACACCATTATTTATTGTATCTAATAGACATCCAATGAACACATAATCATTCTAAAATATTTGTAATCATACTCTAAGCACGTAGTTGTATTTCATTATTACCTATTATCCCTGGACTATAGGTTTGTTTGAATGAACTATATGGACCAGGAGGATATGTTTACCTTTATTTATATAGTCATTATGCGAAGATGGGGAAAAAATTCCATATTAATTTTCCCATACAATAATATTTTCCAATCATGAATCTAGATGGCCCAATATTAATCTTTCTATGGTAATAGGTTTAGAACAAATTTCTTCTAGGATGATGTAGGTGAAAAAATGTTTCTAGAAAATAACATGGTTTATTTATTTGTAAAAAAGTTCAAATAATTTAATATAACATCAATGCAATTATGTGTTGATAGAAGAGTTGTATTGATAATGATTGACAACAATTTCAGTTTAAGGTTGGTAAAAATATTTGTCTTCTTCATATCTCCGTGGAAGAGTTATGTGACGATTAGAAAGAAGTGGAAGTTATTTCCAAGATTCATTTTCCACTTTATGATTCGTGATAACCTCAAAGAAGTGCTATATATGATATATATTTCACTAAAATATTAAAAATAATTTTATTTTTTAAAATATCTATATTGAGTATAAACATATAGTATCCATGAAATGTACTAAATCTCCAGGTGGTATAGTTGGAGGATGAGATATCTTATGAGGAGAAGTCAGGGAAAATCATAAACTATAGAGAAATTTTTTTGTTGAACATAAGAAAACTCACATTCAAAGTATTTTCTTTAAATGATATGTATGAAGAGGTGGTATGGAACCTAATAATAAAATGAAATATACGTATATGCATTTTTCACCCTCTTGTGTGGAATGAAACATCGAGGGTGAAATTTCATATGGGGAAGAGTGTAACAAACCAAAAAATATATATCGATATTTAACTTATGAATATATAATGTATAGATATATGATAAGAATTAATTTATACTTATAATTAATTCAAAATATAATATGATTAATGATATATTTCATACTTGAAATAATATTTTCTATTTTTTAATAAATTCTATGATATTTTTTCTAAAAATAAATTTATCATTTATATAAGTTGAATTTATAAAAATGACATCCATTTTTGGATTAATCATGTTAAAATTATCTAATGATTATATTTTTTATTTTTAAAAAATAATTTATTTTTTTATGAATTGTGAAAATATAGTTGTTTAAAAAATCTATTTCATCTAAATAAACTAGAAGTAGAATTTTATAAAACCAATCAATTAATAAAATGTGTAATTAATTAACAATTTTATTCCATTTAAATATTATGTATTAAATTTATAAAACCTAGGTTTAAAATTCTAAAAGAAAATTAATATATTAGTTTGAATAATTATTATTGGCCTTTTTTTAATTGAACATTATTTTGGAAAAAAATTGGATTATTTAAAATCTATATTCAATTTATTTATATTATAATAATCCAATTTATTTCATAATCATATATAACATTGTTAATATTAACCTACACTTAATATTTAATCCTAAAATGAACTTCCATGAATTGGTTTTGTAACACCCTGACCCAAACCACCAGGTCTGATTCGGGATTCCCCATGATGTCATGTGTTCCTGATGTAACACAGGTGGTTTCCAATTAGTGAATAGGGACACGGGGAATGATTTAGGGAGACTATTCATTCATTATTAGGTAAATATCAGAGTGTGTAATAGAATTGATAACAATAAAATCAATAAATAATGGATTAATAATAAATCAACCGAGTAGAAAAATCCAAAAAATTTACCAAACCATGCAATAGCAGTATGGAATGTCAAATTAAAAAAATTAGTTGAAAAAATGATCCCCATATTGGGTTTATAAATATACAAGATAAAATAAACCAACCAAATGTAGTTGTAGATATAGAGACTAAAGCCCATCCTGGAATGCCTGCATCCTCATGTTGTATTTTCACTATCACCCTCAATGGGTCACTTTACCTTCACGTGACCCTTGGTTATAAAATACAATCCTTCAAATGAAATCTAGGGTAGGGTGTGAGTAATAAACCAAGTAGGAAACCATAAAAGATCCTTATCATAAGTGCATAATATATACAAATTCAATCAATGAAATTAAATAGGAACCCCATATGAATAATTGGTTTATCATACGACCACAGTATATAAGTCAACTCCATAAAGACGTTAATTAATTGATTTTGCTCCATGTAGGAAGGAAGTATAATATTCCATGTCTGGATAATTTCTCCTTGACGGGATAACCCTCTAAACTTGTTTGAAACATCCAAAATGGAAGGGAGAGCTTATATTCATATTTACCTATGTTTGAGACACTACTCTTAGAGGGATAGTCCTTATAACTCAACCAATAGAATAAATTCATGATAAAGATATATAAAGAATGAAATATCATTATAACACCATATGAATAAGTATTCATAATTATAAATAACATCATGGAATAAAATATCAAGAATATGTTTCATGGGATGCATACACATACACCACATGCGATTGAAAATAAATCATATGTTTCACAAGGATACCCACACATGCCAAACAATCATTCCAAGAACTTGTATAACCATTCACTAATGATAAAGACCACCTATATTTGGTTCAATGACGTTTTAATGGAAAGGGTGACCATATATATCTATGTACACCCCTAACTCCTTTAGTAATTCTAGATCCCACAAGATTAGATGACTAATATCAATATTTAGATGAAACCACATAATAATAGTAATCATACATACCCTAGAATATCCACATCCAACAACAATCTATGTTCAAAATATTCAAATATACTAGTCCCATAAATTTGGGTTCTAATTATATCAATGATCAACATTTATGTTGTTATATTTCACTGAACCCCATAAATTGGATGAAGAGAACACGAATATAATTTTATTTGACAAAGGATAAGGGACTATAATTGATCCAAATAATAGTAAAAGTCAATAGATAGGAAATGTAGGATTGATATAATGTTCTAGTGTTAAATAGGGGATACATAAGGAGTGGAGAGTAAATTGACCCATACAATTCATACATATATATCACATCTTAATATATGAATATTCCACAAAAACAAAATGATCCATACTAGAATAATATTGGATTAGTTCATTTGGAAACATGGTTACAAAATAAATTGGTTCATAAGTGATCTAAATCATCTCCCACTGCATTATTCATAATTATCACCCTTCTAAGACATATCATAAGTAATATCATTTTATATAAACTAGAGAAAGGAAATATAAGAAAGGGTGAGCTCTGATTCTTATAAAGGTAGAATAAGGGAGATATCAATGATCACATAAACATAGCATGCACATAAGGATATGAGAACAAGAGAATAACATATGAAAACTATATCATGTATATCACATATCATAATATTGATTCATAGAATAAATTTTGGAGGTTCATAAGATATAAATCATAAAGGAATAAAAGAACATGATCCATGAGATCATAATAATGGCATAAAAAATGTTTTTTTTCTTACACACAAAAATAAAAAATCATTTCATTAGTAGTGAAGGAATATTTCAAATACTGTAATAGTGGATTGTTTTCCCTCCCCAAAACAATTTACTGGTCATGTTTCACTATGAAGACTATCATAGTGGATAGAGTCCCTTACTGAACTGGGTTTACTATTGATTCTAGTCCTGTTTTTTTCCATGATATATCCAAATTTACACAATGCATTGGAGGGCTATATAATTTTGGGCCCATACATAATATAATGAAGATCATACATATGAATTTAAAAATTTCATAAATCAATCATGATATCCTACTTTGTTAAAATTAATTGGGTTTCATAAATATTTCATCATTTCATCATAGCATGAACCATTTAATGGAAATAGATTTCATAACAAAATTAACACGTGGAAAATAAATGGGATTCATAGAATCATCCTTAAAACATCATAATCCATCCAAAGAATGAAATTGTATAGTATCATTTGATTATATTCCTAGTAAATTATATATAACATCAAATTATTTCATATTAGTAGAAAATGCCTTTAAAATATATATGTAATATTTCATTAGTGAAATCACAATTTCATTTTTGTATTAATTCTTTAAAATGTAAAAAAATTCAAAATATTGAGGAAAATATTTTTTTTAAATAACCTTGGAATATTTTAATTTAATATTAAGATAAATTTATGTTCTTTAAGGATAGAATTTTTTTCTTTTCATGTACATTAAAATAGATATTCCATTCAAATTTTCATTAAATCCTCAAAATATATATTTTTCCAAAAATTCAAGAATATTCATTTAAAAAAATTAAAATGTAAAAAATTATAAAAATTTTAATTTAAAAATAAAAATATATTATTTAAAATATAATTGAAAACATTTTTATAAAACATCAACAAGGGAGTCAAATTATTTCTGATTGATGAGAGAAATAAAGTAATATTTTGTTAAAAAATAATCTTTTGTTGTCTTGAGTAATTGTGGTGGAAAAAATGAAATGAAAATATGAATATTAGAGACATAACACTTGTATAAGAAAAATATTATGTTTCTTGATAGTTATAACAAAACATTTTTTCATCATAAAACAAATCATTCCAAATCCCGATAAACAATAATATTCACCCATTAAACTCATACCATGAGTTATACAAGAATCAAAAGAACTCTAACCTTGTTTATAATAATTTAAATTTAATTTAAACTTAAAAATAAATCATATAAATATTTATAGAATAAAAAATTATCCATTTTTATCATTTCAACACCGATTTATCATTAATTTCTATTTAAACATTTTGTTTCTTGGTTTTAATTTTTTCCATTTTTTCATGAATTTGTTTGTCTGGTAGTTCTAATCCTTAAACTTTGATCATATTTAAATATTATAAATAATGTTAAACATGATATAAATATTAGATATATTCAATATATATATTTTTATAGTCGTCCATAAATGTTATAGATAGGAAAATTAATTACACCATTTATGCAGACCGTTGGCCTTATGTATGCATAAATGTAGATTAGAATTTTCTATGTATAGAATGAAAGAAAGGAAAATAATAATTCAACATAAAAACAATAATTATTATATCATATTAATTATATATATTAATAAAATCCTCCCTTATTACCATCCATGTAAATTGAAAATGAAAAGCAAATCACATCTCTTCACAGAGGTGGCAGTCCACACGTAAGCATGGGTGACGTTATTATCTTCCAATATATAAGAAGATTATAGGGAAAATATACTATTATCATTATATAATCATAATTATGTCATGAATATTATATATATTCAATAAAACCATCATTATACCCATATATAAAAGGTTGATATGAAAAATTATTTTTATTTATATGTGGAGATGGAAAAATGTACGTATACACTATCGACGATTTCTCTACCAATTTGATTGGAATTAGGGAGGATAAAGGAATTTTATAATAATAATAAAATTTATGTATGTTGAAGATACTAAATTTTTTATATTTTTATAAATACCTTAGATTAATATGAGGTAAATAATAAGTAAGAAATAATCTGATTGGTTAAGGTGATTACATCATCTTTGGAAGAGCTCATTTTGATCACCTCATAAGGATCTAGGGGTTTTTCTATTGGGAAGGCCATATCCTATATAATGTTTTTAAGGATAATTAAAAGATAATTTGATAATGGTATTTAAACCATATTCTATTTAGTTTTATCATGATACAAGTTTTATGAATTTTAAATCATTTATTAAAATATAATTTATAATAAAAGATCATTAATTAAAATTTTTGAAAAATAAATATTTAGAATTCAATGGAACAAATGATAATATTTAATTAAAATATAATATATTGTCACAACACTAATATGCTATGTTATAAATTAAAATTTTTGGTACACTATAACTCACACAAATTTTAATACATTTATGAATTTCAAAATAATTTATTTAGTTTTTCAATCAATTAAGAAAAAATTTTTTTAGAATTGAATAAGAATTAAATTTAATTATATAATTAATAAAAATAAAATTAAATTAAAAGAGTTAAAATAATTTTATTATTTTAAAAATAACCATTAGTATTCATCCAAATATGATTTTGTCGTTAGGTTGATACATAATATATATTAACAAGTAAGAGAGCGACATTTTTATTTTTCATTTCTTTAAGTATTATATAGGTCATTTTTTTGGACATGTGTACCTTAAATAATAACCTTTCGATCCTAAGGTGATAAGGGTTGAATTTCATACATAAATTAAGAATTAAGTTGAATAATGGTGACCATAACAATTTATATTTTCATTCGTTGACTTATTTTAACCATTACTGAGGTGATAGATTTTACCAAAGTTAACATTGAAAATCACATAAAATAAAAGAAAAAATTTTAAATAATTTTTAAATCCTTATTTCAAATATGGAATCTATTTTTTATAATACAATTTTTAGTGGATATATAAATTCATTTTAATTTTAGAGCATAAAGCACCACTAAAACGAATTCTTAAAAATTTCATAATTAAGCATAAAACTGGATATATTCATATTAGAGGACATAAAAACAATATATGAATGTTAAAAAAATAATTAATATGAAATATATAAATTTAATTGTAATAATTCAATAATATATTCTTAATTTATTATCATAAAAACATATTTCATGCATAAAACCAGTTTTTCATATGAATGGTTCCTTTAATTTAAAATGTTATTTTTTTTTGATTTATAAATAATTATTAACCAATTAATTTATATTATATTTATTTAAACAATAAATTTTCTATATATTACTTAGTCTCATTAATACCCCCCAATTCGATAGTTTATCGATAAGTGTCACCATAGATAAAAATATTTTAATATTAAACCATAGATTGATTCAACTTGATGTTCTGGGAAATGATTTATATCAAATAAATTAAATTATTTGAAATTAAATATATCATAAAAAATCTGGGAGTTATATTCTACCCCCCATAAATTTACTTTCACTCTAAAAAATTTGGTTACACCATATAAAAAATTCGGATATCACCATTTCATTACATACTCTGGTTCCACAATAGCTTCTTCAAATTTTTTATTCCACAAGTGAACATTAATGAGCTGAGTATTCTTGTTCAATAGCACATTATGTATATAATCCATTAATTATACATGTTTTTATTAAATGGAAATATCATGATTCAATGGAATGATATGTGAGTTTAGTACATATGATGGATTAGGTATGTGCTTCCTCTGGAGAGATACATAGTACACAACATGAATTTGAGCGAGGTTTGATGAAATATCTAAGAGATTAGATATCATCTAAAAATGATCTACAAAATCGAAGGGAGTTATATACCTGGGGCTCAGATTTCCCTTATGTTAAAATCTCATAACCTATTTACATGAAGAAATGCATAGAGACACCTTCTTATGATTATTGATCTCAAGATCTAACTGAAAATTATCAGTATAACTATTTTTCCGACTCTAATATTCCATGATGTTTTGTTAAATAGCTCTAACATTTTAATCCATTTTCTCTGCTAGCTCAGGACCCAAAAAATCTCTTTCTTGATATCCTTCCAAGAATGTCATATTTTTAGACTTCATTCCACAAATTACATCATATGGTAATATATAAATTCTAAAGTGAAAGAAATTGTTATAAGAAAACATGTCTAGAGTGAGGTGTTGATAAAAACAAAATATTAAATCCAATAAACAAGATTACATATAGCCTATAGTGGATGAATGGTTCTATTATATTGGACATTTGTCTATGGATGATATGTTTTAATAAAACTAAACTATTTATAAAGAGGGTGTTGATTTCATCTCCTGAATTTCATGATGAACCTCAAATCCTATATAGATACAATATAATGTCGTACTACATACCACCATAAAACTTATTTATTATAAATTCTTGTAATCTAGTCAATAGATAAATGATATCTGATATCAATGATGTTTCATCACTTCATAAGTCGGTCAATTACCTTCCAAATCGAATTATGGTCCTAAGATATTTTGGGGAGCTTGATGAAAATAATACACAGTGATGTTTTCCCATTTCCATTCTAGTATAGTTAATGATAGTAAAATATATTTAGACTTTTTTGCCTCATACATAACTTGATAATATACTAAGAATAGATATACACACTCTATATTATTTTTTTTCATTTTTTCCCACTAGAAATAATCTTTTTGCTATAAATACACCCTCAAGAATCAATAATAAATATAGAAAGATGAACTATGATTCTCATCCAATTGCTTCTGATTAAAATTTCATATTTCCAAAATATATACACGGTTCTGAGACATTATCACGAAATCATAATCAAGGTTGAAATCAGGTATATTTTGTGCCTTCTTATACTATTCCAAATAATTTTTTTATTCTTACTTAATCCTCACATGGATAGATTGTTAAACAATATATTGAGAAAGATAAAATTTCTCCCTTTCATTCAACATTTCCATATCAATCATTTGAAAATATATAATTATTGGTTTATTTTGTGATAAAAAACATAGAAAATATAGCATGATTCTTTTGTCTCAGAGCATCTTCCACCATGTTATATTTCCCAATGAGGTAATTTATTGAGTATTCCTAATAATCAATCTACTTAAACCATCTCATCTAGTGAAAATTAATATCTTTTTGAGTTATTATATACGTTTTCCTTTTATGATCAATATATATCAGTTTTACATATAAATATAATACATCTATATCATTAATTAAATAATTATTTCATCTAACTCCAAATAATGAGTTGGGTAATATTTCTCATGAACCACCATTTGTTATGAGGCATAATCTTTCAACATATTATTTTTCATGAGAAAACATCCAACTCCATTTGTTATGCATTAATATTGATTACAAACACTTCTCCACTATTCAGTAATATATGAATAGGTGTTCTAAATAATGTTTACTTTATAGCCTTGAAATTTTCATTACATTCACCAGTACAAAAGATCTTATATCCCTTAAAAGATAACATAGTGAGTGGATTAGATTATGCCGAAAAACACTCCACAAAGCATCGATACTACCTAGAAAATAAAAGAAAACTATATATCCTAGTCATAGTTGTTTGTCAAGGAAAACATTCAATAACCTATATCTTTATTGGATCTACATATATACATTTTCTTGATATTATATTCCCCAAAAATGAAAATTTATAGTCCCAAAATTCCCACATTGTAAATTTTACATATAATTTTCCATTCCATAGGGTCTTTAATATAATCCACAAGTGATATTAATTTCTTTATTTTATATTTGAATAAAAATGAATATCATCTATAAGTACTACCAAAAATTGACCAAGGAAGTTTCTATATACTCTTTTCAATAAATCCTTGAAGATAGTAGTGGAATTGGTAAGACCAAATGGAATCACTATAAATTCATAGTGTGTATTTCTTGTATGGAATGTTATCTTGGGTATATCATATTTCTTTTCCATCAATTGATGATATAATTAAAAAATATTAATCTTCAAAAAGTTTTGATATATGCACATTTAATAAAAAAAGTCATTAATATATTGCAAAAGATTCTTATTATTAATTTTTATAATGCTATATTTTTAATAATCAATAAAGAGTCACATTAATCCATTATTCTTATTAAAAAAGAATAGGTTCACCCTAAGGTTATTCACATTGACAAATGAATTCATTTTCATGATTATCCTAGAGTTTGTTTATTCAATTCCAATAACTAAATAACTGTAATTTTATATGGATCCTTCTAAATAGGTATCCCACCAGGTTTGAGTTTTATTGTGATATGAACTTCATGATTTTTTTATAGTACTAGAAAAGTATTTCTAGAGTACTTAAACTAACTCATTCAAAATAGACAATTTTTTTATGTTGAGTTTCTCCCCAATCATATAAGATAAACATCTCTTTTGAATAAAAATCATGTGATATAAAATTGAAGTGAGTTCAATTGGATGTTTATATCCGTCATCACATTAGTAGAAGATCATTTTTAGGTTTACAATATCAATTATGACATCGCTTACATGAAAATTTATATGAGATATATGTAGATAAATAGCATCGATGCATTATATGACCACACATCTGAGAAAAGGGAGAATGAAAACATTTAAAGGAAGCATATTTCCACAAATTTCAACCGCATAATAATTAGAGAATTGAGATGTGATCATCATATCATTTGGGGTTTTCAATATTAATTAAACATAAAATCATTAGTGGGTCATTTTTATATCATGGGAAAAATAATAATATATAAAATTGTTGGTATATTACAATTTAAATAAGAAAATTGAAGTTTATAGCGGATGGTATATCTACGATTCAGCTCATAATTATTGTACCCCTAACTAGAAATATATATCACATCATATTTCCCATTATCTGAAGAGTTAATAGGTTGGTGATATTGATCATCGTTATTAAAATTAGTATTTAGGTACTATTTATAATCATACCTATATTACCTGCATTTGAAACACAAGAGAGAGTGTTGTTCATTCCGTGAATCTTTATCTCTATTCACATCCTTAACATACTTCTTCCCACCACTTTACGATTTAATTTCAAAATTATATTACATTCCATGTTTAAATCCTTTACTATCCCACTTAATAAATAATATTCCATTTTTTTATCCACTCATAATGAATAAAATAAATATAATCTTTTTCTATCAATGATATTTATAATTTCCTTTGAATATTATATTTTTTTCTTATCAAAATCCTGAAATAGATGCATAAATACAATATTTATTTTCACATTTATATCACATCGATCAATTTATTCATTTATAATTAATTACATTATGTATAAAACCATTTGGAGTCTTTTCTTACACACTACAAAATAAAACTATCTCACGTTTATGATGGATGATAATATCAAAAGCTTTGTTGTCATTACTTTTAAAAATTTCCATATTAGAAAAAATTGATCCTTCATCCTTATGATTTACCTTAAGGAATTCCTTCTCCATTTTGGTATGAAGAATATTATGAAAGCAACTATGGAAAAATATTCTCATAAACTCATCCCACACTATATGGTCAATTTAATATTGTTTCCTCATAATCTTTATTTGATTCCACCATTTATATGCTTCTCCTTCTAAATGATACACAACCAAAATGAATTTTTAATGATCTGAACACCATAGAATATAAAATATCTTTTTAACTATACTAATCCATTTCATAAGAACTAGTGTATCATTGGATCCATTTAAATAATGTGGATGTTTCCACATGTACAACTCAATATAATTTTGTTCCATATTTCTCATGTTTTGATGTTCAGGATGGTCTATATCGTGACAAAATTGGATGATAATGGAAATAATATTTTTTATTTTATCTCCCATAACATTTGTATTCTCAAGAGTATGATAATTTCAAATTACATCATATTAAATATTAAAAGGATCCTTTAATGTTTGAGTAATTGACTAAAATCTGAAATCCTAGTGGGAGAAATAATAATCACTGGGGAAAACCACATAATCATGAAAATTATTTATATAATGTATAAATAATGACACCAAATTTTCAATATATTACCCCTACGTTTATCCTAGTATATTCAGGTTTAATATATATTAAATTCCTCCATAACTGTTCATAAATAAAATGTGTGTCATCTAATAATATCCCTTGGGATTTTCCAATAATGTGTGTAGTATGGGCGCACTCATCATGCATCGTAGTGAAGGCCATGATATACCCAACCAACTCTTTTATGGTTATTACTCCTTGATAAATCTATTATTTAAACAATTCCACTTGTAATATTCATACAGATATGTTTTTCTTTGAAAACCTTATGCCTTTATTTACAATATCATTTGAAATTATCTTATACATGTGATTATCATAAGGGTTCTCAATAATTTTTTATCATCCATGTTTCCAAAGTTAAATAAAATTATTTGATATAAAATATAGAAATATTTACTTTTCATACATATATATCACATATTAATCGATTAATGTCATTAAATAACATAATGATCACCTCAATAACCATATAGGTCTAGTTGCATTGAAAACATGGATACATAAAAAACTTGTTCATAAGTGACCTACATAATCTCCCACAATGTTCTTCACAATTTGAACCATTCTTCGAAATATCATACATAATAATTTTCCTCATAAACTAGGTAAAAAAACATAATAAATGATGAGCATTAATTCATAGTAACGGATAACAAGAGAGATATCAATGTTTACTTTATCAAAAAAAATAACAATAAAATGAGAACATGAACAAAACATTTGAAAACTATACCCTGCTTATCATAGGTTATAATCACGAGTTCTCTCATAAAGTATAAATTTTCATTAGAAATGAATCACAATGGAATCAATGAATATAAGCCATGAGAGCATGAAATTCCCTTAAGAAATAAGTATTTGGAATATATATAAGCATAGAAACTAATTTCCTTAGTAGTCAAGGATCATTTACAATACTATTATAGTTGATCAGATTCACTCCCCAAGCCATTATAGTAGTCAAGGTTCACTCCCAATAATTTCAAATTTTTCATATTATCTTATTGACTTTGTTTATCTCCCCATTGTAGTGCATTTTTATCAAAAAACATATCCATTTTACCAAATTCATTGGAGGGTTATATAAATATTGACCCATCAGTCACATAATTAAAACAATAAATATATATTCTATAAGTTCATAAATGATTCATCGAATCATAACACCTAAAAAGGAAATGGGATTTACAAATTTTTCATCATTTCATTATATCATACCCAAGGGAAAATGAACCGATTTCATAAAATAAATAACCAATAGAAAGGAAACAAATTTCATAGAATCACCCCCAAATCATCATAATCCATCTATGGAATAAAATTGGATGGTATCATCTGATCACATATAATTAAATTCATAATTAAAATAAAAGTATGTCTTATATGATGAAAACAATTTTAAAAGATATCTTGAATATTCTTTCAGGAAAATAACATTTTCATTTTGAAATCACATTATTAAAATCATAAAATTTAACAAATAATAAAGAAAAAAAATTTCTTTTAAAATCAACATCCAAACGTGTAAAGTAATCTTTAATGAATTTAATATTCCTGATATATGAAAATTCAGTTCATTTTATTTATGTTAAAATAAGGATTCCATTTATTTTTTTAATAAAAACTCAAAAGTTCACTATTTAGAATATGATAAGAAGTTTCTATTTAAAAAATATTTTACAATTTCAAATATGGGTGGAAATGAATATAAAAATTCATTTGAGAAAAAAAAACATTCCTAAAAACATATTTAGAAAACATGGGCATGGAAGAGAAAATATTTTCATCCAAATAGAGAAATAATCTCATTTTTCATTGAAAACATTATTTTGTTATCAATATTAGATAATGTATGATAATTAAATGAAAAACATCTATCATTATTAAATAACTCAAGGATAAAAATATTCATGATGTAATTGAGAGAAAAAACATGAAATTTCATCGTAGATAAACATAATAAAAATAATCTTTATAAATAATGTGATTGTAACGTAATAACCATACATTGAGTTCCACTTGTATCGAAATCACTTCAACCATCTATATAATACATTAAAATTTAATATTATTTTATAAAATAAACATTTATATGCTAATAAAATCATATATTATCCGTTTATAACACTTCAACTCCCATTTACTAATAGCTCATTGTTAAAATTTTCATTTATTTGTGTTAATTATTTCTGTTCTTCAAAATAATTTATGTTAGGTAGTTTTTCTCCAAGTATATTTATCATGGTTCCATAATCTCAAAAATGATGATAATTATATAAATATCGTAGATATTAATTTAATATATATAGATTCATCAATAAAAGGTAGGGATGGATGAATGGATTATAGTATTCATGGAGATAGTAGGTCCTACATATGCATTAATGATGTTCTCAATTTACAAAAGAAGGAAAGAAATAAATGATAAATAATATATAACCATACAAAACATTATTATTGAATATAAATCATATATATTATTCAAATCTGTACCTATTACCATATATGTAAAACAAAAATGCAATATATCTCATCATGGATGTGGTGTTCCATTATTACACACGAGTGACATTATCTTTTTTCAATGGATTGGTTGGTGAGAAGGAAGGAATGATATTATTATTCTAAAATAATAATTATGTAATATAATTATAATATATACATTAATCCAATAGTATTATAGTTTGTAAAATATGGTGAGAGAAAATCAATTGTCTTATTATGTGGAGATGGTGAGTCATACATACGTACGAGAGATACTTACACTTCCAATTTTATAGGAAACAGGGGGTATAAATGGTTTTTCAGAATCATTATAACATATAATAATATTTATGATAGTGTTTTATTTATTTTATAATATGTAAACTATTTTCATTGGAGGTAAAAGAAAAATTAATAATGAAAGTGACCTGTTAAGGTGATTACCTCTTCTTTAAACCAACTAATTTAGATTTCCTATTAATGAAGATAGGGTTGGTATTTTGGGAATAAATATCCTATATAATGTATACATGTTTGTTTAGAAGATAATTTTAAATGTTTTTCCAATATATAATATTCACTATGTTGTGAAGAAGGGAATTGGGGGGTTCCCTTTTATAAATCATTAGAGGAGAATTCATGGAGTTTCATAAAATATTATAATATATAATGTTTTATTACATAGAAATATTATTCAAAATAACAATATATTCAAAAATAATGTAGGATTGTTTTTAAATCGCACCAAATACTAAAATTTGGATATGATTCTGTTTTGATTTAAGCCATTTCTTTTGGTTTAATCTCTTAGCTAAACTATTTTAACATTAACCTTAGTAATCAATATTTTAATCTTAAATGGTTGGAAATTATTGACTAAATGGAAAAGTGGAAAATAAATGGACCATGGTTGATATTTTATATCATATTACATTCACCTGGATATTGATAAATGTTTTATGAGTTTCAAATCACTTAATAAAATATAATTTATTTTAAAATACCATTAATGTCAATTTTTATCCTATACATTTAATTTGATAATAAAGACCATGAGTAAAAAAAATTAGAATATAACCCTTTATCAGAAAATAAAATATTATATTTTGATATAAAATTCATGGAATATAATAAATTACCCAAATTATATTACTTTTATTATATTCAAAATCATCTAGTTTAATTTTCCATTAATTATAAAAATATTTTGTCTGTGTTTCGAAAGAATTTAATATAATTTTATAATTTTTAAAAATTATAAATAAATCTACATTATTGAACTAATTTAATTAATCTCAAAATAAAAATTATGATAATATTTAGGGGATATTTATAAGTAAGAGACTTACATTTTGTAATTTTATGTACTTTAAATATTATATAGGTTATTTTCATACAAAAGTGTCCCATAAATAATTAAAGTTTGAGCCTGAAAGTGATAAGGGTATAATTTATACATCTAATAAGAAAAAAAATCATTGCCTTAACATTTTGTTTTATCCTAGGATAACACAATTTAGCTTATACCGAGGGGAAAAATTTTACCATGATTACTATTCAAATTTTCCAAAAAGGGGGAAAATTTAAAATGAATTGACCTATGGATTCCAAATACTAAATACTTTTATAAAAATATAATTTTATTAAGTGGATGAAATTTATTATGAAATATGTGCACAAAATTGGACAAGAATAGTTTTTAGAAAAATTAATGTTTATGCATAAAGCTAGATTCATATCACATGACTAGGAAAAAAAATAGATGAATGTTAAATTTTTTATTGAATATATAATATATAATTTTAATTAAAATAATATATTAATAATTATTAATTTAATTTATTATGATATAAACATATTGTGTGAAAAAAGTTGTTTTTTAGGAAAACTAACCCTTCATTTTTAAATGATTGATATTTTCATTTTCTAAGAAATTTATAACCCATAAATTTATTTCATAAATATGTATACCATAAATATTTCCTAACCTTGTTATTCATACTCATACCAACTAATCCAACATCTATACAATCACAATCACATTAAATAATATTATTTTAATAGTATATAATTGTTTTTTAAACTCTGTGATGTATGTCAAGAAGACTATCAATCAAATAAATGTATTTAAAAAATACATTTCATTAAATCTTACTGTGTTAAAACGAGAGACATAAATCGTTAAAATAGACCTCCTACGATACTAGTG
Source organism: Viscum album (assembly GCA_963277665.1). NCBI lineage: Eukaryota > Viridiplantae > Streptophyta > Magnoliopsida > Santalales > Viscaceae > Viscum > Viscum album. The sequence goes on from OY728121.1 coordinate 550,961,353, forward strand.
GTTGAGAGAGGCTTGAGAGAATTAGTAACAACGGGTGGTCCTGTGATTTTTGAGAAAAATAACACAAAACCTACTAGCTTTAATGGGCCGTGAATGGTGCCACCAGCAAATATATGGCTTCTATGAATATCGACTTATTCATAGGATTTCCATTAATGGGCTTGTGGCTTCCCAAAAACCAAACAATGGGATCTTCATTCAACCTAAAATTTCCCCATACACCATTGGCTTGCTGGTGGATCCCACTGGCTAGCTAGTGGTGGTGCTATAACTTTTTATACATAAAAAATGTTTTCTATCCTAACCCCTTTCTATTTATAGCCTCCTAATCATCAATAACTAGCATTAAAAAACCTAATAATATATAAAAAATTTATTCAAAAGAAAAAATGAGGCATACCTTATAACACCCCAAGACATTAAAATGTTTTTATAATTGAATTAATTTAATTCCATTCCTAGCTTGATTTATATTCAATACCATGTTAAGATTACTCTACACATAATAATGAGTTGGCTTCTATTACATGGAAGGCCTGGTGTTGTTGAAAAAAAATATTATTAAAAAAAATATTATTTAATATAATACGATATACGAGGCCCTTAATTTGGAGGTTATGAATAGTATTAAATGACATATAATATTATTTGGTTGAATTAATGTTTTATAAATTAACTATAAATGAATATAAAAACCGATTCAATATAAATAGATCCTTTATAAAAAAACTATTTTTATGCTCACAATTTTATTTTATCCTAATAAATTTTGGTAAATAAAACTAGTGAGTAATATTAATATATAAATATATATATTCAATCAAATATTTTTTACATTCATCCAATATTTTTGGTAGTCATAGGATAAGAACAAACACAATATTATATATAAAAACCAATTTTTTTATAAATGAGATTTTATTGCCTTTTAATGGGGAACCTATTTTAAATCCCAATATTGAAAAATTTTCAAAACACGTGTAAATTTCAAAGAAATTTTTTTTCTTAATTCATTGGAATTTTACGAGACTGTGGCTTCTGAAGACACTTGATTCTGAGGCCCGGTGTACCTGGAATAAATTTCCGAAGTTTTGATCGGGTACGTTCAGTAAACGAACATGTGGTTTTTTCAATATTTCAAACCGGTGCTCGGAATTGAAATCTGAGGACACTGATGAACATGAAACAACGATATTTGCTTAAGGGGTCCTTTACCACAGTTTCTTTTTATGCGAGTTGAATGTTAAAAATTGGGGTTTAATTAGAAAGTTAAATTAAATTGTTTAGAACAATTGTATTCACCTTGGTGGTTAAATCCTACATGTGGAAGTTAATGGTGGGGCCCACCCCCGCATAACTTATCATGTGTGGATATTTGTGAGGTGGGGCCCACACGAACCCCTAACTCCTTACCACCCCTCAAATCCCCAATTAACTTCCCTTTATTGATTATTGACAACTCCCCCATTTAACTGGGAGGAACCTACCCACATTCCACCTCCTTCACTCCATTTAATTATTTTCCAACCCATCTCAATTAATTAAACAAAAATTCAATTAATTAATTAATGAGTATGATTTAATTTTAAAATACATGGAATGTTATATTATGGGAGGCCCATTTTATTATTTTGGGTTGGCAATATTGATGGGAGAGCTCTTGAGAGGATTTTGAAGGTAGTGTTCTTCTCGGACGAAGAACACCAACCTTAATCGACGAACGACTCCAACGAAGAATGTTATTCCACCAACAATGTGCCTTCTCTTCTTCTTCCTCCATGTCAAGGGAGGAGATACCACTGCGGGGAACTTTTCCAATGACGACGGCTCTTCCTCCGACGTCAACAGAATCGACACCGTTCTTCCGCGACGTCTGACCACTGTGACGTTCGACTTCTACGGTTCGACGACGTGCGATGTCTTTGCGAGGTAGGGGTTTGTTTTTGTATAATTTTATATATGTGTGTTGTACCTTCATACTTGGGAGTTCTTTTATGCTAAATTATGGTTTGAGCCTCTAATGTGGAGGGCACAGGCTAATGAACAAGTCCGGACCCTCCGATGGTTGTTCGTCTGTCCGCGGATTGACAGGCGACGAAGAAACGGGGCCGCAACGACTATTTAGAGACTTCGTAGTATTGTGTGGGACCCGAGATGTCCTTAAGCACAAACGGTTGGTAAAAATGTCCATTGGAATGCGTCTGACGGTCTGTGGAAGGAGGCAGCGGCGTGCCGCAGGAGCAGACTGTCGCGGCTCAGCCGCGGCGGCGGGAGGAACCGGAACGGGAAACTTGTTCCGGATTTGTAGAGGCACCAGCTGGCCGAGCCAGCGTCCCCCCCCCCCCCCTTGCCGGGCTGGGGCAGGCCCCGCCGGCAGGGCCGTACCCATCCGGGCAGGACTCGGACCCATGTCGGGTCGCCCGATTCGGGCCGACCCAGTGTGGGTGGGGCCGGGTCGGACCGGGCCAAGACCCCCCCTTTTTCAGAACGTTTTCGGTTAATTTCCCATAATGTGGGCTATGGACCTCTGATCGACGCACCGTCAGTTGCGTAGGAATCCTTGGATAGATATGTTCATAGAGATATATTACACTCAAGGTTTCTACAAATTTTGTGTATGGAAAGTATGGTTTAAACCCGAAACCAACCGGGCCCTCGGAGCGGAAATGCTTATAACTTAAGGACTGGACGTCTGATTGACTTGCCGTCAACTACGTTGGATTCCTTTCTATGTGACGGTTCTTTTGGAATTCTCCACATGATGTTTGGATGCAGTTGGAGTATGGCCTGGTTGGTTTAGCTCAGAAAACAACCAGGCCCCTGGAACGGAAAAGCCAATAACACTCAGACCAGACGTCCATTTGAAAAACCGTCAGTGGAATTGGTAATCTCGTTGATAAATGGTTCCTCTGAGTATAACCCATGGGATTTCAGGGTACGGTTGAGATACGGATGGTTTGGATCATTCACGAAACCACCCGGGCCCCCAGTGCTAAAGACTAATAAATCCCAGACCGGGCATCCGATTGATGCTCCGTCTGTTGCGTTGAGAACCCTTTGATGGGGAGGTCCTTTGTGATACTGATATGTGAGACTTAGTGATACTTGGAGTATCTACCAGTAGCTCGTGGAGTGGATCCTTCCTGAGAGGAGCATACGAAGTACGGAGACCTAGTAACTATAGACCTGACGATTGCCTGACTGATTCGACTCGGAGTGGTCTGATTAGACCAGTTGATGAAGTGCCCAGTTTGGCGGTAGACCCATAGCAGACGGAGATCCTAGCTTGGTAGTATACCAGTGGTACTCGACAGGAGGAGTACCTCTGACAGCTATTAGGGGGAGCGCCCAGTTTGGCGGCAGACCCACTACGGAGGAGCGCCCGGTTTGGCAGCAGACACGTGATACTCAACAAGAGGTGTACCTCAGCAGTCTAAGGTTAGTGAGTAGCGCCTCGGAGTCGCGACAGGGCCGCTGTACTCAACAGAGGAGGATTTCTACAGCAGCCATTGTTTCGACATCATGAATTAATATCCTAGTTTGAGTTTAGTCAAGGACCTTGGTTTTTTCCTCATGATTGAGATGGGTTACATGATAACATAGGTATATGTATGGTCATATACCTAAGTAAAGGTTATCTGTTGAGATATTTCTTGTGGTTTATCCTTGTTGGATTTAGTGAGACCTTGAGGGTCTCAGGGTCCCTACTAATTATTGTTATACTCACCCCTTCAAGGTCTATGCATGTACCTCATTGTGTTTGATGCAGACAATGAACAGCGCTGGTCATGGAAGAGTGTACGAGGACTGGACGGTACACGAAGGTGAACACTCGGTGTGGTGGCACACAGAGTGGAGCGATATATGCGAAGTACTGAGGAGGAAATCATTACCTACCCTACAGGTAGGTACCCAGAGGATGATCCAGGACCTGCTTCACCATTCAGTTGTTTCTCTTTTCAGTTGTACTTTCATTCAGTTGTAGTTGTACCTTTCCGTTGGGCTTGTATTTCCGGCTCCTTTGTACTTTCAACACACTTTTTACTACTTTACTTAGTGTTTTATTTTTCTGGTACTCTGGTTATGTGTGTTTTAACGTTTTATAAAGGTAATTCCTTCCCAATTTTTAGGGAGTTATGCCTTTGGTGCTAGTCGCCAACCCCTGGCCTATGGATGGCGGGCTTGGGGTAATCATGATACGGGCCCAAGGGGACGGGTCGTGACAAATTAGTATTAGAGGAGTCAGTTATACCACATAAATTAGGACTCTGATATTTTCTTTCTGTGAAGCAATAGTGTTAAGGGTACCGAGTGTAGTTTTTAGTTCAGGGAGTCCAGTGTTTTTGCGGCGGCCAACATATCCATACACCAGGACCCTGACTACTAATTTCCGACTCAATGCACAAAGACACTGATTGCGTGTGTGTTTCCAAAAGATTTTTTTCAGTCAGCTCAACCTGGTCTACTCTTGAGGTTTAAATCATTTGACAGTGTCGCATCTGTTCTGGATTCCACCATGCAGATAGTCAGTTGGAGTTCTGAGAGATTACCCGATGACGACCCACTGAGCGATGAGGCTCTGGTGTAGGTCCCTCTTGCTATGATGGCACATTCGGGTGGTGTAACAGTAGCACCACCACATGTTGGGTGGAAGATGCCACCATCCATACTAGTGGATGGTGCACGCTGACAGAGCACGTTGCACGAGTTCCAGCAGTAGAGGCCTCTGAGCTTACGAGGCGAGACAGATTCCCAGGCAACAGTGGACTGGCTGGAGGCAATTTCTAGAGTTCTACAACTATTTTTAGACATAAGTAGAGCATATGGTGATCTTAGCTACTAGTGTTTCCCAGTGAGTGACCATTAGGTTGGTCCTCATAGTGATGAAGCTTTGGTACGTGGACAGATGCTTGAGATAATACCTTTAGGTAGTGTGCCCGCTATATCACTATCTATTGGTCAATAGTTTCAACCGGTGGTACTAGTAGATGACAAATGTAGGCTTAGTTCCTTATATGTGTTTCAGCATCAGATACCACTTGGGTTTCGAGGCGAGCCCGACTCACAGGCGGCTGAGTACTGGCTTGAGGAGGTGGCTAAGAGTTTTCTAGAGCGTATACAGCTTTGGCAGGACGACATGTCAATAGCTGAGTATTCATCAAGGCATACCGATCGTTATTGGTACTTGATAACTAAGATACGATCAATTCTTTAGAGATCAGACCTTAGAGTGAGGTGTGTTTAAGGATATCTGATCAAGTACTTTTCCTATATTCATTCCTACTTATGATAGGGTGCTAGAGAGAACATCTGTGGTTGAATGTTATTTGGATGATTGGATACAGCTAGAGAATGTTAGGAGTGGGAAAGAACGGAACTGGAACTAGTCTCAAACACTTCGTAATGTGAAATGTTTCATAAAGATGAAGTGTTACGGACAGATGAATCTGCGGAGTAACAGACATGGAAGCAGAGTGAGGAGAGCAGCATGAGGTGGGGTAAATTTCAACATGTTACAACCAACCGCCTTTGTAGTCCCCACCAGGAATAGGGAGGTGGAGGGAAATGAAAGAGAGTAGTTAGATGCAGTCAAAGAGTGTTACCCAAGGGCTCTAAGAATGATTCGAGGTACGGTATGTGTCTACTACTAGCTGTCATAACAACAGACATTGAAATGAATCATTCCTTCATTCCATGAATATTGTCCCAAACCTAGAGTTTCCGGTTATACCATTGAGTTGACCCTCACGTATGGAGAAACCTTTGGGAGGAGACTATATAATCACACTTATGTCGATGGTGTGATCGGACCCTTGAGGCGAAAGTTACGGTTGGAACCTCATGGCGGCAGTGTCGACGCATTACGACATTAGTTTGGGTATGGACAGGGAAACCACAGTTCATACACAGATTGACTGTATTAGGAAATAGGGTTTTGTTTTATCAAAAATGTTGTGATGGGGTTTTTCCTTGGTCGGCAAAAAGGGAAACCTAGGAAGCACATGATAAACTCATGTATAGGAAGGTGAAGCTGATCACTCTTGAGTTGGCCAACCTTACCCTCGTGGCAGCAAGAGTTTTGAGTATTCAGTTCCTCCAGGACTATGACTTCGAGATAGTCTATACTCCTGGAAAGGGGAAACGTTGTTGTGTATGCGCTCAGTAGGAGGACTAGGATTAAGCTTATAGGAGGGGTGACAGAGCAGCTGGCCGCATCGCTGATATCCTTTGTGGACAGGGATGGTGCAGCCTATCTGAAGTCACAACTCCACTTCATCAGCATAGTAGGCAAGGTGGATTACCGCCTGGCCCTTCCACCTCAGTTTCTCTGGGCGCATGAAATATTCCATGTATCTCAGCTGAGGAGGTACGTGCACAACCTGACCCACATCATCAATCATGTGGAGCTGGTCATCGATGACAGGGCGACATTTGCGGAGGTTCCATTGGAGATTGAGAATCGATATGAGAAGGTCCAATGTGGATGGTAAAAACCTTTTTTGTGTGTTAGTTGGAAGAACGGGAACGTCCAGGAGAGCACATGGGAGTGGGAAGCTCAGATACATGCTCAGTACCCCCTTTTGTATCCCTAATCTGTGTTGTAGCTTTACAGGGACGTAAATCCCTGAGGTGGGAGTAATGTAAAGACCCGAAGATTTCAAGGAATTTTTTTATTAATTATTTCAAATTTTACAAGTATGTGGCTTAGGAAGACACGTGATTCTGAGGCCTGATATGCTCTAAATCAATTTTCGATGTTGTTTTCAGGTACGTTCAGTAAACGTACGTGCTATTTTTTCTATCTTTTCAACCGGGGCTCGGAATTGAAATCTGAGGACACCGATGAACTTGAAATACTGGTGTTTGCTTAAGAAGACCTTTATAGTAGTTGAATTTTATGCGGGATGAATGTTAAAAATTGGGGTTTAATTAAAAATTTAAATAATTTTTTTTTGAAAAATTGTATTTACCATGGTGGTTAAATCCTACTTGGGGAAGTTAATGGTGGGGATCACCCCCACATAACTTCCCATGTCTGGATATTTTTGAGGTGAGGCCCACACGATCCCCTAACTCCTCTCCTCCCCTCAACTCCCCAATTAACTTCCCTTTATTAATTCTTGACAACTCCACCATTTAATTGGGTGGAGCCTCTCCACATTCCACCTCCCTCACTCTTTTTAATTCTCTGCCAACCCATCTCAATTAATTAAACAGCTCTTCAATTAATTAATTAAAGAGATTGATTTAATTTTAAAATACATGGCATGTTATATTATGGTAGGTCCATTTTATTATTTTGGGTTGGAAATATTGGTGGGAGAGCTCTTGAGAGGTTTTTTAAGGAAGTGTTCTTCTCCAATGAAGAACACCAACCTTCAACGAATAACGACTCTGACAAAGAACGCAAAGTCACCGACGAAGTGACTTCTCTTCATCTTCCTCTGCGTCAAGGGAGGAGACACTGCCGCGGGGAATGTCTCCAACGACGATGGCTCTTCCTTCGACGTCAATGGAATCGACACCGTTCTTCCGCGTCATCCGACCACCGTGACGTTTGTCTTCCGCAGTTCGACGACGTGTGACGTCTTTGCAAGGTAGGGGTTTTTTGTATAATTTTATATATGTGTGTTTTACCTTCGTACTTGGGAGTTCATTTATGATAAATTATGGTTTGATCCTCTAATGTGGTTGGCCCGGGCTAACAAACAAGTCCAGACCCTCCGTTGGTTGTTCGTCTGTGCGCGGATTGACGAGCGACGAAAAAATGGGACCGCAATGGCGATTTGGAGCCTTGACTATAATGTTCGGGACCTGAGATGACATTAGGCATATAAGGGGGGAGAATAGAACCACCGAAGAGCATCCGGTGGACTGCGGAAGGCAGCGGCGGCACGCTGCCGGAGCAGACCGGCACAGCTGAGCCGCGGCGGCGGGAGGAACCGAAACGGAAAAGTCGTTCCAGATTTGAAGAGGCACCAGCTGGACGAGCCAGTGCCCCCCACCCAGCCAGGTCAGGGCGGGACACATGGAAATGACCGCGCATGCCGGGTCTGGCCTCGTCCGGCCGGGCTGGGCCGCACCCAGCCGGGTCGGACCGGGCCCAGACCCCCCTTTTCGGACTGTTTTCAGTTAATTTCCCATAACATGAGCTACGAACCTCCAATAGATGCACCGTCAGTTGCATATGAATCCTTGGATTGAGGCGGTCGTCTTGATATATTAAAATCATTCTTTTGGATATGTTTGTGTATGTTTGGGTTGGTTTGAAACCGAAACCAACCGGTCCCTCGGAGCAGAAACGCTTATAACTTATGTACCAGACGTTCGATTGACGTGTCGTCAACTACGTTGGAATCATTTTGATGTGAAGGTTTTTTTGGAATAATCCATTTGAGTTTTGGACGCAGTTGGATTATGGCGGGGTTGGTTTAGATCAGAAATCAACGGGGCCACTAGAACGGAAAAGCCAATAACTCTCAGACCGGACGACCGTTTGACAAACCGTCAATGATGTTGTTAATCTCATTGAGAAAAGATTACTTTGAGTATATCCCATGCGAGTTCGGGTTACAGTTGATATACGGTCAGGTTGGTTCATACACGAAACCAATCGAGCCCTCGGGACAAAAAGGCTAATTACTCACAGACCAGGCGTCTGATTGACACGACGTCTGTTGCGTTGAGACCCCTTTGATGAGGCGTTCTTTTGTGATACTTCTACGTGAGACTTCATGACACATGGAGTATCGATGAGTAGCTCCTGGAGAAGATACTCCCGGAGATGAGCATATGGAGTGCGGAGACCTGGTAGTTGTAGACCTGATGACTGCTTGACCGATTCGACTCAGATTGATTCGATTAGCCCAGAGGACGGAGCGCCTGGTTTGGCGGCAGACCCATGGTGGACGGAGCGCCTGGATTGGTAGCATACCCATGGTACTCGATAGGAGGAGTAACTCTAACATCTATTAGGGGGAGCACCCGGTTGGCCAGAAGACCCACTACGGAGGAGCGCCCGATTTGGCAGCAGACCCGCGGTACTCGACAGGAGGAGTACCTCAACAGTCTAAGGTTTGTGAGTAGTGCCTCAGAGTCGTGACAGGGCCACTGTACTCGATAGAGGATGAGTTCTCCAGCAGCCATGGTTTCTCCATCATGAATAAAAATCCTAGTTTGAGATGATTCAATGACCTTTGTGTTTTCCTCATGATTGTGATGGGTTACTTGATAACTTAGGTATATGTATGGCCATATACCTAAGTAATGGTTATCTGTTGAGATCTTTCTTGTGGTTTATCCTTGTTGGATTTAGTGAGACCTTGAGGGTGTCTGAGTCCCTACTTAAAATCGTTATACTCACCCCTGCACGGGATAGGCCCGCACCTCGTTGTGTTGGATGCACACAATGGACAGCACAGATCGAGGCAGAGTATACGAGGACTGGATGGTACCCAGAGGTGGAAACTCGGCATGATAGCACATGGAGCGGACAAATATACACGGAGTGCTGAGGAGGATATCTGTACATACCCTTCAGGTAGAAACCTGGAGGACGATCCAAGAGCTGTTTCACCATTCAGTTGTTTCTCTTTTCAGTTGTACTTTCTTTCAGTTATAGTTGTACCTTTCTGTTGGGCTTGTATTTTCGGCCCCTTTGTACTTTCAACACACTTGTTACTTCTTTAATTAGTGTTTTCTTCCGCTTGTACTCTGTTTTTGTGTGTTTTTACATTTTATAAAGGAAATTCCTTCCTATTTTTTAGGGAGTTACGCCTTTTGTGCTAGTCGCCAGCCCCTGGCCTATGGAAGGAGGGCTTGGGGAATTCACAATACGGGCCCCAGGGGACAGGTGGTGACACTTTTATATATTTTATTTGAAAAAATAAACTTATTATATTAAAATTTATTATAAAAATTTATATTGGTTGAATTTCTGGTATTTTTTGAGAAGTTTCATTTTTTGATTAATAGTGAAAAATACAACATTTTAATTCAAAACTATAATTTCATATAATTTGTTTATGTAGTAAAATTTTGTTTTATGTTTGGTTTAATGTATAATAAGACCATCTATATATTAGATAAAACAATTAAGTTTATTTGAAACAATTTTACCTTAAATTAAGAAACAAAAAAGATAGCAAACTTGTGGACGTTTTTACATTAAAACCCTGATTTGTCATCACATCTGAAGGATTAACATTAAACAAAAATTTTCCAATTAGGTGACTAAAAATATGAAAAATGGAAGTAAATGGTACTAATCAGTGTGATATTTTGTGTATAATAATATTAACTATGTTTCGAACAAAAAAAAGTAGTAAAAAGTAATTAAAATTATTTATTGTAGTTAAGGGTAAATCAGGTAATTAAGGGTGAAAATTATTATAATCATTGTAAAATTACCTTAACATATGTCAAAATATTATTTTTTAAGTTAGTTTCAACTAAAACTATATTTGGTATTATTTTGGGAGCTCTTAGTGCCACTTGGGTGACATTAAGTCTTTTCTTGTATTTTATTCAAAGGAAAGTCCAATAATTCTTACTTATGCTTCTAATAAGTAAAATATTTTATATATAAAGTTATTAAGAATATATATTCAATTATAAATATTAATTAGAAATATAATATTTTTATCCTCATCTTGATTTTTTTTATTTTTAGGTAAGAAATAATTAAATTAATGGTTAGCATAATGATGATGATGTAATTTTTTGATTATTGGGGATATCAAATTAATGATCTTAAAAATATTGTAACAAATACAATTTTTTGTAATTGATTTCATCCTATAATTTTATCGATTACCTATAAATTTTATGTCTATATGAAAGGTTTTGGTTAAATGTTTTCTTTTGTATTGATATTTTTTAATAGTCATGAAATGAATAGTTTCAAAATTGACATTAATGTTTTTTGATAATAAATATTTTATTATTAAATGTTAAAAATTTTAAAAAACTAAAAATCATATTAATTATTGGGATAATGTTTAAAATGTAATTGATGACTCATTTATGGATATTTTTTCATTTTATTGTAACTATTTTAACCATTAATAATTAAAAAAGGCGAGTAGTCACAGTAATAGTTAAAGGGTTTAACATAGAGTTATTTCCAAAATATGAGGGTAATAATGTGACCTAAACAAGAATAAAACTTATTGGTTGAGTGTATTTATACCCATAATCATTTTATATTTTAAATAACTCACTTTGGAGACATTTTAACTGAAAATTAATTTATATTAATTTAAAAGTACGAATGTTTTTAAAAGTACCCCTCACCTTAATTATAATAGTGAACCTCCTCCCTTCATTCCTAAAACAGATTTGTACCTTCTATCTCAACCAATACATGCCCAAACAATATCCCAATAGACCTGTACTCATACTAGGGTCTTCACTTTTTGTAGAAATCAAAGCAAGGAAGGATTTTGGTATAAACCAAAGGGAGTTACCCATATAATAGGTAACGTTCATCAACGATCACATTATATTTATTAATTCGACACCCCACCATTTAATATTATTTAAATAATGTATAATAAAATCAATATATTAAATATAATGATTTTTATTATGTTAAAGGTTTGAACTAAACTTACTTACACTTCCATTTAATGGGGAACGGACTTACTGTTCTTGTGTACGACGAACAACTGCCCCAAAAAAGGATGTTGTTTATTTTTCCTTTACCAACATTAATTGTTGGGATTTATGATTGAAACAATATTTATATATGATACATATGATAATTATTATTTATTTATTCTTCTTTAATTCCTTTATAACACATTCTTTTATAGTTTCTATTTTTTGTAAATACGATAACTTCGTTTGTGGAATTTGGGGCTACTATCTCCTTGAAGATTTATCATACATTCACAAACTACATGGAATGTTATAAGGATGTCATTAATAAGAAAAATTCATAAAAATAACAAATATATATATATATATATTAATGAAATTATTACCTTTATGTAAATATAATACATCATTTTCCTTATTTCCCTTTTCATACACTAAAAAGTGATAACGTCGTCTGTGGACGTGTGAACTACTTCCTCCCTGATATAATATGATTACATTTAAATCACAAGAAAAATATATATATGAATATATGATTAAATGACATGTTATTTATGATATAATTATTATTCTAGAATGTTAAAATGTTACTCACCATATTTCCATAATGATCATTGAAAAATCGGAATGTTACTCATACGTAAGTATGTCCTACTGTCTCCTTGATTGTAACATTGGTTCATTTATAATAATCATATTTCATGATTGGTTTTAAAATTATAAATTTTTTATATTTATGTTAATTATTTCATGATTAATATTATTTATTGTTTTATATAATGAACCTTTTGACCATACATGACCTTCTAAATAAATTTTTAACATGTGAACTAAATTTGTTCAAAACACCTGATGTAAACATAATAGTTTATGTAGTTGTTTACATCATTGAAATAAGTGAAATAAATGTAGTTAAAAATAAGGTAAAAAGTAATAAATAAATTAAATATTTAACATAATTATATAATTCAAGAATAAAAATACACGCATGATAAGATAGACTCAAGGTAAGGGATTTTGTCTCAATTTACATTCTATTGTGAATTATTTATTTTTCTGATCCAATTAACATTAATATGGTGTATATACATCTCTTTGACATTTTATATTATGTATATACTTATTCTCATGATCTTATTTGTCTCAGTTAATGTTATTATTTCATGGTGATTACGATTCAAATGTCTCAAAGTGGTATGGGACACTTTTTAATGTTTAGTGAATATTTTCTTTATTATTCTTTTAATGATATTTAAATATAATTTCCATTCATCAGCATAAAAAAAACTTGTTTTTTACTTATCTTTATTTGAGGAATTATTGATAAACCCATATTATTTAATCAATATGTATATTTTATGATAAGTTACATTATTTATTGATTAAATCAGTTATCCTACATATAAGGAATACATTGGATTTGATATGTGATGGAAGGGACACACTATATCCCCTCAATGTATCGATAGGTTTCATGGGACAAAAGATATATGGTTTTGGCTAATTACATTCCTTTTTATAAGATTATTTGCATGAATCCTTGATAGTATTAGATTCTTTTAATGAGTCCTTGAATTTATTAGATTCTTGGCATGAAGCCTCCATGTTATTTTTTAGATATCCATTATTGTAGATTTCATCATTATGTTTTCATTTATTGTTTTTCCTTGTGATTATTCAATTAGATATAATATCCATGGTTAATTTCCATCTCAAATTAATGATGAAATGGAATGTTTTATTAGTTATTTATCTCTCCATATTGATTTATTTTCATTGATCCATTATTACTTCTGCTTTTATTACCATTACTGAGAATTTTATAACACACTTATTATTTTTCATTTCCTCAAGATATAAATTATAATTACCTGAATTATATTCCAAGGAGTATCTTCATATATTTTATTGTCTACCATGTTTTATTCTCCATTTTCCTATATTAAATAAGTATCATGTATGTAATTTGTCTTTCCAAAATTGTTAAACTGATTAGTCCTTAGGGATTTGATTCCTTGTAATCATTCCATTGTAAAAAAAATAATGCACCAGCTCCTGGATTATGAAGTTGGGGTGTCACAATTGGTATCAAAGGAATTTTTGTAGAAAATTTATAATCTAGATTTAGAAAAAAATTAATTAGGTAACATAACCCCAAGATAGACTTTGGGGGTAAGTATAGAAGAACATCCTAGAATATTGGTAAGGTAGTGATTATGTGGGTATTTTTGGAAATATATCCATGTATTGATATTAAAATTGAACATGGTTCTAGAATAGATGTTTGTTGGGGTAAAAACTCTGACAAGGTATGTCAGGCCTGACTCGGCGTAACCTGGTGTACGACAATGGGCCTCACTGAGAACCGGGTTTGAAACTCCCAGGGGATATTCTAATGATAATTAAATTTTATTTACAACCCATTTTGAGTGACTTAAAATTAATTATATCCCCAATGAAACCAAATATTTTGATTCTAATATTTATGATGCGTAAATAATTAATATATGTTGGGTAATATACCATGTTTATAATTATAAATTATGATTCATGATTATATGAGATAATGTAGTATATATCAATATATATAAATGGTTCTTAAAAGGGATTATGGAATAAATAGATGTATAAAATATAGATATTTTCTTCCTAAGGAAGCCAATATTTCTAGTTTTGGAATTGAGCATCTGTTGGCGATTCTTGGACAGCATTACCAGGTAATGAAAAATAACCTTTATCAGAAGGGGAAACCTATTCCACAGTGAGATTATTTGATGATTAATCACTTTATAAGGCATATTCCACTATCATTTAGTGTAATTACTTATCCAATTTAATCTTAGAAGTTTATTAAGTCTATGTAGAAGAAATTTATGGCCTTGTGATGCAATGAAAAGGATCATTTTACAATTATAGTGTTTCCCTGAAGGATGATGCCGATCAATTGTGGTAATTGATCTAGAATACTAGCGAGGAATAGATAATGGAAATCTTTTAAGGGGAAATTCTTTGAAAAATATTTCCCTTTTGATAATAAAAATGAGATGAATAGAGAGTTCCTTATTTTAATGAAAAGGGAGGAAGAAAGGGTTGCAGAGTTGGAATCTACCTTTACAAGGTTAGAATGTTATGCTACAAAATTTATACACTACATGGAAGGTAATATTGATCTTTTCATTGAAGTAGTTAATCAAATTAATTGAAGGTTGTTGGTGTCCCAAATTTTTTCATCATATGAGGAAATAGTTGTGTGTGCATTCAAGACAGAGAAACAATTATTTATATCTTATGGAATAAAAGGGATGTAACTAAAGAAGATTACATTAGAGAAAAAATGTGGATAAATGGATAAAGGTAAAAGGTCATTTTCTAACATGTGATACTTGTGTAAGGAAAAAACATTCATACATTCTTTAAAGGGAATGGATATTTATTAAAGTTTAGAGAAAAAGGAAACCATTCTCTGGATTGCAATGGAGAAAAAATATATCTATTTATCAATGCTTCAACCATATAGATAAGGTGCACTACGTAAACAAATTCTCCAAGAATCCAGAGAACATACCTTAGAAGAGGCTTAGTGATCATGGTCAATCTTATGCTATTGATATAGCCGAAGTGGAATGATTAAGTTTGTCTTATATTTGGTTCCTTAAATAAAGTTGCTAATGTATTCTTTTGATGATATACTGGTTATATGTATTAAAGAATATATAATGATTATACTGTAATAATTGTTCATCAAGGATATATGAGCTTATGTTGATTGGTATCGACAACTAAGTAAAATGATTCGGTAAAAAGTTGAAATATTTGGAAAATAACATGGTTAAGGGAAAGGTAAGCCTTAATATTTGCCTGATGTTGAGTTAATGATGTCAGATAAGGAGATGATTGATATGAATAATGTAAATTGGATACTAATAACATCTTTGGAACTCCTTCTAACATTTGTATCATACTACATGGAAGGTTCATATGGTTAAAAATGTATTAAATGTTTTGAATTAAATTTTGGATGAGGTTTTTGAGAATATTGTGTTACTTTAACATGTTGTGAAACATGTGCTAAGAAATGAAGTAGAAATAGTTCAAGGTACATGCATAAGATTGATCTTATGGAAATGTATCATGTATGTATATTAACTAATATCCTTAGAAAGTGAAATAATTTCTCAACACTAATAAAAGGGTCTTAAAATAAAAAATATTTCCTATTATCTTAATTTTTATGATATTAATGACAACTATTCACACCTCAGGTTTATGGTTTTACGGTCAACAATATTCTCAGTCACTCTTCATCAGAACAAGATGGTTAGACTTCTGTTGCATATATATGTTTTTATTAATGTTACACTATTCAAAATCATTTTTTTGTGAGTAAAGTTGCATTTTCTTTTCAATCATATTAAAAATATGTGTTATTAACCTTATATATGATGTTGTTTTTTCAACAGTTGTTTATTTTTTTTAAATATCAAATCCAGGACTACCAAGATGAAGTTAAAATTGTGAGGTCAAAATATAATTATGGTGGGGATAATTTAACACCTCATGACATTAATATATTTTCATTTTAAAAAAATTTTATTTAATTTCTAAGATTCATTATATGAAACAACATTTTAAGCTTATTCTATTGAAAATAATTTGTTCGCTTGAATTTAAAGCAATGCCGAGTTTTACAAAACAACAATATATTATTAAAATATTATTATTAATATAATAATATATATGAAATTCGTTTAGTTTGTGGTTATGAATATTATCAACTAACTTATGAAAATATTTGGTTCATTTCATTGGTTAAAATTAATATGAAATTATTATAAAAGCCATTTCAATATAAAGGGATGGTTTTTATAAAAAACTTATTTTATGCTCACAAATCTATTTTATACTAATAAGTTATATTAATTATATTTATTGAGTGATATTAATGGAATATATATTATACATTTAATAAATTATTTTTTACATTAATCCAATATATTTTACACAGATATGATAAGAATAAACCCAATACTACACAAAATAATGAAAAAAAATTTAAAGGCTCTTTTACATCCTTTTAATGGAGAACCCATTTTCATCCAATTATTGAAACTCTTATATATATTATATTAAAACATAAAAATATTCTATTGTAGAGGAATATAAATATTTAACTTTTTTTAATTTTTTTAATTTTTCGAAGTTTCTTTTTTTGATTAAATGTAAAACATACTGCATTTTACTTCAAAACCATAATTTCAAATAATTTATTTATATAGATAACTTACATTTTAATTTTATTTTAAAGCATAATTAGACAAATATTATATCATTTAAACAAATTTAGGTCATTGGAAACAATTTATCATTAAATTTATATAAAGAAAATAGTAAATGTTTGATGTTTTAATTTTAAAAACTCTCTTTGTAATCACTTTTGTAGGATTAGGATTAGAAAAAAAATTCAACATTTATTAATTGAATTTTGAAAAACCAACATATAGGGTTGTAATCAGTATGATATTTTTATTCTAATAAGTTTAACATAGTTTTTGAATAGAAAAATTATTAAAACTAGTTAAATTAAATTTGAGCAGTTAAGTGTAAATTAGGTAATTAAGGGTAAAAATAATATTATAAGATTTATTAAATTAATTTAACACTTGTAAAAAAATTATTTGATGTATTAATGTTGACCAAAACATTATTTGGGCCTTTTTGAGCTTTTGGATCTAGCTGAATGATTTTAAGGATTTTATAATATTTTATTATAATAAAACACCAATAGGTCTTACTTAGGATTCTATTAATTATTAAATTTTATATATATTATAATAAAATTGTTATATTAATGAAAATTTTCTAATTGGAAATATAAAATCATTATCTACATCATGAAAATTTATTTAAAATTTTTTGGGCGGAAATAATTAAAATAAAGGCTATCATAATGATGATGTAGAAATTTTTAAATTAATAGGCATATCAAACAAAGGTTATTACAATTTTTAAAATAAATATATTATGATATAATTTATTTCATCTATAAATTTTATACATTTCCTTATATTATAGATTTATTAAATGACTTTTTTCAATTATATCTTCTGTATTGAGGTTTTTTAAACAGTCAAGAAATGAATAGTGTCCAAATTGACATTAAAGGTATTTTAAAACATGTAATGTTTTATTAAATGATATAAAATTCATAAAAATTTAAACATTATAAAATTAATTGGGATAAATTTTAAATTTTAATACCTAACTCATTTATGGTTCTTTTGACATTTTATAATAAATATATTAACCCTTAAAGAGTAAAAATTCATGTTATCATTGTAAGAGCTAATGGTTTTAACAAAGGGTTATTTTAAAAAAGATAAGGGTAATAATGTGACCTATACCTATCAAAAAATTATTAGTTGAGAGTATTTAGAACTATCATAGTATTATATTCAAAATTAATTATATTTATGTATCTTTTTTAATAGAAAAATAATTTATATTAATTTAATTTTTTTATAGTTTCCAAAATAACCCCTCACTAGAATTATAAAAAGGAACCTCCTCACATACTTCCGCAAACCACATTTATCCTTCTAGATTGACCAAAACCGGCCCAAATAATCTCACAACTACCCTGTCATCATCGTAGAATCCTAAAATTTGTCATAAATCAATGCAAGGAAGGCTTTTGGTATAAACCAAAAAGAGTTACCCAAATTATAGGTAATGCCTTCCCAGTTTTTAGGGAGTTGTGCCTTTGGTGCTAGTCGTCAGCCCCTGGCCTAAGGAAAGAGGGATTGGGGTAGTCACGATACGGGCCTGGCGGGACGGCTCGTGAAAAATTAGTATCATAGGAGTAAGTTATACCGCATAAATTAGTACTATGATATTTCCTTTCTGTGAAGCAATAGTGTTAATGGTACCGAGTGTAGTTTTTAGTTCAGGGAGTCCAGTTTTTTTGCGGCGGCCGACGTATCCATACACCAGGACCCTGACTACTGATTTCCGACTCAATGCACAAAGACACTGATTGCGTGTGTGTTTCCAAAAGTTTTTTTTAAGTCAGCTCAACCAGGTCTACTCAAGAGGTTTAAATCGTTTTACAGTGTCGCATCTATTCTAGATTCCACCTTACAGATAGTCAGTTTAAGTTCCGAGAGAGTACCCGATGATGGCCCACCGAGCGACGAGGCTCCCATGTAGGTCCCTCTTACTATGATGGCACATTCGGGTGGTGTACCAGTAGCACCACAACCTGTTGGGCAGTAGATGCCACCATCCTTACTAGTGGACGGGGCACGCTTACAGAGCATGTTCCATGAGTTCCAGCAGCAGAGGCCTCCGAGGTTTCTAGGCGAGACAGATTCCTAGGCATTAGTGGACTGGCTGGAGGCGTTTTCTAGAGTTCTAAAACTATTTTTAGACACAAGTAGAGCAGATGGTGATCTTAGCTACTAGTGTTTCCCAGTGAGTGAACATGAGGTTGGTCCTCATAGTGATGAAGCTTCGGTACGTAGACCGATGCTTGAGATAGTACCTTCGGGTAGTGCACCAGCTATATCACTATCTGTTGGTCAACAGTTACAACCGGTGGTACCCGTATATGACACATGTAGGCTTAGTTCCTTACATGTGTTTCAGCATCAGATACCACTCAGGTTTAGAGGCGAGCCCGACTCACAGGTTGCTGAGGACTGGCTTTAGGAGGTGGTTAAGAGTTTTCTAGAGCGTATACAGCTTCAGTAGGATGACATGTCGGTAGCTGAGTATTCATCAAGGCATACTGATTGTTCCTGGTACTTGATGACTATGATACGATCAGTGATTTAGATATCATACCTTAGAAAGAGGTGTGTTTAAGGATATATGAGCCAGTACTTTTCCTCTATGAATTCCTACGTATGCTAGGGTGTTACAGAGAACATTTGTGGTTGAATGTTCTTTGGATGATTGGATACAGCTGAAGAATGTTAGGAGTGGGAAAGCAGGGAACTAGAACTAGTCCCAGACACTTTGTAATGTGAATGGTTTCAAGAAGATGAAGTGTTACATACAGATGAATCTGCAGAGCAGTAGACTTGGAAGCATAGCGAGGAGAGCAGCATGAGTTGGGGTACATTTCAACATGTTACAACCACCCGCCTTTGTAGTTCCCTCCAGGCACAGGGAGCAGGAGGGCAATGGAAGATAGTAGTTCCATGCCATCAAAGAGTGTTACCCAAGGGCTCTAGGAATGATTTGATTTATGGTCTGTGTCTACTACTAGCTTCCGTAACAACAGACATTGAAATGAATCATTCCTTCATTCTAAGAATATTTTCCCAGACCTAGAGTTTCCGGTTATACCGTTGAGTTGACCCTCACGTCTAGAGATACCCTTGGGACGAGACTCGATAATCACACTTATGCCGATGGTGTGATTTGACCCTTGAGGTGAATGTTACAGTTGGAACCTCTTGGAAGCAGCGTCGAGGCCTTAAGACATTAGTTTGGGTATGGACAGGAAACCACAGTTCATACATAGATTTACTGTATTAGGAAAAAGGGTTTTTCTTTATCTAAAACATTGGGATGGGGTTTTTCCTTGGTCTGTGAAAAGGGAAACCTAGGCAGCACATGATAAACTCATGCATAGGAAGGTGCGGCTGATCACTCTTGAGTCGGCCATCCTTACCCTCATGGAAGCAAGAGTTTTGAGTATTCAGTTCTTCCAGGACTATGACTTCGAGATATTCTATACTCCTGGGAAGGGGAAACATTGTTGTGGGTGCGCTTAGTAGGAGGACTGGAATTCAGCTGCTAGGAGGGGCGACAGAGCAGCTGGCTGCGTCGCTGATATCCGTTGTGGACTGGGATGGTGCAGCCTATATGAAGTCACAACACCACTTCATCAGAAGAGTAGGCGAGGTGCCTTACCGCCTGGCCCTTCCACCTCAGTTGCACCTGGTGCATGACGTCTTCCACGTATCTCAGCTGAGGAGATACGTGCACAACCCGACCCACATCATCAATCACATTGAGCTAGACATCGATGACAGGGCGACATTTGCAGAGGTTATAGTGGAGATTAAAAATCGATATGAGCGGGTCCTATGTGGATGGTCAATACCTTTGGTGCATGTTAGTTGGCAGAATGGGAACCTCCAGGAGAGCACATGGGAGCAGGAGGCTCAGATACGTGCCCATTACCCCCTTTTCTATCCCTAATGTGTGTTGTAGCTTTACGGGGACGTAAATCCCTAAGGTGTGAGTAATGTAAAGACCCGGAAATTTAAAGGAATTTTTTTATAATTTATTTCGTGTTTTATGAGTATGTGGCTTCGGATGGCACATGATTATGATGATTTATATGCTCTGAATCAATTTTTGAAGTTGTTTTCGGGTACGTTCAGTAAACGTACGTACTAGTTTTTATATCTTTTGAACCGAGGCTCAAAATTGAAATATGAGGACACCGATGAACTTGCAATGCTGGTATTCTTTTAAGAGTACCTTTACAGTAGTTGAGTTTTATGCTGGTTGAAAGATAATAATTGGGGTTTAATTAAAATGTTAAATAAAATTGTTTAGAAAATTTTTATTCACCTTGGTTGTTAAATCCTAAATGTGGAAGTTAATGGTGGGGCACACCCCCACATAACTTCCCATGTGGGATATTTGTGAGGTGGGGCCCACACGAACCCCTAACTCCTCACCTCCCTTAAACTACCCAATTAACTTCCCTTTATTAATTCTTGACAACTACCCCATTGAATTGGGTGGAGCCACTCCACATTCCACCTACCCCACCCTATTTAATTCTATGCCAACCCATCTCAATTAATTAAACAGCACTTTAATTAATTAATTAAAGAGTTTGATTTAATTTGAAATTACATGGCATGTTATATAATGGGAGGGCCATTTTATTATTTTGGGTTGGCAATATTGGTGGGAGAGCTCTTGAGAGGATTTTGATGGAAGTGTTCTTCTCCGAAGAAGAACACCAACCTTTAATGAATATAAACTCTGACGAAGAACGCAATGTCAACCACGAAGTTACTTCTCTTAATCTTCCTCCGCATCAAGGTAGGAGACACCACAGAGGGGAACTTCGCCAATGACGACGGCTCTTCCATCGACGTCAACGGAATCGACACCGTTCTTCCGCGTTGTCCGACCACCATGACGTTCATCTTCCGCGGTTCGATGACGTGCGAAGTCTTTGCAAGGTAGGGGTTGTTTTTGTATAATTTTATATATGTGTGTTGTACCTTCGTACTTCGTATTTCTTTTATGATAAATTATGGTTTGAGCCTCTAATGTGGAGGGAACGGGCTAACGAACAAATTCGGACCCTCCGTTGGTTGTTCGTCTATGCGCGGATTGACGGGCGATGACGAAATGGGGCGGAAATGGTGATTTGGAGCCTTGAATGTAATGTTCAGGACCTAATATGACCTTAGGCATATATGGTGGGAGAAACGGACCACCGGAGAGCATCCGGTGGTCCGCGGAAGGCGGCGACGGCGCGCTGCCGGAGCAGACCGGCACGGCTAAGCCGTGGCAGCGGGAGGAACCAAAACGGAAAAGTCGTTCCGGATTTGAAGAGGCACCAGGTGGCCGAGCCAGCATCCCCCCACCCCCACCCAGCTGGCCGGGGCGGGCCACGTGGAAATGGCCATGCCCAGCTGTGTCGGACCGGGCCCAGACCCCCCCTTTTCGGACTGTTTTCAGTTAATTTCCCATAACATGAGCTACGAATCTCCAATCGATGCACCGTTAGTTGCATAGGAATCCTTGGATCGAGGCGGTCGTTTAGGTATATTAAAATTAATGTTTCATAGATGTTTTTTTATGGTTGGGTTGGTACTAACCCGAAACAAACTGGTCACTCAGAGCGGAAACGCTTATAACTTAAGTACCAGACGTCCGATTGACGTGTCGTAAACTACGTTGGAATAATTTTGATGTGAAGGTTATTTTGGAATAATCCAATTGAGTTTTGGATGCAGTTGGGGTATGTATGGGTTGGTTTAGCTCAGAAACCAACTGGGCCACTGGAACAGAAAAGCCAATAACTCTCAGACCGAACGTCCGTTTGACAAACTGTCAACGACGTTGGTAATATCATTGATAAATGATTCCTTTCAGTATTCCCCATGGGATTTCGGAGTACGGTTGAGATATGGCCAGGTTGGTTCATACATGAAACCAATCGGGCTCCCGAGACCAAAAGGCTAGTTACTCACAAACTGGGTGTCTGATTGACACAACGTGTGTTGCGTTGAGACCCATTCTACGAGGCGTTCCTTTGTTATACTTCTACATGAGACTTCATGACACTTTGAGTATCGACAAGTAGCTCCTGGAGAGGATACTCTCAGAGATGAGCATATTGAGTATGAAGACCTAGTATCTGTAGACCTGACGACTGCTTGACCGAATTGAATCGGATTGATTCGATTAGCCCAGTGGACGGAGCACCCGGTTTGGCAGCAAACCCACGGCAGACGAAGTGCCTAGCTTGGTATAAGACCCACGGTACTCGACAGGAGGAGTACCTCTGACAGCTATTAAGGGGAGCACCCAGTTGGGCGGCA
This sequence comes from Viscum album, assembly GCA_963277665.1. NCBI lineage: Eukaryota > Viridiplantae > Streptophyta > Magnoliopsida > Santalales > Viscaceae > Viscum > Viscum album. The sequence continues at coordinate 550,984,539 of OY728121.1, forward strand.
GACCCACTACAGAGGAGCGCCCGGTTTGGCATCAGACCCGCGGTACTCGATAGGAGTAGTACCTCAACAGTCTAAGGTTTGTGAGTAGCGCCTCAGAGTCACGACAGGGTCACTGTACTCGACAGAGGAAGAGTTCTCTAGCAGCCGTGGTTTTGACATCATGAATAAAAATCATGGTTTGAGCTGATTCAATGAACTTTGTATTTTCCTCATGATTGTGATGGGTTACTTGATAACATAGGTATATATATGGTCATATACCTAAGTAATGGTTATCTATTGAGATCATTCTTGTGGTTTATCCTTGTTGGATTTAGCAAGACAGTGAGGGTCTCGGGGTCCCTACTAAGTATCTTTATACTCACCCCTACACGGGATAGGCCTGCACCTCATTGTGTTGGATGCACATGATGGATAACACTGATCGAGGCAGAGTGTACAAGGACTGGATGGTACCCGGAGGTGGACACTCGGCATGACGGCACATAGAGCGGACAGATTGACACAGAGTGCTGAGGAGGACATCAGTACATACCCTTCAGGTAAGAACCCGGAGGACGATGCAGGAGCTGCTTCACCATTCAGCTGTTTCACTTTTCAGTTGTACTTTCTTTCAGTCATAATTGTACCTTTCCATTGGGCTTTTATTTTCGGCCCATTTTTACTTTCAGCACACTTTTTACTACTTTACTTAGTTTTTTCTTCTGCTTTTACTCTGTTTGTGTGTGTGTTTACATTTTATAAAGGCAATGCCTTCCTATTTTTTATGGAGTTACGCCTTTTGTGCTAGTCACCAGCCCCCGGCATATGGAAGGAGGGCTTGGGGAATTCATGATACGGGCCCCAGGGGACGGGTCGTGACACTTTTATATATTTTATTTGAAAAAATAAACTTATTATACTAAAATTTATTATAAAAATTTATATTGATTGAATTTTTGGTATTTTTTGAGAAGTTTCATTTTTTGATTAATAGTGAAAAATACAACATTTTGATTCAAAACTATAATTTCATATAATTTGTTTATGTAGTAAAATTATGTTTTAATTTTGTTTTAATGTATAATAAGACCAACTATATATTAGTTAAATCAATTAAGTTTATTTGAAACAATTTTACATTAAATTAAGAATCAAAAAAGATAACAAACTTGTGGACGTTTTTACTTTAAGACCCCTATTTGTCATCACATCTGAAGGATTAACATCAAACCTAAATTTTCCAACTAGGTGACTAAAAATTTGAAAAATAGAAGTAAATGGTATTAATCAGTGTGATATATTTAGTATAATAATATTAACTATGTTTCAGACAAAAAAATTAGTAAAAAGTAATTAAAATTAATTATTGTAGTTAAGGGTAAATCAGGTAATTAAGGGTGAAAATTATTATAATCATTGTAAATTTACCATAACAAATGTCAAAATTTTATTTTATAAGTTATTTTCAACTAAAACCTTATTTGGTATTATTTTTGGAGCTCTTAGTTCCACTTGGGTGATATTAAGTCTTTTCTAGTATTTTATTCTAAGGAAAGTCCAATATTTCTTACTTATGTTTCTAATAAGTAAAATATTTTATATATACAGTTATTAAGAATATATATTCAATTAAAAATATTGATTAGAAATATAATATTTTTATCCTCATTTTGATTTTTTTTAATTTTAGGCAAGAAATAATTAAATTAATGGTTAGCATAATGATGATGATGTAATTTTTTTATTATTGGGGATATCAAATTAATGTTCTTAAAAATATTATAACAAATAAAATATTATGTAATTGATTTTATCCTATACTTTCATCGATTACCTAGAAATTTTAGGTCTATATGAAAGTTTTTGGTTAAATGTTTTCTTTTGTATTGATATTATTTAAAAGTTATGAATTGAATAGTTTCAAAATTGACATTAATGTTATTTGATAATAAATATTATTTTATTAATTGTTAAAATTAAAAAAAACTAAAAATCATATTATTGATCGGGATAAAGTTTAAAATGTAATTTATGACTCATTTATGGCTATTTTTTCCATTTTATTGTAACTATTTTAACCATTAATAATTAAAAATCCAAGTAGTCACAGTAATAGTTAAAGGGTTTAAGAAAGAGTTATTGCCAAAATATGAGGGTAATAATGTGACCTAAACAGGAATAAAACTTATTGGTTGAGTGTATTTATACCCATAATCATTTTATATTTTAAATAACTCACTTCGGGGCCATTTTAACTGAAAATTAATTTATATTAATTTAATAGTATGAATGTTTTTAAAAGTACCCCTCACCTTAATTATAAAAGTACACCTCCTCCCTTCATTCCTAAAATAGATTTGTACCATATATCTCAAAAAAAAACATGCCCAAACAATATCCCAACAGACCTGTAATCATACTAGGGTCCTCACATTGTGTAGAAATCAAAGCAAGGAAGGATTTTGGTATAAACCAAAGGAAGTTACCCAAATAATATGTAACGTTCATCAACGTTCACATTAGATTTATTTAATTCGCAACCCCATCATTTAATATTATTTAAATACTATATAATAAAATCAATATATTAAATATAATGATTTTTTATTATGTTAAGGGTTTGAACTACACATACTCACACTTCCATTTAATGGGTAACATACTTGTTGTTCATGTGTACGACGAACTACTGCCCCAAAAATGAAGTTTTTTATTTTTCCTTTACCAACTTTCATTACTGGGAATTATGAAGGAAAAAATATTTATATATGATATATATGATAATTAGTATTTATTTATGCTTCTTTAATTCTTTTATAACGAATTCATTTATAGTTTCCATGTTTTGTAAATACGATAACATCGTTTGTGGAATTGGGGGCTACTATCTCCTTGATGATTTCTCATACATTCAAGAACTACATGGAATGTAATAAGGATGTTATTAATAAAAACAGTTCATAAAAATAAAAAATATATACATATATATATATATATTAATTAAATAATTACCATTATGTAAATATAATACATCATTATCCTTATTTTCCTTTTCATACACTAAAAAGTGATAACGTCGTCTGTGGACTTGTAAACTACTTCCTCCCCGATATAATATGATTACATTTAAATCACAAGAATAATATATATATGAATATATGACTAAATGACATGTTATTTCTGATACAATTATTATTCTAGAAAGATAAAATGTTACTCACCATAATTCCTTAATGATCATTGAAAAATAGGAATGTTATTCATACGTAAGTATGGCCTACTGTCTCCTTGGTTGTAACGTTGGTTCATTTATAATAATAATATTTCATGATTGGTTTTAAAATTATAAATTATTTATAATTATGTTAGTTATTTCATGATTAATATTATTTATAGTTTTATATAATGAACATTTTGACCATACTTGACCTTCTAAATACATTTTTAACATGTGAACTGAATTTGGTCAAAACACCTGATGTAAACACAATAGTTTATGTAGTTGTTTACAACATTGAAATAAGTGAAATAAATGTAGTCAAAAATAAGATAAAAAGTTATAAATAAATTAAATAGTTAACATAAGTATATAATTCAAGAATACAAATACATGCATGATAAGATGGAATCAAGGTAATGGATTTTGTCTCAATTTACATTCTATTGAGAATTATTTATTTTTATTATCCAATAAACTTTAATATGGTGTATATACATCTCTTTGACATGTTATATTATGTATATACTTATTCTCATGATCTTATTTGTCTCAGTTAATGTTATTCTTTCATGGTGAGTATGATTCAAATGTCTCAAAGTGGTATGGGACACTTTGGAATGTTTAATGAATATTTTCTTTATTATAGTTTTAATGATATTTCAATATAATTTCCATTCATCACAATCAAAAAAACATGTTTTTTACTTATCCTTCATTGAGGATTTATTTATAAACCCATATTATTTAATCAATATGGATATTTTATGATAACGTACATTATTTGTTAATTAAATCATTTATCCTACATATAATGAATACATTGGATTTGATATGTGAGGGGAGGGACACACTATATCCCCTCGATGTATTGATAGGTTTCATGGGAAAAAATATATATATATGGTTTTGGCTAAGTACATGCATATTTATAAGATTATTTGCATGAATCCTTGATAGTATTAGATTCTTTGAATGAATCCTTGAATTTATTAGATTCTTGGCATAAAGCCTCCATGATATTTTTTAAATATCCATTATTATAGATTGCATCATTATGTTTTCATTTATTGTTTTTCCTTGTGATTATTCAATTAGATATAATATCCACGGTTAATTTCCATCTCAAATTATTGATGAAATGGAATGTTTTATTAGTTATTTATCTCTCCATATTGATTTATTTTCATTGATCCATTATTACTTCTGATTTTATTACCATTACTAAGAAATTTATATCACACTTATTATTTTTCATTTCCTCAAGATATATATAATAATTCCATGAATTATATTCTCAGGAGTCTCTTTATTTTATTTTATTATGTATCATGTTTTATTCTCCATTTTCCAATATAAAATGAGTATCATGTTTGTAATTTTTCTTTCCAAAATGGCTAAACTGATTAGTCCTTCGGGATTTGATTCCTTGTAATAATTCCATTGTAAAAAAATAATGCACCAACTCCTAGATTATGATGTTGGGGTGTCACAATTGGTATCAAAGGAATTTTAGTAGAAAATTTATAAACTAGATTTAGAAAACATTAATTAGGGAACATAGCCCCAAGATAGACTTTGGGGGTAAATATAGAAGAACATCCTAGAATATTGGTAAGGTAGTGATTATGTGGGTCTTTTTGGAAATATATCCATGTATTGATATTAAAATTGTATATGGTTCTAGAATAGATGTTTGTTGGGGTAAAAACTTGGACAAGGTATGTCGGGCCTGACTCGGCATAACCTGGTGTACGACAATGGGCATCACTGAGAACTGGGTTTGAAACTCCCTGGGGATATTCTTAGGATAATTCCATTTTATTTACAACCCATTTTGAGTGATTTAAAATTAATTTTATCCCCAATGAAACCAAATATTATGATTCTAATATTTATGATGCATAAATAATTAATTAATGTTGGGTAATATACCATGGTTATAATTATAAATTACGATTCATGATTATATGAGAAAATGTAGTATATATCAATATATATAAGTTGTTCTTAGAAGGTATTATGGAATAAATACATGTATAAAATGTAGATATTTTCCAACTGAGGAATCCAATATTTCTAGTTTTGGAATTGAGCATGTTTTGGAGATACTTGGGCAGCTTTACCAGGTTATGAAAAATAACCTTTATCAGAAGGGGAAACCTATTCCACAATTATATTCTTTGATGATGAATCACTTTATAAGGAAGATTCCACCATCATTTTGTGGAATTACTTATCCAATTTAATCTTAGAATTTTATTACGTCCATGTAGAAGAAATTTATGGCCTTATGATGCAATGAAAAGGAAACTATTACAATTATAGTGTATCCCTCAAGGATGATTTCGATCAATGGTGGTCATTGATCTAGAATACTAGGGAGGAGTAGATAATGGAAATCTTTTAAGGGGACATTCTTTAAAAAATATTTCCCTTTTGATAATAAAAATGAGATGAATAGAGAGTTCCTTATTTTAATGAAAAGGGAGGAAGAAAGGGTTGCAGAGTCAGAATATACCTTTACAAGGTTATAATGGTATGCTACAAAATTAATACACTACATGGAAGGTAATATTGATATTCTAATTGAAGTAGTTAATCCAATTAATTGAATGTTGTTGGTGTCCTAAATTTTTTCATCATATGAGGAAAAGTTTTGTGTGCATTCAAGGCAGAGAAACAATTATTTATATCCTATGGAATAAAAGGGATATCAGTGAAGAAGATGACATTAGAGAAAAATTTTAGATAAATGGATAAAGGTAAAAGATCATTTTCTAACATGTGATACTTGTGGAAGGAACAAACATTCATACATTCTTTAAAGGGAATGGATATTTATTAATGTTTAGAGAAAAAAGAAACCATGCACCGGACTGCAATGGAGAAAAAATATATCTATTGATCAATGCTTCACCGTATAGATATGAGGAACTATGTAAAAAAATTCCCCAAGAATCAAGGGAACATACCTTAGAAGAAGCTTAGTGATCAAGGTCAATCTTATGATATTGATATAGCCGAAGTGGAATGATTAATTTTGTCTTGTATTTGGTTCCTTAAATAAAGTTGTTTATTTATTTTTTTGATGATATACTGGTTATAAGTATTAAAGAATATATAATGATTTTATTGTAATAATTGTTCATCAAGGATATATGAGCTTATGTTGATTGGTATAAACAACTAAGTAAAATGATTCGGTAAAAAGTTGAAATTTTTGGGAAAAAACATGGTTAAGGGAAAGGTAAGGCTTAATATTTGCCTGATGTTGAGGTAATGATGTCGGATAAGGAGATGATTGATATGAATAATGTAAATTAGATACTAATAACATCTTTGTAACTCATTCTGAAATTTGTATCATACTACATGGAAGGTTCATATGGTTAAAAATGTATTAAATGTTTTGAATTAAATTTTGGATGATGTTTTTGAGAATATTGTGTAACTTCAACATGTTGTGAAACATGTGCTATGAAATGAAGTAGAAATAGTTCAAGGTACATGCATAAGATTGTTCTTATAGAAATGTATCAAGTATGTATATTAACTAATATCCTCAGAATGTGAAATAATTTCTCAACACTAAGAAAAGGGTCTTAAATTTTTTTTCCTATTATATTAATTTTTTATGATATTAATGACAACTATTCACACCTCAGCTTTATGGTTTTACGATCAACAACATTCTCGGTCACTCTCCATCAAAACACGATGGTTATACTTCTGTTGCATATCCATGTTTTTATTAATGTTACACTATTCAAAATAATTGTTTTGTGAGTAATGTTGCATTTTCATTTCCATAATATTTAAAATAGGTGTTATTAACCTTATATATGATGTTTTTTTTTCAACAGTTGTTTATTTTTTTAAATATCAAATCCAGGACTACCATGATCAAGTTAAAATTGTGAGGTCAAAATTTATTTATGGTGGGGAGAATTTAACACCTCATGACATTAATATATTTTCATTTTAACAAACAAAAATTTAATTTCTATGATTCATTATATGCAACAACATTTTAAGCTTATTCTACTGAAAAGAATTTGTTCGCTTGTATTACAAGCAATGTCTAGTTTTATGGAACAATAATATATTATTAAAATATTAATATTTAAAATAATAAGTTATATACAAGTCATTTAGTTTGTGGTTATGAATATTATCAACTAACTTATGAAAATATTTGGTTCAATTCATTGGTTAAAATTAATAAGAAATTATGATAAGAACCAATTCAATATAAAGGGATGGTTTTTATAAAAAACTTATTTTATGCTCACAAATATATTTTATCCTAATAATTTATATTAATTATAATAATTGAGTGATATTAATGGAATATATATTATACATTTAATAAATTATTTTTTACATTAATCCAATATATTTTACAAACATATGAAAGAATAAACCCAATATTACACAAAATAATCAATATTTTTTTAAAGGCTCTTTTACATCCTTTTAATGGAGAACCCATTTTCGTCCATCTATTGAATCTCTTATATATATTATTTTATAACATAAAAATATTCTATTGTTTATGAATATAAATATATACTTTTTTTAATTTTTTTTATTTTTGGAAGTTTCATTTCTTGATTAATAGTAAAACATACTGCATTTTACTTCAAAACTACAATTTCAAATAATTTATTTATATAGATAAATTATTTTTTAATTTTATTTTAAAGTATAATTAGACAAATATTATATAATTTAAACCAATTTAGATCATTGGAATCAATTTATCATTAAATTTATATAAATAAAATAGTAAATTTTTGATGTTTTTATTTTAAAAAACTCTCTTTGTAATCACTTTTGTGGGATTAGGATTAGAAAAAAATTCAACATTTATTAACTAAATTTTGAAAAACCGACATATAGGGTTGTAATCAGTATGATATTTTTATTCTAATAAGGTTAACATAGTTTTTGAACAGAAAAATTATTAAAACTATTTAAAATAAATTTGAGCAGTTAAGTGTAAATTGGGTAATTAAGGATAAAAATAATATTATTAGATTTATTAAATTAATTTAACATATGTAAAAAAATTATTTGATGTATTAATGTCGACTGAAACATTATTTGGGCCTATTTTTTGAGCTCCTGGATATAGCTGAATGATTTTACGGATTTTATAATATTGTATTATATTGAACCACCAATATGTCTTACTTAGGTTTCTATTAATTATTAAATTTTATATATATTATAATAAAAACATTATATTAGTGAAAATGTATTAATTGGAAATATAAAATCATTATCTATATCATGAAAATTTATTTGAAATTTTTTGGGCGAAAATAATTAAAATAATGGCTATCATAAGGATGATGTAGAAATTGTTTAATTAATATGCATATCAAACAAATGTTATTACAATTTTTAAAATAAATATATTATGATATAATTTATTTCATCCATGAATTTTATACATTTACTTATATTAGAGATTTATTAAAGGACTTTTTTCAATTATATCTTCTATATTAATGTTTTTAAAAAGTCAAGAAATGAATAGTGTCAAAATTGACATTAATGGTATTTTAAAACATGTAATATTATATTAAATGATATAAAATTCATAAAAATTTAAACATTAGAAAATTTATTGGGATAAATTTTAACATTTAATACCTAACTCATTTATGGTTCTTTTTACATTTTATAAAAAATATATTAACCCTTAAAGAGTAAAAATTTATGTTATCATTGTAATAGATAAAGGTTTTAAGAAAGGGTTATTGCAAAAAAAGATAAGGGTAATAATGTGACTTATACCTATCAAAAATTTATTGGTTGAGAGTATTTAGACCTATCATAATATTATATTCAAAATTAATTATATTTATGTGTCTTTTTTAATAGAAAAATAATTTATATTAATTTAAATTTTTATAGTTTCCAAAATGACCCCTTACTAGAATTATATAATGGAACCACCTCACATACTTCCTCAAACCACATTTATCCTTCTAGATCGACCAAAAACAGCCCAAATAATCTCATAACTACCCTGTCATCATCTTAGAATCCTAAAATTGGTCATAAATCAATTCAATGAAGGCATTTGGTATTAACCAAAAGGAGTTACCCAAATTAGAGGTAATTTTCGTCAACGATCTCATTAGTTTTATTCCTTCCCCCAATAGTTCATTTATTATTTTTAAATTCATATATAAAAACACAAATATCCCAAATACAATAAGATGTAATTATGTCAAGGGTTCTACCCACACTTGAGAACACTTCCATCAAATTGGGGATGAACTTACCGTTCTTGTGTATGAAGAACTACCACCACACGAAATGAAGTTGTTTCTTTTTTACTTTACCACAATTCATTAATGGATATTTTGATGGAAAAACTATTTTTATATGATATTTACTATAATTATTATGTTTTTATGTTTTTTAATTACTTTATAGAACCTACCTTTATACTTTCCATTTTGAGTAAGTACGATAACATCATTTGTGGAAGTGTAGACGATCCCCCCTAAAAGCAATGTAATTTGTTCCCTCAGTACATGGAACATAATAAAGTGGTATTAATTAATAATATGTGACATAAATGATTTATATATGATATTAATTAAATAATTAACTTTCTGAAAATAAAATTAATTATTTTCTTTATTAACCTTTTCACACACTAAATAGTGATAACTATGTTTGTGGGCGTGTGGCACTACCTCCTCCCCAACACCATGTGATTCCTTTTACATAAAAAGATTTATATATAAAAGTATATATTATTACATAAAATTTTATTTATAATATAATGGTCATAATGTGATGACATAATTTTACTTAAATTCTTTCCATAATGAACCATGAAAATTGTGAACATTACTCATGAGTACGTACGAGCTACCATCTCAGTGATTATAACATCGGTTCGTTTTTCATACCCATCATTCACGATTGGTTTTAAAATTATTTTTTATCTATAATAATAATAATTATTTCCTAATTATTATTATTTTTATGTTTATATAATGAACCCTTTGACAATATTTTACCTACAAAATACATGTTTATCAAGTCAACCAAATTTTTTCAAAACATGTGACGTAAAATTAATTTTTTATGTAGTTGTTCACATCATTGAAATAAATGAAATAAAATTAATGATATACATAAAACAGGTTCTGTATAATGTAAAAAAATTAAGATATTCTTTCTATTCAGTAATATCAAGATACACAAGACAAGTGAAACTCAAGGTAAGTGTTTTCATCTCAATTTACATTTTGGTGAGAAATATTTTATGTTATTCACCAATTCACATTTATATGGTGTATATACTTCCCTATAATGGGATACATATTAAATATCCTTATTATCATGATATTCTATATTATATTTAATAATATTCATTTAGAGGTATCTTGAAACAATAGTTTCAATGTGTTAGGGGAAACATTGGAATGTTTAATGAATATTTTAGTCCAGAATGTTTTAATGAACATTAAATTGTATTTCGATTCATCAACTTAAAAACCCTTGTTGTCACTAATACTATACAGATAAATTATTTATAAAACAATATTATTTATTTAATGTTGATATTTTATGATATATTGTTTTTTTATTAATTTAATCGATTATTCTACTTATGAAGAACGGATTGGATTTCGTATGTGAAGGGCATGACCTGCTATTGTCTCTCCATACATCAGTAGGTTTCATGGGAAAATGATATATGGTTTTGGCCGAGGCCTTACCCATTTATTATATTGTTTGAATTAATCCTTGATATTATTATATTCATGGAATGAATCATTGATAGTATTAGATTCTTAACATGATGCCTCAATTATAATTTAAGATACCCATCATTAGAAATTCCATCATTATGTATTCATATATTGGTATTCGATGTGATTATTCAATTAATTATAATAACCATGGTTAAGTTTCGTTCTCATATTATCGATTAAATGGTAAGTTTTATCATTTATTTATCTTTCCATGTTGATTTATTCTCATTGATTCATTATTTCTTCCTCTTTACTTACCATTACTCAGAATTTGAGATCACTCATAATATATTTCCTTTCTACAAGTTATAAGGAATAATTATTTAAATAATATTCCAAGGAGGATATTCATTTCATTCTATTAGTTTTCATATTTTATTCACTATTTACAAATGTAAAATGGGTATCATGTATGTAATATATATTTTAAAAAATTATAAATTGATTGGTACATTAGGATTTGATTCCATGTAATCATGCCAATATATTAAATTAATACATCATCTGTAGGATTCTGTTGTTGGGGAGTTACATATCTTGAGTAAAGTTTATCACAATTCTCTACCTCTTATGATTTATCATCCTTGAGATGCATCCCCAATGTATTTTTCAAAAACATTGTCCACCACACCCGTAATTCTATCTCCAAATAATCTGTATCTTTATTAATACACATGTTCTACAATTGAAACTGAATAAGAGGAAAAAAATTCCCATATAGAAATCTCTTTCTTTGGTTGAGAATCATAATCATATTCTCTATAAAAGATGCATAAGGATCCAACTCAACATCCATACAATTTATCACATATTTATGATCAGTAGTCTAGCTTAAAATATGAAATATATTAAACACATTATGAATACCTTTTTACTATGGGGAAGGGTCAACCTGATAAAACATTGTCCTAATGCATTTGATGTTTCAAATGGACCAACATGCAATAGTTCCTACATCTGTCATCTCGTCAATCGCCTATGACCTAATTGAGGGGACACTCATAAGAACACTTAGTAAAAAAACATAAACTCCATGGATATTCTCCTCTAATTAGCATACGGACTATGTCAATTTTAAGTTGTAACCAACTACTTCTGACTTAACTACACCATCTATGAGGTCTCATGCACTATACATAGCCCAATAACTAAAGATACACCTATACCATGCTAGCATAGTGGTTAATGATATAGTCACCTATAGATATCCATAGTTAGAGCCATATTAATTGACAATTCAAATGTTTTATTAATCAAAATCAACAAGATCTAAGTGTACATCAAAATCAAAAACGCATTCTCTAAGTATATACTCTAATGTCTGCATCATTCTATTTGACTACCAATATATATATGGATGAACATATATACTCTTATTCAACTAATTCCTCTACATCATTAAGAATAATTTTCAAAATTGATATGTGAACTTGGAATCTCAATCAGATACAATTCACATAGACACTTTTTTGTAACCATACAATCGCTTTAACCTAAATCATTTTGAGATCATCCAATGAGTTAGTCTCCCATATCGACAAGAAGTTATATACATTAGTCAACTGATCTAGTACAACACATATGGTATCTTTACCTATATAGGTCCTAGTAAACCCTATCATTAATTCCATAGTTTCCTCATCTCACTTCCATACTATAACTAAAAGTGAATAGATCTATCCTACAGTTCTCTAATATCCATGTATGATCCTATGAAATGCCAGACAATGTGAGAAAAAACTAGTATAGTCTCCTTTCAGGTCGATCTGTGAAATGTTTTATATGATGTTGTGATAATTTTTTGTTTTTTCATGGTTAACATACCATTGTGAATCAATATAGGCTTTTATCAACTATTCTCTCATGTAATATTGAAACACCACTCTTCTATAAACACAAATCACACCATGTCTATCAATTTTCAATCCTAGAATTTAACTTTTTTATACTACCCTCTCATGCATCATAATACACTATAGAAAAAATAATGAATTGAATTTACCCTCTCGACTAATGAGGACATGATCACCTAGGTTACACAAGCCAATTCCTCAAAATCGTTAGCGACACCCACTTTACAATCTTCAAGAAATACCATGATATCCACCTAGCTTATGAATAATTCTCCTCTATAACGACCCATACTTTACATACATTGTTAATACTTAAAAATTGAAGCACACTTATTACAACATATGACAAAACCACAAAGGACCGTATAGGTATAGTGTCTTTAGAATCTGGGAAACATAAAAAACTGGTTCATAAATATTCTACAGTGTCTCCCATTTATTTCATCATATCTAGGGTCCCTTTTAGCATATTCTACTTAATATCCATCTTCCTGACCTGGGGAAAAGAAAACATAAAAGGGTGAGCCCAAATGCTCAGCAAGGGAAAATAAAGGAAATAAAAATCATATCATATCTTTTTGAAAATCAAAACCTGCAAAAGAGATCATAATATCTTAACATGGAATAAATTATAGAAGTGAAAATGAGATCCCCATAATCATAACATAAAACTTGAAACTTTATGGCATGCACACATAATCATGGAAAATCATTTCTTGTTAGTCATGACTCATTGCCAAGACTATCTTAGTGGGCAAAGTCCCTTTCTGAACCGAGTCACCCTCGATCCAGTCCTGTTTCACTGAACCGGTATAACCTACCGTTCCAGCCATGTCTATATCATGAGATATAAAATCTTTACCCAATGAATTGGAGGGAGATATAGGTCCCACCCATCTTATAATGAATCCTTTCTTATGTGTGCCACATAATCATAAACCATACATCATAGCGTAACCCATGCAATAAAAATGGGATTCTTAAACAACATGACATCATAAAACAATTCATATAAGATAAAGGAATTCATAAAAATGTTTCCATCACAACATAATCAAATCCATGTAATAACAGGGATAAAAACAGAACTCTTTTATTATCTTAGATGGAAAATAATTTTGATAAAATACTTGAACTTCATTCTTGAGGAAAATATCCTTTCTACTTCAAAAACACATTTCCTTTCTTAACATGTCATACAATTTTAAAATGAAAGAATTTGATTAAAAATAAACTTGAATACTTGTAAAGGAATCTTCTTGGAAATAATTTTTTTGAAATCCATTCATGTCGTATAAGTTAAAAAAAACATTCTTCGTACTTCTGTCGGAAAAGTCAAAAAGTACCTCGTACGAAAAACGACAAAAGATTCCTTTCATACATATTACTAAAAACTCACCGAAGGGTAAAAATGGATTTAAACAATTGTAGGTGGATGGAAATAATATTACATATTGATGAAACATGGATGTGGATGATAAAATACACCCCAGTAAATACTTACGAATAAACAATCTCGGATAAAAATGAGATTGTGATATTTCCCTTACCTTAGGTCCGATTTGCTTTGTACGTGTCCGAAGCTCCTGTATAATGGTTTAAATAATGTTATTGACTTATTCCAGAATCATACATATTGATATGATATCATATATGGTCATATTCTTAGCTTCTTATTAGTAATATTTCATTGTTACTTGTTACTCGGGTCTTTATTGCGTTTTGTTCTTATGCTTGTTTTGTCGAATAAATTCTTATTATTCTTTTAAGGTTATAGAAACCTTATATCCAGAATGGTATTAGTGTAACATATATCATATTTATTCATTCAATTCGTTTATATAATTACTATGTAATGATGATCATATAGAACGAGTCGCATCACATCGTGGAGACGGTATTCCGTACGTACGCACGAGTGATGATATCATTCCTATGATCGTGGAACTGTATTGGAGTATATATATATTATTTCAGTATCAATATTACTTTATAATAATCATATATAGTTACTCATTACACCATTATACCCATCCTTGTAAAGTGATGGTGGAAAAATAGATTACACCACGGCGTGGAGACGGTATTCCGTACGTACGCACGCGCGGTGATTTCTTTTTTCCGTAGGATGGATAGAAGGTGAATTAGGGTTGTTTCATATTTATAATAACATATCAGTATGTAAGTAATACTGATGTTATTACTTTATCATGAAACAACTAAAGAAGAAGAAGTTGAAGAAGAAAGAAATTGAAAAGATCGGTAATGGATATTACCTCTTCTTTGGAACTCTTCTTTGAATCCTCCACTTAGGGAACTAAGATTGTTCTTTGAAGAAGACCAGGACCTCTAGGATTATTCTAGGGAAGTGGATAGGAGAAAATGGCAGGGGTTGGCCGAGCTTGAGTTCTCAATTTGGTGTGAGGAGGAGGGGGAAGAGGTGCCCTTTTATAAGGGAGGAGAGGGGCACCTTAGGAATATCTCAAAATATTATTTTATATTAAAGTCAAAATCGGTTTATAATGGATCCAAAGGGTCTTATTTCGAAGCTAAAGTGGGGAAGGGTCGAAATCATATCAACCAATAGGATTTAGACAAGTTTAGGGTATTATTTTAACCTTATCAATTAGATTTAACTCTAAGTTAAATAATTTAACTTTTACCATGTCTTTTTGTTTTCTTTCACTATATGGTTAATACACTTACTATAACATGCCAAACGAACCCCGAATTGTTTATTATTAATATATATATCCTTATCTAAGTCATTTGGCCGAACCTTGGATTTTTAGGAATAAAATAACAATTAATAATATATTATTTGATTTAAAAACTATTTTGTGTCAATTTTGTCACTATTTGATATATGATTTTTGTGAAAGTCATAACAGAATTACATGTTCGAACCAAGTTGATTAAATCAACAATAATATATCATAGTAACCTAGAAAATTTGTGTAATTCATAAAAAGTCTCAAATTACATTTATTTTGGTGTTTATAACATCAATTATGTCAATATTTCATAAATAAGATAATTACTGCATCATCGTTGTGTCATAATTAAATTAAATTATTTAATGTCTAAAAATTATAAATAAAATACCATTATGTAGGAAATCTTTTGATCTTTCTAATGAATATTTATAGTCGAATTTATCTTATTTATAACCCCATATTAAAAATGATTCACTTATTAAACTTTGATTTTAACTATTTTAACTATTCATTAAATAAATTAATAATAAATGTCCTAATCTAATCCAAGTGGGCCTAAATGGTCATATTTTATTCATAAGGTTGTTTTTGGTCGAATTACACTTATCCAATAGAATTAGGACATGTGTTAGGGTAATAGTAATATCATATTTACCCTTAGTTATCCTATTTACTATTAACCGCGGTAAAAAAAGTAAAAAGTTACTATTCACCAAAAAATTATTTTTCTCTCATTGAACCACATTTTACTTACTGATATCAACTGTGTCTGTCATATTTTCGAAATTTCATTCACAGAAGTGGTAAAATTAAGTTTTATGCAAAATTCAGTTTTTAACCTACCACTTAGTGGTTTCACTATTCATCAAAAATTGAAAGTTTTCAGAAAAATACCAAAATTTCACCCCAGGCTAATTTTGATATTCTGAGTCCAAAAATGAAGTCCATTTTGAAAAATAAAATTTATAAAATTTCAAAAAGTGGTTATTACTATTCATAACGGCTAGTTTTAATAATATTTTAATATCATATCATAGTTTAGTGAAACTCGGTATTGCGTACGACACAAGCTATCGAGGAAGGTCGTGATTGCGTGTAAAGTAAGCCAAGAAATTGTGTAGTGAAAGATTCCTTTGATGATATAAAAACAAAATATTACTCATAAAAATCTCGGGTGTTACATTCTACCCCCCTTAAAAAGAATTTCGCCCTCGAAATTCGTCACTTTGTAACAAACAGATGAGGATTCTTCTCCCTCATCATATCCTCAAGCTCCCATGTATCTTCTTCAAGTTGGTGGTTCCTCCATAAATCTTTCACCAATCGAGTGGTCTTGTTTCGTAGGACTTTTTCGCTACGATCCAGAATCTCTATCGGCTGTTCTTCATAAGAAAGATCTTGCTCCAGCGGTACAACTTTTGAGCTGAGTACATGTGAAGGATCAGGTATGTACTTTCTCAGGAGAGATACATGGAACACATCGTGAACTTGAGAGAGATTCGGTGGAAGCGCCAATAGGTAAGCTACCTTCCCAACACGATCCAGTATTTCGAAAGGACCGATATATCTAGGGTTCAACTTCCCCTTCTTTCCAAATCTCATAACCCTCTTCCAGGGAGATATTCGTAAGAACACTTTATCACCCACTTCAAACTCTAGATCTTTTCTTCGGTTGTCGGCATAACTTTTCTGTCGACTCTGAGCTGCTCTTATGTGTTGTTGAATAGATCTAACCTTTTCTTCCATTTCATCAACAATATCAGGTCCTAATAGCTTTCTTTCCCCAACTTCATCCCAGTAAGTTGGAGTCCTGCATTTCTTTCCATAGAGAGCTTCATAAGGAGCCATCTGAATACTGGAGTGAAAGCTATTATTATAAGAAAATTCCACCAAAGGTAGGTGTTGATCCCAACCTCCTTTGAAATCCATATAGCAAGTTCTCAACATATCTTCTAGGGTTTGAATTGTTCTCCCAGATTGACCGTCTGTCTGGGGATGATAAGCAGTGCTGAAACTCAACTCTGTATCCAGAGTATGCTGAAGACTTCGCCAGAACTTCGAGGTAAATCTCGGATCCTGATCAGATATAATAGAAAGTGGTACTCCATGCAATCTTACCACTTCCTTTACATATATCCTAGCAAGCTGATCTAGAGAGAAATCCTCTCTAATAGCAATGAAGTGTGCAGACTTTGTAAGACGATCAACTATGACCCAAATAGCATTATTGCCTATGGATGTTTTAGGAAGTTCTGTGACAAAGTCCATAGTGATGTTTTCCCATTTCCATTCAGGTATGTGTAATTGTTGTAAAATCCCCTTAGACTTTTGTCTCTCAGCTTTAACTTGTTGACAAACCAAGTATCGAGAGACATATTCAGCAACATCTCTTTTCATGCCATCCCACCAGAAGTACTCTTTCATGTCCCTATACATCTTCGTGCTTCCAGGATGAATAGAGAATGAAGAACTATGAGCCTCATCCAGCAGCTCCTTCTTTAATTCGGGGATGGAAGGAACACAAACCCGATTCCTGAACATTATTATCCCATCACAATCAAGGTTGAATTCAGGAACATTTATCACCTTCTTTTGTAACTCAACATCTTCTTTCTGTGCCTCTTTAATCTTCACATGTATAGATGGTTGAACATTCATTTGAGAAATATAAGATTTTTCCCCTTCCGTTATAATTCCAAGATCCATCCTTTGTAAATCCATAAATATTGGATCTTTTGTGATCCTCATCATGGATAAACTAGCATGGTCTTGTCGACTTAATGCATCTGCCACCTTGTTTGCTTTCCCAGGGTGGTAATGGATTGAGCAGTCATAATCCTTAATCAGATCCAACCATCTTCTTTGACGCATATTCAGCTCCTTTTGTGTGAAAATATACTTTAATCTTTTATGATCAGTATAAATGTCACACCTTTCATCATAAAGGTAATGCCTCCAAATCTTTAATGAAAAGATTACCGCAGCCAACTCCAAATCATGTGTTGGGTAATTTTGCTCATGGATTTTCAACTGTCGTGAGGCATAAGCTATCACCGTATCATTTTGCATAAGAACACACCCTAATCCTTTCTTGGATGCATCACTGTAGATCACAAAACTTTCTCCACTACAAGGCAGTGTGAGCACGGGTGCACTGGATAACCTTCTTTTCAACTCCTTGAAATTCTCTTCACATTCCGCTGTCCAGAAAAACTTAACTCCTTTCCGAGTCAACTTGGTGAGTGGGTTAGATAGTCGTGAAAAATCTTTTACAAAACGTCGATAATATCCAGCCAAACCAAGAAAACTTCGGATCTCAGTTAATGTTGTTGGTCTTGACCATCTTTCGATAACCTCTGTTTTTGCTGGATCCACAAATATCCCCTCTTTTGAGATTATGTGACCCAAAAATGCAACTTTTTGAAGCCAAAATTCACACTTGGTAAATTTGGCATAAAGCTTCTCCTTTCTCAGGGTCTTCAATATAATTCTCAAGTGATCTTCATGCTCTTCCTTTCTCTTTGAATAGACAAGAATATCGTCTATAAAGACTACCACAAATTGATCAAGATAGTCTCTAAAGACTCTATTCATTAGATCCATGAAGATAGAGGGGGCATTAGTAAGACCAAATGGCATCACTATAAATTCATAGTGTCCATACCATGTACGGAAAGCCGTCTTTGGTATATCCTCCCTTTTGACCCTTAATTGATGATACCTTGAACGAAGATCAATCTTGGAAAAGTATTGAGCTCCGCGTAGTTGGTCAAATAAGTCATCAATGCGTGGGAGAGGATATTTTTTCTTGATAGTGATCTTGTTAAGTTCTCGATAATCAATGCAGAGTCTCATTGATCCATCTTTCTTCTTAACAAATAGAACAGGTGCTCCCCAAGGTGACGCACTAGGGCGTATGAATCCCTTATCAAGATTCTCTTGGAGTTGCTTCTTCAATTCCTGCAACTCAATTGGGGCCATTCTATAAGGTGTCTTTGAAATTGGCAAAGCGCCCGGTACGATTTCTATTAAAAACTCAACTTCACAATTTGGTGGAAGACCCGGTAATTCCTTCGGAAATACATCATCAAACTCACGTACAATGGGAATATTCTTAATCGTGAGTTTCTCACCAACCATTTGAGATAAATAACCTTCATTTAGTGGAATCAATACCCATAAGATGGAAGAAATTTCCACAGGAAGATTATGTTCATCCTTGCATTGATATACGATCGTAGATTGATCTGGAATATGAAATGTGACTTCCCTTCATTGCCAATTGATATGAGCTCCATGTAGAGAAAGCCAATCCATGCCAAGAATCACATCAAATTCCACTAAAGGAAGGATCACAAGATTTTCAGGAAGCACATTCCCACAAACTTCGATCGGAGAAGAATTATAAACTTTTGATGCGACTGTTGTGCCATTAGGTGTTGTCACAGCTAACTCAACATCTAATTGTTGAGGTAATACGGTGATACCCTTAGAAAATTCTTTAGAAATAAAAGAGTGGGTGGATCCAGAATCAAATAAAACATTTTCTACTTTAGAGTGGATGGTAAGTGTACCTTTCACCACATCGTTATCGTACTCCACATCGTTGATAGAAATTGCATGTGACTTTCCTTTGTCTTTAGCCTTAAGATTTTGTTGACGTCGACCATCATCATCAACCCTTGGATTTGGGCATTGATTGGAATAATGCCCCATCTCCTTGCACTTGAAACATTGAAGTGTAGTAGGTTCATTCTGTGTATCCCTTCCTTTGTTCGCATCAATAGACATCTTCCTCCCATTATCGCGGCATTCAAATGCCCGATGACCTTCCTTTACACATTTAAAACATTTACTTGTCCCTTTAAGACAACTCCCTCCATGTTTCTTTCCACACTTTGAGCATAAGGAAAAGCTCGTCTTCTTTTCCGTGTGCTCTTTAGATTTTTCTTTGAATTCCATCTTCCTCTTCTTATCAAACCCATGTGACTGATGGGTTACTCCAATCTCCATCTCGACTTTGAGAGCACATCGAACGATTTCCTCGTAGCTATTGAAGTCCCTTACGGCTAACGCCCTTCGAAGACTTGGTTTTAAGCCACTAAAGAATCGATCGATCTTACTCTCAGGTTGGATAATAATACCAGAAGCGTACCTTGCAAGTCTTGTAAAATTTGCTTCATAGGTACCAACAGATTCATCATCCCTTTGCTTCAATTCACAGAACTCTTTCTCCATCTTTGTTCAGAGAATACTAGGGAAGTACTTTTTGAAAAATAAGTTCTTGAACTCGTCCCATTCCATAGACTCAATTTCATCCCTTTGCCTCATATTCTTAATAAGAATCCACCATTGATCAGCATCTCCTTCCAAACGATACACTTCTAGGATAACTTTATCATGCTCAGAACATTGAAGAACTGAAAATATCTTTTCAGTAGTACTAATCCATTGTTCATCAACTAATGGATCAGTAGACCCGCTGAAAGAAGGTGGAAGCTGCCTCATGAAGGATTCAACAGAACGTTGCTCCTTCCTTTGCTCGTTTGGAAGTCCTGCATGATTCATAGCTTGAGAAAGTTGTGTGATCATGGCTACAAGATTTTGCATTCCAGCTCCCATATCGTTTGGTTGCTCAGGGGGACAATCATTGCATTGACCATCGCATTCCGCATTAACACGGTTCCTTCGGGTTCCAGCCATTGACTAAAACCAAGAAGACTAGTGTGAGAAACACTAATTATAATAGGAAAACCACATAATCAAGGATAAAATTTCACACTTAAGGTTTTATCCTAGGGTATTCATGGCCATTTCTAAAACACTAAGATTGTGTTCTATGCTTAGACTTATCCTTAGGGTTCTTACTAAGGCTTTCACATCCTAGTTTCCAAAGGTTGACTATACCTTTCCTCTGATACCAACTATAACGACCCATACATTACATACATTGTTAATACTTAAAAATTGAAGCACACTTATTACAACATATGACAAAACCACAAAGGACCGTATAGGTATAGTGTCTTTAGAAACTGGGAAACATAAACAACTGGTTCATAAATATTCTACAGTGTCTCTCATTTATTTCATCATATCTAGGGTCCCTTTTAGCATATTCTACTTAATATCCCTCTTCCTGACCTGGGGAAAAGAAAACATAAAAGGGTGAGCTCAAATGCTCAGCAAGGGTAAATAAAAGAAATAAAAATCATATCATATCTTTATGAAAATCAAAACCTGCAAAAGATATCATAATATCTTAACATGGAATAAATCATAGAAGTGAAAATGAGATCCCCATAATCATAACATAAAACTTGAAACTCTGTGGCATGCACACATAATCATGGAAAATCATTACTTGTTAGTCATGACTCATTGCCAAGACTATCTTAGTGGACAAAGTCCCTTTCTGAACCGAGTCACCCTCGTTCCAGTCCTGTTTCACTGAACCGGTATAACCTACCGTTCCAGCCATGTCTATCTCATGAGATATAAAATCTTTACCCAATGCATTGGAGGGAGATATAGGTCCCACCCATCTTATAATGAATCCTTTCTTATGTGTTCCACATAATCATAAACCATACATCATAGCGTAACCCATGCAATAAAAATGGGATTCTTAAACAACATGACATCATAAAACAATTCATATAAGATAAAGGAATTCATAAAAATGTTTCCATCACAAATAATCAAATCCATGTAATAATAGGGATAAAAACAGAACCCTTTTATTATCTTAGATGGAAAATAATTTTGATAAAATACTTGAACTTCATTCTTGAGGAAAATATCCTTTCTACTTCAAAAACATTTTTCCTTTCTTAACATGTCATACAATTTTAAAATAAAAGAAGTTGATTAAAAATAAACTTGAATACTTGTAAAGGAACCTTCTTGGAAATAATTTTTTTGAAATCCATTCATGCAGTATAAGTTAAAAAAAACATTCTTCGTACTTTTGTCGGAAAAGTCAAAAAGTACCTCGTACGAAAAATGACAAAAGATTCCATTCATACATATTAATAAAAACTCACCAAAGGGTAAAAATGGATTTAAAAAATTTTAGGTGGATGGAAATAATATGACATATTGATGAAACATGGATGTGGATGATAAAATACACCCCAGTAAATACTTACGAATAAACAATCTCGGATAAAAATGAGATTGTGATATTTCCCTTACCTTAGGTCCGATTTGCTTTGTACGTGTCCGAAGCTCCTGTATAATGGTTTAAATAATGTTATTGACTTATTACAGAATCATACATATTGATATGATATCATATATGGTTATATTCTTAGCTTCTTATTAGTAATATTTCATTGTTACTTGTTACTCGGGTCTTTATTGCCTTTTGTTCTTATGCGTGTTTTGTCGAATAAATTCTTATTCTTATTTTAAGGTTATAGATACCTTATATCCAGAATGGTATTAGTGTAACATATATCATATTTATTCATTCAATTCGTTTATATAATAACTATGTAATGATGATCATGTAGAATGAGTCGCATCACATCGTGGAGACGGTATTCCGTACGTACGCACGAGTGATGATATCGTTCCTATGATCGTGGAACTGTATTGGAGTATATATATATTATTTCAGTATCAATATTACTTTATAATAATCATAAATAGTTACTCATTACACCATTATACCCATCCTTGTAAAGTGATGGTGGAAAAAAAGATTACACCACGGCGTGGAGACGGTATTCTGTACGTACGCACACGCGGTTATTTCATTTTTCCGTAGGATGGATAGAAGGTGAATTAGGGTTGTTTCATATTTATAATAAGATATCAGTATGTAAGTAATACTGATGTTATTACTTTATCATGAAACAACTAAAGAAGAATAAGTTGAAGAAGAATGAAATTGAAAAGATCGGTAATGGATATTACCTCTTCTTTGGACCTCTTCTTTGAATCCTCCACTTAGGGAACTAAGATTGGTCTTTGAAGTACACCAGGACCTCTAGGATTATTCTAGGGAAGTGGATAGGAGAAATGGCAGGGGTTGGCCGAGCTTGAGTGATCAATTTGGTGTGAGGAGGAGGGGGAGGAGGTGCCCTTTTATAAGGGAGGAGAGGGGCACCTTAGGAATATCTCAAAATATTATTTTATATTAAAGTCAAAATAGGTTTATAAGGGTTCCAAAGGGACTTATTTCGAAGCTAAAGTGGGGAAGGGTCGAAATACTATCAACCAATAGGATTTAGACAAGTTTAGGGTATTATTTTAACCTTATCAATTAGATTTAACTCTAAGTTGAATAATTTAACTTTTACCATGTCTTTTTGTTTTCTTTCACTATATGGTTAATACACATACTATAAAATGGAAAACGAACCCCTAATTGTTTATTATTAATATATATATCCTTATCTAAGTCATTTGTCCGAACCTTAGATTTTTAGGAATAAAATAACAATTAATAATATATTATTTGATTTAAAAACTATTTTGTGTCAATTTTGTCACTATTTGATATATGATTTTTGTGAAAGTCATAACAGAATTATATGTTCGAACCAAGTTGATTAAATCAACACTAATACATCATAGTAACCTGGAAAATTTGTTTAATTCATAAAAAGTCTCAAATTACATTTATTTTGGTGTTTATAACATCAATTATGTCAATATTTCATAAATAAGATAATTACTGCATCATCGTTGTGTCATAATTAAATTAAATTATTTAATGTCTAAAAATTATAAATAAAATACCATTATGTAGGAAATCTTTTTAGATTTCTAATGAATATTTATAGTCGAATTTATCTTATTTATAACCCCATATTAAAAATGATTTACTTATTAAACGTTGATTTTAACTATTTTAACTATTCATTAAATAAATTAATAATAAATGTCCTAATCTAATCCAAGTGGGCCTAAATGGTCATATTTTATTCATAAGGTTGTTTTTGGTCGAATTACACTTATCCAATAGAATTAGGACATGTGTTAGGGTAATAGTAATATCATATTTACCCTTACTTACCCTATTTACTATTAACCGCGGTAAAAAAAGTAAAAAGTTACTATTCCCCAAAAAATTATTTTTATCTCATTGAACCACATTTTACTTACTGATATCAACCGTGTCTGTCGGATTTTCGAAATTCCATTCACAGAAGCGGTAAAATTAAGTTTTATGCAAAATTCAGTTTTATATATATTATTTTATAACATAAAAATATTCTATTGTTGATGAATATAAATATATACTTTTTTTAATTTTTTTTATTTTTGGAAGTTTCATTTCTTGATTAATAGTAAAACATACTGCATTTTACTTCAAAACTACAATTTCAAATAATTTATTTATATAGATAATTTTTTTTAATTTTATTTTAAAGTATAATTAGACAAATATTATATAATTTAAACCAATTTAGATCATTGGAATCAATTTATCATTAAATTTATATAAATAAAATAGTAAATTTTTGATGTTTTTATTTTAAAAAACTCTCTTTGTAGTCACTTTTGTGGGATTAGGATTAGAAAAAAATTCAACATCTAATAACTGAATTTTGAAAAACCGACATATAGGGTTGTAATCAGTATGATATTTTTCTTCTAATAAGGTTAACATAGTTTTTGAATAGAAAAATTATTAAAACTATTTAAAATAAATTTGAGTAGTTAAGTGTAAATTAGGTAATTAAGGATAAAAATAATATTATTAGATTTATTAAATTAATTTAACATATGTAAAAAAATTATTTGATGTATTAATGTCGACTGAAACATTATTTGGGCCTATTTTTTGAGCTCTTGGATATAGCTGAATGATTTTACGGATTTTATAATATTGTATTATAATGAACCACCAATATGTCTTACTTAGGTTTCTATTAATTATTAAATTTTATATATATTATAATAAAAACTTTATATTAGTGAAAATGTATTAATTGGAAATATAAAATCATTATCTATATCATGAAAATTTATTTGAAATTTTTTGGGCGAAAATAATTAAAATAATGGCTATCATAAGGATGATGTAGAAGTTGTTTAATTAATAGGCATATCAAACAAATGTTATTACAATTTTTAAAATAAATATATTATGATATAATTTATTTCATCCATGAATTTTATACATTTCCTTATATTAGAGATTTATTAAAGGACTGTTTCAATTATATCTTCTATATTAATGTTTTTTAAAAAGTCAAGAAATGAATAGTGTCAAAATTGACATTAATGGTATTTTAAAACATGTAATATTTTATTAAATGATATAAAATTCATAAAAATTTAAACATTAGAAAATTTATTGGGATAAATTTTAACATTTAATACCTAACTCATTTATGGTTCTTTTGACATTTTATAAAAAATATATTAACCCTTAAAGAGTAAAAATTTATGTTATCATTGTAATAGATAATGGTTTTAAGAAAGGGTTATTGCAAAAAAAAGATAAGGGTAATAATGTGACTTACACCTATCGAAAATTTATTGGTTGAGAGTATTTAGACCTATCATAATATTATATTCAAAACTAATTATATTTATGTGTCTTTTTTAAAAGAAAAATAATTTATATTAATTTAATTTTTTATAGTTTCCAAAATGACCCCTTACTAGAATTATATAAAGGAACCTCCTCACATACTTCCTCAAACCACATTTATCCTTCTAGATCGACCAAAAACAGCCCAAATAATCTCATAACTACCCTGTCATCATCTTAGAATCCTAAAATTGGTCATAAATCAATTCAATGAAGGCATTTGGTATTAACCAAAAGGAGTTACCCAAATTAGAGGTAATTTTCGTCAACGATCTCATTAGTTTTATTCCTTCCCCCAATAGTTCATTTATTATTTTTAAATTCATATATAAAAACACAAATATCCCAAATACAATAAGATGTAATTATGTCAAGGGTTCTACCCACACTTGAGAACACTTCCATCAAATTGGGGATGAACTTACCGTTCTTGTGTGTGAAGAACTACCACCACACGAAATGAAGTTGTTTCTTTTTTACTTTACCACAATTCATTAATGGATATTTTGATGGAAAAACTATTTTTATATGATATTTACTATAATTATTATGTATTTATGTTTTTTAATTACTTTATAGAACCTACCTTTATACTTTCCATTTTGAGTAAGTACGATAACATCATTTGTGGAAGTGTAGACGATCCCCCCTAAAAGCAATGTAATTTGTTCCCACAGTACATGGAACATAATAAAGTGGTATTAATTAATAATATGTGACATAAATGATTTATATATGATATTAATTAAATAATTAACTTTCTGAAAATAAAATTAATTATTTTCTTTATTAACCTTTTCACACACTAAATAGTGATAACTATGTTTGTGGGCGTGTGGCACTACCTCCTCCCCAACACCATGTGATTCCTTTTACATAAAAAGATTTATATATAAAAGTATATATTATTACATAAAATTTTATTTATAATATAATGGTCATAATGTGATGACATAATTTTACTTAAATTCTTTCCATAATGAACCTTGAAAATTGTGAACATTACTCATGAGTACGTACGAGCTACCATCTCAGTGATTATAACATCGGTTCGTTTTTCATACCCATCATTCACGATTGGTTTTAAAATTATTTTTTATCTAAAATAATAATAATTATTTCCTAATTATTATTATTTTTATGTTTATATAATGAACCCTTTGACCATATTTTACCTACAAAATACATGTTTATCAAGTCAACCAAATTTTTTCAAAACATGTGAAGTAAAATTAATTTTTTATTTAGTTGTTCACATCCTTGAAATAAATGAAATAAAATTAATGATATACATAAAACAGTTTTTGTATAATGTAAAAAAATTAACATATTCTTTCTATTCAGTAATATCAAGATACACAAGACAAGTGAAACTCAAGGTAAGTGTTTTCATCTCAATTTACATTTTGGTGAGACATATTTGATGTTATTCACCAATTCAAATTTATATGGTGTATATACTTCCCTATAATGGGATACATATTAAATATCCTTATTATCATGATATTCTATATTATATTTAATAATATGCATTAAGAGGTATTTTGAAACAATAGTTTCAATGTGTTGGGGGAAACATTGGAATGTTTAATGAATATTTTAGTCCAGAATGTTTTAATGAACATTAAATTGTATTTCGATTCATCAACTTAAAAACCCTTGTTGTTACTAATACTATACAGATAAATTATTTATAAAACAATATTATTTATTTAATGTTGATATTTTATGATATATTGTTTTTTTATTAATTTAATAGATTATTCTACATATGAAGAACGGATTGGATTTCGTATGTGAAGGGCATGAGCTGCTATAGTCTCTCCATACATCAGTAGGTTTCATGGGAAAATGATATATGGTTTTGGCCGATGCCTTACCCATTTATTATATTGTTGGCATGAATCCTTGATATTATTATATTCATGGAATGAATCATTGATAGTATTAGATTCTTAGCATGATGACTCAATTATAATTTAAGATATCCATCATTAGAAATTCCATCATTATGTATTCATATATTGGTATTCGATGTGATTATTCAATTAATTATAATAACCATGGTTAAGTTTCATTCTCATATTATCGATTAAATGGTAAGTTTTATCATTTATTTATCTTTACATGTTGATTTATTCTCATTGATTCATTATTTCTTCCTATTTACTTACCATTACTCAGAATTTGAGATCACTCATAATATATTTCCTTTCTACAAGTTATAATGAATAATTATTTAAATAATATTCTAAGGACGGTATTCATTTCATTCTATTAGTTTTCATATTTTATTCACTATTTAAAAATGTAAAATGGGTGTCATATATGTAATATATATTTTAAAAAATTATAAACTGATTGGTACATTAGGATTTGATTCCATGTAATCATGCCAATATAATAAAATAATACATCATCTGTAGGATTCTGTTGTTGGGGAGTTACATATCTTGAGTAAAGGTTATCACAATTCTCTACCTCTTATGATTTATCATCCTTGAGATGCATCCCCAATGTATTTTTCAAAAACATTGTCCACCACACCCGTAATTCTATCTCCAAATAATCTGTATCTTTATTAATACACATGTGCTACAATTGAAACTGAATAAGAGGAAAAAAATTCCCATATAGAAATCTCTTTCTTTGGTTGAGAATCATAATCATATTCTCTATAAAAGATGCATAAGGATCCAACTCAACATCCATACAATTTATCACATATTTATGATCAGTAGTTTAGCTTAAAATATGAAATATATTAAACACATTATGAATACCTTTTTACTATGGGGAAGGATCAACCTGATAAAACATTGTCCTAATGCATTTGATGTTTCAAATGGACCAACATGAAATATTTCCTACATCTGTCATCTCGTCAATCGCCTATGACCTAATTGAGGGGACACTCATAAGAACACTTAGTAAAAAAACATAAACTCCATGGATATTCTCCTCTAATTAGCATACGGACTATGTCTATTTTAAGTTGTAACCAACTACTTCTGACTTAACTACACCATCTATGAGGTCTCATGCACTATACATGGCCCAATAACTAAAGATACACCTATACCATGCTAGCATAGTGGTGAATGATATAGTCACCTATAGATATCCATAGTTAGAGCCATATTAATTGACAATTCAAATGTTTTATTAATCAAAATCAACAAGATCTAAGTGTACATCAAAATCAAAAACGCATTCTCTAAGTATATACTCTAATGTCTGCATCATTCTATTTGACTACCAATATATATATGGATGAACATATATACTCTTATTCAACTAATTCCTCTACATCATTAAGAATAATTTTCAAAATTGATATGTGAACTTGGAATCTCAATCAGATACAATTCACATAGACACTTTTTTGTAACCATACAATCGCTTTAACCTATATCATTTTGAGATCATCCAATGAGTTAGTCCCCCATATCGACAAGAAGTTATATACATTAGTCAACTGATCTAGTACAACACATATGGTATCTTTACCTATATAGGTCCTAGTAAACCCGATCATTAATTCCATAGTTTCCTCATCTCACTTCCATACTATAACTAGAAGTGAAAAGATCTATCCTACAGTTCTCTAATATCCATGTATGATCCTATGAAATGCTAGACAATGTGAGAAAAAACTAGTATAGTCTCCTTTCAGGTCGATCTGTGAAATGTTTTATATGATGTTGTGATAATTTTTTGTTGTTTCATGGTTAACATACCATTGTGAATCAATATAGGCTTTTATCAACTATTCTCTCATGTAATATTGAAACACCACTCTTCTATAAACACAAATCACACCATGTCTATCAATTTTCAATCCTAGAATTGAACTTTTTTATACTACCCTCTCATGCGTCATAATACACTATAGAAAAAATAATGAATTGAATTTACCCTCTCGAC
Source organism: Viscum album (assembly GCA_963277665.1). Taxonomy (NCBI): domain Eukaryota; kingdom Viridiplantae; phylum Streptophyta; class Magnoliopsida; order Santalales; family Viscaceae; genus Viscum; species Viscum album. Next base: position 551,014,583 of record OY728121.1, read on the forward strand.
TAATGAGGACATGATCACCTAGGTTACACAAGCCAATTCCTTAAAATAGTTAGCTACACCCACTTTACAATCTTCTATAAATACCATGATCATCCACCCAGCTTATGAATAATTCTGCTCTATAACGACCCATACTTTACATACATTGTTAATACTTAAAAATTGAATCACACTTATTACAACATATGACAAAACCACAAAGGACCATATAGGTATAGTGTCTTTAGAAACTGGGAAACATAAACAACTGGTTCATAAATATTCTACAGTGTCTCCCATTTATTTCATCATATCTAGGGTCCCTTTTAGCATATTCTACTTAATATCCATCTTCCTGACCTGGGGAAAAGAAAACATAAAAGGGTGAGCTCAAATGCTCTGCAAGGGCAAATAAAGGAAATAAAAATCATATCATATCTTTTTGAAAATCAAAACCTGCAAAATAGATCATAATATCTTAACATGGAATAAATCATAGAAGTGAAAATGAGATCCCCATAATCATAACATAAAACTTGAAACTTTATGACATGAACACATAATCATGGAAAATCATTTCTTGTTAGTCATGACTCATTGCCAAGACTATCTTAGTGGACAAAGTCCCTTTCTGAACCGAGTCACGCTCGTTCCAGTCCTGTTTCACTGAACCGGTATAACCTACCATTCCAGCCATGTCTATATCATGAGATATAAAATCTTTACCCAATGCATTGGAGGGAGATATAGGTCCCACCCATCTTATAATGAATCCTTTCTTATGTGTGCCACATAATCATAAACCATACATCATAGCGTAACCCATGCAATAAAAATGGGATTCTTAAACAACATGACATCATAAAACAATTCATATAAGATAAAAGAATTCATAAAAATGTTTCCATCACAACATAATCAAATCCATGTAATAATAGGGATAAAAACAGAACCCTTTTATTATCTTAGATGGAAAATAATTTTGATAAAATACTTGAACTTCATTCTTGAGGAAAATATCCTTTCTACTTCAAAAACACTTTTCCTTTCTTAACCTGTCATACAATTTTAAAATAAAAGAAGTTGATTAAAAATAAACTTGAATACTTGTAAAGGAAGCTTCTTGGAAATAATTTTTTTGAAATCCATTCATGCCGTATAAGTTAAAAAAACATTCTTCGTACTTTTGTCGGAAAAGTCAAAAAGTACCTCGTACGAAAAATGACAAAAGATTCATTTCATACATATTACTAAAAACTCACCGAAGGGTAAAAATGGATTTAAACAATTGTAGGTGGATGGAAATAATATTACATATTGATGAAACATGGATGTGGATGATAAAATACACCCCAGTAAATACTTACGAATAAACAATCTCGGATAAAAATGAGATTGTGATATTTCCCTTACCTTAGGTCCGATTTGCTTTGTACGTGTCCGAAGCTCCTGTATAATGGTTTAAATAATGTTATTGACTTATTCCAGAATCATACATATTGATATGATATCATATATGGTCATATTCTTAGCTTCTTATTAGTAATATTTCATTGTTACTTGTTACTCGGGTCTTTATTGCCTTTTGTTCTTATCCGTGTTTTGTCGAATAAATTATTATTCTTCTTTTAAGGTTATAGAAACCTTATATCCAGAATGGTATTAGTGTAACATATATCATATTTATTCATTCAATTCGTTTATATAATTACTATGTAATGATGATCATGTAGAACGAGTCGCATCACATCGTGGAGACGGTATTCTGTACGTACGCACGAGTGATGATATCGTTCCTATGATCGTGGAACTGTATTGGAGTATATATATATTATTTCAGTATCAATATTACTTTATAATAATCATAAATAGTTACTCATTACACCATTATACCCATCCTTGTAAAGTGATGGTGGAAAAATAGATTACACCACAGCGTGGAGACGGTATTCCGTACGTACGCACGCGCGGTGATTTCTTTTTTCCGTAGGATGGATAGAAGGTGAATTAGGGTTGTTTCATATTTATAATAACATATAAGTATGTAAGTAATACTGATGTTATTACTTTATCATGAAACAACTAAAGAAGAAGATGTTGAAGAAGAAAGAAATTGAAAAGATCGGTAATGGATATTACCTCTTCTTTGGAACTCTTCTTTGAATCCTTCACTTAGGGAACTAAGATTGGTCTTTGAAGAAAACCAGGACCTCTAGGATTATTCTTGGGAAGTGGAGAGGAGAAAATGTCAGGGGTTGGTCGATCTTGAGTGCTCAATTTGGTGTGAGGAGGAGGGGGAGGAGGTGCCCTTTTATAAGGGAGGAGAGGGGCACCTTAGGAATATCTCAAAATATTATTTTATATTAAAGTCAAAATCGGTTTATAATGGCTCCAAAGGGTCTTATTTCGAAGCTAAAGTGGGTAAGGGTCGAAATCCTATCAACCAATAGGATTTAGACAAGTTTAGGGTATTATTTTAACCTTATCAATTAGATTTAACTCTAAGTTAAATAATTTAACTTTTACCATGTCTTTTTGTTTTCTTTCACTATATGGTTAATACACTTACTATAACATGCCAAAAGAACCCCAAATTGTTTATTATTAATATATATATCCTTATCTAAGTCATTTGGCCGAACCTTGGATTTTTAGGATTAAAATAAAAATTAATAATATATTATTTGATTTAAAAACTATTTTGGGTCAATTTTGTCACTATTTGATATATGATTTTTGTGAAAGTCATAACAGAATTATATGTTCGAACCATGTTGATTAAATCAACACTAATATATCATAGTAACCTAGAAAATTTGTGTAATTCATAAAAAGTCTCAAATTACATTTATTTTGGTGTTTATAACATCAATTATGTCAATATTTCCTAAATAAGATAATTACTGCATCATCGTTGTGTCATAATTAAATTAAATTATTTAATGTCTAAAAATTATAAATAAAATACCATTATGTAGGAAATATTTTTATCTTTCTAATGAATATTTATAGTCGAATCTATCTTATTTATAACCCCATATGAAAAATGATTTACTTATTAAACTTTGATTTTAACTATTTTAACTATTCATTAAATAAATTAAAAATAAATGTCCTAATCAAATCCAAGTGGGCCTAAATGGTCATATTTTATTCATAAGGTTGTTTTTGGTCGAATTACACTTATCCAATAGAATTAGAACATGTGTTAGGGTAATAGTAATATCATATTTACCCTTAGTTACCCTATTTACTATTAACCGCGGTAAAAAAAGTAAAAAGTTACTATTCACCAAAAAATTATTTTTATCTCATTGAACCACATTTTACTTACTGATATCAACCGTGTTTGTCGGATTTTCGAAATTCCATTCACAGAAGTGGTAAAATTAAGTTTTATGCAAAATTCAGTTTTTACCCTACCACTTAGTGGTTTCACTATTCATCAAAAATTGAAAGTTTTCAGAAAAATACCAAAATTTCACCCTAGGCTAATTTTGATATTCTGAGTCCAAAAATGAAGTCCATTTTGAAAAATAAAATCTATAAAATTTCAAAAAGTGGTTATTACTATTCATAACGGCTAGTTTTAATAATATTTTAATAGCATATCGTAGTTTAGTGAAACTCGGTATTGCGTACGACGCAAGCTATCGAGGAAGGTCGTGATTGCGTGTAAAGTAAGCCAAGCAAGTGTGTAGTGAAAGATTCCTTTGATGATATAAAAACAAAATATTACTCATAAAAATCTCGGGTGTTACATTCTACCCCCCTTAAAAAGAATTTCGCCCTCGAAATTCGTCACTTTGTAACAAACAGATGAGGATACTTCTCCCTCATCATATCCTCAAGCTCCCATGTAGCTTCTTCAAGTTGGTGGTTCCTCCATAAAACTTTCACCAATCGAGTGGTCTTGTTTCGTAGGACTTTTTCGATACGATCCAGAATCTCTATCGGTTGTTCTTCATAAGAAAGATCTTGCTCCAGCGGTACAACTTCTGAGCTGAGTACATGTGAAGGATCAGGTATGTACTTTCTCAGGAGAGATACATGGAACACATCGTGAACTTGAGAGAGATTCGGTGGAAGCGCCAATCGGTAAGCTACCTTCCCAACACGATCCAGTATTTCGAAAGGACCGATATATCTAGGGCTCAACTTCCCCTTCTTTCCAAATCTCATAACCTTCTTCCAGGGAGATATTCGTAAGAACACTTTATCACCCACTTCAAACTCTAGATCTTTTCTTCGGTTGTCGGCATAACTTTTCTGTCGACTCTGAGCTGCTCTTATGTGTTGTTGAATAGATCTAACCTTTTCTTCCATTTCATCAACGAGATCAGGTCCTAATTGCTTTCTTTCCCCAACTTCATCCCAGCAAGTTGGAGTCCTGCATTTCTTTCCATAGAGAGATTCATAAGGAGCCATCTGAATACTGGAGTGAAAGCTATTATTATAAGAAAATTCCACCAAAGGTAGGTGTTGATCCCAACCTCCTTTGAAATCCATAGAGCAAGCTCTCAACATATATCCTAGGGTTTGAATTGTTCACTCAGATTGACCGTCTGTCTGGGGATGATAAGCAGTCCTGAAACTCAACTCTGTATCCAGAGTATGCTGAAGACTTCGCCAGAACATCGAGGTAAATCTCGGATCCTGATCAGATATAATAGAAAGTGGTACTCCATGCAATCTTACCACTTCCTTTACATATATCCTGGCAAGCTGATCTAGAGAGAAATCCTCTCTAACAGCAATGAAGTGTGCAGACTTTGTAAGACGATCAACTATGACCCAAATAGCATTATTGCCTTTGGATGTTTTAGGAAGTCCTGTGACAAAGTCCATAGTGATGTTTTCCCATTTCCATTCGGGTATGGGTAATGGTTGTAACATCCCCTTAGACTTTTGTCTCTCAGC